>OY740719.1:178786920-180142569 GCA_963513945.1 Hydrotaea diabolus
AGTCATTGCTTCATCGATCGTCATAGTTCTGAGCCTTTCTTTGAAATTTTTCCGTTAAGATGGTGCTTGTGTTTAGAAGTATTCAAGTTAGTGTTTTAGGGTTGCACGTGTTCATATGTTTTGTCGTCATTGTTTTTATGAACCCTATTTTCCTTTTTTGCTGTCTGATGGAAAATCCCTTATGTCCATCTTGTGTGTGTGCTAGAGTTCTGTTGTGTTCGTCATAGTTCTGAGCCTTTCTTTCGAATATTTTCGTCAACACGGTGCTTGTGGATGTATGTGGTTTCTTAGCGATCGTTCATTTCTCTTTGTTAAAATTCGTCAATTTTCTGAGTCTTTCTTTGAAATTATCATCGTCAACATGGTGCTTGAGTTTAGAAGTATTCAAGTTATTGTTTTTGAATGTTCGTTTTAGGGTTGTACGTGTTCGTATGTTTTGTCGTCATTGTTTTTATGAACCCTATCATTGCTGTCTGACCCCTTTTGCCATGCTTTATGTGTATTTTAGCGATCGACAATTTCTCTTTGCTCGATTTCGTCAGAGTTCTGAGCCTTTCTTTGGAATGTTTCGTCCACATGTTTTTGATTTTCTAGAGGGGATGTACTTGATTTTGAATGTATGTACATATGTACAAATTGTGGCTGTGAAAGGTTCATTGCGTGCGTGTGTGCTATTCTGGTGTGGGTAGTCTCATTAGTAGTTTCCGTTAAAACGGTGATTGTTTAAAATTTCACTAGACTGCCGCATGTGAAGTTATCTTGCGTTTTCATGTGGAAAAGTACCAAGAGAACCCATCTTTATTTTTTAATATAGGAAATCCCTTGGAGTTTTCAGATTGTTCAAGGTAGTTAATTTTTATTAGCTTTAACACGTGATGAAACCCCTTTCTATTTGATATGGTCCTCTGTAAAGTCCGATATTGGGGGGTGATTAAATATCGAGTGAGGTCATTGCCCATGAAGCTGTTGCTTTGTGTGTGGTATTTCAGCGATTGTAATTATTTATTATTTTGAAATGAGGAATTGCTTTACAAGGTAAAAAGATCAGGTTTGTTGTTATTTGTTATAGAGGAAAGGAAAAGTAAGTCTGCGAATTTAAAGCAATTACATTACCATCTGGTAGACGCAAGTTTCTCCGTTGTTGTGGGCGGCTTATCGACACCATTATGTGTGCTGCCGACTAAGTCTCTGCTCGTTTAACGATCTATACAAAACATTGCTTTGATTTTGCATATGCGAAGTATTATTGTCGAAGAGTGCGGATACAAGCGACTCACTGACGCAATTCCCACCATATTGACCGACTGACGTTTTTTTCAGTTGGTGATTTGAAGTTTCTATTTATAGAACAACGATGTTGTTGATGAAGGCGGGTGTTGAAGGCAGGCTTTCCACTAACACCACTATCTTATAAGATCAGGTTTGTTAATGTTAGTCATAGAGGGAAGGAATTCATGCAATTTCGTCAGAGTTATTAACCTTTATTTATAATTGTCCGTCCACATGGTAAACATTTTTGTTTATGCATTGTACGTGATCGTGTGTATAATTGTCACTATTTTTATGAACCCTGTCTTTAGAATTGTGATATTTTAATTGTGACAATTTGTTGCAACGTTTTGATTTTCAAGTATGGATGTACTTGGTTTGAATGTATGTGAATAGTGTGCTTGTGACCTTGTGGAACGTTTTAAAGGTGCAGTGCGTTTGTGTTGTATTCAGGTGTTGGACAATTTCATTGGAATTTTCCGCTAACCCGATGATTGTTTAGATTTTTTCTAGACGCATGTGAAGAAATCTTGCTGTAGCTTTCATGTGGTAAAGGAAAATGATAAGCTCTTTTTATTATTGGTATAGGAATTCCAATGGGGAAAGCCGAAGGTAATTCATTTGTATTGGCATTGTTAAAGGAGGTGATGAAATCCCTTACCGTAAGCGGTAGCTAGGGGCTTCTCACACTCGGGTGGCAAGGGAGCTCTCCCACTTGTTTTAATGATAGGGTTTTGTAAAGGTTTTGTTGCTTGAATACATTTGTCTCCCTATTTCTTATACAGTGAGAGTGGGCACAGAGTGGGGTCCCCATTTTCAGTCACTCTGCTGTGTGGGGGTTTTGTTTTTTCTAATGTGTCTTAAAAAGGTCGTTACTATTTACAACATGCATTTCATAAGACTTGAGGACGTAGTGAGGGCCTTATCCCACTTGTTTCAATAATGGGGTCTTGTTAAGGTTTTGCGGTTTAGAGGCATTTGTCTCTCTTTTTGACTTTTGGCGCCTGATTTTCGGGGAGTAAATTGCTGTGTGAAAGTTTTTCTTTAATGTTCTTTAAAAGAAAGTTTGTTGCTCAGTTGAATTTTAAGAATTTTACTTTTCGTTTATTAAATGTTATCTTTTACTCTTATCCATGAAAGTGTAATCGCATTAATTGTTAAGAGTTCACCCTCCTTTTAGGGTATTATGTACGGGTGTGGGAGGTTTTGGGAATTTTGCGTGCTCGAGTGTTTCCATATTTTCTGGTCTCTAGCCTATTTAAATGCTAGAATTGTTCGATGATACCATACATTGTTTGGTAGACTAGATTATCGATCGATTGGTAAATGTTAATTAACTATTTTCATATGTAAATTTCGTAGTAATAAACTATATTTTTTTTTTAATTGGTGTCCGCTTTTTCTTCTTGGTGGTTTGAATAAGGGTTTCGTGGTTGGGACATCAGTGGGAGGCGAGGTAAATAAGAACCCTGTCATTCTCTTATCTGTAAGAGTGTGATCGCGGAAATTGTTATGTGTCACCCCGTTTTTGTGAATGTACGATTACTGTGTGGTGTTGTTTTAGTTCTTAACAGGAGTTAACTAAACCATTGTCTTTTAAATTTTCTTTCGAAAACGTATCTGAAGAACACCTTGTTAACGATTTTTGTAGTTTACGACAAAAATATTTTTTTTTGGCACATCCAATGCCATCACTTTTTTTTTTGTGGCAGGTCGATTGATAATAAACGTTGCTTGTTGGCTGTAACAATTATGAAAAGTAATTTTAAAGTTATAATACTCTTTATGTAAATTGATTGAAAACACTTTATAACTTATGAATTAGAACTACAATTTATTAGCGGAATGCAAACACTTCGATGTCAACAGAATGATAATGTGATAAATTCCATAGAAAAATCTGTAAAATTGCAGTGTGTTTGATGAGTATCTGGCACATTGTATACAATAGAAGAACTATTTTTGGGTTCCCTGGAAAGAAATACCCATGTCTATTTTACATTCGAAAAATCGTTACAAACCCAGCATTTAGAGTAATTTTTGGGCTATTATTATTTTTGACATGAACGAACTTAGCGAAAGCCCTTAATTAAAAACCATCTGCTTAATGTATGTTTTGCTGATGTACTTTATTTTTTTAATAGAGAATATACAATTTTAGATTATAAAAATTTCTTATGATAATTTAATAGTGAACATCTAATCTGGGTGATACAATGTGTCCTCCTTGGTGTGATGATTGGAGGCTCGACTATCATACATTTCTACCTACGGGTAAGAACATCAAACAATTTTTCAGCGGCGGGATTTTCAGCTCGTAAATACCGACGGCTTTATAAGTAACAGAGTAATCATTAAGTTATCTTTATACTACTCTGTAAAATACATTAGCCGCTTGGAGCCCTCGTTAAATAGCAGGTCCCGGTCAGCTCGTAAACGAATTATATCGTACACAGCACTAGTTTGAGAGAATCTAATGGTATGCGCTCTGTACAATGATCAGGGTCATAGCAATTAATAAAAATATCAGTAAATGACGTTCTGGCCGCATCTCCTTCTGAGTCTTGAAAATCTATACATTTCTCATGTTTTCTCAGTGTTGGTTAAAATTTCAAACGATACTTATTTCAAATATTGAAGTTCGAGCTCTTCATGTAACTGGATGATTTGGGTAAATTAAATAACGTTTCTGACCATGACACAGGCTCTTGAAAGAAGTCGTTTTAATATTGAAGTCTTAAGCTGTAATTCCAAAACTGTAATACATACACACTTTTCCAGAAGACAGCCAGAGTAAAGTTTTTTTCTTTCGAAATTTATTAAATATGATTTACTAACGCATAACATGTAACAGAAAAGTACATGACACAAACAACAAAAAGAGGCACACCTAATTTTTCTTCAATAAGAACCAAATTAAAATTTAAGTGGAACAAAATTCTATAAAATTTACAGAAAAACTATTTAAAAATCTTACTATGTCGAAATTTAAAATAATTTCAAATTCGATTCTTCTCTAAATATATCTGTATAGTTTTGTCTCCACCTTTCAACTCTAAAACTAAAGCCATTTACATGTCGTTTTAGGAGTGGTATGAAAACCACAAAATTACAATTTTTCACAATTTTAGGTCATGTTCACTATTGCTTACATTTTCGTTTTTAGTCAACCAATTCTTGACATTCTCTTAAATTTAAAATACTAATCGAAAAGGATATCTAATAATATTGTAAGACCACGGATTGGGATATTTATAATAATGTTTTTAAAACGTACTAGGGAGTAGTACTCGGGATTTGCACTAATGTGGAATTTTAAGTAGAAATCAGATATGATACTCATATTCGTTTTAATTTATTTAGTATCTTTGTTGGTCGTATGTTAGGTTTAATTCCAATATATTTTACAGCGTATTATTTAGCAATTTGACTTTCATTTGATACTTTTAAGAAATATGTTGCTTCGTCTGATAAAAACGTTATTTATCTTTACTCGCTAGATTAAAAAATCGCTTAAAAAAGCACAGTTCCATATTACTCAATATCATAAGAGCTCTCATTGTGGACCCTTCTTATTGTGGAAATACAAATGTTATGCTTAGTCTAAGTGAAAGTCCGAACGGATTGAAATTTAAAAACATTTATCTGTAGGCAAAGTCGTTACATCAACCGAAATATGAGTATCAGAAACAGATTGTTCACCTATAAAAGGGATGGAATACACATTTATAAATGGAGAAGATTTTATTGAACCTGAATATGCCAACTCTGATTCAATACTTACAGTGCCGGACAAAATTATTGGCACAGTGAACATTTTTGAATAAAACAACAAATATCATACAAAAAGAAACATAATATTTAGTAAATTTAAATGTAATTTTATTGCTATGGTTGTAGATCACTTGGTGGTAGCATAAACCTATAATTAAATATTTCTGTTTTAGAAAAATTAAAAAAAAAGTATTTTAAGGTCGGTTTTGGCATGGACAAAATTATTGGCACACCCAATAAAAAAATTACAATATGTTGTTTTTAGTTTGATCTGGCAACGCAATGTCACAGATCATCATAAATTAGAACCGTTATGTTTCAGTGACGTGCTTTGGAAGTTGCAAAAAACATTAGTATTAGCATTGAATGACAAAGACAATACTAACATGGGCAGAAAACAAAAAGAAACGACAGAATCTGAGCGGAAAATTATTTTACATTTGCACCAACAAAAGAAATCGTACGCAGAAATCGGTGAATTAATGGAACGCAGTCGGTATACCATTCGCAGTGTCATAAAACGTTTTTCGGGAGAGAAAAGTCTCTCAAGTGGCAAGCATACTGGTCGACCACGAGTAATTACTTCTAGATAAGAGACACAAATCGTCAGAAAGATCAAAACTAACCCTAAATTGACATCAACGCAGATCGCTGCCGAGGTAAAAGAAGAATTAAATAAGGAAATTCATCCCAAAACTGTACGAAGAACACTGCACCGTGCTGGTTATAATGCGAGAGTAGCTAGACGAAAACCACTCATTAGTGACGTGAATCGAAAAAAGAGGTTAGAGTATGCCAAGGAGTACAAAAATAAAACAGAAGATTTTTGGAGCACTGTACTGTTTTCAGATGAAAGCAAATTTAATATTTTCCGGTCAGATGGCAGAATATTGGTGTGGCGAAAACCCAATACAGAATTTGATGTAAAAAACACAGTAGGAACTGTAAAACATGGTGGAGGAGGAGTAATGGTTTGGGGTTGCATGGCTGCTTCCGGCGTCGGCGAGTTGGTGTTTATTGATGAAATCATGGACAAAACTCTATACCTCAATATCCTAAAAGAAAATGTGAAAAAAAGTGTGGAAAAGCTTAATTTGGGACGACAATACTATTTTCAACATGATAATGACCCCAAACACACGTCTAATATTGTGCGCATGTGGGTTATTTATAATATCCCACATATTCTGCCGCACCCTCCGCAATCACCAGACTTGAACCCCATCGAACATCTTTGGGAAGAGCTTGAAAGAAGGATAAGAAATCATAATATTTCCAATAGAAACCAACTGAAGGATATTATCAGACAAGAATGGCAAAATATCGGTGCAGACGTTACTAAAAAATTAACTAGTTCAATGCCAAAGAGGTTAAATGAAGTCATTAAAAGAAAAGGATATGGTACAAAATATTAATTTGATTAAATATGTAATTTATATATATTTTTTTTAAAGTGTGCCAATAATTTTGTCCATTCCAAATCCGACCTTGAAATGCATTTTTATTTTTTTTTTTTAAATATAAATATTTAATTATAGTTTTGTGCTACCTCCAAGTGATACACAACTGTAGCAATAAGTTAACATTGAAAAATAATAAATATTTTGTTTTCTTTTGTATGATATTTGTTGTTTTATTCAAAAATCCGAACTGTGCCAATAATTTTGTCCGGCACTGTATATTTGAGATATATTGCATGCAAAAACAAAACTATTAAAAGATTATACTTTTGTAAAGGTCGACATCGCCATATAGATTCATTCTTATTATATCAAGCATATAACCATATTCCAAAACATTTAATTCGCGAAAACGCATATATTTAGCCGTGAACGTTGGTGAAATAAACATGGATTAATTAATAAATAAAGAAGACGAAATTCGCTGTGGACGTTATAGAAAAGGTTTCGATTAGTACATTCATATCTTGTAATAAATCAGCCTCTGATTCCAACAGACGTCAAAATGTTAAACATTCTAGTTTAAATATAAAGCCTACCAGTTGAAATAAACAACTCCACCAGTTGAAATTTACAGCCTACCACCACCAGTGAAAATCAACAGCCCCATTAGTTCAAACTAACAGCCTACCAGTTCAAACTAACAGCCTACCAGTTCAAACTAACAGCCTACCAGTTGAAATAAAAAGCCTACCTGTTGAATAATCTTTCCACCAGTTGAACAAATTAACCTTTAAGCTATAAACATGTCATAGAGGAAACCCTTCTACAAAAAAAAAATAGCATTTAATTAGGGGAAGCGGAAAAAAATAATATAGAAATTTAATAGCATAAAGGTAGGGAAAGCTAAAAATGTGATAGAGTATCTTAAACCTTTATGCCAGTGATCGAACCATTTAATCAAATATTCAACTTAACTTATTTAAGAGACATACAGACCCCACCGAACAGAGTTTTAAAAGTCCAAAGCAGCTTTTCGATAAAGAAATTTAAAGAAGACAATGTTGAAACCGCTATTATAAAAAAAACGGTTTGGTAGGATCATTGGAATTCTGAAGATGAAACAAATTATCGTTGGATGTATATCGTTATAATATCATTAAGGTTCTGGTTTACAGCCTTAACCACGATGTCGCTAACGTTCGCACGCATTCTAAGCGACAAACAGCTGATTTCGTAACCACTAACAAGCATCAGAACGAGAAGTCGAAAAAAAGTTAGTGCGTGAGAAATGATTACGTCATTTCTCACGCACTAACTTTTTTTCGACTTCTCGTTCTGATGCTTGTTAGTGGTTACGAAATCAGCTGTTTGTCGCTTAGAATGCGTGCGAACGTTAGCGACATCGTGGTTAAGGCTGTAAACCAGAACCTTAATGATATTATAACGATATACATCCAACGATAATTTGTTTCATCTTCAGAATTCCAATGATCCTACCAAACCGTTTTTTTTTATAATAGCGGTTTCAACATTGTCTTCTTTAAATTTCTTTATCGAAAAGCTGCTTTGGACTTTTAAAACTCTGTTCGGTGGGGTCTGTATGTCTCTTAAATAAGTTAAGTTGAATATTTGATTAAATGGTTCGATCACTGGCATAAAGGTTTAAGATACTCTATCACATTTTTAGCTTTCCCTACCTTTATGCTATTAAATTTCTATATTATTTTTTTCCGCTTCCCCTAATTAAATGCTATTTTTTTTTTGTAGAAGGGTTTCCTCTATGACATGTTTATAGCTTAAAGGTTAATTTGTTCAACTGGTGGAAAGATTATTCAACAGGTAGGCTTTTTATTTCAACTGGTAGGCTGTTAGTTTGAACTGGTAGGCTGTTAGTTTGAACTGGTAGGCTGTTAGTTTGAACTAATGGGGCTGTTGATTTTCACTGGTGGTGGTAGGCTGTAAATTTCAACTGGTGGAGTTGTTTATTTCAACTGGTAGGCTTTATATTTAAACTAGAATGTTTAACATTTTGACGTCTGTTGGAATCAGAGGCTGATTTATTACAAGATATGAATGTACTAATCGAAACCTTTTCTATAACGTCCACAGCGAATTTCGTCTTCTTTATTTATTAATTAATCCATGTTTATTTCACCAACGTTCACGGCTAAATATATGCGTTTTCGCGAATTAAATGTTTTGGAATATGGTTATATGCTTGATATAATAAGAATGAATCTATATGGCGATGTCGACCTTTACAAAAGTATAATCTTTTAATAGTTTTGTTTTTGCATGCAATATATCTCAAATATACATAAGTATTGAATCAGAGTTGGCATATTCAGGTTCAATAAAATCTTCTCCATTTATAAATGTGTATTCCATCCCTTTTATAGGTGAACAATCTGTTTCTGATACTCATATTTCGGTTGATGTAACGACTTTGCCTACAGATAAATGTTTTTAAATTTCAATCCGTTCGGACTTTCACTTAGACTAAGCATAACATTTGTATTTCCACAATAAGAAGGGTCCACAATGAGAGCTCTTATGATATTGAGTAATATGGAACTGTGCTTTTTTAAGCGATTTTTTAATCTAGCGAGTAAAGATAAATAACGTTTTTATCAGACGAAGCAACATATTTCTTAAAAGTATCAAATGAAAGTCAAATTGCTAAATAATACGCTGTAAAATATATTGGAATTAAACCTAACATACGACCAACAAAGATACTAAATAAATTAAAACGAATATGAGTATCATATCTGATTTCTACTTAAAATTCCACATTAGTGCAAATCCCGAGTACTACTCCCTAGTACGTTTTAAAAACATTATTATAAATATCCCAATCCGTGGTCTTACAATATTATTAGATATCCTTTTCGATTAGTATTTTAAATTTAAGAGAATGTCAAGAATTGGTTGACTAAAAACGAAAATGTAAGCAATAGTGAACATGACCTAAAATTGTGAAAAATTGTAATTTTGTGGTTTTCATACCACTCCTAAAACGACATGTAAATGGCTTTAGTTTTAGAGTTGAAAGGTGGAGACAAAACTATACAGATATATTTAGAGAAGAATCGAATTTGAAATTATTTTAAATTTCGACATAGTAAGATTTTTAAATAGTTTTTCTGTAAATTTTATAGAATTTTGTTCCACTTAAATTTTAATTTGGTTCTTATTGAAGAAAAATTAGGTGTGCCTCTTTTTGTTGTTTGTGTCATGTACTTTTCTGTTACATGTTATGCGTTAGTAAATCATATTTAATAAATTTCGAAAGAAAAAAACTTTACTCTGGCTGTCTTCTGGAAAAGTGTGTATGTATTACAGTTTTGGAATTACAGCTTAAGACTTCAATATTAAAACGACTTCTTTCAAGAGCCTGTGTCATGGTCAGAAACGTTATTTAATTTACCCAAATCATCCAGTTACATGAAGAGCTCGAACTTCAATATTTGAAATAAGTATCGTTTGAAATTTTAACCAACACTGAGAAAACATGAGAAATGTATAGATTTTCAAGACTCAGAAGGAGATGCGGCCAGAACGTCATTTACTGATATTTTTATTAATTGCTATGACCCTGATCATTGTACAGAGCGCATACCATTAGATTCTCTCAAACTAGTGCTGTGTACGATATAATTCGTTTACGAGCTGACCGGGACCTGCTATTTAACGAGGGCTCCAAGCGGCTAATGTATTTTACAGAGTAGTATAAAGATAACTTAATGATTACTCTGTTACTTATAAAGCCGTCGGTATTTACGAGCTGAAAATCCCGCCGCTGAAAAATTGTTTGATGTTCTTACCCGTAGGTAGAAATGTATGATAGTCGAGCCTCCAATCATCACACCAAGGAGGACACATTGTATCACCCAGATTAGATGTTCACTATTAAATTATCATAAGAAATTTTTATAATCTAAAATTGTATATTCTCTATTAAAAAAATAAAGTACATCAGCAAAACATACATTAAGCAGATGGTTTTTAATTAAGGGCTTTCGCTAAGTTCGTTCATGTCAAAAATAATAATAGCCCAAAAATTACTCTAAATGCTGGGTTTGTAACGATTTTTCGAATGTAAAATAGACATGGGTATTTCTTTCCAGGGAACCCAAAAATAGTTCTTCTATTGTATACAATGTGCCAGATACTCATCAAACACACTGCAATTTTACAGATTTTTCTATGGAATTTATCACATTATCATTCTGTTGACATCGAAGTGTTTGCATTCCGCTAATAAATTGTAGTTCTAATTCATAAGTTATAAAGTGTTTTCAATCAATTTACATAAAGAGTATTATAACTTTAAAATTACTTTTCATAATTGTTACAGCCAACAAGCAACGTTTATTATCAATCGACCTGCCACAAAAAAAAAAGTGATGGCATTGGATGTGCCAAAAAAAAATATTTTTGTCGTAAACTACAAAAATCGTTAACAAGGTGTTCTTCAGATACGTTTTCGAAAGAAAATTTAAAAGACAATGGTTTAGTTAACTCCTGTTAAGAACTAAAACAACACCACACAGTAATCGTACATTCACAAAAACGGGGTGACACATAACAATTTCCGCGATCACACTCTTACAGATAAGAGAATGACAGGGTTCTTATTTACCTCGCCTCCCACTGATGTCCCAACCACGAAACCCTTATTCAAACCACCAAGAAGAAAAAGCGGACACCAATTAAAAAAAAAATATAGTTTATTACTACGAAATTTACATATGAAAATAGTTAATTAACATTTACCAATCGATCGATAATCTAGTCTACCAAACAATGTATGGTATCATCGAACAATTCTAGCATTTAAATAGGCTAGAGACCAGAAAATATGGAAACACTCGAGCACGCAAAATTCCCAAAACCTCCCACACCCGTACATAATACCCTAAAAGGAGGGTGAACTCTTAACAATTAATGCGATTACACTTTCATGGATAAGAGTAAAAGATAACATTTAATAAACGAAAAGTAAAATTCTTAAAATTCAACTGAGCAACAAACTTTCTTTTAAAGAACATTAAAGAAAAACTTTCACACAGCAATTTACTCCCCGAAAATCAGGCGCCAAAAGTCAAAAAGAGAGACAAATGCCTCTAAACCGCAAAACCTTAACAAGACCCCATTATTGAAACAAGTGGGATAAGGCCCTCACTACGTCCTCAAGTCTTATGAAATGCATGTTGTAAATAGTAACGACCTTTTTAAGACACATTAGAAAAAACAAAACCCCCACACAGCAGAGTGACTGAAAATGGGGACCCCACTCTGTGCCCACTCTCACTGTATAAGAAATAGGGAGACAAATGTATTCAAGCAACAAAACCTTTACAAAACCCTATCATTAAAACAAGTGGGAGAGCTCCCTTGCCACCCGAGTGTGAGAAGCCCCTAGCTACCGCTTACGGTAAGGGATTTCATCACCTCCTTTAACAATGCCAATACAAATGAATTACCTTCGGCTTTCCCCATTGGAATTCCTATACCAATAATAAAAAGAGCTTATCATTTTCCTTTACCACATGAAAGCTACAGCAAGATTTCTTCACATGCGTCTAGAAAAAATCTAAACAATCATCGGGTTAGCGGAAAATTCCAATGAAATTGTCCAACACCTGAATACAACACAAACGCACTGCACCTTTAAAACGTTCCACAAGGTCACAAGCACACTATTCACATACATTCAAACCAAGTACATCCATACTTGAAAATCAAAACGTTGCAACAAATTGTCACAATTAAAATATCACAATTCTAAAGACAGGGTTCATAAAAATAGTGACAATTATACACACGATCACGTACAATGCATAAACAAAAATGTTTACCATGTGGACGGACAATTATAAATAAAGGTTAATAACTCTGACGAAATTGCATGAATTCCTTCCCTCTATGACTAACATTAACAAACCTGATCTTATAAGATAGTGGTGTTAGTGGAAAGCCTGCCTTCAACACCCGCCTTCATCAACAACATCGTTGTTCTATAAATAGAAACTTCAAATCACCAACTGAAAAAAACGTCAGTCGGTCAATATGGTGGGAATTGCGTCAGTGAGTCGCTTGTATCCGCACTCTTCGACAATAATACTTCGCATATGCAAAATCAAAGCAATGTTTTGTATAGATCGTTAAACGAGCAGAGACTTAGTCGGCAGCACACATAATGGTGTCGATAAGCCGCCCACAACAACGGAGAAACTTGCGTCTACCAGATGGTAATGTAATTGCTTTAAATTCGCAGACTTACTTTTCCTTTCCTCTATAACAAATAACAACAAACCTGATCTTTTTACCTTGTAAAGCAATTCCTCATTTCAAAATAATAAATAATTACAATCGCTGAAATACCACACACAAAGCAACAGCTTCATGGGCAATGACCTCACTCGATATTTAATCACCCCCCAATATCGGACTTTACAGAGGACCATATCAAATAGAAAGGGGTTTCATCACGTGTTAAAGCTAATAAAAATTAACTACCTTGAACAATCTGAAAACTCCAAGGGATTTCCTATATTAAAAAATAAAGATGGGTTCTCTTGGTACTTTTCCACATGAAAACGCAAGATAACTTCACATGCGGCAGTCTAGTGAAATTTTAAACAATCACCGTTTTAACGGAAACTACTAATGAGACTACCCACACCAGAATAGCACACACGCACGCAATGAACCTTTCACAGCCACAATTTGTACATATGTACATACATTCAAAATCAAGTACATCCCCTCTAGAAAATCAAAAACATGTGGACGAAACATTCCAAAGAAAGGCTCAGAACTCTGACGAAATCGAGCAAAGAGAAATTGTCGATCGCTAAAATACACATAAAGCATGGCAAAAGGGGTCAGACAGCAATGATAGGGTTCATAAAAACAATGACGACAAAACATACGAACACGTACAACCCTAAAACGAACATTCAAAAACAATAACTTGAATACTTCTAAACTCAAGCACCATGTTGACGATGATAATTTCAAAGAAAGACTCAGAAAATTGACGAATTTTAACAAAGAGAAATGAACGATCGCTAAGAAACCACATACATCCACAAGCACCGTGTTGACGAAAATATTCGAAAGAAAGGCTCAGAACTATGACGAACACAACAGAACTCTAGCACACACACAAGATGGACATAAGGGATTTTCCATCAGACAGCAAAAAAGGAAAATAGGGTTCATAAAAACAATGACGACAAAACATATGAACACGTGCAACCCTAAAACACTAACTTGAATACTTCTAAACACAAGCACCATCTTAACGGAAAAATTTCAAAGAAAGGCTCAGAACTATGACGATCGATGAAGCAATGACTGCACTCGATGTTTAATTATACACCATATCAAATAAAAAAAAGGGTCACATCACGATCCCCACACACAAGCTAATAAAAATGTATTATCATCTCCCTATATATCCAAATAAAAAGGGGGGGACATCACGTACTCATCCAAGCTAATAAAAATTAATTATCTTGGAGTATCTGATAACCACATTGGATTTTCCTATACCCAAATAAAGAAAAGTCACATCACGTACTCATACTCCAAGGTAATAAAAATTAATTACCTAGGACTATCTGAAAACCACATAGGATTTCCTATTACCAAATAAAAAAGGGTCACATCACGTACTCATGTCAAAAGCTAATAAAAATTAATTATATAGGATTCCCTATACCAAAAGCACATTAAAAATGATTAATGTGCTTTTAGCTGTCAATCATTATTTGGAATCAGCATATCCCTACTACTTTCCGAATATATATAATTTATAATTTCTTCGATCAATTCGTTGCTAATAAAGTTGTAGCATACCCTTTTATATACCCACCGTGCACCTTAAGTCGAAATCCTTCACACACAGTTTGAATCGCTAAGGGAGTAGAAAATAATATTCTATTGTGTTATTTTTGAGGCAGCGTAAGATTTGTAAAGCGGCAAAGTTAAGTTCGTGCATGTGCGACGAAAAGGATTCGATGGTGTGCGATGTACATGTATGTGTGTGTGAGAGGTTTTTCATAGATTACACACACACACAGACGTATAAGTTTCCTGGCAAACGTTTTGCTGTCATGTTTTGTTAGATGTTTTGTGTAGTGTTTTCTTTGAACAAATTGTATCCATTCTTTACTTGCAGCTTAATTTTTGTATTTTTTTCTTGCTTTATTTGTGTGTGCTTCACTTGTTCTTCACTTCGTTTTTTGCGCTGTAACCACTCGAACACACGTAGCGACAGTCAGACGGACGAAAAGACCGACGAAGGTATATTTGATTCATGTTTTCAGTTTAAAGATACATTTATTTATTACAAGAGTTCTTTTTGCAAAAAGGAACACGGCAAATATTTACCGGCTTTTTTTGTCTTATTCTCATTGTGATTCTCATTCCCTTTACATTTATTCCGTTTGTTCGTTTCTTCTATTATTCGTTTGTCTTGAGAGAAGTGCAAATAATTCCATTTAGATTTCACGTTTGTTTGGTTCGTCTGCCTTTGTAAGCATCACTTTACTGCTGTGTGCCGGGTGGGGGGCGGAGGAGCGGTTCCTCTGTTGCGTGGCGTATGAGCGATGTTGTCTCATTAATCATACGCCGTGTAGGACTGTGTCGCTTGGCAGGTTTTTGTGCCTCTGCCGTGTTTTACTGCAGAACCCCAATACCACCGGCGGGCGACATTTTATTTATGGCTCACTTTCAGGGTGTAATAAATTAGGCGAATTTTCTAATGGCCGGGCCATTAAACAAACATGACAAGCGGAAGTTGTCGAAGTTATTTCGTTGATTGACAAGCGTATCTCTTACGGTGGCAATGGAAGTTTGTCAACTGTTTGTGTCGCTGTGGAAAAGCGGAAAAAATCTAATGATGATTATTATTTATTTTACAATTTGTTTGTGGCAGCAATTACCGATAGATGCCGTCTCTTAATTAGGGACAACTGAAGATGCCTGATTTTTTATTAACAGTGGACTTTTCCAGAATTGGAAATTCTTGTAGCCACAAAAGAGAAAGTCGTTTTTGAAATAAGCAGATTAACAAATATAAAAATGGAAAGTATTCGAATTTCAATCAATATATGAAACTGCCTTTTTTTATTGCTTAACAAAAAAACCTTTTAAGAAAAGGTGAGAAAAAGTCGGAAAATTAAAATTTGGCGTACGAAAATGATTTTTTGATATGTGGTAGTGACATTTTTTTCCTTATGCCAAAAGACATCGAAAATCGATAGCTTAATCGACTCACCCACAAATGTTCTTTAAGGTGGTTACTTAACATCAAGAAGCCACTTTTAATGAAATTACAACTAAGCGATGAATTTTATTTTCAGCCATTATTGAATTTTAAACCTTTTCGTGTGGATGTCTAACTGAAACCGTATTTGGGCCATACTTTATTGAAATCAGGTTAGACAAGCAATGTCTAGTGTTCGATTTCACCGTGTCACTTTTTGCGCGGATATAAGTCCGGAGCCGGCATTAGCCCACACTGTAATAAAATGAGGCTAGACAAGCAATATATGTGACAGCGCATAGAGTAAGGGACCTAAGGGTAAAAAAAAAAATCAATTTTCACTTTTTTTGTTTGATGTGGACAACATCTAAGCATCGAATGAGACCGATCCCATGTCCCAAAAGCGTTCCCACCCAGAGATATGCGCGTTTTATGAAAGTGATGGTACACCAAAGAAACACGTATTTAAATCTTTAAAATGGCTCTCCTGAACAAAACTGGTTTTTACCCTTAGGTCCCTTTCTATTTTGCGCGTCACATATGTTGTGATACACAGTGTCGGACAAAACTAACGGATTGCTGCCTGTTAGCCCTTAAACATTGGAAAAGGGGTGCAAACTATCACTTTAATAAATCTTAATACTTCATTCTTTGATAAAAAATTTTGTGCGAAAAGTAGTCCGAGTTCTAAACATATAAGGCCAAAACTAGAACGAAGTTTTTTAAATATGTCGGTTTTCTTCATACCATCACAGCCCATATAAAAAAGACCAACTAAAGAAATAAGCAACAAATTGCTCACTAAAAATCTAACAATTAATTTAATATGGTTGGGTTGGAAATATTCGAAAAGCATCATACTATTGTTGGGTATATGGTTGTTGCACAACAACATTATGATCCTTACAACAACGGTATGATTCACACACAACCATACTATGACTCCAACAACCATATTTTGGTCTTCATAACCATTGATGTATCACATACAATCATAGTATGATCCTCACTACCATATAATGATTCAGTTATAAAAATTCAAAGCAGTTTTTTTGTGAAATGTTTTAATTTACAGATTAAAAGTAAAGGGTGGTCCAATGTTCATTGCAAATAAAGCAATACGTTTTCAGAGAATTATTTTAATATATTTCAATGTGATAGATTTACAATTATGCCTAAAACAAAATATCGGCCATATGCTCTCCATGGCTTCGGTGGCATACCTCTATCCGATGGTCCATATTTTTAACGAGTTTCATTGTCATTAATGTGTCGAATTATCCGATCCTTTAGCTCTTGAATTGTTCTAGGCTTATTATCTTTTCATTATCCCAAAAGAATGATGTTCTACGGTGTCAAACCACATGATCGTGGCGGCCAGATAACTGCGGTACGACGTGAGATAACACGGTCATTACTTCGTTGGCTGTGTGACAAGTGGCACCATCCTGTTGGAAGCACATTTTGTCCAGCTCCATATCTTTTAGTTGGCTGACCTCATTTTCGAAGAAGTACGACCTGGTGACGATGCCAGCCCATAAACCTCACCACCCGATTTTGGACACATTTGGTCGATTATGCTGACCAAAAAAATCACATAGTGCACGAAACATTTTGAATTCGCATTTACTTCAAAGGCTTTACACAATTTAAATTCGATGCTCAATTGTGTGTATGGTTGAATTTGTCAAACACTGACACAAAGAAATGTCAATTTAATTTGGGCAAAAAACTTGAAGTTAAGGTGTGACTCTCGATTAACATCGTGCATTAAAGTTGGATTACCCTTACTATAATTGCGTTGGATTTGTAACATAGTTCTAAAAACTATATGTGACAGCGCATAGAGAAAGGGACCTAAGGGTAAACAAATCAATTTTCACTTTTTTTTTATGTGGACAACATCTGAGCATCGAATGAGCCCCACAACCTTATGAATATTGTAATACTTTTGTTACAATTAATCATTCTTAATATAGCTGAAATCATAGGTATACTATTGTAAAAACGAAATTCGAGAAACAATACTATGGTGGCGACTAACATATTTTTATTGCAGAGAACATGTTATTGTTGCCATGACCATAATTTTTCCTGTATTCTCATACAGAATACTCATTGTTTCTTTTAATAAATATCTGTTTAAAAATGTGTCTTTTAGGTGGCAGGACCTCAAATCGGTATGAAACTTTTTCACGAGAAAACCTGGACCGATATGGTCCAATTTCACCAAGGTTACTTACGTTACTTACTATTCAAAATTTCAGTGATGTCGGATATATACCGTTATCGTACAGCAGCAGGACCTCCAATCGGCAGGTTCTTGGTGCGGGCTATTGTCCAATTTCACAGTGGTTGGCTTCTGGTCAAAGCACAATTAATTTGAGACTTGCAGAACCTCAAAGACCTTTGTGTGGCAGCTTTAGGGAAACATCGGCTCCTCAATTTTACCAGGCTTGACTATAAATCTCCTATAATGTACTATATAAGTACTAATAATAAACAATATCGTAAATAAGTTATGTAATGAGGAGTGACTCTCAAGGGCGACAGGTACTCAAATCGGTAATGACTTTTGAACGGGGGCTCTTTGAAAGACATAACCGATGTGGCCAAATTAAAGCTGGCTTGAATTTAAATTTTCCATGCTGCACTATGATAAATGTAAGCAAGATCGACCGTACACCAGTTGAGTGCCATGACCTCAAATCGGGAAAAAATTGTGCATGAGGGCTGCAAAAAAACCGATTTTGTCTAATTTTACCAAAAAAATAATGGTCGCTTATAATGTACCTTGTCAAATTTGAGCATGAGTTAATTTAAGCTTCTTAAGATCCAGTAACACTCAAATCATCATAAGGGACATATGTATGGCTATGCGAAAACAGGGTCAAATAAGGTCCTGTGTTGGTTACTGCTAGCTAGTAGCTTTCTATGTAATATTTGGTTAAATCAGATGTAAGTCGTGGCTTCTAAAGCTGAGTTATTCAAATTCGAGTTCATTCAAAATACTTGGCGTATCCGCCGCAAAAATTATCGAGAGGTGCCAAGTCGCATATTAGCAGCGGGCAAAAATTGACCCAGTCGCCAAGATATTCATCTACAATTTTTGAAGCTGCAATCCAAGACAATAGGCGTGTTCTAGTTCGCATATGTATGTATTTATTTTCCATTAAAGTTTGATTACAAATATTTTTAAGACACTTAGTGAATACTTACTACAAGTATACATTGTAGTTTTCTAGAATTGATCACACTTGTTTTAATATTATATATTGACCTGAGGCCAGCCCAATTTTCTATTGAGAAAAATTTTTGACGTTTGTCACAATTACATTAGGTTCCCGTAAAAAATGATAAAAAAAACGGGGTTGTTTAACATTTTTACTTATGGCTAACTAAATCTAACTTAAAAAACTACTATTTACAACATAAAACTGCAAAACAAAAGATACAAAAAAAAACAAACAAAAATTGTGTAAATCCAAGATTCTTACTAACTTAAAGCTATTGTGAGGTATTGTACATAAGGTTATTGTAGTTAAAACTCATATGTCTTCTGTGATAGAGGATATCTCGTCCTTCCCTATCATATACCATATTTTGTTCAAGAAGATTCAATAGACACGTTGGCGTCAAGAAACCATTATTATCTATGATATTCTGAAACTCATCTGGAAGGACCATACATCCTCTTACCAGGTCGCTATCCATATCGGATGCTTTTTTAAGGAGATCAGTGGTTAATCTCAAGGCAAAGACGTCAACCCGTTCAATGCCGCTTTTATCGTATATTTCCCTGCAGGACGGGCAAGTGTAGCAACCCCAATCATTACGAAAACTCCTCAGCCTAAGACAATATCTTAGGACTTGCCTTTCCATGACTCTCAGTCTTTTCATTTGGTGGGATGATATCCCGCTCCAAATGGGGAAGGCACAAGTAATTATTGCGTGTTCTAGTAGTACTCGCTTATTAAACGAGTAAGTCGTCGCTAAAGCGATAACTTCAACAATTTTCGAAATTTTTTTTTGAAATGTCTTTGTATTACAAAATCTGATTGGCTTTATACATCATAAATGGTTTTATTTCAACGTAATTAATTTGTAGAAAAAAAAGTTATTCAAGAAATACATGCCGTGAATATATATGGTTAGTATATCGCTCATTTACTTGAATAGTGGCATAACTCAAAAAATGAAATTTTTGAGTTAATTACACAGAATTGTACTTAATATCATGCTTCACACTGTGTAGAAATTTCATATCGATATGTTGAAAACTCTATGCGTGAGAAGAGTATATGCCGTTATTTCGTTTTAGTTATACCAATTTTTTTTAACCGAAACACTGACACATCTTAGTTGTGTCGCAGTCGTTACAGTTTTAACATCGTGTGTCTTGCCCAAAGAGTGGCATAGTTTGTGCTGTGTCGTTCTATGTGAAAAGGTAAGAATATTTTTATTGCATATTAGTTGCATGTACACTGCATTATTTCGCTTTGTGACTGTGTTTTTGAAAAATAAATGTTTATGTTGCTTAATTCAAATTCGAAGTAGAGCAAAATGTGACGTTCTTGCTGAAAAATATATTTTTGTTAGCTGAAGTATTTCTTCTTATGCCGTTATTTTTAATAAAAAACGAACTAATAAAAATTGATGTATTTGCATTAAAAGGTAATGTGTCATTATTAATGATAACTTTGGCGATAATATCCGTAAATGGTTTTGAATAAGTCAAAATAGGACGGTATTGTTGATATTTTTGTTTATACATTTAGAAAAATTATGATACATTCAGGGTAGTAGGGCCATCTAGGAGTAAAATATTTTTCTTGAACTTGGAAAAAAATCATTCTGAAATGTCAGCATAAAGAAGTATGTGTTAAAAAAGGATATTCACAGCCACTCTAATTCAGTTTTACATTCATATACCCTTATGCACGTCCGCAACACTAAATCTTAATATTTTGTAGGTTGTTTTAAAATGGAGGACTGTAACCCTACTAATTCCCCATCAAAGTCAAAATCATCCAGTTCATCATCATTTTCCGAAGATCGTGACGACTCCGTCGATGATGTAACGTACAACCCAGACTCAGAAAGGGATACTGATGATGAACTACCTCACAGTTCAACCAAGCCAAAGACTGTATTCCGGCCCGTTACTACAGTGGATAACTCTGATCACGAAACCCTTGAAATTATTGGTCCAGGAGAAGCCAGTGGATCCCAAATATCCTGTCTTGGCTTACAACCTGGTGCTCCAACTTCGAATTCTTCCTTAATTTTAACAAGTCCATTAAGGAAGGGAAGAAAAAGAGTGAAACATCCAGAAAAATGGAAGCAGAATATAAATAAAAAAAAGAAGAAATAGTGGAAAAGCTTGTGAAACACACACATTGAGCAAAAAAATTGGACCTGAAAGGCAAATTAAAACTCCTTGTGCTGAATCTTGTATGTTCCAATGTTCCAAAAATTTTAGCGAGGATTTTAGCCTCGTTTTGGGAACTCGGAGATATCGAAAAGCAGCGACAATATATTGGCAATTGTATGCAAGTTGTTGAGCCCACATATCGATACGTGCGCGTTGGTGGGACAAGAAATCCTCGACAAAAAAATAAAGCGTACTTTTTTAAGCAAGGGGATAATGTCGTGCGTGTCTGTAAAAGATTTTTTAAAAATACCCTAGATTTTAACGATCGTCCCATTAGAACCGTGACAGACAAAGGTGAAAAGCTCGCGAACCAGATACTTGAGCCCGACCAAAGAGGTAAACACGGTAAACATAAAAAACTTGATCCGAATTTAAAAGCTGGAGTGAAACGATTCATTGATGATATGCCAAAAATCGAGAGCCATTACACACGGGCAAACACCTCGAAAATATTTGTTGAAGGAAACAAAACCGTGCAAAGAGCAAAACGAGATGTTTTGCACCTATATTTCTTTTTATAGATGTTTTACGGAAGACTTCAACATCTCATTTTTTTAATTTAAAAACCATTTATGTATTTAAAATACTATTTTCCTATGAATTAAACTTAAAGTACAATAAACTGCGATAGTATACTTAGTTCCTTTACATTGATGCGTTGAAATTGGGCGTACTTTATTTATGTTTTTTAAATAATATATATTTATGATTTCAATTAAAAAGAATAAAAATAATATTTGTTAAAAGAAATTACTATTTTTTATCATCAATAACGACACATTTCAAAATAAGACACTGGTATGAGAATACTTTATCAACAATAACGTCATATTTCAAAGTAGAGATAGATTTGGCCAAGGAAACCATAGTAAATGAGATTTTAGTTAATGTGAGTATAATGAAATAGTAAATATATTAAATAACAGACTATATAAGTTCGATATTATCATACTTTTCCTTTTTTTCGAAACGTACGAGTCAATTGAAAACTTTAAATGCGTTTTCTGCAAAATCGATTTTTTTGGATTATGACGTTGTTCAAGTAAATGAGCGATATGGTCACGGTAACAATAGTATTTTCTCTGCAATAAAAACATATTATTGTACTTTGGATTAGTATAACTGATATAATTTTAATAAGTAAATTTTATCTACTGTTAAAAATTCACTCCTATTATTAAGAGTTTAATGTATTTTTACATCATTTACTTAACAAAAATCTCTATTGTTGAATATTAACTTTACCCAATCCTTACAGAGAATTTTGGGGATCATAGTATGGCTGTGTGTGAGTCATACTATGGTTGTGAGGATTATACTATGTTTGTATGTTAAACACACTATTGTTATGAGTGTGAATAATAATATGGTTGTGGGGACCATAGTATGGTTGTGTCTGAATAATTCTATTGTTGTGAGGAGCATACTATTGTTGTGGGGATCATAGTATGGTTGTGTGTGAACCATACTATTGTTGTAATGATTATAATATTGTTGTGCCACAACCATATACCCAACAATAGTATGATCCTCTTCGAATATGGTCACCCCAACCATACTTTTTTTCTGCGTGTACTATAAGCGAGTTCGCTTAAGATTTTTCTTGAATAATATTCTTCTCAACAATTTTAATTTTTTAAAATAAACGGGCTTAAATGCAAATTGTCTGCAGTTTTTTTTTGTAAAAAAAAACATTCTTCTGTTTTTGTACAATAGCGTGAAGCTATCGCGTTAGCGACCTCCTAAGTGAGTTGGCAATAGAACGCAGCCAATGTGTGGTCTTGAATTTTTTTTATCGCGTATGTTGCTGCCTAGTCAAGACAGTACGGTTTTGAAATCCTTTTTTCCCGCCAGTTTAAGCAAAAGTGAATTACAAACATCCTGAGTACACCTTCTTTGGTAATTTTCGCACCTTTCGGGAAGCAGATGTAAGTAATGTACCCCATAAGCAAAATAATATTCCCACCATTTTGACAAATCGGTCAAATGGGAGAGCATTCTTAGGGTTAAACAGAACTTGACTCAGTGAATACTTCCTTGTTTTTTTTTTCGCTTCAGTCGTCACTTATCATCTCCCGTATTTTTTGTCATTTTAACCAACGGCGTGTGTTATCGCAGCACCGCCAAATTTTATGCCTCATTTGTCTTTTGTTGTCGTCTTGGCGTTTATTTCAAAAAGAACACACATACACGCAATATTTTCCATCAATTTGAGTTCCTTTGACGTCTCATGTGTAAAAGATTTCCATCATAATTTGTCGAGATCTTCTTTAAAATCTCATTTTCCTATTCTTTCGGTGTATGGGTGGGTTTGTGTATGTGTGTGTGTGTGAAAGCAAACTCATAAATACAAATAGATTTCCATCTGTTTGCTGCTCAGTGAATTTATTTGGAAGTTTTTTTGCAGCTCCCCACCGGTATTCATTTCGTCGACTCCTCAACGCCTGTCATCTTTCATCGCTTATCTCGCTGGGAACGAACGAACGACTGAACTTATGGAGCGTATGAACCTTTAACCTGTTTGTCATTTTCCTTAAGAAAAATGCACATGTTGTGCAAGTTTTCTTTTTTGGTTGGCACAGTGGGCCAAAATGAGTTTTTTTTTTTAGAAAATTATTCTAACGTTGGGAGGAACTAATTAATTGATTTTGTCATCATCCCTTTATATGAGAGAGTATCGAAAAACACTGGCGTTGCCTATCCAATCTTTTTAAAGACTGGGATCAATTTTTTTTGTAAGTTAGAAACAAGAAATCTTGAAGTCCAGAATTTGTGATGGAAGCCGTTCTAGTTTTACTCACCAACGAAAAATCATTGCAACGTCAACAAAAGTCGATCGTCGGGAGATTGCTGATATTTTTGTCGCTCTTTCTAATTATGGCAAAAATTGATCGTTTCATTTATTTTTTGGCGTCAGAATGTAGATTCTATCTTAAGTGAGTAACATCTAACAATCAAGAAATGAGTGCCGGTTTCCCTAGCCATATCGATTTTTGGGGTGCTTGCTTAGCAACTAATTGTTATTTAAAAATATACACACACTTAAATTAAAGAAGATATTGCTAAAAATCTGAATATGGGCCCCATAAACAACCAATAAAGTTGAAACAAGCGACCAAGTGTAAATAGGACGCCTTAGCACTTCAATTAAAACAGTTTTTCGCAAATATGCAGCGGTATTTAAAAATTGCCAGTGAATGGCACTAGGGCATATCAAAAAAGCAAAATGAGCTTACCTAGTCGCTGAACTGCCTGTTTCTTACGAATAAATTTGTTGTATTTTAAAAGATTATTTGGGCCTTAAATGCAAAAGGCTTGCATATTTTTGCAAAATCTTAAAAGTAGAACGCTAGAATGAATAAATTCCGATTTCTGCAACTGGTGACGGTTTCCCTTCATATTAATTTTTGCTGAACATTTTAGAAATAGATATAGCTCCCACATAAATTTTACCCAGTTGTTTGGTTTTAGCGCTCTGGAAGCCACATACTACGAGGGTTGCTATTTCTATTTCGGGTCCAGCAATAAATAAAAAAAAAACAATCATTTATCAGTAGAAATGGTGTAAAATATTCCCTGTGAAAAACAATACACCTTTGGATGCGCTCAACAATTTTAGAAGCACATTATTACTCCGATTAAGACACTTCCAAAACATGGTTTTTGTCAGCTGCTGCCTCGGGCGTCGCACAACGTTAACCATGCGGTTTTTCCCCTTAGTGGCTGCGCGGCGGTTGACCCTCATTCTATTACTTGAGTTATCCAAAGCCCATTATTTCTGCCAATGTGTGAGAGCTCACATTCTCTTTTTGTTTTTCTTGATTTCTTCGAACACTTTTTCCACTCCGAGTGAGACACCTCCAAAACATAGTTTTTGAACGCTTCAACAGCATCTTCTGGCGACGAAAATCGTTGACCACGCATTTTTTTCTTGATGTGCGGAAATAAAAAGAAGTCATTAAATGCCAAGGCAGGGCTGTACCGCGGATGACCCATCGATTCGACGTTTTGGGCGGTCAAAACGGCGCTGGTTTGAGCCGATGCGTGAGAGCTCGCATTGTCATGATTCGTTTTTCGAATTTCTTCGTGGCGACTTCCAGAACAGTCCAGTTTTGCCGAAAAAAGGGGCGACCATTTGCTTCGAAGTGCTTCTTCCACGAACAACTTTCGTTGGATTTGGCTCGTCTTCGAAAATCCACGCGGTCGATTGCTGTTTTTTTTCGGGCTCATACGCATAGATCCATTATTCGTCACCTGTGACGATCTTATAAAAGTCTTTTGAAGCACCGCGATCGTATTTTTTTAAAACTTCTTTCGACCAGTCGACACGAGCCTTTTTTGAGCGATTCTGCGGGATCCAACGAGAACAAACCTTTTTTACGGCCAGGTCTTCATGCAATATCGAATGTATGTTGGTGGAAGAAATGCCCAAGGATGCCTCTATCGCACGGTATGTCACATGACGATCTTGCATTATCAGGTCATGCACCGCATTAACGTTCTCTGGCACAACAGCCGTTTTTGGACGACCTTCGTCTTTGAGCAAGCGTTGGCCACGATTG
Organism: Hydrotaea diabolus; assembly: GCA_963513945.1. Taxonomy (NCBI): domain Eukaryota; kingdom Metazoa; phylum Arthropoda; class Insecta; order Diptera; family Muscidae; genus Hydrotaea; species Hydrotaea diabolus. The sequence continues at coordinate 178,812,646 of OY740719.1, forward strand.
AATCCATTAAACCAGTTTTTCACAGTACTATAGGATGGTGCTTTATCGCCATACAAAGATTAAAGTTCATCGATGAACTCTTGTTGTGATAATCCACATCGAAAAAGTGTGATCGCACGAAAATGTTCACGAGTTAATTCCATTTTTTTTTTTTTGCCAAATTGGTTTTTTCACGTCACTGTAAACAACACAAATAATGGTCGTACGTCAAAAAGTTCTAAGTACGTTTATGCTGAAAAATGTCAAAATTTCCAACAGAAATGTCTAAGCAACACTTAGTATTGTCTAAGCAACACTTAGTGTTGTCTAGGCCAGAAATATATATAGCAACCCTCGTAAAATATTAAATTGTTTAATATTGATATTAATTCCTCTGAAACATTATTTCACAAAATCGAAAAATATTTGTTTTTTGCTTAACAAAAAATTGACAAAAGCTAAATTTGAAAAATTGTAAATATGTAAAAAGTTTGAATTGTTTTGTCCTACACTGTCTACACGCAGAAGAAAAGTATGGTTGGGGTAACAATATTCGAAGAGCACCATTCTATTGTTGGTTATATGGTTGGGGCACAACAATATTATGATCATCACAACAATGGTATGGTTTACACACAACCATACTATGATCCCCATAATAATATTATGGTCCTCACAACAATATAATCATTCACACACAACCATACTATGATCCCCACAACCATATTATTATTCACTTTCAACCATACTATGATCCTCATAACCATAGTATGTTTAACGTACAACCATAGTATGACTTACGCAGAACCAACCATACTATGATCCCCAAAATTGTTTGTAAAGACTGGAATAAGTTTTGTTCAACAATAAAGAATTTTATTAAGTAAGTTATGTAACAATAGGAGTGATTTATTAAACAGTAAAAATTTCATTTATTAAAAATATTTTAGTTATACTAATCCGTAGTTTATTTGAAAAAACCTAATTTTTATTGCTATTATTGCGTAAGAATCGTAAAAATAACATTGTCAAATTAAAAAAAATTAAGGTTTTGCCGGTATGTTTACATAAAACCCATGAAAACAATACTTTTGTCCCACCAACCATATTTATATTGTTGATACAACCATATTTTCATTTGAAATTTGGCAACAATACTTTTGTTACATTTCAACAATATTAATATTGCCGCAATCATACTATTGTCAAAATGAAATTCAAAAAATTATACTATGGTTGCGACGACCATACTTTTACTGCTGAGAACATACTATTGTTGCCATGACCATATAGTAACCATAAATTTTCTCTGCGTGTATATGGCTGCCTTTTGGTAGGCTTTTACGTAGTCTTATCACTACATGTGGTCCACGTCAAAGACCACAATCTTGAATGTGACACCCATTACCAAAGCTCAAACATATTGGTCCATCTTTTTAAACATGCCCCAAACAAATTTCCTTTCTGATTTGAACGCCACGTCCTCGCTCAAACTCCAGTCAGGAATTTCTTGTGTATGTAGTTTGCAATCCCAGAATTCGTTGATTATTCATTGATTATTTATTTATTTTGTCAAAAACCGGCTCACTATTGAAATGTTGTTCCATTCTCCACGTCTGGCCACTGTGCCGTGTGCCTGTGTGTGCGTATGTGAGTGAGTTTTTCCCGTTTCTAAAGTGAAAAATAAAATGTGCTTTGTGAATTATTAAGAAAGTGAGAGATTGGAAAAACGCAAAGGAACGAACGAACGAAGCACATGAAAAATCCATACAAAGTTAAAACTGCTTAACTTGAGAAGAAAAATACAACTGAAAGGAACAACTTTCGCTGCTGTTTGTCTGTGTCGGTGTGTATATATACGTGTGTGTGTGAATGAGAAAAAGTTGTTTTCCTTGAATTTACCGCCAAACTCATTCAAACTTATATGTTCGTTAAGGGCAGATTTCGAATCCCTAGTCTTCACGCTTGTCCCCCTCTGACCCATAGTGCCTGAAGCAAACTAAAGTTCCATACCGAACGAAGAGGAAAAAAATCAATGTCTTGCAAACTTGGGGTTTTTTTTTAAAAGGACCAAGGCAATTCAGACACTTTTGCTCTGTTCACATGAACTCAAAGTGTTGGTGTTTTACTGATGTTGCAGGTTGTTTGCCCTCAGTTACGCTCATGTGTTCCTCATTTGAGGAAAAACTCTTAAGATTTATAAACATTACAATAAGCTGTTCTTTTCTTTTCATTTCTTTTTCTCTTTCGTCCTTTGCACAAAGTTGTGTTAAAACATTTTATAAGTTGGTGGAAAAACATTTATTATTATTACCAAAGGTGTTGATAAGCTAATAATAATTTTCTTGTGTGCCCGGGGGAGAGGCGGAAAACTTCCCATACACGTACCACCATAATGCGTCCCCCCTCTCTGGCCGGGTGGTGGCAACAACGTCGTCGAGGACGCGGCTTCTTGTAATGGATGTGCTGCTCTTACATTGTAATGAAATCACTTTAGTCTTGCGTTTTAATCCCATTGAATAATTGGTGAATTATGTTGCTGGAGCCCATTTGAATTATGATGTTGAATATTTATCTTTTCTGCGTCCTTACGCCCTTATGCCAACTCGTCCCTTCTGGTGAAGCATCATTATCTATTTGGGCTAAAAAGTTTCAAAGTGAGCCTCTTGAAAAAGGACTCGTCCTTGTTGTGGTTATGCTGGGGTTTTTTGTTTCTGTTCGGTTCTCTTCCTTCTTTCTTACATTTGTCAACAATTATTAGTACTTTTTTATTCTTGCTCATCCTGCAATGTAGGTATCTTCCCGTTGCCCAGTTCCCCTTCATCTGCATTCCCTAAAGTATCATTTCGGTTTTGTGGGTAAATGAAGTGTACTTCTCTTCGTTCGCTAGGCTTCTGGTTACAATTGCCAGAGTTGCTGTGAATGGAATCGAAAATAATGGGGCAAATTAAGAGCCGCCTTAACGCTGCGAGTGGTTTTTTGCCTTCTCTTCTTCTTCTTCTTGTTTTAATGAGGAAATGTGTTTCAAGTTTTTCTGTGCCGTTTTATTGGTGCCATCCTAAGGTACGAGTATTTGGTCAGAGATGAGGTAAAAACAAACGAGATTATATGCGATTTGCAGCATAAAGTTATTAAAGTAAGTAGTCAAACTTTTTCAGCAAGACAAACAATTTATCCTGCTAAGGCAAGTCGAGGCTGCTGCGGAATACCGGCGGGCGAATTGGATTCGGTAGGTGGGTTTTTTTTTTGTTTTACTGGCTTTAGTAGTTTCGTTTAAGGCGCGCATACTTGGGGGAAAAGGTTTAAGTGCTTTAAAGATTACAACATGGAATTGTTGACAGAATTTAAACCGTTAAAAGAGAGTTTAACTCGGCGAAGAATAAAATGTATTGATTGAGGATCGAAATAATATAGGGTGTTTAAATAAGACCGGCCGAGTATAATAGGCGTGTTCTATTTTCGAAGTTTTTTTTTGTATAAAAGAGCCCTTTTTTCGTTAGCTGTGTGGCAAGTGGCACCGTCCTGTTAAAACCACATATCGTCCACATCCATACCTTCCTAATCGGGCCGTAAAAAGTTCGTTATCATCTCACGATAGCGAACACCATTCGCAGTAACTGCCTGACCGGCCTCATTTTGAAGAAAATACGGCCCGATGACGTCGCCAGCCCATAAATCGCACCAAACAGTCACTCTTTGTGGGTGCATTGTTTTTTCGACAATCACTCTTGGATTATCATTCGCCCAAATGCGACAATTCTGCTTATTGACTTATCATCTGAGGTGGAAATGTGCCTCATCGCTTTCTTTGAAAATTGATCATCCACTGTTGCCCGAAGCCTGAATAACTTTAACGCGTTGCTCGCTTGTGTATCTTTCCATGGTTCAAATTGAGTCAGTCTGAAATTGAGAAAAATCAAATGAAATTTAGAAAAAATCTTGACGTTTAGCAGCGGTTAACATTCAATATCTGCCCTTAAAACTGAACCACCCTTTATAAGCGATTTATATGCAAGCTCGCTTAAACTCGCTTAAAGTTATTCTTCAGTAATTTTCTTCTCAAAAGTTTCAATTATTTAAAACAAACGGATTTTAACTTAAATTGTCTTTAGCTTTATGTAAACAAAATCATATCCTAATTATTTTACAATGGTATGAGGTTATAGCGTTAGCTAGTTGCCAATATGTCCACACAACAACTCAAAAGGGCCTGCCCCGCTTTAGTTTCGTTCGAGATAGAAGATAGGTAGGTACAAGGGCTGATATATATATATTTCTGGCCTAATAATGAAAATGCGAATATTTTTCATCAAAAATGGTTTTTATCGTTTTTCAAAGTATTCTACAGCATGATTTATACACTTTTGCATGCGCTCACCCCAATTGTCCAATTATTTTCCACTCCGATTGTGACACCTCCAAAACATGGTTTTTGAACGCTTCCACAGCATTTTCTGGCGATGAAAATCATTGATGTGGGGGAATAAAAAGAAGTCATTGGGCTGTATGGCGGAGGACCCATCAATTCGACGTTTTGACCGGTAAAAAAAAACGCTGGTTTGAGCCGATGTGTGATAGCTCGCATTGTCATGGTGCACAATGATTCGTCTTCTCTTATTCGTTTTTCGAATTTTTCCAAAGACTACAGGCAAACAAATTGTGGTGTACCACTCAGAATTGACCGTCCTACGTTGCTCAAGCGGAACAGTCGCCACATGACCAGTTTTGCCGAAGAAACAGGCGACCATTTGCTTCGAAGTGTTTCTTTCACGAACAGCTTTCGTTGGATTTGGCTTGTCTTCGAAGTCCCACACGGTCGATTGTTGTTTTTTTTCGGGCTCATACGCATAGATGCAAGATTCGTCACCTGTAACGATCTTATAAACGTATTTTGAAGCACCTCGATCGTATTTTTTCAAAATTTCTTTGCACCAAACGACACGAACCTTTTTTCGAGCGATTCTCAAATTATGCGGGATCCAACGAGAATAAACCTTTTTACGGCAAATTTCGAATGTATGCTGGTGGAAGAAATACCCAAGGATGCCTCTATCTCACGGTATGTCACATGACGATCTTGCACTATCAGTTCACGCCAATGTTCTCTGGTGCCAATGTACTCTGACACAACGGCCGTTTTTGGACCACCTTCTTCTTTGAGCGAGCGTCTGTATACCAATGCATACAACTGTTTGAGGAGACTGGATATGTAAAAGACCGCCACCGGTCGGGCCGCCCACGCTCTGTTTGAACACCGCATGCCATCAAAGCCGTTAAATCAAGAATTCACAGAAATCCGCTCCGAAAACAGAAAATCATGGCCCGTGAGATGAATATCACGCAAAAGTCCATGAGTTGAATCATTAAAAAAGACTTGGGACTTCCAAACGACGTACCGAACATTTATTGACTGCAGCTTTAAAAAAAATAGGATTGAAAAATGCAAACGCCTTTTGGTGAAGCACGCTGATAACTTGCACAGAAAAATTTTGTTCACCCATGAAAAATTTTTTACCGTTCAGGAAAAATTTAACAAGCAAAATGATAGAGTGTATGCGCGATCATCTTAGTAAGCATCTGAACTGATCCCAAGGGTGGAAAAGGGTCATCACCCAGCTTCAGTCATGGTTTGGTGGGGTGTCTCTTACGATGGGGTCACTGACCTGCATTTCTGCGAACAAGGAGTCAAAACATCGGCCAAAGTTTACCAAGAAACCGTTTGGAAGCTGTTGTGAAGCGTCTTAACAATTCGCTGTTCCAAAACCAACCATGGACATTCCAGTAGGATTCTGCGCCGGCCGATAAGGCTAAAACGTCCCAGGCCTGTCTTCGAAACAATTTGCCAGCGTTCATTTCCTCTGAAGAATGGCCCTCAGGCAGTCCAGATTTGAACCTATTGGATTACAAATTGTTGACGGTTTAAGAGGACAAGGTGTGTCACAAAAGATACCCCAACATTGGATCTTTTAAGGCTACTGGTTCGAGCTGTGGCCAATTTTCCAATGGTCGAGGTTCGTGTAGCTGTTGACGATTGGCCAGTGCGACCTAAGGCGTGTGTAAAGGCAAAAGGCGGACATTTCGAATAAGTAGATTCTTTTTGGATACACTACGTATATATCAATAAATATATAAAAAAACGTTCAGGGCTTTTTATTTTACAGCATAAAACGTGTGTTACAGTATTTATGTCCCTACTAAGTACAATACTCTACATCTTTCTAGATTAGATCAATACTCGTAATTATGAATAGAGTAATGGTGTGTAATCAAAGCCTTGAGGCCCATTCGAAGGATATTTTATTTTATACTTAATCCAAAATTGTCTTCCAATAAAAAAAAATCACAATTATCTCAAAAATACGTGTTTTTATTATACCCAGCAACAATCAGTGGGACGGTATTACAGTTAGTTTTATAGCAAATGATTGAAACTACCAGAAATATTTGAGGTACACCCAGCTTTCGATTCAACTCCCAATCACTAGCTGATTCGATTTAACGATGTCTGGACAGACATCCATAATGAGCTTGTACGCAGAGAAAAGATTTGGTTACCTTACTGAGTATGGTCACGGCAACATAGTATATTCTTTGCAGTAAAAAAATGGTCGTCGCAACCATAGTGTTGTTTTTTGAATTTAAATCTGAAAATAGTGTGATTGGGGCAATATTAATATTGTTGAAATATAACAATAGTATTGTTGCAAAATTTAAAAATGAAAATATGATTGTAGCAACAATATAAATATGGTTGGCGCGACAAAGGTATTGTTTTTTGGGTTTTATGTAACAATAATATGATTACGGCAAGCATACCAGCAAAATCGTATTTTCGTATTTCGTAAAGTATACGACTTGGTTTTGCCGCCATTCTGGTAAACATTAGTCTTAACAATTCATATTTGGCAGTCGTAAAGTAGAGACGTGGCCAATTTATAATGGAAAAACATTCGATGAATCGTTAAACATTTTATCAAAATCAGTCATAGATTACTGTGACGATGAGAAAGTTACGTGAAACTTTTGGGAGAAACAACGTGTCAGCAAAACGCACTATTTATCGTGTGGTGAATGATTTCGAAGAAAGAGGGTCTGTAGCTGATAGGCCCAAGCATGGACCACAACGTACTGCAAGATCGGCAGAAAACGTTACTGCTTCTCAAGAAAGTGTTTAAAACAATCCATAAACCACTATTCGACGCCGTGCTGAATGTAATGAAAAATGTGCTTAAAAGGGCTCGCATTTGTGAGGCTAAGAGATGGCGGACTTTTATCTGATATTATATTCCATACACGAATGCCGTCATTAAATAAAACAATTATTAATTTAAGATCAATTCTATTTCATTTAGTCAAAAATAATAAACAAACAAAGTAGTTTACCTTCCCGACGGACACCCTGTACTTAAGAAGAATCTCTATTGTTAAATAACAACTTAACCCAATACTGACAAAACATTTTGGGGATCGTAGTATGATTGTGTGTGAGTCATATTATAGTTGTGAGGATCATACTGTGGTTGTACGAGGGCGGTTCGGAAAGTTCTTAGCCTATCAAAGAAAGAGAATAGTTAGTTTTTCACAAATATTTTTATTTTTAATATAATCTCCTGAAACTTCAATACACTTAGTCCAACGCTTATCTAGCAATTCTATCCCTTGATTAAAATAGTTTTCCTCAAGGTCTTCAAAATAGTGGTTTACAACTGTAATATTTGAGGTAAAACGCTTGCCAGCAAGGATTTTTTTTAGATTTGGGAACAGGTAAAAGTCACTGGGAGCTAAATCAGGAGAATAAGGTGGGTGGTCAAGCAACTCGTACTTTAATTCGTTGATTTTAGCCATTGTTAAAACACTCTTGTGCGCTGGTGCGTTGTCTTGATGAAAAATTATTTTTTGTGTTGTAAGCCAGGACGTTTTTCTCGAATTTGTACATTTAAAATTGATCTAAAAGGTTGCAATAGTACTCTGAATTTATTGTTTTACCCTTTTGCAGATAGTCAATCAATAAAATACCTTTGAAGTCCCAAAAAAAAAACGTTGCCATAACCTTACCAGCCGATTGAATTGTTTTTGCCTTCTTTGGGGCACTTCCTCCAGCTTCAGTCCATTGTTTGGATTGTTCTTTTGTCTCTGGAGTATAGTGGTGGATCCATGTCTCATCAACAGTTATGAAACGACGCTTAAAATCCATTTTATTTCGCTGAAAACAATCCAAACAAGCTTGAGAAATGTTCATTCTTATGCGTTTTTGGTCGACGGTTAACAAGTCCGGCACCCATCTTGCAGAAAGCTTTTTCGTCTCTAGTTATTCATGCAAAATTAAATGGACTCGATCATTTGAGATGCCCATGATATTAGCTATTTCACGCACTTTTATTCGTCGATCATTTTATACCATATCATGCACTTTGGCTACAATTTCTGTTGTTGTTGCTGTTTTTGGACGTCCACTACGTGGTTCATCTTCAATGCTTGTACGACCACGTTGAAATTCAGCAACACATTTTTTTACTGTTGCATGTGTAGGAGCACTTCCACCTAACACATTCACCATATCTTTATGAATTTCTTGTCCCGATAAACCTTTTTTATGTAAATATTTAATGACACCACGCATTTCTAATTTTTCCATTGTAAAAAAATCGCGGATGCGTCTTTTGTTAACACCTGTTTCTATATGAAGGAGTTGCCAGATCGCAACAAAATTTAACATGTGTTCATAGCAGAGATGGAAGTTTCCAAAACACTTAACTTTTTTCTGTTTAAACCGCTCTTTTTGTGCTAGGCTAAGAAGTTTCCGAACCGCCCTCGTATGTTAAACATACCATGGTTATGAGAATCATAATGTGGTTGTGTAGGTCATAGTATGGTTGAATGTGAATTATAATACGGTTGTGGGGATTATAGTTTGGTTGTGTGTGAATAATTCTATTACTGTGAGAACCATAATATTATTGTGGGGATTTTTGAATCATTCGATTGTTGTGAGGATCATAATACTGTTGTACCACAATCATATACCCAACAATAGTATTATGCTCTTCGAATATGGTTATCCCAACCATACCTTTTTTCCACGTCAAGCTGGTCTATTTAACAACTACTATTAACTATCATTCATCAAAAGCCTATCTATTTGAATTCCTATTATATTCTGGAGCATTGAATACATATGATAAACAACTTGGCCTAAATGCTAGAGTAGTTATGATTTTTTAGTGTCGGTTTGTGAGTATCCTAGAAAACATACTGTTATCGAAATGATAACTTATACCCGTACTACTTTCTTTGCATTCTAAAAGAAAAAGGTTTTTGTGCAACTGGCACTATCCGTGCAAACAGACTGGCAGGAGCAGGCCTAAAATCAACAGACCACGACATCATATGGATTACGGATGGGGAGACAATGCAGAGGTTACTTTGGCTACGAACTATGATCAGATGGATCCTATAAGAAAAGAAAACAACAAAAAAAACATCGTGGTCGCCACTGTGGGTTACTGGCTTGGACAGCGCTAGTGTCAATGCATAAAATTGCATCGCATGATTGCTGAAAAAACCAAACAGAAGCCTATGAGTCAAATTGATTTTAAAAACTCCATAACAAAGAATCGGTTGTAATTTGTCGAACCAGTAACGAAACACCGCATAACTTCGTCTGATGAAAGCCATGCACATTAGAGCGTATCACCTTACAGGTAAAAAAAGTTTAACGTACACCTTCAAATATGAAGTATTATCGTAAGGTAGCTTCTAACATCTTTTTTTGTTTTTTGCCGAAAGTAGGGGTCGCAATTTAAATTTTTTCTTTATATCTTCTGCATTTACAGCCGGATCTTAAAGTGTGATACATCGATGTTTTTGTCTCGAAGTCACTGACCTCACGTACCCCTTTCTAAAACTTACCCATCATATCTTAGTTGCTACTACCCAACTGTACCACTCTAATATCAGAATATTAAAGCTGGCACAAAATCATTAAACTTTAGCTCTTACATCGCTGTTCTTGTCTTGAAGAAATAATACTTTATATTCCAAGGTGTACGCTGAATTTTTTTTGAGGTACGGCCTAAGGCACATGTCTGTGTGTGTAAAGCATTTCTATTCAAAAGCAAAGATTCAATATATGAAAGAAGTTTACGGCCTAAACTTGCGATAAATGTAATAGAAATTTACAAGATAAGTTCTTTCAATAAATAAATAAAAAAACCAACTCAATTCTTCGCTCTTTTGATTTATCTGTAGCTTTTTTCTCTAATTTACTTATTGTAAGTAACCCGTTTTCATAATAAAATTTACCATTTATTGCATATATTCCATATCATAACGTTTCATATCACACAGAAAATTGATTGCTCTAGTTATCTGAGCGGTTGAGATCTTGACAAGCAGTTTTCGCAGCCAATCATACGTAAAAGAAATTTTTTTGGTCTATTTCTAATAAGCCATGAAAATTCTATAAAGGTATATAAAACAAGTAAAAGATGTTAAATTTGGCTGTGCCGAACATTGGATACCCTCCACCAGATTCCCAAATAAAACCAAATTCGGTGCGGAAGTGTGTTCTATATAGAAATCTTTATGTGCAAAATTTCATATCGTTAGGTCAAGTTTGTGGTGAGTTATCGTCAAAGTATTTCTCAAGGCCCATAAGACCGTTTGTATGGGAGGTATCAGAAGGGACTACCAAATCTCAACTAAAATTGGTCCAGAAGTGTGCTCTATATAGCAATGTTTATGTGTAAAATTTCATTTCGATAGGTCAAGTTAGTGATGAGTTATGGTCATATTATTTCTCAAGGCCCTTAAGACCGTTTGTATGGGAGGTATCAAAAGAGGTTACTCAATATCAACTCAATTTGGTGTGTTCTAAATAAAAATCTTTATGTAGAAAATTTCATCTCGATAGGTCAAGATTGTAGTGAGTTATTGTCATATTATTTTTCAAGGCCAATGGGCCGTTCCGATCTTAGCCAAATTTAGCGCAAAAGTTCTATATATGTTCTATATATTAATCTTTATGCCGAAAATTTCGTCTCGATAGGTCAAGTGTGTGGTGAGTTATAGTCATATTATTTCTCAAGGCCCATAAGGCCGTTTGTATGGAAGGTACAAGAAATGGTGGCCCAATCTAAACCATTTTTACATAGATGATTGCGTCTATATAGAGATTATTACTTGCAAAATTTCAGTGATTTTGCTCAAGAAACTGGACGGATATTTCCGAATAAAAAACTAATTTTTATGAGGTAGTTACGGTTGAGGGTCTCCAACACCAACTTCCCGTAGAGCTATATAGCCCATTTTCAATACCAACCATGCTAGGTTAACTACACATGTCTGTGCCAAATTTCAGCTCCGTAGCTGTTTTCATGCAGGCTCTATCTTGTTTTTAACAGACGGACAGCCGGACAATATGGCTAGATCGTCTTAGAATTTTACGAGGATCAATAATATATATCCGATGATTATTTCAAGGTGTTACAGACAGAATGACAAAACTAGTATACCCTCCATTGTATGGTGGAGGCTATAAAACGTTGTAGTCTGGTACAAAATGGGTTAAGCTAGATTATCTGAACATCCCGAAGTACAGGGTATAATATATTCAGCCACGCCCGACATTTGCTTTTTGTGCTAGATTTAAATGCATCCTTACTGTGACACCCTTTCTATGAAAATGTTTACTCGTTCCACAAGCGTGAAAAATATATGCTTGATGAAATGGCTATCCTTACTGAATATTTTAGAGCTTCTGAAATGTAATATTAGAAGAATTATCAACGCTATTTGGCCACCCTTTAAGAACATGTTTAAATACAATTAAATAATAAACATTCTTATTTTCCAAAAAAAAGTTGCCACTCTAAATAACATGATTTTCCATTAAGCTTTGAGCCACTAAAAAAGTCGTAAGCCAAGGAACTCTATCTAGAAAGGAGCAAAATAAGCGCTCATCCATCTCAGCTCAACCTCGCAAAAATAAAAATAGAAAAAAACTACAAACAATTTAGTAACCCACTTTCCACACACTGGCTGACTGACTGCCGGAGCTACACTGGGCAAATGTTTTGCACTCTGCCAACGTGCACCCGCTTACGCTTCGCAACTCAATGGGAAATAATTAAATTCATGCCATTCATTCGAAAGCTGCAATTGTGGGAATAAAATGCGTTACACATTTAACACTTTTCTGCAATTATAGAACAAAAGCATTTGAAACGCTGCCCCATCAAGCGGAGGGGGAGGAAAATCGCAAATAAAACAATCGACCCGGAGAAGTGGAAAATAAAAACGTGAAACAGCCAGCCCCCCACCACAATACTGACAGAGCTCTACGAAAACAAAGCGAAGCAGCAACAACAACGAAAAAAGAGAAATTCTAAATGGTAAAATACATTGCGTGTAAATATTTAAACAAAAAGGTTTCTCTATTTTATAAACTGAAGCATTGTTCTTGTTGTTGTTGACGCCGTTGCTACTGCTCTAATCCCCCACAGTCCAACAAAGGCACAATTGTAACCTCATGAATCATGCCTCCTGCTCACCCATTCCCACGCACACACAGGCCCACACACATGTTAGTGGAGAAAACCCCAAAGAATGTAAATTTATTTGAAAACAACGAAACTTTACAAAGAGCATCGGGCAGATAGAGAGAGAGATAGAGGGAGAGCAAGCAACCAAACAAAAAAAAAACTTACAACCAACATCACAGAGAAAGAACAAAACAAAAACAATTTATTTCTAATACGGTTCAAACAAAGGTTGCGGCTATGGTCGGTGGGGACCCGCCAAATCGAGGGAGCGATCGGGGAGTAAGATTTGCGGTGTGTGAGAGTGCAAGAGAGAGAGAGAGAGAGAGAGACAGGTCATAACATTTATACTTGTTGTCTGTTTGTGCCACAAAGCGGCTGCAGCAACAACTAAACAAACAACTTCATGCAAATTCACATCATTTTCTTGTGTAGTTGAGCTGAGACTGTTTGTTGTTGGTGGGTGCTGCTGTTGTTGTTACTTCTACTGCCACTCTTGTGGCTGTGGCTAGGCCATACCATTCCTGCATAGGCTACTGTTGATGATGATTTTGCCAGAGAGCACCACTTATTAAATGCAAATGAATGCACACACATGAATACCATCAGCCCGCAAGAGGCGGCTTTAAGGAGATTTTTTCTCTTTACTGTCGTCTTCTTAGTGCCATCAAGTACTGTTGTAATGCTACTTCTGTTGGTGTTTTTTTTGTTGCTATTGTTGGTTGTGTGTTGTTCTGTTTAACAATTGCTGTTTTTTGGTCGAGCTGGTTGAGTCGCTCTGGTTTTTTGTCGAATGGTCTTTTCTTAACTTGGTCGTCTTTCCCAGCATAATTAAATTTCAAAACATTCTGTTGTCTTGTTCGTTGCTCTGCCATTGCCACTGCCCTGCCTCTGAGGCAGTTGTTTTTGTTGTCACTTTTACTGAGGGTGTTACTGTGTTCTCGCTTGCTTTTCCAACTTCAAATCTTACAACAGAAGTTTGACAGTGAAAATGCAAACATTGCCTTCCTTAAATTTTCTATGTGCCAGGGGGGGGGGGGGGGGGTATTTCATTTAAATACACTTGGAATAATTTTAAAAATCTTCTCTTGTCTACCGCGAAAGCAAAGGTTGGGAAAAATTCTGCGAATATTTGTGTTACAATCTTCAGAAGTGTGACAGAGGCACAAGTAACGTGTTTTAATTGACAGGGCGGCATTTTTGCATATTTTTTCATACTCTTATGGGCTGTAACATAGAGGGCTTTTGGTAAAATCGGTGGCAGTTTAGTGACAGGCGGGGTTAATACGCGAATGTGTTGTGGGCTAAAAAACATAAATTGTTTTAAAACGAAATTCATTCGTTTATGTAAAATTTTTATAGGTAGACAGAAAACATTTTTTTTCGGCTCAATTAAACTTTGTTAATAATTTAATTAAAGATCCCCTGAAGATGAAATATCGGGAACAAGCAAATATTAAAAACAATTGATTTTTGTAAAGGACTCCAAGCCTAATGATAAACCAACAAAATTCAAATACATAATTTTCTATTTGATTTTAAACCAGTTGCAAATTTCACCAAGTGGAATTTATTCATATACCCACCCTCATCACACTGTGCTATGGCATAGGGCTGATGTTTGTTGCGACTAAAGGAATGTGTTTCCCATTTGATTGAACAATGTCTGTCCATCTCACTTTGTAATCAAAGTAAAGGGTGGTCCAACTAAAACGTACGATGTTTATTGTTAATAAAAAAAAGTGAACTGGGATTCACCGTTTCGAGACCTCTTGCATCGACATTTTCTTAGAAGACAAGTTTTTTTGTTTACAAAATGACATTGACTTTCGTGGGTACACATTTCTTTTATCACAATTTCGAGTCCGTGACGACCTTCACCAGAATAAAGTAAAACAAAAAGTTTTTAGAATGTTATCTTAATAATTTTTTATTATGATAGAATATTATTTTTTTTATTATGCTACGAGGGCTTCTATATATATTTCTGGCCTCATAATAAAAATGCGAATATTTATCATCAAAATTGGTTTTATTGTTGTTCAAAGTATTCTCAAGCTTGATTTATACACTTTTGCATGCGCTCAAACCAATTGTCCAAGCACTTTTTCCACTCCGATATAGACACCTTCCACGCTTCAACAGCATCTTTTGGCGACGAAAATCGTTGACCACGCATTTGTTTCTTCATGTGCGGGAATAAAAAAAAGTCATTGGGTGCCAAGTCAGGTCTGTACGGCGGATGACCCATCAATTCGACGTTTTGGCCGGTCAAAAAGGCGCTGGTTTGAGCCGATGTGCGTGAGCTCGCATTGTCATGGTGCACAATGATTCGTCTTCTCTTGTTCGTTTTTCGAATTTCTCCAAAGACTTGACTGAGAATTGACCTCCGTCGTTGCTCAAGCGGAACAGTCGCCACATGACCAGTTTTGCCAAAGAAAAAGGGCGACCATTTGCTTCGAAGTGCTTTTTCCACGAACAACTTTCGTTGGATTTGGCTCATCTTCGAAGACCCACACGCTCGATTGCTGTTTTGTTTTAGGCTTATACGCATAGATCCGTGATTCGTCACCTGCGACGATCTTATTAAGGCCTTTTGAAGCACCGCGATTGTATTCTTTCAAAATTTCTTTGAGCGAATGTCAAATTGTGCGGGATCCAACGAAAACAAACCTTTAGCAATATCGAATGTATCCTGGTGGAAGAAATGTCCAAGGATGCCTCTATTTCACGGTATGTCACATGACGGTCTTACATTATCAGTTGACGCACGGCGTCAATGTTCTCTCGCACAACGGCCGTTTTTAGACCAACTTCGTCTCTGAGCGAGCGTCGGCCACGATTGGATTCATTAATCCAGTTTTTCACAGTGCATGGTTCTTCATAGCCATACAAAGATTTAAGTTCACCGATGCACTCTTGTCGTGATAATCCACGTCGAAAGTTGTGAAAAATAATCGCAGGAAAATGTTCACGAGTTAATTCCAGTAAAATTGATTTTTACAAGTCACTGTAAATAGCACAAATGACGGTCAAAACGTTCTGAGTACGTTTATGCTAAAAAATGTCAAACTTTCCAATGAAAATGTCAGATAGCGCCAGTTAATACTCAGTGTTGCCTATGCCAGAAATATATATAGCAACCCTCGTAGACATAATTGTCATATGTGTTAAACAAAATATAGGCCAAATGCTCGCCACCTCTAGTTCATTAGCGTCTTTTATTGACAGTTTTACAAATCTGATGCAAGAAGTGACAAATAGATCTACGCCACAAGAGAAGACAAACGTCTCTAATGTTTATATCAGTGCTGAAATTAAAAGACTTGTTAAACAAAAACGACATCTCCGCAAGGTTTGTGCAAAGGACAAGGTTCCCAAACCATAAAACCAATTTCAACCGAGCTGCGAGCTATCTTAAAATGCGACTTAAGGCAATAAAAAATGATTCAGTGGAAAACTATCTAAGTCGTCTTATTCCAACAGGTACAAAGGAAGACAGTTTATGGAGAGCGACAAAATATCTGAAGTGCCCACAAAAAAGAAACGTCCCCATAAAAGACGCTAATGGTGATTGTTGTCGAACCGATACTAGAAAAGCCAATGCGTTTAAAACCTATTTGGAAAAAACTTTTTCACCGTTTGACTATTGTAACGCCGCCAAGACCAAAAAAAAAATGAATGAATTCCTAGATGTGCCATGTCAAACGTACAGGCCGATTAAACCCTTAAGCCTTAGAGAAATTGTAAAGGAAATTAGTAAGCTGAACTGCAAGAAGTCACCTGGGCATGATCAAAGAAACGACTTATTTTTCTGCTTGTCAACGAATCTACTGGGGTGAATGAGTGCCTTGTCGCTGAAAATGATTTTCATTGTAAAGTCACCATTCACTAATGTCTATTCACCCAACCATTTTAAAAAAAGCCAGTAGGCTTTAGCTCCTGCATCAATTGAACCTTGTAAGCGGGTAATTTAAAATCTTTATTCAAAATTGCCATCAGTGATGTTCGTGAGATGTTCAATTGTTGGGCACAACGACGAGTCGAGGTTTGACGGATCTTCTACCACTCCACCGCGAACATCTGTAATGTTTTCCACCGAACGAACTGGGCCAGCATGTACAGGTGTTTTCATGTTTCCTACAGACCCGGTTGCTGAAATTTGCGCACAATTCTCCCAATTTTGGACACACGTGGTCGAATATGCAGACCAAAAAAAGCACGAAGTGCACTAAATGGATTTTGATTTAAACGCCCATTTTCGTAAAAGGCCTGAACAGCCTTAGCGAGCTGCTGTGAATTTGTCAAGCACATAAATCAAAGTAATGACATATTAAGTTAGGCAAAAAACATGACTTAAGGTGCGACTCACAATTAACATCGTGCATTTTGGTTGGACCACACTTTACAAGTCGCATATATGAACCACTTTCGAAGCTCCCTTTTAATCATTGTCCAGGAGTGGCACAAGGACAAAACGTATTCAAATTGGCCCTGGTGGGTCCATGTTTTGATACCATACGAACTTTGTTTTCCTTTTTCAGAGGTGATATCTCTTGTTTTTGGATAAAATCCTGCATCTTAAAAATTTCCAAAGTGCAGACTAAATATTGAAATTAATTTTGAAAGCCATGTCTTGTTTTTTTCGCATAAGTAAACAAAAAGTTTTGTTCTCTACCCTTTATACGTCATGCCAACTTATGAATGTTCCCCCACCCTCTACTGCGTTTTTCTAAATAAAGTTGTATCTTCAAATATGTGTGTGCCAAGGAAATTGAAAATACGCACAAACGAAACGGAAATTAAGATTTCTAACAATGCCACGAAATATGCAAAGAGGTTTTCTGCAATATTGAAATTTCACAACAACAGATTTCAGACAATAGCCCCCCCCCCCTTTCTTTCTTTAAAACCCTCTTCAATCAACATCATTTCTGGCAGTGCAAACTGTCTTTGCGGCGAGAGAGAGAGAGAAGGGGTGACAGCCCATTACCACGCTTACTGGGATAATGGCTTCACGGTGTGTTGCTTTCAAAGGGAAAAATCTGCTTAGCCACAAAACTATAGTTTTAGAGTAGAATAAGTAAATAGTTAACACCATTTCAGACCCTCTCTCTGCCGTGGAGTGGGTCAGACCCTCCAGGCGTTGGTTTCTTTTTACTTGCATCTACTGCGGCAACCTGGTGACATTCAATGCTGGTGTATTCTTTAGGTGTGACCCACCGTCGCAGTTTTGTAGCCTCAGATTCATTTCATTTGGCTTCTGTTTTGGACTCTATTTTTTTCTTCATGCTGCTGTTGTCTTTCTTTGTTTTTTGGCGTTCCTTTTTTTGTTTTTGCTGCGCATTTGTTGGTTATTATTCCGTTTTGGTGTTGCGGCTGCTGCTGTCATTTCACTTAAAGCGGTATTTCATTTCCTTTTAATTTTCCGCCAAATATTTCCAAGTGTTGCCAACGATTGTTTGTACTCGCATTTGCCGTTTGCTGGTCTCGCTGCTGTCTTTTGGTCTGTCATTCCGCAGTCTAATGTTTTTTCGCTTAATTTTCCTGTTTTGCCGGAAAAGTCAGTTTTCTCAATGGTTCGTCGTTTTTGGTGGTTGTATGAGGAGTG
The DNA here is from genome assembly GCA_963513945.1 of Hydrotaea diabolus. Taxonomy (NCBI): domain Eukaryota; kingdom Metazoa; phylum Arthropoda; class Insecta; order Diptera; family Muscidae; genus Hydrotaea; species Hydrotaea diabolus. The sequence continues at coordinate 178,830,775 of OY740719.1, forward strand.
GGTTGGGCTAAACTGGTAGTGGTTTACATCGAAATATTCTGTCTTTCGAAGAGATTAAGCGATGACATTGATCTGTTTTTTTTACAGAACAAAATTTACCATGAAATTAGACAGTTCTTGGACTTAATTTGAGTAGTTGTAATGGGATCCCAATTTTGTACCCTCTACTGCAGGGTGAAGTTAATACTAAATTTGTCTTTTCGTTTGCAAAGCATTGAAATATTGATTGGAGAGCCTATAAGGTAGAAGGTGAGTGATGATAAATTCGAACTTAACGTTAGGCGATGTGGCAAATTCACTTTACCATAGAATTTATTAAGAAATCTAGAACTGCAGTGACTGCGCCTGTAGAGAACAAATAGAAACACTTTTGTAAATGAGAACTTCGTCTGGTCTAAGCCTTCTCAATTTGTCACCTGGAATCAAGGTTGGCCATAGCCGACTTTGGGATACTCTACACTACTCTGCTATTCAGAGGACTAAGCATCTCTTGAGCAAGGTACGGCTCAATATGTTAGAGTAAATTACACTAGTCAACACTTTATTTGCAAGAGAAGATTTGATCGTCAACTTCAGTTGATTTAACCCATAAAGGCCCAGCGATGCGAAAACGCATCGCATTTTGTAGGGCACCCCGAGAAAAAACGGCTAGGGCTATAGCAATCATCAACATATTCCCAAAAACTTTAGATTGTATACCACAATATTGCTCATAGTTGTCACTTTGGAGCAAGTGTGTATCTTGGTGAAAAATCCATGTGAAAATTTTGAAAATACGATATTTTTTTTTAGTTTCATAATATTTCTGCAATTTCTGGAAAAATTGAGAAAATACCAAAACTACTTTTGAATCATAAATTGAGTTGCTTCTTTTGTGATTTTAGGTTAGTTATAAGGCACCCATGTGTTTCAGGTCTTATCCAGCTGCCTTCAAAGAGAGTGATGCGAAAACGCATCGCTGGGCCTTAGAGGTATACTAGTACGAAATTATTGAATATTTGGTGACTTGTACCATGAAATATGCAGGAGTCAATTGCAACGATCCAAATTTTCGTACTGACTACGATGAAATTTGCCAATTTTTTGGAATTTTGTTCGTCTCTGGATACTCTCCTAAGCCCTCAATACGCAGCTATTGGTCCGACAGTCCAACTCTCGGCGTACCATGTATCAAAGAGGTCATGACTCGCGAACGCTTTAAGGGAATCAAAAAGTATTTCCACGTTTGTGACAACCAAAATCTAGATGCAAATGACAAATTCGCCAAAGTTACGCCACTGAACAACATGATGAATAGTCGGTTCATGCAGTTTGGCATTTTTTCTCATAATTTATCAATTGATGAGCAAATGATCGCGTATTTTGGTAGACACAGCTGTAAAATGTTCATCAAAGGAAAACCGATTCGATTCGGTTTCAAATATTGGGACCTATGCTCAAGCGAAGGTAAGTTATGCAACTGACTGATTTACGCTCTTGTGACTACATATCTTGGCTCTTCATCACAGGATACCTCTATCACTTTCAACCTTACGCCGGTACATCTACTCGTAAGAAAGATATTGGACTAGGTGAATCAGTCGTTCTTGAGCTGCTAGAAAAAGTAGAGCATCCAGGCAATCACACAATCACTTTCGACAATTTTTTTACATCACATCGTTTGATTGCTCGTCTCGATAGCTTGGGCTTCTTTGTGACTGGCACAGTTCGCGATAGCCGTATGGGCTTTGAAGCGGATACAAAAGCGCAACCGAAGGGGCCATCAAAAAAAGCTAAGAGGCCAAAAACTACAACAGATGAAGGAAGTCTTCCATCAACTACTACTCTTCAGCCCAAGATCGTTATAAGCAAGAAACCAAAAGGCTCTTTCGACGCGTGCTACGATTCAAATAATAATGTATTCGCCGTTCGTTGGAATGACAATGCAATCCTTTCAATGCTCTCAAACTATCTATCTCACGCTCCAATTGGCAAAGTAAAGCGATACGACAGAAAACTTGGCAAAAACATTCAAGTCGATATACCCCAAATGATCCAATCTTACAACCGAACTATGGGCGGAGTCGATTTGTTTGACAACGCAATGAATAACTACCGTATTGGCATTCGCGGCAAGAAGTGGTACTGGGCACTTGTCACTAATTTACTTGATGCTGCAATGGTGAATGCTTGGAAAATTCATTGCATATGCTCAAAAATTGCAGAACATAATCATATTCCCCAAGTCGAATTCCGCGTTTTCGTAGCAGAATGTTTGATTCGTACAAATAAAACCAAAGTACAAGCTGCACATCATGTTCCAGCCAGTATTCGAAACGACTCTTTGGACCACAACATTATCAAAGGAGAAACAAGGAGGCGGTGTGCATTAGAGCATTGCACAGGCCAGTCGATATACGAATGTTCCAAATGCAAACGAGCGCTTCATCCGCAGTGCTTCAGGGAATTCCATGAAATAGCAGTTTCTAAAACACCTAGATCGAAGAATGTTAGCGAGCGTAAATAAAACGGACATCTCTGAAATTTAAATATAATGCCGTTACTTTTCTTTTATCGAAATAAATAAAATTTCATTTCTAAAATATAATATTATAAATTTTTCACATATTTTTTATATTACCTATAATTATTTTAAAGTTAATTTTGTATATCACTAAGGCCCAGTGATGCGTTTTCGCATCACCCCTGCATGGCTCACCTGCGCACCTGGAAATTTCGGGTAACAATTTTTTTTCTTAATTAGACCATGGGGACCTCATATATACTACTAATTTTTGTCTATCGAGGCTCCTAATAGGGTCGGGCCTTAATGGGTTAAGAGAGCTGATCAAGAGTCTTCTACAATTCTTATCGGAAATAAAAGCCCTGCATATCGTTCGAAATTTTAATTTCTCCCCTAAACACCTCGTTGAAGTTTTCGAAAATCGGTTGACAAATAAAGCCGTTAGGGGTCCTTTTGTTCAAAAACCCCGAAAATAACAGTTAAGGTGAATATCTCCTTAACTAGAGCGAATCTGATAAATCGGTGGCCAGATTCGCGATCAGAAGCACAAAATCAAATATAAATAACTTTTTTCTTATAAATAACCTTTTGCCACTGTTTTTTTTTTAAATTTTGTTGCTTAGTGTTTTATGTAGGTCATACAACACTTGAGCGTGATGGGGTAAAACATGGACCGTTGTGGTCCAATGCTACAGGCTAAAATTGTTGGTCGCTGGTAACGTTTTAAGCGAAATTTGGCTCGAATCGGACGTAAATCTAAAATTTGGAAGGAATTGTGTGCGGGATATAAAAATTAATGTGGGCGGCTATAATAAATTAATGGACCCATGTAGTCCAGTTTCTCTACAGGTAATTAATGGTCGCTCATAACGGACCATGCATAATTTGGGCTTGATCTGGTGTAATTTGTGGCTTCTACAGCTGCATGACCTAGAGACCTTTGTGTGGTACCTGTTCGAAAACAGGGACCGATATGGTCTAATTTTACCAGAGACATGTATTGGCCACTCGCTATACTCTGTGCTCACCCGTTTGGTTGGAATCGGGTATAATACGTGGCTTTTAGAGCCGAACGTTCTGAAATCGGGAAAACATATGTGTGCTATCAAAATATGGAGCAATGTGGACGAGTTTCAATAGGGTTCGTCCTTTCAAGGAAATCAGTTCATTATTGCGACCTCTACTCATAAAGTAATTTTGGCGTGATCTGGTGCTATTTTTGCTTTTAGAGCTGCAGGACCTCAAAGCGGGTGGCACAATTGTGTGAGACTTTATTAAACCAATAATGACATATTTCACCAGAGATATGTGTTTGTCACTCGAAATGCTCTGTGCTTAATTTGGTAGAAATTGGATTTCATATCAGGTATCTAAACTTGCAGATTCTCAAATGTAGAAAGATCTTTGTGTGTGGGCTATAGGTAAATATTGACCTATCAGGTTCAATTTCTTCACAGGTTATAAATCGTCATTCATAACGTACAATGCAAAATTTGGGAGTGGCCTGTTGTTATTTGTGGCTTCTCGAGCTGTAGAACCTCAAATCGGGATTGTCCTTTGTATTTGACTATTTCGAAAACTTTTAGAACTGCAGGTTCTGAAATCGGCAAACAACACCTTTGTATAATATCAAAACACTGACCGATGTGGACAAATTTCAATAGGGTTTGTCCTTTCCACGAAATCGGTTAATAATTGCGATCTGTAGTCATGACAAATTTGAGATTGATCAGGTGTAATTTTTGGTTTTTAGAGCTGCAGGTCCTCAAAATGGGGGGGAGCTTTGTATGTAACCATTTCGAAAAGATTAAGAGCTGCGGGTTCTGAAAGTGGCAAAAAACAGCTTTGTATAATATCAAAATATGGACCGCTGTGAACCGATTTCAAAAGGGTACGTTCTTGGCACAAACACGAAGAATGCTCCAAGTTTCATCGAAATCGATTTATATATGCGACCTGTACTTTGGTTACAACGATAGATGGACAGACGGACGTAGGGATAGACGGACATAAGGATAGACGGACCTTCAGATAGAAGTCAGTCCTTCCGGCTCAATGGAATCGGATAGTGATTCTGAGTCGATCAGTATACTTAACATAGGGTCAATCCATTTTACTTTAAGGTGTTGCAAACATCGACATTAAATAATAATACCAGGTACCTTCCGCACATTCTGGTGTGGGGTATAAAAATTGCTCTAGAGCAAATCTTAGTGCTTGCACTGAGGTCAAATGAAGACATCTTCGTCGATAAGATCGCCATCAGATTATAGCAACAAGATAAATTCGCCACATGCTATGTCAAGTTCATCAAGAGCAGAAATGAGTGCGTTCACGGAGGATAAATGGACTCGCTTCCGTTGATGAGACCACCGTCAAAAAGTGGCTGTTAGTATTTGCTGAAATGCATGTGGGCCGTTTCGTTCAAATATTTTTGGAATAATAGAGTCTACACCTGAAATGGCAAGTTTGCCAAACATTACTCTGGAACAGATCTTAGTGCTTCCATGGCTGCAAGAAGAAAGTACTACGTTGGAGGGTATATCAGATAAGACCTTCCAAAGTTAACGACGATTTTGCTAATTTTAATTCGCTTGCCTCCCATAGAAATTGCACTTGCAGTATACATTTTTTTTAGAATTAATATTTACCACGACACAAAAGAATATAACCTACATCCATATAAGATTATGCTGTTGCTAGAATTGTGGTTTCGCCGCGTGTTGTGGAAATGTGCAGAACTACCATGCCAGTTAACCCAGATTTTTCCACCTCGTAAATGCAGGCGACTTTTCGAGAAGGATATTTATAAAATGAATTAGCCGTTCTGAGCCGGCGTTAAACAGGAGGTCCTGGTTAAAACGTATTAGAATTACATATCGTACACAGCTCACTGATTTGAGAGAGTTTTCCTATGTTCCACAATAGAATTTTGTGGGACTAAAGCAAGAGATGCTAGAATTAAAGCCGTTGCAACACTGAGTAAGCTTAGTTATTCGAAACTGATCAGCTAAATTGGGATCCTCGAAAGACTCAACCCGGCTTGTTATGCGAGTGGATTTAAGTCCGAGTATATATCCACAATAAAATGTTCATACGAAAATTTTAAGCCGTCCTACCAAAGACAACACCGTGAGATCGTTTAATGGACCCTGAAAATATTAGCCGGATATCTGGGTTTTGGCAAAACAAACATGCTTTCGGACGAGGACAATTTTTAAAGCAGCGACTATATCAATTTTTAAAGCAGCGACTATATCAATTTTTGAAGCAGCGGTTGTATCAATAACCTTAATTGCCCATGTAGGGCAAACACAATCCACAAATTTTCTACGAAGCGTTATTGCAATAATAGTTGAACACTTTCTGTGTCAAGAAACCGACAACTTGAATATATTCGAGCTGCAGTTGCAAGAAACCATTTCCACATGCCAAGTAGACCAAGCAGTGCTCGGAGTCATGAAGAAAAATTAAGCGACTGGATCATCAATTAATGGCAATCAATTGACGGGTGGCCATTGTTATATTTCCCTCGAGCTATTAATTCCAAGATGAAAGTTAACCTGGTAGGTGAAGGTTTACGTCAGTTTCAGACTTTTTCCTCTCCTTTTTTATATTCTTACACATTCCTGGCAATAAACTTCCAAACCTCTTAATACGGGTATTTTATTCCTTTAAATTTCTGAGCTTCCGAGAAAGAAAAAAATCCTTAAACCTGAAATCGCACACATGCTTTTCTTCCGCCCTACCCCAACTATTTGTAGCCGGATCGTAATGATTGGTAATAAAATATGTTTATGTCTCAATCTGTTTGATTACCTAAACTCCGCCTTGTTAATGCATATATCTCATTTCGAGCCAACTGGACATCCTTATTCACACAGCCGGCCGGCCAACACATGTTCGTAAATCCTACGCCGCTGCTCACTTAATCAAATCGCCTACAGCAAATGTTGATAAGCGTATCCTCATAAGTTAAGCAGGACGGAAGGACGGACAGGCGGTCGAACGGATGGGAATGGACAGACAGACAGACGGACAATCCACTTAAATCGGCGTACATAATTTCGTTTGTGAGGAATGCGACCTGACCTGCCTGCCCTGACCACCACCACCACTTCATATGTTTCATTAACTCGCAAAATCTTCTGATTTATGGTGGCCTTTAGATTACGCGTTCGTACGTACAACTACTCTACAAATCCTTATTCATTAGCTATCTTGAAGCTTCCACGCTTATACAAAACCCACACACAGACAGATTGAGACACACACATATGCACAGAGTTACACCAGCAGCACATGACTTGCTGGCATGGTGGAACGGCTCCACACTCTATGCCGTAAATTATTCGACCTCCAACCAACCACTCGACCTCGTGTTCAGACATTCTCTATTAAGTGGACATTAGTTAAAAGCCAAAAGACAGTCGTCTATTGCACCCAAAACGGAAATACGTTTTATGGCAGCCGACACTCTCGCACAGGGAGACCGAAAGGATATGCCCGCCTGCCCGCATGGCTTAAGTGAGCACAGTGACTTGGAAATTGTTTCAAATTTTAGAAAAATGATTAACAAAAATAGCAACAAAAAAACTGGCTTTGAAGAAAAAAATAACGATTTTATTCGGAGGTCCCATTGTGGACCCGAGGAAGAAGAAGTGCAGTGAAGAAGAAGTGAAAATTCACAGGCAAGACGAAAACCTTTTCTTCTTCTTCTTTTTGCCTATGAATCTTCAGAATAGAAAAGAAAACTGTGCATCCTCTGAAGTCAAACCTCAGTCTCTGCACGCAGAGAAAAGATATGGTTACTATATGGTCACGGCAACAATAGTATGTTCTCTGCAGTAAAAGTATGGTCGTCGTGACCATAGTATTGTTTTTTGAATTTCATTTTGACAATAGTATAATTGCAGCAATATTAATATTGTTGAAATGTAACAAAAGTATTGTTGCCAATTTTTAAAAGGAAAATATGGTTGCAGCAGCAATATAAATATGGTTGGTGGGACAAAAGTATTGTTTTCATGGGTTTTATGTTAACAATAACATAATTACGGCAATCATACCGACAACACCTTTATATTTTTTTAATTTGACAATGTTATTTTTACGGTTCTTACGCAATAATAGTAATAAAAATTATAATTTGTATAACTAAAATATTTTTAATAAATGATTTTTTTTAATTAAATAAATCACTCCTATTGTTACATAACTTACTTAATAAAATTCTTAATTGTTGAATAACAACGTATTCTAGTCTTTACAAACAATTTTGGGATCATAGTATGGTTGTGCGTAAGTCATACTATGGTTGTGAGGATCATACTATGGTTGTACGTTAAACAAACTATGGTTATGAGGATCATAATATGGTTGTGGAGATCATAGTATGGTTGAATGTGAATAATAATATGGTTGTGGGGATCATAGTATGGTTGATGGTGAATAATAATATGGTTGTGGGGACCATAATATTGTTATGGGGATCATAGTATGGTTGTGTGTGAACCATACTATTGTTGTGATGATCATAATATTGTTATACCACAACCATATAACCAACAGTAGTATGGAGCTCTTCGAATATTGTTACCCCAACCATACTTTTTTTCTGCGTGTGGAGTCAGATGTCAGTATTCAAAATTAGAAAAACGTTGACATAAAGGCAGGCATTTATACTAATAGACTGTCGATATTGGCACCCAGAGACATCAGAGGAAGCCAGAGCTACGAATTAATGAACAAGTAATGCACTATTGGACGAATAGCCGGGGTGGTCCTCGTGGCTTTTGATTTACAAACCCTTCGACACGGTCAATAATGCCAATCTGTTCGAGGACGAAACGTCCCTTCCGCCTGGTTTGAAACGTTGGGTCTTAAATTATATGCGTGGGCTCCAGTCATGTGTAGAATTTAGAGACAGAAAGTCGAAGCCCTGTATAGTTAAACAAGGAGTTCCCCACACGCAGAAAAAAAGTATGGTTGTGGTGACAATATTCGAAGAGGATAATACTATTGTTGGGTATATGGTTGTGGTACAACAATATTATGATCCTCACAACAATAGTATGATTCAAATACAACCATACTATGATCCTCACAACAATAATATGCCTCACACATAACCATACTATGATCACCACAACCATAGTATGGTTCACACTCAACCATACTATGATCTCCACAATCATAATATGATCCTCACAACCATAGTATGTTTCACATACAACCATAGTATGACTCTCACAGCCATAGTATGATCACACACAATTGTACTTTGATCCCCATTATAATTTATTAGAATTTGTTTAAGTTGTCGACAATAGATTTGAATTATGAAAATTATTAAAAAATACATTAAATTCAAAATAATAGGAGTGATTTATTTTACAGGATGTAAATAAGTTTAAATAAACGTATGCGTTTTTATTAAAATTATTTCAGTTAAACAAAGTCAAAGCAGCTTGTTTAAAAAATTTAAATGAAGAAAAATTACAATCATACAGTATGATTGCCGTAATCTTATTATTGTTAACATAAAACGCAATACATACACTATACTTTTGTCGCACCAACAATATTTATATTGTTGTTATAACCATACTTTCATTTTTAAATTTGGCAATAATACTATTGTTACATTTCAACAATAATAATATTGCAGCAATTATACTCTTGTCAAAACTAAATTTAGTTAACAATGCTATGGTTGCGACGAACATACTTTTATTGCCGAGAACATATTATTATTGCAGTGACCATGTAGTAACCATGTTTTTTCTCTGCGTGCAGGGTGGAGAGATATCCCCGGCTCCGTTTATCCTCTACCATTCTAAAATTCCTGCACCACCGTTGGAATTGTGTCATACTCTGATGATTGCACAATTCTGGCATCAGGACCTAAAGCGGATGACATTTGCGAGAAAATCAACTGTAACCTCACTAACTTAGCATGCTTCATTACTAAGAGGTATTTGAAAATATCCACCTCCAAATCATTAGCCACACTGTTTACTCCATGAACCGCTGAGGTGCGGTTGCCCCTCAACGGGAAAGTCGATGACGTCAACACCCCGACTGCCAACTACCCCAAAAAACTTGGGGACACATTGGTCAGCCTTTTACGATCCTCTGCGCATGCTACAGCTGTCTGCAACAACTTTAAAAGTAGGAACAAATCCCTTAATGCACTTGCCGGCAGTACTTGGGGAGCCGACAAAGAAACCATGTGGACCTCTTACAACGCGATAGGTCGGTCTGTAGCGAACTACGCAGCGCCGGCGAACGTGAGGACAAGGCAGTGAAAGAAAATTCAGACTTGCCAGAATGACGCCCTCCAAACTTCAACAGGGTGTCTTCTTATGTCTTCTAAGGGCCATCTACATGAGGAGACGAAGATCCTTACCGTGCCCAGACACAAAATCTTGTTCTGTAGCCAGTATTAGATTCGCAGCAATTATCCCAACCACCATCTCATGGACAGAATGAGCAGGCAGATCAGACACGATCTTTATGATCAAGAGAGAGAGAGAGGTCCAGCGGTACAAGAGAGAGCCTATAGATCATTGAAACTATCAGGCAGGTCTGAACAACATTCACGCTGATGAAGTCGCAACAGTGGTAGCCCGCTATAAGGTGAATGTAGTGCTAGGGGAACATCCCCGGAGATTTCACTTGACGAGAAGGAGCTACATCGGAAGACGCACATGGTTCTGGCTCAGCTGAGATCTGGATGGTGCAGCCGCCTCAATTAGTATTGGGCATGAATTGATTGTTACGTTCCGGATATCTGTCATGCCTGCCATCAGGGACCACATCACGTCACGTCATTGTACGACCAAGCCCTCTAAGCTGACCCCCAAGTCACTGTGGACGCATCCAGTTCAAATGGCGCGTTTCCTTCTCCTGGGCATCGAAACAGATCCCCTATAGACAAACATGACTTCAACTCAAAATATATTGTTGTTACAACAACAAAAATAGATGGACTTGGGCAAGGTAAACAACTCGAAGGACAGGCTACTACTGGCAGAGCAAACCTTCACAAACCTTCAGATGGACGGCTACTGGTATGAGTATCATAATGGAAAGATAGCGATACTGAGTGATAGGTGCACTGATCGGGACGACAGTGGACTGAGGGACTGATAGTGATACTACTTTTAGGCAGCGAAATAGTTGATCAGGTTCAGGAACTGATCGACGAACAGACCGGCAGTTATAAAATAAATAGCCCAGGCGTATAGTGATATTGATAGTCTGAGATTGAGATGCTGATAACCTGACGAATACCTTCAACCATGGAGCGCCATCACACAGGGTCCATTATGAAGCAAAGACCACATCACCCCTATCTAAACCTCTGCTGATCTTTGCGCCACAGCGTCCGGTTGCAATACAACTCCACACTGGGCCAAAACTCTACCCGCGATTTGGGTTTAAACCACAGCCACCTCGATGGACGTTAAGTTGAATCAATGGAATGCACAGAAGGAATTCTGATGCACAGAAGGATACAACTCCTGCGGAGGCCAGGCCCCTTATAAATATATTGATGAACAGGCGATGGATTAAGATGCTAATGAAAGGGGTAGAAAAAGTCACTGCAAGTTAGGCGCAGAGATATGATGTGGTGGAACTGGAGGAACTATTGACGAAGAAATGCATAGGTTCTGATGGACAGGCAGACTGGCGGAGAAATGGATATTGATTGACAGATGCACAGTAAGAGAGATGGCGTGATCGGGTGTAATTTGTGGCTTCTAGAGCTGCAGGACCTCAAATCGGGAGGGACCTTTTTGTGGGTGGACAGTTTAAGAGATGGCGACAGTCCGACGGACAGATTTCTATACCGATACTGATGAGCGGAATGGCAAGTTGTGAAGGACATGTTCACTATATCTTTGTCCATCAGCTATAACTGCTGTTTCATAAGCAGGCAGATGGAGATGTTGATAACTGAAGCGACGGATAAAGATGCTGAAGGACAAAAAGTTTGTGTGTTGGCTTGATGGACGAATATATCGGCTGACAAATATTTTTATCAATGGATTACAGATTGAGATGCTACTAGAACAAATGGCAGACATTGGTATTAAAGGATGGTCTCTAAAGTACCATCGAACGGATGGACAGATGGTTATGAAAAGGGTGTACAAACGGACATATTCATATATTCGGGTTTTCAATAGGGACATAACACTTGCGTAACTTTATGTCAACGCACCCTGAAACATTTTTAATAAGCTTTCAGTGTCAAAACGTTAATCGAAGTCAACATTTTCATCATGGTAAAGTTCACTTACGAGCAACGTTTGGAAATCATTAGCAATTAGTACCGAAATTCTGAGTTAGTGGTCGCCACTTTAAGAGCGCTTACTCCAACTTTTGGCCGTTATACTTGTCGTACCTAACAAGTTGTTCGAGTTAGTGTGGATAAATTTGGATTCAAATTTTCACTTTTGGGTGTTTCGGTACCGCTCGAAGAGACGAAAATATCGCAGCCGTAAGTATATCCGTTCAAAATGAGCGAAATGAGTCGATTCCGCGTGGTTATTATGAATTGGGTATCTCTCAAGCTACACTGTGGCGTATTTTGCTAAAAGATATTGACCTTCATCCTTATAAGATCGAACTGACTCAAGAACCTAAGTCACTTGATCGCTTAAAACGCCAAAACTTCTCCGATTGGTCCCCGGCAAAGTTCACGAAAATCCAGAATTTCATCCAAAAATTATTTTCAACGATGAATCTCATTGCTGGCTGAGTGGTTTTGTCTTTAAACAAAATATGTGTTATTGGACAGCAACAAACCCACATGTGCTTCAAGACATACGAGTACAATTGCATTCGCAAAAAATTGCTGTGTGGTGTGGTTTTCATGCCGGTGGTGTAATTGGGCCGAATATTTTCGTCGATGAAAACAATCGTCATGTTACCGTCATTGGAGAGCGCTATCGTGCCATGTTAGAAAATTATTTTTGGCCAGAATTGGATGAGCTTGACATCGCCGATATGTGGTTCCAACAAGACGGTACCAACAGCCACTCAGCACGCGTTACTATCTATTTACTGAAAGGCAAATTCGGTGAACGTGTTATCTCGAGAAATGGTTTGGTCGAATGGCCACCTCGTTCAGGCGATTTAACGCCATTAGATTTCTTTTTATGGGACCACATGAAGTCATTGGTCTATGCCAACAAGCCAACAACTTTAGACGAGCTAAGAGACAACATCCAATGCGAAATGGCCAACGTTCCGGTCGAAATGTGCAAGAGTGGTGGAAAATGGGATCCAAAGAATAGATCGCTGTAAACGGGTCGTGGTGGTCGTATGACCGAAATCGAATTTCATTCTTCAATTTAAAATTTTCACTACACCTGGAATAAATTAGAACTCTTTATCTTAAATATTCTTATTAATATGTAAAATTTTTATGTCCTTAGTGGAAACCCCTTTAGAAGGATCTATGACAATTATGTTTGAGGCAAAATTTCGGGCCACAGCTTTGGTGGCATACCTCTATCAGATAATCCATATTTTTAATGACTGAGACATAATGGAGGTTCAATGTCGTTAATGTTAACGCATAATCTCTTTCTTAAGCTCTTTAATTATTCTTGACTTATTGATGTACACTTTATATCCCCCAAAGGAAGAAGTCCAACGGTGTCAGACCGTGGCGGCCGATTAACATCGCCACGACGTGAGATAACACGGCCATTGAATTTGTCGTGCAAAAGAACCATCGTTTCGTTGGCTTTGTGGCAAGTGGCACTATCCTGTTGCAACCACATATCGTCCAGGTCCATGCACTTAATTTCTGGCCACAAGTAGTCCGTTATCATCTTGCGATAGCGAATCATCAGGTCTTACTTTTTTAAAAATGAGGTCGGCCACGTAGTTACCACAACATTCACGGTAACTGCGTGGCCGACCTCATTTTTAAAGAAGTAAGACCTGATGACCCGCTATCTCATTTCTGAAGAAGCCCGATGACGCCGCCAGCCCATAAACCGCGCCAAACAGTCATTCTTTCCGTATGCACCGTTTGAATTCAAATCTTTATTCAAAATCCGTATCAGTGATGTTCGTGTGATTTTCAATTATTAAGCGCGACGATGTGTTGAGGTTGACGGCTCTTCTGCCACACTATCACTAACAGCATCAATGTTTTTCTCAGAATGAGCATTCACAGGGTTTTCACATTTTCTACACACCCGGTTGGCTGAAATTTTAGTACAATTCTCCCGCTTGTGGTCACATTTGGTCAATTGTGCTGACCAACACAATCACGAAGTTCCCGAAATGCATTTTGATTTCAACGTTCATTTTTGTCAATGGCTTTAACAATCTTAAAGCGCTGCTCAGTGAAACAAAAAAATGTCAAATAATGTTGGTCAAGATTCTTGAATTTAAGTTGTGACATGAATTATGGTTGGACCATCCTTTTATTATGACGCTCTAGCCAACTTCGTCCGTGTGTATGTTAAAAGCACAATAGCGACCAAATAAATTATTCTAGGACCCTGCAATTTTGCTTGATGCTGTTTAAGATTGCAGATGGACTATATCGGCTAATGCATTTTGATTTCAACTTCCATTTTTTTTAAAAGGCTTTAACAACCTTAAAGCGCTGCTCAGTGAAACAAAAAAATGTCAAATAATGTTGGTCAAGATTCTTGAATTTAAGTTGTGACATGAATTATGGTTGGACCATTCTTTTATTATGACGCTCTAGCCAACTTCGTCCGTGTGTATGTTGAAAGCACCATAGCGGTCAAATAAATTAAACGGGCCCTGAAATTCTGCTTGATGCTGTTTAAGATTGCAGATCGGCTAATGGGGAAACAGTTTACCATGAAATATGTGCAAATTAAGGTACCTTTGCTAAATATGGACACATGGTTCCTCAAATTAAGGCCGCTTTCACTACGAATGTTTTGGCTAAGATAAGGTTCGAACTCATGGACCCAAGGGGCATTTAAAAACGGACACTTGATTTCATGTTGGTGGTTTTATAAGATTCGGTCAGGCCTAACTTAACTATGTTTTTTAAAGTTTGTTTTCAATTTATTCCAGCAATTCTTGCTTAACGGTTTTTTTTTTTTTTTTTTTTTTTTTTTTTTTTTTTTTTTTTTTTTTTTTTTTTTTTTTTTTTTTTTTTTTTTTTTTTTTTTTTGGAATTCTTGCTTAATTTCTTTCACCACCAGCCTTAAATTCTGTGAAAATTTACTTTTTTGTGTTTATTTTTTTTTGATTCCTTCAGAACCCACAGTGCAGTGTTTCGTTACACTATCGGTTGAATGCCTCAACACCTTAATCGCACTACCTCAGCCCTTCCCTAGTGGATTTTTGTAAGTGTTACTTGCTGCTGTGTTGCCACATGACTTGCCGTAGCGGGTTATTTTACCACCCACGTCGTCTTGGTGGTCCTTAAAGAGGACCCTATGCTGGCAGTAATGGCAGCATTTCATTTGCACTCCAATTTTTCTTTTTGCGAAGCTAAAATTCCATTTAAAGCTCTTAACACAACCGGAAATTGCAGTTTGTTTTCGTCCAGTTTTGCAGCAGCAGCAGCAGGAACATCGTGTTCTGCGTGTTTGTTTCATTTAACGTGTATTATTGCGTTTGGCTGGCCGGCTGACTGGCAGGTTTTTTTTCGGCTGGAACCCTCTCTGCTCTACCTTCCTCCTATTCTGTTTTTTGCATAATATTTTCTTCTATCCCATTCCTTCCTTTTCCGTTTAAACATTACACACGCAGTTAGTTTATAGTGCTCTTAATTAGCTGTAGTTAGTCGGTGCTCGTACGTTTGCCATGAGTGGGGCAAGGGGCCCAGTGAGTGAGTGCGGTCCTTGTGCTGTAATAAATTTTTAATCTGTTACATTTGAGTGTATTACGAGTGATTTTTTTTACGCTCAGCTCAGTTGCTGAGAATGCAGAGGAGTAGGAGTTCGCCTGGTGTTGAAAGGATTATCATTTTTTTTGATCGCACTAAAGGAATATCCTTGCCAGGAGCAGCGGTGGTAGATTGCCATGTTGCGAGTTGTTACTGCTTTCATAGATGAAATCATAACTAATTACATGAGTGCGTAATTTTCTGGTTTTCTTCGCTCTCTCTCTCTCTCGGTCTCATCTCTCCGTGTGCTCTAGAACATTTACATTAAAGTCGCTACTCGGGTACTTTTAACCAAGTTAAGGAGATAATAATGGCAAGTGCTGCATGGGTGGCAGGTGGAATGGTGGCCTGGTGGCAAGCGAGGTGTTTGCCGCGATAGCATAAACAAGCAAGCTATCAAGCGGCTTGTCATGAGTAATTTTCTCGCATTTAGCACAATTAATGTGCTTTCTACTCGCGCGGTGGTTATCTTCTGAATTGTTCCGTGTAATTAAAATGACTTTATTATCTTCTGCCAACTTCCGATATGCTGTGCCATTCGGCAAAAGCACAATTTATGACTTCTCCCCGTGCATACGCCACTGGATACGGATACAAGTGCTGGGAGTGATGCCGACATGTGTTATGAAGAATCTCTTTGATTCGAATTCCACATCAATTTGCGTGGGGCTGTTGTAAAATGTATGGCAAATAATTAAACATTGTTTGTGAGTGAGCTAAATTAGCCGTGTTTAAGGGGGGGGGGGGGGGGATTTTACACAACTAATTATGTATTCATAAATTAGTGTAACGACTTTTCTCACCGCACTGTTCCCAGAAATTAAGGAAAATCTTCCGTAATTAATATTTCCAAATTGCTTTGGTGGAGTGTTAGCAGCAGAACATATTTTCGCGAAGGCAAAAAGGGTGATAATAAGGAGTGATGAGAAATTTTATTGTATTTTGTTAGATTGACATTCTTGGTAAGAATACTAAGAAAACAATAGCGATCAGATAATAATACTCTCGGACAGATAGAACTATTAATGGTCAGAGATTCTGAGAGAAGGTTAAATTGAGTGCTATTCCAAAACATACGAGGGCGACCGCAAAAGTAACTAGCCTAACATTAAAAGAACCGGTTTTTTGGAATTATTATTATTTATTTTTCAACATAATCTCCTTCCAACTCAATAAACTTCATCAAACGTTTTTCAAGTTTTTTAATTCCATCCGAAAAATAAGATTTTTCAAGACCTTCAAAATATGCCTCAGTTTCAGCAATAACCTCGCTATTGGACGAACATTTTTTGCCACCGAGAAATTTTTTTAAATTTTGAAACAAGAAATAATCAGAAGGAGCTAAATCTGGACTATATGGTGGATGCGGAGCAATTTCAAATCGTAATTCGGCCAGTTTTTGTTGAGTTAAAAATGCAGTGTGTGAAGGATCATTATCTTGATGAAAAAGAACTTTTTTTTCTAAATGCGGTCATTTTATCTTGATTCTTCACTCAACCGATCCAATAATGCACAATAATATTCACTATTTATAGTTTTTCCTTTCTCAAGATAATTAATAAATATTATACCCCTTGCATCCCAAAATACTGTGGCCATTACTTTTCCTGCTGACTTAACAGTTTTCGCCTTCTTGGGACCACTTTTACCACTTCTATCCATTGTTTTGACTGTTCTTTGCATTCTGGGATGTGGTGATGGATCCATGTTTCATCAACAGTTATGAATCGGCGCAAGAACTCTATTGGATTACGCTGATAAGTCGCTCAAAGCTCCTCGGAATTGGTCCAACGGACGATTTTTTGGGGCAAAGTCAACAAACGCGGCACCCATCTTGTGGATAGCTTTATCATGTGGAGTTCAACATGTAAAATACTCCAAACTTGTTTTCGTGTATTTTAACAATATCAGCAAGTTCTCTGAGCTTTATTCGTCTATCTTTAGTCACTTTATTAAATATTTTTCTAATGTTTTCAATAGTAGTAACAGTGGAGAGCGTTGTTCATCTTCCGTACTTGAACGACCCATTTTAAATTGTTGAACCCAGGATTTCACGGTGGAGTATGATGGTGCATTATCACCATGAACAGAATCCAATTCATCTTTGATTAATTGTGGCGTATAACTTTTCATATAAAAGTGTTTAATTACCGCACGAAACTCTTTATTTTCCATTTTTCAAAAATTATAAAACTTGTTTACTTCAATCACCTGTAACAAAGAAAATAATCATTAAATATCTCGGAAATTTTGACAGATGGCTTAGTTTTGCGGTCGCCCTCATAAACCGATTTGGCCAGTTCCATCAAATTAATGTTCCATCAAATGCTCATTTCAATTTAACCTTCTGACCGCATCTCTGATAATCAAAAGTTCCATCTGTCCACATATATTACGAGTATTATCTGCTTACAACGTACCATGCGAAATTTCAGCACGATCTAAGAAAATTTCGGTCTGCTAGAGCGACAGCACCTCTAATCGGGAGAGAGAGACCTTTTTTGGTAGCTATTCGAAAACATATACCAATGTGGTCCAGTTACATCAAAGTGAATTTTAGGTCGCTTATAATAAACAACAAGAAATTAGTACACGATCAGAGTTGACATGTGCTTTTTATAGCGACAGGACTACAAGCCGGAAGAGATTGAATATGTGGACTAATAAGGTCCAAATAAACAAGAGTTAAATATTGGTCGATCGTTACGCTCCTATAGAAGCAGCTACGCAAATCGGGAAAAACATTGGAATTATATTAAAACATGTTCTGTTTTGGAACTAGTTCAATTGGGTTCGTCATTGGCCCAGATTTGGTTATTGTATCAAATTTCGTCGTTATCGTTTAACATTTGCGACCTGTGTACTTTGATTACAACGATAAGTAAACAGACGCACTCAGCGGTAAATCACAAATCTAGGTGGGCAAAATTAAAAAATAAAAAGTCCGGCAACATTTCTTTGGATCATTTAATGAGCTTTTCAATACTATATGTAAAGTAATTCATGTTTTTTGTTTTTGTTGTTAGCTCCGATTAGGAAAAAGTAAGCTCTAAAGTCAGTTGTTGTCAACAAGTGCATTCGGGTTTCAAAGAGAAGCGTATTTTTTGTGTGACTTTAAGTTTTTTTTTATTGTTATTAAGCTCTATTTCAAGAAAATATATTATGAATTTAATTTAAATATTTCCATCGTAAGTACTAAAAAAAATTTTTTTTCTGAGAAGTTCAGTTCAGCAAAAATAAAATATTCCTTTTTTCAAGTAAAGTTAAACCTGGTTTTTCCGCATAGTTCCGGTATAAAACTATATTTTGGTTAATCTTTTAAGTGTTCACTTTAAGGTAAATCAAAACCATCTTGCGAATTTTTTGCGACCGCTATTCGAGGGCGACCGCAAAACTAACTGGCCTGGCACATTTTCTGTTTTACTAGCAACTTTTTTTTTAAAGCAAGCTTTTATAAGCCATCTGTCAGAATTTCCGAAATATTTAATGATTATTTTATTTGTTACAGGTGATTGAAGTAAACAAGTTTTATAATTTTTGAAAAATGGAAAATAAAGAGTTTCGTGCGGTAATTAAACACTTTTATATGAAAGGTTATAC
The DNA here is from genome assembly GCA_963513945.1 of Hydrotaea diabolus. NCBI lineage: Eukaryota > Metazoa > Arthropoda > Insecta > Diptera > Muscidae > Hydrotaea > Hydrotaea diabolus. Next base: position 178,849,785 of record OY740719.1, read on the forward strand.
GCCACAATTAATCAAAGATGAATTGGATTCTGTTCATGGTGATAATGCACCATCATACTCCACCGTGAAATCCTGGGTTCAACAATTTAAAAAAATGGGTCGTTCAAATACGGAAGATGAACAACGCTCTAGAAGACCGAAAACTGCTACTACTATTGAAAACATTAGAAAAATATTTAATGAAGTGACTAAAGATAGACGAATAAAGCTCAGAGAACTTGCTGATATTGTTAAAATACACGAAAAACAAGTTTGGAGTATTTGACATGATGAACTCCACATGAAAAAGCTATCCGCAAGATGTGTGCCGCGTTTGTTGACTTTGCCCCAACAAATCGTCCGTTGGACCAATTCCGAGGAGCTTTTAGCAATTTATCAGCGTAATCCAATAGAGTTCTTGCGCCGATTCATAACTGTTGATGAAACATGGATCCATCACTACATCCCAGAATGCAAAGAACAGTCAAAACAATGGATAGAAGCTGGTAAAAGTGGTCCCAAGAAGGCGAAAACTGTTAATTCAGCAGGAAAAGTAATGGCCACAGTATTTTGGGATGCAAGAGGTATAATATTTATTGATTATCTTGAGAAAGGAAAAACTATAAATAGTGAATATTATTGTGCATTATTGGATCGGTTGAGTGAAGAAATCAAGATAAAACGACCGCATTTAGAAAAAAAAGTTCTTTTTCGTCAAGATAATGCTCCTTCCCACACTGCATTTTTAACTCAACAAAAAGTGGCCGAATTATGATTTGAAATTGCTCCGCATCCACCATATAGTCCTGATTTAGCTTCTTCTGATTATTTCTTGTTTTCAAATTTAAAAAAAATTCTCGGTGGCAAAAAATTTTCGTCCAATAACGAGTTTATTGCTGAAACTGAGACATATTTTGAAGGTCTTGAAAAATCTTATTTTTCGGATGGAATTAAAAAACTTGAAAAACGTTTGATGAAGTATATTGAGTTGGAAGGAGATTATGTTGAAAAATAAATAATAATTCCAAAAAAACGGTTCTTTTTATGTTAGGCCAGTTACTTTTACGGTCGCCCTCGTAGATAAGACATTAGGATAAAAAGGCAGAGCCTTACACCAAAATAGTAGCTAAATTTGCCTTTTACCCTTTTATTATATGTCTCTTTTTCCATATTTTGCAACTTCATAAAAAGTTTTTCTTTTATTATCGTGTACTGTCAGCCGTTTATTGAACTTTTCAGCTTCAGCATGCGTTTTGTGCAATCTTTACAAATGGAATATTTGAGCTTCTGGCCCAAATCTCGTACGAAGTGGTTGGCATAGGGAAGGGGCTGTTCGTGGTACCAGGCTAAATAATTTAAGAGTGTTAAATCGCATGTATAGGGAGATCCATCTAGAGGTATTTTTTCAGAACAAGAAAAAAATATAACAATTCAAATCAAGTGTGGAATCTTTTTTATTTGGTAATTTGAAAGGACATTTTATGGCATTTTTTTTTTTGAAAATAATTACCTTCAAATGTTGGCAACTACATTATGAAAATGAGCGTTCGGTGAGAAGCGGGAAGACCCGCTGTTTTCGACCAAAATTTTGTTCAGTGATGAGGCCCATTTCTGGCTCAACGGCAAAGTCAATAAACAAAGTTGCCGCATTTGGGCTGAAGAGCAACAAGAAGAGGTTCAAGAGGTGCCATTATACCCAGAGAACACCACGGTTTGGTGCGGTTTAAAAGCTGGCGGCATCATCGGTGCATATTTTTTAAAAATGATGATGGCCGGAACGTAACCGTAAATGGTGCTCGCTATCGCGCCACGATATCGATATTTATGCTACCTGAAATTGAAACCCGTAATCTTGACGACACTTGGTTTCAACAGGACGGTGCCACTTTCCATACAGTTGCTCAAACAATGGATCTATTGAGAGGTAATTTCGGAAAGCAGCTAATTTCACGTTTTGGCCGCTTAAATAGAGTGATATCACACCTTTAGACATTTTACATTGGGGTTACGTAAAGTCCAAAGCAGCTACGATTTGGGCTTTGGAACCCAACACGCGTGTCATTAAAGCCATACCGCTCGAAACGCTCTAACGAGTCATCCAAAATTGGACCCTTAGAATGGAAACCCTGAGGCGTAGTTACGGCCAACATTTGAAGGAAATTATATTCAAAAAATAATTGCCATAAAATGTCATTTTAAATTAACAATAAAGATTCCACACTTGATTTGAATTTTTGTATTGTTTTCTTGTTCTAAAAAAATACCTCTAGATGGATCACCCTTTATAATTGTTGATTTTATACGCTCCAATAATGACGATTCTAACCAAGGTGCCGAGCCAAAAAATGTTTCTCGACCAAAGATTGTTTTCTTCAGCCAACATGTACAGATTTTCTGGATTTAAAGCCTTGCGGATCATTAGCCATCATTTCAAGCCTTTACTTCCGACCGGCATCAATGCTAACGTGAGCTAAATCTTGTATGGATGTAATCTCAAAATTATCCGCAATTTCGGTCGGATTGATTTTGCAATTATGCCCAGATTCCATATTCCATAGTGACCGTTTCAGAACCTTTTTTTTCATCGCATTGCACAACTCTCTGTTGAGTTGGTGGCTTAATTTTTCATCAAAAAATTGTGTCTTATTGATTAGCGCCTATGTCCAGGTCGGCACCAAATGGACATTTTTGGGTCTTCTTCTAGGTGCCGTTTCAGAACCTATATTTTTTCCACATCGCATCAATCATCTAGCTGTTGTCTTAATTTCTGCCAACTTATACATGAGGCGTGGTATTTCCTGTGTACTGAATCCAATTATGACGCCTGGCCCAACGGATAAAATCACGGTGGCTTATTTACGATTGTGCTGTAGTTCTGATAATGACATTGACGATCTCTACTCGTTCGACAACTATGCGTGATGAAAGGGCAAAGTTTAGTGATATATTGACTCATGGATACCATTGGAAATTTTGACAACACTCGGAATATAATTTACTGTCTCGTCAATATTTATAAAGAAGTTACAAGAGTTAAGCCAAATACCATGCGGCGTCTTTGAGATAGGCTTAATAACGTTTTTGGGTCGAAGCGAAATATTAGAGCCACAGCTACTCCGTTAAAAGATATTGGCGCTGGTCCTTTAACGGTCTTCCTTGCTCCTCGACGGAATACGTTTCGATGTTATGTGTGGCGTATGATTTATAATGAAGTAAATTATAAAAACACGTATACGCCACGATTGCACACATTCTCATTGCGAAAATGTAAATATTTTTGGATAATGAATGGAAAAAGCCTCCACTTTAGCATGGACTGTTGATAAATATTGTTTTTCTTTAGGGAAGTCATAATACATGACCGATGATCAAATGACCAGCGTTGAGAAAAAACTGTACTGCTGAAAGTAATGGGTGATCCAAGTAGAGATACTTTTTTCAATAGCCTTTTTTGACAGATCACGTGTGAGTCGTGTCATTATTGGACAATATTCGAACTGAAGCCGCTCGACCTTCCCAAGCGACATTGCTTCGCTCTAAGGGCTCTTGCAAAGTTCCAAGAAGATCCGACGTTTTCGAGCCAAGTTTTGTTAAGCGTTGAGGCCCATTTCTGGCTCAATGGGTATGTAAACAAGCAAAATTGCCGCATTTGGGACGAAGTGCAACCCGAAGAGGTTCAAGAGCTGCCACTTCATCCAGAAAAAACAACGGTTTGGTGTGGTTTGTGGGCCGGTGGAATCATCGGTCCATATTTCTTCAAAAATGATGCCGGTGAGAACGTAACCGTCAATGGCGACCGTTATCGTGCCATGATAACCGAATATTTGATGCCTGAAATTGAAGCTCGTGATTTCGGCGACATTTGGTTTTAACAATTCGGCGCCACTTCCCACACATTGCATCAATCAATGCATTTATTGAGAGAACACTTCGGTGAGCAAATAATTTGACGTTTTGGGCCGGTCGATTGGCCACCAAGATTGTGTGATATCACACCGTTATACTTTTTTCTGTGGGATATGTAAAGTCTACAGTTTCTGCGGACAAACCCGCTTCGATTCAGGCCTTGGATCAAAACATCACGCATACCAGTCGAAATGGTAGCTGGCGAATGACGAAAGAATGGCGAAAGAGTCATCAAAAATTGGACTCAACGGATGGACCATCTGAGACGTAGCCGTGGCCAACGTCTGATAGACATAATCTTCAAACAATAAATGCCATTAAATTTTCTGTGTTTTTTTCTGTTCTGTTATTTTTTCTTTAAAAAAGTAGGGAACCTCGAAATGGATCACGCGTTATGTGGAGGGTTAGTGATAACAATTTGAAGTTTTTAATTTGTAACATAACATAGATCATTAATATCTGTAGTTTTCATAATAATATTTTCAGCAGCAGCGGTTTGAAACCAAATACTTGGTTTAACTTTTTAAATGTTACCCATTTTCTCTATTAATCTTTAAGAGTTTATGCACATTCTTTTTATATTCTGCCTTCTAATTGTCCAGCAAAACGCCAAATTTATCATAGCGGATACAGAAATTACCCCAATAAGTTCTCTGTCTAAAAATATGGCCACAAATCTGCCATGAACGGTCATAAATATTTGTTTAATTCTATTTAAATGTGGTCAAAACATGTCAACGACGACAGGGCAGCATAAATATTTTTTGCGAACTTGTTTGAAACGACGTCACTCTTTTTGCCCACAACTTTGTTTTTATCTCTTTTTCGTAAATGATTAATGGACATTTTCTATGTCTGTTTGTTTACATCACCTGCTAATAGCTGTTCATATATATTTGCTAAAACTATATATATACGAGTATATATATGTACTATATTTCCAGACATCTATATTTTGCTGAAAACACCCCCATTGTCGGTGTCGTCTATAAAATGGTTAGTTTAGAATTTAACTGCCCGTTCTTTTTGCCATTTCCTCTTCGAGTTTCCCGTCTGTTGACCATGTATTAGTTTGACATTTGCACGTAAACTTTTAACATTTGCGTGATTTCCGTTCCCGGTTTCGTTCTATTTTTTTCAGTCTGTCCGCATCCATTCGTTTGTACGACTAAACGCCATAAATCTGCTGTAAAATATGTGATTGTGTACGTGTGTTTGTGTGACGGTGTGCTTTTGATCCTCTTAAGCTTCTGCGAAAAAGCAATGTTTTGAAATCCACATTCCAAGCCCTTCTCCCCTCCCGTGACCACAGTTTTGTGGCACAGTGATTTTAAACAAGCAAATTTTTAAAATAAAATTAGTATAAAAACTGATCTCGTACGACTCTGTCATTTCGCCTCTACAACATTTCTTAACAACTTGTCTTCTTTAAAATGCAGCTGCAAGAGGTCTCGAGCTTTTCAATCTCTGTTCATATCCTTTTTTTAGTAATAAAAATTATGTGCCCATGATCTTGAAAGAATCAAATCTTTCAAACAACCTGGTTTTTCAGGTTGTTCGCTACATGTACTTAGTAGGGACACACGTTTATGCTGTAAAATAAAGAGTACTGAATGTTTTTGGACCAAATATATTTTAATACATTTATTGATGTATATTGTATCCAAAAAGAATCTACTTATTCGAAATGTCCGCCTTGTGCCTTTACACACGCCTTAAGTCGCATTGGTCAATAGCTGCCCCAATCTCGTCCATTGGAAAATTGGCCACAGCTCGAACCAAAGCAGTCTTAAGAGATCCAATGTTGGGGTATCTTTTGTGACAAACCTTTTCCTCTAAAACCGTCCACTATTTGTAATCCAATTAGATCAAATCTGGACTGCCTGAGGACCATTCTTCAGAGGAAATGAACGCTGGAAAATTGTTTCGAAGCCAGGCCTGGGACGTTTTAGCCTTATGGGCCGGCGCAGAATCCTGCTGGAAAGTCCATGGCTGATTTTGGAACAGGGAATTGTTAAGAGGCTTCACAACAGCTTCCAAAACGGTTTCTTGGTAAACTTTGGCCGATGTTTGGACTCCTTGTTTGCAGAAATGCAGGTCAGTGACCCCATCGTAAGAGACATCCCACCAAACCATGACTGAAGCTGGGTGATGACCCTTTTCCACCATTGGGAACAGTTCAGATGCTTCCTTAGATGACCGCGAATACACTATCATTTTGCTTGTTCAATATTTCCTGAACGGTAAATATTTTTTCATCGCTGAACAAAATTTGTCTGTGCAAGTTATCAGCGTGATTCAACAAAAGATGTTTGCATTTTTCAATCCTATTTTTTTTTAAAGCTGCAGTCAATAAATGTCCTGTACGTCGTTTGAAAGCCCCAAGTCCCAAGTCTTTTTTAATCTCAAGTCTAGTCCCAAGTCTTTTTTCATCTCACGGGCCATGATTTTCTGTTTTCGAAGCGGATTTCTGTGAATTCTTGATTTAACGGCTTTGATGACATGCGGTGTTCGAACAGAGCGTGGGCGGCCCGACCTTTGGCGGTCTTCTACATCTCCAGTCTCCTCAAACAGTTTTATGCATCTGTAGACAAACTTGCGGCTAATCCCTAGAGGCCGGAGCGTTTTGAAAACATCGCCTTTTTTCATTTCACACTTGAAAAGCGCTATTACAGCGCGATACGGTTCTCATTATCTGACCACTCTATGATGAAAGTTGAAACAATTTTAAAATCCCATTACAGACTAACGCTGTTGAGGTTAGCTTTCAAAACCCATATGACATTAACGGGGTATCTTCAGTTCTACCATTGAAATGGGTGTGTTCAATGTTGTAACAGTATTTATGTCCCTACTAAGTATTTGTATAGCCCTCATATAGCGTTCCTCCTGGTTTGAATGTTTGTAACTTAAGGTTCTCCAAAAGGGACATAACAGTTTCGTATCTCTATGTCAACGCACCCTCAAGCAACTTTAAGAGCGCTTACTCCAATTTTCGGCCGTAATAATCGTCCCAGCCGACAGGACAACGATGGAGCTCATGTCTGGCTTAGTGGATTTGTGAATTAACAAAATATGCGTTATTGGACAGTAACATACCAACAAGTGATTTAAGAGACAGAAGTCGATGCCACTAGTCGATGCCACCTAGCTCGCGATAATATTGATTTACTGAAAGGATAATCCAGAAAAGGTGTTCGTTCGAGAAATAGTTCGTTCGAATGACCACCTCGTTAATGCGAATTAACGCTACTCGATTTCTTTTTATGGCGCCACATCAAGTCATTGTTCTATGCCAACAAACCAACAACTTAAGACGAGCTCAGAGACAAAATCCAACGCGAAATTTCGAACGTTCCAGTCGTAATGTGTTCAAGAGTGGTGCAACATTGGGTCCAAAGAATAGATCTCTGTACACGGGGTCGTGGTGGTCGAATGACCGAAATCGAATTTCATTCTTAAAATGTAACATTTCCACCACACCTGATATTAATTTGAGCTCTATATCTTAAGTATACTGTGTCTTATTAATATATAAAATTGTTATGTCCTTAATGGAAAACCCTGTACAAATTGATGGACCAGTAACCACTAACAAAAAAAAAATTCCATGGTTATAGTTTAAGACGCTATTTCTCGAATGGCTTGCCGAAAAGCAATCAACCACTCCGCGAAATCAAAGACGTATCTAGTTCTATATTTTTTTTTTCGAATTCGAACTTCATTTGTCCACTTGCTATTGTTGTAGTGGCAACTTTGTACCGGGTGGAAGCCCTTGGCCAAAGAATTGGTCTTCGGGTCAATCCGGCCATAGAACTGGCTGCTGTGGGATTAGTTATACCCGTTCGCTATAGGAGGGAAAGTGGGTATATGTATATCATAAAATTGTAACGCGTTAAAATAAGCATTTTAGCCCCTTTACATATATTTTGAGTCATTAAAGCCATGTCGGTCTGTGAGACTGAAGTAATCAATCGGTTTTTTTAATCCACCATTTCGCCCATTTTTGGTATTTCTGTAATATCTTTAATAATATTCACACGATCTGGCTTAAATTCAGTATTTAAAAAGAGAGCTGTAAGATAAATAAATTGACAAGATAAATGTAATGACGTTCATTGGGTAGCTCCCACTTGCAGATTAGAACCTGCATAAATTGTCACCTAGCGCCTAAAACCTGCCTAAATTGTGAAATACATAATATTTTTGAAGGGGCTTTGTACGTGCATATGACAAAATGTGGTACCTCCCATTTCACCCACTTTCTTCATTCGCATAATAAATTTTTAGTTCCATTTATGTGATTCGGCTGCAAATTAGTAATAAAAAAAGATTATAAATTTCATCGCCTGCCTAAAAATTAGAGCTTATCCTGGCCCCTATTTGTATCCAACACACATGTACTATTTGAGCGTTGATTGAAACCCTTGCTTTTTTATGTTCTTATCCGAATTTGTACTTGTACGCAGTCGTGCACACTACCCAGCACATCACCGAACATCGCTCACTGGGCTCAATGAGTAGCTCCCGTTGTGATACCGTATTGAATAATTCGTCCTATGCTATGCCTACATTTATCCTTTAGCCAGCCTTTTTTATGATATTGGTGCGGATCCTGCCAAATCACCTTTTGAGAGACAGGTTTTGTCTGTTAGTATCTGCAATCACATCACCGAAGCATAACTCACTTGGGTCCATGATGTCTTATACAGGGTGCGGCTAAAGTAACTATATGATTTGTGTTTTAAATAACTATTGAATGGAATGAAAAAAACAAAAAAAAATTTATGATAAAAAGAAAGTTTATTTTATGTTATTTTTTTACATTAATTATGAAAAAAAATATCAGTTAAATGAGAACCGTTTTCTCTAACGCAAAAATGTGCTCTTTTTATGGCATTTTCCATAACTTTGTTGAGTGTTTCTTGTGGTATACGATTAATTTCTTTTTGAATGTTGTCCTTTAGTTGCTGCAAGGTTTGGGGCTTATTCACATAAACTTTGTCTTTGAGATAGCCCCACAAGAAAAAATCCGGTGCAGTCAAATCTGGCGATCGTGGTGGCCATCTCAAATCGCCGTTTTTAGAAATTATCCGATTTGGAAATTGTTGTCTTATAAAGTCCATCGTTGCACGGGCTGTATGAGCTGTTGCACCATCTTTTTGAAACCATATATTGGCGTTTGGTGGCAGTTGCGGAAAAAAAAAATTTTGTAGCATTACTCTGTAACGTTCTCCATTTATTGTTTCACATACACCTTGATCGTTTTCAAAAAAAAGGACCGTAAACTTTTTGGGCGGTAATGCCACACCAAACGGTAACACGAATTGCGTGTAAAGATTTCTGATGAAGATTTTTGGGATCCCCAAAATCTGTTGTTTTGTTTATTTACGAAACCGTTCAAGTGAAAATGCGCTTCGTCGGTCATCATTAAATTTGACAAAAAAAATTCATTTTGATCAACGAGGTTTAAAACTGCTCTAGCATATTCCAAGCGCAATACGAAGTCCTCAGGATTTAGTTTTTGGACTAGTTGGATTTTGTAAGGGAAGAGGTGCAAATCGTGTTTTAAAATTCGCCGAAGAGTGCGGTCAGAAAGCTGCAACTGGGAAGATCGTCTTCTCGTTGATGTCTCCGGATTTTCTTCGACGCTCTGTCGCACAGCATCAATATTTTCGGCCGATCTGCCAGTTCGAGGTCTGCCCGTACGTCTTGAATCTCCGACAGTCCCATATTCAGCAAAAGTATTCACCAACGAACGAATGGTTGGACCCGTTGGAGCAGTTCTTACACCATAAAATCTTCTGTATGCACGTTGAGTATTAATTATCGAACGATGATTTTCAATGAATAGAAAAACAATCTTAGTTCTTTGCGCAATTGTATAGCGTTCCATTTTTAAATATTCTCCCAAGTTTAATTTCTGAAATAGGAAAAAAAAAAAAGTTAAATACTCGCAAGCAAAGAAGTTACAATTGTTTTACATCATATAGTAACTTTAGCCGCACCCTGTACTTGTCCCGAATTATTCGTCCTATGCTATGCGGCCACAGCCCCTTTATCCTTTAGCCAAACTTTGTCATGATATAGTTGTGGATCTCGCCCAAATCATTTTTGAAGAGAAAGATTTTGTCTGTAAGTATCAAACGGATTACGTCTTTAGTACACAAATGCCGAGGAGTGGCATAGAAGATGTTCGGTTGCCTTCTTCTCATCATTGTTCCAATTCTGCGACAGAAGTCGTTGTATGGTAGACGTTGTCTCCTGGTGTAAACGTCCAAGTGGCTGCAATGAGGCTTCATAGAGGGAGATCTGGCATAATAATCGCAGTCCACATTCTCTGCTCATTTAGACAAGGCGAGATCTTTGTGGTCTCTTTGCAAGTGGGTTCCCCTTCCCAGCTATCCTCGGCAATGAGAATAAGTTTCCGTGATGTAAGCTGCTTACCCCTCTCATGTGTTCTGGGTTGCGCCAGCTTTTGCAAGTGTATCTTCTCTACAATTACCATCAACTAACCCTTGAAGGGTTACCGACGAATGTCTATTTTTTACTTCTTCAATTTACTTCTTCTTAGACAATTTTCGAAATGGTATACCCATTCCCCAGGGATATAATGACCGCTTTGCTGTCAGTAAAAATGAAGATATCCCTGCAGGATACCTCAATACCAAACATACACGCAGAAAAAAATATGGTTGGGGTGACAATATTCGAAGAGGATATTGTTGGGTATATGGTTGTGGCACAATAATATTATGCTCCTCACAACAGTTGTATGATTCACACATTACCAAACTATGATCCCCACAACCATAGTATGATTCACACTCAACCATACCATGATTTTATAACCATATTATGATCCTCACAACCATAGTATGTTTCTCATACAACCATAGTATGATCCTCACAACCATAGTATGATCCTCACAACCATAGTATGATTTACACGCAACCATGCTATTATCCCTACGACCATATTATGATTCACTTAACCATACTATGATCCCCAAAATTATTTATTAGTATTGGGTAATGTTGTTATTTAAAAATATAGATTTTTATCAACCAAGTTATTTTAAATTGCATTACAATTAGTTCAAAGCCAGTTTTGAGGCCATGTTTAATTAAACATTTCATTCAAGAAACAAAAATATATATTCCAACGGCAGTCGAAAATAATTTTAGTTGCCAGCAGGAGTGAATGCTACTTCACCATCCTTAGACCCCAAGTAACGAATGTGATTAAACCATGATGAATGGCTATATACTTAAGTAGATGCAGATGTGAAATAAACGAGAACCAGTCGGCATTATAGTATTTTACCGAACAAAGTAAACACAATAAAAATCCCTCGAATTACCTTCCGATTGTTGTTGTTTTTTTTTAATGGCCAGCAACCATTCACTGTATCGTGTGTATGTGTCACTGTATCGTGCGTTTGTATAAAACCTGTTTTGTTATTTTCATAGTCGCAACCATGCTGTATGATTGCCGTAATCATATAATTCTTAACGTAAATATTAAACAACAATATTATTGTTGCACCAACCATGTTTATATGGTTGCTACAACCATATTTTCATTTCTAAATTTGGCAATGACCATGTAGTAACCATATATTTTCTCTGCGTGTACCGACCGACTGTTCCGGTGGTCGAGATTCCGGCTAAAATTATGCTAGAATAGTGCGGTAGCTTAAGCTACGGTTTCAAATTCAGCTGATCCGAGTAGATACCACATCCAACTCGTCCTAGTAGTTTTTAATACTAAAGTAAATATTTTGATTGCATTCTCCAGGAGATGATAGCAAATCACGTAGTCCGCAAAACGAGGATCGAAAACAAATTTAGGTGTCACATAATCAGACCGTAGTTCACTGCAGTCAAATCTTGAGTAACCCGTGAACATGTCGTTATTTAAGAAGACTCCATTGTTCTTGTTGCTACTATTTTCTCCGTTTGACCCATTGTGCAGGTCGTTATTTAAGATCATTCAATTTTTTGGAGTCAAATCTTGAGAAACCCTTGTATGAAGCCTAAAGTAAAACGTCGTTATTTCGGAAGATTCCAGTTTTCTTGTTGCTTTTATTTTCTCCGTTTGAACCCACTGTGCCTATTCGTTTAACATTTGGCCTTTTCATTTTATTTTCCATAGTTGGCCAATTTCTTTTTCCTTCTAGATTTAAAAACCTTTCATCCTTCTTCCACTAGCACTCTGTGCACTCTTAAGGGTAGCGTAAGCTGACGATAGCCACCGTCTTAGAGGTGGAGGTGAAAAGGTGGCTGCTTCGCTGACTAGTTGGCTGGCTGGCTGACATTCATAATATAATGGCATCGTCGTTATTGCCGGCATTAGTCATATCAAGTGACCAAGAACATTGAACAACGCAGACGTGCAAAGTGTGCGGCAATTGTCCGCCCTCTCCGTGACGCTGGTCCAACGTGCCCCGAGAGTCCTGCACCGCACAACCGCATTGCTATGCGGCGTCTGCTTGCTGTCACCGCCCGCATGATTTGCATTTAAGAGGTTTTCCTTGGAAAATATGATTCAACGACGTGCTGATGGTGATGAGATGCTCGTTGCCCCCACCCCGTCCCTGGTTCTTTGTCGTTTTGCTTCACAAAAAAAAAAGGAAATCTTGCGGGTGTTTCCTGTCATGCAAAAGAAGTGTATGAGTAGGTGTGTTAGCTCAGGTAGTATGCCGATACCTGATGACTGCGTGCGAATGTGTGTGTGTCGGAAAGTATATTTGGCAATATCTGGCATGTGGGGATGTAATCTGTTGTCTGGCTCAAACCGCTCTATAGATTCCTACCACTCATGCAGGTTTTTGACAATATATAATCATTAGGTTTTTTTCTTTGTCTTCTTCTCTTTATTTACTTCTGCTTTTAAAGGGGAGGGAAAATGAAAAACTTCTTATGTCATAAGTTTTGTAGCAAATCATCATAGCCCCGCCTCTCGTACATCGATTACGATTTTATTCGAACAGTGTATGGAATGCCGAACAATACTCTTATCTACCTCCAGATGCTTTTGTTTTTCTTTCGAGTATTTGAGTTTCGTCGTTGTATGCCTTTCTTTTCTTACCTTTTGTGGAATTACGAGTATGCTCGTTTCTAAGGAACGACATCAAATCGAAGGAGTTCTTAAAAATCGAGTACGAGAAATCTGTAGTTTTTTCTTGGCGCTTAAACGAAATGTTTTCCATCTCCTTGAGTTGATTGTTTTGAATGGCAGTTTTGGTTTTTTTTTTTGTGTGAAAATATTCTCATTTATTTGTAAGGATACCATTGTTTGTTACTGCATGCGGCTGGGCGGAAATGGAGAAACTCAAATGGGGTCTTTTGTGACGTGATTGCCGCCGGTTTGAATATTTCTTCCCTCTATTTGAAGATGATTCATAGGATATGCTTATTTTTTTGTATCGACAATATAATTTCGTTTCTAATTACATGTTTATTTTTTTTATACACTGAATGTTGAATTCAAGTCAACTACATACCAGTAAAAAATAGGTAATGTCGGACATGGACGACTATGAGCTGTTGGGTATCTACTACTCTCGCGCCTCTGTCTAAAGCTTGTGCAAGCAAGATCGAATTTTTTGTTTCTTCTAGAGCAAGAAGCACATATTTCGTGGGCTTATTTAAATGACAGACCGGCCCAATTAACTAATTTTCGATCCCATGACAGCCAGTTCCTTGCGAAGGATCGACTCGAAGCAGCAATTCTTCGACCAAGGGCTGTAAATGCGGCACTATGTGCCCCTACAACAACATTTGTAGCAAATGCTTCATTTGAGCTAAGCACAGAGCATTGATTTGTTGCCATTAGCATGCACTTCGTGTAGTCCATCAGTACAACTGAGTTGGTGCTCCGTAACGTTGAGTAGATGTAACTAATGTATCGCTAGAAAATACGCAGTATCCGAACCTCCAGAAAAGAAGTTTTGGATCTAAAAGTGCACATATCGCAACGAAAAAAATTTAAATATTTCAGTAGAGGCAAAAACAGTGACGCGCAAAATAGAAAGGGACCTATGGTTAAAAACCAGTTTTGTTTAGGAGAGCCATTTTAAAGATTAGGTCCCTTTTTATTTGCGCTTAGAGTCGTCGATTTCATAAAACGCGCATATCTCTGAGAGGGAACACTTTTGGGGCATGGGATCGATCTCATTCGATGCTCAGATGTTGTCCACATCAAAAAAAGAAAAAAAAATGAAAATTGTTTTTTTACCCTTAGGTCCCTTTCTCTATACTATTTCCTTATAACCCTAAACATACTCACAGAGAAAATATTTTAAATATTTTTGCCAACCGAATGTTGATTGGTGAACATTCGGTGACGAGAGCTGACACTATCGGTTGAAGAGACAAAATACTGGTAACCACAACTAATTAGGATGGTTATTGGGACTGAATTTTTACCTGTATTAGTCTTATTAATTGCTTGTTATTAGTACTCTCTGAACTTGGTTCCGAGCCCTAATTTAGGCTTAGGGAGTCCACCCATTTAGCATAACAATTTACGTTGTACGAGAGTTACAGCTCGAATTTTTTCCAATCTTAATTGATTTGAAGCAGTCAAATGCATAATATTCAATCTATTTGCTTCGTTTGATCTCATGTATCCAAGATTTTGATTTGCTTATTTTGTGGTTATAAAATTTATAACTGCTGGTGATAGGTAGTATCTTTTTTAGGTATAGGTAGTTGTACTCGTACTATTTTATTTCTAGTTTCAATACAATCTGTAATAGACTTGCGGCCAAAATTCAAAAAACTTCAAAAAACAATTTATTTAAAAACTCTACAATGCACTTTGGAAAATGAAGATTTTCTTTAAAAATCTACAAAATAATAGCACCATTTGTATGACCGCGCCATCTAGTGTGAGTTTTAGGTAACAATAAATATTAAAAATGAATTCTCAGACTCCAAAAACAGTAATATATCACAATTTTCCAGGATAATAGAAATACGAGTAAATAAGAACTATTCTATCAAAATTTCCAATGATCTCTTCTTGTTAGCCAGCGTTCCAAAATCACCAACTTCGAAAGCGTGTAAACAAAATCTCGCACTGAACTAAAGAAAACCCTTGAAGGATTCATCCCATTCGCATTTTGGTTGTTGCACTGTGTTATTATAGGGACTATATTCTATTGGGATAACCAAAAATATGTTACAGCAGTGAACTAAACAGGGTTTGGTTACTACCAAAACTTATATGTTTTTACCACCAATTTCTGGTACTAAAGTAACATGTATTTCATAATTGGTTGGATGATATATCCCCCTCCCTGTGGCAACCAATAGTTTTAATGATTTCGGTTAGTATAATTAATTTATCGGTTGCGAGTGTTGTAATATTTCGTAGCTACTATCGTGTGACAATAGGAACCATATACTCATCAATATCATGGGATGTTGGTGGTTGCAACAGAAAGTGTGTTTTTCCAACCGAGTTTTTGTAGCTCGGACCGATTTCCAACTGACTTTTTCTCTGTGTGTAGGGAGAATGATGTGTGTAGGGAGAATGTCGAATCGACTCTCCATTAGGATTATAATGGACATTTACAATTCGGTCATTGCTACCGAAATTCTTTTTTTTGCAACGGAACTTTAGATTTTCAACCAATTAACGACTAATTTTTCTCTAAGTTTAGATGTGGCCTTTAGAGCAGCAGGACCTCAACTTGGGGGACCATTGTGTGGGGTTTTTCAAATTCTCCAACTTTACCTAAGATTCGTTACGTTCGTTCGTTACACTGGTATCCTATACTTTTACC
The DNA here is from genome assembly GCA_963513945.1 of Hydrotaea diabolus. Taxonomy (NCBI): domain Eukaryota; kingdom Metazoa; phylum Arthropoda; class Insecta; order Diptera; family Muscidae; genus Hydrotaea; species Hydrotaea diabolus. Next base: position 178,865,468 of record OY740719.1, read on the forward strand.
CGGCCAGAATGTTATATATAGGGAGATCAATCTAGAGGTATATTTTATTTTATGTTTTTCATATGCTCTTTTCCTTTTGTTTACATTTATTCGATCTTTTATCTTCACTATGACTTGAACAGTTTTTATACTGGTTCGAGAGTTTTGTTGTTTCTTTTTCAGAATAAACTAAAAAATTGGTGAAATGTATTGGCTATGGTTGCTAAGCAGACTGTATAGCTGCTTCTAAAACCGCTACAGTTTTTCTTCATCAGTCTTTGGTAACGATTACTTCGGCTACAAATGACGTATATGGGAGTCTCATTAGGATTAATGAGAAGTACCCTTTGCGTTTAGTCTTCGAACTCTGCGTAGAGCAATCTTTATAGTGTAATAGCATGTCCATCAAGTCCCGGTCAGATTTATTCCAAAAGAATTTGTCGCACTTGTACAAGTATTCTCACATTATGTGACGGTGTCCTCAGCCTCTGTCCAGAGGGTAGGGACACTTTGTCCACAAAATCGTCCACGTGTTATATTTAACCCTCTTATTACCATAGTTTTTTTTTTGATATAACATAACAAACTTTAAAAAAAAACGTAATTATTTATTGATTTTGGTTTCTTTGTCTCTTTTCAGGTATGTGATGCTTGGACATAATTATCTGTAAATGTTATTTCGGTAAATCAAAAAAACTTATATGGGTATTCCAAAGACACGTAAGTAACATTTCCATAACGATTTGAAAAAAAGCAAAGAAAAAAAATTTTTTTTATCCTTTTTCAATTAAAAAAAAGGTGTATTTTGTAGCACTTTATTCAATGTAAAAGTTAAGATCCATTTAAATCTTTGTCGTAAGATATTAATTAATAAAACGCCGTTCATCACGTGAAAAATAGAAGTGGGTTCTGTCTGCCTCTTTAAAAGTAGAAAAGTTCGAGAGACACAATAATATTTTTTGAAGCAACTCATTTAAATACGGAGATATAATTCTCAATAGATATAAGCGGCCACGAATGTAAGTTTTTCATTTTGTTTTTTTTTATAGGCCCTAACTTTAAACTTCTCATGCTTTGCTAGTCCTCATTATAAGTCTAGTAAATTCCGAAAGGCACTATGACGGATTCGTTTTAAATGAATCTAATTGAAAACTGTTTGGAGGGAGCTTCGATGTTATTCCCAATAAATTATCTTAAAATCTGTCTTTCTAATATGTCCATTAGGACGATGGGGGGCATGCTTAACCAAATAGAGAAAAGCATATGAAATCGAAAAATAGAAAGGGACCTTAGGTTAAAAACCAGTTTTGCTTAAGAGAGCCATTTTAAAGATTAGGTCCCTTTCTATTTGTCGACTTTACTTTCATAAAACGCGCATATCTCTGGGAGGGAACACTTTTGGGGCATGGGATCGGTCTCATTTGATGCTCAGATGTTGCCCACATCAAAAAAAGAAAAAAAAATGAAAATTGATTTTTTTTTACCCTTAGGTCCACTTCTCTATGCGCTGTCACACATACAAACTACTGGCCTTATGCTCGTTTTGCACAATAGAAGCTTGGTTTTTCGGGGTATGTTTTTTTCCCACAGTAGATATTCTTGAAAACTATCCAAAAATTGTGTATGCCAATAACCATCCTGGCATGTGTAATTTATGCCAAGATGTTTAATGTTGTCCTTGATTGGGATTTCTTCGCCGCCCAGGAAAATTCGCAACAATTTGCTTTCGGGAACAACGAAATTCCTACATTTTGCTGAGCCATGGTTTTGCTCTTGGATGCATTTTTTCTTATCTCCCACTCATCGTAAAACTGTTTTACCTTATTGAGGAGAACGGAAACTTTTCCTAGTGCAAGTAGTGGGGACTCGTCATGTTTGTCTGGCATGGAGGAATTATTAGCGTATATGAATCGAACAAAACCTGTTTCATATGAGGGAAGTTGTATATAAATATATATACTTTATAAGCGGGGTGCTAGTATCGATCCCTGCGATATCTGAAATCTAATACCAAATTGTATATTTGAACACAATTCCTGCAAGAAAGGAAACTTTTAAATAGCTTTATCTCAAATGCTGGTGACTTTGCGATTAAGAGGTTTAACTCTAAGCCATGTAATAATTTCTCTCTGAAAAAATGCATTAGCCATTCGGAGCCGGCGTTAAACAGTAGGTCCCGGGCAGTGAGTATAAGAATTGAATCGTGCACACCTCAGTCCCACAACATTCCTTAATGGAATTTCTGATATTTTCCGTGAAAAATGAATTATTTATGCAGTTTGTTGTAAAATGTTTCAAATATTGATAACCTTGATGGGAGCCTTCTTATAAAAAAATTTTAAATACTACGAGGGCATATTCCCAACTTCTCTCGTAGTTATATGAAATGCAACACTGCTCCCATCTGTTAATAAGACTACTGTCAAATTTTAAGCGAGTTTCGTCATTTAGTTTGTGTTTAACAGCTGTTCAAATATACATCCTTGTGGATTTTGTTGAAAATGGAAAAATGTGAATTTTGAATTTTTTTTGCGAAAAAAGCGTCAACTAAACCAAGAAAAGCTTGATAAATACTATGGGGACTCGATCGATTTCAATGGTAAAAAGTGGTTTACTGACTTTCCTTGTGGTCGCACAAGTACAAATGACGCTGAACGTTTTGGACGACCAATTGAGGTCAATACACCTAAAAATCTCGAAAAAAATTCACGATATGGCGATCATAGAGTAAAAGTGGTTAAGATTGTTGCCATATGCATTTCATATGGCAGTGCGGTTTCGATTTTACATGATCAGTTGGGTTTAAGAAAGCTGTCTACAAGATTCGTGCCGCGTTTCCTCTCAATTGAGCATTAACGTAATCGTGTGACAACTTCAAAGTATTGTTTGGAGTTGTTTTACAGCAATTTAAATGAGCTTTTGCGACGTTTTGTAACAGTGGATGAAACATGGAATAAACAATAAGTGTCTCCGGCTCAACCGGCTCTAAAAAAGGTCAAGGTGACTATGTCGGCCAATAAGGTAATGGCAATAGTTTTTGGGATGCGCGCGGGATAATCCACACCGATTTCTTTCAAAAGGAAAAAACAATAAACCGCGAATATTTTGCAAAATTATTGGACCGATTTAACGAGGATTTTAAAAAAGGACCCATTATGACCAAGAAAAAATTATTTTTCATCAAGATAATAAAATGGTACACACGTGTGCACTCCCAATGGCAAAATTGCATGAAGTGGGTTACGAATTGGTACCTCACCCGCCATACTCCGGATTTAGCCCCCAGTGACTATTTCCTCCTTCCAAACCTAAAGAAATGGTTCGGTGGAAAGGTATTCAGCTCCAACGATGAATGTATTTATCAAACAAATGTCTATTTTATGGACTTCGAAAAATACTACTTTTTGGAAGGGTTACAAAATTTAGGGAAACGCTGAACCAAGTATGTTGAGCTAAAAGGAGACCATGTTGAAAAATAATTTTTTTTCCCAAAAAAATGTGTTTTTTTAGAAAAGTCACAGAATTATTGATCTGCCCTCTTATCTCCATAAAACACTTTATAATCTGTAAACAAGAAACGTTAGTAATATTTTTAACCCTTTAGACTTAGCTGGGTCACCCAATATATCAAATCCGATCGTTACGAAATCTTCACATTACGTTAATGTCGGTCATGCGATATTTGTACGGTACTAATGTACCATGTGATTGGTCTAAGGGCCGTGGCACCGCCCTCACAAACTGAAATAAGAAAGGCCATATCTCATAGACTGTTAGAGACTCCATGATGCTATGAGGAGCAAACGTATTATACTGGCAGGTATCAAAACACAATGTGGAGGTAAAATGGGTAATACCACGCCCACTTTATAAAACAGCACCTAATATTGTAACACAATAAAATCAACGATTAGCGTGTGATTGGTCTAAGGGCCGTGGCACCGCCCTCACAAACTGAAATTAGAAAGGCCATATCTCATAGACTGTTAGAGACTCCATGATGCTATGAGGAGCAAACGTATTATACTGGCAGGTATCAAAACACAATGTGGAGGTAAAATGGGTAATACCACGCCCACTTTCAAAAATAGCACTTAATATTGTAACAGAATGAAATCAACGATTAGCGTATAATTATAGAGTATGTGGTGTGAAAATTGGACAAATGGGCGTGGAGTCGCCCATTTAAGTATAAACTTTAAAAGAACATATCTCGAAAACTAATACCGATATGACGATACTAGTTCACATATGTGAACTGTGTTGGTACAAAAAGAAACAAACAACCTGATAAAATAGCTGCCGGTGCGAAGCCAACAGCAACATTTTTATGCTGGACCGATATTCTTGATGAAGGGTTTACGATATAAGCTTTGGCTTAAGTTTAATTTGTCGCTTATTTTCGTTTATTTTTTAAAACAATTTCTTGTTTTTCATCTGTATTAATATCCTATCTGGTTAAATTTTTCATGGTAAATGTTTGAAAACGAAGACAAAATAACGTTAGAAAAGGTCAAATGTGCATTCAAAATAGTTGAGTTAACATTATATAAGGTTGGATTTTTCAAGAGAGAGGCAGAAAAATGTGCGACATAAACAAAAATGTAAAGATCATTCGGCTCTATGTATCGAAGTTTTTGATCTGCTTTCTGTTATACGAAGTTCAGAATTGAGTCACACTAAGTTGCAACGATTGCGACTTTCTTATTCCCCCACTCTTTTTCATTTCTTCCTTTGCTCTGAATGTGCGTGTAGTTGTGAGAAAGATCATAAGACAATTTATTTCGCTCATTTAAAAAATCACCACCAAATCCAAATGCTAGCTGTAAAATCTTAATCATAATGGGACTCCCGTATAAGTCATTTTTTATTAAATTTTTTAGTTGAGTCTGGAAAAGAAACAACAAAATAATCTCGAACCAGAATAAAAACTGCTCAAGTCTTAATAACGAAAAAAGAACAAATAAATATAAACAAAACCATAATTAGTAATAAAATAAAAATTATAACAGTACCTATAAGTAAATTTCTGGTTAAAAAATAATAAGTTAACTTAACAATAACAATGATTTCTATAACGATCTTCATAGTAAATAATATTAACAATTTCATTGTTAAATTGAGCATCTGTTGTTTTAATAAATTAACTGTGAAATTTTAATATTAACAATTTTCATGGTTCAAAACAATGCATTGTTGAACAACAATAATTATTTTAAAATTAACAATTGTCATGGTTAAAAACAATGCATTGTTGAACAACAATAATTATTTTAAAATTAACAATTTTCATGGTTAAAAAATTCAACCATAGAATAGTTAAATTAACTATTATTATTGTTAATTACCAGTCAACAACAAAATGTTCAAATTAACCTTATATAACGAAGACTTCAAATCATGTTTATTTATAGTTAAGTTAACCTTATATAAGGTTAGTTTGCTTCTCAGTTTACGTTGTTGTTGCGGCACAAAGTGCCAAGGTGAGTACGTGAGGCATCATAATGGATTTTTATGGGTGGGTCTCCTGATGGATGTGCATTTTTGCACCAACCTTGATTACGTAGCCTTGATCCTTAGAGGATGTTTTTAGTCCAAAGTGCCCACACACCCAATAATCATTCCATTTTTGTTTTTACCGCTTATCACGAGATATGGTTTGTCTACCAGTAGATATATTTAGCAAATACTCTTAATAGCGTACGTGAAATATTTTCAGAGGAACTTTCAGTACCTTGGGAGAACTGTTTTCCCTCTGGGCCGATGTATTCGATTTAAAATCGTCAGCAGCGTTTAAAGCTTTTATCGTACCATATAATACAAAAGCTTTAATTCTACTTTGTTGGTTGCCTTTTGGATTTTAAGAACATTTAGCTATTTATGTTTTTCATCCTCCACAATTGCTGTAGCACCACTCATAATACAACACTGGTATAAATCCAGTTGCTTCTGTAGGATCTTTTACGATATTTAAAGGCTTATCGTTGATGTTTTCAGTCCAGCTCCCCACTGATTGGCATGAATGTGGTCCTTGACATTTCGTACAATGTTTGTGAGAACTTTAGTTTTCTCGCATACAAACCTGCTGCATATGGTGTGCAGTTGTTGATGGATACTCTGAATATTTACCTACATTGTCTGATAGCCATATTTCGTTAAACAAAATGTCCTGGGATGATTTTGAGTATTCTCTAAGGTTTTTTTTGTTTTTCTTAAAGCCTCATTTTCCAACTAAGCTGATTTTAAACAAAACACTCTTTAAATTCCAATTCCAAAAGTCTTAATAACATTACAGAAACTTCGCCTTCAACCAATTGATGTTAATAAAATATTATAACACATCCTTATATCCGCCATAAAACCATTTGAAAAAGGATATCCTCTTTGCTCCTGCTTAAACTCAACGTCGTTGTTGTGTGGAGGAAACATAAGAAACGAATGTTAACTGCGCTGAGTGGATGAGAAAGTTTATTGTTATTTCTTCAAATTATCCTTTTGATACTTCCGGTTAACCTCATTTCGGAGGGAAAAATCATCGTCAATGCTTGTTCTTCTCGTTCGTATTTGAATCAAACAATAATTTCCTTCCGCTTCTGTTGGGTCTTGTAGTTGTTATTTTCAATTGACTTCTCTTGCTGCTACTGCTGCTGTTGTTGTCCAATGATGTTGCTGTCGTTCGTTATTGTTTAAATGTAGCATAACCTTTTTGTGCTGTAGTTGTTGTTGCTGCTGGGTGCCTCGTATGCTTAGCCGTCTTAGAATAGTTGCTGCTGTCATTGATAATAACAATAATGCAAAAACTAAATGGGAACCGAAAAAAAGGAATGGCAAGAAATCCACAAGGAATGATTCTTTAGACATTCCTGTCGTCGTCGCCGTCTCCCCATTTTATTTGACGTACCCCCCTACTACTGCAAGTACATTTTTGACAATTTTAAGCAGTTATTATTGTTGTTTTCCAAAACAAAGAAAAAAAGCGAAGACAATAACGCCAACGGCAACAAGAGAAAAACAAAAGGATTTCAGCTCCGCATGCCATTGAGACTTTACATTTTCCTATAGACAACGCCAAAAACAAGACAAGTTTTTGAAGGGAATCGAAAGGAAAACTGCACCAATAACAACAACCAAACCAAAAAGAAAGCAAATGAACTAACAGGACGACAACTACACTCGTAAGTGGAAATGGATGACAACCGCATAGTGACATACCCTCAGACTCATACATGGAAGACAGGCATGTTCAAGGAACGTCAACGAGGACGATGACTACGTCAACGACTGCAACGGCATCGACTTCGACAATACTGCAATTGTTCGATTCGATTCCACTTGAGCAAGTCGTAGAAACCCACACATTCATTGATACTTTCACATACACACGTGCTTACATTCGTATGAAGATATACGAGGGCAGTTATACAGTTGGAGATGCTAACTTCAACCTTTCACTATTATAGTGAAACGTTGAAAAAATAATGTAGTTCTAGGAGAAGAAACATTGGAGGGGATTTGTTCACTCTGTCGAAAAAAAATCGTTTTAAATTTGTTTTAAACTTTAGCGCTTGCGGCTATCAAAATGGGTGCCGCGTTTGCCGATAATCGGTCAAAATTACAGTTGAGCCGTGATTTCTAACAACGTTTGTCCATGTATGTTCATAATCCAAATGTATTGGATACCTCTACTATTAAACGTTAATTTAACAGAAATTCACTACAAGCAAGGAAAAATGTCATTAAGTTAGGCTAGGCCGAATCCTATATACCCACCACCGTGGATTCGCTATTAAAAATACTAAAATCGTTTCTTATTTGCATCCTTAGTTACAAGCTAAGTGTTGCCTGGCGCCATCTGACATTTCCTTTGGAAAGCTTGACATTTCTTAGCAAAAACGTACTCAGAACGTTTTGACGTACGACCATCATTTGTGTTGTTTACAGTGACTTGGAAAAATCAATTTGGCAAAAAAATGGAATTAACTCGTGAACATTTTCGTGCGATCATTTTTCACAACTTTCGACGTGGATTATCGCGACAAGAGTGCATCGATGAACTTAAATCTTTGTATGGCGATGAAGCGCCATCCTATAGCACTGTGAAAAACTGGTTTGATGAATTCAATCGTGACCGACGCTCGCTCAAAGACGAAGGTCGTGAAGGTCGTTCAAAAAGGGCCGTTGTGCCAGAGAACATTAATTCCGTGCGCGAACTGATAATGCAAGATCGTCATGTGACATACCTTGAGATAGAGGCATCCTTGGACATTTCTCAAAAGTCATGGAATTATTGATCTGCTTTCGTACGTCCATATTTTCTAGTGATTTCTTCTTGGTTTTTACCATAATGACCGATTTTGTGCCCCTAGGGTACATCAGTCCCAAACCAGTCTTTCTGAAATCTTCACAATAAATTCGTATTTAATTTTTTCTCATTCCGTAACTTAAGTGCACACAAAAAAAAAGTTAGATGGATATCGTTTGGAACTACAATGCCTCAGTTGCAAAAGTGGAATTTTGGTTGCAATGGCCAACTATTTATAATCTTAATGGATATACGGTTTGCAACGACACAAGATGATAAACATGGTCATCGTAATGTACTCACAACTTATAGATCAGTCGTACCTATGAAACGCGAAAATGGTATTTAGTTTCCAAAACTGGTGGTCGTGGCAAACATTTTGTTATTATAACTAATTATTTGTGATGACAACTAAAGCTTCAATAAAACTCAAAATGGGTTGTTAAATTTGATTTTTTTTTCCAGTTAAAATAATCCATAATTTTTTCCACTTTTTCCTCATCATGACCCTGCGTTTTTCTTTTTTTTTCTTTGAACAAGTGTGTGGATTTTTAGGTCCAAAAAATCTCTTCTGAAGATTCGGATATTTGGCATGTTGCTCCGGTACTATAGTTGCAATAACTGACAATTATAGAGCAATAACTAACATTAGGTTGTACTGATGGAATACTCGAGGTGCATGCAACCTCAATCATTTGGTTGAAGAAAATTCGTTTGTGGCAACGAATCTGTTCCCTGTGTGTGCTCATATGACGATAAGTACTACTGCTCTTTTGACCAAAAGAACCATATTTTGGGCACCCATGGTCCTGGAATCCGGCCCTAATTTCAGCCTCTTGTCGAAACCAAACTACAGGATACCTCATTCCTGTCCTCGTATAACCCGATACAGGACATCTAATGTCGGTCCTATTGTAGGGGGGGGGGGCTATACTTAGTAGGGACATAAATACTGTTACAACATTGAACACACCCATTTCAATAGTAGAACTGAACATACCTCGTTAATGTCATATGGGTTTTGAACTAACCACAATAGCGTTAGCCTGTAACGGGATTTTAAAATTGTTTCAACTTTTATCGTGGAGTGGTCAGATAATGAGGACCGTATCGCTGTAATAGCACTTTTAAGTGCGAAATGAAAATAGCGATATTTTCAAAACCCCCCGGCCACTAGGGATTAGCCGCATGTTCGTCTACCCATGCATAAAACTGTTTAAGGAAGCTGGAGATGTAAAAGACCGCCACAGGTCGGGCCGCCCACGCTCTGTTCGAACACCGCATGTCATCAAAGCCGTTAAATCAAGAATTCACAGAAATCCGCTTCGAAAACAGAAAATCATGGCTCGTGAGATGAATATCACGCAAAAGTCCATGACTTGGGACTTGGGGCTTTCAAAAGACGTAACGGTCATTTATTGACTGCAGCTTTAAAAAAATAGGATTAAAAAATGCAAACGTCTTTTAGTGAAGCACACTGATAACTTGCACAAAAAAATTTTGTTCACCGATGAAAATTTTTTTGCCGTTCAGGAAAAATTTTACAAGCATCTAAACTGATCCCAAGGTTGGAAAAGGATTTTCACCCAGCTTCAGTCATGGTTTGGTGTGGTGTCTTTTACGATAGGGTCACTGACCTGCATTTCTGCGAACAAGAAACCAAGAAACCAAGAAACCAGCCGTGGACTTTCCAGCAGGATTCTGCGCCGGCCTATAAGGCTAAAACGTCCCAGGTCTGGCTTTGAAACAATCTGCCAATTTGCGTTCATTTCCTCTGAAGAATGGCCCTCAGGCAGTCCGGATTTGAACTCATTGGATTACAAATTGTGGACGGTTTTAGAGGACAAGGTTTGTCACAAAAGATACCCCAACATCGGATCTTTACGACTGCTGTCGAGCTGTGGCAAATTTTCCAATGGACGAGGTTCTTGCAGCTATTGACGATTGGCCAGTGCGACTTAAGGCGTGCGTAAAGGCAAAAGGCTCACTTTTCGAACAAATAGATTTTTTTTGAATACAATATACATCAATAAATATATTAAAAAATATTTGGTCAAAAAACATTCAGTACTTTTTATTTCACAGCATAAAACGTGTGTAACAGTATTTATGTCCCTTCTAAGTATAGTCTATCTCTTTAAAGGCTTGGTGAAAGTATGGGAGTGGGTACGGACATTTTCAAGGCCTTTGGTTCGGTGTGACGCCAAGCACTCGTATCTCGACCGATTGCTTTTGGGGTCGTTACGTATTTCTCTCGATTTTAATCGATTTTCCCCAGAGATCATTCTACTGGGTGAGCGACCTGACATTTTAATTTTAAATCGGCTGTAAAAAAACTACTGATAATATTTTCAAATTTCTGGTTTTATTGGAAAGGTTTAACTCTGTCATTTAATAATGGAACACCACACATTTTTTTTCGTACGTTGTATGTAAAATCAAAAATAAAATCATAATTTGCACGTACGGAATACTTTTCTTATGCCCTCAGCAAATGCATGGCAACTGTTTGTATCCCCCCATAGGTGTAACGATCGACTCAATATCACCAACAGATTTGATTTAAATACGTCTGTCCTTCCATCTGCTGTCCATATAAAGCTTGTAATGAAAATACTGTCTACAATTGTTTTCCGATCTTCATGAAAATTGGCAATGTAATTTTTCTTGGACTAAGGACGAACATTATTGAAATTGTTGAAAATCGGTTTAGATTGAAATACAGCCCTCTCACATCTCTTCGGCCGATTTGCTGTCCTTAGCTGTGTTTCATTTCATCTAATAATGATGAAATTGGGTACAGTTTATCACGATCAATCAGTAACCAGCTCAGATAAAAATAGGCCATATCGGCGTATAACTCCTGAACAAAGGTCCTTCCCGACTTTACATACAGTGTACCAATAAAGTCTTCGTACACCTGACTGTTATATATTAGGAGATAAAAACCAAAAACTTGTATAATAAATATGTAAAAAATAATGCAGTATGTTTAGTTTAACATTTATTTACTCGTATACAGTAACAAAGAAAAAATCGCATTTTATGAACTCAAATTTATGCTAATAACCAAAAACAAAAAGAAATATTTGTCACCAATAATGCCTTCGTACACTTATAACTAAAAGGGGCCAAAAATTATACACACTTATTTTTAATATTTAGTCGGGTAACCTTTATTCTTAATAACGGCTTCAAGACGGTCTGATTCCACAAGTTTTTTTTGTATAACTTGTCTCTATTTTCGCCCATTCGACCTGAAGAACCTCTTTAAGCTGTGACTTTGAGCTAATGTGATGGGTCCGGATCCATTTTTCAAGCAAATTTCACATATGCTCAATGGGATTAAAGTCAGGGCTCTGAGGTGGTGTTTTCAGAAGGTGATTCCTTTAATTATTTCCAAATTTCCGACTCCGCTGGCAGCCATACAACCCCAATCCATCACGCCAACCCCGCCGTGTTTCACAGTTTTTATTGTGTCTTTTGGATTGTAGGCTTATCGCGGTTTTCTCCACACTCTAAATCGGCCATCTGATCCAAAAATATTATATTTGGACTCGTCCGAGAATATAACAGTGTTCCAGAACTCTAGAGACGTATTTTGATATTCTCGGGCGAAGTCCTAACGCTTTTTGCGATTTACTGCATTTACCAGTGGCTTTCTACGAGGTGTGCGAGATTTGTACCCCGCATCATAAACGGCTTTTCTTATAGTTTCTGGGTGGACACCTTTTGTTTGGATTGAAGAAGTTCTGCACTAATTTTCTGGGCACTTTTGAACGGATGCGAGGCAACCATGCGCTTGATTTGAAGTCGATCTCCGTGATCTAGGACTGAAGGCCGGCCTGATTTCGGTTTATATTCTACGCGACCTTCATATTTAAACCGTCCGATCACGGACTGGATGGTAGATCGGCTGCGGGATGTCAGTTGGGCTATTTCTGCATGCGATTTTTTTTACCCTGCACGTGTTAATTCAATATAAGTTTGCATTCTTCCACTCTTAAATATTTTCCTGGCATGTTTGATATTTTTTTTTACACAAATTTGCTGAAATTTCTACTACGGGCTTTGATTGTTTGTGAAAGTAAAGAACCGTTATTGGTTAAGAAAAACTAAAGACAAAATAGAGCAAGACGTAACGTAAAGTGTATGAAGACTTTATTGGAAGCAAATAAGCAACTTTGCTGCAAAGCAGCTTGTTTAAAAAAATTAATTTCGATAAAAAATTACTATTATTGCATTAGATCCGTACCAATAAAATTTGTTCGTAAAAGCAGATTTATATGAAGAAAAATTACAATCATACACTATGATTGCCGTAATCATATTATTGTTAACATAAAACACAATACGCACCAACCATATTATATTGTTGCTATAACCATATTTAAATTTTTAAATTTGGCAATAATACTATTGTTACATTTCAACAATATTAATATTGCAGCAATTATACTATTGTCAATAAATAAATTCAGTGAACAATGCTATGGTTGCGACGAACATACTTTTATTGCGGAGAACATATTATCATTGCCGTGACCATGTAGTAACCATGTTTTTTCTCTGCATGTGCAGAGAATATATGGTATAGTACAGGTCGCTGGAAAACAACCAATTTTGGACTATAAAGGACAATTGTTGGATATAGTGATTTGGAGACGCAATAAACAAATTATCAAATAACAGTAAAGCCACAATATACAATTATTTTAGCTTTTTCACTACATTTGGGTAATGGACCCTAGGGCCAAAAGAACGTCCTCCGTTTGTGTCCATTAGTTTTTCTGCACATCCAGAAGTGCCGGGTAAAATATAGTTAGCCACGGAAAATTTTAGCCAATTTTAACCTCTTTTCGTTGCAATTGACTTTAATGCATTCTCAGAGTTTAAAAATGGGGTCAATCACTTCACTTGAGAATGGGAAAATATATTCCATTCTTAGGCTAGGCAAAAGCTAAAACCGGAATGTCGGTTAGTGCCAGTTTTCGAGTTTTTTTTAAAACACGGCATTGAAAAAAACCCAAATGTCGGTTTTCTGAAAACCGCGGTTTTTCGACACTATGTACCTGCTCAGTTTCAAACTTCGATCTGCCTACCTCCCTTTATGTGAGGGAATTTCGAAACCATGGTCCGATTCATTCTAACCTCACCAGAAATGAGTGTTGGTCGCTCTTAGCGGACTATGCGAAATTTGTTGTCATTCGGATGTTATAAAGGGGTTTTCGATAGGGACATAACAATTTCGTATCTTTATGTCAACGCACCCTCAAATATTTTTAATGATCTTTGAGTGTCAAAGCGTTAGTCGAAGTCAACATTTTCATCATGGTAAAGTTCACTTACGAGCAACGTTTGGAAATCATTAACAATTAGTACCGAAATTCTGAGTCGGTGGTCGCGACTTTAAGAGCGCTTACTCCTATTGGGATGAGCGATGAAGCTCATTTCTGGCTGCGTGGTTTTGGCAATAAACAAAATATGTGACAGCGCATAGAGAAAGGGACCTAATCAATTTTCATTTTTTTCTTCTTTTTATGATGTGGAAAACATCTGAGCATCGAATGAGACCGAACCCATGCCCCAAAAGTGTTCCCTCCCAGAGATATGCGCGTTTTATGAAAGTAAAGTCGACGATTCTAAGCGCAAATAGAAAGGGACCTTTAAAATGGCTCTCCTGAAAAAAACTTTTCATCAACTTTTCACTTTTTTTGATGTGGACAACATCTGAGCATCGAATGAGACCGATCCCATGCCCCAAAAGTGTTCCCTCCCAGAGATATGCGCGTTTTATGAAAGTGATGTCGACGATTCTAAGCGCAAATAGAAAGGGACCTAATCTTTAAAATGGCTCTCGTGAACAAAACTTTTCATCAACTTTTCACTTTTTTTTGATGTGGACAACATCTGAGCTTCGAATGAGACCGAGCCCATGCCTCAAAAGTGTTCCCTCTCAGAGATATGCGCGTTTTATGAAAGTGAAGTCGACGATTCTAAACGCAAATAGAAAGGGACCTAATCTTAAAATGGCTCTCCTGACCAAAACTGGTTTTTAACCACCCTTTCTATTTTGCGCGTCACATATGCGTTATTGGACAGGAAAAAAACACAAATGAGCTTCAAGAGACGCAATTGCATCCGAAAAAAAATTACTGCGTAGTGTGGTTTTCAAGCCGGAGGTGTGATTGGGCCGTATTTTTTCGTCGATGAAAACAATCGTCATGTTACCGCCAATGGAGAGCGCTATCGTGCCATGTTAGGAAATTATTTTTGGCCAGAATTCGATGAGCTTGACATTGCCGATATGTGGATTCAACAAGACGGTGACACTAGCCACCCACCACGCGTTACAATCGATTTACTGAAAGGCAGTTTCGGTGAACTTGTTATATTGAGAAATGGTCTGGTCGAATGGCCACCTCGTTCGTGCGATTTAAAGCCATTGGATTTTTTTTCAGGGGCCACATCAATTCATTGGTCTAGGCCAAAAAGCCAACATCTTTAGACGAGCTCAGAGACAAGATCCAACGCGAAATTGCCAACGTTAGGTAGTAATGTGTGCAAGAGTGGCGGAAGATTGGGTCCAAAGAATAGATCGCTGTACACGGGCTCGTGGTGTTCACATGACCTTAATCGAATTTTATTCCATAAATTTAACATTTGCAATACAACTAGAATGAATTTAAACTCTATGTCTTAAATATTCTGTGTTTTGCTAAAATTGTTATGTGCTTAATGGAAAACCCTGTATGTGGCTTCAACAGCTGCAGGTTCTTATATCGGGAACATCTTTTGTATGTGGTGTGTCGGGTACAACAACAGATTTTTGTACTCAAAACCACTGTTAACAGTAGCAAAGGTCTTTTCATAGTAGCTACAGCGTGCGAGTGGCTATTCAAGTATTTACGAGAATTCTCTGAAGCCAATGATTTTACTTCTCACTGCGACCATGGATGCTTTATTCATATTTTCGTAACAAAGTTTTTAAATAAATAATAACATCTTTAGCAAATTATGACGCGCAACGCCCAGTCAACGACCACAAAAGTAGGTCCCCTGTAGGATGTTTTAAGAAAAACGATTATTTTATTTATTTTATTCTATTCGCCATTATGGGCCATTTTTCATGGGTAATTTTTTGTTTCCACATATGATGGAAATCTTTTAAATGCGGATCCTTTCTCGCGTCCCCTATGACAACGACTCGGCTTTTATACCCCCTGTACCTAAATAAATCGCCCTCTCCCTCGGCCACGTATGTTTTGTGGCAAATGGCACCCGTATGGCGTAACCGCCGTTCCTCTCTTGTATGTATTCGAGAGTTAATCGGAATTTCGTCTGGATCTATTAATCATTATTCCGTTGAGTCATCTATACATGTTGGAGGGCAATAGAATGAAAGGAAGGTGGTGCTCCTTTATTGTATGGCCTCCATTCTGGTTCTGGTTTATGTAATGACATATTTTGTGAACGAATTTCAAACAATAAAGAATTTGAAAATGCCCAAGGCCAGTTGTCGCATTAGTTTCAATGGGAGAACGTTTTGTAGATGGGAACATGAAACGTTTAGAATAAATCTTTGTCATTATCATAAAGGTTAAGAGCTTCGAAACCATAACAATCGAATAGATTTCGCCATGGTTATTTGCATATGAATCACCTCCCACCATGCATTGCTAAGCCACACCGACACTGGTGGAGAGTGTGTGTGTGTGTGTGTAGGGGGTGTTTATTAATTTATTGCTGAATTATAATATAAACTAAATCAATATTGTCAATTTTGGGTCCATTAGCGACAATTTAATGGCTCTGATGGGAGTCAAACCCAAAATTTCCACAATGGTAGGAGGTCTATTATACAAAAACATTGAAGGCATATTAATTAAAATGTTAAAAGGCAGTAGGATATAACTTTACAGAAAAGATTCCTTGCCACAACCGAATGGTCAAGCATTCCTTCAGTACAACCGAATGTTAGTTGGTACTCTGTACTGTTTAGTAATTGTAAATGAAGTATCGCAGCAACATGCAAAGTGTCCGAATCTCCAGAAAAGAAATGTTGGATCTAATAATCCAGATGCCGCACTTGTTTAACGAAAATATTGATAATTGTCTGAGGAAATAAAACTGTTTGCGCTTAAAGTACTCTAAAACATAGGGAGGGTCATGTCGTTAAAAAGTGGAAAAGATAAAGATGGATTTTTTATCGAAAAAAAGAGATAAGAATTGTTGTTCTCATCCAACAAACATAGGCAGGTGTACCACAGGGATCTGTCCTTTCTCCCTTTTATTTATTATTTTTAATGCGATCTTTTCGGTCAGACCGGGAATTCAATCTAGTCTTTCGCGGATAGCAACCTCTATCATTCATATTCATTCGACCGTAGGTTGAGTTTTAAAGATATTGAAGACAAAAGGCGAACTATGGATGAGACTCTTGGCCGGGATTACTGGCCATTTCGAGTGCAATTTTTTCCGCTTAAGACAAGAGCTGCTTGTTGTCTCACAAGCGATTCATTGAGCCAAAAATATCGCCAATTTCTATCGATGGTATGGATATCGAACTATCGGATGCTCTTGATGTTCTGGGCATGAAAATACAATGTAACGCTCGTTGGGCGAGACATGTATTCGAAGTGTCTAAAAAAGCACTCGCTTTGGGCTTTCTAAAGTGGTGCATGAAATATTTCACACTTTCAGATCTCTTCGATATCTATACAACCTAGATCCGGCCAAAGATGGTGTACAACTCCCAATATGGGCAGGTGCTCCAAAATCATCATTGAAGCTACTTGATCCTGTTCAAAGGAGGGCAATGGTGTTGATAGGTGACAGTGGGGTATCCAACTCTATTGTCTCCCTAGAGCATCGTCAGAATGTGGGCTGTGTGTCGCTGTTTTATCGTTACTTTCATGGAGTGTGATCTTCAGACATTCGTCGTCTTATTCCTGACGCGAGGATGTTCGGCAGGAATACACGAATTTCCAGGAATTCACACCCGTTTGTTATCGATTGGTCGGTTGACCGCATTATACACTACAGATCCAATTCGTTTTTTGCCCATACTGTCCGTATGTGGAATCGACTTTCGGCGAATGTGTTTTCCACCAATTACGACATCCAGAAATTCAAGTCAAATATCAGTAATCATAAATCCCTCTTTCCCCCCCTGTACTTCCTTACTTTGCACTCACCAACGCAATGCATTGCATGTATGGGAGAAACTCCTGGGTGTTGATCAATTAAAAACAAGTAAAAAATGTTAAGTTTGGCTGTGCCGAACTTTGGATACCCTCCACCAGATTCCCAAATAAAAAACTATTTTTTTAATTTTTGTAATTTATTTATTGTAATTTATTTAAAGCAATATAACTAATATAATTTATTATAACTTAAAATTAACATATATTTTTTTTGTCTTTTTTATTATTTACACATAATATTTCTTATTAAGAAGCCTAAAAATTATTATAAATAAAAACTAAATGCCTAAGGACCTTAAAGCAGTTGGTATGTGAGGTATCAGAAGGGACTACCCAATCTCAACTCAAGTGTGCGCTATATAGAAATGTTTATGTGTAAAATTTCATTTCGATAGGTCAAGTTAGTGATGAGTTATCGTCATATTATTTCCCAAGGCCCTAAAGACCGTTTGTATGGGGGGTATCAAAGGACGCTACCCAATATCAACTCAATTTGGTGCGGAAGTGTGTTCTATATAGAAATCTTTATGTGCAAAATTTCATTTCGATAGGTCTAGCTTGTGGTGAGCTATGGTCATATTATTACTCAAAGCCCATGAGACCGTTTGTGTGGGAGGTACCAGTAGGACTTTTCCGATCTCAACAGTATTTGGTTCTATATAAAAATCTTTATGTAGAAAATTTCATCTCGATTGGTCAAGTTTGAAGTGAGTTATTGTCATATTATTTTTCAAGGCCCATGAGACCGTTTGTGTTGGAGGTACCAGTAGGGTCTTTCCGATATAAGCCAAATTTAGCGCAAAAGTCGGTTCTATATATTAATCTTTATGCCGAAAATTTCGTCTCGATAGGTCAAGTGTGTGGTGAGTTATTGTCATATTATTTTTCAAGGCTCATGATATTGTTTGTGTTGGAGGTACCAGTAGGGCCTTTCCGATCTTAGCCAAATTTAACGCAAAAGTCAGTTCTATATATTAAGCTTTATGCCGAAAATTTCATTTCGATAAGTCAAGTTTGTGGTGAGTTATAGTCATATTATTTCTTGAGGCCCATAAGGCCGTTTGTATGGGAGGTACAAGAAATGGTGGCCCAATCTAAACCATTTTTACATAGATGATTGCGCCTATATAGAGATTATTATTTGCAAAATTTCAGAAAATAGACGGATATATCCAAATTAAAAACTAATGTTTATGAGGTAGTGTCGGTTGAGGGTCTCCAACATCAACTTCCAACCATGCTACCATGTTTGTGCCAAATTTCAGCTCCCTAGTTGTTTTCATGCAGGGTCTATCTTGTTTTCAACAGACGGACAGCCGGACAACATGGCTAGAATTTTACGAGGATCAAGAATATATATACTTTGTTGGGTCTCCGATGATTATTTCAAGGTGTTACAGACAGAATGACAAAACTAATATACCCTCCATTGTATGGTGGAGGGTATAAAAATAAAATTAATCAATAAACAACCTGTATCATTTTGTGGAATGTTCGACTGAATATCCATATCGATTATAAACATTTGGTAATTGCAACAGAAATTCTCCATTTGCAACGGAATTTTTGTAGTTCCAACAGATTGCCAACTGACTTTAACTTTATGTTTAGCTCTTATTATGCATATTCGACAATAAAGCGAAAATGTATCGCAGACGGGTATAAATTCCTAAAAATGTTTTAGCAATGGCGAGTGGGCGTGACCGGATCATATTATAATTTGCCAAGCGCAAAATCCGCTCATACAGAGAACCGAATTTTTTCCTACCGTATGGTCGAATTTTGCATCATTTTTGTTTGGTGCACTGCAATTGTCTGTAAGTGAAACTTAAGGCATCGGTAAAATTGACAAAGCATTGGAACCTAAAATATTTTGGCCTTTATTTTTTAAATTTATAACTCAAAAATGCGATTTTTTTTTCCAACCGATTTGAAACCAATTATTTTTTTGTGTGTATGCTACTAAACCGCAAACTGCAACAGAAATTCAGTTTATTCAACCTAATTTCTGTAGTTCGGACCGATTTCCGACTGATTTTTTCTCTGTGTATACCCATATTTCCATCTTGAGAAGTTTTTTGGGCCACATCAGGCAAAACGTCGAGTAACTATGCTTTTTTTTAAGGTCTTAAGTTCGTCTCAACTAACAGTATTAATTTTAACCATAGTCATCTAGAAATAATTGTGAAAGCAATTACTGAAATAATCAGTTTTTTCCGTGGTACCTTTAGTCTCGAAACGTATTTCACCCTAGGCCGATTTCGCCTATTTGAAAATCCTAAACATCTTACGACCATAAGCCATCATTGTTCACATTTTCAGGACTCCACTCTTCGTTGGGAGGTATAAAAAGCTCAAGTCGGGCAGGGCTGACTATGAAAACCCATACGTACACCACTCCTTTATGCAGTAGATTTCGCGCCTCTGTCTGAAGTTTGA
The DNA here is from genome assembly GCA_963513945.1 of Hydrotaea diabolus. Classification (NCBI taxonomy): domain Eukaryota; kingdom Metazoa; phylum Arthropoda; class Insecta; order Diptera; family Muscidae; genus Hydrotaea; species Hydrotaea diabolus. Next base: position 178,885,394 of record OY740719.1, read on the forward strand.
GTATGATCGTTCTTTATATGTTACTTCTTTATCGTAAAGGACATATTTCGTAGGACTTTATGAAGCACAGACCGACGCCGATATTTCACCATGGATAATAACAGGTTGCACATAAGGCACAATGTTTCATGTAGATATGATTTACAATGTGTCCTTTATACCGGCGCAGTCTTAAATCGGTAGGAACTTTTCTGTGGTGGGCTATTTAAAACATGAACCGATATGGTCAAATTTTACCCAAGATGGGTTTTTGTCGCTGGCCACTATCTATGAGAAATTGGGTATGGATCATATGAAAACTGTGGCTTTCAGAGCTCAAGGATTTTTGTATGGGGGCTTTACGAAAATATGAACCAGAATAAATAAATGGTTGATATATGCGAAATTTGGTAGATTGATTTGTTATTTGAATATAAAGGAGGGGGGGGCAAAATTTACCATGGGGTTAAAAACTTTAATAACTTTTTCGTTTATTTTTTTTTCAGATTATATAATATAAAAATGGGAAATTTCTCTACACTAAGTATGAAAAATAATGTCACTTAAATGACCCCCGTTTTCAGCTTCGCAATGATGGGCTCGTTTTAGAGCATTTTATACAGGGTGTGCGCCGGGAAGATAAATGTTATATAGATAAATGTGGATCTTATATAGATAAATGTTTTATTTAATGTCGGCAATTATGTATGAAATACAATATCTGATAAATGTCCGCCTCTGTTAGCCTCACAAATGCGAACCCTTTTGAACACATTTTTCATTACATTCAGCACGGCGTCGAATTGAGGGTTATGGTTTGTTTTCATCACTTTCTTGAGCAGCAGTTATGTTTTCAGCCGATCTTGCAGTACGTTGTGGTCCATGCTTGGGCCTATCAGCTATAGACCCTCTTTCTTCGAAATCATTCACTACACGATAAATAGTGCGTTTTGTTGGCACGTTCTTTCTCCCAAAAATTTCACGTAACTTTCTCATCGGCACAGTAATCGCTGATTGATTTTTATAAAATGTTTTAACGATTAATCGAATATTTTTCCATAATAAATTGCCACGTCTCTACTTCACGACTGCCAAATATGAACTGTCAAGACTAATGTTTACCAAAATGGCGGCAAAACAAAGTAGTATGCCTTCCCGGCAGACACCCTCTATAACATCTTTCGAAATTTGTGGCTGTAGGGTTCGAATTTCTGCAACAATGTTGGACTTGTGTTGAAGGATTGTCTGTTTACATATACTCGCTCCTTCAAATAACCCCACAGAAAATAGACGGGTGCTGACAAATCTGGCGATCGCGCTGGCTAAATAACTTGCGAATTTCTGGAAATTATTCGCTCACCAAAAATTAGACTCAAAAGTGACATTGTTTTTCGGGCCATTGTATCTCCGTCCTGCTGTAACCGCATCTCGAGTCTGTTTTCAAGAGCAGGAAGTAAAAAATGTTCTATCATAAACCGATACCGCTCTCCATTTTACGGTTACAGCACTTCCATCTTCATTCTTGAGGTAATAAGGCCTAATAATATTTGCAGATGTGATCCCACACCATATTGTACACCTAGTGTGGTGCAGTTGATGAATGGCTCTTGGATTTTCAGAACCCTAGAACCTACAGTTCTGCTTATAAACAAAGCCATTCAAATAAACACCCAGAGTTTTTTATATGATCTGAAAAAAAATATGTAAACGAAAAGGTTATTAAATTTTTAAACCCCATGGTAACGTTTGTCCCACCCTGTATTTTTTTGAAGTTTTTTTTTTAGATCTGAGCTCGCACTCATGGGCCTTAAAAGCCGTGAGTAGTTTTTGTCGATTTGTTTAAATCTCCGGGCCATAAGGACTCAAATCAGAATCCATTCCACATATCTGTTATTTGAATCTATACCAATATATCGTATGCCCGTGACGATCCATCGATTGGGATCTTCGGCTGAGGGCAAATTGGTCTTCTTGTGGTTATTTTAACACTCATAATATCAACCCTCCTAAGGCACACCCTCACTCCAAGTGTACAATTTTCGCATTCCTACTTTTCTACACTTTTTACCCTCCTCTCGTTTCGTGCTACCACATATTTCGATAGTATTACGAGTACACTACCAGCACCACCACAAAATACAATCATTACAGTTGCATGCAACAGCAACAGCAGCAAAAACATGTCATGTTGTTGTGTCTCGTTTTACCAAATTCTATTAGAAAATGCATTGTTAACTCAAGGAGGCGAAAAAGCGCCGCATTGGGGCCTCTAGAAGCTGTTCGGTGGAAGTTCGTGGGTGGCTGGGTGATTGTGAGTGTAGGCGGTCGAGGCTAAAGCGGGAAATGAAAAAAAGATTGTGTCGTAGTAGTTCTAGTATTGAGTTTTATGATTTCCTTGGTGAAATTAAAGGTTGTCATAAGTAATTTCTTGCAACATGTCTTCTTCTGCGAACAATGACGCCGACGCCGGCGACAAGAACGACACAGCGGAGCTGCTTCCATCTCACTGCCGCACACGACTGCACGGGGGCTATGACGCGGTGCACTTTGGAATGGCATCTTAACTTTTGCCTTGCAGTGACGCCTTGCCGTGCACAGTTTGGTTTACTTCGGGGCTTTTTCTCGAGAAACTTTTCTTATGCCACATTTTCCTTTCTTCGTCGGTCTCACTCCTCCGGCCCATTTAGAAGTCGTCACAACTGTTATGAACATTTAGTTCATGCTTATCGTCATCTTCGTTGGCCGTTTTGTGCTGCCTGCAGTAGAGAATCACAATAAAAAAGATGTTCTTTTCTTTCTTCTCTGGTTTCGTTTGGGGACTTTGTGCTGGTAGATCCAGCAACATCCTCTGTAATACTGGTGTTATTCATTGTTCTTGTAGTTGTGCCGTTCTCCATGAAAGTGTATGTGTGTGTGTGTGTGTTAGGGAGAAATCTAAAACTGTCATTTTTGGTTTATTTACTACCGGCTACAGGGGCAGCAACTGCACTTCCACCACTACCTTCACCACCACATCGTTCGTCAGCCACTGCAACTTTGTTTGCTGGGGGTAATAAAAGAATTTTTTCCAATACTCCAGGTGGTATTTTGTGCCAGCAAATGAACAGGATTGCAATTGTTCAAGCTGCAACGCTATGCTGTACGGGCAGAATCGAATCGAACCGAACCGAACCGAGCGCATCGTAGCGTTGAGAAGTCGACTCATTTGGTAATTGTACATTATTCTTGAGCTCTGACAGGCCAACAACACAAATGCCAAAACAATTAAATTGACTAAAAGTAATTCACTTTAAGGTTACGGAGTTCGTTCGTTGCTCGTTCTGTGTTCGTTCACTTTAAAACAATCTGAGGCAGTTCACTTAATGTGTACAAGGGGGGAAAATTGCATTAGTTCGACGCTTGGGGGGTACATAAGGAAGTAAGTAACCTATGGGCAATTTTGGATAGCCGAATATATTTGAAATGCCTTTTGTGTGTTTTCAGCTTAGACTTGGTGTTGTGATCATGATTGCGAAAGGATGAAAGGATGTTTAAGTTTAAACACATTCAGATCACGTGAAGACTATTTTTGTACTCGTATGAAAGTGACTGAAATAAATTTCGAGAGTTCAATATTTTCTTAGTGAATGGGAATTCCCACTTCTAAAATTAATTGTATGGGAATTCCTGTTCGGAATAATTTTCTTTAACGGATTTTTGGGAGCTCTCAGAATTTAAATATTAAACTGTCAAAAATAAATAAAACAATTTTAAATAGAAGACAAGTTTTTAACAAAACGGCAAAGTGACATTGATTTTCGAGACTGCACACTGCTTTTATCGCGATTTCGGGTCCCTGACCCGTACCAGAAAACTTCTTTCATCAATTGCTGCGAAGCTTACTAATGAAGGTCGTAGAGGACCCGAAGTCGCAATAAAAACAGTGTGCAGCCATGAAAGTCAATGTCACTTTGCCTTTTGTCTTTTAAAGGGTGGTTATATTTTAAGGGCCGATGTTGATTTTGAATAAGATTGCTCTACGCACAGTTCGAAGACTATACGCAAAGGGTAATTCTCATTAATAAAAATGAATCTCCCGTTTGAGTCATTTGATTTGTGGCCGAAGTAATCGTTGCCAAAGACTGCTGAAGAAAAACCTTGGCGGGCTTAGAAACAGCTGTGCAGTGTGCCTGGCAACCGTAGCAAATACATTTCACCAATTTCTTCTTCTTTTTACGTTGATTCTGAAAAAGAAACAACAAAAAGGTCTCGAACCAGAATAAAAAACTGCTCAAGTCAAAACACAAATTATTTAGGAAATTATTGTCATTTCTTTTTATTATGACAATATTGGTATGGTTCAATTATGTATCGAACCAAATAACGGCCAAATGGCCGCCGCGAATTCGGCGGCACACCTCCATCTGATGGTCCAAATTTTCGATGGCGCTGAGGCATAATTGAGGTTCTATGCCGTTAATGTGCCGAATTATCTCATCCTTTAGCTCTTGAATTGTTGCTGGCTTATCGACGTACACCTTTACTTTCAAATAACTCCAAAGAAAGAAGTCCAACGGTGTCAAATCACATGATTCTGGCGGCCAATTAACATTGACATGACGTGAGATAACACGAACATTGAATTTGTCGCGCAAAAGAGCCATTATTTTGTTAGCTGTGTGGCAAGTGGCACCGTTCTTTTTAAACCACATCCATATCTTCCAACTCGGGCCATAAAAAAATTGTTATCATCTGCTCATTTTTGAAAGAAATACGGCCTGATGATGCCGCCAGCCCATAAACCGCACCAAACAGTCACTCTTTGTGGGTGCATTGTTTTTCGACAATCACCCTTGGATTATCATTCGCCCAAATGCGGCAGTTCTGCGTATTGACGAATCCATTGAGGTGAAAATGTGCCTCATCTCTGAAAATGATTTTCTTCGAACATTGATCATCCACTGATGCCATTTCTTGCCACCATTTTGACCATTGAGGATGACAATGGTTTAAATTGAGTTAGACTCAAATTGAGAAATATCAAATGAAATGCAGAAAAAAAACTTGACGTTTTGGTGTGCTTCACATTAAACATCGGCCCTTTACATTTAACCACCCTTAACAATCTACTTGCGAGGCGGTGGTAGGCTTAGATATTTTCAGTGTATTGTCAGTTATAACAATGCACTTAGTAGGGACATAAATACAGTTACACACGTTTTCTGCTGCAAAATAAGAAGTACTGAATGTTTTTGGACCTAATATTTTTTAATATATTTATTGATGTAGTATATTGTATCCAAAAAGAATCTACTTATTCGAAATGTCCGCCTTTTACCTTTACACACGCCTTAAGTCGCACTGGCCAATCGTCAATAGCTGCACGAACCTCGTCCATTGGAAAATTGGCCACAGCTCGAACCAAAGCAGTCTTAAGAGATCCAATGTTGGGGTATCTTTTGTAACAAACCTTGTCCTCCAAGACCGTCCACAATTTGTAATCCAATGGGTTCAAATCTGGACTGCCTGAGGGCCATTCTTCAAAGGAAATGAACGCTGGCAAATTGTTTCGAAGCCAGGCCTGTGACGTTTTAGCCTTATGGGCCGGCGCAGAATCTTGCTGGAAAGTCCATGGCTGCTTTTGGAACAGGGAATTGTTAAGAGGCTTCACAGCAGCTTCCAAAACGGTTTCTTGGTAAACTTTGGCCGATGTTTTGACTCCTTGTTCGCCGAAACGCAGGTCAGTGACCCCATCGTAAGAGACACCCCACCAAACCATGACTGAAGCTGGGTGATGACCCTTTTCCACCCTTGGGATCAGTTCAGATCACTATCATTTTGCTTGTTAAATTTTTCCTGAACGGTATAATTTTTTTCATTGGTGAAAAAAATTTTTCTGTGCAAGTTTTAAAAAAACGTTTGCTTTTTTCAATCCAATTTTTTTTAAAGCTGCAGTCAATAAATGTCCGGTACGTCGTTTGAAAACCCCAAGTCCCAAGTCTTTTTTAATGATTCGACTCATGGACTTTTGCGTTATATTCTTCTCAGGGGCCATGACTTTCTGTTTTCGGAGCGGATTTCTGTGAATTCTGGATTTAACGGCTTTGATGACATGCGGTGTTCGAACAGAGCATGGGCGGCCCGACCGGTGAAGGTCTTTTACATCTCCAGTCTCCTTAAATAGTTTAATGCATCGGCAGACGAACATGCGGCTAATCCCTAGAGGCCGGAGCGTTTTGAAAATATCGCTTTTTTTCATTTCACACTTGAAAAGCGCTATTACAGCGCGATACGGTTCTCATTATCTGACCACTCCATGATGAAAGTTGAAACAATTTTAAAATCCCATTACAGACCAACGCTATTGAGGTTAGCTTTCAAAACCCCTATGACATTCACGGGGTATGTTCAGTTCTACTATTGAAATGGGTGTGTTCAATGTTGTAACAGTATTTATGTCCCTACTAAGTATTTTGGTCGGAAAAAATTGTTCAGCGGCAACACTGCAGACCACATCATAAATTTATAGTAAATCTTATGAGGGATGTACGAGTAAAGAGAAGAACAACACATGACCGGCTGTGGCCAGGGCGGCCAATATTCACGATTAATCGTAATTTTGACGATTTTGTAATTATAGTTTTACCCAATTACGACTGACGACATTTCTATTAAAAACGCCGAAATTGATGATTTTTAAAAATGTAAAGAATCTAAAAGAAATTTGTGCAAAAAAGAAAAGTCATAAGTATAAATTCATTCGGTGAGTGAGGAAAACCAATTCTAATTTCTACTTTTTTGAAGTTAGACTTTATTAAATAAAAATTATTTAGTCTAAAATGGAAGTCTGACTCAGAAGTGAAGGAGTAGAAAAAAATCTGTAAGGCGACAATTCGGACTAAGTTTCTAATATAAACATAGGCTTTATTGTATGCGTCGATTTAAGTTTCCAAATAAAGTTTTTTTAAATTTATTTTTTCAAAAAATAACGATGTTCAGTGGTTTTTGGTTGGCAACTCGCCTAGAGCTCTTATTCTGGGGCTTCGTGTATGCCTGTAGATGAGTTCTTTCTTATAATGTGATTACCATGTTTAAGTAATTCGAAGCGGATCCAGCTAATAATATGTAGTGAAGCCTTTTGATTGCACCTTACTCGATATGTAACATTGTAACGATAATTATTGCTGTGTTCATTAAAGATGTAGGCCAATTTTGCACTCGGAATGGCCGATATGGGCGCTAGATGGACATATGGGTACTGAAAAAGTAAAATAGCTTCAGTTGATTGATCCGACTTACATATAAGTAACCCCTCACCCGTATTTTATATGCTCCTACGTTGGAATGTTCCTATTGAAATCTAGTAGATAGGGGTTTGTGTGAAAGGTACTAGAATAGGGCGTGGCTAATATGCGTACAAAGATGAAATAAACATATTGCAGAATACAAAATTCGAGCAAAATTTTTGCATTAGGGAAAAATTTATGTGGCTTATCTGCGGGTAGTTTGTGTGGGAGTTACAAGGAGGGGCGTGGCAGAGGATCCTTTAATCCATCTTATTACTCCATCAATATCTATGTCATTAATTTACGTCAGCACAATCCTATGAATGCTGTTAAGATTAGTATGCAAATACAAAAAGTGGGCCGTTTGCAATGTAGGTATCAGAATGGGGCGTGTCATCCAATCCCGTCCTACGCTTTTATAAAGGCGTTAGAAAATATTTTGAAGTTCTCAATATAAGCGAATTTTAACCTCTAAGCGACAAGTTGCGTGGGAACATTTGTGTGGAAGGTACTAAAAGTGGGAGTGGCTAGGAATCCAGTTATTTGTCACCATTATAATCTCATAAGTCTCTTCTTTAAAACTGGTTTTGAGCTAGATCGTATAAATAGCATTCGTGTGATATCCTGAAAATCAAAATTAAGTGGAATGGTATATGGGAGAAACAGTGAAATTTCCGTACTAGTCTGAAAATGCCCTAACTTTTAAGGATTGTCTTAATTATTGGCCCTGATCTATGTGTCCCAGGGATAAACAAAATCGGACATTAACAATGGACATGTGGGTACTTAAAAAAACTGAATTTCTTCACGAGTGTGAATTTATTTTGGAAACGACATACTAGGGTTTCAATCCTTAAGTTGGAGAGCTTCAGCCAAGCCGAACTCAAGAATTAAAATTCCAAGTTTCCGGCATTAACATTAAGGGCATATTTGAGAATTTGTGTTACTTGCTTCTCGTATGTCCATGTTTAAAATGATCAGGCGTTCGGACATAGGGGGAGCAAATTTAGCCAAACTGCAAAAATAATTTGATTTTTAAATCTAACTTTATGTAGTTATTTAAAAGTTATTTTAAAGCCATATGTTCATGTATGTGGGAAGCCATTTTTTGGGCCACCAAACAGTTTTTACAATCAAAATTACAAAGAAAAAATTGTCAATCGAAGTATACCATGCCAAATTTGATTCAAATCGGAATTAAAATGGTTGTTAAAGAACATATCTTTGCACTAGGGATATATCAAAATGTGGGCCAATATGACCCATTTTTTTCTGAGTTGATTACTGAGCTTAAAACATAAAATGAATGAATGAATTTGTGTTGAAGCTATATGAAAATTTTAAACGATTTTCATAAAAGTCAATAGCCTTTGTCCAAAAAACTTACTTTTGCGAATTTCATGAAGATCAGACATCAATTGCGACCTGTATTTTGAAATAAAGCTTTAGATGGCCATTAGATGAACGAAGGAACGGACAGAGATCGAAATATAAAACTAACGAATGATTCTTAGTTGACTTAGAGGTGGGCCTTGCTTAAATATTTTTGGCGTTTTCTTTGCTTTTATATATAGGTACAATAACAGAAAACCGAAGAACCTGACAGCAAAAACCCTGTAAGCGGAAATGTCGGGTTTCAGCTATTTTCAGAAACCGACTTTCGGAATTTGACATAAAAACCGTAATGTCGGTTTTTGGCTTTGGACACTCTAGACTTGAATCTGTCTAAAATGTAGAAGACCATACACATTTCATGGTAGTTGTAGCTGCTTTTTGATGCTCTTAACTACTTTCAGGACAGAGAATAGCATTAGCCCACATGGGTACATAAAGGCAAAGAATCTTTTTCTTAATTACACCAAGTATCGCTTAGAGCCCACGTAGGCCTATACATTTTTCGAAGAACCTTTATCTGAAGAACACCAAGCATTGCTTTTACGTTGACCGGTGTTACTGCCTTGAAGGGACAGATGTGTTACTACCTTGAAGTGTTACTACTACCTTCAGTGTTACTACCTTTAAGGGGCAGATGTAGAAAAGAATGAGAACTCTGTTAGTTTGATGCCCGTTTTGTCCAAAGTTGCATCGTTCTGCCAGGCGCTGGACTTTTTCTTTAGCGGTGCTGGGGGTTAGGTCTGTCAGTGTATTGTCAGTTATAACAATTGAGGTTCTCAATTCAATTAAAATCTTCGGCATATCCTGAAAACTTTTTAAATCACTTACCTGGCTTTACTTAAAGTTTCAAAATCATTGCATAATTTTAGGGGCATTCGCATTCGTTTCATTTCATCTGTAGCTGGCATCTCAAGCAATTGCCCCGGCATTACGACCACTCGAAAATCAAAACAAAAACTACAATGATATTTTTTGATAAAAGCAACAACAACAAAAAAGGCAAACATAAATGCAGGAAGAACTCAATTAACCGTGAATTACAACTCATTAACCAGGACATTTGTAATTTCTCGACTACACTTTCCCCTCCATTATCCTGCGGTGATTAAAAATGATTTAAAACAATTTCCACCGTGACGGCTTCCTTTTTGCCCTACTCCACACACTCTGACAACTTTCCGTCCGCCTCCATCTCATCATGCGACTGCCTGCTGCTGCCTTCGGTTACTTGTTCTTCTACTTCAGGGCCTTTTAATTTCTTACTCATTTCAAGGACAATAAACAAAAATTATACGCCGAGCTGGCTGACTGTGTTCGTTGCTCGCTGTTCACTGCAACAACTCTCAGTGGTGCCCTTATTCATTGTTGGGTCTCGTTCTTAGCCTGATTCATTTGTTTGCCACTGGATGCCACCTCGGATGCCATGTTGCAACATGAAGAATTGACATACTCGTACATACAACAATAGCACTCGCTCAGAAGTTTCTTTGAATTTGTATTTAGCAGCCTTCTCTCGAAACAAAAGATATCAGCATGAGGTGACAAGACGTGCTTGCAGCAACAGCAGCAGCGACAGCGAAAGTGGCAGCAGCAGCAACGGACGGCAACATGCAATACTCGTAGCAATCACAAAACTTCTAAACAAAAGGACTAAAAACTAAAAACGAGGCAAATGCCATTCGTGGCATTGTAGGCAAAATGTCGAGAACAAAAAAGAAACACACAAAATAAACGGAAAAATGTTTAAAAGTAAAAGTATATACAAACACACACTCTCACACACACTTACACACACAGAGAACAAAACTAAAGTTTTCGTCATAAATTCCCACAGAAATTCAAATGAATTTGAATTTCGAACTGAAACCGACTACGAAAAAGATGCAACAACAACAGCAGCATCGGTATGAAGGTCATTAGTGCGTGCATCATGAATAGTTTTGCTCATTATTAAGTGCTGAACAATTTTCAGAGGTTTACTCTGAAGCACATAGAATTGTTAGCGACATCCTTGTGCCATGTCTCAAGTGGAGGCTGGCGACAGCGAACGAGAACAAGAGCCGGAGAGGGCAAGATTTGTAATTAAAATATAAGGATTACACATAATTGACGGTGTTGAGGTGTTTCGCCAGCTGCGAATCTGTACTTTATGAGGACAAAACGATCAATATCAGCGATACGGAACGGTGAATTTCTTTAAGCTAAAATCCGAATTAAAGTAAACGAGCCTAAGATTATTTTGGATCATAAGTAGCACAAGACGTTGGTGATGATGCTTCATCAGGAAAATTCAAATTAAGTTGAGACACGCTTGTCTCGTTAATGTCGATAATCGAAAAAAATCATCGTAGGACATTTTGCACGGATTAATTCCATTTTTGACTGAGATGCATTTTAATTGAGCTATGCTAAAAAATGTAAAACTATCCTAGTTTGCATCTGGTAACACTAGTATTGCCAGGACCTAAAATATAAACGAAAAAACTCTTAAATCCTTTGCTATTCTTTGTTCAACCGAATTATGACAAGGCGCTAATATTGGCGACACCTTAAAGGTATTGAGAAAGATCCTTTGAAAAGTAATCGATCGCTTCAGAATCACTTTTAGATTCCATTGAGCGTTGTCCGTCTCTCCGGCCGTTTAGCCTTCTATCGTTGTAATCAAAGTATTTCGATAAAACTTGGTACATTTTTAAATGTTGAGCCAATGACAAAGCCTAAATTGGTATACATCGATCCATATTTTTTTTCATAGATGTTTCTGATTTCGGAGCCTAAAGCTCTAAAAACCAAAAAAAAACTCCCAATTCAATTTCAATTTCGCAGTGAGTCATGTTTTGGACCATATCGTTCCATGTTTTTGATTAGGTCCCACACAAAGGTCCTTCCCAATTTAAAGTCGTGCAGCTGTAGAATCGACAAATTACGCCCGATCACTCAAAAAAATTTGAGCGACCATTAATTACGAGGGCTGCTATATATATTTCTGGAGAATGCGTATATTTATCATTAAAAATGGCATAATTGTTATTTAAAGTGTTCTCCAGCATGATTTATACACTTGTGAGCGCTTAAACCAATTGTCGAAACAATTTTTCCACTCCGATTAAGACGCCTCCAAAACATGATTTTTGAACGCTTCAACAGCATCTTCTGGCGACGAAAATCGTTGACCACACATTTGTTTCTTGATGTACGGGAATAAAAAAAAGTCATTGTCAGGGCTGTACGGCGGAATTGTGCTCGCTAACGCGCTATGATATCGAGCTTTATGCTACCTGATATCGAGCTTTATGCTACCTGATATTGAAGTCCTTAATCTTCACAACATTTAGTTTCTCAGAATGGACATCCTGAGGCGTAATAACGGCCAACATTTGAAGGAAGTTATATCTACAATATAACAGTTTTTTATATTTTGAAAAAATACCTCTTTATTGATCACCCGATATTTGTTTGAAAAAAGAACTACATAGTAGGGACATTGAACAACATTGAACACACCCATTTCAATAGTAGAACTGAACATACCCCGTTAATGTCATGGGTTTCGAAAGCTAACCTTAGTAGCGTTAGTCTGTAACGGGATTTTAAAATTGTTTCAACTTTCATCATGGAGTGGTCACATAATGAGAACCGTATCGCTGTAATAGCGCTTTTCAAATGTGAAATGAAAAAAACGATTTTTTCAAAACGCTCCGGCCACTAGGGATTAGCCGCATGTTCGTCTAGCGATGCATAAAACTGTTTGAGGAGACTGGAGATGTAAAAGACCGCCACCGGTCGGGCCGCCCACGCTCTGTTCGAACTCCGCATGTCATCAAAGCCGTTAAATCAAGAATTCACAGAAATCCGCTCCGAAAACATAAAATCATGGCCCGTGGGATGAATATCACGCAAAAGTTCATGAGTCAAAAGACTTGGACAAAAGACTTGGGACTTGGGGTTTTCAAACGACGTAGAGGACATTTATTGACTGCAGCTTTAAAAATAAATAGGATTGAAAAATGCAAACGTATTTTGGTGAAGCACGCTGATAATTTGCACAGGGAAATTTTGTTCATCGATGAAAAAATTCTTGCCGTTCAGGAAAAATTTAGCCAGAAAAATGATAGAGTGTATGCGCGGTCATCTTAGGAAGCATCTGAACTGATCCCAAGGGTGGAAAATGGTCATAACTTAGCTTCAGTCATGGTTTGGTGGGGTGTCTCTTACAATGGGGTCACTGACCTGCATTTCTGCGAAGAAGGAGTCAAAACATCGGCCAAAGTCTACCAAGAAACCGTTTTGGAAGCTGTTCTGAAGCCTCTTAACAATTCCCTGTTCCAAATCCAGTCATAGACTATCCATCAGGATTCTGCGCCGGCCCATAAGGCGTAAACGTCCCAGGCCTGGCTTCGTTAATTTCCTCTGAAGACTGGCCCTCAGGCAGTCCACATTTGAACCCATCGAGCTGTGGCAAATTTTCCAATGGGCGAGGTTCGTGCAGCTATTGGTCAGTGCGACCTAAGGCGTGTGTAAAGGCAAAAGGAGGACATTTCGAATAAGTAGATTCATTTTGGATACAATATACATCAATAAATATATTAAAAAATATTTGGTCCAAAACATTCAGTACTTTTTTATTTTACAGCATAAAACGCGTGTAACAGTATTTATGTCCCTACTAAGTACACACAGGGGAAAAAAGAAAAAAATACTTCATTCTATTCGCTTTTTTAACAAAATGTGACTAGAACGAATAAATAATTATAAGCAAGATTAGGTTACTATAGTGAACTTAATTGGGGTTGGTTATTACAACGAAAATATCTGTCGTCACCTCCAAGTTTTGGTACCAAATTAAGATGACTGACCGTTGCGACAGCAAACTGATTTACATAATTCGGTTGGTATAACCGATTTATGGGCTGTGAAGACCGTGAGAATTCTGAAGCTACCATATTGTGGTATGTTGAATCATGTACTCATTAATTCCATGGAAAGTTGGCAACAGAAAGTTGTTTATTCAACTGAATTTTTGTAGTTCGGACAGAGTTGCAACTGGTTTTTTCTCTGTGTGTGTATCTTTACCTTCAACACATTTCTTTTTAACAACTTATAAATCGTATAATTCTTATCGTAAATGTTCAGAACCTCTTGAAGATTTTCATGGACTGTACCTAAATTTAAAAACGCCATTAGCTTAAATCTATTTAAATGTTTTAGCTATGGCGTCAATCCTTTTTAATCGTGTCTGCCTTGGATACTTGTGACAATTAAAACAAATTAAAGTGGATATAACAATTAAGAGCCCTTTGAGGATCCACTCCCTTATGCTTTCGAAGAAATCAATTTAATTGTCCACGCTTTGTGTAATAAATACTTTAATTCGTCAACTGACAATTAAAATTTTTCCTTTCTTTGTTTTCCCCATTAAATTTTCTCGGAAATCTCCATTTCTTAATTTCTTCAACAACAAATCAATGGACTATTAAATTATTTTCCGCTTCCATGGTGGCCAACAATTCATTATAATTACTTTCCCTTGTCCTGCTCGTGGGTCACGGTCCTCCGCTAGGTACCACAGCACAATTCTCTGATAAGAAAGAGAAGAAAAAGAATATAAGGGGAATGACAACAACAGCAACTACGAAGACGACGGCCATCGATGGAAAAAAAGACGATTACACAAAGCATTAAAACCACAGTCATTACCTAAAACTGTTAAAGTTAAACTGTGAGCGTGTGGTAGTAGTTGGCGAGCATGAGTGTGTGTGAGTATACATGTGAAGGGAAAACGATAAACCGCTGAGCCATCGATAAAGCCAACCACAGTATTCACACATACTTGCCCACACTCACACAGTGACAGAAACAGCACAAAACTGAACGCACACTCAAAGAATTTGCCATCAATATTTATTTATGTGTTGGTGTGTTTGTGTCTGTGTAAACATGTGTGTGTGTGTGTCTGCATTTATATTGCAAATCTTAAGTGATCAATTAAATTTTCTTCTACATATACAGCAATTATATCGAGTGCACGTATTTACCCGCACACTGGCACACAAAACACCAACAGCCATTTACACTCAAACAAACACACACACACACACAATTGCACAGTAAACCCAATTTACGAAATGCAATCAATATCTTGTGAAAATTATACGCATTATTTAACGCCCACATTGATGTACACACACACACACACACACACCCACAATGATTTGCACAAGCATTTGTATGTGCTGGTGAATGGATGACTGACTAACCGACTGACTGACAGACGGAATGAATGATTGTTGGTGTGTGGCTGTGTGTATTTACGTGTTGTTCTCAGTTGTTCTGTTCTATTGGATTTGGTTCCATTGAAGAAACAATCAGAGACAGGGGGTCGGACAATAAGTCCTGTGAACTTTTTATCTAGACTAGCACTCTCGTTATCAGAACTCCGAAACATTTTTACTTAATGGAAACGCACCATTGTGCTTTTAAACAGGTTTCAAATTTCTGAAGGTAAATCTGACTAGAAAATATCGATTGAAATTTTAGTTAAAATTTAGAAATCATCAATTAAAATTCACAATATTTCATTAGAAATTCAAAGGACACCAATTGCAATGCAAAAGATTTGATTTGAAATTCAGAATATTATACAATCTGAAATTTAAAGAAGTGAAATATGAGGACGGATCTAACAATATTAAATCGCAGATATTTTAAATAAATATTTTTGAAAGGTTCCATCTTTCAATAACGTAAGAAATATATTCACATTGGTTTGCCATTTCAACATGAATACACTATTGCCAGATTAAAATATTTCCATTAAACTGTCATCGTAATGGTACATTCGAGCGACCAGTGAGACTAATGCGCATGCCTTGATCGACAAAGAATCGTTATTTGATTCCATCAAGCGATGTCCTTTCGTTTAAATCAACAGAAAGCAAAAATGTCTCGATCTCGATGTGATTTTGCACAGTGAGTATATTTTTTGGGGCCGAAAATGAGCCCTTTTGAAATAAGTCCCGGTCAATGTTTTGACATGCCGTTCGCGATTTTAGTCTTTGCAGCTCTAGAAGCCACATACTGTATCAGATTCTGTTCAAATTTCGCATCGAAAAATACTACCACCCTGGATGAAATTGAACTTCATTTGTCCGTGAATTTTATCAGTCAGTGTTGCAGCATATTTTGCAAAGAGTCGCCTTGTTTCCCGAGTTGGAATATAGATTTCTGTACCCTCCATCATCTAAGGTGAACTAAATATGTACGTCTTTCAAATTCGATCGATTCTTTTTAAAAAAAAAGAGTTGCAAGATGTCCGAATGTGATTTTGAGAATGTCGCGTTCATTCTCGTTGAAGCGCTTTCTTAAATGCGGCAAAACTGGTGTATTTTTTGTTAGAACTTTGGAGTTCAAAATACCCTAAATACAAAACCAGGGTATCAGCATCCGGTGAATTTAAAAGCCAATATTTAGCCGAAATAAAGTGAGAAACGCTGTTTTTTAACCAGCCCTGATTCACGGGTGCCATATGCGATGGTGCAGAGTCCTATTAAGTAGTATAATACCTATTGCCGAAATGTTTCTTTGTCCAAGACTTAAGTGCTCGATCTAAGACTGATTCACAGTACACGGTTACATAAGCTTTAACACCAGGTTGCAGGAATACGGGTGGAGAGCGTCCATCCTTGGGAACTGCATGCAAATGCGTACAAAATTAAAAAAACGACAGCTATTGGTATCAATATTAAGCTGTATTTTTATATTAAAAAATTTATAATTACTTAGTAGGGACATAACACACACATTTTATGCTGTAAAATAAAAAGTACTAAATGTACTGAATATTTTTTAATATGTTTATTGATGTACAAGGGCGGCCGCAAACTAACTGGCCTGGCACATTTTCTGTTTTACTAGCAACTTTTTTTTTGTTTTTTAAAAGCAATCTTTCCGAAATATTTAATGATTTTTTTCTTTGTTACAGGTGATTGAAGTAAACAAGTTTTATAATTTTTGAAAAATGGAAAATAAAGAGTTTCGTGCGGTAATTAAACACTTTTATATGAAAGGTTATACGCCACAATTAATCAAAGATGAATTGGACTCTGTTCATGGTGATAATGCACCATCATACTCCACCGTGAAATCCTGGGTTCAACAATTTAAAATGGATCGTTCAAGTACGGACGATGAACAACGCTCTGGAAGACCGAAAACTGCTACTACTATTGAAAACATTCGAAAAATATTTAATGAAGTGACTAAAGATAGACGAATAAAGCTCAGAGAACTTGCTGATATTGTTAAAATACACGAAAAACAAGTTTGGAGTATTTTACATGATGAACTCCACATGAAAAAGCTATCCGCAAGATGGGTGTCGCGTTTGTTGACTTTGCCCCAAAAAATCGTCCGTTGGACCAATTCCGACGAGCTTTTAGCGATTTATCAGCGTATTCCAGTAGAGTTCTTGCGCCGATTCATAACTGTTGATGAAACATGGATCCATCACTACATCCCAGAATGCAAAGAACAGTCAAAACAATGAATAGAAGCTGGTAAAAGTGGTTCCAAGAAGGCGAAAACTGTTAAGTCAGCAGGAAAAGTAATGGCCACAGTATTTTGGGATGCAAGAGCTAAAATATTTATTGATTATCTTGGGAAAGGAAAAACTATAAATAGTGAATATTATTGTGCATTATTGGATCGGTTGAGTGAAGAAATCAAGATAAAACGACCGCATTTAGAAAAAAAAGTTATTTTTCATCCAGATAATGCTCCTTCACACACTTCATTTTTAACTCAACAGAAACTGGCCGAATTGCGATTTGAAATTTCCATAAATTTCCATAAAGTCCAGATTTAGCTCCTTCTGATTATTTCTTGTTTCCAAATTTAAAAAAATTCTCTGTGGCAAAAAAGTTTCGTCCAATAGCGAGGTTATTGCTGAAACTGAGGCATATTTTGAAGGTCTTTAAAAATCTTGTTTTTCGGATGGAATTAAAAAACTTGAAAAACGTTTGATGAAGTGTATTGAGTTGGAAGGAGATTATGTTGAAAAATAAATAATAATTATTCCAAAAAAAACGGTTCTTTTTATATTAGGCCAGTTACTTTTGCCCTCGTATATTTTCTCCAAAAAGAATCTACTTATTCGAAATGTCTGCCTTTTGCCTTAACACGCGTCAATAGTCAATAGTTGCCGGAACCTCGTCTATTGGAAAATTGGCCACAGCTCGAACCAAATCAGTCTTAATAGCTCCAATGTTAGGGTATCTTTTGTGAAAAACCTTGTCCTCTAAAACCGTCCATAATTTGTAATCCAATGGGTTCAAATCTGAACTGCCTGAGGGCCATTCTTCAGAGGAAATGAACGCTGGCAAATTGTTTCGAAGCCAGGCCTGGGACGTTTTAGCTTTATGGGCCGGAGCAGAATCCTGCTGGAAAGTCCATGGCTGGTTTTGGAACAGGGAATTGCTAAGAGGCTTCACAACAGCTATTTACGATTGGCCAGTGTGACTTAAGTCGTGTGTAAAGGCAAAAGGCGGATATTTCGAATAAGTAGATTCTTTTTGGATACAATATACATCAATAAATATTTTAAAAAATATTTGGTCCAAAAACATTCAGTACTTTTTATTTTACAGCATAAAACGTGTGTAACAGTATTTATGCCCCTACAAAGTAATCCATTAAGGATATAGGCCCTTTGGGCGAACAACGAGTAACAGAAGATTTTCAAGATACAGACTGATTGAAATGGTTTTCACCTATCGGTGTCATGTATCCTTTTGAGCTAAATTCGGTTGATTCAAATTATTTCCATTTTTCACACACACGCCTAAAGTGTGACCTCCTTTGAAGCGATACGTACGTTTATCCGTGATTAGTCTGTCCCCTACTTATCCATACGATCCCCGCAATTACATGTGTAACGTGAGTGAATGCGATGTTTGCTTTAAACTCAAAGTAATTTTCAAAGTGTTTTATTTAACAAATACTTGCTCGTTGCACTCGGATTGCTTTTTGTTCTTGTACTGATGTTGCTGTTGCTACGGTTGCTGATGCTGCTGGAGTATTCAAACAACACGTTTTCCATTCATGTGCATGACCAATTGCAGATGTGCTCAAGTGAGAGTGTATGTGTGTGTTTGTCTTGCTGCACGTATCTGCATTTGCAGATACTGACAAATGTGGCTTATAAGTCCAATTTGTTGCTTTTTTTGGTTTATGTGTGTGTGTTTTGTAGTCTCCGTATGTTGGTGTATGTTAGTGTGTTTAAGCTCGAGATGGGCTTTCCAACTATAGCCATCCGTAACCGTATTTCGTCGTAACTTCTGTTGCCATTTGCCGTTGCTCTTGTTGCTGCTGTCGTCTTTGTGATAGTAATGGTTCCAGTCGAATTGTCCCGGTGTGTGTGTTTGTGTGAGTGTGTATTGGTTGGCGTTCCTTTAGTTTTGGGTTAGCAAACCACAAGTATTTGCATAAGTCTGGGTTAGGTACGACCGCCTATATGTGGTTTGGGTCCTTGTAAAAGTTCCAGCTGTTCATCTGTGCCTTTTTTCTGGCTTTGTGAGCAGGAAGTTCTGTTCCCAACTGAAGAGGCGTGTTAAATATAACTCTTTGCGTATTCGGCAGAAAACTACACTCAATTACACTCACAAACATGTGATGGGTGGGGAAGGGAATATGGAAAAGCAGCCACACTCATAGGGATACACACAGTAGGACGAAATGATTTCTTGGACAGTTAGGATAAGTTATTCTCCGTTCTTCGCTCTGTACATCTGTTGGGCCCTCGTTGTCTGTGTTTAGTTTTTATTTATATATGGTTTTCATTACTACACAGAAAAAAACAACCCTTTAATTTCAACCAAAAAATTGGTATGCGAATTTTATCACGACTAAAATAAAAATTTCGTAAATAAGCCAAACTATTTTTCAGATATTGCAATGATATTTAATGAATAAAAAAACAACAACAAGTTTCATGAATAGTATGTGAATTGTGGATGTTGGTTTATATGCAGTGCGAGGGATTTTTAGTATGTTCTTTTAAAAACTCATACTGCCGGCAATTCTCGTTTAATGCGTTACTGTCTGCCCTTTAGTATATAGCCGCTAAACATCTTACATGCTTGGGGTCTTATGTTGATGTAGTGGCGCTCACCAAAACTGCAGTCACTACTTCTTACAACTAAAAGTCTTTCCAACTGCCTTTTGAAAAAAATTAACAATTTTTTGTTGTAGGTTTAACATGGCCTGATATAAAATTATTTTCCATAAACGGCTAACAGTTCTTTTCTGTAAATATGTGGATTTTTCCATCTCCTCAAAAATAAAATATTTTCGATAAACGGCATATGTGACGCGCAAAATAGAAAGAGACCTAAGGGTAAAAACCAGTTTTGTTCAGGAGAGCCATTTGGTGTACCATCACTTTCATAAAGCGCGCATATCTCTGGGAGGAAACACTTTTGGGACATGGGATCGGTCTCATTCGATGCTCAGATGTTGTCCACATCAAAAAAAGTGGAAATCGATTTTTTTTACCCTTAGGTCCCTTTCTCTATGCGCTGTCACATATATTTTTTTTGTCAATATAAGTATATGATTTCGTTTTCGCTTAAAATCGTAAATATTTTCGATAAACAACGTTCGAATATTTTAGTTAATAAGTAAAATTTTTTATCACAGAATTCCCCCATTTTTGCTCAATTATTTAAATTTTTTAATTGAACCGAAAATCTTAATTTTCAGTGTGCTACTAACGTGCTATTCATAAAGCTTTAAGACGTCTCAGCTAAAGTCCAGGGTGGCTCAGAAATCATATTTAGTTTCTTAGGTCACTAATTACAATCTAAACTGGTGTTTATCTTGGTGGGCCGCCGAGGAGAAGTGTGCACGACTATCATGCCAGTTTACCCAGTTTCAACTTCGGTTAACAACATCTAACCTTTTTTCAGCGGCGAATTTTCAACTCGTAAATGTCGGCGACTTTTCGAGTAAGAGATTTATCTCTAAGCCATGAAAAACTTCTCTATAAAATGCATAAGCCGTTCGAAGCCGGCATTGAACAGTAGGTCCTGGTCAGTGAGTTTAAGAATTAAGTCTTGCATAACTCACTGATTTGAAAGAAGTTAGCCCTAGTTCCTTAATGAGTTGTTAGATGACTTTAGTAAGTACTGATGTTTAGCTGTGTTAAAAGAAAAATTTTGCACGCTTCGATCTTTAGCATGTAGCCTTAAGTGGGTAATACTTAAATATTCCACAGGTCTTCTTGGACTTCGTGTCTTTCCATTGAAGCATAAATTCATAGAAGAGGTTAAATTCGTTCGGTTAGCAAAGGCTCGGTTGCTACCAAACAAGATCTGCAAAAGTAGATTTGTTGCCACAACCAACTGAAGTTTTTGCCAAACAAATGAGGTTCAGTCGTTGTAGTCCAAAAATTCTATCAGTACAACCGAAAGTTGGTTCGTGCACTGGCAGTTTTAGTACATAAAACCTAAAAGTACAGGTGCACTGGCAATTTTAGTACATAAAAAATATACAAAAAACATAACAGAGGAACTAAAATGTTTAGTTTTAATTCTCGCCATATTACATAACTTAATAAAATTTCAAAAAAATGTTTTTTAGAACAAAAATTTAAAAACTAAAAAAAAATGCCTACCTACTAATCGTCGTTCGTAAGTTATAGTGTTCTATAACGCAAAATAGGAAAAATTGAGATAAGACTGATTTTTGGGTCAATTTATCGAGATCTGTCGATCTGTGTAATCAGTTTGCTTTTATTATTTATAGTTTCCGAAATATTATACATCGACTTTGTGCTATACAATACTTTACTGACAAGCATCGTAATCTATTGTGTTCTATATGCAAAAAGTCGTGCATATAGAACAAAAGCTGAGCAAAATAACTAAATAAAAATTTATTTTTTTATATAGTTCCATATGCAAGTCTAGTTGAAGTTAGTAATAATTGGGAGGTCTTTCCATATTCTCATTAGTGTTATTTATTTATTTTCTGTGACAATACACATAGACTAATACCAATAGGTATGAATTTTTTTTGTGCAATTTGCTTTGCCCCAAACGAAACCTCAGCTGACGATTGTAGCACAGTAGAAAATATTCAAAGAGGAATGTCAAATGAGCAAATAAAAGAATCTATATTGTTATCAGTATATGCTGCACATGACAAGTGTTTTTACATTACCAAAAGGGCTTTCGTCTATTTTTTATTATAAGAGAAAACTTTCAGTTTTCAATATGACGGCAACAGTGTGTTTAAAAAACAAAACAGAATCAAACATAACTTACTGCGCTATTTGGAACGAGGTATATAGTGGTCGTTCAGGCAATGACATAGCCAGTGCTGTTATAAAAATTTTACAGAAAATAGTTAAGGATTTTAAAAATGTTAAGCATTTTATCTTGTGGAGCGACTCCTGTGTGCCTCAAAATAAAAATCAGATTTTTTCAACAGCTCTTCTGCAATTCATGCACAACTATAAAAACATTGAAACAATTACCCAAAAATTTTCTGAACCGGGCCATTCGCAAATTCAAGAAGTGGATGCCGTGCATAGTGCCATTGACCGACATTTAAAATTAAGAGAAATACACTGCCCTTTAGAGTTAATAGAATTGTTAAGAACTTATAAATCACCAAAAGTTAACCTTTTTGTACTGCAAATGACAACTGATGACTTTCATTTGTATTCAGTGAAATCAAAAAAACTTGATTTTAAAAATGTCCCTTTTGCATCTATTAAATCTTTGCAATATGAAAAACATAACCTATTTACAATATCCTATAAAACATCATTATTGCAAAAAGAATATAGGAAAATTAATATAAAAAAGAATAGCCAAAAAGGGGTTTTTTCAACTTCAAAGTATTTATTTGAAGAACATCTTCAGAAGTCAGCTCCTAAAAAAATATCATTAGAAAAAATTAATGATGTAAAAAGTTTATATAACTTTTTATCGACAGATGCAGTGACTTACTATAATAAGTTGTTTAATTCATCTTAAATTAAAGGTACAATCTTTTGCCTTTGTGTTTTCACATGCTTTCTTAAATTATATATTCTCCAAACCATTTCGTAAATAAACCATGAACGTGAGTCAAATGAATTTGTTAATTTTTTTTATTGTGTTAGAAACTGACCTTGTTTTAAGATGTTTAAAAATATTACCTTAAGTGGACTTTTAAACATAATTTTAAGATTACAATTTAAATGAAGTCAACTTGATATGAAATAAAGTTGTTATTGAATGAAAACACATTGATTTTTATTTTTTACAATACTTTTTTACATTTTGTTCTACATGCTACTAAACAAGAAGTGTATCGTAAAAATGTGCATATAGAACAAAGCATTTTTGTTTAAAACGCTTCTTACTCTTACAAGCTTTCGCAAAGAATGAAAATTTTTTGACACAAAAAACCACAAACACTAGTAGTTTCTCTGGTAAGAAGCTCGCGACATATTTTTCGGTTCAATTTTTTGCAATAAAGAACTAAACTTTAACATGGATTTCCCAAAAAAACATATTTGTCATATAGAACACAATAACTTGCGAACGACGTAATGTCAACGTTCAATTTCAAAAATTATGGCGGCCCTAAAATTTAACAACTGTTTTGATTATTTTTTGACTTAAATTTGGTAAAAAATGTTTCAATTTTCAAAGAATCTCTTTTCCAATATGTTAGATTAGAATTAACTACCAAGTTCTAAAAATTGATATATAAGGGCTAAGCCTATTAGATTGAAATAAATGAATAAATAAATAAAAAAGTTTTAAAAATAATTTAAGATTCCCCAAAAATAAATTTTTGTGCTTTACGAAAAATCTTGCTGTTCTTGAACGGATTTGACTTTAAATTATTTTAAATTAAGTTCATATGAAAGAGAGAGAATACCACAATCTTCTTTATGTCCTCAAATTTAAATTCATAAAAAAAAAATAAAAAATTATATTTTTTTTTAAAACTATATATTTTTTGAAAATTTTAAATATATTTTTTTTTAAAATTTTACATTTTTTCTTTATTAAAATTTCTCTATACTTTTTTAAAAATGTTATATATTTTTTTTTAAAAAAATGTTATATGTTGTTTAAAATTTAATTGTATTATTTTTTTTTTTAAATTGTATTTATTTTTTTGTTTAAAAATTTTATTTATTGACTTGAACAGTTTTATTTAATTTTTTAAAGAACTGAAACTTTTTTAAATGTTTTTAAATGCCGGTGATATATATCTTCATAAATTATAGCGATCCCAATTATATAGTTACTGCTTTGGATTTGTTAGACTTACGCGAAACTTTGGTAAAGTTTAAAAAAAAATCTGCTACTATGAACTTTTGAAAAATATATTTTTTTTTAAAATACAATGCATAATTTCTTTTAAAAAAAAAAAACAAAATTTTTTAAAAATCAGTTATTAATAAGACAAACTTCAGGTCAGTATTTTTTTTTTAAAATTTTATTGAATTTCGATTTTTACAATACAAAGTTGAGCTCAAGCTTGTCTAATTAATTACACTGTGGAACATTTTTGGGGTTATTGTCTTGTATTTACAATTAAGAAACTTCACTTAATTGTAAATAAAAGCGGAACGCGTTAATCGATTTCTATGATCTATGTCGCATTTTGTTTATAGGTTATGTGACTTTACGTGAAAGTTATCAGACTCTACACGTTTTTCCGTTTGGGATTTATGTTTTAAAAAAAAAAAAATTTTTTTTTTGGCAAAATTTTCTTCATAAATTTATTTCTAATTGCAAAAATGTTGATTTGGTAGAGAAACAGTATATTAATGGATTAAAGAAAATGTAATTATTAATTTTTTTCAATTTATTTCAGCAAAATCGAACTAGTCGTTCTCGAGTTATGTCAAACTACGTTTTTGCCAACATTTTACAACTAAGCGAAAAAACATCCATTTAAGAGAAAAATGTAAAAGGTCGTTTGCTTTAACACTTTTCATTGAAGAAAGGTTTTTAACAAAAGGTTAAAGTAACATTGATTTTCGTGACTGCACACTGCTTTTTTGCTTTCAACAATTGCTTTTGTACAAATCAGTCAATCCGTTCAAGAACAGCAACATTATAGTAAAGTTCAAAAATGCATTTTTTTGGCCATTTAAAATCTTCATACGTCAAAAAAAAATTATAGCGCCTAGTTATACGAATATACTCGTATAAGTAAAGAAAAGTTTTACAATCTTTTGAAGCCAAAATATATTTGTTCCCTATCCCTCATTGAAAGTTAACACTGTCGCCTACGACATCGATATCTGAACACAATCTATTACAAGTAAATGGTGCATGATGGCCATTATTACCCAAGGTGAATCTAATTTGATACCCAGTGATAGTGATCACGTTAACGTTGGAACTCTGTTGGCATCTGCTTTTTATAAGCAGAGCTTTCACGTTTCTTGGCTTTTATCTAGTGTCAAAGTGTTTGTTGTGTTCCAATCTATCATAGATGTCCTAATAATTCATATAAAATGCACAGTTTTAAAAAAAATGATATTTGTACATTTAATCACGAAAAGCAAAAGTTATCATTTTACACGTTTTCCAATATATTAATTTTCTTTTCTCTTCTTTTCAGGTAAGGTCAATTTTCATAAGTCAACACTGTCCACCGTTAGTATGAGACAGTACCCTAGTCTGGCCGAACAGGTAAATATATGGATATTCAGGTGGCAGTGTGTTGCCACTGCTAGTCTGCAAATTAAAGCACATGTGTCGAAATTCCCCGTTTTAAAAATGGTGTTTTCTGCGATGATTTAAAGGGAAAAAGGATTGCGTTAGGTAGAAGTGGTTATTATCAAATGGTTATTATTAAATGATCTTAGTTCTTTAAACACAATAGCCAAATGGGCTTTTTTCGTCTGAGATTGCTTATGAATGTATAAATTAATTTACCTACTTGGTCCACTTTAAGTGCTAGTTTTAATGTCGTCTTAAGTCAAGCCGACTCGTTTGGCCTATATTTTTCTGGATTGTTCTTTGTTCTGGTTCCTCCATTAGTAAGGCAGCAAACAACAGACCTATAAAAAGACACTAGGAAACCCTTTGCAAATCTTGTTTACAGCAGTGCAGATTTCAGAGATTTGATCGCAGCATTTGGGAAAATCAGACAAGATGCTGATGTTGGCAGTTCTTAAAATGTTGCCCCAGTCAGTGGGAAAATTTTTCGATTGCAACGATTCCTAACTAAGATACGCTTTAACTTATGGCCTATCTGAGTCTCGAAGAAGCTTGCCACTTCTCATCAAGCCTGATTTAAGAATATTTTTCACCTAATGATAAAATGTTGTGTTTTTTGGCAAATGTAACAATATGGGGGACATTTCTTTGAATTTAGGATTTTATAACGGCAAGAAAAATATTTTTTTGGGTAAGTGGGGCGATTCTGTGGACAAAAGAGATTCTGCAGGCAAAAGGGATACAAAGTTCCCCGAACATAAAAATCATCGAATTAAATACGAGGGCGGTTCGGAAAGTTCTTAGCCTATCAAAGAAAGAGAATAGTTAGTTTTTCAAAAATATTTTTATTTTTCAATATAATCTCCTGAAACTTCAGTACACTTAGTCCAACACTTATCTAGCAATTCTATCCCTAGATTAAAATAGTTTTCCTCAAGGTCTTCAAAATAGTGGTTTACCTCAAATGAAGATGCAATTACAGTTGCATCTTCATTTGAGGTAAAACGCTTGCCAGCAAGGAATTTTTTTAGATTTGGGAACAGGTAAAAGTCACTGGGAGCTAAATCAGAAGAATTAGGTGGGTGGTCAAGCAACTCGTACTTTAATTCGTTGATTTTAGCCATTGTTAAAACACTCTTGTGCGCTGGTGCGTTGTCTTGATGAACAAATATTTTTTTGTGTTGAATGCTAGGACGTTTTTCTCGAATTTGTAATATTTAATTGGTCTAAAAGGTTGCAATAGTACTCTGAATTTTTTGTTTTACCCTTTTGCAGATAGTCAATCAATAAAATACCTTTGAAGTCCCAAAATTCCGTTGCCATAACCTTACCAGCCGATTGAATTGTTTTTGCCTTCTTTGGGGCACTTCCTCCAGCTTCAGTCCATTGTTTGGATTGTTCTTTTGTCTCTGGAGTATAGTGGTGGATCCATGTCTCATCAACAGTTATGAAACGACGCTTAAAATCCATTTTATTTCGCTGAAAACGATCCAAACAAGCTTGAGAAATGTTCATTCTTATGCGTTTTTGGTCGACTGTTAACAAGTCCGGCACCCATCTTGCAGAAAGCTTTTTCATCTGTAGTTCTTCATGCAAAATTAAATGGACTCGATCATTTGAGATGCCCATGATATTAGCTATTTCACGCACTTTTATTCGTCGATCATTTAATACCATATCATGCACTTTGGCTACAATTTCTGTTGTTGTTGCTGTTTTTGGACGTCCACTACGTGGTTCATCTTCAATGCTTGTACGACCACGTTTAAATTTAGCAACCCAATTTTTTACTGTTGCATATGAAGGAGCACTTTCACCTAACACATTCACCATATCATTATGAATTTCTTGTCCCGATAAACCTTTTTTATGTTAATATTTAATGACACCACGCATTTCTAATTTTTCCATTGTAAAAAAATCGCGGATGCGTCTTTTGTGAACACCTGTTTCTATATGAAGGAGTTGCCAGATCGAAACAAAATTTAACATGTGTTCATAGCAGAGATGGAAGTTTCCAAAACATTTAACTTTTTTCTGTTATATACGCTTTTTGTGCTAGGCTAAGAAGTTTCCGAACCGCCCTCGTATATAGGCATTATTATTATCTTTCTTAGGGCTCAATTTACTAACTCTAGGTATTCTCCTCTTTCGGTTGTGAGGACAGACATTCAATTCAATTATAAGACGCAAATATTAACAGTTTAGCAGCCGTAACGTAACAATCGTTTAGTATCCAAATACATTTACATTTAATGTACTCACTTGGAATGGACTTCACATTAGGTGCTTATTACCCTTAGGTTGTTTACTTTTTTTTTATTAACTTTACACTAGCTTACAGGAAGGTGTAAGGATGAAATTGGAGACTACTATTGCAGGTGGGGGCGATAAATGTGTTACTCCTGCTTCAAGCGGAATACATGTGATAGTTTTTTCCGCGTTCGGTGTGGCATGGCATGTTATCTCCACATAACTTTGTAAATTCCTATATAGGGTGCTCAGATATGAACAGTAGAAAAAAATGTAAAAATACAGAAAAACAGTTTTATATATTAAATTGATTCTGAATTTGATTTATATTTATGTCAATATGTACGAAATCTTTACTCTCCTGTTTCAGCTTTGCTACTTGTGCTTTAAGCGGTCGGTTTAATTGTTCTTTTATCCCGGCCAGATTATCTCAAATGTCCGGCTCGAATTCGTCCAAAGTAGTTGGGTTGCCAATTTTACTTGCGCCAATTTTTATGATTCCATTTTGAACTTGCCTCTTGTGTCCACACAAGGCAATTTGGTTTCGGCAATTCTTGTTTTCACTATTGCCCTTTCTGATATGCTGTGATTTATTCGTTACGATTTTTGTGTGAAAAAACATGGGAAAATAAAATATTATTATAATTTAATATAAATTATTATAATTTAATTATTATTTTAATTTATAATTATTATTAATGTTTTAAAAACAAAATGTTGAAATAATCTTTACCCAACTTCACAAGAGCAAGTTTTTTCACTTTTCATTCCCATACCTCTCTCTCGTCCAAACTAAGAGTTGCGGCAAGTAAAATTGCCTAGCGTGAATGCGGATAAAGTACTTGTCATAGCTTCAGACTTACAATTGAGTGGAAAGGTGTCATGATAACGGGGACGCAATAAGCAAATACACATCGTGGTGTGAATTACAAGCACATTCAGCGCCTTCTTGTAAAAAACAAAATTTTGATACACCGAGGCTGTCGGCAGAAAGTGGAAAACTATTGCTATATAACGAGAAATGTAGCCATGCTGGGTCGAACACTTGTATATTGTACTCACTTGTTTCCATAGCTGCTGAGTTTAAAACGGGCCTCGTCCGAGAAGATGATTTGTAAGTCAAAAGTCAAATCCCGGGCTAAAATTCTAGCGTCCAATTAGCAAAAACACGACGTAATCCTTGACCGTTGGTAATTTACCATTGCTTCAATGCAAACTTATACGAGTATGGATGTGAACCCGAATTCGATCTCAAAATAAGTCAGGTTTACATTCGGGCGATTATAAATTGAACTGATCGGCGCCGAATCAAAATTTTCGCGGCGTATTTGATACTAGCCGCTACAGCGGCAATGAGTTGCTTACATCGCACCCATCTCTGTCGGCTTTTGATTTTAAGGTCCACAAAAGATTGCTGAAAAGTCAGTTCAAAACAAATTAGACCTAAGTGTACCGGCAAAAATCCCGTAGTTAAAAACTCCACGTTCAACGCCTCTAAAATCCGATTGAATTTTTGGACTACTAGCTAGCTAGTAATTCTTGTTAGATAGACAGGCGGACCTAACCAATTAAATCTGTATGAGAGGCACAAAATCTTCTACACCTTTCGAAACCTTACTTCAGGCCTTACTTAAAAATTGGTGATCATTTCTGTGTCGCTAGCTGTAGAGTTACAAAGAAGTAGAACTTCACGAAATTGCTTTCTTTTTTAAGCAGATAGGATAAAACTGTGATAACAACAAAAATTTAGGTGACTACATAAGCACTACGAGTGAAAGTTTAAAATATTCTGCGTTGAATTCTTTAGAATCTTGTCCAATTTTAGTTTGTCTAGCCAGAAAATAAAGTATAAAATTTGCATTGAAACAAGAGAAAAATTTTGTATTTTTTGCCAAGGGACGGACAGAATTATATTCTCTCATAACTCGCAAGCTAGACAGGACTAAGTAAATCCACAAGCAAGTTTAATTTCTCCTAACTTATATTCTATTGGGTACAAAATTTGGACTTTGACATAATGAATACTGTTCTTGTTTTTTCAAAATGGACGGCCGGATATATATTTCGTGATAACTCGAAAACTATACATGACTTAGAAAAGTGGCTGCCATCCTTGGAATGTCCTGGGTTAAATTGGGTCCAGTTTTTTTTATATTTATCCAGCTTGATTCTATACAACAGTGTAAAAAAATTAAACAAAAAACTTGAAAACTATACGTTATCCGAAATATTTCCTAAGACTTTAGAAAAGTGTCTAACTACCCAGCAAACAAAACGCTCAGAATTCGGTCAGAATTCTGTACGACAATAGGCAAAATGTTCCGATTTCGGATTAGAACTCTTACCAAGTTCGTAACGAAAAACATATGAGTGGGTTGGCACGAATTTTGAACTACTTCTTTAAAAAAAAACCCACAGAAAAACCGAACAGAATTCTTAAAATTTCGGTAAGAGTTCTCGATAGAGTTCAGATATTGTTCAGAATTGTCTGATATCAGACGTTGTCGGCAAATTTAGTTTACTGGGTAATTCATATTGCGTTGAAGTTGGGGTCAAAGAACAGTAAACAACAAAGTGGATCTCTGTGAAGTTGCTTAAACTCCATAATTTCAACAAATGGAAAGACGGACTAATATTTCGGTATAATTTGTAACATATACGTGACTCCAAAGAGTCGTTACTGTAATTGGAATTTTCAGTTTTAGCAGTAAAAGGTGCATAAAGTTTTTGCCTTTGTAAGAATGGAAAAGAAATCGATGAATTTGGGTTTTGAGGTGATTGAGCACAAGGTGAAACTGCGCTCAATACCATCTATGCATTCTTATGTTGGAAAAGTCGAAGTTTTTACTTTTTTCTCTACGTTTTAATATCATTTCTCTGCTGCTCTTGGGGATACGCCCAGAAACCCCGTGTTATGGGCAGCATTTTTCGCTTCTGTGGCTATTTTTCGCTTGCTGTAAAAACCGTCTTGTTGTGATGGTTAGTGTGCACGACTATCCCACAAGTTAACCAGGTTCAGATCCTAGCTTTTATTTCTTAAATTTCAAGGTCCAACTTACATACAATCATTTAACAGGGGGCACAGTGGACTTTGCAGATGCATCTGCGATTTTTCGATTTTGAAGCGCGAAGTTCGTTAAATGGTACATCTTTGGTACACATTAAAAACAAAGAATTTTGACTTGTGAAGCTCCAACATGCATAACATAGATTTCAGATTGAACATATTTTTCTTTATTTTTAGCCCAGTTTTTACCATAATTTTTTTTTACTTCGACCTAGAGGTTTTCTTTTAAAATACTTACTAAAATTAAACCCAATTTCATTGAAGACGAGTAAAAAAAATTGAAAGTCGAGCGAATCCCACTATGAGATACCCTACACCACTGTGCTATACGAAAAATGAAGCATCTATGTCTGGAGCTTGAGCAAGATCGGACTAAGTTTGTTAGAGTTTATTAGTTGTCGCTCGTAACGTACAATACGAAATTTGAGGGTGATAAGGTAAAATTGGTGGCTTCTAGAGCTGCAGGACCTCAGATCGGGAGGGACTTTGTGTGGGGTCAATTCGAATACATGGACCATATGGTCCAATGTTACGTGACTTAGGCGTTGGTCGCTTGTAAACCTACATGTGAACTTTGGTAGGAATCGGAAGTATTATAAGTATGTGACTTGGAGCTGTAGGTTCCGAAAAAGTGAGGGCCTTTGTGAGAAGGCTATAGAAAAGTGTGGTCCAGTTCACCACAGTAAATTAGTGATTGCTCATAACGTACCATGCAAAATTTGAGCGTGATCGGGTGTTATTTGTGGCTTCTAGAGCTGCTGGACCTCAAACCTGAATGGACCTTTGTGTGAGAGCTATTCGACAGTCCTATGTTACAGGACGTAGATGTTGGTCGCTCGTAATGCTCCATGCGAACCTTGGTAGGCATCGGAAACAAAAAATGGCTTTCAAAGCTGCAGTTCTAAAATCTGGAAGGACCTACGTGTCCAGTTTCGCTACAGGTGTAATTTCACTAAAGATATGTGTTATTCACTTGAATGCTCTGTGCGAAATTTGGTGTATTATTCTGATTTTAGAGCTGTAGGTGCCGAAATAGGGTGGAACTTTGTAAGGAGGCTGTATAAAAATATGAACCTGTGTGGTCCAGTTTCACCGCAGTAAACTAATGGTCACTCATACCGTACAAGGCAAAATTTGAGCGTGATCGGGTGTAATTTTTGGCTTTCATAACTGCAGGACCTCAAATCAGGAGGGACCTTTGTGTGGTCCGTATTCGAATCATGGATCAATATGGTGCAGTTTTACTAAAGATGTTTGCAACACCTAAAAGGATTAGTAGTAATTCATAATATCCTGTAACACATTTTTTTGCAGGGTATAAACATTTGCTTCCAAAATATCCTTGTAGACTAGTGTTTTCCTTGGACTGAAGTGTGGCATATAGTCCTTTTTGCTACTATAACGACCCATTTCTTTGTTAACAATTCAAGATTTACAATTTAAATTCTCTTTGAAGAAGTGGGACACTCACATCGATCAATTCGCAACACTGTTGTTGTGCGGCCAGTCGGCCCGCCGACCGACCGACCGACCCACTAACCAACTGTCCGGCCTTTGCTACCTTTTGTCCCAATTCCCATTGACCATTAAAGGGAAGACACAAAGGAGGAAGGATGGTCTGTCGGCCGAACTGTCTGTATGCCTAGCGCTGTGTATTGTATGTGGGTATTCGAGTGACTGTGCATGTAAATGTGAATGTATATAAGCCATTATTATGTAAATGCTTAGTCACCCATACATATGCTTCATTACATTTACATATACACGTACATGAGCGTTAGAAGTTCAACAAATTTTAGAGGAAACCCCGCAAAATGAGGGAAAAACCCAGAAAAGGAAGGAACCGAAATCAATTTGAAGGAGAAAAGGTCCTTCGTACTGTGTTCAATAGGGCCAATTGAGGCGAACTTCATGGCAGATGCTGCGTATGTTTCTGTGGCCGCTTCTAGCTTCCTTCTAATCGTAGATTTGCTAAGTATGTAAGCGTAGATTTAATTCTATTATAGACGGTGTTGTTGCTTTGGTCCTGTTCGTTGTTATAGTGCGTTGCGTGTCCTGTTCTCCCCGCTTCCTCTATATTCAATTATTTATTCAACACTACAGAGGATGTAGATGATGCCTTTAGCTGCTGCCCCTCCTGCTGCTGCTGATGATGATGATGATGATGTTGAGCATGAAAGACGTTGAAGAAGAGGAATGGCTTTAAAAGGCACACAAGTGTAAAATCTGCACTTTTATCCTCTTAAGCTTATTAATAAAAAAGGAAATGTTTAACTTGTTCTACCCGAGTAGGAAGCAAGCAAAGGAAGTATTGTTGCTGTTGTAGCTGCTGTTGCCGATTTTGACCACACCGTATTAAAGTGTACAATACCAATTAGGTGTTCATAATGGCCCTGCTGAAGTCAGGAAACTGCAAATCCACTCAATTTAGGAGTGGGCTACACTTGGTCTCTGCCCCAGCACAAATTCAAGTACAAGCCACGGTGAAGTGTTTCATTGTTTTCCCCAGTTTAACTGGGCTGCGATAAAGTGGCAGTAGAAAAATCTCGCATCATTGCTTTATTGATTCAAAGCCACTGGGGGTTATTTTTTAGTTTTGGATTTTATGTTCATTTCGCTAAAGCACGGAGGGTATTGGTCTTTTATTTGCTTTACTAAAAAACTTAAGTTAATCGTTACTTAGTTCAATCGTTTTTTTTGAGGCAGTCATTACCTGGTGGATGGGTCTGTAATTGCTCTCATGTGAAGGTTTTATTCTTTTCGTTTTGTATTTCGATCCATGGGGTGTCTATTTGCTAATGAAGTCATTATAATCTTGCAAAGGATTAATACCCAAGTAATATGATAATTTTTTGGTGTCCTGTAGTCTCGTTTCGTTGTGGTCGTTCTGATTTTTTGCAATGCGTTTGAATTTGTAGTGTACCTTAAGGAACTGCTTATTTCCCTTAATATTTTGTTAAAAAACTTCTCTCCAGGACTTCCCAGAACTGGTACCGGCTCAATGATGTTGTTGGCATGAGACCGTTCAATTCAATTCTCTCGATAGATTATTGTCAGAACTATGTAACTCAAAAACCCGGTTCAACTTTACCAGTTAGGGTTAGACACAATTGTTTGGGACGCCCGCCTGTTAAGATAACAACGCATGAGCTCGCTCGGGGCCGCCGATTGGTCTTTTGTGGTTTTCATTGATAAAGAGGAGGAAGAACTGAGTATGAGGGTTGATACTTGTATTTCGGGTCCGGCAATTAAAACACGATAATTTATCATTGCAAATGGTTTTATTGTTTTTCAAAATATTCTTCTTTAAGATCAATATACTTTTGCGTGCGCACAAACCAATTTTCGAAGCACTTTTCCACTCCGATTCAGACACCTCCAAAACATGATTTTTGAACGCTTCAACATCTGCTTCGGGCTATGAAAAACGTTGACCACGCATTTTTTTCTTGATTCTACGAAATAAGAAGAAGTCATGGGTGCCAAATCAGGGCTGTACGAATTGCCCATCACTTCGACATCTTGAGTGGTCAAATAGCTCATTGTTTCAGCTGATGTGTGAGAGATCGCATTATCCGTTTTCTCTTATTATCTTTTATTATTCTTCGAACGCTGTTGGCAAACATTTGGTTGCATACCACTCAGAATTGACCGTCCTATGTTCCACTAAAGGCACTGTGGCAACATGGCCGGTTATACCGAAAAAAACGAAATCATTTGCTTCGATGTACTTCTTCCACGAACAACTTTTGATGGATTTGGCTCGTCTTGAGAGGAGCCAAATCCCATACGGTCGATTGCTGTTTTGTTTCGGATTCATATGCATAGATCCATGATTCGTCACCTGTGACAATGTTATACACTGCCTTTGAGCTACCGCAGTTATACTTTTTCAACATCTCTTTGCACCAATTCATGCGAGCCTTTTTTGAGCATTCGTCAAATTTTGTGGGATCCAACGAGAACAATTTTTTTCAGTGCCAAATAAACATGCAATATCTTATTGATGCTTGTCATACTAATGCCCAAGGATTCCTCAATCTCACGGTATGTCACATGTCGGCCTTGTTAGTTCAAGCACATCTTCGATGGTTTCTGGCAAAGTGACCGAAGTTGGACTTCCTTCACGAAATTCATCCTGGAGCGAACGGCGACCGAGACTGAACTCTTGGTACCAGCGATTAACAGTGGTTTTTAGTAGTGCTTCATTGCCAAAAGTCGAAACAAGTTGATTTAAACACTCTTATCTCGATAATCCACGCTGAAAATCGTAAAAAATCATCACACGAAAATGTTCACGGGATAATTCCATTTTTTAACTGAGATGCATTTTTCAGCACTGTAAACAAAACAATTCGATGTCAAAGTTTCCAATGGAAGTTCCAGTTTGCATCTGGAAACACTAGTATTGCCAGGACTGGAAATATAAATAGCAACCCTCGTAAGAGGAGTGGAAGATTATGAAAAGGAAATGGTGAAATATGTAGTTCGATAAGCATATTGCTTATGATGAGCATTGCTCAATAATCTAAAGAACATTGTACATCAATTTGAAAAACAGTGTCCATCAATTTATTGAAAATAGAGTTTCATTCTAAAGTTGTAGTCCGATTTGAGACCATGTTTCTATGCATTTAATAGAATTCTAAAATTATTCAAAATCTGTCAAAACGACTTTAAGTTGCAAGCAGGCATGACTGCAGTATCCCCACATCACCATCATCCGGTCCCAAACAATGAATGTAATTTAACCATTAATATTGGCTATAACCTTAAGGGCGAAAAGATTCGCCTTTGACGAGAAATGCTGTCTGTAAAGTTTTGCATCACACAAAGTTAATACAATAAAAACCCATCCTGTGTGTGTACGTGTATGTTTTGTTGTAAGTCGTTTTTATTCTTGCTAGGCAATATAAAATATCGATGTACAACCTGCAAGTTTTATGTTAAATAATACTTTAATATCAAATTAAACGCAGAAAAATGCTATACAAACTAAATACTTTAAATTGAAGAATTTATTCGTTAAACCAATGAATTTTTTCATTAATTTGACGTGGAAACGATAAATATTTTTTTTTCATTGAGATTTGTTGTACATGTATCATTACAGCGTATGAATTGGACGCGGGGATTTAAGAGATCAGCGATTTACTGGGCAACGAGATGGCAGACGAATGTGGTAGAAAGGGCTCAGGAGCAGTGGACGAACCGCTCGTCGAGCTAATGAATGTATTCGACCAAATGGCTGTTTTGAAAGCAGAGACAAGGTGGACCTCGATTTACAAATGCAGAAGAACCAGGTCTCTCTGTCCGAAAATGGAACGACTTAGGACAAAGGAATTGCTAACATTAGGAAAAATATCGATGTCAACCCTTAAAGGAGTCCTTAGGGGCACTGCTTAACCGGAGCTCTGTCGACATGAATGGGCATCCCGTACAGAGACCTTTGTAGAAGTTGCCAGGACGCAAAAGAAGAGAAGTCGGTGGAGCATTTGCTATGCACCTGCAAGTGTTTTCGAGAATGTATACTTGCCTACTTAGGCAGCAGCTACTTTGTGGACCTGGCGGAAATAGCGGATGTACCACCCAAATCACACAACAAATTTGTTGAACGGTCGGGCTATTTCCGAACTACTGGAACTAGTTGATTAACCGTAACAGATAAAAAACATAAAACTTAGATAACTGCCACACATGACTTTTTTAAATATGCATCCTCACTCCTTCTTTTAACTCTTTACTCTCTCTCTCCTATCCTGCCTTTCACCAAGGTTCCACTATGGACATTTTTAGGCCTCCGAGATAATTCGCCATTTCTTCCTGGCGACCCACCCTTTCAACCTAACCTAAGAGATCATTAAAGTTATCGCAGCCTCACTCCTCCCTTAAACTCTTTACTATCTCTTTCCTGCCTTTCACCAAGGTTCCACTATGGGCCATTTTAGGCCTCGAAGATAACTAGCCATTTCTTCCTGGCGAGCTACCCTTCAACCTAACCCAAGAGATCATTAAAGTTATTGAAGAGCCTGCATCCTAGATAGTTGAGACGAGCACCACTGATTTCTTCTATTGTACATCTTGGTCTAGCTTCTACAGAAAACTTCAAATGAAATGAAGTCCTATGTGTGCGTTTATGAGGCCTATCGCAAGTGTCCGGTGATGACTCTCGTTAGAATACTGAGTGAGCTTTTTTCGAGGGAAGGCAGTCCATTGCTGCATGACACATCAACACCTGGAGAGATAGAGTTACCATGAAATTCTGTACAGATCCAAACCTTGACCTGGTATCTGATGTTCCCTGTTAGTCGACAAGATTTATAAGTTCAACTTACAGAATGCGCATGTCCCGATAACTGCCCGGTTGTCGACATATATTTAAACTATAGCTGGAAATTTAATATATATGTTTGTTGTTGTTGTAACGGCATATATAGTGCCAGGGTGACAGCCCTTGGCTGAAGAATTGCTGCATCGGGTCAATCCGGTATATAGAACCGGCTGTCGTGGGATTGATTATGGTTGATATATGTGTTGTTGTAGCGGCACATTGTCGGGGTAACAGCCCTTCTCCGAAGAATTCCTTCTTCGGGTCGATCCGGTGAACAGAACCGTCTGTCGTGGGTCGTGGGATATATTTGTTGTTGTTGTTGTAACAACATCATATTTATTTTGAAGTCTTGTTCATCTATGGGGAATCTGCTTCAATATCCAGGTGGAGGAAATGAGCCATTTGAACTGAATAAGTCCACAGAGACCTGGCGGTCAGCTGAGTGTGCTTGGCTGGACAATGGAAGAGGTGCAGCACATCATGTGGTCGCTGATGGCAGACTGGACAGATGTCCGGAACGTTAGCATCAATTCGTGCCCAGTAAGAATTGAGGCGGCTGCACCATCCAGATCTCAGCTGCGCCAGAACCACGCGCGTCTGCCGAGGTAGTACCTTCTCCTCAGTTGAAATCTCCGGGGGATGTTCCCCTAGCACTACATTCATACGGTAGTTGGATACTGCTGCTGCGACATCATCGGCGTGAATGTTGTTCAGACCTGCCTGATAGTTTCGATGATCTAAAGGTTCTCTCTTATACCGCTGGACCTCTCTCTCTAGATCATGAAGATCGTTCCTGATCTGCCTGGGCAGAGGCATCCTGTTCAAGAGATGGTGGTTAGGCAGGTATTGCTTAGACAGCAGGAAATTGTGTCTGCACACGGTAAGGACCTCATCCGAAGACATAAGAATACACCCTGTTGATGTTGTGAGGGCGCCATTCTGGCAAGTCTGAAGTTTCTTCCAATCACTCACTCACTTACTCACTGCTGCGTAGTTTGCTGAAGACCGACCTATCGCTTTGTAAGAGGTCAACAAGGTTTTTTTGTCGGCTCCCCAAGTACTGCCGGCAAGTGACTTGAGGACCTTCTTCCTACTTTTGAGGTTATCGCAGATAGCTGTAGCATGTGCAGAGGATCGAAAAGGCTGTCCAATGTGACCCCAAGGATTTGGTTGTTGTTGTAGTGACAAACCGTACCGAGGTGACAGCCCTTGGTCGAAGAATTGGTGATTCGGGTCGATCCGGTGCGTAGAACCGGCTTTCGTGGGATCGCCCAAGCATTTTGTCTTTTAGTCTGCCGGAGTTCTGGGATTGCAGGATTCAGATTATTCTCACAATCCCGTGCCTGTCTCTATTTTCGAGCCGTTTTTGAAGGTTAAGATTTCATCCTTTTGTCTCTCAATCATCTTGATAAGGTATCCACATTTTTAAGAATTTACCTTGAAATATTTTTGATGCCGTCTGGATGCAGTCTTTGAGATTGTTTATTTTTCTCGTAGTGTCCATGCAGTTCCGAACTGAGTCATGTTCGTGCGTAATGCTGAAAAACATTCCTGATTTTCTTACCCTGAGGGCTACATTTGCTGCGGAGGTTAAGGTTCTTTATCGCCTCCAGCGCCAGTTATAGTGTAGATATTAGGGCGCCCGTTATACCACATAGTCCTAGTACCTTGGATCGATTTAAAAGATGTAATTTATTTCGTACCGCATCTCACAATCATGCCATTGACCCGAAATTAAGTATCGGTCTTATTATCGATGTATTGATCGAGAAAATCTTTAAGCCAATCCCTGGTAAGGACTTACGAGATGCAAATCGTTGGGAATTCTAGGAACCAGATAAGATTATTTGGAACCATGTATTCTTATGAACCATGTATTCTTTGTTGAATGGACTCACTGAGTATCAATAGATTATAATTAAAGACAGCAACCGTTCGCTACTAAGCCATATGCTTTTCCAGATGCCAGATTTTCATCCACGTTATCTTATTTTTTTTTTTTGTAAATTTCGAACATTCTTCTCACATACTATAAGAACAATGTCGACTTTTTCGAAAAGAAGAGTCTGCAAGTAACTGCTTTAGGAATCGGCGAATTGCGGGTTTAAAAGAGCACAAGTTCAGGGACAAGGCAAAACTTTGCTCATTACCATTTTTGTTGGTGTTGGAAAGGCACATAGTTCTGGATGCCAGTCCTTGGCCGAAAATAGCTGCTTCGTATCGAACCGGTGGAAAACTCCTGTTGTCGTGGGTTCGACAATACCATTTTTCGTTTCTTTTGACGGAAAAGAAGCTTCTTCTTTTTTCTTATCTTCCAAAATCCCTCCCTTGCAGCTTTTGTGGCTACGCCCAGCAGCGCTGTGTTATGAGCAGCATTATTCGCTCCTAAAGCGGTTTCCCGTTCGCTATAAAATCAGCCATATATACTCCGATATCCTTCTTTAACAGCTCATGTAGCTACGCTCAGCAGCGCTGTGTTATGAGCAGCATTATTCGCTGTTGTTGTTTTTTTATACTCGTTCGGGTTAAAATCCAGACCTCTAACATATCTTCAACGGCGGGTTTTGCACTTCCTAAATTCAGGTGACTTACGGTGTGAACTCTCTCCTACTACTGCTGGAAAATGTTTTGCTTTTTCTTTAGCTGATGTGTTTCCGCTATGTTGTATGTATTATCACTGTATGTTGGGTTCGTCACATGAACTAAACCTGGGGGGTGGCATTGTTGAAAAAACCCGACCGATGGGTTTCAGGTAACATGGCGCTGTTATATACCTTAGGATCTGGGCAGGGTCCCGTCAGGCCTAGCTTTAATATGTCTAACAGAGTGTTTTTAATAAAACTGGCTCAGAGCGCTTCTTAAGCCTGGCCCGAGTATAGCGTAGTGACAATAACCCTACACGCAGAAAAAAGTATGGTTGTGGTGACAATATTCGAAGAGGATAATACTATTGTTGCATATATGGTTGTGCTACAACAATATTATGATCCTCACAACAATAGTATGATTCAAATACAACCATACTATGATCCTCACAACAATAGTATGATTCGCACATAACCATACTACGATCCCCACAACCATAGCCTGACTCACACTCAACCATACTATGATCTCCACAACCATAGTATGATCCTCACAACCATAGTATGTTTCATATACAACCATAGTATGATCCTCACAACCATAGTATGATTCACACGCAACCATGTTATGATCCCTACAACCATAGTATGATCACACACAATTATACTATGATCCCCAATATTATTTATTAGAATTTGTTTAAGTTGTCGACAATAGATTTGATCCCTAATATTATTTATTAGAATTGGTTTATGTTGTCAATAATAGATTTGAGTTACGAAAATTATTCAAAAATACATTAAATTCAAAATAATAGCAGCGATTTATTTCAAAGTAGAAAAAATAAGTTTAAATAAACGTAAGCGTTTTTGTTAAAAATATTTCAGTTAAACAAAGCCAAAGCAGCTTTTTTAAAAAAATTTAATTTCGGTAAAAAAAGTACTATTATTGCATTAAATCCGTACCAATAACATTACAATCATACAGTATGATTGCCGTAATCATATTATTGTTAACATAAAACGTAAAACACAATACTTTTGTCGCACCAACCATATTTATATTAATGATATAACCATATTTTCATTTTTAAATTTGGCAATAATACTATTGTTAGATTTCAACAATATTAATATTGAAGCAATTATAATATTGTCAAAAATAAATTTAGTTAACAATGTTATGGTTGCGACGAACATACTTTAATTGTGGAGAACCTATTATTATTGCCGTGACCATGTAGTAACCATGTTTTTTCTCTGCGTGTACGTTTGTATGGGGCGGCATCTGTGTCGGTCTATATTCTGTCTTACCACAGATGGCTGAACTCTTGGTTAACTAGGCCCGTGTTGTTATGGAATGCAAATTTCATTACAAGCCTGACTACGGGGTCTTACTTAATTCCTTAATCTTGTACCAGTGGTAACCAGGATTGCAGGGAAGTTGTTCCTGCTCTGCTAGTAGTTGCGGCCTCCCGTAGATTATTGTGCTGTTTGGTACCTGAACCCAAATCTCGAGGTTCGAAATATGCTTTCATGGCCGAGTCTCCAAAGGCATTGTGGCTCAACGCTCCTAAGGTTTTGTAGGCAAAGTTTTTTAAAGGCGTCGTACATGTCTGACAGGTTTTTTAAGTAGAACTTCTACAGCCCTGTTTAAGATGTGTTTACCGTGGTGTTAGTATCTATTAAGTTCCTGCGATCTCAGTATGTTGTGAATTGCTCCGATATTGTTGCACAGTATTTTATTTTAAACGATTTACTTTCAAAATGTGGCCGTTTATTAGCAACAGTTTCAATTGAAGGACATACGGTGTGAAAATAAGGATAATATAAAGAACAGCTTCCTGTCTTTAATGGTTGGACCTCCTTTCTAAACTTATTATCGGAACAATTGAATATGTTTTTTTCATATGCCTGTTCCTTAAAAACAAATTAAATAAACCTTCTGACAATATTAATTGCAGTCGCTGTATCAGTGTCCGGTGAAAACCATAAAAAATCAGAAAAAATCTGCCTTGCATTGTTACGATGTTGTTGATTTACCCAGTCACTATTACTTTTCTTCTTTTCAACAAAACAAATCATGTACAACGAGCGGAATATTGAAAAAGTTTTTCGCTGAAATGCCACTTCAAAATGTTGTTCAGTGTTTTTCAAACACCAATAAATGTCCATATATGAACACACACAGACAAGGCTATATAGACATGCATACATACATATGGACATATATCTGAATATACATATATCTCTATGGTCTAATATCCTGTATATGTTTTTAGCTTAATTACATTTTGATCAATCACTGGCAAATTTATTCGTTTTCATGTCCTTTTTTATGCAAATTTTCTATTGGCATCATAAAAATGTATAACGACGACAACCGCGACACGCTTTTTGCCCCGTTTTTTCCCTAGATTTTTTTTCCAGTTTGTTTCCCAGACACCGTCATGTAATATTTGTATTATTATCATCATTGACTTTGTAGCATTTTTCACTTTTAGTTTTTTTGCAGTTTGTGAAAAGGACGAAAAGCGGAAAAAATTGTTAGGTCACCCCACCCCCCATGTCCATGCCCATTTCAATTCTATGCGAAAAAACGGATGACAGACAAAGCAAACAGAAAAAAAAAATCCAAAAACCATCAGATTCATTTAAATTTGAACATGTATCCTTTCGTTCTGTCCGTCTGTCTAAAGGACTCTCTCTCTTTGTGGAGTGGGCGGGAAGCGGCGGGAGTGTATCAGACACTGAATAAGTGTACACTAGGGTGTTTTTTCATTTCATTGAATTCAATGAAGGCATTAATGGTTAAAGGCGAATCAGTTGAACGTGTCCATGTATTTAAGGCGTTATCCTTAAGGTTGTAGTCACCCAAGGAAAATGTTAATGCTCGTTAAAATTTTTTAGTAATACATTTTAAATCTTCGTCCATTTGAATGTCTAGACGTTCCTTTCCACAAAGTTAGCTATCAAAAAGTCCCCATTACATATAGCTATACTTAGTAAAATCATCAAATGTCGAATTGCCTTACGTAATAATGATAAGCAATTACACTTTGCATTATTTTGCTTCATATAGTAATGACTTATGCCATTTTAAATAGGCTTTTGTCTGCATGTTCAAAAGTTTATGACTGTTTTGATTAAAAAACCGAAGTCATTTTTCATAGAGTTTCCCCTAATTATGAAACAACAGATGGAAGGGATAACATAAAGCAAACATCGGTTATATTCGTCTGTGCTTCTGTGTCCACAGTACGATTTTTTCCAGTAAACTTACACCTTGGGGATGCCCCCTATATAGCAATGCATTAGGTAAGCGACGAAAAGGATGGTAAACGGCAGGAGGATCGAAAGAGCTGATTTGGTTCATATTCGATATAAATTGGAAGTGTCCTAAAAGACATTTACCGGTATTTTATTCCACATTCGGGCTGTCCGGCTAAAGACCAAATTCTCATAATCTCATACAGTTGCACCAGGTGGTACAACTGTTTGTCAATATGATTTTTGCCGGTTTGGCTTCAACCTCGTTGCTCCATAGCTTTGGGGTAATCTACAATGCGACTACTAACGTTCCTCTAGGTTTTCCATGAGGTTACCTCTTTAAAGATTTTCTGTGTGGGCATATCCTCTCTCTTAGAGAGGGATTATGGATCATCATTCCAAGTACTCTATGGGTCGTAGCAACCGGAAAACACAGTCGGTTGGGTGTTGAACCACAGCCACCGAGAAATACCTTTAAGGGTCGTTTCCAACTGGCCAAGATAGAACACCAGATCACCCTCTGTACGAGTACCAGACTTTAGTGCCGGGTTCGAACTAGAGCGTCGAAAACCGAAAACCCAACAGTCGGTTTCAGAAAAATAGTTTGGGTTATCCGGTTTGTTGGGTTATCCGGTTTTTTGCTGTCGTATTTTCGTTTTTTTTGTTGGTGTGTGTAGTACAGGGTGGCTGATGAATATTGCTACATTAAGAAACTCAAATAACTTTTTTTTCAGTTTATGGAATTCATCTTTCTTTTTTTAATTTAATCAATTTCTTATAGCTTAATTAGTTTTAAAAATAATGGAATTTAAATGCTCCCCTGCTCGTTGATTCATGTGCGGCATCTTACCAAAAAGTTGATCGTTACTGCTTGGAGAGTTGAGACGAATGGATTGCTTTAGTTCATTCAAATTTGTTGGTTGTGCTCTGTAGACTTTCTGTTTGCAAAAATCCCACAAAAAAAGGCAGGTGCAGTAAGGTCAGGCGACCTAGGGGGCCAACGGAATGTGGAGTTTATGGATATCAGCTAATTGGGAAATTTTCGTCGCAATTCAGTCTATGTGAGGAGTTGCACCATCGTGCTGAAACCACATATAGTGGAAAGAAATTATCATTTTGCTTAATTCTGGAAAGAAAAACTCTCTCTTCATGCTCAAGTAACGGTCTCCAGTAACCGTAATGGTGTGACTGTTTTCTTCGAAGAAGTAGGGCAGCGTGATGAAACTGCACATCGCACTGTGACACGAAGTGGATGCAATTCCATGGAGTATCTGTGGGTTGGAAGCACTCCATATTCGACAATTTTGTTTGTTTATGCTGCCGTTCAAATCGTCCTCTTCCACTAGTTGAAGCATCTT
Source organism: Hydrotaea diabolus (assembly GCA_963513945.1). NCBI lineage: Eukaryota > Metazoa > Arthropoda > Insecta > Diptera > Muscidae > Hydrotaea > Hydrotaea diabolus. The sequence goes on from OY740719.1 coordinate 178,929,636, forward strand.
CTGGAAAAATTCCAAGCGAATCGCGAAGTGTGCTGAGTTCAGTTTGTTTGCTATTTAAATTTATATGGGAATAAGTTCAAATCTTTGACTGCAATGACTGTCTGCTTATACCCATTTGAGCCGATAAGCACTTGTCGAAACTTTTGGATTATTTTGTATGGCAGCAGCTACAGCAGCGATTGTTTCCTCCGTCCGAACTGAAGCGTTTCGATAGCAAGGTCTTCTGTTGGCTGTCCCATGCTCGGCGGACAATCCAAATTATTGTTTCAGTGTCTTAGTTACCTCGCGGAACAGTCAAATATTTTTATCTCGGAAATGATATTATGTATAAGTAGATATCTTAAAATAGAATGCTTCATACCGATGGAAAACTAAACACATGTCGATGAAGTTTGCAGAAGGCTATGAAACTGGTTATCCTCTCATGTCCAATTATTGCCACCGCCCTTTTTAGACAAAATACACAATGGCACCAAGACAATCTTGGATATCCGGCCCAAATATGAGAATAATATTCCATTTTCGGTTAAATATAGGCCGTTTAGATAGTAGAATATCGATTGACATGAATATTTTTCTTTACTGATTAAATTTTTTTAATACATGATATAAACAGGGACATCCTATGCCCCTAAGCTCAAGGTTTTTGATTTTTCTATATCCATCCAATTCATAGAAAATTCCCTTGCAGAGGTGGCCGCAAAACGCTAGTTATACAGAGTCTTACATGCGTCATATTAACCCTTTGCAGTCGACCCCAGATCTTCACTGAGCAATACGTCCATAAACAACCGGTGGACGCACATATGTTAACAGATTTCTGGCATCGGTCCCAGAGACTATGAGGTTCTGGACATGACCATGGTTTTGGTTATTGTGAATGATATGGTTGAAAAGAAAAAAAAAGAACTCTAAGGCACATCCGTGGCAAGCTTCTGTTCTTTGATTGAATCCCATATAGCACTAAGTCTCTATGCTGAGTGGTCATATTCTCTCTCTCTCCTTGGGAGGTTGAGGACCATCTAACCAAGGCATCCTATTGATACGCCACTGCATATGAAGTCAATGGTTGTGATCTTATGGCAACCCTTTGTTTAAAATAATACAAATTTTAAGGCAGAAAGTTATTTAAGAATATACTTTAGCAAGATTAAGCGAGCCCTTGTTTAAAGCTTTTCTTGCATTTTTTTCTTCTAGAAATTACAAATTTTCAAATCAAACGGTTTGTGATGCATAAAGACAATAAGTTATATTATCGGGTGATCATTCTAGAGGTATTTACTAAAAATAATAAAAAAATCAAATCAAGTGTAAATCTTTGTTGTTGCCATTTATTTTTTGAATATAATTTCCTTCAAATGTTGGCCGCCACTACGCCTCCGGGTGTCCATTCTGAGGGTCCAAATTTGGTTGACTCGTTCGAGCATGTCGAACAGTATGGCGTTAATGGCACGCGTAATGTTGGCTTCGGAAACCTGAATCGTACCTTATGGACTTTACGTACTCACCGATCCAAAACGTAAAATTAACTGCTTCAAGCAGCTGTATGGCATGTGACACTGTCCTGTTTACGCGCTTCAATTTCAGATAGCAAAAAGTCCGATATCATGGCGCCATAGCGATCACCCAGCATTCACGGTTATGTTCCGGCCATCATCATTGTTTAAAAAAAAATTTAGACCGATGATTCCACCAGACCATAAACCGGGGTATAATGTTCTCGGGGTATAATGACATTTCTTTAACCTCTTCTGGTTGCTCTTCAGCCCAAATGCGGCAATTTTGTTTATTGACGTTGCCGTTGAGCTAGAAATGGGCCTCATCACTGAACAAAGTTTTAGTCGAAAACAGCGGATCTTCTTCGAGTTTTTGAAGACAAACACTGAATCTGTAAAACACCGCGTAATCTGTAAAAAAACCTATCGAAAAAACTACCTCCTGATTGATACAGTGCTATTTCAAGCAGCGACCACTTACTCGTTTAATAAGCGCGTACCATGTGAACACGCCTAATATTTTACGTCGGGCTTGGGGTCTCACACACTACAGCTATCGCTAGTTGACCAGGCTGGAACAACAGACTGAAAACTTCGAGTTGACCTTGTAGAACATTATTAAAGAATTAGCTCCACAGCAGATATTCGCTTTAAGTCACTATCTAGACACAAAGGATACATAGTTTTTTTTATCTGGTGGAAAATTCATGGAAAGTTTTACTTGTCCCTCATCCCGGTGCCGACAGAAAATGCCAGTCTCTTCGATACGAGTACGCCGTGTCAGACTCAATCAAAAGCCTTCGACATTCGACAAAGCCACAATCTCACCTGTTCCTAGTCGGCAGGCATTCAGGTCATCGATTCCTATGGAAAACATACTGCCGGTCGTCTAACTTTAGATATAGTACCAGATGCAGATTTACCAAGTAATCCATGACCTTCGAGAACGCTTCGGTGGAAATTCGCAGAATTTAAAGCTTTATCAGTGTTAGGGCTTAAAGGAAATTCGGATCCTTACAACACAAAGGAAAGACTTCCTTCCGCGCAATATATAAACTTACATAGGTTAGCAATTGAAAGAGGAAGCGTTAAAGAGTACGAGCAAAGTATTGAGACCGCAAAAGTAACTGGCCTAACATAAAAACAACCGTTTTTTTGGAATTATTATTATTTATTTTTCAACATAATCTCCATCCAACTCAATACACTTCATCAAACGTTTTCCAAGTTTTTTAATTCCATCCGAAAAATAAGATTTTTCAAGACCTTCAAAATATGCCTAAGTTTCAGCAATAACCTCGCTATTGGACGAAAATTTTTTGCCACCGAGAAATTTTTTTAAATTTGGAAACAAGAAATAATCAGAAAGAGCTAAATCTGGACTATATGGTGGATGCGGAGCAATTTCAAATCGTAATTCGGCCAGTTTTTGTTGAGTTAAAAAAACAGTGTGTGAACGAGCATTATCTTGTTGAAAAATAACTTTTTTTCTAAATGCGGTCGTTTTATCTTGATTTCTTCGCTCAACCGATCCAATAATGCACAATAATATTCAGTATTTATAGTTTTTCCTTTCTCAAGATAATCAATAAATATTATACCCCTTGCATCCCAAAATACTATGGCAATTACTTTTCCTGCTGACTTAACAGTTTTCGCCTTCTTGGGACCACTTTTACCAGCTTCTATCCATTGTTTTGACTGTTATTTGCATTCGGGGATGAATTGATGGATCCTCGGAATTGGTCCAACGGACGATTTTTTGGGGCAAAGTCAACAAACGCGGCACCCATCTTGCGGGTAGCTTTTTCATGTGGAGTTCATCATGTAAAATACTCCAAACTTGTTTTTCGTGTATTTTAACAATATCAGCAAGTTCTCTGAGCTTTATTCGTCTATCTTTAGTCACTTCATTAAATATTTTTCTAATGTTTTCAATAATAGTAGCAGTTTTCGGTCTTCCAGAGCGTTGTTCATCTTCCGTACTTGAACGACCCATTTTAAATTGTTGAACCCAGGATTTCACGGTGGAGTATGATGGTGCATTATCACCATGAACAGAATCCAATTCATCTTTGATTAATTGTGGCGTATAACCTTTCATATAAAAGTGTTTAATTACCGCACGAAACTTTTTATTTTCCATTTTTGAAAAATTATAAAACTTGTTTACTTCAATCACCTGTAACAAAGAAAATAATCATTAAATATCTCGGAAATTTTGACAGATGGCTTATAAAAGATTGCTTTTAAAAAACAAAAAAAAAAGTTGCTAGTAAAACAGAAAATTTGCCAGGCCAGTAAGTTTTGCGGTCGTCCTCGTAAATTCAGTAATTTTTCCTGTTTTCGAAGAATTCGGCGAAGAAACCGCTTGTAAACAAAGAGACAAAGAACACATCCAATGTGTTCCAAAAAAGATACGAGACATTTTGTTGGCTAGAGAAATTATGAAAACGATGCAAGGAGCACTTTTGTTGTTGCTTTATTTTTAACATAGCTGGGTAATGCGAGTAATTGTAAGTGTATTATGTTATCATTACGAAATAATGGTTAATGTAAGGTGTTCAAAAAAAGATAACAGACATTTTGTTTGCTAAAGAAATTCTGAATTAGATGCAGGGAAAACTATTGCTGTTGCCTTACACTTAGCATTGCTCGGTAATGTGAGTAGTTTTAAGTGTATTTATTGTATTTGTTATCATTACCAAGTAATGGTTAATGTAATGTCTTCCAAAAAGATAACATATTTTGTTTGCTGAGAAAATTCTGAATTAGATGCAGGGAACACTATTTGTTGTTGCCTTGCAGTAAAAGTTTCTGGGTAATGCGAGTGTGTTTTGTGATCATAACCAAGTAATGGTTAATGTAAGGCGTCAGACGTCAAACCTTTCTTTCTTTAATAATACCTTATTTCGTACACCAAAAGCGCATACTACGGTTTCCAGAAAACCATAGCAACCCTTGCCATATTTAATAGCAAAAAGATGTTGAGTCTATGACCCGCATTTTAAAAGGTCTACCGGTAGATGGATATATGAGTATATGTGACAGCGCATAAAGAAAGGGACCTAAGGGTAAAAAAAAACAATTTTCACTTTATTCTTTTTTTGATGTGGACAACATCTGAGTTTTCTCTCCCAGAGATATGCGCGTTTTATGAAAGTGAAGTCAACAATTCTAAGCGCAAATATAAAGGGACCTAATCTTTAAAATGGCTCTCCTGTACAAATCTTTTCATCAACTTTTCACTTTTTTTTTATGTGGACAACATCTGAGCATCGAATGAGACCGATCCCATGCCCCAAAAGTGTTCCCTCCCTTTTTAGCCTTAGGTACCTTTCTATTTTGCGCGTCACATATGCGCTTGTTCATACTAGGATGTCCCTTAATCTGTTTTATTTATAAACTGCGAGAAGAACCAGAGGATAACCCACCCTTGCAATGTCTGTCTTAAGACGCTTGGGATGTCTGCCTAATCCACTCTTAAGACAGACATCGCAAGTGTGGATTATCCACTGCTTCTTCTCGCAGTTTAAAAATAAAACAGATTAAGGGACATCCTAGTATGAACAAGCGCATATTTATCCATCTACCGGTAGACCTTTTAAGACGCGAGTCAGAGGCTCAACATCTTTTTGCTATTAAATACGACAATGGTTGCTATGGTTTTCTGGAAACCGTAGTATGCGAGGCTTACCTCTGTTGCTTGATCGGCATATGTGTACTGTGCGTGGTAGGTGGGTGTATACTTTTCGACGGTCCGTTATGTAAATATTTTTTCAACAAACATATTGTGTATCTTTCTTTCGTTTCATTTCTTTTTTTTTTTGCAATTTACTTTAGAGAGTGGATTTCTGGGTATGTGTGTCGTCGTCCGCTTCAGTGTTGTCCAGGAAGGTGGTGGCGATGGCGGTGGTGATGGTATAATGCGGGATTGGATTGCTGTGGTGCGGCTGTTGTGTGGTATCGTTTTTCATTTTGCCAATTTTGTTGTACGTATTCTTCTGGTCCACGGTGTTGTTGTAGGGGCTGCCTTTGCTTGTTCATATTTCCAATCGGTCCATCACCCAAATTGCTTGGATGCAGCAGTGGCTGTGACTGTTTCGGTGGCAGTCGCCGCTGCAGCAGTCCCACAGCCGGCTGAGGAAGAGACACCATTGGTTTGGAGCACTTCATAAAATCCATTTGCATATGATTTTTAATTTTCTCTACTTTTTCTCTGTGCGGCGTGTTTCATATGAAAACTCACTCACCCACTCGTATGTGAGGATGCCGTGGATGATGCTGACGATGTTGATATGTTGCACAGTATCATTGCATGTGTGTGTGTGTCTGTGTGTAAATTAATATCGAATCGTATCGAATGTTCAAATTTGATACACTCGTTGCAATAATGATTTTTGTACAACATATCTTCCTTTTCCGCTTGTTTGTTGTTGCAACTGCTTTGTATTTTTTTTATTTATTTAATTCAAATATGATTTGGTTTTTCACTTGAATGTCCATCCACGACAGAAGAACGACGGTCGTTGCACAAGAGGGTCGGTGGAGGGGTAAAGTGTTGAATGTTGCCGGATATTTGTTGACATTTCAACATAATTAGTTTCTTTTTTTTGTTGATAGTTTGTCCTGTCCGTTTTGTGTGCAGGTTTGTAATTAGTGCGTTGGAAATGAGCGGGTGGGAGTAGTGAGCGGAAAGGCCATACAAATTATGTTCTGATCTCATATTGCCGGGAAATAACTAATTACTCAATTGCTGTCAGTCAATGAAATCAAGGAAGAGGGTAAGCCCTTGGATTCTGTTAGAAAAATAATTGTTTGTCTCAATACTCGTACCCCAATTACGGTGCACATGAGGAAATGATCTTTATTATTAAGCTTCCTTTTAGGTAGCAAACGGTCTGATTGAATTTAACCTGGCAAAATAGCTCAGGTGCCACCTGGGTAGCTCTTTTCCGACCGCCGTTGGGTTAGGGAGCTAGTTAACATGTACCACGCGTTCAACATAAGAACGTTAAAAATGATGCTTCGGTCCGTCGGCCATCAATAAAAACCAGGGAACAATATTTGCGGCTATGCACCTGGATTGTCTGATAATTGAAAAGTTCCCTCTATCCAGCTGGCTAAAGTCCTTAAAATAATAGTCGGAAATCGGTTGGAACTACAATGATTCGGTTGCAAAAGAGGAATTTCGGTTTGTAATCATAATGGATTTTCTGTACGATTAGATTATTGTACAGTGCTCACAACTTATTGATCGGTCATACCAATGAAACGCGAAAAAAGGCCTTAAGTGGCTACAACTGGTAGTTGTGGCAACCAATAGTTTTACAAACATGTTGCTGCTGTAACCAATTGTAACATACATTAGTTAAATATTAAAAGTACAACAGGACAGAAGTAAAACAACTATTTAAATTTAATTATTAACAAAAATTCTGTTATTCGCGATAGATACTTGTGTATTGTTGTAATTTTATCTTCTCGGTTTTGTTTTAGTCAGATCGAAATATTGGGTTATTTAAAATTAAATAAATTATAAAAGCACCAACATCTGTTTTTTGCTTATGACCTCAAGCCTAACAATAACTGAAAAAAGTAACCAATTACACAGTGTGACATTGAAAAAATACCTGGGAAATGATATTATTTTTCTTATAGATCTTGCTGAGTACAACAAGAAACCGGTTTTGAAATTTACCGAACACCTGCAAAATCTGAAGTAACGGGTCAAAACCCGAATTTTCGGATATTACGCACTTATATGCCAGTAACATGGTTGAATATCAACCGATTTTAAGTTTTTCGGCTGATTTGGAAAGAAGAAACTGCGGCCTTTCGATGGTGTGTACACTTTTAAAATTATACCAACAATTTCCTGTAAACTTTTTTTTTTAAATTTTTTAACTGTGGATGCGTTTTTACACAGATTTTTTTAAAAGGAAGCGAACAATTTTTGAACTGAATAATAAAGAGAGTGGTATTACGAATACAATTCGGTGTCATTTTGAAAAATCCGTCAGAAACTGATTGAGTTAGTCAACTTTTGTTAAAACAAATTTTTAAAAAAAAAAACAATTTTTGGCCAAACTACTCAGAAATATTTGTTTGACCGTTTTTTATTATCCCGTTTGTCATGTAAACATATTGTTTTAACTTTTGTTTATTTGTTTTGTTTGATGTATCACTTCTTGTTCGCTTTGAAACTGTATTAATAAAAAGTTAGCAATTTGATAATAATCAAGTGTAATTAACCAAAAAAAAGAGTGATTAACGGAATAACTTTTGTTACATTTGTGGCCTATTTACGGAAATCCGTCTTTGGCGTTATTTTAAAAAAATATTGCTGTGGTAGAAGTATACAACAAAGTCTTAAATCGTTCTTACAAATTCAGTCGCTGGTATGAGCCAGAATTTGTTTGTGAAAATTGCTGTGCAACATTAAAAAAATACAAAGTTCAACCTTCAATTTATTTGCCCTTTAGTACTCCTACCTATGACTTGGCATCATCAGCTCTGACCTAAACCAGATGATTGCTACTTTTGTGAAACAAATATCTCGGGCCACACTTTTAAAACAAACGCAAAAATGTAAAGTACGCAAATGTTGTAAATGTTACAAAGTTCCGACAACGAGCATATGTGGTTTTGAAGCTGCAAAATATTTGGTGGAAGAAGAGTACCTTCCATCCAAATCTACCACGGAGCGACATTTTGTTTCAAAAGCAGATTTCTGCGATCTCGTTCTCGATTAAAGTTTGTCAAAACGACAGGCTGAATCTCCTTGGGTCGCGATTAAGGCAGTGGAATTTGGTGGAAAAAGATTTTCGTGTAACTTTCTGTAGAAGAAGTGACCGGACATTGTTTTTTGAAGAAAGTTTGAGGACTGATGGAAATGACAGAATTCTCATATACGAGGGCGGCTCGGAAACTTCTTAGCCTAGCACAAAAAGCGCGGTAAAAACAGAAAAAAATTAAGTGTTTTGGAAACTTCCATCTCTGCTATGAACACATGTTAAATTTTGTTTCGATCTGGCTCCTCCTTCATATAGAAACAGGTGTTCACAAAAGACGCATCCGCGATTTTTTTACAATGGAAAAATTAGAAATGCGTGGTGTCATTAAATATTTACATAAAAAAGGTTTATCGGGACAAGAAATTCATAATGATATGGTGAATGTGTTAGGTGAAAGAGCTCCTTCATATGCAACAGTAAAAAATTGGGTTGCTGAATTTAAACGTGGTCGTACCAGCGTTGAAGATGAACCACGTAGTGGACTTCCAAAAACAGCAACAGTATTAAATGATCGACGGATAAAAGTGCGTGAAATAGCTAATATCATGGGCATCTCAAATGATCGAGTCTATTTAATTTTGCATGAAGAACTACAGATGAAAAAGCTTTCTGCCAGATGGGTGCCGGACTTGTTAACAGTCGACCAAAAACGCATAAGAATGAACATTTCTCAAGCTTGTTTGGATCGTTTTCAGCGAAATAAAATGGATTTTAAGCGTCGTTTCATAACTGTTGATGAGACATGGATCCACCACTATACTCCAGAGACAAAAGAACAATCCAAACAATGGACTGAAGCTGCAGGAAGTGCCCCAAAGAAGGCAAAAACAATTCTGGTAAGGTTATGGCAACGGTTTTTTGGGACTTCAAAGGTATTTTATTGATTGACTATCCGCAAAAGGGTAAAACAATAAATTCAGAGTACTATTGCAACCTTTTAGATCAATTAAATGTACAAATTCGAGAAAAACGTCCTGGCTTACAACACAAAAAAATAATGTTTCATCAAGACAACGCACCAGCGCACAAGAGTGTTTTAACAATTGAGTTTTAACAATGGCTAAAATCAACGAATTAGAGTAAGGTGGTGCTTGACCACCCACCTTATTCTCCTCATTTAGCTCCCAGTGACTTTTACCTGTTCCCAAATCTAAAAAAATTTCTTGCTGGCAAGCGTTTTACCTCAAATGAAGATGCAATTACAGTTGTAAACCACTATTTTGAAGACCTTGAGGAAAACTATTTTAATCAAGGGATAGAATTGCTAGATAAGCGTTGGACTAAGTGTATGGAAGTTTCAGGAGATTATATTGAAAAATAAAAATATTTTTGAAAAACTAACTATTCTCTTTCATTGATAGGCTAAGAACTGTCCGAACCGCCCTCGTATTGCGCTGATGTACCCAATCTTTTTTCAGCATTAAGCCACAATTATAAGGCAGACGAATGGTGACTTTTCATTCCATTAGAAAGGCCGCAGTTTATTCTTTCCAAATCAGCTGAAAACTTAAATTCAACCAAGTTACTGGCATATAAGTGCGTAAGATCCGAAAACCGGGTTTTTACCCGTAACTCCAGATTTTGGAGGTGTTTGGAAAATTTCAAAACCGGTTTCTTGTTGTGCTCAGCAAGATCTACAAGAAAAACAATATTACTTCCCAGGTATTTTGACATTTTTTTTTACACTTACACTGTGTTATTTAATGGTATTTTTTTAGAAATAAATTAATTCCACTTAACTGGCTTTAAGCCAATAGATTAACCATCTTTTTTCTATAAAAAGTACGCATCATCTTTTCTACTTTTTCCTCGTCATGACCCTCAAACAGTTTTTGCCTTTGGCTAGAATTAGCCCAATAAGATCAAGGCAGTTTGAAACCATGTCTGCATTTTTGCATTTTCGCAAAACAATTACGTCTGTGCAAAAAGACGTTGACGGACACAAGCTCTGTAATTAACATAAGGAAAGACCTCTCCCAACCCTTCGATGCAAAACGAGGCCTCAGGCAAAACGAGACCTCAGGCAAGGCGATAATCTGTCATGCAACATGTTCCAAATTCTACATCGAACGGCACGGAGTTGAACAAAGGGAACTTAAATAAGGGCGACCGCAAAAGTAACTGGCCTAACATAAAAAGAACCGTTTTTTTTGAATTATTATTATTTATTTTTCAACATAATCTCCTTCCAACTCAATACACTTTATCAAACCTTTTTTAAGTTTTTTAATTCCATCCGAAAAATAAGATTTTTCAAGACCTTTAAAATATGCCTCAGTTTCAGCAATAACCTCGCTATTGGACGAACATTTTTTGCCACCGAGAATTTTTTTTTTAAATTTGGAAACAAGAAATAATCAGAAGGAGCTAAATCTGGACTATATGGTGGATGCGGAGCAATTTCAAATGGTAATTCGGCCAGTTTTTGTTGAATTAAAAATGCAGTGTGTGAAGGAGCATTATCTTGATGAAAAAGAACTTTTTTTTTCTAAATGCGGTCGTTTTATCTTGATTTCTTCACTTAACCGATCCAATAATGCACAATAATATTCACTATTTATAGGTTTTCCTTTCTCAAGATAATCAATAAATATTATACCCCTTGCATCCCAAAATATTGTGGCCATTACTTTTCCTGCTGACTTAACAGTTTTCGCCTTCTTAAGACCACTTTTACCAGCTTCTATCCATTGTTTTGACTGTTCTTTGCATTATGGGATGTAGTGATGGATCCATGTTTCATCAACAGTTATGAATCGGCGCAAGAACTCTATTGGATTACGCTGATAAATCGGTAATAGCTCCTCGGAATTGGTCCAATGGACGATTTTTTGGGGCAAAGTCAACAAACGCGGCTCGGCACCCACCTTGCGGATAGCTTTTTCATGTGGAGTTCATCATGTAAAATACTCCAAACTTGCTTTTCGTGTATTTTAACAATATCAGCAAGTTCTCTGAGCTTTATTCGTCTATCTTTAGTCACTTTATTAAATATTTTTCTCATGTTTTCAATAGTAGTAGCAGTTTTCGGTCTTCCAGAGCGTTGTTCATCTTCCGTACTTGAACGACCCATTTTAACCCAGGATTTCACGGTGGAGTATGATGGTGCATTATCACCATGAACAGAATCCAATTCATCTTTGATTAATTGTGGCGTATAACCTTTCATATAAAAGTGTTTAATTACCGCACGAAACTTTTTATTTTCCATTTTTCAAAAATTATAAAACTTGTTTACTTCAATCACCTGTAACAAAGAAATTAATCATAAAATATTTCGGAAATTTTGACAGATGGCTTATAAAAGATTGCTTTTAAAAAACAAAAAAAAAATGTTGCTAGTAAAACAGAAAATGTGTCAGGCCAGTTAGTTTTGCGGTCGCCGTCGTACACCATGTCAGAGCAACATGGAGAGAACTGTACGATCAGTGACTGCTCCCTTTGCTAGTATGGCAAAGGAGTCAGCTAAGTTGGGATTAGAGGTGAACGAGGACAAAACACAGTCGCTGATTGCATCTACTAGAACAATTTCAACATCCTCTGGGCAAAGTAAACATAGTAAGTAGAAATTTCGAGCAGTTCAGCGAGTTTGTCGCTCGGATCTGCCATCTGCAAATAAAATGACGTCAGCCTGAAAACAAAACGTTGAATCATATTAGCTAACAGAAGCTTTTACGGGCTTTAACAAAAAATGTCCTCTCTCGACGAACTAAAACAACACTCGCGCAAGCGGTTAAAGCGTGTTCGAGAGAAAGCCGATTTAAAAAATAATTGAAAAAGGTGTGAACTCGAAGGTTGTCCCATTGGGTGATTGCAGATATGAGAGGTTTTGGTTTCATCGAAGTTTTGTTCTCTCAAATAATGATGGTTGCCTATTTTTTCTAGAATTTGTTTTTGTGTTGTATCCTCTGAATCTCTTGAAATCACTCACGCAAAGTTTTTTTCTGTAAGAAAAAAATTAAATTTTTTTTTTAAATTTTTTTTCAGAAAATAATTTTTTTTATTGAATAAATTGAAAGAGAATATTACGAAAATACCTGTACCAGTCAGTGATCACTAGCAGAAGGTTGTAACGTTCCGAGTCCCAAGGTTATCCTGGCCATAGCTGAAAGTTCTTAGACACGGTCGAAAGCGTGTCACACAAGAAGAAATTTTAATTAAGAAAAAATTCATTTGGACTGGTGAAAGTACTGTCACTGACACGTCCCAATTGACGCCCATATTGATTTTCGTGATTCCGGCATCATTCTTAAGACGGTGGCATACTTTGTTTTCCTTTCAAGCGGTGTCTTTTGACGCCATATTATTTATTCTCTCAAATGTATGGGAATCTTAACAGGCAAATAACTACTTAGGATTAAGCTACTAGGCCAGAGATACAACACGACCAAAGGTCATCGGACTATCCCCTGGATTTACACAGAATTCCATTATACTCGTACTCCAATGTGATGAAGGTTCTTTGCGGTCGATGTGTTGCAGTGTTAATTTTGATACTTTGAAATTTCAAAAATACCACGCTCCAGACATTTCTATCCTTACCCCCTTATCAATGTCAAAACGCCGGTCGGTCGGTGTTGGGTTGTTGGGAGGGTCTTTACTTTGAATAGGGTTAAAATTAAGAAATTCGTTGTGGTGTGACTGCATTTGCAATTTGCCATCCATCATTTTAGTCACTTGAAAACATAATTATGCAGTCAATACTTGTAAGCCATCAATACTTGTTGGCACTTGGCGCGTTCGTATATGGCGAAAAATCGTCTACAAGTATTTGTATAATGGGAAAATCAAATATGTATTCACTCGCTCAAAATGGTTGCAGTATTCCAGCTTCGCAACTCTTGAATTTGTATTGAAAGCTGTTCACTTATTTTTTTTTGAAGTCGTTGCATCCAAGTCGTGGTCGTTGACGTTTTTGTTGGATTTTGCAGTGATTTTTGTTGGTTTTTTTCCTTTTTGGTATTCAACAGTTTCCACTCAAAGCCCATAATAATTTGCCTGCTGCTGCTGAACTGTGGAAAATGCAGCAGCATTTATTGTTGCTGCTAATGTAGTAGCAGTATACAGAGCTCATAATGCTATAATAGCGCTTTATGAAATCATGGTAAACATCGTTTTTATCCACCAAAAAAAGAAGGGAAAAACGAGCAAGAGTAGAGAAAAATAAAAATAATGAAATATTTGCCTAAAATTATGCAACCATAAACAAATTACCCAAAATGCTGTTATTCAACGGAACTCTGAATGCTGCCTGCAATGAGAATGATGCACTCTGTATGTGTTGTTGCTGTAGTCCTGCCACCAAGAGTAGCTCTGACTATGATGAGGATGATACGTAGCTCGAGTACTGCTGATGATGTGTGGGGGCTGCTGCTGTTGGCGGCAATGATGCTGTTGCTGGTGGTGTTGGATCTGATGCTGCTGCCCTGGCTGTTGATGACTTAAAAGCCATTTATGAAAATTTAATTTATATGTTTTTGACAACTTTTGTTGTGAGTTGTTGTCTTTTTGCCTTTTTCTGCTGCTCGTACGTATTTACATTTTTAAGCGAAATAAACTGAACAACAGCAGCAGCATAACAATTTCAAATTCGTATTCAAACAAAAATTAACTGAATGAAATTCATGGCAAAACTTTGTTGGTGGTGTTATGAATATTTATTTAAATACCGTCTGCTTTTGAAGGCTGCCAACTTGCTCTTCCCTGGCGCCTTTTTTTCACTCTACCCCACCTCTCCTTGTTTCAAGGATATGTGGGTGAGTTGGGTGCATGGGAGCATTGTTGTTGGCTTGATTAATCACAGATCTTTATCAGATATCAATTAACCTAAATTTGGGCGCACAAAATGCCAGCCATTGCATGCCGCTCATCTTCCTTCCCTCCACGTGCTCATTTTAAATCCTACATATGCCGCTGATAATGCTTATGTAGTTTTCCTTCGTCCTCCTGTTCTGCTCTGTTCTCATTTTTTTGTTTGCAATTTTTTAATATTTTTGTCATGCCCGCCCAAAAAAAAAATAAAGTTCACGAAAAAAACCTGCTCAAAATCTATGGAATTCATGTCATCCAAAGTTTGGTATTCAGCCGAACCTGCACAAACTGCAGCAGTGGCTGCCACGCTAGCAAAAGATGGCACACAGGGAAAAATTCCATCCAAAAAGTACAAGAACAAAAAAAAAATGAAAACTCTTAAAATTATGTCACTAAAGTTTCGTTCGCTCGCTCGTTCGTTCGTTAGTTAAGGCAATAGCACTTTGTTGCGCACAAAAGCGTATAATGGATGAATTTCGTTTGCCTCGCCCCTCGAAATTTTCCCCGTGCTTTTTCAGCCGTATTTAATATTTGCAACCTTGTGTGCCGTGTGTTTCTCATCTCACAGTTACATTTTCCCAATACGATTCTCCCCTCCTCGAAAAGTAGAATTTATTTATGCTTAATACCCTACATTTTCTACATGCATTGGGCGTAGGGGTGCGCTTGTTTAATGAAAAACTTCTGTGGCGAAAAGTTTATAGGGGAATTGCAAAATCTTGTTGTGGGCTTATTTAAGTTTTCTGAAATTTTCTTTTTTTTTTTGATGTGGACATTATCTGAGCATCGAATGAGACCGATCCCATGCCCCAAAAATGTTCACTCCCAGAGATATGCGCGTTTTATGAAAGTGAAGTCGACGATTCTAATCGCAAATAGAAAGGGACCTAATCTTTAAAATGGCACTCCCGAACAAAGCTTTTCATCAACTTTTCACTTTTTTTTGATGTGGCAACATCTGAGCATCGAATGAGACTCCCAGAGATATGCGCGTTTTATGAAAGTGAAGTCGACGATTCTAAGCGCAAATATAAAGGGACCTAATCTTTAAAATGGTTCTCCTGAACAAAACTGGTTTTTAACCTTGGGTCCCTTTTTATTTTGCGCGTCACATATACTGAAAAATACGTTTCTGATTAATAGAAAAAATATAAGCTAAGAGGACCTTAGAGAAATTAGGCTGCCTTGTGCGAGCCCAAGACATTTTTCCCTCGTGTTAAAAATATCTTTTTTATTTTTGATGTATATATCGTATATATCCAACACACTTTTAGGAAATATCAAACTTTTTATATATTTTATTATATTTTTTTCGCAATCTAATTAAATCATTTTGGTTGTTTGTCATATGGGGAAGAAAAAATAAGAAAACATGCACGTTTCACCGTTGGTGTAGGACGGCTCCTCAACTCCATGCAGTGCATATACAGGGTGGAGCGCAGTTATTTCCTTTTTTGCACTGTAGGCTGTGTTGGCACTGTTGGTCGAAGAGAGTGGAGAATGTGCGTGGCTTTTAGTGGATGACGGGAGATTTTTATTCGTTTGCCCTTCAGTTGCCATCATGCATTGGATACGTGAGGAGAGGTCATTTTGTGTTGAAGAGTATTTTTGAAATGCGATATCTCGATCATATCTCGATCATTGCAGTGCAGCGTGCTTTTCGTTTACGATTCGCTGTTCCCCCACGTGAGCGTTTTCCTGGAAGGCAATTAATTCTAAATTGGGCAATTTCATTGAAAACACCAGGGAATGTGTCATGTGTACGAAGGGGACCTGAGAGAAGGGAGAAAGAAGCGTATTTTTTAAATGCGCAGTGCAGCGTGCTTTTACGATTCGCTGTTACCCCACGCGGACGTGTTCCTGGACGGCAATCAATTATAAATTGGCTCTTTGCATTTCCAGACGTTCACTCAATTATAATCCGGTGGACACTAGGACACTAGATAATTCAATAGGAGTATAATTAAAATATAAAATAAATATTTCTAAGGCTCATATTTTTTTTTATTTCATTCCCAAATAAGCAAATTACCGCGCTTCACCCTGTATAAAGTTGTCGGACAAACATTTAAATTATATTGACGTTAATTTTTTGCAAACCAATTAAACGTTTTACTGATCGTTATCGTAAGTAAAACAAAACAAGATTTTATTTGGAAATCATTTATGAGTATAAACAAAAAAAAAAGAAAATTCATTTGTTCACGAGGGCTGCTTTATATATTTCTGGCCTAATAATAAAAATGCTAATATTAATCATCATAAACGGTTTTATTGCTTTCAAAGTATACTCCAGCAAGATTTATACACTTTTGCATGCGCTCACACCAATTGTCGAAGCACTTTTTCCACTCCGATTGAGACACCTCCAAAACATGGTTTTTGAACGCTTTAACAGCATCTTCTGGCGACAAAAATCGTTGACCACGCATTTTTTTCTTGATGTGCGGGAATAAAAAGAAGTCATTGGGTGCCAAGTCAGTGCTGTAGGGCGGATGACCCATCATTTCGACGTATTGGCCGGTAAAAAGGCGCTAGTTTGAGCCGATGTGTGAGAGCTCGCATTGTTATGGTGCACAATAATTCGTCTACTCTTGTTCGTTTTTCGAATTTCTCCGAGGACTTTAGGCAAACAATTTCTGGTGTACCACTCAGAATTGACCGTCATACATTGCTCAAGCGGAACAGTCGCCACATGACCAGTTTTGCCTAACAAACAGGCGACCATTTGCTTCGAAGTGCTTCTTCCACGAGCAACTTTCGGTGGATTTGGCTCATCTTTCGGGCTCATACGCATAGGTCCATGATTCGTCACCTGTGACGATCTTATAAACGTCCTTTGAAGCACCGCGATCGTATTTTTTCAAAATTTCTTTGCACCAATCGACACGATCCTTTTTTTGAGCGATTGTCAAATTGTGCGAGATCCAAGGAGAACAAACCTTTTTTACAGCCAGGTGTTTATGCTATATCGAATGTATGCTGGTGGAAGAAATGCCCAAGGATGGTCTATCTCACGGTATATCACATGACGATCTTGCATTATCAGTTTACGCACGGCATTAATGTTCTCTGGCACAAGGGCCGTTTTTGGACGACCTTCGTCTTTGAGCGAATTCATTAAAATTGTTTTTCACAGTGCTATAGGATGGTGCTTGATCGCCATACAAAGATTTAAGTTCGTCGATGCACTCTTGTCGTGATAATTCACGTCGAAAGTTGTAAAAATGATCGCATGAAAATGTTCACGAGTCTATTCCATTTTTTTTGCCAAATTGATTTTTTCAAGTCACTGTAAACAACACAAATGCTGGTCGTTCGTCAAAACGTTCTAAGGACGTTTATGCTAAAAAATGTCAAAATTTCCAATGGAAATGGCTTATGGCGTCAGGTAACACTTAGTGTTGCCTAGGCCTGAAATATATATAGCAACCCTCGTAAGACCGTTTTTAAAAGGGGACTTTTTTGGTTCATAGACATTTTGACACTTTTAAAAGTGTCACACTAAGTTATCTCGAAAAAATTGTTACAGTGTTAATATCAAAAGGAACTAACAGCTTAACACCCTACATTCGGCTTGTTTATACGGGTGGGACGATTTGTAAAGACAAATCAGTCATCGAATTTTCAATAGATTTTGGCATGAAAAAAAAATTGAAAATATCATTTTCGGGGCGCCCAAATTTCAATTTGTTGACTTTTTTTTTTAAAGCTAATAAAAAAAACATTTTTTTTTTAAAAATTTACCTTTCCAAGGTGACATGCAAATATACATTGCCACATACACTACAATGTAAAATATGAGCGCAAGAGAATACAAATACGATTGAGAGAATCGTACACTGAGCCGAAAATACAATGATTTTTTAACCATGTGCCTGGTTAAATTTTTCATGGTAAATGTTTGATAACCAAGATAAAATAACGTTATATAAGGTCAAATGTTCATACAAAATAGTTGAGTGAACATTATACAAGGTTGGTTTTTTGAAGAGCGAGGCAGAAAATTGTACGACATAAATTCGGCTCGATAATTCGGCTCTGTTGTATCGAAGTTTTTGATCGACTTTGTGTTTTACGAAGTTCAGAATTAAGTTACACCTCTGCTTTACAAACCTTTCATCCTCTGCTTTGAACGTTTGTAATTTTGAGAGAGATCATTGAACAATTTATCTCGCTCTTTTAAAAAACCGCCACCAAATGCCAGCTGTACAATCTTCATAGCGAAATGATATTGCGCTATGAAGATTGCTTTTCGCACATTTCGAAGACTATACGCAAAGGGAAATTCTCAATGAGTCATATAAGTCGTATAAGTCATTTCATTTGTAGTCGAAGTAATCGTCGCCAAAGCCTGCTGAAGAAAAACCTTGGCGGGTTTAGAAACAGCTGTACAGTCTGCCTGGCAACCGTAGCCAATACATTTCAGCAATTTGTTAGTTGATTTTGAAAAAGAAACAACAAAAAGTTATTGAACCGAAATAAAAATTGTTCAAGTCATTATAATGAAAAAAGATCGAATAAATGTACTTATAAACAAAGCTAAAACATAATTAGTAGGTCAATTTAAAAATAAAAATTGTAACAGTTACTTAATTTCTGGTTAAATAAGGTAAAAAATAATTAGTTATCAATAAAAAGGATTTCTATAACATTCTTCATAGCTAATAATTTTAACAATTTCATCGTTAAATTGAACATTGTTTCAATAAATTAACTATGAAATTATCATATTAACAAATTTCATGGTTAAAAACAATGCTTTGTTAAAACAACAATAATTATTTTAATAATAACATTTTTAATGGCTAAAAAACTCATTAATGCATTGTTAAAACAACAATAACTATTTTAAAATTAACAATTTTCATGGTTAAAAAGTTCAACCATACAATAGTTAAATTAACTATTGTTATTGTTAAATACCAGTCAACAAAAAAAATGTTCAAATTAACCTTATATAAAGTAGACTCCAAATCATGTTTATTTTTACTAAAGTTAACCTCATATAAGACTATTTTTTTCTCAGTGTAGAGAATCGAATCTGTACTAACCATTCAAATAAAATAAAGAATAAGCTGATTGATCACACAGAAAAAAAGTTATTACGCTTTGTTTTTGTAGGACGATATCTGTATATACTTATAATATAAACTTTTTAGTCCTGGAAAAATATAAAACACCATATTATCACATCAGTTTTAAGGATTCATTATACCCTGTCACTCGAGCTATATTTTAACAAATAGCCTGAACAATAGCGGAGCAAGGCCCAAGGGCTTTTGTTAACCTTCTAATTGAAGGGGTCAATTGGTCGGGTAATATGTGTTAAAATTACTTATCCCCAGTTCGAATTGATGTAGGGGATTTCCCCTTATGCACTATAGAGGAAAAGCTGTAAAAACAAGTCTTGCTGTCTTGGCCCCCCTTCGCATGTTTTTTCTATAATTTTTCAATATCGTTGTGGTTACTACTCATGTGGATGTTTTCAGTACTAATACACTTACGCGCGCACACACATACTTGCACACAAAGTACGAGTACTCGTACTTGTGGTGGAAAAGCATCCACAACGTTTTTATCGTTTTGCTTTTTGTGTTATTCGCATTTTCATTGGCGGCAGCATTCATTTGCACTCGCATGTGTGTGTGTGTGTGGGGGTGTGCAGTTCCGTAGTCCCCGCCGCCGTCAATGATGAGGTGCTTGTGGCCTGTGGGTGAGTGTGGGCTGTGGGCGGTGGTCGGGGACTCCCCACACTGTATCCCGTTCTTATGGTTCGCACACAAATACAAATAAACATACGCACACATGCACCTATCTTATACTATGTTCTGTATGTGTGTGTAGGGATATTTGCTGTGTTCGTTCACTCGTGTTTTGTTTGCCGCGCTCATAGTTCAGTTCACATTCCGCTCCGGGGGTTGAACAAATTAAATTGAATTTGTTTGGGCATTTTTTGTGCGTGTTTTTTTCGCATACGCTCGCCACTCTTGTTTCAGTTGAGTGAGAGGATTTAGAAACATTATTTTCAAATTAATTTAATTCCATCCGCATAAACAAACAAACGTTCTATTTTAGTTTTGTATTTATTCCACTTTCCTCACTCCCCCTCCTCCTAATTCTCATACATATTTTTCTGCTTTTTGTATTGCAGCTTATTTTGGTTTGTTCTGTTTTCATCGTTTCTGCTGAACTGGAATAGCCTGACCGACCAACAGTTTGACCAGCCGGGCCAGCGACCGGCCATAGGGCGTACACCAACAACTACAACAAGAAAAAAAGGTAATTACTTTTTGTAATGAATGTAATGTAATTTTAAAATTCAATTAGGAAATAAACAAATGTTTTACATTTTCCGTAACGGAATTAATTTGTATGAGTAATGGCCCGTAATGAAATTCATAAAAAACAAAATACGGAAAATTCTTTTTCAAATCAATGCCGACGATAATTGTGGGCTAAATATCCCTAACTACTATGGCAACAATGTTGTTGTCGTCGTTTAGCGTTAATTAATTCCAATATTTCAATTTCAATTAAGCGAGTAAGCAGCTGTCTCTGGCACAGTGTCGCATCGCGTATAATTATGGTGAATATCTACGAAATTCCTGAACCAATTAAAATATGAAAATTTATGAATGTTTAAGCTGAGGTCTGGGTTTTATTTTTTTTTAGTAAATTCTCTATACAATACTTTGTATGTCGTTAGGAGAAGCTTTTGACGATGATTGACCGTAAATGACATCCATGCTCACCCACACTGAGCCGAAAATACAATGATTTTTTTAACCATGTGTCTGGTTAAATTTTTCATGGTAAATGTTTGATAACGAAGACCAAATAACGTTATATAAGGTCAAATGTGCATACAAAATAGTTCAGTGAACGTTATACAAGGTTGGTTTTTTGAAGAGAGAGGCAGAAAAGTGTGCGACATAAACAAAAATTTAAAGATCATTCGGCTCTGTTGTATTGAAGTTTTTGATCTGCTTTGTGTTACACGAAGTTCAGAATTAAGTTACACGAAGTTGCAACGATTGCGACTGTCTTATCCCCCACTCTTTTTCCTTTCTTCTCCTGCTTTGAACGTTTGTAATTTTAAGAAAGATCATAAGACAATTTATCTTGCTCCACCACCAATCATCATTGCGCTATATTGATTGTTTTTCGCACAGTTCGAAGATATATGCAAAGGGTAATTCTCATTAATTATAATGGGACTCCCGTATAAGCATTTGATTTGTAGACGAAGTAATCGTTGCCAAAGACTGCTGAAGAAAACCCTTAGCGGGTTTAAAAACAGCTGTACAGTCTGCCTGGCAATAGCCAATACATTTCACCAATTTTTTAGTTGATTCTGAAAAAGAAACAACAAAAAGGTCTCGAACCAGAATAAAAACTATTCAAGTCAAAATAATGAAAAAAGCCCTAATAAATGTAAACAAAACAAAAACATAATTAGTAGGTTAATTTAATAGTAAAAATTGTAACATTAACTATATTTAATGTTTAAAGAGGTCACTAATAATGAAATAACTTAACAATAAAAATGATTTCTATAACAATCTTCACCGTTAATAATATTAACAATTTCATTGTTTAATCGAACATGTATTGTTTTAATAAATTAACTATGAAATTTTAATATTAACAATTTTCATGGTTAAAAACAATGCATTGTTAAAACAACAATAATTATTTTAATAATAACAATTTTAATAGTTAAAACACTCATCAATGCATTGTTAAAACAACAATAATTATTTTAAAATTAACAATTTGCATTGTTTAAAAATTCAAACATAGAATAGTTAAATTAACTATTATTATTGTTAAATACCAGTCAACAACAAAATGTTCAAATTAACCGTTTATAATGTAGACTCAAAATCATGTTTATTTTTGGTTACATATTTTTTGTCTTCTTACTGCACGCACGCATTTTTCTTCTTAGTACACTCATATGCGACACCTGATCAGAAAATTATTCATTGCGGCCTGAAGGGTTGAAGTTAGAAACACTTGCAATATTGTTTTAGTGGATTGCCTCAATTTAGTCAAACTCCTAGGTTTCGTTTTGTACACCTTTTGCTTGACAGAACGCTATAAAAAAGTTTGCTGCAGTCAGGTCCGGTGACCTTGGGGGCCAGCGAAAAGTGCGGTTTCTGGATATTAATTTGTTTAGGAATTTTTGTTGAAGCTCTGCCATAACCGTTCTGGCTATATGCGCAGTTGCGCTATCTTGATAAACCAAATGCTATTGAATCGGATAGATAAACCATATGAACACAATTCAAAGCCCCTGTTGTGATATAAATTAAAGGTCATTCCCAGGTGTAACAGAAATGGCGCGATTCTGTGATCAGCCAACTCAATAAATAAACTTGACGAAAAATCCGCCTATCTTTTATTGAGAATGATCCAGGGAAACCTATTCTGACGAAAATTCCAGTATTTTCAAATGACAATATTCACGATACGCAAACTTGGTTTAAAAATGAAGTCAGGTCAGGAGTCGCGATTCTCTCTAATAACAATGGACGAAATAGGACAAGTGAACTGTAAACATGGATATGAAGTTCGATGTTATCTCTTTTAGAAGTCCTTACGGTTCGCGTATTAACTTGAGTATTCCCTTTAGAGGCTACTGTGAAAGCTGCCGCAACGCAGAAAATATGAGTCAGTTGAGCATTTGCATGCGTATGCACATTTCTTTAAGAATACAGACTGTACGAGGGTTGCTATTTATAATTCGGGTCGGGCATTAAAAACAAAATAATTTATCATTGAAAATGGTTTTATTGTTTTTCAAAATATTCTCCTTTAAGATCAATACACTTGTGCATGTGCTCAAACCAATTGTCGAAGCACTTTTTCCACTCCGATTGAGACACCTCCAAAACATGATTTATGAACGCTTCAACAGCTGCTTCGGGCGATGAAAAACACTGACCACGCATTTTTTTCTTGATGCTTGGGAATAAAAAGAAGTCATTGAGTGCCAAACAAAGGCTGAACGTTGGATGGCCCATCAATTAGACACCTTGAGTGGTCAAATAGCCCATGGTTTCAGCTGACATGTGAGTGATGCAAAATGATCCGTCTTCTCTTATTCTCTTTCCTCATTTCTTCGAACACTGTTGGCAAACAGATGGTTGTATACCACTCAGAATTGACCGTCCTACGTTCCACTAGGTACTGTGACAACCTGGCCACGAAAAACTTTTGTTGGATTTGGCTCGTCGTGAAAGACCCATACGGTCGATTGCTGTTTTGTTTCGGTTTCATATGCATAGATCTATGATTCGTCACCTGTGGCAATGTTATGCAATGCCTTTGAGCTTCCGCATTAATACTTTTTTAACATCGCTTTGCACTAATCCATACGAGCCTTTTTTGAGCATTCATCAAATTATGTGGGATCCAACGAGAACAAATTTTTTTCAGGGCCATGTTCATTTGGCCCTGAAAATGCCTTATTGATGCTTGTCGAACAGTGCCTTTTTGAGGATGTAACGGCGTCTCAACAATGGCTTGTTTATTTTCATTACTCCAAATGGTACAATTTTGGTTATTAACGTACCGATTCATCCAAATGTGAGTTTCAGCGCTTTACAAAATTTTCTTGCAAAAAGCAGAATCGGTGGCTATCTCGTTTTGGGCCCATTCACCACGATTTGTCTGCTCATTATGAAATGGCAAACCAAACTGAGCAAAAATCAAGTGACAGCTGTTAAAGTGACCAACTCCGAAAAAAGTGTGACAAGATTGAAAACCACACGTCTAAAAAAAACACCTTTTATAAACCTTCTATCTCCCCACTATAGCTCTTTCCTTCTTTCTCTCCTGTTCTATCTTTTTAGCAAGGTTCCACAGTGGGCCTTTGAAGCCTCCGAGTAAACTCTCCATTTTCTCGTGGCGGAATATCCTTTCAACCTAACCTAACTTAAAGGTCATTTCTGGTTTTAGAACCTGCAAGTCTTGAAGTCATATATTTAGTCAGATTTTAATCAAATTTCGTGTACTCAAACTATGGGACGTGGCAGGAGCATCCTAAAATTCAAAAGAAGTATAGTTATTGATTTCCATTTATTATCTTTTGTTAACCACTGTGCTTCAATGTCAATGGATAATTGTGAAATTTATATCTTGAACTCTCCCCTGCCCCGCAGGCATGCCGTGGACATGTTGAAGGGATTACGAATGTTGTTTCCCCAACGATGATATGTAATGCGGTGTTAGCTCTACTCTTACAAAAGGATTTGACAAAGGATCGCATTTGAGCACACACACACACATTCATACAGATGAGTATGAGTACGCATGTATTTGTTATCTTTTCACAGATACAAATGCGTGTTGGCGCACTTTTGTTTGGTCAAAAGGTTAGTGAATGAAGCATATCAGTGTGCGATGCACAAAACATGGACTGTTTTTCTCCAGGGTTATTAATATTTCATACGCGCTTGGGCAAGAGCGTAGGTTTTTCGTTTGGACCCCTCCTATGGTGTCTGTAGGTCGCTGGTGAATGCCCACTGTTAATCCACTCCGGCTTTGTGTTAGTAAACGCTTTTGTTATGCGATGCTAGTGAATACGTTTAGGCTCACGTTCTGAAATGATTCTTTCTTAAATAGGTCACTTGTTTTTGAATAAAGAGTATTTTTAGTAGGGACATAAATACTATTACACACGTTTTATGCTGTTAAATAAAAAGGACTGAATGTTTTTGGACCAAATATTTTTTAAAATATTTATTGATGTATATTGTATCCAAAAATAATCTTCTTATTCGAAATTTCCGCCTTTGGCCTTTACACACGCCTCGCACTGGCCAATCGTCAATAGCTGCACGAACCTCGTCTATTGGAAAATTGGCCACAGCTCGAGCCAAAGCAGTCTTAAGAGATCCAATGTTGGGGTATCTTTTGTGACAAACCTTGTCCTCTAAAACCGTCCACAATTTGTAAGCCAATGGGTTCAAATCTGGACTGCCTGAGGGCCATTCTTCAGAGGAAATCAACGCTGGCAAATTTTTTCGTAACCAGGCCTGGGACGTTTTAGCCTTACGGGCCGGCGCAGATTTCTGCTGGAAAGTCCATGGCTGGTTTTGGAACAGGGGATTGTTACGAGGCTTCCACAACGGTTTCTTGGTAAACTTTGGCCGATGTTTTGACTCCTTGTTCGCAGAAATGCAGGTCAGTGAACCCATCGTAAGAGACACCCCACCAAACCATGACTGAAGCTGGGTGATGACCCTTTTCCACCCTTGGGATCAGTTCAGATGCTTCCTTAGATGACCGCGCATATACTCTATCATTTTGCTTGTTAAATTTTTTCTAAACGCTAAAAATTTTTTCATCGGTGAATAACATTTTTCTGTGCAAGTTATAAGCGTGCTTCACCAAAAGACATTTGCATTTTTCAATCCTACTTTTTTAAATCTGCAGTCAATAAATGTCCGGTACGTCGTTTGAAAGCCCCAAGTCTTTTTTAATGATTCGACTCTTGGACTTTTGTGTGATATTCATCTCACGGGCCATGATTTTCGGTTTTCGGAGCGGATTTCTGTGAATTCTTGATTTAACGGCTTTGATGACATGCGGTGTTCGAACAGAGCGTGGGCGGCCCGACCGGTGACGGTCTTTTACATCTCCAGTCTCCTCAAACGGTTTTACGCATCGGTAGACGAACACGCGGCTTATCCCTAGTGGCCAGAGCGTTTTGAAAATATCGCTTTTTCATTTCACATTTGAAAAGCGCACGGTTCTCATTATCTGGCCACTCCTCCATGATGAAAGTTGAAACAGTTTTAAAATCCCGTCACAGACTAACGCTATTTATGTTAGCTTTTAAAACCCATATGACATTAACGGGGTATGTTCAGTTCTACTATTGAAATGGGTGTTACAGTATTTATGTCCCTACTCAGTATTAAGTGTGTCAAGACCTTGAAATGTTAGTGCCTGGGACCCAGTTCTGGAGAGATATTGGCCGTGATCTATTGGCAACTCGCTTAGGAGGTCGCCAACGCGATAACTTTACACCATTGTGCAATACTGTGTACTTAAATTCTTTACAGAAAACTATAGACAACATTCGTTTATTCCCTTGTTTCAAATAATTTAAAATTTTGGGAATAAAGTTGTTCAAGAATAGCCTTTAGCGAGTTTAAGTTTGCTCGGTTATTACTGGATTATACTAGCATTTCATTAATATCTTTTTTACAAATTCAAAATTTTCAAACGTTTTATGATTCAAAAAGCCATTCAGTTCTTGTAATACAAAGAAATTTTAAAAAAATGTTCGTAAAGTTTTGAAGTTATCACCTTAGCGACGACTAATTACTCGTTTAATAAGCAAGGACCAATTGTATAAAAACAAATTGTTGCAAGTCTTTAATATAAGTAGATGGTAGATACAAAACGAGTTCTCGCCACATAAGAATGAACATGAGATATGCTCTTAAATCAGACAGAAACAATATTTAAAGCCGTCTTTGTACTATTTTTGCTTTTTTGAGCATTTCTATAAGACCTTAGGGGTTAATTTTTAGCTCAAGTCCTCTGAACTACGAAGTAGAAATCAGCCTCTAGAAAAAATGTCATAAGTTCTCATGCAGAATAAAAAAGTACTGGAAAACCGCACAGTATCTAGTGTTGACCTAACATCCCACTTTTTGAACCTAGTCCTAGGCAATATTCTTCTACAACTATAAAGAAAAGGATGTGAATTCGTAGCATATGTGACAGTGCATAGAGAAAGGGACCTTAGGGTAAAAAAATCAATTTTCACTTTTTTTTATGTGGACAACATCTGAGCATCGAATGAGACCGATCCCATGCCCCAAAAGTGTTCCCTCCCAGAGATATGCGCGTTTTATGAAAGTGGTGGTACACCAAAGATACACGTATTTAGATCTTTAAAATGGCTCTCCTGAACAAAACTGGTTTTTACCCTTAGGTCCCTTTCTATTTTGCGCGTCACATATGCAAATGACCTGGCACTTGCGGTTTAGAAAAAATACCCATCTATTCTCAGAGGATATCCACACGGACAGAAAGTGAAGCATTCGTCGTATTACGGAAGTGAGCCACTTACACTTACCGACAAGATAAGTTCTCCCAAAGATGATGCATTCTAGGCCAGTACTTGATAGGTCAGGTTAGATTGAATGAAACATTCGCCAGGTTGGCAGAAGTGACGAGTTCATCAGTGACGACTAAATTTGTTCCATAGTGGCACACTTAAATAGAAGTAATATTCGATCTATAAAGCAAGAGAAAAGAAGGGAAAGGTTATGAATGATTAAGTGTAGGGGAGTTCTGTTGAATATGTTTTATATGGACCGTTAAGGTCAAAGAGCCTGCACACTACGCGTGCAGGAGAAACCACCCTAGGCGTGGTTGCTCCTCTTCTCCTCTACATCTAAACAGCTGCTTCAAAACTTCTCATTGATCTTATCCTCACATTATGAATCAGCAAAGCCAACGTATCACCTTATGTGTAAAGAAAGGTCAATGAAAAACGTTCCCCAACTATACTGGATTACTACAGTGTCGATCCGGATATACACTCAGATATATGACATGGCTGTTCGATGGTCGGTTTAAAAAAAATCCGTGTAAATGGCTCATCTGACGAAAGTTGGCTTATTTGCAGCGGTACGTAACCAAGGGGCTTTAATCACTACCCCTCCCGCGGTTTTAGAAATCATTATCCACCTATTTCCACTTGATATACTGGTTAGGCAAATAACGACGTCGTCTGATAACCGCCTCAGACAATCTCCACGCTATTTTTCTTCTAGCCCCATCGACCATGGAACGTGTTTTGAGGGCCTACACCAATTCACACTAGTAGAAGACTTTATAGTACCAGCCGCAAGTTTTGAAAAAAGTTAGCCCCTTATAACCCTGACAGGCAAAACGGACAGAAACTCATCGTAGGCTGATCAAATACATAGGCTTTAGTCTAACTAGACGGAAGTTTGGGTTTTGAAAGATTGGAGAGGTCAACCCTTATATTTTTTTAAGGCAGCTATTAAGGCGATCGAAGGTGGTAGCTGGGACAAAATTTCATTATCGGTGTGAATTTATACTCCGATAGACAGCCTGCGTTCAATTATATGCAATCTATCCTAGACCCTGTCGCGCATCTCTTTATCAGATAGACAAGCAGTGCAATGTCCAACTAATTAAGCTGCTGGATTACAGGAACTTTTAATGGAATTATACGACGGCCGTGCTGGCCTAACATGCAATTGCCGTGCTTTTTCTGATCAGTCTGGTTCATGTCAATACTTCCCTCTTTACCTCAAGTTTAATCTCTGATTTGAAGCTCTTGGGCAAGTTACTGAATTAAGGTCGAGGACTTGTACATTCTAGATCACCAGGCAAATCTTATCTAGGAACGATCTAAATCGTTAGAAATTTTTAGTTTCCAATTCCAGTTATGAGATTTCAATGTTATTGCTAATCGATCAGAACTTACATACTCTACGACAAGCGAGCGAAAGATGGGTCAGGACATGCCGGATTATCAGGCAGGAAAACTGGCCGAGACACGACTAAAATTGAAATATCCCTTTCTAAAGCCGTTATCTTAATTTAAGTAGACGTGTTCACGGGACACTGCTCAGTCATACTTTACTGCATACTGTAAAAGTGGTAGGCACGAGGAGGAGGATGAAAGTGTTGATTATCTAGTTAGCTCATGCCCGGATCTAACCTGAGAAGGATCTGTGTCTTCTAAGGCTCACATTCAATAATTAGCAATTTCCGCCGATTTTTGGGGTACTTTTGACAGGGAAAGAGTGTACAAGTTTCGAAATACATTTTTAGACGTCTAAGCACGTCGCCCCCTTACCAAATTGGTCTGCAGGGGTTTTAGAGTGGGTTAGCATAACAACTATCGGTGGAATTACAACAGCCCTTCTAGGACTAAGTGTGTAAAACAATTGCCACACTTGGTCCTTCAATATATCCTTTCTGTGTAATAATCGCACCCACTACCTATTAAGGAAAAACTTAAAGAAAAATGGCACGAAGGGAAAAATTCGTTTGGCAATCGGTTCGGACTACAAAGATTCCGTTGAACGAAAGTACTTTCTGTTGCAATCACCAAATGTTAATAATCTTGATTGACATTCGGTTTAAAATATCATATCGGTTATACTTATAGAATGAATTTAAGAGGCAATATATTTCGTACGTTAAAAAAATACCTGAAGAAGTAATTTTTTTCTGGGGTACTTTTGATTTTTGAGGTACTTTTGATAGGGACTTACCAGGAAGAGTGTAAAAGCTTCGAACTACATTTCGAAACGTCTAAGCACTTCGCCCCCTTATCAGTCCCATAAAGCGCAAAACTTCTGGGTCCTAGCTTAGTACATTTGACTGAAAGACACACTAACAGTATGTCTAAGAAATTTACGATAATCACTAATATAAACTCATTAAGATTCTTGATCAATATTTCGAGGCGTTTAGTATACACTCCATCAATTGGTGTAGGGGTTAAATGGCCAAGCTACGGAACTGCAGAGAATGAAATAGGGGCGGAACGAAAATTATATCGCCTGAAAGACCCAATAAGTGTTGAAGTTCTACAGTTTTGTTTTTACCTTGATTATTTTTATTTTTTCAAGGCCTTTTTAAAAATAATTTAGTTGGTCCATGCACTCACCGTCAATCAGTTCACGAACTAACATTTAGTTGTGCTAATGGAATTATTGGCTTACACCCAATCCTTCAATTTGCAACAAGTATTCGGTTGTGATAATGAATCTGTTTTTTGTGAGCGCAATTATGACTTGGCTCATTTATAACAAGTTTTAAATATATTATGGAATTTAATTTGGGCCAAAGTTCCTGTTGTAGTTTATTTTTAACATTCATACGGGGCTTGCTTCTATCGTTTTACCTACGGCCTCATGGAATACATTTACCAAGGAAAATGATAGAATCCTTAACTATTCAAAATTCCACATTTGCATATGAATAACAAAAATATATTCACTGCCATAGTTGAGTGGAGCTTGAGATTTATGGCTGACAAATAAATTCGTTAGGAGTTGTTAAAAGCTTTCACCGCTAAAGGGGTTTGGAAAATCAGCATAGCAAATGTAAATAAGAAGTAATTGAAACTAGCAGTTGGCGAAAAAATGGGTTAACATCCATCACAGTTAACAAAAGGGAAAAATAACAACAATGACAATAACAATATCCTGCCAAGAAAACCACAATGACTTTTTGTTGCCTTAAAATCACTCACTCAAACACGCACACACACACACACATGCAGACTTTACATACTCCAAGAGACGTCACAAAGAAGACAAGTCAAGAATTATTGGCAGAAACCGACATATGAATGGGAACAAGCAAAAATGGCTGGCAACAACAATAACAGAAAGCAAAAAGTTATTGAATTAATAACACCCGCATACAACATTTCTAAAAAGCCAACGTCTGTCATACAAACACACACACTCATGCTGAAATCTACACACACACATACGCTTACACAAATTCTCAGTCATCATAGACTACGCCGAAGAGAAAAATAAATAACGATAGCAGCATAGCAATGTCATAAATCTCTTATAGTTTTACATATGTGCATACTTATGGAAACACACACACACTTGAAGACACACATACAGGAGTATGTCGATGTATTGGTAAAGGGGGTGTAATAGTTCAACATATACATATGCATGAACACAAAATCGCACAATCGAATCAAATGTAAAAAAGAACGAACGAAGACAAAAAGGGAAAACATCTTCAGCTTCAAGAACCGGAAATGCTTGGAACAACAACAGCAGCAGCAGCAAATATTAGCAGGGACAACATAAAATCCTGGGATGATGTCTAGTTGGGTTTACAAATAGTTTTCCTTAATTACATGCCAGACCAGCTCTCGTGGTGGAACCGTGGTTTCAATATATTTTTCTGGTGATATATGGAAGTTATTCATTACTAATTTTTAGAGAATATATCAGGTGGTTGTGGTTAAAAGTAGCAGTCACTTGAAAACCTAATGTTCGTTTGGAGAAAATCTTTTCATGATGTACCAGCGGTAAAGTAAAAGCTTTCTCGAAAGATTTCTTAGGGACTTGCAGGATATGGTTGCTCCATGTCACAATCATAAAAACAATAAGCACTTCTTTTAAACGAGTTTGATGCTGTGTGGTACGCCTTGTTGACCAGCATTAAATTTTCTTCAATTTGAGTCGTGAAGTGTGTAAAAATGTTTAATAAAAAAACTGCTAAATCCACTCATAGAAAATCCGGTTCATTATTACTATAATTTTGGTTTACCTCTCAAGCGGCAAATATGAAATATATGCCCCCGTTTCTTTAGAAGATTCGAGGACATATCAATAATTGCTTGACTTTTCCAACTTTCCTCGTATTTATATGAAATGCAACACTGCTTCCATCAAGTACCATCTGTTAACAGACTACTGTCAAATTTTGAGAGAGAATTCCGTCAGTTAGTTTTTGTTTAACAGCTGTTCAACAAATACAACCTCGAGTATTTTGTTAAAAATGGAAAAAAGTAAATTTTGAGTGCTCATTAAACATTATTTTTTGGGGAAAAAACCCGCAAATAATATCAAAGCAAGGAAAATCTACTATGGGGAATCTGCACCATCGATTTCAATGGTTAAAAAGTGGTTTACTGACTTTCGTTGTGGTCGCACAAGTACAAATGACGCTGAACGTTCTTGACGGCCAATTGAGGTCAATACACCCGAAAATGTCGAAAAAATCCTCGATATATAGATCGAAGAGTAAAAGTGCGTCAGATTGTTGATGCCATACGCATTTCATATGACAGTGTGGTTTCAATTTTACATGATCAGTTCGGTTAAAGAAAGCTATCTGCAGAATGGGTGCCGCGTTTAGTCTTAATTGACCATAAACATAATCGTGTGACAACTTCAAAGGAATGTTTGGTGTTGTTTAACCGCAATTCGAATGATTTTTTTGTGTTTTTTGACGCTGAACGGTCTTGACGGCCAATTGCGGTCAATACACCCGAAAATTTCGAAAAAAAAACACGATATGGTGTTGGCCGGTCGAAAAGTAAAAGTGCGTGAGATTGTTAATGCTATACACATTTCATAAGCAAGTGTGGTTTCGATGTTCATGATCAGTTGGGTTTAGGAAAGCTGTCTGCAGGATGGGTGCCGCGTTTGCTCTTAATTGACCATAAATGTAATCGTGTGACAACTTTAAAGGAATGTTTGGTGTTGTTTAACCGCAATTCGAATTCGTTTTTGCGATGTTTTGTAACTGTGGATAAACCATGGATCCATTACAACACTCGAGAGACTAAGTAGCAGTCTAAACAGTATGTTTCTCTGGGTGTACCGGCACCGAAGAAGGTCAAGGTGACTTTGTCGTCCAATAAGGATGGCAATAGTTTTTTATGTTCGCGGGATAATCCGAATATTATGCCAACTTATTAGACCGATTTAACGAGGATTTGAAAAAACGACCACTTTAGCCAAGAAAAAAGTTATTTTTTTTATCAATAATGCATTTCTTTTATAAAATTATTTTTCGGCTTGAGGTCATTTATTTAAAGTCGTTGTTCTATGTGTTGTTTAATTTTTATTTATCCCAATATTTCGATTGACTCATCTTGAATCATCTTCAGGGGTTGTCAATTAACAAAACAATGTTGTCCGTCTGATTATCGCTGTCAGTTGACAAATAATTTTATAAAATAGCAACACCAAAGGTCAACTATTCACTTACAGTAATGCATTTCATAATCTGAATGGCAAAATTGCATGAATTGGGTTACGAATTGGTACCTCATCCGCCATATTCTCCGGATTTAGCTCCCAGTGACTATTTCCTCTTTCTAATTCTAAGGAAATGGCTCGATGGAAAGAGATTCAACTCCAACGATAAAATATTGATCACACAAATGCCTATTTAATGGACCTCGAAAAATCCTATTTTTTGGAAAGGATACAAAAATTGGAGAAGCGTTGGACTTTTTTTTTTGCAAAAAAAACTTGTTCTTTTCGAAAAGTCGCGGAATTATTGATATGGCTTCGTATTCGATTTAATAGCCCAAATGTATTTTCCTAATTACAGGGTGCAGCACCGTTTGTTGCTTTTTTGCACTGCAGGCTGTAGCAGCACTGTTGGTCGAAGAGAGTGGATAGTGTGTGCGGCTTATAGCGGCTGACGGGAGATTTGTATTCGTCTGCCT
The DNA here is from genome assembly GCA_963513945.1 of Hydrotaea diabolus. Taxonomy (NCBI): domain Eukaryota; kingdom Metazoa; phylum Arthropoda; class Insecta; order Diptera; family Muscidae; genus Hydrotaea; species Hydrotaea diabolus. The sequence goes on from OY740719.1 coordinate 178,962,980, forward strand.
TTTAGTTGCCATTATGCATTGGACACGTGAGGAGAGGTCATTTTGTGTTGAAGCTTATTTTTCAAATGCGCACTCGATCATTGCAGTGCAGCGTGCTTTTCGTTTACGATTCGCTGTCCCCCGACGCGGACCTTTTCCTGAACGGCAATCAATTGTAAATTGGGCAATTTCGTTGAGATCAGCTGCTGAGAGAAGGATTACAACAACACAAAACATCGGGAGAGTTAGAGCAGCAGTACTGCAATCTCCGAAACGCTCTGCTCGGAAGCAATTACTTGCTCTTGGCATTTTCAGACGTTCTCTCTACCGGATTCTTCATGTTGCACATGAAGAGAGGTCATTTTGTGTTGAAGCTTATTTTCAAATGCGCACTAGATCATTGCAGAGCAGCGTGCTTTTCGTTTACGATTCACTGTTACCCCTCGCGGACGTGTTCCTGGGCGGCAATCAATTGTAAATTGGGTAACTTCATTGAGATCAGCAGGGAATGTGTCATGTGTACGAGGGGGACCTGACAGAAGGATTACAACACCACAAAACATCGGGAGAGTTAGGGCAGCAATACTGCAATCCCCGAAACGGTTAGCACGAAGCAATAACTTGCTCTTGGCATTTCCAGACGTTCTCTCTACCGATTCTTCATGTTGCACATGAAGAGAGGTCATTTTGTGTTGAAGCTTATTTTCAAATGCGCACTCGATCAATGCAGTGCAGCGTGCTTTTCGTTTACGATTCGCTGTCCCCCCTCGCGGACGTGTTTCTGGACGGCAATCAATTGTAAATTGGGTGATTTCGTTGAGAACTGCAGAGGTGTGTACAAAGGGGACCTGACAGAAGGATTACAACACCACAAAACATCGGGAGAGTTAGAGCAGCAGTACTGCAATCTCCGAAACGCTCTGCTCGGAAGCAATCACTTGCTCTTGGCATATCTAGACGTTCTCTATACAGGATTCTTCATGTTGCACTTAATTTTCGCTATTTGACACGGCGGACCTCTTGTAAAGTCATTCTTGGAACTATACCCCGTGACGCAATCGTTTTTTTCCGATGAGGCACATTTGCACCTCAGTGGGTGTGTAAACAAACAAAATATGCAGTACTGGAGGGAAACAAACCCTAGAGAACTTCACCAGAGACCTCTGTATTCGGACCGCGTCACTGTGTGGTGCGCCATACTTTTTCCAGGATAACCGTCTTTCCGTAACTGTGAACTCCGAACGGTACTTGACTATGATACAGGATTTTTTCCGCCGGCACTTGAGGTATTGCATTAGAGGACACATGGTTCCAACAGGATGGTGCCACTGCATACACAGCGATAGTTACCATGAATTGTTTGATGCAAACGTTTCTGTGGACGGTTTGTCTCTTTAAGGAGTGATGTGAACAGGCCGGCAGACTTAGCCCCATGCGACTTTTTCCTTTGGTGTTACCTGAAGTCGAAGGTGTATATCAACCGTTCCAACACCTTGAAAACCCTTTTTAACAATATTGAGGCTGAAATTGGCAAAATACCAGTCGACATGCTTGTTAGAGTTTATGAAAACTTCAGAAAACGTATGCAGCAGTGTGTGGATAGCGAAGCTCGACATTTGCCAGATACACTTTTTAAAGCCATGTAATTTAAAAACTCCCTTACTGTTCAATGTAATTAAAATATAAAATAAATTTTTCTAAGGTTCATAATTTTTTTATTTCATTTCCAAATAAGCAAATTTCCACGCTCCACCCTGTGTTAATTGTTGAATAGCAATACTTTTTTTTCACAAATCCAAATCTAAAATTTGTTTTTAAAATTTAGCTAAAGTTTGGGCCCAAAACATAACAATGAAATTCTGTCTTTAATATTTATTATGTGGGTACTCTTTAAAATACTCACACTTAATATCCTTTTCCACCCAATAATTAAGTAGCTTAAGTCGTGATAAAACACAAATTTTAGTCATTTTCGTCTTAAGAATTGTTACGCGGACCCTCTTGCTTTTGGTATGCTGAAGATAATGAAACTCGTAACTTTTAAAAGTTTATTTAAATTTAAATATTCACCTGAACAGCACGAAAAGTCGTGAAGTAAATTTAATCTCTATTACTGATTTTAAGCGACTATTCTAGGGGAGAGGGAAACGAAATCCTAAAAGCATCAGTAAGAATTTTACTCAAGTTTCTGCCGGCCCTTACTTTCGTTACCGTTCGTTCGTTACACGCTAAGGTGCTCTCCCATTCACCCTGCCCATATAACATTAATTGAAAAGGGTCCTTAGTCCAATAAGGTCACACAAATCACAGTGTCTTGTTACACAATATTGTAGAGATGTTTGTGCTGAACCAATGGGGGCCAATGAACCAATAACCCGCACTCAGACACACACACACACTCATACAGACACAGACACAGTATCACTCATACATATACAAAAGTATAAGTTACTATCACCACATTATTGGAAACATTTTGTACAACAGGATGTTGGGTCCTTAGGTCGGTCGGTTGGTTTGTTAGTTGGTCCTGCTTCTAGAATATGATGCTCTCAACATTGCACCGTTTTATCGATACGTAGGCTGCTTTCATCAGACGCCACGCCACCGCTTCTTTGGATGGCGAATATTTGTGTCGTCTTCGGGAAATAGGAGCTGCCACAACAATTGAATTTTCTCAATAGAAGTCCTGACTCCACGAATGGCTAAAGAACTATTTGCCCCGTGCTGCCGCACTACAACTCGAGCATCGAATACTCGAAATAGATTTTCCTTTTGTTGGTGTGTATGTGTGTGTGCGTGTCTAGCATATCGATAAAACTTCGTTTGGAGGAGGGCAAGAAAAAAAGGATGAAAACAATAGATATCCGCTTACATTCACTCTACACGGGATGTAGATGTTGCTGCTGTTTAGAAATCTTCTTAAGTTGTTTTCAGTTCGAAGGAGACAGTGAATGAATATAAATCAGGATATTTACACTCGTGCGCCAAGGATGTCTCCTTTGCTCTCTATGGCTAGGTCTTTCTCTCCTCCACGGATTGTCTTTGTCTTGCAAAGCGGTTTTGTAGATTTAAATCATATCAGGTTTCCGATAAAAAATACTAAAACAAATTTGACTGTGCGTTTGTCCTGCTGTCCCTCCGCTTGCTCTCCGTTCCTGTCATAATCCTTAAAAGCCATTTATTTTGTGATGGTATTTGTCGAATTTATTGATTTATGTTGTCCAATATTAAAAACTACTGCCATGACGGAGGAGGGTCGTCTGAGAAGCTGGTTAAAAATAGAATGTTATTTGTCAGACGTATGGTTCGTCCTTGGCCCGAACCAGAACGGTGTGCGAAGGTTTCTAGAAATGGATTAAATTTTACCATTACATGTGGTTACAAAAAAGGGATACTGAGTTGGTCTAAAAACAACCTCTTGGGTGATAAAAACAATATTTGTCGATGTTTTTTTTAGTGCTTGCTTCTTAAGCGAGGTAAAGGCCGCTAATGCGATAACTTCAAACCGTTGTACAAAAATAAAAAAAATGTCTTTTGTTTACCGAAAACTATTAATGATTTGCGTCATAAATGGTTTAATTTAAAACTTTCAAGTTTTTAGGGAAAAGTTAACAGAATAACCTGTAGCGAGGGTGGCCCAACTAAGACAAAACCGTCGTAGTCCAAAAACCGTTCTCCTGCAACGAAACAAATACAGTGTGGAGCGCAATAATTTGCTCTTTTGCACTGTAGGCTGTGGCGGCGCTGTTGGTCGTAGACAAAAAATAATGTCCGTGGCTTATAGAGGCTGACGGGAGATTTGTATTCGTCTGCCTTTCAGTTGCCATCATGCATTGGACACGTAAGGAGAGGTCATTTTGTGTTGAAGCATATTTTTCAAATGCGCACTCGTAAATTGGGTAACTCCATTAAGAACAGCATGGAATGTTGCATGTGTACGAAGGGAACCTGAGAGAAGGAATACAACACCACAAAACATCGAGAGAGTTAGAGCAGCAGTACCGCAATATCCGAAACGCTCTGCTCGGAAGCAATCACTTGCTCTCGGCTTTTTCAGACATTTAATTTGAAAATTTTAAGTTTTTAGGAAAAAGTTAACAGAATAGCCTGTAGCTAGGGTGGTCCAACTAAAACGCACGATGTTAATTGTTAATAAAGCAATATTTTTCAAAAAATTATTTTAATATTTTTTTATTATGATAGAAGGATCAATGACAATTATGCGTAAAACAAAATATCGCCCAAATGCTCGCCATGGTGTCGGTGGCATACCTTGTTCCGATGGTCCATATTTTCAATGACTCTAAGACATAATGAAGGTTCAATGTCAATAATGGGCCGAATTATCTCATCTTTAAGCTCTTGAATTGTTCTTGGCTTATTGTCGTACTCTTTTTCTTTTAAATATCCCCAAAGAAAAAAGTCAAAAGGTATCAAATCACATGATCATGGCGGCGAATCAATATCGCCATGACGTAAGATAACACGGCCATTGAATTTCTCACGCGAATGTGTCATTTTATAATTGGTTGTGTGACAAGTGGCACCATCCTGTTGGAACCACATATTGTCCAGTTTCATATTCTCAATTGTTGGACGCAAGAAGTCCGTTATCATCTTGATAGCGAACACCATTAACGAGCGAACACCACTCACGAGTCGAGGTTGACGTCTCTTTTGTCACATTTTTGCGAACAACTTCAATGTTTTCCGCCGAACGATCTGGGCGAGCAGGCACAGGTGTTTTCACATTTCTGACAGAGGCCGGTTTGCCTTAATTTTCGCACAATTTTCCCGATTGTGTAAGTAGACACGATTATGTTGACCAAAATAAAACACGAAGTGCAAGAAATGCATTTGTTTTCCTAAAAGGCTTCAACAATTTTAACGCGCAGCTCAATTGTGTAAATCTCCACGATTGAATTTGTCAATCACTGAAACAAAGAAATGTCAAATTATGTTGGACAAGAAAAATTACGTTAAATTGTGACCCACAATTAACACCGTACATCATGGTTGGACCACCCTTTAGTATTTCATTAATAAATTTTTTCTATACTCGTAAATTAAAAGCTTCCAATTCAAACGAAACCATACTTGAGTTGTGGTGATTGTTCTGTCGTTGTGTGCATCATAATATGGTTGTGTGTATCAAAATGTGTATATGTAAATTAGATTTTTGTTGTATGTGATCCTAATATGGTTGTGGGAATTATACTATGGTTGTGGGAATTATACTATGGTTGTGTGGGATTATAATATGATTGTTAGGGTTAAATTTATGCCAGAGGTAGATGATAATATGACTCCGGAAATCATAATAAGGTTTCGGGAATAATTCTATGGTTGTGGGGATCATAATGTGCTGGTGGGGATCATAACATTGTTTTGTGTGTACGACTATCAACAAATATTGTGAATTTGGTGAAAATCACACCACGCTTGTGGTTGCAGGGATAATAATATGTTTGCGTCAGATTTTGTTATGTTAGTCATACAGTTGTTGTGTGTGATCATAATATAGTTGTGGGGATTAAAATACGGAAAATATAATTTTAAATTATTTTACACATAATCATACTATGTTTGTGGGGAACTATAAAAAAAGTTGCATGTGATCATAATATGGTTGTAATAGCACATTTTATGGTTGAGAAAGATCATGACATATTAAGCGCAATCGGGCAAGGTTGCGTGAGATCATAGTTTAGTCGAGTATGATCATAATATTGTTTTTTCGGATCATATAGTGATAATATTACGGTTACTTATGACCTACTACGCTAATAGTATAAATTTATATTCAATAATCTTATGTTGCTCTTTAAATACAGTAATTGCAACCATATTGTTTCTGTTTCATATACAGGGTGATCCAAATCCAAGTTTTTTTTAAAGCCCCGGAAAAAGGTCATGCATTTTATTTCGTATATTAGCTGTGTTCTTTTCAGGTTACTAAACTAGCATTTGTATAAAAGTAACTCGGTTCGCAAGTGAGTTAACCTAAACTTGCTAAAATAGTGAGGAAAAATAACCTCACCTATTTTTCCAACAAAAATCTAATATGGCACACCCTTTTTTATAAAAACATATGTTTTTTGTTATGTATACAAAAAAAATCACACAACAAGATGATTTATTGGCAAATTCGTATTGGCTTCTTCTGCAAGAAATGATATCGGATTTTAGTCTCATGTTCTGATTTGGGTTGTCAATTGTGTAGAACCACATAATAAAAAACACAACTTTTTTCCATAAAAATTGCATTTTTGAATAGTAACGTACTGAGAAAAATAAAATGTACTTCGTAATATCATAAGAAATATATTTTACAATGAAGCCAACATCAAAAATTGATTTTCAGCCTAAAAAAATAAATTTAAGATGCAAGAAATTGCACCATTTGTATGACACCACCATCTAGCGTGAGTTTAAGGTAAAAATAAATATCAAATATGAAATTTCCAATGTTCTTTCTTGTTAGACAGCGTTCAAAAATCACCAACTTCAAACAAAAAAAAAATCTCGCACTGAACTAAAGAAAACCCTTAAAGGTTTTGTTATGGATGGTGTCAACTTTCATTTGCAATTGGTCTCATCCCATTCGCATTCAGAAAGTTCGATTTCGTATCACTGTGTAATCAATTGATTGAAGTAGCCTCACTGACCAGGAAATACGGTTAAACGCCGGATTTTCAGCAAGGTAGGGATTTAACAAGTCCGGCGATATCACTCCTCTCTGTGGAAGCTTTGGTTTAATTTATAGCGCTTTGACTAATTGTTCCTGCACACAGAGAACCGATTTATTGCCAAAACCGATTTTTTGCCAACCAAATGTTCGTGGTTGGACTTACTCTCCATGTATTCCATCACTACAGCCGAATGTTGATCGTGCACACATCAATTTCTAGTAAATGGAACTAAAGACATCGGTTGAAGAGAAAAAGTATCGGCAATAACTATCAAAAATGATTATTTGAAAGAAATTTTTAATTGTATTGGTTTGTTGTTATAGATTGTTGGTTTTAAGTATTCTTTTAATTCGATTGCCATCACCACGAACTGGACCAACATATGTTTTCGTTTTATGTACTCCGTTCTGACTTGAAAATCTATAGGATTCAATAAATTTTGTAATAGATATTCGGCCAAAATTCAAAATAATATCTCTTATTTTTTGGAATCTTTCAATCAAATTTGAAAAAAACAACAGAAATTCAAAAATATTTAAAATAACGATTTAATTTTTCTATCTTTTTTGTGTTTTCGTCATAAACTATGACTTTGTTAGTCTTTACAAACCTATAAATTATTATAGGGATTATATTCTGATGTTGGAATAACCAAAGTAATGTTAGAACAGTGAACAAAGCTGGGCTTGGTTACAACAATAAACGTTAAACTGTTGTCTCCACTTATTATTATGGGTGGTTGCATTAACCGCCCGTTGTGGCAACCAATCGTTTTATTGAATTCGCTAGGTATAACCGATTTATTAGCTGTGAATACCGTATCTATTTTCGTAGCTACCATATTATGGTATGTCGAACCATGTTACCTCCAATAACATGGAAAATTATTGATTGCAACATAAAGTGTGGTTAGCCAACCGAATTTTTGCCGTTCGGACTAAATTTCAACAGATCTTATCTCTATGTGTAAATTCCACCAACGACTGACGCCCAAGCATGTAGTTGACGATCGAACACTTGAAACAAGGCGTGGAAGACGTTTTCTTTGTGCGTCATAACTTGTAGTTTTCGCGCTTGCTTTCCCTGTGGAAAAAATGAGAGCTACTGCTTCTCAAATTTGTGTATGAAAACGACCAGAAAAACTTCTTGTTCTCGTCAATCAAAATAGCCCTTTTATGTCTGTTCTTGAAGTACGTATTCTGTGTTAGACTTTCCCCTCGGCTTCTTTAAATTTTATAATTTTATTGACATATTGGAGTTCAAATGTACATAAAGTCCAGTGATATCTAAAATACACACATTTTTTCCCGAATATATCACCACTTATAATACGACCCCCTCTAAGCTTTCAATATGTATCCGATTTTTTTCTGGAATACCAATATATTTATGTCGTTGTGTACGCTTACGTAGATTTTTGTGGAGGTAAACAAATCGTTCCCTAATCCTCCCCAATCCCCACTTCAAATGCGTATCCTATGCCACCACAAGGAAGCTTAGCCCACTTAACTGTCCCTTCCGTTTGTTTTAACAACCTTATGGCGAATGAATTTGATGATGCTGCTGCCGACGACGACGAGGATGATGATGATGGATGAAATTGTTGTGGACATGGTGATTCCTTCTCTGATCCGATTAGATAAACGTGCCAATCCATTAGGCTGAAATTGCTCATGATTTTGATGTGCTGAGTGCTTGAAAAATTGATTGAATGGCTGGGGAAAGCTAAAGTATATGCGTACTCACTCATCTTGAGGCCCTTGAAGCGGGGACTTGTCGCTGTTCCTTGGCCGGGCGGCTTCGCAATGCGGGGTGTGGTGGCGGTCGAAAAACACGTCCCGCACAATTTGTATAACATTTGCACTATTAAGCGGCCATCAACAGGAAAATGATAAGTAATCTCATTGACCGGAATGTCATAAATGTCACATCACCATAAATTGCGGTGTTTATTTTTGTCGGTTGTCATCAAGTCTAAAGGCTGGACAAATGGAAATTGGATACATCGCAGTGATGTTTGCGTTAATAGGCGGAATTACTCGAACATATTAAGGTGGCATTTGAGGGGGGGATGAATGTAAACAATTTTGAGACCTAGAAGGCAACTTGTCCTAAAAAACATAAACGTAGAGTTTTTGTAAATTTGTAGAGGATTTCTCAGTGATTTGATGGAAGCAATGCATGAATGATTAACAAGGAATATTTTAACTTTACGGAATGCGATAAGGTGTTCGCTGCACAGTGGGCAGGTAGTAATTTTTAAATTTCTAACAGTGGAGTGCTTTAAAAGAGGGTATTAAACATTATTGCTGGTCATTTATCCCGAATCGAAATTCAAGGGCACATTTTGTACTCTCATCCACGATGTAGGGGATGTTGTGGTAGCAAGCAACGATCGGATTAGTACTTATCTTGGTCATTCTTCATTTCTAGGACACGTAGAAAAAAAGTATGGTTGTTGTACAACAGCATTATGATCCCCACAACAATTTTATGATTCAAATACAACCATAATATGATCCTTACAACAAAATTATGATTCACACATAACCATAATATGGTCCCACAACCATAGTATGATTCACACTCGACCATAGTATGTTTTACATACAACCATAGTATGTTTTACATACAACAATAGTATGTTTTACATACAACCATAGTATGTTTTACATACAACCAAAGTATAATCCTCACAACCATAACATGATTCACACTCAACCATGTTATGATCACACCCAATTATTCTATAATCCCCAAAATTATTTATTTGAATCGGGTTAAGTTGTCAACGATAGATTTGAATTAAGAAAATTATTTTATAAAATTACTTTTCGGTTTGAGGTCATTTATTTAAACTCGTTGTTCTATGTGTTGTTTAATTTTTATTCATCCCAGTATTTCGATTGACTTCGCCAATCATCTTCAGGGGTTGTCAATTAACAAAACAATGCCGTCCGTTTAATTTTCGCGGTCAACTGACATCAATCGAAATATTGGGATAAATAAGAATTAACACAAAGAACAACGAGTTTAAATAAATGACCTCAAGCTTTTCATATTGTTGCTACAACCATATATATTTTTAAATTTGTCAATAATACTATTGTTACATTTCATCAATATAAATATTGCGGCAATCATACTATTGTCAAAATAAAATTAAGAAAACAATACTGTGGCTGCGAAGAACATACTTTTATTGCGGAGAACATATTATTGTCGTTACCATGCAGTAATCAAATTTATTCTCAGCGTGTAGATACTGACCTCCACGAGTTGCTCGGTTGTCACCGGGCTGGCTATCCGAACACCCGTTGGGTTAGTATGCTAACATGTGCACATGTGTTTACCATAAAAAAAATAAAAATTGTGTGGCCTAGTACCAACCAACCACTTTCACAAAATCAAAAACCGCAATGAAAGCGAAAAGAAAAATGAAAAGCCGGAGCCCTTCTAATTGTTGTCGAACCCTGATATGGACTATGATTTATTAAAATGCACCTGCAGTGTCCAAACGATTACTTGGAAAGGTTCCGGTCCCTCCAACTGGGAGATGTCCTTGAAAGATATAGTGCTGACATCACCGCCATCCAGCAAGTGCGATGGACTGGACAAGACGAATTAAAAACAAACCACTGCAATCTATATTACATCGGTTTTGGGTAAGGTTTTGTGGTGAACAAGATGCTGCGACATCTTGTTTCCGGGTTCACTTCAGTTGATGAACGATTGGCCACAATTCGAATCAAGGAAAAATATTTATACATCAGCCTAATATGTGCACGCGATCCAATGGAAGAGAAAGGCGATTACGCCAAAGATAACTTTTATGAGCGCCAAAACCAGGATTATGACCGCTGGCTCAACCTTGGTATTTAAAACGTTTAAGGGGATTATAATGCCAATGTAGTCTTTGGACCCACTTTCGCAAAATTAAGCCTCCGAAACCGGAATGAGGTTGCTTTATTTTAGCTAGAGAGAATAGAGAGGCGCCAGATTTCCACACTCAAACTTTCAGATGTCTACTTGGTTGTCCCCAGACCGTGAAATGCGATATCAAAGTGATTATGTTGTGGAAGACGGAAGGGGCCCTTCCAGTGCTCTTATGATGACTCGTTCGAGCTTTCGACCGTTATGGGGTTAATGACACACACCGTGGTTTTTGAGGTGTAAAAATAAGTATTTCCATGATGAAATAGCAAACAATAGGAAAAAAAAATAGTTAAACTCATCTCACAGGTTATTTGTGAAAAAATCAATATTGAAAAAAACACCTCGAGATTGATCACCCTATACATTACAAGGCACAGAAAAAGCTGGATGAGTTTGTTACCTAACTGCTACGAAAAAACTACTTCTCCGCCGCCCAATGATCTTGGGCGGCGGATGTCCTACATATTGTCACCCAAACATATGTCCCACTCATTGTTACCCAAACATCGCTATCACGACACCCATGGCACAACGACGAGTAAAAAAAAAGCTACAGGAGCAAAGAATGCTGCCCATAACGCAGTGCTGCAGGGTATAGCAATAAGAGATGCATGGGAGACATATTGGAGGGCTAGAAGGGAGGAGAAGCTCCTATTCGCACAAAAGAAATGAAAATTGTAAGGAGATTGAAATGTGCAGGAAAAAAAATAATGCCTTAAAATGCTATCAACAAATCAAGCACCAGACTGGGGGCCCAACTAAAGGTGAACTCCTGCAGAGGTAGAAAGGAAATCTGCTGACGTATACGACAGGTGTACCGAGTATATAAAGAGAACACGTTGCCAACCTTTTGAAACCTGGAATTTTTGTTGAAGACGACCAATCATTGATGACGTGGAAGAATGCCAATTACCCAGCTTAGAAGGAGTCAGTGCAGCAATCAAGCACCTTAAAAATAATATGGTTCGCAGATGCCAATGGTTTTAGCTATTCATCTGTGTAACTCAGTTAAAAAGATTTTTGAAAGAGTGGTTTACTCTAGAAGCTAATAAGTTCAAGTTTGTTGTTGTTTGTCGCCAGGGGAAGGAAAAGTAAGAAAGCAAAGTTAATGTAGACGCACGATTCGCCGTTGATGTGGGCGGCTTATCAATAACATTATGTGTGCTGCCGACAAGGGTCTGCTCGTTTAACGATATAAAAGTTGCTTGATTTTGCATATGCGCAGTTTAATTGTCGAATAGTGAGGACACAATCGACTCATTGAAACGATTCCTACCATATTGACAGACTAGCCGACTGACGTTTCTTCAAATCGAGAGTTAAAAGATAACATGCTTGATGACAGAACCCTCAGTGTACTGGGCCCTGTCCATAAAAAGGGAAACCGCACGTGGGTACTTACGCAAGGGAATGAAGCAATGCTGGAAGTATTCAAAAAAAGGTTCTTCAAAAAATCTTTAGACCCCTTTGCTGTAATGACGAATATCGACGGCAAACAAATAAAATGAGATATGTCAACCACAATGATTGCGCTGACTGGGACATGTTGACTGGGATGAATGAAAACCCAACGGCACTAAAATGATTTTTAACGAAGAATGAATGGGCCTACCGAGAATTTAGTGGAAATGCAAAGTCCAGCAAGACCAACAAATTCTAGTGATTTATGCTGTTTCTGTAACATTTTGATGCATATTGTAATTCAGCTTTAACAGCGGCTTCGAATTAGATGTCAGTAAAGAAATTAAATCTTGAGCGCGTAACCTCCCTTGGAGTTTACCATTATTTTATTTCTATGTTGAAGCACGTGAATCTTAAATCTGATCGAAGGTAAAACAGGTTAAGAACAAACATTTAAGTATGTAAAAATATAAATTAAGGAAAATTTCACTACAAATCCATATTTTATGAGGGCGACCGCAAAAGTAACTGGCCTAACATAAAAAAACCGTTTTTTTTGGAATTATTATTATTTATTATTCAACATAATCTCCTTCCAACTCAATGCACTTCTTCCAACGTTTTTCAAGTTTTTTAATTCCATCCGAAAAATAAGATTTTTCAAGACCTTCAAAATATGCCTCAGTTTCAGCATTAACCTCGCTATTGGACGAAAATTTTTTGCCACTGAGAAATTTTTTTAAATTTGGAAACAAGAAATAATCGTAATTCGGCCAGTTTTTGTTGAATTAAAAATGCAGTGTGTGAAGGAGCATTATCTTGATTAAAAGAACTTTTTTTTCTAAATGCGGTCGTTTTATCTTTTTCTTCGCTCAACCGATCCAATAATGCACAATAATATTCACTATTTATAGTTTTTCCTTTCTCAAGATAATCAATAAATATTATACCCCTTGCATCCCAAAATACTGTGGCCATTACTTTTCCTGCTGACTTAGCAGTTTTCGCCTTCTTGGGACCACTTTTACCAGCTTCTATCCATTGTTTTGACTGTTCTTTGCATTCTGGGATGTAGTGATGGATCCATGTTTCATCAACAGTTATGAATCGGCGCAAGAACTCTATTGGATTACGCTGATAAATCGCTAAAAGCTCCTCGGAATTAGTCCAACGGACTATTTTTTGTGGCAAAGTCAACAAACGCGGCGGATCTCTTGCGGATAACTTTTTCATGTGGAGTTCATCATGTAAAATACTCCAAACTTGTTTTTTGTGTATTTTAACAATATCAGCAAGTTCTCTGAGCTTTATTCATCTATCTTAAGTCACTTCATTAAATATTTTTCTAATGTTTTCAATAGTAGTAGCAGTTTTCGGTCTTCCGTACTTGAACGACCCATTTTAAATTGTTTGTTTCGTCATTTTTGGCTATTATAACGAAGTTTTTATTGTTTGGTCCATCCAACAAAGTTTTACAATGTTATTTGTTGAAGCAACAACTAAAAACATTATTTGAATTCCATTAGTATAACTGAATTATTGGTGGATGTTATCATAATGAAATCATAGCTACCATCATATGGTATGTTGAACCGATTTTCCACTAAAATAATAAACATATGTGACGGGCAAAATAGAAAGGGACCTAAGGGTAAAAACCAGTTTTGTTCAGGAGAGCCATTTTAAAGATTTAAATATGTGTATCTTTGGTGTACCATCACTTTCATAAAACGCGCATATCTCTGGGAGGGAACACTTTTGGGGCATGGGATCGGTCTCATTCGATGCTCAGTTGTTGTCCACATCATTGTTGTCATCACATATGGTGATGGCAACAAAAATTCATCTCGTCCCATTGAGATTTTGTAGTTCGGATTGAATTTTTCAACTGATTTTTTCTCTGACCCTTCAAGACCTGTTTCTATTCTTATGCGAACTCCCTTCTTAAAAGCCTAATTAAGAAATGGTAAACATAACATAAAGTCATAAAGAAAATTACCCTACCCCAATTCAAATTAATGCTGCACACATTCCGTTTAAAGTGGCAATAAACCTTTTAATCTTCATTTAAGTATTTACACATCTTACAATATCATACGTTGAAACTAAGAAACTCATTTGAAATCCCAGGACTGGAACAGAGCAGTTCTGAGCCCCTGTTTCGACAGCATCATGAAAATCCACTTGAACGATGGGGCCCTTAATGCATTGACCCCAAACGCCCATGGTGGGGTTAACAAAATCACTGATGCCCTATAGAATATATGTATCGCATATCGGGCCATTATCCGTGTTGTTGCTACGTAAGCTTAGGTTTTTTCTTTATCGTTCTAATAGTTTTTTAAGTTACTCGTGGCGTTTTTTAAGAGTATCCTTACACAGTGTGTGTGTATGAGTTACATGGTTTGTGCGTATGTGTGTGGAAATGTTAAGTCAAATCACGTTGTCACTTTTGTGTATGCTTCTTCCTTCTGCTGTCTCTTTTTGTTGCTTCTCAGCTTCTTCTTCATTTAATAAATGACGCTTTCTTTAACACATACTTAACCCAAAAAATACACTTTGGTTTTTTTTTTGTCTTCTTTTATTTGAGGAAGAGCGTGTGAGAGAGAGAGAGTGGAAGGAGATACTACAAAAAGGTAACATACCGTGCGACAACCCCTGAATATATACTATACATTTTATTATTATTTTTTTTTTTGTTACAACGACAACGTCGTCGTTGTCGATGTGTTTATCGACGACGTGTATATGAACAAGTTTGGGGCACCAAGGAACGAACATAAAAAAAATTGAGAAAAAAGACAGACAAGGCAGCTCTCTTGTAGATACATCATGTAATACCTGTAGTTTTACACGGCACGACCAACAAATTCGAGAGGAGTGTTTGCCAGCCACTGAGGATGAAGTGGAGACGTGAGGTGGTTGCTGGGGCCAAACAGGGGGGATCTCATGTTAAACGTTCATTTTCGTAGAAATATTTTAACAAGAATTTCCTCGTTTGCTTTGTCGCATGATTGATTGCATCTTGAAGGATGTGGGTGGATGGTGTGTTTAAGTCAATGAAAGGAATTCTTATAAATTTCATAGAAACACGCACATACTCCAACCAATACATGTTTTAGTATAGAGCAATTTGTCGCAGAACAATGTTCCCTATTTAAGAAAACGCTCACGCTGCGTAACAATCGACACATTTCAATTTTAAGGAAACCCAAATGAAGACCACTTTAAACTGCCTTAGATAGTGAGAGAACGACTATGCAATACTCGTATCCTACTTCAACTTTATAATATCGTACCTTTTCAATTATTCATTGGTTCGATAAATGTTCGTACTAAAGAGGTTATGAAATTTTAAAGTACCCCTAAAAGTAGGCAATAACAATCTTGTTTGCAAAGTTCATTGTAAGCTTTGTTTATTTCTGGATCGCAAAACATCCTAGGTAGGCAATACCTATCAGAGGTGCAAGCACAGCAATTATTATTTATCGATTTATCGCAGAACAATGTTCCCTATTTAAGAAAACACTCACGCTGCGTAACAATCGACACATTTCAATCCAAATGAAGACCACTTTAAACTGCCTTAAATAGGGAGAGAACGACTATGCAATACTCGTATCCTACTTCAACTTTGTAATATCGTACCTTTTCAATTATTCATTGGTTCGATAAACGTACTAAAGAGGTTATGAAATTTTAAAGTATCCCTAAAAGTAGGCAATTATAATCTTGTTTGCAAAGTTCATTGTGAGCTTTGTTTATTTATGGATCGCAAAACATCCCAGGCAGTATCTTTCAGAGGTGCAAGCACAGCAATAACTATTTATCGATATTTCAGGAAAATATGTATATGGAATATACACGCAGAAAAAAAATGGTTGGGGTAACAATATTCGAAGAGCATCATACTATTGTTGGTTATACGGTTGTGGCACAACACTATTATGATCATCACAACAATAGTATGGTTCACACACAACTATACTATGATCCTCATAACAATATTATGGTCCTCACAACAATATAATTATTCGCATACAACCATACTATGATGCCCACAACCATATTATGATCCTCATAACCATAGTATGTTTAACGTACAACCATAGTATGATGCTCACAACCATAGTATGACTTACGCACAACCATACTATGATCCCCAAAAATGTTTGTAAAGACTGGATTACGTTGTTATGTAACAATAAAGAATTTTATTAAGTAAGTTATGAAATAAAAGGAGTGATTTATGTAACAGTAAAAAAAACCATTTTTTAAAAATATTTTAGTTATACTAATCCCTAGTTTTTTTTCTTTTTGAAAAAAATTTAATTATTATTACTATTATTGCGTAAAATTCGTAAAAATAACATTGTCAAATTAATGAAAAAATTAAGGTTTTGCCGGTTCATGTTATTGTTAACATAAAACCCATGAAAACTATACTTTTGTCCCACCAACCATATTTATATTGTTGCTACAACCATATTTTCATTTTTAAATTCGGCAACAATACTATTATGTATTACATTTCAACAAGATTAATATTGCCGCAATCATACTATTGTCAAAATGAAATTCAAAAAACAATACTATGGTTGCGACGACCATACTTTTACTGCAGAGAACATACTATTGTTGCCGTGACCATATAGTAACCATATCTTTTATCTGCGTGTACGAAAAACTTTCATCATTTATATGAAACATTTCATAAAATAAATGAAATATTTATAGAATATATGAAATGTGGGAACTAATGAAAATATTTCTTAGGGATTAAAAGTGATTTATATCGTTGCAGCGGATAAACGTTCCTATTCAAGTAATAATGTAATATTCAAGTACTCCTAAAGGTAGGCAAGAATAAACTGAGTTTCAAAAATCCACTTACACTTGGAGATTCTAGAGAGGATACTAGGCAGCGCCTTTTTGAAGTATAAAGGAAATTCTCAAATACAAAAAAAAATCTCAAAAACACAAATAAAAAAATTATCAATTATTTTTCCCTATAGAAATATGTTCCTAGTATATAAGAAAAACTTTCAATTTCCCTTTCTATTTGCGCTAAGAGTCGTCGACTTCACTTTTATAAAACGCGCATATCTCTGGGAGGGAACACTTTTGGGGCATGCGATCGGTCTCATTCGATGCTCAGATGTTGTCCACATCAAAAAAAGAAAAAAAATTAAATTTTTTTTTTACCCTTAGGTCCCTTTCTCTATGCGCTGTCGCATATATAGAAAAAAGCGAGCATATTATATATGAACCGTTTCATGTAAATATTGAAATATTTTTATAGGGTGATCCATCTAGAGGTATTTTTTCAGAACAAAAAAAAATCATACAAATTGAAATCAAGTGTGTAATCTTTATTGGTAATTTGAAAGGTAATTTTAAGGCATTTATTTTGTGAAAATAGTTACCTTCAAATGTTGGCAACTGTTTTATGGAAATGAGCGTTCGGTGAGAAACGGTAAGATCCGCTGTTTTCGACGAAAATTTTGTTCAGTGATGAGGCCCATTTCTGGCCCAACGGCAAAGTCAATAAACAAAACAGCCACATTTGGGTTCAAGCGCAACAAGAAGAGGTTCAATACCAAAAGAAAACCACGGTTTGGTGCGGTTTATAAGCTGGTGGAATCATTGGTCCTGTTTTTTCAAAAATGATGATGGCCGGAACGTAACCGTGAATGGTGCTTGCTATCGCGCCATGACATCGATCTTTATGCTACCTGACATTGAAGCCCTTAATCTTGACGACACTTGGTTTCAACAGGACGGTGGCACTAGCCATACAGCTGCTCAAACAATGGATCTATTGAGAGGTCATTTCGATGAGCAGCTAATTTCACGTTTTGGAAAGGTGAGTTGGCCACCTACATCGAGTGATATCACACCTTTAGACATTTTTCTTTGGGGTTATGTAAAGTCCAAATTCTATGCTGACAAACCAGCTACGAATCAGGTTTTGGACTCCAACATTACGCGTGTTATTAAAGCCATACCGTTCGAAATGCTCGAACGAGTCATCAGAAATTGGACCCTCAGAAAGGAAACCCAGAGGCGTAGTTGCGGCCAACATTTAAAGGAAATTATATTCAAAAAAATAAATGCCATAAAATGTCCTTTCCAATTACCAATAAAGATTCCACACTTGGTTTGAATTTTTATATTTTTTTTTGTTCTGAAAAAATACCTCTAGGTGGATAACCCTAAAGAATGCATTAAACGTTGCTTTTAGGTTATGAGAATATTTCTTTTGGATTACTCGTGATGTAAATCTTTGCGGTCTATAAATGTTCCTAATAAAGATATAAATATTTTCAAGTACCCTAAAACTAGGCAACTAAAAATTTTAAAGAATTGAAATAATCCGCCCCCTTTTTAAGATTCGTAAATTTTTTGACCAGAGAGAATCCCAGGCATCACGTCTAAGAAGTACAAAAGCAATACATAAAAAAATTCTCAATAAATTATCCCCAAAGCAATTTCTTCATATAATATATGAAAATCTTTCATAATATGTATAAAACATTTTGTGTAAACAACAAAATGTTCATAGAAAGTATAAAATGTTTCATAAATCTAATGGAAATATTTCTTTGCGGACAAATTAAATCAACATTTTGTAGAAATTCCATACAAATTTGTTTTGGGCATACTGATCCAAGCAAACTACTGTGGGCAGTACCTTTTCAAGTAAAAGGTATAAAGTTGGGTAACCCATATAAAAAAGGCTTGGTGCTACGAGTTTAAAAATCTACACCGGGCACATTCCTTAAAGACTTTCATCAAGAACAGGTCGATGTTGACAATTTGTGCCGATGTTGATAATTTGTCCGACATTATTTGTCAAATCAGTTGTACTCGTAATGAATTCAGTCGTTGATGTCCATGCCATGTTGTCAGGCTTTACTTTTGAGCAGCACGTGCTAACCATAAATCGTTATTGTCAAAATGTGTTTTTACAGCCACGTCGTCATATAAATTTAATGTACATTCCACATGAGATTTACGAAGTGGCAAAGCATCCTAGGGTTACAAACAAAACTGAAGCAACATGTTGATAACTAATCTTTTTCGATTACTTCGCACTCTTCAGGCAGAGTATTTGAGTTTTTCCTTCGCATTGTCTTAGTATGACGTACAATTCCAAAATTATATTTTTGCTTTTTTAGTTTTCACCCATTTTGGGAAACAAATTGAGAGTTGCCACATAATAAAACCGACTCAATCCAAATTTTATTACAATAAACATGTTTACTACAAAAACCTGTTTGCTTTAAGATCGATGCGGTGAGTTCATTTTTCTTGGGAATATATAAAGCTAGACACCGATCAAGTAGATTTTTGACCATGTTTACGCTTACATGCGAACTGAAATTTAGTACATTTTTGTGGTAAATGAGGAATTTCAGTCCGTTTATACAGTCACATACGCAGCGAAATACCGCTTTAGATGGCGCACAGACTAACTGATAAACTCAGTACTCTAGGTGGAACACGGATAGTCTTTGACACTCTATTGACAGAATCGGGGAGTCTGAAGACCTGTGTTAGTACACAAAATAGCTTGTTTATAATAATGGAGATTCGAGAAGCGTGTTGGAGGCACTATAATTAGGACTCATATAAAAAACTCTTGTTGCGAATTTGCGGCTCCTGAATACTAGCATAAACACTCCAGGACTTGAAGAGATGTATATGAAAACTATATCGATGAATAAGCGACATCTGGAGGTCTGTGCAATTACTTCAGAGCCACACTGATTGGATCGGACACTCTGCGGGAGAGTACGCAACGTCAGTTCCCTACGATAGTCATGGACTTAAAAGGATACTCAGTGGGCGATACGATGCGCTTAACACGCTTAAGAAATCCAGGAACAATCTGTAAGAGAAAACACGGCAACTGCAGGCCTACATTAGCAACTCAAAAACAAAAACGCTGTGCCTGTAAACCTGCATAAGTACTCTAGTGGCAAGTAGTTTAAAACCCGCCATAATGCGGGAACAGAAAATGAAAATTAACCTTATATAAGGTTAGCTTAACCATAAATAAACATGATTTGGAGTCTACATTATATAAGGTTAATTTGAACATTTTGTTGTTGACTGGTATTTAACAATAAAAGGTAATTTAACTGTTCTATGGTTGAATTTTTTAATTTTTAAATAATAATTGTTATTGTTACAATGCATTTTTGAGTTTTTTAACCATTAAAATTTTTATTATTAAAATTGTTTATTGTTGTTTTAACAATGCATTGTTTTTTTAACCATGAAAATTGTTGATATTAAAATTTCATAGTTAATTTATTAAAACAATACATGTTCAATTTAACAATTAAATTGTTAATATTATTTACTATGAAGATTGTTATAGAAATCATTTTTATTGTTAAGTTAACTAATTATTGGTTACCTAACAAGAAATATAGTTACTGTGTACATGTTTTAATATAAAATTAATCTACTAATTATGTTTTTGTTTTGCTTACATTTATCCGGTCTTTTTCATTATTATGACTTGAACAGTTATTATTCTGGTTCGAGGCCTTTTTGTTGTTTTGTTACAGAATCAACTAAAAAATTGGTGAAATGTATTGGCTACGGTTGCCAGGCAGACTGTACAGCTGTTTCTTAACCCGCCTAGGCTTTTCTTCAGCAGTCTTCTTTTTCTTCAGCTTATACGTACAGTCGCAACCGTTGCAACTTCGTTAACTTAATTCTGAACTTCGTATAACACAAAGAAGATCAGAAACTTCGATACAACAGATCCGCTTGATCTTTAAATTTTTGTTTGTTTTCTGCCTCTCTCTTGAAAAAAACAACCTTATGTAATGATCACTCAATTTAACCAGACACATGGTTAAAGAAATTGATCGAGATATTATTCGAAGGGCATTAATTGTTCCATGCAAATGAGAGTTTGGGGGCATATCTTATTTAGACTGGCCCCACAACGTATTGTTGGTCATGGTATGCTTATTAGGTGATTTATAAGCTCATCCATTTCGGGCGTATTTTTTCTTTAATTCCCAACCTCATGGAACTTTGCTTAGCCCAACTGGAGCCATAGATTTTTCAAAGAAAAAAAAACCAAAAATTTCTGCTGCTTTTAAAAGCGCCCATGTTTGTTAAATGGTTTACCTAGCCCAAAGTAACACCTATTTACGAAAACTATTCTTTGTTTTATTTCAATTCTTTTGATTTATGGCAGATCCGAGGTACTATACAAATTCCTTTACTCGCGATCTTGCTATCTTTGGTCACGGTGCCTTTAGCAGTTGCCAGCACCATTTTGATATTGGCCTTATTTTCCGGTACACCCATTTTCTACGACTAATTCAATATCTGAAAGTGCTCCAGTTAAGAGTGCGCCTTGTTCTGTTCTTCCGATAATGATTTTATCGCATGAGAAATGTGGTCCTTGATGTTAATTGTGCAAGTTTAATTTTCCTTTGCATTTTCCAGGATTTTTTCCATTAAAATGGTGAAGAAGTAAAACGATAAGCGGTCACCCTGCCTGAGACCTTTTATTGTAGAAAATTTGAAAGTAATTTTGCAAAGGCGTACAAGTTTTTATGAAATTCCCTCGGCTTCTGTGACTTTGTTGTTCTTAAACGAGGTTATTGCTGTTTTGACCTCTTCTGTGGCTTTATAAATCTTAAGCCGGGCTATTGATATGTTAACTTCTTCCTAGGTCTGAGGTGGACATTCTACCGCATCATCTAAGATTGGTAGCGTCTGGTTGTAAGCGGCTGACGTATGACTCGACGTTTTAGTTATCAGATTCATCGGATTCTACAAGCATATATATTAGGGCTGTTTTCGACATAATGGGAAACAGTAGCTTACTTTGTGCCACTTGGAGAGCAAACTAGACCTGCAAAAAAGATTTTCAATTGCACAACATTTAGAGTTGCTCAACGCTCCCAAAGATTTGTTATAGAATATCCTGTGTATATATCCTTCAAATAATATTTTTTTTTAAATAACCAACTCTCAGGGGAGAAGATATGGTTACACTATGGTCACCGCAACAATAATATGTTTTCTACAATAAAAACATGTTCGTCGCAACCATAAATTTGTTTTTTGAATTTTATTTTGACAACAGCATGATTGCGGCAATATTAATATTGTTGAAATGTAACAATAGTATTATTGCCAAATTTAGAAATGAAAATATGGTTGTAGCAGCCACATACAAGTGTTTGATGCAACAAAAGTATTGTTGTTTAAAATTTACTTTAATAATAATATGATTATGGCAAACATACAGTATGGTTGTGACTAAGAACATAACAAAACAGGTTTTATAGAGCATACATGGATGTGTGTGCGTAGATTTTTTTGATATACAAAAAAAAAAACACATACCCACGATACAGTGCATGGTTGTTGTCCGTTGCAAAAAACAACAATCGGAAGGTAGTTCGAGTGATTTTTATTGTGTTTACTTTGTTCGGTGAAATACTCTACTGCCGGCTGATTCTCGTTTATTTAAAATCTGCCTGCACTTAAGTATATAGCCATTGATCACGGTTTTATCACATTCGTTACTTGAGGTCTACGGATGGTGAAGTAGCATTCACCCCTGCTGGCAACTAAAAGTATTTTCGACTGCCGTTGGAATATAAATTTTTGTTTCTTGAACCAAATGTTCAATAAAAACATTGCCTCAAATCTGGCTATCAACGAATTGTAATGCAATTTAATTTAACTTGCTTGATAAAAATCTCTATTTTTGAATAACAACATTACTGTATCCTAATGAATAATTTTGGCGATCATAATATGGTTGAGTGTGAATCATACTATGATTGTAGGGATCATACTATGGTGGCATGAGAAAACTGTTATAGTTGTGAGAACCATAGTATGGTTGTAGATATCATAGTATGGTTGAGTGTGAATCATACTATAGTTGTGGGGATCATAGTATGGTTGCTTGTGAATCTTACTATGGTTGTGAGGATCATACTATGGTTGTTTGAGAAACATACTATGGTTGTGAGGATCATAATATGGTTGTGGAGATAATAGTATGGTTGAGTGTGACTCATACTATTGTTGTGAGGATTATAGTATGGTTGTGGAGATCGTAGTATGGTTTAGTGTGAATCATACTATTGTTGTGAGGATAATAATATTGTTCTGCTACAACCATATACCCAACAATAGTATGATCCTCTTCGAATATTGTCACCCCAACCATACTTTTTCCAGCATGCATGCAGTGCACTGCGTTGGCGAGTGGAAAGTAACGGATCGGATATGGTAAAGAGGGAGTAATTTTTTTTTGGCACTTGCCTTGAACGGCCTGTATGAGCCAAAAACGAATTTGATCTGTAGTGTATAGTGCGGTTAACTGGTCATTCGATAACTCACCTATTACTCAGTTTCTTTTCTTTACTGGAAAAAATGTTAGCAAAGCATTTGAAGCAGAAATTAATTCAGGTGGCAGATGATCGCAGAAAAAGAGTTCCCGATGCTTAAAACGTTGGCCCACAAGCGTATCAGGCGCTGTAAAAAGATTATAATACATAATAATAATCCCAATTAAATTTTGTTTACCTTATCCGTCTTAAAATTAAAAAAAAAGTTGTTTGAGCAACCCCTAAATATTTTTCGGTTTGTTTGAATTTTTGCACAATGCAAGAGGTATGATACGGGAAGAAAAAAAGCTGCTATGAATAATCCAATTGAAAACAAAAAAAAATTTAACAGCCCCAATATATAGGGTGCCCTCGGAAAATGATTAGGTCAGTATGTTAAAGAGACCGTGTATGGCAATTATCTAACGATAACCTCAACCAAAACTAAAATTTAGTTTAGTAGTTTAATTAATGAGGCTGGATTATGAAAATTTTAAACGGGCCACCAGTGCAATAATTTTAACGATGCCATATTCCATTCATAATGACAAAGATGGGCCGTAATAAATAAAATAAACAATTTCTTTAATACCTTACACACCAACTACTATATTCCATTTCAATATCTACCCTTCCCCATTGGAAACCCCTTTATTTTCTGCCACGTAAACTAAATTTATCGTAATCACATGAGGAAACGCTGTGGCCCGGACTCCCTTGATATGTTGTCCGTTAAAGTGTTATAAGTCCTCCGTGTCGGTGTGTGAACCTCATTAATTTGGCATCATTATTGTCATCATCAGCATTATCCGGGGAGCCCTTATCGGAGCAGCATTTGCGGCCACTTAAATGTTTGGTGAAACGTAAACAAAGTTTATAGTGGTCGCTTAGTTGCTCGGTGGTCGGACGGAGGTTGGAAACTTTATTTCTTGCGTCAATATTTATTTAGGATTTATTTAGAATTTTGCTGCAGGAAATTATTCGGCTAATTCCATAAATATCCACGGCAGCCAGCACTACAAGTGCCATACGTTTCTCGGACACTCTTTCTCCCTCTCTTTCTCTCTCTCTGTGTTTGGGTGTGTAAATGTGTCAGTGTGTGTGCGGAAAGCGAGAGAATAAAATGAACAATGTCAAACATAATTACGTCAAACTACGTGTTCTTTCCGTGCTTTTCCTTTTCCGCTGGAAATCTTTACACTCTCACACACACACAGCCGAAACCTTTTAAACCACGTATTCAATGACCTCCACTCTTATACCGCAAGTGTGCGACGAGCGTTTGAAGAACCAAAAAGAAAACCACCGAGACCAACAAAAGTTTTCCTCTTATTTTTTGTTTAAAGAAAAAGGAAAACGGCAACAACACGGCCACAAAACTGTGAACATCGTAGAGGAATTACGTAGAAGTAGTACAAAATAGATTTCATGCCCGTGTCCGGCTGTATGAGTATGTGTGTGTGTGTGAGTGAAAGCCTTTATTTTCTAACGCTAAAAGTTATTTTGTATTCGAGCAAGGATTTGTGCTTTCATTGAAATCAAAACCATTTGTGAAACTTAATTGTTGTGTTTCGTCGTTTTTTTTTTCTTGCAAGAAGAATGAGAAAACACCTCACGAAATGACGGAAGTGTCGTTGTGTGTAACCTTTCGGCTTGGCTGGCCTGACCGACCAGTCCTCATGTTGTCCGGTTCTTGACCACATAATGATAATGGATAAATTGCTAAGGATGGCCGCCATAGTCCAAGTGTGTCTTTGAATGACTCGGTTTAACTTACCTTCATTTTTATGCTGTGAATTGAAATTGAAAATGAGAAATAAAGCAATCAAGTTTCCGTTTGTCCATGTGTAAGTAAACCCCAGAAGATGTATATCTATTTCAGTGTAAACAAAACTACTAAAAGTATGCTTTAAAATATTTAACTTTCCCCAAGAAATCAGTAGATTGCCCACAAATCTGTAGGATAAGCCTAAAAGTAGACTTTTATTTACATTTTTTAGAAGCCCTTAAACTATGCAGAGAAAGGCACACAAACAAACTCAAACATGAACCAATTGACTCGTGTATTGGGTTGTCAATAGAATTTTTGAAAAGTTGGCAACTTGTATTTGGGCTTTCCTTTAGGGTTAAATGGCAATTTAAAATGAAATATTCGACTGAGTTTTTTTTCGATTTAAATAAATTTTTGTAATAATTGAGGTGTTTCTTTTTGTTGGGTTTTTTAAGGATGATAAACAATCTTTACAGGGTAGAGGAATGTTTAAAATATAAAAAGAATTTTTCTCCAAACCTTAAAATCGAAATGTTGTAAAAATATTGCAGTTAGAAAAGTAAGCATTGTTGGCACTTGCCATTAACATAACATGAAACAGGTAAAGAAAGCTAATGTTGTCCAAAGCCGAGTATATTATACGCCAAAAGACTCTTTTTTATCATACGCCTCCTGTAACAGTTATGGAATTCAGGGCTAATCAGCTAAGAACAATAAAAAAAATTAATTAAATAACAACGATTAGGGTTATTATGAGGGTTGCTATATATATTTCTGGCCTAGGCAACACTTAGTGGCGCCATCTGACATTTCCATTGGAAAGTTCTACATTTTTTTTACCATAAACGTACTCAAACGTTTTGACGTACGACCATCATTTGTGTAGTTTACAGTGACTTGAAAAAATCAGTTTGGAAAAAAAAATGGAATTAACTCGTGAACATTTTCGTGCGATTATTTTTCACAACTTTCAACGTGACTTATCACGACATGCATCGAATAACTTAAATCTTTGTATGGCGATGAAGCACCATCGCATAGCACTGTGAAAAACTGGTTTAATGAAATCAGTCGTGGTCGAAGCTCGCTCAAAGACGAAGGTCGTCCAAAAACGGCCGTTGTGCCAGAGAACATTAATGCCGTGCATGAACTGATTATGCAAGTTCGTCATGTGACCCACCGTGAGATAGAGCCAACCTTCGGCATTTCTTCTACCATTATACATTCGATATTGCATGAAAACCTGGCCGTAAAAAAATGTTTGTTCTCGTTGGATCCCGCACAATTTGACAATCGCTCAAAAAAAGTCTTGTGTCGATTGGTGCAAAGAAACTTTGAAAAAATACGATCGCGGTGCTTCAAAAGACGTTTATAAGATCGTCACAGGTTACGAATCGTGGTTCTATGCGTATGATCCCGAAACTAAACAGCAATCGACCGTGTGGGTCTTCGAAGACGAGCCAAATCCAACGAAAATTGTTCGTGGAAGAAGCACTTCGAAACAAATGGTCGACTGTTTCTTCTTCAAAACTGGTCTTGTGGCGACTGATCCGCTTGAGCAACGTAGGACGGTCAATTCTGAGTACACCACAATTTGTTTGCCTGAAGTGTTCGGAGAAATTCAAAAAACGAACAAGAGAAGACGAATCATTGTGCACCATGACAATGCGAGCTTTCACACATCGGCTCAAACCAGTACCTTTTGGACCGGCCAAAACGTCGAATTGATGGGTCATCCCCCATACAGCTCTGACTTGGCACCCAATGACTTCTCTTTATTCCTGCACATCAAGAAAAAATGCGTTGTAAACGATTTTCGTCGCCAGAAGATGCTGTTGAAGCGTTTAAAAACCATATTTTGGAGGTGTCCTAATCGGAGTGGAAAAAGTGCTACGACAATTGGTGTGAGCGCATGCAACAGTGTATAAATCATGCTGGAGAATACTTTGACAAACAATAAAACCATTTTTGATGATAAATATTTTCATTATTAGGCCAGAAATATATATAGCAGCCCTCGTACAACAATATTTATTACCAAGATTTGGGTGGCCGTTACTGGTGAAAAAGCGATGGACGCCAAAAAATTGGTTGTTGTTTTAAATAATAAGAAGGTCTATCTATGATTAAGTCTCAGTAATGTCGCTGAATTACAGTGAAGCCTGTTTCTATACAGGGTGATTCATTCACGACTAGACAAATTTTACCAGCGTGCGTATTCCTTGGATCATTTCATGGAAATATGTCCATCTACGACTACGCCCGAAAATGCTAGACGGCAAAACGACAGCGGTATGAAAATTTTCGGATTGGTGGTCGGAGGGTACTAGGGTAAAATTGCTAAGCTCTGAACCAGTGGTCTGAACCAGTGGTTTTTTTCGGATAGCCCTATCTCTAACCTAAACGAAGCCCGTTTTAAGGTTATGACTATTTAACTAAAATGCTAATTTTTTTTGGAAGCATTTATTTGTTTTTTGTAAATTAACACATAATTATGCTATCTCGAACCATGTTGCCATCAAATACTATAGAATGTTGGTTATTGCA
Organism: Hydrotaea diabolus; assembly: GCA_963513945.1. Taxonomy (NCBI): domain Eukaryota; kingdom Metazoa; phylum Arthropoda; class Insecta; order Diptera; family Muscidae; genus Hydrotaea; species Hydrotaea diabolus. The sequence continues at coordinate 178,990,696 of OY740719.1, forward strand.
AACGAAAGTGGGATTGTCCAACCAAATTTATGTAATTTGGATTTTTTCTCTGTGTGTATCAATCATTGCTGCGTAAATGATTCAGCATGACCCAAACTACAACTAGGGCCTTTGGATGATTTTCTTTTCATAAAATAAAAATGTTTAAAATCGTTTTTCATAATCATGATATATACCTCAACTATTTCTTAATCGGTTTTAATAAACAGACAAGAGCCAAACCACTTAACGCCACTTGGCGTTATCCAAGACTACAAGAACAGGGCTAAATGATTAAAATCTTACTCGCAAAATCGACAGCATTTACGAGGTGGAAAACTCTCATCTCAAAAAAGTTTTTAAGGTTATCTAACCCTGATTTGAACCAGGTTTTAACTAGTGCAACAAACCAGCTCACCAAAGAATATTCCTTTGTGAACTTTTCTGCCTTTTTAAAAATAAACAGAGACGCATACTTGATGTTGATCTCCTGAAAATAGGCTTCATTTGTTCTTTGTTGCTTTGAAGTTGCTACATAAGGCTTAAACAATTAATTGAGTCCGGTTGCAACACTTTGCTTTGTTCTTTCTTCCTTTAGTCCATATCATATTAGCTCATTTGCTGCAAGTACCTAGAGAATAATCATGTTTCCCTTATACTCATTTAGTTTAATTTAAAAACTAAGTTTAGCGTTTTATTTTTTATCTTTAAAAAAATCAAAAGAAGAAAGCAGCTTTTCAAGCACTCTTTAAGGACGATAGAGAGTGTTGAAATTCATACTACAAAGGCGGACTGTTGTTAGCTTCAAGTTTTGTCCGTCTGTCTGTTAAGCTTGTTATTTTTAAATTTCTTTAAATATCTTTTTTCCCTGTCTTCCGATATACTCGTATGCCAAAGAAATGTTGTTTTACAGAAAACTTTTGAAAGCCAAATAGACTCGAGACTGTGCTATTTCATTTTGTTTAATGTTGAGTGTAGCTTGTTTTTTATGTGTTTCGGTGCGTTTCTTCTTTTGCATTGTGAGCAAGCACTTAAATGTTGCCTTCATGAATGGCGCTCAGCAGCTAGACACCTAAAAGTATGCTATGATGCAGTGCTTGCAAAAGGAATCTTTTTGAAAATTTTGCAAGACTTGCATTTGTTGGACTTTCATTCCTTCGCTCCGTCGTAGGTTCGTCTCTGTGCAGGCGCCCACGTTGAGTAGGCAAATTTAAGCATGCTCCACATGACTAACATTTGTCAGCCCAAAAGTAGTCTTTAAAAATAGAGCCTTTTCAAAGTTATACGTTTGCCCCAAAAGTATGCTAATGAAAATATATTCGTTCTATTGTTATTATGAAATTTTTCAACTGTTCTGCTCTTTCATTTCGGGGTTCATTCTCATTTTTCACATTCTCCCTGCATGAGCTTTATGTTTTTTTTTGGGGGGGGGGGTTCGCCATTCTGCTGCATACTTTTCGGAAAACGGCAACGAGAAATGACAACAAAAATTCTTGTGTTGCAACCTGAATTCTTGTAAATTGTAGATGACACACATTTCTGAGGATCTAGGTTACTAGATTCCACGTTGTGTCTGTACGTATATGTGTGTGTTTGTATATGTGTGAGTGTGTGTGTGTGCATTATTACTACGGTCTGTTGTACGCTGCACGTACTACATGTTGGTCGTGTACTCGAATGCGAGTCCAATGAGGGACGGACGGGCGAACTTTGAATGCGGCAGTAGTTATACGGTCGTTTACGTGAACTTGTGTCATACTCTACTTATTTGTCTTAGATACGCCATGAAACTATGTCTCACTCTCTCGCTGTTGCTCTCGTTCACTCTCTTCCGCACTTTGTAGGGGCACACATTCACTCTCTCTCTCTCTTCTCTCGCGTTTATAGGCGAGAGTGTTTTTAAAAGCGACAGCTAAAAAAAGGAAAACCTCATTTATATTCAGCAGGAATCATTTTCGTTGTTGCTGCTGCTGCTGCTCCTGCAACAGTTGTTGGTGTTGTTTTGTTGCTGCTGCTATTGCTGCAAACAATAGTTGTTTTGGTTGTATTGCATGCAGTGTTTGTTATTTTTGTTTATCTTTCCGTTTTGTTGTGTTTACTTTCAACTTTTAGTGTCCACTTCCATTTTTTCGTTTGTGCCGTGCCATTCCGTGCCGCTTGCACACTTTTATTTGCAGCAAACTACGTTTTAATCCTTTTTGCGAGGCACACAAAACTCTGTCACAGTCACGGCGGTGACCCCTTGTAGTCATCATCACAGTGCATCGACACCAGATTTTTTTGTTTTGATATTTTTCCCAGAAAAAACTGCTGTATGCCGACATGTAGTAAAGCGCACTTAAATACAGCAATTGCGCTAACTTGCATAGGTCGAATAGAATAACATGATCCAGCTAGAAAGGCGTTAGACGGTAAATTCCACGGAAAGCGCAAGCAGGAAAGGTCAATATTAGGTTGGGTTAAACAAGTCAAGGAGGATGTGAGAATTCTTGATATTGGAAGCTGCAGAAATATTACCCAAGAGCAGAGTGATTGTAATTCTATTTCTGAGCAAGCAAGGCCCAAAATGAGGCTTAAAAGCAAGTCAAAATAAGAATGTACATTGAGATTGAAGGATAACCCAAGTAATAGTGCTTAATGTTCCTAAACGGCCAGCAAGAAATGATCTTGAGGATACCCTTTAAAAGATTCAGCGCAATTATATTTGCTAGCCTCTGAGGTTAACGGAATTATTGCGCCACCAAACGGTACAGCTAGCAACACGTGTCTGAAATAGTTTCATTCGCATTTGGATATCGATTGCCTGAACGGCTGTATTGTAAAAAAATCGCATTCTCTTTTTTGGCAGGCGGGACAAACGTCCGGAACGTAAACATCAATTTGTGTCCAATATGAATTGAGGCGGCTGCACCATCCAGATCTCAGATCGCGTCTTCTCCGTCGCAACCATAGAATTGGTTATTGAATTTAATTTTGATTGCCGCAATATTAATATTGTCGAAATGTAACAATAGTATTTTTGCCAAATTTAAAAATGAAAATATGGTTGTAGCAACAATATAAATATGTTTGGTGCAACAAAAGTATTGTTTTTTGCTTTTTATGTTAACAGTAATATGATTACGCCAATCATACTATATGATTGTAATTTATCCTCATTTAAAAATTCTTTTTAGAACAATGTTTTTGTTACGGATCTAATGCAATAATAGTACTTTTTGTATGGAAATTAAATATTTCCAAACAAACTGCTTTGGCTATGTTTAACTGAAAATTTTAAATAAAAACGCTTACGTTTTTTACTTATAAATTGATTTTTTCTACTTTTAAATAAATCACTTCTATTATTTTGAATATTTTTAAATAATTTTTATTATTCAAATCTATTGTTTACAACTTAACCCAATTCTAATAAATAATATTGGGTATCATATTATATTTGTGTGTGATCATACTATGGTTGTGGGGATCATAACATAGTTACGTTTGAATCATACTATGGTTGTGAGGATCATAGTATGGTTGTGTGTAAAACATACTATGGTTGTGAGGATCATAATATGATTGTGGAGATCATAGTATGGTTGAGTGTGAATCATACTATAATTGTGGGGATCAAAGTATGGTTATATTTGAATCATACTATTGTTGTGAGGATCAAATTATGGTTGTGAGGATTATGGTATGGTTGTATTTGAATCATACTATTATTGTGAGGATCATAATATTGTTGTACCGCAACTATACACTCTACAATAGTATTATCCTCTTCGAATATTGTCACCGCAACCATATTTTTTTCTGCGTGTATGTTCCTTTTCGAATATTGTTTTCCAACCATACTTTTTTGTCTACGTGTACATTCAGGCTATAGCTGGATACTGCTGCTGCGACCTTATCAGAGTGAATGTCGTTCATACCTGTCTGGTAGTTCTCATGATCTAAAGTCTTTCTTTTGTACCGCTGGACCTCTCTCTCTAGTTCGTGAAGATCGTACCTAAACTGCCTGGACGGAGGCATCCTGTCCAAGAGATGGTGGTTAGGATGACTTCTAGCAGGTATTGCTTAGACAGCAGAGCATTGTAACTGCGCACGGTAAGGACCTTCGTCTCCTCATGTACATGGTCCTCAGAACACATTTGGAGACACCCTGTTGATGTTCTCAGGATGTCATTCTAGCAGGTCTAAATTTTCTTCCACTGCTTTGAACTCACGTTCGCCGACCACACCGGCGATGCGTAGTTCGGTACAGATCGACCTATCGCTTTGTTAGAGCTCAACAAGGTTTCTTTGTCGGCTCCCCAAGTACTGCCGGCGAGTGAATTGAGGACCCTGTTCCTACTTTTAAGCTTATCGCTGATAACTGTGGCATGAGCAGATAATCGAAAATGGCTGTCCAATGTGACCACAAGGATTTTGGGGTAGTTGGATGTTGGGATGATGACGTCATCGATTTTCACATTAAATGACAACGGCTACTCTGCGTTCCATTCAGTAAACAGTGAAGATTTGTAGGCGAATATTTTCAAATACCTCTTAGTGAAGGTTACAGTTGATTTTCTCGCAAATGTGATTCTCTGAAGATCCTGATGCCAGAATTGTGCAATCATCAGAGTATGACAACGGCGTCTGGTGGAGCAGGAATTTTAGAAAGGTAGAGCTTAAACAGAGCCGGAGATATAACCCCTTGTTTGTTGGGGGAACTCCCTGTTAACTCGGGACTTCGACTTCATGTCTCGAAATTCTACATGTGACTAGTGCCCACACGTATATTTGACGACCCAACGTTTTAAACTAGGCGAAAGCGACGTTTCTAAAATGTCCTCGAACTGAGTGACATAATTGACCTAGTCGAAGGCCTTGGTAAGTTGAAAAGCCACGAGGAACGTCCTGTCGTTGGGCTTGTTCCGTTGTAGTGATGGTGTGTAAAGCAGTTGTTGTGCTGTGCTGCTTTCGAAACCCATGCTGATGATCAGCACATGGAAGGAGTTCGATCAGGCTGGGGAGGAGCAGTGTTTCAAGCACCTTTGCTACTGGCGAAACAAAGGAGATCGGCTTGTACGATTTACCTTTGCTTGCGTCTTTGCCAGGCTTCGGTAGCGCTACCACTTTGCACATTTCTGGCTAACTACAGATTGAACACTTTGGTCATGTACTCTTCTCCCAGGGTATCAAAGTGTATCAACATCAGCATTGAGATTCCGTCCGGACCCAGTGCATTTAATAATTTTGACTTCTCAAATGGTAAATTGTATTGGTACCTCTTCGACTCAGAGAGTGCGGATATGACTCAATACTCTAATTTTCGCCTCATCGCTCTCTGGGTGCTCAATAAAATGAGGGTTAAAATTACGCGGGCACCGCTTCGGAACTATCTTTGATCTGTCACCGAGCGTGATGGCTGTCTGATCATCATTTCTTCCAGAATATATAAATTCCTCAACCGTCTTCTAAACACGGTGCCCTATTCTTTGTGCCGCCTAGCCTGGACAACACAATGTTGCAACATCATTTTTAATGGAAGTTTTCTGTTTGTTTGGTAGCAAACAAATTTAAGCTGACACTTGTTTAGCTGCAGAGTGAAGAAGAAAAATGATTAGAGCCACAACCGAGCGATGTCGACGAGGGGCTAAACATATTTGCCCAGCATGGTGGTTATCGCTGGTGCAAAATTAAGCATGGTAGAGTTTTTCGAAAATAAATATTTCTCTTAATTACCTGTTCAACAAATATTGATTGGAGTCGGCGAAATATGTAGGTCAGTTTATTGTTCTACTTAAGCTCCCTATCAGCCACATCGACCTCCTCCTCGCCTCAATCTCCCCAATTATATTAGAAAGTTTATGGATGTGAGAGTGTTTCCGTTTCCGTTCGGATGTGTGTGATTTTCATGCCACAAACACACACATAAAACTGCTTACTCAGGGGGGTCTTGTTTACGTGTGCGGTTAGGTTTAATGCGTATGTGGCTGTGTGTGCGTGTGTGTGAGTTAAAGTATGGCCATAAGCCAAAGTTCTTATGCTGTATTTAAGTAAGTCGAACAGAAAGCAAATCCTTTTGGTCCCCGTTTCAGTGTGTGTGTACGTGTTTATGTGTGTAACAGTCGTCTTATCGTATGCTTGACGTCTTCCTTCTGCTTCTTCTTTGCTCTTTTAAATATTTTATTTCGGAAACCCACGACGACCGACCATAATCATTGGCTTCCTTCTTGTGATCCAGCAGCCTCACACACATACCCACACATACATACATATGAATGTAATCCGGCTTGCATTGAGCATATTGAGACCTCTCATCAATATGCAGGTGGTTTGTTGCATACCCTGAGGCGTTTTTTGTTTTCTGGTTAATTGCATTTAAATACTCTTCTGCATTTTGCAGTACAAGGATTGATTGTTGTCCTCTTGCCTGCCATTTTTGTCCCACATTCCCCGGCATATGCTGTCGCTTACTGCCCTGTGCCGCAGCAGTAAGTGCAGAGTCGCCTGTTTGGCTTTTTTACTCCTTTACTTTTTTGGTGTTTTCGTTAATATTCCCTTGGCTATTATTAATGTTTCATTTTTGACCTGATGTGTTGTATGCGTCTTACATGCAACGTTACTGTGTTTTTTGAAGTGTTTTTATACCCTCCATCGAAGGGTATATATAATTTGTCATTCCGCTTGCAACACCACGAAATATTGGTCGTTGTAAAATTCCAAGACGATCCAGCCGTGTCCGTGTGTGTGTGTGTTGAAAGCACGTTAGTGGTCAAACGAATGAACCTAGGGTCCTGAAATGTTGCATGATAATGGCTTATGGTCAGTCATAAGCTGTTTTGGATTTTAAATGGGCCGAGGGGGAAAAACTTATTCCTTTATGGTACTAATTGTATCTCTGTAAACACTTTTTGAGTATTTGCTTAACAAATCATTATTGTTAGTAAACGGACAATGGTTAAAATAGGTGCTGTTAGTTGGGACGCACTAAATACCTCAAAAACAGCATATGCTGCTGGGACTTTTTTGGGACGCATGTGGCCCAAAAACGTCCCACATGGCCAAAACGGGCGATCAATAGGCAATTTGATCATACGGGTACTCAAATTAAAGCACGCACACAGAACAAATTCGTTGCCACAACCGAATGATTGGTGTTACTTGCATCTCGAGCATTCAATTATTACAATCGAATGTTAGTTGGAGCTCTGTTCAAAGTGTGAAAAATATTATGGATGATTTTTACTGGAAAAAAGTTAGTTAATCGATTTGCTTAAAGTGAGAAATAATCGAAATATTGTACTTGTAAAAAATATCATTCAGTTATTGGTTAAAACAACAAAATATTTGCAAAACTATTGTTTGTCACAACCAACAGTCGTGGCAACCTAATACCTTTCTCGCGTTTCTTTGGTAGGACCGATCAATAAGTTGAGAGTCCAGTACGATGATCATTTTTATCATGTTGTGGTATTTCGTACCGAATGTCCATTACGATTATAACCATTTGGTGATTGCAACCGAAATATCTTTTTGCAACCGAATTATTGTAGTTCCAACCGAATTCCAAAGTAACATTTTTCTGAGCACATATTTTGATACGATTTAATTTTTATTTTTACCTAAAATTGGGTCCGTTTCGGCGTTTTTTTGCGCTGTAGTAGCGTACGGGCAGTGGAGGGTATATACGTTTCGGCCTTGTCGTATTTAACTACGTTTTTACTCGTTTAAACACGATGTTGTCACCAGGCCATTAACTTTTATTTTATTTATTTCGCTTGTAATTCAATCGCTGTTGCAGATTGCTCAATTTAACTTAATTGTGGATATTTTCCAGAAATACGTTTTACTGTTTTCCGTGAGCAATTTGTGTGTCAGTTGTTCTTTCGTCCTTCTTTTCGCTTAAGTGTGAGCGGAGACGGATTTAGTGAAAGTGTGAAAATTTAAATGTTGGCTTTAATTATTGTTAATTGGCTAGAAAAGACTGAGCTTCTAGGGTTTAAAGCACAAACGACTTATACGAGTACCTTTTAGAATCTTGACTCGTTATCTGTTATCGCAAAATGTCCAGCACATAATTAAACATTTTGAGATATGAAACGCCGCAATTATAATTTGTAAACTTTGTGAAAGTCTGTCATTGTAGAGGATAATTGCTGAACTGGCACATGGCACTTCCCATTAAGGATTTCCTATAACGGGAAGCACAATTTTAAATGTTTTCCGCAGTGTGGGGCTTATGAAATTTATCACGGACACGAACCAAACGACCAATTACCCGGATCTAAAAGAAACTTCGATGGTCTTTCAAAACCTAAGATCTTGAGTTCGATTGCTTGAGATACTGTACGTCATACTGAATGCAACAAAATACAATTAAAAAAATGCAGCACCATTAGACCCCAATACCGAAGTTCACTCTTATTTAAATTGAGCTCAATGCCTCTCAGCATAGAGAAAAAACCTTCAGGCTGTTATTGAAAACCTTCTATCTATTATATTATAAAATTAATTCAATATTATTATATTTACACAGTTACTAACTTAGATTTTATTTATTCTCATTTCAGGTATGTTTGAAAACATGGCAAATGTAGGTATGGTATTAAAATGATAGGTAAACACATAGCTACCCGTGTTTGAATGTAGAGACAAGGTTTTTACATTTTATTTTATTTTTCAACAAATTCTTCTTTTTGAAGGGAGTCTCAATAAGGGGGAACTTTTTTAATTTCGAGTAATTTTTTTTTGTGCAAAACTCTGAAATTTTGCAGCTGTCGCATATATTTACTCCGATTATTAAAAATGAATCGCTTCACGCAAGAACAACGCGTTATACATAGTTGAAAAATCTTGAAAGTTATGCCGAGACCGTTCGAAAAACTTCGAAGAATTTTTGGTCCACTCAATTATACAAAGATTGTTAAAAAAGTTTAAGAAACTTGGTTTGGTTACACGAAGACTAAAAGTATGGTTGGGGTAACAATATTCGGAAAGCATCATACTACGAGGGCGGTTCGGAAAGTTTTTAGCCTATCAATGAAAGAGAATAGTTAGCTTTTCAAAAATATTTTTATTTTTCAATATAATCTCCTGAAACTTCAATACACTTAGTCCAACGCTTATCTAGCAATTCTATCCCTTGATTTAAATAGTTTTCCTCGAGGTCTTCAAAATAGTGGTTTACAACGGTAATTGCATCTTCATTTGAGGTAAAACGCTTGCCAGCAAGGACTTTTTTTAGATTCGGGAACAGGTAAAAGTCACTGGGAGCTAAATCAGGAGAATAAGGTGGGTGCTCAAGCAACTCGTACTTTACTTCGTTGATTTTAGCCATTGTTAAAACACTCTTGTGCGCTGGTGCGTTGTCTTCATGAAAAATTGTTTTTTTTTGTTGTAAGCCAGGACGTTTTTCTCGAATTTGTACATTTAATTGATCTAAAAGGTTGCAATAGTACTCTGAATTTATTGTTTTACCCTTTTGCAGATAGTCAATCAATAAAATACCTTTGAAGTCCCAAAAAACCGTTGCCATAACCTTACCAGCCGATTGAATTGTTTTTGCTTTCTTTGGTGCACTTCCTCCAGCTTCAGTCCATTGTTTGGATTGTTCTTTTGTCTCTAGAGTATAGTGGTGGATCCATGTCTCATCAACAGCTATGAAACGACGCTTAAAATCCATTTTATTTCGCTAAAAACGATCCAAACAAGCTTGAGAAATGGTCATTCTTATGCGTTTTTGGTCGACTGTTAACAAGTGCGGAACCCATCTTGCAGAAAGCTTTCAATGCTTGTACGACCACGTTTAAATTCAGCAAACCAATTTTTTACTGTTGCATATGAAGGAGCACTTTCACCTAACACATTCACCATATCATTATGAATTTCTTGTCCCGATAAACCTTTTTTATGTAAATATTTAATCACACCACGCATTTCTAATTTTTCCATTGTAAAAAAAATCGCGGATGCGTCTTTTGTGAACACCTGTTTCTGTATGAAGGAGTTGCCAGATCGATACAAAATTTAACATGTGTTCATAGCAGAGATGGAAGTTTCCAAAACACTTAACTTTTTTCTGTTTATACCGCGCTTTTTGTGCTAGGCTAAGAACCGCCCTCGTTCTGTTGGTTATATGGTTGTGGTACAACAATATTCTGATTTTCACAAGAATAGTATAATTCGAATACAACCATATTATGATCCTCATATCCACAATATGTTTAACATACAGCCATAGTATGATCCTTACAGCCATAGTATGGACTACACGCAACCATACTATGATCCCCAAAATTTTCTTAAGGATTGGGTTAAGTGTTATTCAACAATAGAGATTTTAATTAAGTAAATTATGTAAAAATAAATTAAAATCTTAATAATACGAGGAGTAATTTATTACACAGTAGAAATAATTCATTTTTAAAAAATATTTCAGCTATACTAATCCAGAGTAGACTGTTTTGAAAAAAAATAATTTACATTTAAAATGTACTATTATTGCGTAAGATTCGTAACAAAAAGAAAAAACAAAAAAATACAGTATGATTGCCGTAATCATATTATGGCAAAATATAAAACCCAAAAAAAACAATACTTTTGTCGCTATAGCCATATTTTCATTTTTAAATTTGGCAACAACACTATTGTTACATTTCAAGAATATTAATAATGCCGCAATCATACTATTGTCAAAATGTAATTCAAAAAAAAATACTATGTTGCGACGACCATACTTTTATTGCAGAGAACATACTATTGTTGCAGTGACCATATAGTAACCATATCTTTTCTCTGCGTGTATGGACAATAAGACTTCTGTGCGTCAACGTACCGGCCGGTCTCTTCAAAAAAGTATTGCTGCTGTTAACGAGAGTGTCGCCGAATACATCGATTCTGCATCGTTTTCAACAACTTCAAATTTCACTTAGCACTTCGCAGCGGAAATAATGGAAACAATTCGCGCAATTGGCAATGGAGCAAAATAAAGTCAATTTAATATCTTAAAAAAAGAAATGTCATCTTCTTCAATGTAGCGCATTCCCATCTGAATAGCGTCGTAAATACACCAAATTGTCGAATTCGGGGCCCAGAAAATCCTCATTCAATAGATGAAAAAAAATGCAACCACAACGAGCAACTGTTTGACACGGATTTTGATAAGGCGGCGGATTGGACCTTAGTTTTTTTAAAATTTACGGAAATGATCTGGACGACAAGTAGTTTTAGCAAGATGCCTCCATCTGCCACATCGCGCATAAAACAATCGGTTGATTGCTCCAACGATTTTCAGAACAAATTGGCTCAAGAAGTTTTGATGTGAAATGGCCACCAACAACATACAATTTAACGGAGCACAGTGGTCCAGGATCGATTTCCATCGGTCAAAGTTCTATAATTTTTGATCTAGTAAATATTTTTGAGTTCTGTTAAAAGGACAATTGTAGCCAAGGACTTGAAGATTAGTTTGGGCAACTAACATTTTAAATCGGGCTATTGGAGATATATTAGAAATTAGCGTGAAGTTGACTACTTTTCGTATTTTCCGATTTTAATGAAAAGTACGATTTCTTTTTCGTTCTAGTTTTTTTTTACATATTTGCAAGTAATTGTTCATAATTTTTTTCTTATTGCCGACTTTCACTTTTTACTGGTTTTGAAAATTGAAAAAGTGAAATTTAATTATCGACTTTGTCGAACTGTTTCTGGTACATTTGAAGAGCAATTCAACGCGTCATCGGTGAGATACCGACACTTCTCTATGAAAAAGGCATGAAAAATTTCATGAAAAGAGCAGTCACCTGACATCTGAGCCGTGGGGGCCATTTGAAGGATACTTCATACCATACTTACTTACGACATGTAAACAAATGTGTTTTTATTTTAAATTGAAAAATTGAATTCTTACTGAGACATCCTAAAATACAATATACATTTTCCAACGTTTCTGTAATTTATTATTCCGCATCTGCCTCGACGACAACCAACGTAATTGAGCTGAACTTTTCCCTACAGCTACGTTTTCATATTGGAGAACAGAAAGAAGTCCTTCGGCGCCAAGTCTGACGAATGCGGTGGCTGCGGCACTGCTGTTCATGCAATTTGGCCGCGACAATTCTGGATGAATATACAGACGCGTTATCGAGGCGAAACAGACCTTTTTTCTTAGCCCAATGGGAGGGCGTCTCCTTTAATTTAGTATCTATTCGATATATTTTATCTATATTAGTATCTAGTCTAATAATTTTCTGTAGTACTATCCCGTAATCGCACTTTTTTCTTCAGAAAGTCCACAAGGGTATTCCCGTGGAATCCTAAAAAAACATGGACAAGACCTTAACTGCCATTTAAATCTCTGCCTTCTTCGGAGCAGATTCACCCTAAAAAAAACATTGTTTTGGCTGTCGCTTGGTCTCTGGTGTATTTCGCCATGTCGTGGGCCTTTCCAACGATTTCCACGGAACCCATGTCTGTCAAGCGGCATGATCGTTCCTCATCCGCTCAACCCATGTCTGTCAAGCGGCATGATCGTTCCTCATCAAAAACAAAAGTACAATTACGTTTAAATTCGTTTAACCAATACCTTAAGGCTTTAATATATGTTGAAGGCTCCCCAAAGACAGCCTGTTTTCCGTGATTAAACTGGCTTTGCTTTTTAAATAAATATATTTTAGGCATATTCTTACTGCTTGAAGTTTAAGCAAAAACAAAGCTTGAAAGACATTTTACTTAAAATGGATTTTTTCTATACTTTAAGAAAAAGGAAATAGATTAACTCAGTGCCTCTTATTCCACTTAGCAATGTGCGTCCGTCCGTCTGCATATTTTTTGTTGTTATCAAAGGACCGAGCAATTAAGCACCGATTTCGGGTAGGATGTAATGAGCGCCTTATGTTGTTGTAACGAATAACTATAGGGCTATGTCTGTCTGTTTTGGCAATGCAGGCTGTGGTTTCCAGTTTCGGGTGGCGACTTTGATCGGGTGTTTTCTTGGCTAGGCATCTGGACAGAAATTGTGTATAATGGAGGCAGCAGGAGGCACCTGAATCCTCTTAGGTGAACCCTACACGTCCCCTGCAAGGTCGAATAGGATTTCTCTAACAGAGAAAGGCGGTTAACAATCGGTTCGTACTGCAAGAATTTTGATGGCTAAGAGTACTCTTTGCTGCAATATAAAACAAATTTAATAGGGAAGGGACTTCATATCATTTTTAATATATGTCGGAAAGGCAATTGTAATAGTTTCCTCTAAATGTCAAGCTTAATTTACCTTTAAGCAAAGTTAAACCTTCTTAAGGAGATTTGTTTTCATGCTGACGTTCCATATACTGAAATTTCAGCATTCGGTTGCGCTGATGGATTGCTTGGAGCACATGCAACTTCACTCATTCGGTTGAAAAAAAGTCGTTGGTGACAACGGATCTGTTCTCTGTCATCAAAAAGTCGTATTCATTCTCTATAATTGATTGTGTCATAGAGCGTTCCTTGGTCTTGAGTGTGTGGCGGATATGAGATGCCTGGTGCCGTGAGTGTACGTGCTGGGAACGTCCCTTCAGGGAGTTTCGCGGTGGCTTAAGTTTAACACCCAAAGCGTAGGTGAAGCAAAAGATTGGTGTGGAGTTGCGTTCTCAACCGAGTGTTAGTCCTTAACCACAAGGTGATGCCTATACACCTGATTCGTTAACCTCCAGCATATCTGGGATAGTGTTGGTAGTCTCACTGTAGCTTACAACAATTCTAAGGAGCACCGTAGTTGGAACCGTATCGGCGAAAATCACATTAAACTGACATTCGGGCCAAGATTGGTGTGGAGTTGCGTTCTCAACCGAGTGTTAGTCCTTAACCACAAGGTGATGCCTATACACCTGATTCGTTAACCTCCAGCATATCTGGGATAGTGTTGGTAGTGTCATTGTAGCTTACAACAATTCTAAGGAGCACCGTAGTTGGAACCGTATCGGCGAAAATCACATTAAACTGACATTCGGGCCAAGTACGGCCAACTGAGCCAATCCTACTCAGGTTTGTCGGGATCAGCTGCCTTGGCAGATGGTTTTTAAGTCAGGCATTAACTCTGAATTCGTTTACGGTTTATGCGAATGTTTCGGATTGAATGTCGCTCAAACCTGTCTGATTGGCAATTTGATATAGAGGATTTTAGCTTGTTGCGCTGAACCTCCGTCCACCTGCCGGTGTCGGGGATGCCTATTCGCAAGATAGTATGTCGTGTGGTCCCTGCAGCACTGATCCTCTCAGGTACTGCTGCGACATTATGTTGTTATGTCAACGTACGGTCACGATCTTCGTCTCCTCATATAGGTAGTCCTCCGGGGACATAGGGAGATACATTGAGATATACGACAAATTTAAACAAATTATAAATTAAAAAAAACCTAAAAAATATAGATCGTAGTTTTCTCTTTTATATAAACAGAATTTCGGACAAATTAGTCAACCCGTTTCAGAACAGCACGATTTTTTGCAAAACTTTTAACTACATTAAGAGCCATTTTAAATTTGTCAATCCATCCCAAAAAAATTGACGTTTTATAACCTTAGAGCAAATTGTATAATTAATCCAAATAATAAAATATTCTGAAAGCTTGTTTAAAGGTGTGGTTCTTCAGATACAATCAGGCAACTCTAGGTAGACTAAAAATATGATAATTTTTAATTTCGCCAGCAAATTCATAGTAAAGAGAGTAAGATTAACGTTGCTTTTACTTATTAGAATTGCAAATGTCTTTTATTAAAGAGACTCATACCAAACATCTACCGCTCTAGGCTAAATTTCCGTCTTATCTCCACTACAGACCAACGCCCACTTCCTCCTCCACCTCCTCTAAATCAAGTGTACATACTTTATAAGCTCAAAGTTTCAGTTTCAATGAATTTATGAATGAATTTGGAAAAGTGCACTCTGCCTCCTAAAGGTATGCAAAAAATATTAAATTCAAATGCCTTCTTAAATTATGCTCTCGCAAAAATGACAACAACACCGAATACCATTGCACGCTGCCCCCTCACTGACACTCCCATTCAGCAAGAGCAACAACATTTTAGCTTAATAACATAAACTTTTATGAACATTTTATAATAATGCCGCATATTGGTGCATATAAAAATTACACTCGCTGTTGGCTGTTGCTGCTGCTGCTGTTAAACAGAATGCACTCACGCCCTAAAAGCAGGCAACGAAAAAACAGATGATTTTTTACGATCCTCGTCGGTCCTTTCGGCGGCATGTTGCATGTGATTTTGTGTGACTTTGTGTGAGTGTGGGGCTATGCACGTGTTGGTATGCAATGTAAGACACAGACATCATGTGACAAAACGTACAACGGCGAAAAAAAGAAACGAGAATACTGCAATATAAAATCTCACGACAGTTGGCTCTGTTTACGTTGACGCGGATGATGATGACGAAGCCGTGGATGGCGCAAGGCTGAGGCAGGCGGCTGATGGGGATTCCTTTTTTATATGTTCGAGGGGACAGACAGACAGGTTTAAATGTAATTGATGTTAGCGTTTTATGGTCTTGAAGGCGGAATTTATACAATCATGCCTGCCATAGTTATGGTTAGTGCAGACACTATTTGCTCGCAAATGTCATATCAAATGATGTCCTGAACAATCGTGTTTCTTTGACATTGTAAACAAAACAAAACAGCAGGCAAAATATTTGGTCCTGCTATATAAAAGTTCGCATTTATTTGTTATGGTGGGCTAAATTTCGCTAGAGGTTGTTTGACTATTTGTACAGGGCATTGGTTTGGGAGTAAATAACCTACGTCGAATTTGAAGATTATAAGCTTATGTGAGGGTGGATAATTAAAGGCACACAATGAAATAGTAAGTTGGAAATTGATCCCAACTACAAAAATCTGTTGGCAAAAAAGAATTTCTGCTGCAGATTAACAAACTTTATTTTAAAGCGAATTAATTTTAAAGCTAGCGCTGCATGTACTGACAATTCTTAGACACCACGCAGAGAAAAAACATGGTTACTATATGGTCACGGCAACCATAGTATTGTTTACTGAATTTTATTTTGACAATAGTATGATTGCATTAATATTGTTGAAATGTAAAATTATTATTATTACCACATTAAAAAAATATGATTGTAGCAACAATATAAATATGGTTGGTGCGACAAAGGTATTATTTTTAGGTTTTATGTTAGCAATAATATGATTACGGCAATCATACTGTATGATTGTAATTATTCTTCATTTGAATATGTGACGCGCAAAATAGAAAGGGACCTAAGGTTAAAACCCAGTTTTGTTCAGGAGAGCCATTCTAAAGATTAGGTCCCTTTCTATTTGCGCTTAGAATCGTCGACTTCACTTCCATAAAACGCGCATATCTCTGGGAGGGAACACTTTTTGGGCATGGGATGAGTCTCATTCGATGCTCAGATGTTTTCCACATCAAAAAAAGAAAAAAAAAATTAAAATTGTTTTTTTTACCCTTAGGTCCCTTTCTCTATGCGCTGTCACATATGCTTTTTACGTAAGAACAATGTTATTGTTTGTTACGGATCTAATGCTGATAATCGTATTTTTTATGTGGAAATTAAAATTTTTTCAAACAAACAGCTTTGGCTTTCTTTAACGAAAATATTTTCAATAAAAACGCTTACGTTTTTTTAAGTTAGTTTTTTCTACTGTTAAAAAAATCACTCCTATTATTTTAAATTTTATGTATTTTTAAGAAATTTTCATAATCAAATCTTTTGTCGACAACCTTACCTAATTCTAATAAATATTATTGGGGATCATAGTGTAATTGTGTGATCATACTATAGTTGCGGAGATCATAACATGGTTGCGTGTGAATTATACTATGGTTGTAAGGATCATACTATGGTTTTCGGGATCATAATATGGTTGTGGAGACCATAGTATGGTTAAGTGTGAATCATACTATGGTTGTGAGAATCATGGTATGGCTATGTGTGAATAATACTATTGTTGTGAGGATCATAATACGGTTGTGACGATCATAGTATTTATGTTATGGTTGAATGTGAATCATACTATTGTTGTGACGATCATAATATTGTTGGACCACAACCATATATCCAACAATAGTATGATGCTATTCGAATATTGTTATCCCAACCATACTTTTTTTTCTACGTGTACGAACTAACTTTCAGTTGTGTGGTGGGAAATTTGCAATACACGCAAGATGGAACTTTATTCATATGCTGGTACTCCAAAATCCTTCTTAAAGCTACTTGACCGTATTCAATGAAGAGCGATGGTGCTAATGGGTGACATAAGAGTATCCCACTCTATTATCTCCCTTGAGTGTCGTCGAAATGTGAGTTGCGTGTCGCTGTTCTAACGTTACTTTCATGGTGTGTGTTCATCTGACATTCGTCGACTTACTCCTGACGTGAGGATGTTCGGCAGGGATAGGGATTCGTGACTTCCACCCATTTGTTATCGATTGAAAGGTTTACCGCTCTATACGCTGCTGATCGAATTAAATAACAACGGCATTCCGAAATTGATGTTCTCTCTGCCCCCTCCGGTTCCTTATTTTCCTCTGGCATCCTCTTAGTGTTGGTCACAAAAACATCAAATTAATTTACGCATATTATTGACTTTTTAAGAGAGCAAATAAAATTTCATTTCTCGACTGGGTTCCAGAATCCTATTTAAACAGCGTAATTATACCCTCACCTAACAGAGTAGAAGGATATATATCATTTGGTATAAACTTATAGTGTAAATCATCGAAAAAAAAAACATTTTAGACCAAATCCGTTTCATGACTTTTAACTTAATTTGAACAATGTCCGGATTTTAAAACGGTACCACAAGGGTGGCTGACACGCCCCATTCTGAAGATCCATCTGTAAATGCACCATCACCTTCACTTTTGGTATTCGCAATGGAAATGAAACTAAGGGTAAACAAATTAATTTTAATTTTTTGATGTGGACAACATCTGAGCATCGAATGAGACCGCTCCCATACCCCAATAGTGTTCCCTCCCAGAGATATGCGCGTTTTATGAAAGTGAAGTGGACGATTCTTAGCGCAAATAGAAAGGGACCTATGTTTAAAATGGCTCTCCTGAACAAAACTTTTCATCAACTTTTCAATTTTTTTTCGATGTGGACAACATCTGAGCATTGAATGAGACCGATCCCATGCCCAAAAGTGTTCCCTTCCAGAGATATGCGCGTTTTATGAAAGTGAAGTCGACGATTCTAAGCGCAAATAGAAAGGGACCTAATCTTTAAAATGGCTCTCCTGAACAAAACTGGTTTTTAACCTTAGGTCCCTTTCTATTTTGCGCGTCACGTATGGATGAGGGTATATGTAAGTCGGATCAACCGACTGAAGCTTTGACTTGCTCGACATCCACCTTAGGGGTCCGAGTCGTTTATGGATTGTTAGCTCACATAATATCAATCCTACATGTTAACCCATCAAAGTATAATGACTTCAAATCGCAGCGCCGAGGGGTCAAATCTAAATAGCATGGTATGTTTAGGGATTGAGATCGATGGTGAGTCGAATTTTTTAAAACTTGGGGGCCCTACTAAAAAGGGAGCAAACGAGAAAGAGGGGAACAGGGCAGAGTTATAGGGAAGAATGAAGGAAAAGCTAGACCTGTAGACAGCTTATCAGTTTTGTTAGACTGGTATCCGTAGTGGATACGAGTATCAGCTGAATAATAATATAGTTGTGGCGAATAATAATATGGTTGTGGGGAGTACAAATATGGTTGTGGGAAATTGTAATAAGCTTGTGCGTTATCATTATCGTTTAGGGGATGTTGTGGGGATCTTTATGGGAATATAAATATGGTTATGTGGATCATAACATGATTTGATTTTAATATGGTTGCATTGTAAATACTATGCTTGTGGAGATCATCTTTAGGTTGTGGTCATCATAGTGCACCTCTCTCGATCATAATGTACTCGTTTGTGAAACACAGTAAGGTAAGGGGCATACTTTGATGCGTACATTCGATTCGTCCGCAAATTCGTTAATCAGGGCTGGACGATTGAAGTATTACCAAATTCAAGTTAACAATACTAGCAAACTGATAATGTCAAATTTATACCAATGAAAGTCAAATATCAAATGTGATCTACCATTAAGAGTTTACACTGCGATTTTTAATTTTTATAGGTTCATCCATCTAGAGGTATTTATTCAGAACAAAAAAATATAAAAATTCAAAGCAAGTGTGAAATCTTTATTGGTAATTTCAAATGTTGGCCACAACTACGCCTCAGGGTTTCCATTCTGAAGGTCCAATTTTGGATGACTCGTTTGAGCATTTCGACCGGTATGGCTGTATGACACGCGTAAGGTTGGCTTCCAAAACCTGAATCGTAGCTGGTTTGTCAGCATAGACATTGGACTTGACGTAACCCCAAAGAAAAATGTCTAAAGGTGGGATATCACTCGATCTAGGCGGCCAAATCACCTGTCCAAAACGTGAAATTAGGTGCATTTCGAAATGACCTCTCAATAGATCTATTGTTTGAGCAGCTGTAAGGTAAGTGGCACTGTCCTGTTGAAACCAAGTGTCGGCCTTCAATTTCAAGGAACCATAAAGTCCGATATCATGGCGCGATAGCGAGCACCATTCACATTTACGTTCTGGCAGTCATCATTTTTGAAAAAATATGCACCGATGATTCCACCAGCTTATAAACCGCACCAAACCGTATTTTCTCTGGGTATAATAGCACCTCTTGAACCTCTTCCTGTTGCTCTTCAGCCCAAATGGGGCAATTTTGTTTATTGACTTGCCGTTGACCCAGAGATGGGCCTCATCACTGAACAAAATTTCCATAATACAGTTGCCAACATATGAAGGTAATGATTTTCAAAAACCAAATGCCATTAGATGTCCTTACCAATTACCAATAAAGATTTGAATTTTTATATTTTTTTTTGTTCTGAAAAAATACCTCTAGATGGATCACCCTTTACTTTGATTATTTCTAAATGTCAAACAAACAAAAGTGCATTTAAAAAATTGACAAGAAAGATTAAATATTCAATAAAAATACCAGCCCTAAAGATGCTGAAAAAATTCCAGCGCGATGTCGAATGAAATAATTTAATATTACTTTTATACATTGAACAGGGATTAAACCGGCTCAAGACCTCTTGCTTCTATATTTAAATAGAAGACAAGTTTTTAACAAAATGGCAAAGTGACATTGATTTTCGTGGCTGCACACTACTTTTATCATGATTTCGGGTCCGTGACAACCCTCTTCAGAAAGCCTTGCTGCAATTGTTGAAAGTAAAACCGAACTCTATAAGGCCAGGCTCTCCACAAACGAATGAGAACTACTGTTGTAAACCTTACTTTTCAAGTTTTCTTCACACAATTGCCCACGAAAATACAACTCACTCTTGCCAGCTCTAAAGAGACTCCACATCGAGAGCCATCAATAGATTTCTTAAAGTAGTGTGCAGCCACGAAAATCAATGTCACTTTGCCATTTTGTTAAAAACTTGTCTTCTATTTAAATATAGAAGCAAGAGGTCTTGAGCCGGTTTAATCCCTGTTCAATGTGTAAAAGCAACAGACCGAAATAAAACAAACGAGCTAAACATATTATTTTTATTTTCATTACTAATGACCTTTTGAGCCTGTCTTACAAAATTTAAATGAAATCACACAAAAGCCAATCAAATAATTTAAAATAGGAAAGCTGCTTTACAAGCTACCACAACATCGGAAAATAAAGGCTCGACTTTAACGAAATCCACGCCGTAGTGTTACTCAAATGGCCAAAGAATTGAAAATATCCCAGCATAGCATCTGACGCATTTTTCACAATGAGGTCATGGTACAAGTTCCAAAAGGCACACAATCTTACACTCTTTCTTGAAAGAGCAAAGGAGTTATTATTTCAAATTTCCAAACATTGTGAAAAAAAGTTCCTTATGAGCATTTCAGAAACTCGCAAAATGATCGTGTTAACGAAAGCGATCGCACTGCTGAAAATTAAAGCCTACAAACGGTCACTCGAAGTAATCCAATCGTTTTCCCGAATATTTAACAAAGTCAATGCCACTTATCATCTTGTTTTGCAAACTGCTTTAGAGCCCTGGCACGCAAACATTTCGGTCGTAGACCATGGACGTTCCAACAAGACTTGGCTTTGTCTCATAAAGTTCGTAAGAACCAAACTTGGTTGAAAATCCATCTTTCACACCTCATTTCGTCCAGACACTGGCTTTTGAATTCGCAATATTAACTGTTGCCTGGCTCCATCAGACATTTCCATTGGAAATTTTGACATTTTTTAGCACAAACGTACTCAGAACAATACGACCATCATTTGTGTTGTTTACAGTGACTTGAAAAAATCAATTTGGCAAAAAAAAATGAAATTAACTCGTGAAAATTTACGTGCGATCATTTTTCACAACATTCGACGTGAATTATCAGAGTGCATCGATGAACGAGAATCTTTGTATGGCGATGAAGCAACGTCCTACAGCACTGTGAAAAACTGGATTAATAAAGACGAAGTCGTGAAGGTTGTCCAAAAACGGCGTGAACTGATAATGCAAGATCGTCATGTGACATACCGTGAAATAGTGGCATCATTGGACGTTTCTTTCATTCGATATTGCATGAACACCTGGCCGTAAAGAAGGTTTGCTCTCTTTGGATCCCGCACAATTTGACAATCGCTAAAAAAAAAAGGCTCGTGTGGATGTGCAAAGAAATTTTGAAAAAATACGATTGCAGTGCTTTAAAAGACGTTTAAAAGATCGTCACAGGTGACGAATCATGGATCTATGCATATGAGCCCGAAATAAAACAGTTCGTGGAAGAAGCACTTCGAAGCAAATGATCGCCTGTTTCATCGGCAATACTGGTACTGTGGCGACTGTTCTGCTTGAGTAACGTAGGACAGTCAATTCGAGTGGTACACCATAATTTGTTTGCCTGAAGTCTTCAGAGAAATTCGAAAACGAACAAGAGAAGACGAATCATTGTGCACCATGACAATGCGAGCTAGCACACATCGTTGAAGCATTTAAAACCGTGTTTTGGAGGTGTCTCAATCGGAGTGGAAAAGTGGAAAAATGATTCGACAATTGGTTTGAGCGCATGTAAAAGTGTACGAGGGCGACCGCAAAACTAACTGGCCTGGCACATTTTCTGTTTTACTAGCAACTTTTTTTTTTGTTCTGTAAAAGCAATCTTTTATAAGCCATCTGTCAAAATTTCCGGAATATTTAATGATTATTTCCTTTGTTACAGGTGATTGAAGTAAACAAGTTTTATAATTTTTGAAAAATGGAAAATAAAGAGTTTCGTGCGGCAATTAAACACTTTTATATGAAAGGTTATACGCCACAATTAATCAAAGATGAATTGGATTCTGTTCATGGTGATAATGTACCATCATACTCCACCGTGAAATCCTGGGTTCAACTATTTAAAATGGGTCGTTCAAGTACGGAAGATGAACAACGCTCTGGAAGACCGAAAACTGCTACTACTATTGAAAACATTAGAAAAATATTTAATGAACTGACGAAAGATAGACGAATAAAGCTCAGAGAACTTGCTGATATTGTTAAAATACACGAAAAACAAGTTTGGAGTATTTTACATGATGAACTCCACATAAAAAACCTATCCGCAAGATGGGTGCCGCGTTTGTTGACTTTGCCCCAAAAAATCGTCCGTTGGACCAATTCCGAGGAGCTTTTAGCGATTTATCAGCGTAATCCAATAGAGTTCTTGCGCCGATTCATAACTGTTGATGAAACATGGATCCATCACTACATCCCAGAATGCAAAGAACAGTCAAAACAATGGATAGAAGCTGGTAAAAGTGGTCCCAAGAAGGCGAAAACTGTTAAGTCAGCAGGAAAAGTAATGGCCACAGTATTTTGGGATGCATGGGGTATAATATTTATTGATTATCTTGAGAAAGGAAAAAATATAAATAGTGAATATTATTGTGCATCATTGGATCGGTTGAGTGAAGAAATCAAGATAAAACGACCGCATTTAGAAAAAAAAAGTTCTTTTTCATCAAGATAATGCTCCTTCACATATTGCATTTTTAACTCAACAAAAACTGGCCGAATTACGATTTGAATTTGCTCCGCATCCACCATATAGTCCAGATTTAGCTCCTTCTGATTATTTCTTGTTTCCAAATTTAAAAAAATTTCTCGGTGGCAAAAAATTTTCGTCCAATAGCGAGGTTATTGCTGAAACTGAGGCATATTTTGAAGGTCTTGAAAAATCTTATTTTTCGGACGGAATTAAAAAACTTGAAAAATGTTTGATGAAGTGTATTGAGTTGGAAGGAGATTATGTTGAAAAATAAATAATAATAATTCCAAAAAAAAAACGGTTCTTTTTATGTTAGGCCAGTTACTTTTGCGGTCGCCCTCGTATAAATCATGCTGGAGCATACTTTGAAAAACAATAAAAATCATTTTTGATGATAAATATTCGCATTTTCATTATTAGGCCAGAAATATATATAGCTGCTATCTGAACAGTTTAAGAGAGCAAGGAAGGTAAGCCTATAAAAATATGCCAGTATGGATGCGCAGAAAAAATCTGTAGTTAAGGGCGACTTAAGAAAAATGGATTCTCAAATTTTTATTATTCCCACACATCTTGGAATTTGAACCGATAAAAAATAATTTCACGCCAAGAAGTTTGGTCGTTTGATTAGGTAACATTTCAATCGCCTAACTCTGTACCTGGATTATTCTTACTTTATTTTTAGAAAGAAAACAGTGAACCGATAAATGCAACCCAGCACATTTCTTAAGGGTTTTTTATTTTCTTAATAAATTTGTTATTTTCGAAGAAAAAAAAATCCTTTGTTCTGTATTACTTCCTAATGCAGCATATCCTTGTCTGCATATATCACACAGGAACATCGTCTCTATATAAAATAATTTCAGAGCATATCTCACGCTGTCTAAGCTTTAGGACATCAATATAAGACCCCATTTCCTACTTGTTTTCGTATGTAAATCACCTAATGTGAAAATCATGCATCTCTTCGCCCCCTAAGAAATGAATATGTCCCAACATTTGTATGTCGCATCTCCTCCAAGGACTCGCAGCGAGGCTTTGTCAAATATGCAAAGAAATGAGTCGTGGATTCCCAAAACGCTTCAATATTAAAAATTAAACAAAAACTAATTTAAGAAATGTCTAAACTTTTGCCATGTCCCTCGCTGGGGAGTTGATTTGCATATGCAGGTGCATGTGAGTGTGTCTATGTGGAAAAACCACACAAGTGTCACAAAAGCTGGCAAAGCATATCAACGCCTTTTTTGTTTTCATACCTCGAATGTTTTTTTTTCTTCAAAAAAAAATAGTTTTTTTTGGATTACTTTAAACCTTTGGTGGGAAAACAGTGTAACCGCCGTTCCACACAATATCTGTTTGCTCACGTATGCATGTGTGGTGGCATTGAACACCGTGTCTAGCGACGACATTGTATTCTACATCTATCTCAGTGTGTACGTGTAAGGAAAAATTCTCTCTTTTTTTACACACACACACAGACAGTAAAAGGATCTGTTTGTTTTGCAGTCGCCTTGTACATGTGTAAATATTGTGTACGCTCTTTTGTAGGCGTTTAAAATAAAGGATGTAAACTAATGGGAATATGTTTATTTTGGTCTTAAATAATTCCATTTAAATATTCACCTCCTTACCTACTTTTGCTGTTGGGGCGGGCTTTCGTCGAACTTTTTTTGTTTTCTTTTCTTTTTGTTCTTTAACACTTTGACACCGTTTTCTTTTATTTGAGTTGACTTAACATCGCTCGCCCTTTCTCTCCTTACGATAAGTGGCATTGCACATGTACAGTGGTGTGGAAAGAATTCAAAGCGATAATCTAGGAAATTAAGAACACTAGTCTAGAAATGGTTAACAGAATGTCCCCTTTTCCTCACTGTATATAAAAGTCTACAGCTAGCTCAGGTGTTTTTTATTTTACGAATCTTATTTTTTGTGGCTAAAAAACAAATAAGTTTTCTCTCAAAGTCGAAAAGGAAAGTTTATTATTCAATCACAGCTGTTTCCCGCTCGTAATAGTGACAGAAAGGCAGTATCCGCAAAACGAAACGAGTCGCTTTACGCTTCGTTATCGCTTCGCAGTCTAGGCTATAGAGCAGCTTTAATTGGACAACGATTTTGGGCGAAAAATCATCTTTTCTGACGAAACCAATTTTCATCTCGACGGCTACATTAACAAACGAAATTGCCGCATCTAGGCCTCGAAAAAGATGCACGTTATTGTCTAGAATTCATTGGGTTCTCAGTTTGCAGCGGATTGTGGAGTGATGAAATTTTTGACCATTTTTCTTCGAAAATGAGGCTGAGAAAAACGTTTCGGTAAACAGTGAGCGTTACAGAGTCATTTTATCCGGCTTTTTATAGCCTCCATCAAAGGGTGGGTGGTATATTAATTGTCATTCCGGTCAGCCCATAAACGGAGAGCCCATAAAGTATGTATACAAGGTGGAGCGCGATAATTTGCTAATTTGGGACTGAAATAAAAAAATCATGAACCTAAGAAAAATTTATTTTATATTTTAATTATATTGAACAGAAAGGGAATTTTAAAATTACATGTTTTTTAATAGTGTACGTATCTGGCAAATGTCGACATCGCTATCCACACAATGCTGCATACGTTTTCTAAAGTTTTCATGAACTCTAACAAGCATGTCGACTGGTATTCTGCCAATTTCAGCCTCAATACTCGTATTGTTAATAAGGTCTTTCAAGGTATTGGGACGTTTGACTTCAGGTAACCCCAAAGGAAAAAATCGCATGGGGCTTAATCTGGTGAGCTTGCCGGCCAGTTCACATCACCCCTCAAAGCGGTAAGCCGTCCAGGAAACATTTGCCTCAAACAATTCATGGCAACCCTCGCTGTGTATGTAGTGGCACCATCCTGTTGGAACCATGTATTCTCTAATTGCATTGCCTTAAGAGCCGGCAGAAAAAAAGTCTGGAAATGACAAGAGCAAATCCGAGCAAAGCGTTTTGAATATTGCAGTACTGCTTCTCTGACTCTCTCGATGTTTTGTGGTGTTGTATTCCTTCTCTCAGGTCCCCTTCGTACACCTGGCACATTCCCAGCTGTTCTCAATGAAGTTACCCAATTTACAATTGATTTCCGTTCAGGAACACGTCCGCGTGTGGAAACAGCGAATCGTAAACGTAAAGCACACTGCACTGCAATGATCGAGTGCGCATTTGAAAAATACACTTCAACACAAAATTACCTCTCCTCACATGTCCAATGCATGATAGCAACAAAAAGGCAGACGAATATAAATCTCCCGGCATCCACTATAATCCACGCACATTTTCCACTCTCTTCGACCAACAATACCGCCACAGCCTGCATTGCAAAAAAGCAAATTACGGCGCTCCACCCTGTATTATTGTTTTGCATAAAATTCTAAGACGATCTAGCCATGTTCGCCCGTACGTTTGCCGGTAAAAAGGACAATATTGGTCAAACGAATCATGCTAGGATTCTAATTCTGCATGATGGTGGCTTATGATCAGAACTGTTTAGGATTGTAAATGGGCAAAATCGGCCCCTGTAAGGGACCTCGGAAAAAGGTTAATTTTTTTAAGTATTTCTTTTTTAACAAATCAAAATTTTAAAATTTCATAATTTGTTGATGGTAAAAATAGGTACAGTTATGTGGGATTAACTAAATACCTCTAAGAAGGTTACAGTTGCTGTACTTCTTGGCTCATGTGGCCAAAAAAACGTCCCGCATGGGTACTCAAATTAAAGGAAATTTTGCTACAAATCCAAATCTGCTCTGGATATCTCCAAGTCCTTTGATAGAGTCTGGCACGCTGCACTCTGAATGCTGATCGAATTTGATGTCGGTAATAAAGCGTGATCTATTTCGAAGTTCCCTACTTTTTTAAAGAAAATAACACAGAAAATTCAAATTTAATGGCAAATGTCTATTATTATTTGAAAGAACATTCTTTGGCATTTATTTTCTGAAGATTATGTCAATCAAATGTTGACCACGGCTACGTCGCAGATGGTCCATCCGTCGAACCCAATTTTCGATGACTCGTTCCAGCATTTCGACTGGTAGCTGGCGAATGGCACGCATGATGTTTTGCTCCAAGCCTGAAGCGGGTTTGTTCGCAAAAACTTTAGGCTTTACATATCCCCGCAGGAAAAAGTCTAACGGTGTGATAACACACAATCTTGGTGGCCAATCGACAGGCCCAAAACGTCAAATTATCTGCTCACCTAAGTGTTCTCTCAATAAATGCATTGATTGATGCGATGTATGGGAATTGGAGCCGAATTGTTGAAACCAAATGTCGCGGAGATCACGAGCTTCAATTTCCGGCATCGGTTATCATGGTCGCCATTGACGGTTACGTTCTCACCGGCATCATTTTTAAACAAATATGGACCGATGATTCCACTGGCCCACAAACCACTCCAAACCGTTGTTTTTTCTTTTTCAGGCAGCTCTTGAAACTGTTCTGGTTGCTCTTCGTCCCAAATGCGGCAATTTTGCTTGTTTGCATACCCATTGAGCCAGAAATGGGCCTCATAACTTAACAAAGTTTGGCTCGGATATTCTTGGACCTTTTCAAGAGCCCATAGAGCGAAGCCATGTCGCTTGGGAACGTCGGGCGGCTTCTGTTCTTGCACAAGCTGTATTTTGTACGCTTTCAATTTAAGATATCGACGTAAAATGTGCCATATGGAACGATTTGCTGTGAACGGCGCCGGATCGACTCTCCACGGTCTTGGTGGTGTATTTTTATTGACGATCTTTTCGGTCAGACCTTGTATCCAATCTACTCTTTCGTGGATGACAGCAGCCTCTGTCATTCACATTCATTCGCCCTTAGGCCGAATCATCAAGATATTCAAGTCAAAAAGCGAATTATGGAGAGACACTTGGTTGGGACTTACTGGCCATTTCCGAATGGGGTCGAGTAAATAGCGTAAGACACAGAGCTGCTTGTTGTCTCACAAGCGATTCACTGACCCATCAGTGTCGTCATTATCTATCGATGGTATGGATGTCGAACAATCGGATGCTCATGATGTTCTGGGCAGGAAAATACAATGTGACGCTCGTTGGGCGAGACATGTTTTCGAAGTGTCGAAAGAAGCACTCAATTGTATAGGCTTGCTAAAGCGGTGCAAGAAATATTTCACTCCTGATCTTTTCAATATCCAGACAACTTACATCAGTCTGAAAGTGGAAGACAACTCCCATATATGGGCAGGTGTTCCAAAATCATCCTCGGAGCTACTTGATCGTGTTCAAAGGAGAGCGATTTTGTATCGTAGGGTATCCAACTATATTGTCTCCCTGGAGCATCGTCGGAGTGTAGGTTGTATGTCGCTGTTATAAGGTTACTTTCATGGTGTGTATTCTTCAGACATTCGTAGGCTTACTCCTGACGTGAGGATGTTCGTTAGAGATACACGACTTTTCAGGTTGCCACGAATTCGCAGCCATTTGCTATCGATTGGCCGAATGACCACACTATAAACAACAGATCGAATTCGATTTTCGCCCGTACTGTCCATATGTGGAATCGACTTCCGGCGAATGTATTTCCCACTAATTAAGACATCCAGAAATTCAAGACAAATGTAAATAAATTACACCCTCTTTCCCCCCTAAACTACTTTCCACTTACCAACGCAATGCTTTACATGTATATGGAGTATTATAAAGTTTTGGCTGAGATAAGGGATAGACGTTTGGGCCCAAAAACGGATCATTTTGCGCTTTGAGCATATGGACAGTTTCCTTCGGCCTGGGCACAAGGATTACTGAAATTGAAGACACGGATTGGAACCACCTCTGGTAATTGCAGGATGGCACGCCATGCCACACAGTCTATGCCGCAATCGAGTTTTTGCGCCCGATATTTCCAAATCGTTTTATCAGCCATCTTGGCGATTTCAATTGGCCACCTCGGAGCTGTGATTTAATCCCTCTAGGCTTTTTTTGTGGGAAACCTTGTTAGCCCAACAATTCGGAAAAGAATTCAAGCTCTTAGGGCTTAAATCAACCAAGTAATTCATGAGCTACAGCCAGAAACCACCGACAAGGCCATGGAAATTTAGAGTGATTGAATGCCCTACTGCTAAGCCATAATTTTTACTAGAGATGGCTACTAGTCGCTTTTAACGCTGAATGCAAAATTAGATCAAAACCATATTGAATATGTGACTTCTAGACCTGTAATCGGAATGTGCCTTTGTAATAACGCTATACGAAAATATGGACTATACGAAGATATGTTTCATAGGGTTTTTAGTTTGTGCTTTCTATAGCGGCTGGAACTCAAATTGTAAGGGAACTTTTGTATACCCCATTTCAGATACTTTTGTATCTGAAATGGGGTTTGGTCGAAGTCGGATGCAACATGGGGCTTCTTAAGCTGAAGGTTCTGAATCGGTGGGAGCTATACTATAATATGTACAGGGTATTCCATTAAAGACATAACAATTTTATAGTTTAATAAAACACGGAATATGTATAGAGTTCAAATTTATTCCAGGTGTAGTGCAAATGTTACATTTTAAGAATAAAATTGGATGACCCAATTTTCAATGGGCCCTATTTTCCACAACTCTTGCACACATTTCGACCGGAACGTTGGCAATTTCGCGTTGGATGTTGTCTTTGAGCTCGTTAAAAGTTGTTGGCTTGTTGGCATAGAGCAATGACTTGATGTGATCTCATAAAAAGAAATCCAATGGCGTTTAATAGCATTAACGAGGTGGCCTTTCAAACGGATCATTTCTCGAGAAAACACGTTCACCGAATTTGCCTTTCAGTAAATTGATTGTAACGCGTGCTGTGTGGCTAGTGGCACCGTCTTGCTGAAACCACATATCGGCGATGTCAAGCTCCTCCAATTCTGGTCAAAACTAATTTTCTAACATGCCACGATAGCGCTCTCCGCTGACGATAATATGACGATTGTTTTCATCGAAGAAAAAATACGGCCCAATCAGACCTCCGGCATGAAAACCTCACCCACAGTATTTTTTTGTGGTTGCAATTGTGTCTCTTGAAGCACAAGTGGGTTTGTTGCTGTCCAATAACACATATTTTGTTTTGAGTAGAAATTAGCTTGATCGCTGAAGATGATGAAAATTGGAGTAAGCGCTCTTAAAGTTGCAACCACCGACTCAGAAATGCGGTAGTAATTTTACATGATTTCCATACGTTGCTCGTAAGTGAACTTTTCCATGATGAAAATGTTGACTTCGACTAACGTTTTGAAACTAAAGATCATAAAAAATGTTTGAGGGTGCGTTGACATAGGGATACGAAATTGTTATGGAAAACCCTTTATATGGTCCAATTTTCGTAGAGGTTAATATTGGTCACACTCAAAATTTTACAGTGATCGGGTTTAATTTGTGACTTCCAATGCTCCAGGATCTTAACGCGGGAGACAAATTTGTGTGGGGCCTATACGAAAACATGAACCCATTAGGTCCAATTCATCCTCAGATATAGATGTTGGTCATAGGTAACGCTCTTTGCAAAATTTAATCGAAATCGGGCGGCTGGTTCTGTAATCGGGAAAAACCTATGTATAACATCAAACCACGGACCTATATGGAACAATTTCAATTGGGTGGTCCTTGGCTTACACTTAAAGAATGTATCAAGCTTCATTGAAATCGGTTCATAATTTCGTCCTGTACTTTGATTAGAGCGATAGATGGACAGGTGAATGGACAGACATCGCTCAATGGAGTCAGATAGCTATGCTCGATCGGTGTACTTAACATTGGGGGCATCTCCATTCCTTCAAGATGTTGCAAACATCAGCACTATGTCATAATACCGTGTACCACAGTGTGGTGTAGGGTATATAAAGGTTGTTATTTTAATCTTTATCTGTTTATAAATTCTTAATTTATTAACAAAATAATAAATATAAATTGTAAGTATGCTTTAAGTCTAGAGCAGAGTTTGAAGCCAATATGCACAAGAAGTGGCGGTGCTGCGGGGGCTATCATCGGCGGCAGCTTGGTCTCCACATAAATTGATATATATAAATAGGGTGATCCAAGTAGAGATACTTTTTTCAATACTCAATACTCACGTGTGAGTCGTGTCATGCTGACATATTATTTTTGTTTACTACTGTTTGGCATTTCATCATGGAAAGACTTACGCCTGAACAACGTTTACAAATCGTTCAACTTTACTTCGAAAATTCACGTTCTGTGAGGAATGTGTTTCGTGCACTTTGTTCAACTTTTGGTCAACATTTCTGGCTCAATGGGTATGTAAACAAGCACAATTGCCACATTCGGTACGAAGAGCAACCAGAAGAGGTTCAAGAGCTGCCACTACATCCAGAAAAAACAACGGTTGGTGTGGTTTGTAGGCCGGTGGATTCATCGGTTCATATTTCTTCAAAAATGATGCCAGTGAGAAAGTAACCGTCAATCGTGCCATGATAACCGACCATTTCATGCTTGAAATTGGAGCTCGTGATCTCGGCAACATTTGGTTTCAACAAGACGGAGCCACGTCCCACACATCGCATCAACCAATGCATTTATTGAGAGAACACTTCGGTGAGCAGATAATTTTACGGTTTGGGCCGGTCGATTGGCCACCAAGATCGTGTGATATCACACCGTTAGACTTTTTCCTGTGGGGATATGTAAAGTCTAAAGATTATGCGGACAAACCCGCTTCAATTCTGGCCTTGGAGCAAAACATCACACGTGTCATTCACCAGTTACCAGTCGAAATGCTCAAACGAGTCATCGAAAATTGGACTCAACGGATGCACCATCTGAGACGTAGCCGCGGCCAACATTTGACAGACATAATCTTCAAAAATAAATGCCAAAGAATGTTCTTTCAAAAGATAATAAACATTTTCCATTCAATTGAATTGTCTGTGTTTTTTTTTTTTTTTCTTTAAAAAAGTAGGGAACCTCAAAATTAAACACCCTTTATTTACTGCCATGTATTACCGCTGCCCAAACTAACAGTGGCTACTTGTAACAAATACACTCTGGCGACGGCGCGCCTCCGGTTTTTCGCACCATTTCGTCCTCAAACTCTTTCTTTGCACCACTGTACCTTTAAAGCCAATTGGTTTTCGTTCCTTAGCGAAAAAGTAAATTTGTGCGCAATTAAAAGAATAGCAGGAGGAGATGGGCGACAGGGTATAAACTCCCTATTTGTTCAAACTCTTCTTAAGCTTGTTCTCAATTTTCGTAGTTGTTGTATTGGCAGTTGTTGCTTATTGCTTATTAAGCTGTTCGTCGTTGAGCAATTCCCATTAAGTTGTTAATGTTTTGAGTTGCCACTTTTTTGCTGGGTAAGTGTGTGTGTGTGTGTCCTTCTTTGCCAGTCGAATGAAAAGGACTTGTGAAACGATTTCACCGCATGAATATTAGCACCAGCACACCCTCGGTGTGCAGTGATGAGAAGGGGCGCCTTGGATTATGCTATGACATTTTATGTTTAATGCGGCTGTTGTTGCTGTTGCCCCTTCCCCATTGTTTCTTCGTCCGTTTCGTTGGCTTCAGTTGGCTTTGCTATTCTCTCGCTCTCGGTATTGTTAAATTAGTCGGGTTGGCTGGTATCCAATAAAATTGCACTTGTCTAAACCTTAATTCTTCATCATTTTCATTTGCCGCCCCTTTCGACCGAGCGACCTCTTTCGCTCCCCACCGTATTCGTAGAGCTCAGACAGTCAGTCAAGCCTTCTTCTTCTGAGAAGGAGCAAAAAAACCTGCTAAGTTTAAGATGAATGCCACATGAACAATGCAAAAAAAGAGAAAAAACGAGGGAAAATGAATTATAGAAAAAAGTCAACTCCGTCGTAGTTTGTTTGCAGTTGGTGTTCGTTATATTAGTACGGCAAACAGTGTTACAAATGCAACAATGACAACACGCCAGCACAATTGGATGGATTCTGGCTAGGTGGTATTGACTGCTTGTCTGTCTGTCCGGCCGGCCGGCCGTCCGCCTGTCTGTTCTCCTTTCAATCTATCTGTCCATAAGTCGTTGTAGTATCTGTTGGCTGTTTGTCGACCGGTTTGCCTATCTGTCCGCCTGGCTCATCCTCAGCAGAATTTGTATTTGTGCTGCTATTATTCATCATAATAAATTGCATTTTCTCTTTTTACTTCCATGCCAATGCCTCAAAGTATGCAATACAATTGCGCTGTGCTTTCCTTAGTAACGCCGACTTGAACGAACAATGAGTAATCTCAACGTTTTTTTTTGTGTATACGAGTATTTTTTTTTGGTTTTTAATGTAGATTCGCTCGTATAAAATTAGCTCTATTGTTGTATCGCATCTCCACATAATAAAAATGAAAGAAAACAGAAACGATTTATAATAACGTCGTCGTCGTTGATATAAAGGAGGAGGAGCGAAGGAGTCGCAGGAGTATCTCATTTTCGTTGTTGGAGGTTCTGTTGTTTTTTTGTTTTTGAACGAGCATAACGATGACGGCATTGCAAATTAAAATTGAAAAGCTGGGTATGCGGTTGTCATAGTCGCCGCAAAGTATGCTTTAATTTGAGACAAAGCATTTTATCGTTGCAGATAAACCGCAAAGTATGTACGAAAAATGTGCTCGAGATTAAAGATAAAAGATCATTGGAATTTTAATGAGCAAACTTGTTTCGTTGTTAATTCAAGAAATGCTAATCTTAATTTATACATGGCATTACTCGCAGGTAAGCATTGTTGGACCGCAGTGTGATGGATAGTGGGTGCTTCGCATCACCACTGCGGTCCAACTCGTGAATGCCGGCAGCTATAGAGATTAATGTTAAATTGTTGTTGGATTAATTCGTATAGCCTACACCATACCGTGGACAGGTTATACAAGTAATCTTTTGGGGCTCATATTTGTCACACCTTAAAGGAGTAGAGCTAGATTCCATTGAGCGATATCCGTCCGTCCAGCTTTCGTTGTTATCAAATTATACATTGGTTCCGTTGCATAGAGCCATATCGTTGGAATCAAATTATGCATTGATATCGCTGAAACTTGGTACATTGTTCAGGTTTGCGTCAAGGACGAACTCGGTTAACCAAATATGCATTGATAAAAATTTTTTATTGGCATGTTATTCGGAGCCCATTGGGCGACTTCGAAAGCTAAATTACAATGTGCATCAAAATGTTAAAAAGAACATCATAGACTACTAGAAATATTGCAGCATAAAATGAAAATTTAAGCAAAATAAATAAAAAAAAAATCGTAAATTTTTTTTAAAAAAGACTGATAAGTGATATATGAAACCAAGGACAAATATAAAGAAAAACAATGTGAGTGAAGCTAAATTCGAATTTTACTTTCTGAAACGCAAAAAATCCGCGGTCCCCAGTA
Source organism: Hydrotaea diabolus (assembly GCA_963513945.1). NCBI lineage: Eukaryota > Metazoa > Arthropoda > Insecta > Diptera > Muscidae > Hydrotaea > Hydrotaea diabolus. Next base: position 179,025,092 of record OY740719.1, read on the forward strand.
GTTTAAAAAAAGTTAAATTCGAATTTATCTGCACTATTTGACCAGACAGCAGACGGTGTGAGCATAGTGAAGTTTTATTCGAATTTAACTTCAGAATGGAATAGCAAAATTGGCTCTAGAGCGGCTCCAATTCCATCCATGGAGGACAAAAGGGAATACGTTTGTCAACCAGACTACTGCCAGATTATAGGTACTAGTATACACTAATACACTATTGACGCTAGAAGGCTCCCAGTAAACCAAATTTGCGACAATGTCTGATATCAGACAATTCTGAACAATATCTCAACTCTATCGAGAATTCTTACCGAAATCGTTACAAATTCTGTTTGATTTGTCTGAGGATTTTTTATTTATTATGTTAAGAAATACCTGAGCGAATTCGGCCTGAATTCTGTTGGACTAGTATGAGGTTCGGAAAGTTCTTAGCCTATCAATGATAGAGAATACGAGGGCGGTTCGGAAACTTCTTAGCCTAGCATAAAAAGCACGGTATAAAATAAAAGTTAAGTGTTTTGGAAACTTCCATCTCTGCTATGAACACATGTTAAATTTTGTTTCGATCTGGCAACTCATTCATATAGAAACAGATGTTCACAAAAGACGCATACGCGATTTTTTTACAATGGAAAAATTAGAAATGTGTGGTGTCATTAAATATTTACATAAAAAAGGTTTATCGGGACAAGAAATTCATAATGATATGGTGAATGTGTTGGGTGAAAGTGCTCCTTCATATGCAACAGTAAAAAATTGGGTTGTTGAATTTAAACGTGGTCGTACAAGCATTGAAGATGAACCACGTAGTGGACGTCCAAAAACAGCAACAACAACAGAAATTGTAGCCAAAGTGCATGATATGGCATTAAATGATCGACGAATAAAAGTGCGTGAAATAGCTAATATCATGGGCATCTCAAATGATCGAGTCCATTTAATTTTGCATGAAGAACTACAGATGAAAAAGCTTTCTGCAAGATGGGTGCCGCACTTGTTAACTGTCGACCAAAAACGCATAAGAATGAACATTTCTGAAGCTTGTTTGGATCGTTTTCAGCGAAATAAAATGGATTTTAAGCGTCGTTTCATAACTGTTGATGAGACATGGATCCACCACTATACTCCAGAGACAAAAGAACAATCCAAACGAAACCAAAAGAAGGCAAAAACAATTCACTCGGCTGGTAAGGTTATGGCAACGGTTTTTTGGGACTTCAAAGGTATTTTATTGATTGACTATCTACAAAAGGGTAAAACAATAAATTCAGAGTACTCTTGCAATCTTTTGGATCAATTAAATGTACAAATTCGAGAAAAACGTCCTGGCTTATAACACAAAAAAATATTTTTTCATTAAGACAACGCACCAGCGCACAAGAGTGTTTTAACAATGGCTAAAATCGCCGAATTAGAGTAAGGTGATGCTTGACCACCCACCTTATTCTCCTGATTTAGCTCCCAGTGACTTTTACCTGCTCCCAAATCTAAAAAGATTCCTTGCTGGCAAGCGTTTTACCTCAAATGAAGATGCAATTACAGTTGTAAACCACTATTTTGAAGACCTTGAGGAAAACTATTTTAATCAAGGCATAGAATTGCTAGATAAGCGTTGGACTAAGTATATTGAAAAATAAAAATATTTTGAAAAACTAACTATTCTCTTTCAAGAACTTTCCGAACCGCCCTCGTAGTTAGTTTTTCAAAAATATTTTTTTTTCAATATTTGATTGTTTACATTCAGAATTTACCATGACATAAGCTCAGAATTCGTCCAGAATTCGGTTTGTAATGTCGGTTAAACATCAGAATTTAATAAGACTTAATGCCAGAATTCTGACCTAAGTCGTTCAGAATTCGATACGACATATCGAAATTTCCTTTCGAATTTCCCAAAACTACAGTTCAGAATTCGGTCAGAAATCGGTTCGAAATGTGTGCAAAAACATCAGAATTCCCTCAGAGAAGTAGTTCAGAATTCGTGTCAACCCTCTCATATGTTTTTCGTTACGAACTCGCTAAGAATTCTGATCCGAAATAGGAACATTTCGCCGATTGTCGTACAGAATTTTGACCGAATTCTGAAGGTTTGGTTTGCTGGGCTGTTTGTCTGAAATAATTTTCAGAATATTGAATTTCTCACCTGAAATATGAAATTTGGGGGCAAGTGCGGAAAAATGGGAATACCTTCGTCAATCAGACTACTGTCAGATTATAGCTAATGGTATACGCTAATAACCCTAGAAACCGTTTGTCTAAAATAATTTTCAGAATATTGAATTTCTCACCTGAAATATGAAATTTGGGGGCAATTGCTCGAGAGCTTATCTAAGTGCGTCCATGGAGGACAAATGGAAATACCTACGTCAATCAGACTACCTCCAGATTATAGCTAATGGTATACGCTAATAACGCTAGAAAACGTTTGTCTTAAATAATTTTCAGAATATTGAATTCCTCACCTTAAATATGAAATTTGAGGGAAATTTCTCTAGAGCGGATCAAAATCCGTCCATGGAGGACAACTGGTAATGCTTATGTCAATCAGACTACTCTGGTAAAATTGGTCTTTAACGGTTTATGGTTTTGAATAGACTCAACAAAATAGTCTCTTCCCATTTGAGGTTCTGCAGCTCTAGCAGCCACAAATTTAACTCGATTGTCCTTAGATTTGTAGAGTATCGTTTGAGCGAATGTTTATAAAGCCTGGCAAAACTGGAAATTCCAAGATGAGGTCCTGTCACTGTCAAAGCCACAGATTGCATCCCATTCTAACCAAATTTCTTATAAAGCTTTCCACACAACCCATATCAACCCGGACGTCAAATTGGACGTCATTTGTATATGCTTTCCGATAACCCTAACACAACGGTCTCTCAATAGTTGATAATCAGCCGCTTTATTTATTAATTTGATTGTGCTCAAATTTAGCATAGTTCGTTAAGGACGACTTATGTTCTAACGAAGCTCGATCAAAAATGGTCTTTCCAAGGATACACTTTATATTCGATCTAGCTCAAATGTCATAACGGTCTTTGTTTCCATAAAGCCCACACGATAAACCTCCCGCGCTAGAAATCACTTATTTAGTCCAAATTTGCTCGAGGTACAGACATGGTCGCGAAATCTTCTATATATGTGAATGTTGTCGGGTATTTCATAGTCGGCTTTGTCCAACTTTATCATCTTTTTTACTCGTTTCTAGGAAAGAGCGCAAAATTATGCTGCTGTGTTCCATGACCTATCCTGTTTTAGTATCTTTCTGCAAAAAGTAGTAACATTTACCACCTTAACAATCTACCTTTCATATATAAGTCCATGATCCGTTTGACATTGCAAGTAACATTTGATCTTTCACTCGAACCTATTCGGCAAGCCTAACTCCACGGCCGAACTATCATGAGTGCCTGATATCCTCGATTAAAGAGTAAATTCGGTCAACTTTTTTAAAGAGCCAGATGATAACTTAGCAAAATAAGATAATTACCAGTAAGCAAGTTTTATTCCGACAGATCCGACTTACCAACATACGGGTATACCCTCACCCATATATAGATTTAAAGTTTTTCATCGTTCTTTGCCTGAAGCGTTCCGATTTTATTGAAATCTCGTAAAAGATCCAATTCTGTCTTATACGCATACAAAGATAAAGTCCAAAACAAAACTAAATTCAACCGAAATTCATAAATTAGGACAAAAGTTATGTGGGTTTTAATCTAACGGGTGATCCATCTTGAGGTATTTTTTAATAGGATTTTTTCACAGATTACGCGTAAGTTGTGTTAAACCTTATTTTGTTTCTTTTCAGTATTGTTTGCCATTTCATCATGAAAAGTTGCAGTTCCAGTGTTTGAGCTCTTTGACAGCTCGAAAATGATCCGCTGTTTCCAACCAAAATTTTGATCAGTGATAGGGCCTATTTCTGGCTTAATGGCAACGTCAATAAATAAAATTGCCGCGCTTGGGCTCAAGAGCACTTAGAAGAGGTGCTATTAAACCTAGACATTTTTCAAACATTATGATGGCCGGAATGTAACCGTGGGTGGTGTTTGCTATCTCATCATGATGTCGGACTTTTTGCTACCTAGTATTGAAGCCCGTAATCCTGATTTCAACAGGACGAGCTTTTGAAGAGACCAAACACTGAAATGGCGACGCGCAGGAACATCGTTAGGCTTCAATTTCTGCAAATGGCAAACAACACTGAAAAGAAAACAATTCATGCAAATGGCACAAAATACTGAAAAGAAATAAAGTTTAACTCAACTGCTCACGCGCAATTTGTAAAAAAACCCTATTGAAAAAAATATATCTAGATTGTTCTATACAGAGGTCCCCCCTTGCCGCTCTAGAAACCACATATCACACCCGATCTTGCTCATCATTAAAGCAGGGTAGATTTTAGTATTTGTGTGAGAGTAATTCTCTCGAGGATCAGTCTCAAAGGCCCTTGTGAGTTAGGAAATTGCCTTTGACTTGGAATTATGGTTGGCACGAAAACTGTCAAAGGAATTTGAGCAAGGCGTCCCTCTCTTGCGCTCCCTGTTGCCTCTAATAACGAAACGAAAAGCCCTACAACCAAAACAACAGCCCTTGTGTATGTGTTAATTATTTATGTACTCCTCAAAGTAGGCTTCAGATTTCTTGTGCTTGCTTTCAATTCACTGCACCTTTAGTTATTCTACAAAAAAGACACAGAAGCAGAACGAAGTGGTAAAAGCAACGGCGACGATGACGAGAATGACGACAGTATTCATCAAGTTGTTGAAATGCATTTCACTCCCCATTTCGTCGTTATTAGTATTTGTCATTTCTCGGTGTAACCCTTTTGATGTTGTTGTTTTCGTCTTTGCCATTGTTCGCATTGCTTTCGTTCGTTGGTTCGTTTAGTTTTTCACTTCAGATGCTGTTGCATACTTTTCGGCCACACAGCCAGCCGGTGCCCGTGCCGCGCCTGTGTTGCAGTACTTGGCCGCTGTTATCCCACTTTCTGTCTCCCTCTTTATCTTTCCAACGGTCTGTGTTTTTATGCATTATAAATTTATTGTTATATTCGTTGTTGCTTTCTTACTGTTGTAGTTGTTGTTGTGTTTTTTTTTATAAGCTGTTAACAATAGACACTTATAAACTAAAAGACCATACTTTGCACAAAGACGTCTCACAAGTATTGTGTTTTTATTTTTTGACTATTCGTTTCAAACGTTGCCTAAGCCTTGTCGTAGCATACTTTTGCGAGACTTAATTGTTTAATTGTTAGTAAGAGCAATGTTTTCAGTTCAAGGCATCGGAAAATGAAAAGGACTTTTTCCCACCTATTTGCCTGCCCGCCGCACCGTCAACGACGGGACACTGTGCCAAACAAAAGCATTGAAATCCGTCACAGCACACAAGTGGCCACTTTGTGCTGAGAGCAAGTCGAAGTGTGGCCTTTTATCGATACTTTTTGTGGGGTAAAGCAGCAAAGCCATTGCCTACATATAGGCGCTTAGATGAAATTTAGTTCAGTAGCATAATTTCGGGTCATTCGTTTTTATTTTTCGATTTTTTGTTTTATTTGAAAAACAACAAAACGCTTATACATCATTTGAGAGCAGTTTTGAGAAATATTTGCCGCGTTTTTTTATTTTGGTTGGGCCAGCCACATAAATAAAATATAATTTTAAATGCAAATCCCATGTTCGACATGCAACTTTCACTTGGTATAGATTGTGGAGCGAGCGTCTGTGTTTTTGCGGTGCCAAAATAACAGGCCAATTTTCACATTTTTGGAGCAAAACTTAGCTGGAATAATTTCAAATACGCGTGTGTGTGTTAATGTAAGAGTGTGTGCGTTCCAATATTATATGCTATGTTTCGAGAAATAAAATAACAATTGGAGCATCTGCTTAAACACAGAGAACAGACAAAAAGTAAAAGTGCATTTGATTCTGTTTTTATTTTCTTTCTTAGTTTGTTCACATAAGCAGACCATTTGTTAGCAGCTGGCGTCTGCCAGCGTTTTGAGCGCATTTTAGACTTGTCTTGTCTGCCTTTGTTTTGCAGCCTTAGAGTTGCGCAGCAAGTAAGGGCTTTTTCATGTCAATGGTATATTGAAAGTTTTTTCTTTGAAGAAGTCTGGGAAATTTCGTAGTTTTTCTTTTTTAAATCAAGTGATGGGAGTGTTTTTGTTTTGAAGGATGGTTTTATTCTCTTTCCGGTTGATTATCGACAGAGCAAGTAATCATCTTTGTTGTGGTTTAGGTAACTATTGTGAAGCTAAGAATTGGGCGCTGAATTTGAATCGCTGCTCATAAAATTTAATTTTTTTTCACAATCTTGTAAACTTGTGCCTGTGGACTGTTAATACTTGTTGATCCGTATTCGCTCATTACATGATTTATACGCACTTCGGTCCTTAAGCTACCTTCTCCACTTTCCAATACGAATAACTCGTGCATCCTTCTTCACTTGCTTTCTCTACTAGTAATGTTCTTTTTTTTCTAAGCTTTCGTAGTCGTCGTCTAACGATTTTCTAGGAGGATCACTTGTTTTCATTCAACCGACATTCCAAGAGGTAGCAATCATAGTATTTTGATGTCGGGATACAGCAAACGGTTCGTCCGAAGAATGTACTCTGCTAACGCAGCTGGGGTCCTTAAATGTACGAAGGATTTTGCTTTCGATAATTCCCAGTACAACTGCATTCGATTTAAATAGCACCATTGCTTTGCCTTGGCTTTGGCGGTTCAATACAGTGGAACTTCTATAACTCGAACTTTCATGAGTCGAATTTTCCTAAAGTTAAAGAAACTTTAGTGGGATTAGCGCAAATTAGGCAAATTCTCTTAAGTAGTTCTTCTATAACTCGAACTTGAGCTTTTCTATAACTTGAGAAAAATAATGGCTCAAACTTCCGCGAGTCGAACATTTCAGGGAAACGCATAATTGCAAATAAGTTTTGTTTGTACGTTGGTTGGGTTTCCGTTCAAAATGACTCTCAGAAGAAGAACGTAATGGCAAATTTAGGATTGACGTTCAAGTCTTTTTGGTTAGTCCCTTATGCGTATAAAATTTAATTTATTTTTGTCTCTTGGGTAAATCGCGAAACCAATGAAACTTGCCTTTGTTTTATTAATATAACATTCAATCGTACTCTTAAGGCTTACTTTGAGGCTGACAATGAACCCCTTCTATCTGACTTTCGTACGTATGACGATGAGTATCCAAAAGCTAAACCGGCTTTCCGGTTTTTATGTCCAAACCCGACAGCCAGCTTTTCAAAAATAACTAATGTCGGTTTACCCTGTTTCTTGCTGTCGGGTTTTTCGGTTTTCGTTTTTCTGTTCATGCATGTAAAAACGAAGAAAATTCATAATTTGCACGCACGGAATACAATTTGTATACCCTGCAACACTATATGAAACAGGGTAATCTAGATCAAATTTATTTTTTTTTATTATATTTTTTTTTACAATTTATCTTTCGACATTCAGTAAATTGGATAAACAATTTAAGATGACAGTAGTAAAGTAGTTCCATCGAGCTACAAGGCCTTAATTATTTTGTATTTTATGAATTAGTATTATATACATATATGAAAAATATTCAAATTTAAATTTCTAATAGAAAGTATATTTGCAATAATAGAGTTAAGTTCTAAATGGTAAATCTAATGTGTAAATACGTTTCAGTCTTATCGTCTCGTTACTGCTGTCTAGCAGGAATATAGCCAATGGGTTAACATGATTACTCAGCCTCTGTAGATACGTGGTGCTGTATCTACGTATTTCTTCTTTTAGGGATGGTATCTGTAGATCTAGTTTTAAGTGCTTGTTTGATATAAACCATGGAGAATTTGTAATTAGCCTCAAAGTTTTAGATTGGTATCTTTCCAGGATCTCAATATTGGAGTTACTAGCCGTACCCCACACTTGTATCCCATACGTCCAAACTGGTTTTAATATGGTTTTGTATATTTCTTAGTTTAAATTTAGTTGAGACCTTGGTCCCAAGAGCCTGTAAAGTTTTCGACCTTTAATTTTTAATTGTTCTTGTTTTGATTTAATGTGTGGCTTCCACGTTAGTCGCCTGTCTAGTGTTAGAACCAAATTGTGGGATGACTTCTTGGTTAATTGAAACTGGGGAACAATCGCTGTGCCTTAATGCAAAAGTCACATGCTTAGACTTTTCGGAGTTAACTTTTATATTCCATTTCAATAACCAAGTTTGAAGTAAGTTGAGCTCATTTTGTAGAAGGAAAGAAGATAATGTTGGTGACGGGATATGCTTGTAGGCATATCACTCATAAATATAGTGTACAATATACACGCAGAGAAAAGATATGGTTACTATATGGTCACGGCAACAATAGTATGTTCTCTGCAATAAAAGCATGGTCGTCGCAACCATAGTATTGCTTTTTTTTAATTTTATTTTGACAATAGTATGTTTGCGGCAAAACTAATATTGTTGAAATGTAACGATAGTATTGTTGCGAAATTTAAAAATGGAAATATGGTTGTAGCAACAATATAAATATGGTTGGTGCGACAAAAGTATTGTTTTTTGGGTTTTATGTTAACAATAATTAAATTACGGTAATCATACCAGCAATGTTATTTTGCGAATCTTACGCAATAATATTATTTTTTTTTTTTAAAACAAACAAACTTTCGATTGGTATAACTGATATAATTTTAATAAGTAAATTGTATCTACTGTTAAAAAGCCACTCCTATTATTAGGAGTTTAATTATTTTGACATAATTTACTTTATAAAAATCTCTATTGTTGAACAGTAACTTAGCCCAATCCTTACAGAGAATTCTGGGGATCATAGTATGGTTGTGTGTGAATCATACTATGGTTGAGAGGATTATACTATGGTTGTATGTTAAACATACTATGGTTATGAGAATCATAATATGGTTGTGGGGTTCATAGTATGGTTAAGTGTGAACAATAATATGGTTGTGAGGACCATAGTATGGTTGTGCGTGAATAATTCTATTGTTGTGAGGACCATAATATTGTTGTGGGAATTATAGTATGGTTGTATGTGAACCATACTATTGTTGTAATGATCATAATATTGTTGTGCCACAACCATATACCGAACAATAGTATGATCTTCTTCGAATATTGTCACCCCAACCATACTTTTTTCTGCGTGTAGGACCAAGTACGCTGCCTTGAGGAATTTGGTATATTGAGGAGTTATCTCTATTTACCTTTACATAAAAACACCTGTGTTTAAGATAGCATTAAAAGAATAGGAAATATGGTGCGGGCAGATATTTCTTTATTTTATGTAGAAGGCCTTCATGCTATACTCGGTCAAACGCCTGTTGCTCATCGATAAAGACAGCTGAACAATATTGTTTATTTTCAAGAGTCTCAGAAATTATATTCACGATCCGGTGGCACTGCTCAGGGGTACCATGCTTATGTTTGAAACCGAACTGATAGTCTCGAATAATCTTTTTTCTTCTAGCACTGGTAGTAATCTTCTTACAAATATTTTTTCAAATATTTTAGAAAATGTTACCAGTTACCATTTATAGGTCTGTACGAAGACAATAGGTTTTCCTAATTGGGTTTTGGGACCATTATAATCTCGGCACATTTCCATTGTGACGGAAAATGGTTAAGCCTTAGTATTGCATTGTATATGGAAGTCAAAAAGATTTTAGACTTCCTAGTTAAATTTTTTACCACAAATCCATTTATCGAATCGTATCCAGGAGATTTCTTTGGATTTAGATTTTCAATTTCGTTTTTCACTTCATTCGGAGAAATTTGTCTAATTGGCACGTCCATCTGACATGGGACATCAAGGAAGTGCAGTATATCCACTGCATCGGTATTGAAGTGAAATTGTTGAAAGGTATTTTCTAGATGTTTTGCATAAGCCTCTGATATATCTTTGTCGGACCGGCACCAGAAACCGTCAGTATTTCGGATCTGAATATTACGCTTAATAGGTCTTTTGAGATACTTGGTAGCTTTTCATAGTAGATGCTCGTCATATTTAGAGTTGTTGATTTTATTAATGAAAGAGGCAGTTGAATCATTTGTATGTTCGTCAAGCAAATTCTTTAGATCTTTACAAGCTTTGTTAAAAATTCGTTTGTCTTCGGGGTGTCGACTTAGTTGCCAGTTTCTTCTCAGCCGTCTCTTCAGTTTAATAAAATTTCTGATTTCAGCCGAAATGTTTACGTAACTTGGTTTATTTAATTGATCTACTGGCCAGTTACTTACTAACCATCGATTAGCTCAGCTTAAAATGGGTCATATCGGCCTGTTCAAGTGTTAAAAAACCTGTTTAATATTAGTTTTTCTGCGGAATACTCGCAATGTAGTTGGCGACGAACGAATAGCCTTTTTACAATATTTTTTCAAAAAAAAAAAATAGGTTGATTTTAATGCATTTTCAAAGTCCTAAAATGAGCTCAATCACTTAATATCTGAATGGGAAAATATTTTCCATTCTTAGATACAAATCTTAAACAGGAATGTTGATTAATACCGGTTTTTTACTAAAGAAACCCTCACAATTGGTTTTGCTAAAACACGGTTTTAGTTGCCGAGAATATTCTATTACCTTAAAATAATATTCCAAAACTGCCTTGGACATTTTGTTGCTTGTTTTTACGTCTCGCTGAAGAGTGGATGGTATACTATATTAAGTCACGACCCAAAAAACGGCCCGCATTGTTAAACGGGCGATCAAAGCACAAACAATTTTGCTACAAATCCACATAAAGAGTAATTTTGAAGTTTTGGGCAGAGACTTGGGGAGGACGTATAGGACAGGAAAGGCAAAAAATGGAGAATTGTTTTTTAGCGTAGAACGGTAAAAGGTACATAAGGTTCGGTCTGGCCGAACTTTGAACTATCGTCATCAATAACAAACGATTCCATGAAAAAGGAGAAAGTGCAATTTCATACCTAAAATTGAGAATTTTACTAGGGCTGAACATTTGTTTCATATTTTGTTTCAATGTCAGGGGTCCGGCAAAAGATTCTTTTTGGTTTGAATTTCAGGCAGGCACCGACATTGCTGCACATACTATCCGAAATGGGTAACGATAGTAGACTATGTTAACTGGTAACTCTCGGCCTTAGAATGAGGCACGTAAATAAGGCAGGCCGTAACAAGATAATTGAAAATGGCTCTTCAGAGAGTGACTGTAAAAGAAAACATTTCGGCAAGCGTTATAATAAAGTATCATTTGTGAAATAGCTGCGAGCATCGGGAAAATATTGGTCTTGGTCTCATTTCGCTACAGATTTTGCCAACAAAGCAATCACAATATGTGACGCGCAAAATAGAAAGGGACCTAAGGGTAAACACCGGTTTTGTTCAGGAGAGCCATTTTAAAGATTTAAATACGTGTATCTTTGGTGTACCATCACTTTCATAAAACGCGCATATCTCTGGGAGGAAAAACTTTCGTGGCATGGGATCGGTCTCATTCGATGCTCAGATGTTGTCCACATCAAAAAAAAGTGAAAATTATTTTTTTTTACCCTTAGGCCCCTTTCTCTATGAACTGTCCCATATACTTATACCAAGTATAGAACAACATTATTTTAACCCTTAGTGGAATCCAGCTGGTGTTATGCAAAGACATCATATTAATTATATGGCACAGATTTCACTTACTGAGACGGCTGAAACGACACCTTTGTATAGTTCTCCTCTTTCGAAATTAATTTTATAACAAATATTTAAATTTTTAAATTAGAAACTATAAAATGGGATTAGTATCTTTGTTCATATAGGGTGATCAATCAATATTTTTTCAAATCTTTATTGTTCATTCGAAAGGGCATTTTATGCCATTTATTATTTGAATATAATTTCCTTCAGGTGTTGGCCGCAACTACGCCTCTGCACGCAGAGAAAAGATGTGGTTACACTATGGTCACCGCAACAATAATATATTCTCTACAATAAAAGCATGTTCGTCGCAACCATAGTATTGTTTTTTGAATTTCATTTTGACAACAGTATGATTGCGACTATTGTTGAAATGTAACAATAGTATTATTGCCAAATTTAAAAATGAAAATATGGTTGTAGCTACAATATAAATATGGTTGGTGCGACAAAAGTATTGTTTTTATTGTGTTTCTTGTTATCAATAATATGATTACGTCATTCATACCAGCAAACTCGTATTTTTTTTTTAATTTGACAATGTTATTGTTACGAATCTTACGCAAGAATAGTACTTTTAGATGTTAATTTAATTCTTTCAAATAAACAACTTTGAATTAGTACTCGTATAACTGATATATTTTTAATAAGTAAATTTTTTCGACTGTTACATAAGTCAATCTTATTATTAAGAGTTTAATATATTTTTAAATAATTTACGTAATCAAAATCTCTATTGTTGAAAAGTAGCTTAACTCAATCCTTACAAAAAAATTTGGGGATCATAGTATGGTTGTGTGTGAATCCTACTATGGTTGCGAGGATCATATTGTGGTTGTAAGTTGAACATTCTATGGTTATAAGAATAATAATATGGTTGTGGGGTCACAGTATGGTTGAGTGTGCATAATAATATGGTTGTGGGGACCATAGTATGGTTGTGTGAATAATTCTATTGTAATGAGAACCATAATATTGTTGTGGGGATCATAGTTTGTGCCCAAACCATATACCCAACAATAGTATGATCCTCTTCGAATATTGTCACCCCAAACATACTTTTTTTCTGCTTGTGCCATTTATTATTTGAATATAATTTCCTTCAAGTGTTGGCCGCAACTACGCCTCTGGGTGACCATTCTGAGGGTCCAATTTTGGACGACTCGTTCGAGCATTTCGCAATACCGGTTGAACCGTGGTTTTCGCGGTGTAAGTCTATCCATGATCAAATGGCAATTAATAATGAAAAGAAAAAAATATAAAGTTTAACACAATTCACGCGTAATCTGTGAAAAAAAACCTAATGGAAAATTCCTCTAAATTTTAGTATTTTTTTAAAAAATCAATTATTATAACAGATTATTTGTTTCTTCACCACACATTTGTGCTAAGATTATGCTTTGCATTTCAGTAAAAATGTATGACGTCTATTTTTTGAATAAAATTTTTGATAAAAAGCCAAAAAAAAAGACCCGTGTCTTCCAGTTGTGGCCAAAGTCATGCACTTTTTAATGGGCCCCCAGAGATTTGGGGCCTCGGTATCATTATTGCAAAAAAGTGATCATTTTCTTCCCCAAAGTACAGGGTGGCCCAAATGAGACCTAGTGATGTTAAACACGTATAACTCTTGTAATAACAGTTGTGAAATATGACATCAGACAAATGACCAGCATTTTGCTCGATACAGGCATTGGCTCTGTTTAGCGCCAAGCTAATAGCTGCCAAGCTTCTGCACAGCTCCCACATTCTCTTCAGTACGAATATTTCGATGAGCACCTCTTCATGGACGGTCGGCAACTTCCTCAAAACGGCGAACTAAACTTGTAATCATGGAAAATGTGTTCGCTGATCTTACGTTAAAAAACGGCGATAATTTCGCTGCGTCACAATTGATCGTTGAGAAGAATAATACAAATCGATAATTTTAATGCGTTGTTGTGGACTGTACGTATTCATTTTAAATTTCCAAGAGTTTAGTTATAATCTGCAAAAAGAAAAAATAAATTAAGTGTTTCACATCAGCTGGTCTTATTTGGGCCACCCGTTATTTAAAAAAATTTGCTATTGAGCTTAGATGTCAAGGCTTTTACCATGGTTATGGTCACCCCAAAATATAGTGACAAAATCATTATGGGTATTTTTTTGTGTAGAATTTCGCAGCATCATTTCCACTGCCAAAGTAGCTAGTTTTTCTTGTTGTTGTAGATCATTGCTGTGCTGGAGATGCTGCTGCCACAGTTTAAAATGTTTTTGCAACAACACAACAGCAAAAAACGCATACAAATGCACTCCGCGTGCAAACAAAGATACTCGTACTTATTCACAGATGGATACTTTCGAAGAGTATTCAACATGTATTTGCATACAAATGTATTTGTTGGTCTTTGTATGTGTGCACTCGTACACACACGCACCACGAAACGTGGGGCATGACAGCTGTGGTGCATAATAACGCGGGAAGGGATACGTGGCTGCATGTGTGTGTGTGTGTGAGTAAATATGAGTGCAAGTGAATGGATGCATTTGAATGAATGAAAGAAAAAGAGTTTGTTGCATTGCATCATTGTTGGTATTGTTGTTGTTGATTGTATCTGCTGTTGTGTTCGGTGCTTTATTGTTGTTAACATGCACATACACACAAATTACATTACTTATACACACTTATACATTAAGGTGGTTCACATAATCGAAAAAAATAAATGGCTTCAGTTCGCGAGTTTTTATTTGATTTTTCATTTACTTTGAATATGTTTAATGATATTTTAGATAAAATATGTTTCAAGAAAGGCTAGTCTTTGGCATCCTCAAGAGGCCTGACATTGCGAATAAAAACCTCTACTTCTCCAGATACGTCATTTTGGCAAGATTGATAAATTTATCTTGTCATCAAATTCATTTTCTTCATCAGTTACACCACTAGGCTCTGGTGGAAGTATTGCCACATGATACTCAAAACCTCTTTAATTGCATCAAAATCTTCTTCTAAACCGTGAAAGCAATTCAAGCGCACACAGAGAAAAAATCAGATGGAAATCGGTCGAATTACAAATATTCGGTTCGATAAAAATTATTTCTGTTGCGAATACTAAACTTCCATGGTATAATAACATGGTACGACTTGACATAAGATGGTAGCTCAATAATATTACGACTCTTATAGGCAATAAGTCAATTATACCAATCGAATTCAGTAAAATTATTGGTTGCCACAACTGGTGGCTATGATAACCAACTATTATCATTTTAGTATAGATCGTCTTAAATAAAATCAGAATATATTTAAAATAATAGGTAACTTTTCCTCATTTTTTTTTAAAAAAATTTAATAAAATGTACTGAATAAGGTTTGCCAACACTTCAAGCTTTAATTTGAGTTACTTTGTGTCACATTAACCCTTCAGTAGCCGGTTATAATGTTTAAAATTCCACTTTACTTCACTTTAATAATATATTGTAATCAGCATTACGCACATGTTTTTACACTCTAAAACCAAAATTAATTTTTCTCGATCCACTTTACCAATTTGATGCATTAAATCCGTTCACTCATTAGAATCGAAAGTAAAAACCCAGTTTAAAAAAACAAATTCAAATCCGTCTTGAGTTTTGTAGTCAAGCTCGGTTTTAATTCTAAGCTGCTGCAAGACACAGAATGGCCTTTGTTGAAGGCCCTCCAGTGGCCCTGCTCCTCACTAGTGCTCTACACTCATGCACGGAGATGACAAATCGCTCTTTTATGTTGGACAAATTAAGTCAACACATGTCGTGTTAGGAAACAGCAAAAACGACAACAACAACTACAACAAGGACATCTGTAACACCATCAACAACAACAACAAGAACCGGCACAACAGCAGCCCGAGAAGCAACAGCAATCTCCACCAATAAATGAATTTTAAACAAGTCATCTTTGTTGTTGCTGGAAACATTCTTTTCTGCTCTCGTCTGTAAGTTTTCACTAGAGTTAAATATGTGCGTGTATTTGCTTTTGAAAATCTGCATTTTTGTTGTGGTTTTGAAATCAAAACTTTTGCCTCGCCAAAGAGTTCAACAGGGTCACAAGTGTAAAACTTAAGCAAAACTTGGTTTTGAGAGAAGCATAAATCGTCCTGCTTCGCTGCTGTTGTTGTTTTTATTGTTATTGCTGCTACTTCTGTTGTTGTTGTTGTCATCGCCATAGTTTGTAAATCATCGTCACCCATCATCATCGTTGGCATTACTTTTGTGATTTATTTATAATATTTGTTCTTTTCTTTTTCTTCCTCCCAGTTTATGAGATTGTCGTGCGTGTCTGGCATATTTTTGCTGAACTTTTTTTTTTTTACTCGCACGTGCATTCCTTAGAGAAAGCTAGGGAGAAAGAGAGAGAGAGAAAGAGATGGGCGTAGGAGGATGGTTGGAAATGACCGGAAATCAATACAACGAAATCATGTTTAGGTCATAAATATCCAAAGTTTCACAAGGAATCACATTACGTGGCCAGGTTATAGGCAAATTGATAATCATTTTTCAAATTTCGTTGTTGTGGTCTATTTTCCTACGTTGTGAGTTGTGATCACAGGTGTAGTTTTAGCTATTAAATCGGCGGTTAATATTCAAAAACCGTGAAACAAAAAAATTGTTACCTTGTTTATTTAATATTAAAACAAAAAATAAAAGTAAAATGAAAAAAGTTTTAGCAACGGTAGTATTGCAATGGGGCTTCTGTGCCATTGTTTATATTAGCTCTCAAATTTGAACAATTTTTTTTAGAAAAGTAACGAACGTAAAATAAAAAAAAGTATATAGGTATTTTCAGGAAAAGGTCAACCCCAACCGAATATTAATTTAGTTAAAAAAAAAGTGTTATTACTCTCATATTATGCTAAATAAACATTAAAATTTTATTATTTTTTAAAGATTACCAGCCTTTGTCTGTTTTGACGACGATAAAACTTCAAATCAGAAGTTGTTCTTTATCTCTTATGACAACTTTATGTTGCATTTTTTTTAAGTAAACTTTCTAAAAGTAACTTCAACAGACATGGCTAGATAATCTAAGAATTTTACGATGAACTTTAGAAACCACAAATTAAACCGATCGTGCTCAATGGCACATTTTAAGCTACCAATAACACTGTGGAACATTTTTGGGGTTATTGTCTGGGGGGTGAGAAATTCCAAGTCAGGGTGATGGTACTAGGTCAGTATATTAAAACCCTCAAAGGGTTTTGCGTTCGCATGTGCCAGTCTTTTTTTATGACCTTTTACATTTTTTCCTTATCTTGATGTTTTTTCGCTTAGTTGTAAAATGTTGGCAAAAACGTAGTATGACATAACTCGAGAACGACTAGTTCGATTTTGCTGAAATAAATTGAGAAAAATTAATAATTACATTTTCTTTAATCCATTAATATACTGTTTCTCCACCAAATCAACATTTTTGCAATTAGAAATAAATTTATGAAGAAAATTTTGCCAAAAAAAATTTTTTTTTTTTTTAAAACATATAAATCCCAAACGGAAAAACGTGTAGAGTCTTATAACTTTCACGTAAAGTCACATAACCTATAAACAAAATGCGACATAGATCATAGAAATCGATTAACGCGTTCTGCTTTTATTTAGAATTAAGTGAAGTTACTGGCTGTTGTACTGTGTAATTAGCTCTGAGGAAACTGGACCATAACCATAATCCAAGGTTTAGTCTCAACACATAAAACGTCCCTCCCGGTTTTGACCAATTATTGTATAAAGTGTAGTGAGCAAACAATATCCATACCCGGTAAAGTTGGAGCTTATCAGTCTATGTTTTCGAATATTGTCCACACAAAGGTCCTTCCCGAGTTAAGGTTCCGCAGCTGTAAGAGTTACATATTAAATCTGATTATGCTCAAACTAAGCATGGTTTGTTATGGGTGACTTCAAATCGTTCTTGTTAAACCTCATTAGCTGATTTGTTGATATATCTCCATACAAACGACCTTTCAGATTTAAAGTCCTGTCTCTACCTATGGTAAAGGGTGTTTTTTATTGAGGTATAGAACTTCGAATTGAAATAAAACACAAGAAAATCGTTTTAATGTCCATCAATTTGGCTTTATTGGAAGCCAATTCTACAGGTCCAATTTTCAACCACTTTTTCGAGCATATGGGGCCGTATGTTGGCAATAACGCCACGAATGTTGGCTTCCAAGTCCCCTAACGTTTCTGGTTTGTTGGCGTAGACGAGCGACTTCACATATCCCCAAAGAAAATAATCCAATGGTGTCAAATCACACGATCTTGGTGGCCAATTGACAGGTCCATTCCGCGAAATTATGCGCTCATCGAATGTTTCCTTCAATAATTCGATTGTGACGTGCGCTGTGTGGCATGTAGCGCCGTCTTGTTGGAACCACAACTCATCCACATTCATGCCATCCAATTCGGGAACAAAATAGTCGGTTATCATGGCTCTATACCGGTCTCCATTAACGGTAACTGAATCTCCAGCATTATTTCGGAAGAAGTATGGCCCAATGACTCCACCAGCCCATAGAGCACACCAAACAGTCAGTTTTTGTGGATGTAATGGCGTCTCAAGGGTCTCATGTGGATTCTCTTCACTCCAAATGCGGCAATTTTGCTTGTTGACGTAGCCATTCAACCAAAAATGAGCCTCATCACTGAACAAAATTTTGTGATGAAAATCAGCATCGAGATGAATCTCATTTTCGGCCCATTTTGCAAGCGTTGTTCTTTTGTCAACCTGTTCATGATGAAATGGCAAACCAAACTAAATATTAATCACTTGACAGCTGACAAAATGGCCGCCAGTTAAAAAAGTTATGCCAACTTAAAGTTCTATACCCCAATAAAAAACACCCTTTACATTTAAGACTCTAGCGTTATGATCACGCCGTGTGGAAAATAATTATTTTTACTTTCCTTTTTTTTTCGAGTCGAGGGTGTACAAAAGTCACAGGCGTGTCTCTAGAAATCCCCATACAATTTAATTTAATAACATTAAACAAAGTTTACCATTCACTGACTTCGTTGGACGTGGTCCATAGTAGAACTTAATAAAAATTATAGACTTAAATAAAATTATTTTTTGCGGCAGGTACTGCCCTTTACAACAAGATTGACTTTTCAACTACTCGTATCTACAAAACGTGTAAATGTCAGTAATGGCCTTAGCCTCCCTCTTCACTTTCCTAGCCAAAGTGAAACAAGATGGCGCTTTGGTTGGAGATCAACTGTCCGATCTGCAGCAACATTCTGGTGAAATCTTTTAATATTGGCGCTTTATTGTAAACTACCGTAAAAGTCGCATTGCCAATTTTGATAGGATATTACGGGCCACCCACATGTAAGAATACAAAATATAATGCTTGGTTGCAGTTGCTTAATTACTCCTTAGCCTTTTTTAGTAGGTTTATATCGGATTATTTTATTTGAATTCTAATTATAATGAATCCCAAAATAAATAAATACAACTTTACCTGTCTTTATGATTTTTATTAGCTTTTAAGCATCAGTAGTAGGGTAATGGGGCTTCTGGGACAGTTATTACATTAGCACACAAATGATGAAAATATTCATAAAAAAAAGTAAGCAAGTTTGTCGGTTTATCCGATATTAATGAACCCTCCCCCCCATAGAGATTGATTTTTAAAAATGATCTGGCAGAATTGGACCACTCATTTCCACTACCACTGCCTGAAACGTTCTGATCTTAATGACATATCGTTAAGAGTCGTTTCTGTGGAAGATAATAGATTGGGGCCTCGTAACAGTTTTTGTCTTATGCTTAAACAAAGATGAATTTTACAAATGGCCAAATGCAAAATCTATACAAAATACATGCATTAAGGTAAAAGTTATCTGGGTTTTAATCTACGCTTGGATAGTCATTTTGGTCGGAATATTTAATACGTACCTAAACATTTTTTTTCTTAAAAATTTATAAAACCCTTCTTTATATTTGTAAAAACGGCTGCTTTAATTATTTTTTTTTTTGTTTGGGGAAGGACGTGGACAAATTTAAAATGGTAGAAAAAAATCATTTTTGGGCTTTGCTTGCAGTTCTGAACCGGGTCGTACGATTTTTAAGAAAATTGGAAAATATTAAGAGAACATTACGATATGTATTTGGTTATCAAATTTTAATTTATAATTTTTTTGTTGCTGTCAAATAATTTGTTATCAAATTTTAATTTATAATTTTTTTTTGTTTTCAATTTTTAAAAAAATATAAATTTATTTTAATTTTCATAGCCGTGGATTTTTTTGTAGTTGTACCAAATTTGATTTTTTGTCTAACTAATCCATTTTTTGGGACCGCCTTAACTATTGAATGTTTGGACAAAAAGACGATAATGACCGGCTTTTTTTTTTTTGAAAAAAATGTATTTCTATTTTTAAATTTTTTTTTTTTAATTTTATTAAACAAAAGTTTAAACGTCCATGAAAATGTGCATCGAATGCCAATCTACGCCAGTGTTCTCTCTATAACTTCAACAATTATGTCAATTCCAAAAATCTAATTAGTGTTTTGGATTTTCTAGTTTTACGCGCAAGTTTGTAAAATTTAAAAAAATCGCCGACTAAAAACTTTAAACGACTAAAAAAATTAAAATTTTAAAAATCAAATTTATAATTTGTTTCATTTGCTTATTATTCTTACAAATCCATAACAGTTTTTAGATTTTTGTGACCAACTTAATTATTGAATGGTTAAATAAAACATTGGTAAAGATCACAATTTGTAAAAACTAAATTTTATATAATTTTTTTTACAAATTGTAATGTTTTTAGATTTTATTTTTTTAATTTTCGCAAAAATGTGCACCGGATACTGATCTACGCCAGCGTTTTGTCCACAACTGTAACAATTATGGCGATCCCAAAAATCTGAAAACTGCTATGGATTTACTGCTTTGGGTTTGTTGCTCTTATGCGCAATTTTGTAAATTTAAAAACCAAAAAAAAAAATGGTTGTAGTCGCCACACAGTCAAAAACAATTGAAATTTTTGAAAACAAATTTGAAATTGGTTTTTTTTCAGTCTTTTGCTTTTACAGCATGAAAAGGGTTTACCGGCTGAACACAATTAAAAACAATTGAAATTTTTGAAAACAAATTTAAATTTGTTTTTTTCAGTTTTTTGCTTTCACACCATGAACAGAGTTTAACCGGCTGAAGACTTCTTGCATCTACATTTAAATAGAAGACAAGTTTTTTACAAAATGGCAACTTGGCAACGCAAACTAACCTCCTTCTACAACACATGTTGTCAATAAAAATCCATAGATGGCTTTGAATATAAGGTCTTCGTAGAGGTGCTAAAGGTGAATCGTATTTTCGTAGGCAATTGTTTAATGAAAACTCGAAAAGTTAGATTTACAACAGTGGTTCTCATACGTTTGGTGAGAACCTGGTATAAAAAAATTTAGTTGTCCCTTTAACTATTACTGTCAGGCTTTTTGA
Source organism: Hydrotaea diabolus (assembly GCA_963513945.1). Classification (NCBI taxonomy): domain Eukaryota; kingdom Metazoa; phylum Arthropoda; class Insecta; order Diptera; family Muscidae; genus Hydrotaea; species Hydrotaea diabolus. Next base: position 179,046,185 of record OY740719.1, read on the forward strand.
TCGTATTGTCGGTCACGGACCTGAAATCACAATAAAAGCAGTGGAGCAGCTACGAAAATGCATCTCACGTTGTCATTATTAAAAAAAATTGTCTTATATTAAAATGTAAATGCAAGAGGTTCTCTAGCCGGTTAATCCCTGTTCAAATTTAAAATTAAAAAAAATGCCGGCCTTCTCCGATTTTTAACATTAACAATTAAGGCGGCCCCAAAAAATCGTATTACTATTTTTTGATTAATTAGACATTTGCACAAATTTGGTAAAATTTAAAAAAAAACTTGGCTACTTACTACAAACAATTCAGTATGTTGTTTTTAAAAAAATGATGATTTTGTAAATTTTTTAAAAAATCGGCGACTACGAACATTTAGAAAGTAAAAAATTTTTAAGAAGAAGATAAATTTAAGAAATAAAAATAAATTAAAACTCGTCTTCATAGATCCTAGTATTCTTTTTCATATGCCACAATATTTGTCCCAAAACTCTTATTACTGATTTGAATTTGCTAAACTTATGCGAAAATTTGGCTAAATTTAAAAAAAGAAATATGCGACTATAAACATTGAAGAAAAATTTTTATTATTTAAAATCAAATTTAAAATTTTACTAAATAATTATTATATCGAGCTCGAGGCCAAGGTTATTATTTTTTGTTATATTTTTCTCTTTATTCGATATTTCGTTCCTCTTTGAAGAACATCATCAGGAATAACTAAATTAAACAAAATAACTCCGTAGCGAGTACCTCAGTTTCTTGTTGTTAAGAAATGTACATTTAACAAAAAATAATAACCTTGGCCTCGAGCTCGATATAATAATTATTTAGTAAAATTTAATATAAAGGCCGAATACAAAAATCAAAATTACCAAATGTAAAATTTTTAAAAAAAAACAAATTTCGATCATTACCAGTTTATTGTCCATAACTTCAACAATTATGGCGATCTTAAAGATGTAATTACTGTTTTGGATTTGGTAGACCATTACGCAAAATTGATATAATCTTAAAAAAAATCGGCTATTATAAATATTTAAAAAATAAAATTTTTTAAATTGAAAGCAAATGTAAAATGTTTTTAAAACACAAACGCCGATCTTCACCATTTTATTGCCCATAACTTTAACAATTATGGCGGTCCCAAAGATTTGGTAGACTTTTGGATTTGGTAGACTACCAGACAAATTTGATATAGTCTAAAAAAAATCGGCGACTATAAATATTTAAAAAATTAAATTAAAAAAAAAATATAAAACTTTTTGAAATAAAATTTTGTAAATAAAAAACAATGTAAAATTTTGTAGAAAGGACAAATTCCTATCTTCACCATTTCTTTGCCCATAACTTCAATAATTATGGAGGTCCCAAAAATGTAATTACTATTATGGATTTGTTAGACCTAAAAAAAAATCGGCGACAAAATTCGTAAGGCTCGGTCAATCCGTTTTAGAACAGCAAAATTTTCAGTAAAGCCCAAAAATTAATTTTTTGCTTTTTTTTACTCGCATTTGTCAACCACCCCAAACCAAAAATTAATATCAGCCATTTTTGCGCTTATAAAGAAGCTTTTCAAAAACTTTTCGAGCAAATAAAAATTTTAGGGGGCATATTTAATATTCTGATTAAAGATTATACAAAAGAACCTATTTTTTAACTTAAATTTGCCACAAAATTTGAACCCCCTAAAAACATCTTCAGAAACGCTGGTGTTATCGGGAAATCTTCTACTTGACGAAGAAAACAGATTCGATGTTACGACATCGAATGATCGATCTAAAAATCTTAATGCTGTGATTGATTTCCAATAGATACGACTACTCGTATCTTGTGATCAACGTTAGATTCACTCTACCTGGCACACCACCACGTTAACCCCTGTGAACTATTCAACACGAGACGTCTGGATGCAGACTCTTGTACATCAGTCCGTGACATTCAAATGCAATTTTCTATTGCAGCAGTTGTCATCAACGTCGTCTTTTGTATGAGGATGACAACGAGCGAAAGCGGCTATGTCTGCTTACAGGAATGAGACATGCCATTCAAAAGGATGACTTTACAAATTGAGCTATTCCTCTTCCTTCTTTTAGTCTTTTTTTCCACTACCTCGTTCTTCATCTTCCACATACAAATGGTCCTATCAATCAATTGTCAGAATCCTTTTTGCAATCTGTAGAAATTTTCGTCTACCAGTTTGTAAGGGTGTGTGTGAGAACACACACATTGGTATTTACGCCATTTGTTTCATTGTATTGGTATTTACGCCATTTGTTGGCTGGCAAATTGAAATATCACACGTTCGCATAGAAAATTAATGCTCAATTGTTTGGAAGAAGTGAATAGAGTTTTGAATACATAATTAAATAAATGGGCTAAAGTAAACAGCAGCAGATCCAGCCAGACAGCGTCGACAATGCGATATTGAAATTTAAATGGCAGTAAACGATTTGTCACACATTTAAATGCACTCCAAGTGTCTGTGTGTGTGTTTGTCTTTGAAGGTGTATGTGTGTGTGTTGTAAACATGCATTTGCAATTTGTTGAATTAAAAATCGATTAAATGAATTATAATTCATAAAACAGACGGCATGTGGGTGCATTGCAGGTTTGCTTTCAAATTTAATTTTCAATTCAATTTAATTGTTGACACAAATATTTGCGGGCGGAATGGGAGTCAAGTAATTGTCCGCTTATGAAAAAAACAATATATTCTAATTAAACTATTGATTGGCACCAATTAATATTTAATCGGATTTATAATTGATTTCATTGTGTGCTCTTTTTCCAAAGCATTTGTACAGAAGTGGTGTGGTCGGCATTTGTACAGAAGTGGTGTTAAATAAAAACTTAAATTATCGAAAATTATGCATTGATCTGTACAGCAATAAACCCCCATTAATGCTACTGAAAAATATTAAAGATTCTATTAAAAGTTAGACATTTGTTCATAATATTTAAATAAATATGGCAAATGCTTAGAATTTTGGATTATTACAAAATTAAAGTACCTGGATATAGAACCCGTGCTCTAGGTTACTAAGTATTTCATCTCGAATCTGATCTGATATAGGACTCAAAAAGAATTTATGCGTATAAAAAGATCTTACGTAGGCCTTTGGACCTTGGATTGAATTTCGATCAGTATAACCGAGTGTTGGTTGGTGCAATGCATTTGTAAAAAAATATAATAAAATCAAACCTAACGGAACCTCCACGATTGTTTAATATGCATAAATACCAATATATCGCACTTATATACGAAAAAAAGTTATTTAAAACGTTTTGAGTTAATACCGTTTTTTAGAACAAGTCCGTTATTCTACTATGAGATACCCTACACTACTCTGCTATTCAGAAGATTATGAACCTGCACGCAGAGAAAAGATATGATTACTATATGGCCACGGCAACAATAGTATGTTCTCTGCAATAAAAGTATGGTCGTCGCAACCATAGTATTGTTTTTTGCGTTTCATTTTGACAATAGTATGATTGCGGCAATATTAATATTGTGAAATGTAACAATAGTATTATTGCCCAATTTAGAAATGAAAACTTGGTTGTAGCAACAATATAAATATGGTTGGTGGGACAAAAGTATTGTTTTCATGGGTTTTACGTTAACAATAATATAATTACGGCAATCATACCGGCAAAATGATATTTTTAATTTGGCAATGTAATTTTTACGAATCTTACGCAATAATAGCACTTATTATATGTAAATTAATTGTTTTCAAAACAAACTACGGATTAGTATAAGAGTTTAATGTATTTTTACAAAACTTAATAAAAATCTCTATTGTTGAATAACAACTTCACAAAAAATTTTGGGGATTATAGTATGGTTGTGTGTTAGTTATACTATGGTTGCGAGGATCATACTATGGTTGAGTTTGAATAATAATATGGTTGTGGGGATCATAGTATGGTTGAGTGTAAATAATAATATGGTTGTGGGGATCATAGTATGGTTGTGTGTGAATAATTCTATTGTTGCGAGAGCCATAATATTGTTGTGGGTATCATAGTATGGTTATATGTGCACCATACTATTGTTGTGATGATCATAATATTGTTGCGCCACAACCATAAAACCAACAATAGTATGATGTTCTTTAAATATTGTTACCACAACCATACTTTTTTTCTGCGTGTGGCTTGAGCAGGGTCAGATTCAATATGTTAGAGTTAATTATTTTTAACTCATAACGTACCATACAAAAAAGTGGGCGTGATGCGGTATAATTTGTGGCTTCTAAAGCAGCAGGACCTCAAATCGAGAAGACCTTTGTGTGTACCTATTTGAAAACATCGACCAATAAGAGTATAGATAATATTACAAGATATGACTGTTGCTCGCCCGTGATGTGGTTGACCAGTCCCATGTTGTATGGAACAAAAACTGGGAGTAGCCTTTTGGTTACTAGGTCTGACCGGAGACCTTAATCTGGTACCACGGGTAGTCAGGAGCCCCCAGAACTTGTTCTGGCCTGACTATATGGTGCGACCCCTCGGGGAGTATCGTGGTGGCTGTGGTTTATACCCAAATCGCGGGGAGATCTTCGGTTCGATGTGGAGTTGCATTGCGACCGGGTGCTGTGACCCATAGAACAGTAGAGGTTTAGATAGTCCTCGACCCCTAACCAAGAAGGAAGCCATGACCCATAACTGTTATGCTTCGAATTGGTACCGGCGGAATCAATCCAATGGGGTGTTGGCCGTCGCATCTTTACGGCCCCAGTGTGATGGCACACCGTGGTTCGGGCCATTTCGGCGATAATCACGTTAAATCCGACATCTTCTGTTGCTCGCCCGTGCGATTTTTGGTAGGAGTCGGTTGTAAAATGTGGCTTCTACTCGCAAACTGTAGATTCTCACATCTAGGCGGACCTTTGTCTGAGGGTTATTGCAAAATTGGAACTATGTGGTCCAGTTTCTCCACATTTAATAAATGGTCGCTAATAACGTATCATGCAAAATTTGCGTGCATCGGGTGTCATTTCTGCCTTTTAGAAGCACAGGAGGGACCATTGTGTGGAATAACATGGACATATATGGACAATTATTACCAGGGATGGGTGCTGGCCACTCGAAATTGTCTGTACGGATGTAAAATAGTTCTTTATAGCTTCAGGTTCTGAAATCGTTAAAATACCTATGTACGAGTATTAGATCAAAATTTGAACCGATGTAAAACAATTTCTATAGAATTCGTCCATGGAAAAAATATAAAGAATGTACCAAGTGGCATCGAAATCGGTTCATCACTGCGACCTGTACTTTAATCACAACGATATGAAATGCTTTGTTTAAAAAATATATATAATATACAGGGTGGCCCAAATGAGACCAAGTGATGTTAAACACGTATAACTCTTTTAATAACGGTATTTTTTAAATGATTTATTTTTATATGTTAAATACATTTTATGGAAATTTAACGTGACTATGTGTGAAATATGACATCAGACAAATGACCACCATTTTGCTCGATACAGGCATTGGCTCTTTTTAGCGCATTTTGCATTACACGAAGGAATGTTTCTGGTTGCAGGCGCCGTATTTCGTTTCGAAAATTCTGCTTGAGCTGTCCAAGTGTCTGTGGTTTGTTAACATACACTTTGTCTTTTAAATATCCCCATAAAAAAATCGGACGCAGTTTAATCTGGTGAACGAGGAGGCCAAGGGAAATCTGAATTTATTGAAATTATGCGTTCACCAAAAATTTCACGCAGCATGTGCATAGTTTGCGGAGCAGTATGTGCAGTGGTTCCATCTTGTTGAAACCACAAATTAGGATGTTGCTCCACTATTGGCCGCAAAAAGTTGTCGATCATTGTTCTGTAAGAAGCCCCGGAGACCGTTTCCTGCGTTCCATCCTCATTCTCGAAGAATGAGGGTGACTTTTGTGGCCATAACACCGCACCAAACAGTGCATCTGATGCTGATGTATTGCCAACTGCAACCCAGTTCCTCAAAACGGCGAACTAAACTTGTAATCGTTGAAGATGTGGGCGCTGATCTTACGTTAAAAAACGGCGATAATTTCGCTGCGTCAGAACAATTGATCGTTGAGAAGAATAACAAAAATCGATAATTTTAATGCGTTGTTGTGGACTGTATTCATTTCATTTTAAATTTCCAAGAGTTCAGTTATAATCTGCAAAAAGAAAAAATAAATTATGTGATCAATCTAGAGGGTTGTCACGGACCCGAAATCATGATAAAAGTAGTGTGCAGCCACGAGAATCAATGTCACTTTGCCATTTTGTTAAAAACTTGTCTTCTATTTAAATATAGAAGCAAGAGGTCTTGAGCCGGTTTAATCCCTGTTCAATGTGTAAAAGCAACAGACCAAAATAAAACAAACGAGCTAAACATAGGTATATTTTTCCAAAATAAAAAAATACAAAAATGAAAATCAAGAGTGGAATCTTTACATTTCATTTCAAAGGACATTTTATGCCAATTATTTTTTGAATATAATTTCCTTTAAATTTTGTACGCCTCAAGATGTCCATTCTGAGGGTCCAATTTTGGATGACTCGTACGAGCATTTCGACCGGTATAGCGTTAATGACACGCGTAATGTTGGCTTCCAAAACGTGAATCGTAGCTGGTTTGGCAGCATAGACTTTGGGCTTTGCGTAGCACCGTCTAAAGATGTGATATCACATGATCTAGTAGGCCAACTCACCGGTCCAAAACGTGAAATTAGCTGCTCCTCAAAATCACCTTTTAATATATCCATTGTTTGAGCAGCTATATGGCAAGTGACACTGTCCTGTTAACACCAAGTGACGCCAAGATTACGGACTTCAATTTCAGGTAGCAAAAACTCCGATATAATGGCACCATAGCGAGCACCATTCACGGTTACGTTCTGGCCATCATTATTTTTGAAAAAATATGGACCAAAGATTCCACCAGCCCGTAAACTGCACCAAACCTTGATTTTCTCTGGATATGATGGCACCTCTTGAACCTCTTCTTGTTGCTCTTCAGCCGAAATGCGGTAATTTTGTTTAATGACGTTGCCGTTTAGCCAGAAATGCCGTTGAGACAGAATGGTCTAAGCGCATGAATGACGCTTCTTACCAAACTCTCATTTCCATAATACAGTTGCACAATTTAGAGACGTTGTTGCGGTGTAAATCTTTCCATGATGAAATGGCAAACAATACTGAATAGCAAAAAAAAAAGTTTAACAAAACACAGGCGTAATCTGTGAAAAACTCCTATTGAAAAAATACATCTAGATTGATCACCCGTAATATAAGATGAGGGCAAACAAAATGTAAGAAACTTTTTTTGGGCTTATCAGGGCTGTCATATAAACCAATGTTGTCACTATTGGTTTTGAAAACGATAAGAAAAAATGCTTTGGTGTCATGAAAACCAATGTTATAGGTTTTATCAGCAACAACTTATTCGAACATTGGTTTTATTTACATTCGAAACGGACAAACTCAACTTGGTTTCATGACACCAAATGAAACCAACATTGGTTTGCAAAGACGACAATTAGCAAAACCGACATAGTTTCTATTACAGCCCTGTATATTTTTAAGCCCTGATTGTCTATAGAGAATCTGCGTCGATATCCAGGTGAAGGACACGCTCCATTTTAACTCGATGCGTTCAAAGAGACGGGGGTCAGCTGAGTGGGCTTTCCCGGACAATTGAAGAGGTGCAGCACGTCATGTGGTCCCTGATGGCAGGCAGGACAAACGTCAAGAACGTTACCATCAACTTGCTCCCTATAAAAATTGAGAAAGCTGCAACATCCAGATCTTACATGCGCCAGAAGCACGCGCTTTTGTCGAGGTAGTGTCTTCTCCTCTAGTGAATTCCTCTAGTGTTCCCCTTTTACTATATTAACGCTATAGCTGAATACTTCTTTCTTTTACTCTTTCTAGTCCTGCTGTCAGTGTCTCGCGAATTACAGTTAGCTTTCATGTCTTGAATCGAAGCTGATTTTCAACGAAGATATTTGAATTAAGACTACTCCAAATAAATTAATTTCAGAGGTGTGATATCACGCAATCTAGTCGGCCGGTTCCGCAAACTGATTCCTCTATAAAGCCCTTACATTGCGCCCAGTGTTGTCGCTGCAACTGTGTGCCTATTCTACTGTAGTGAACAAGGCTGTTGTAGAGTATGAACTGATATTTATTGTAATAAAATAATATTAGTTAAACATGGTTGGAGAGAGTGAGGATGTAAATATAATGAGTGAATGGAAGATACTAGCACAGGGTTGCCTACTGACAGTTACAGCCCTTGGCCGGAGAATTACTGTTTTAGGTCAATCCGGTACTTAGAACCGGCGCTCGCTGTGTGCGCCATAGCAACGTCTTGTTGAAACTAAATGTCGCCCAGATCATAGGCTTAAATTTAAATAGGTTTCAAAAAATCCATTGTCATGGTATGGTAGGGCAGACCATTGACGGTTATGTTCTGCTTGTATTTCAAACACAGATCAATAAGTCAACCAGCCTATAGATCGCATTAAGCAGTGTCTTTTATGCGAATGTTGCGCTATTTGGAGGATATCTTCGGCTGGCTCATCAGGTCAATACGACAATTTTTCTTGCTTGCCATTGAACCAGAACCTCGCCACTGAACCTAAGTTGGCGCAAAAACTGCGGATTTTTATCGAACTGTTGCAGAGCTAGTTTTAATACCTTGCTGAGGTTCGAGTACAAATTGTCTCGTGATTTCGGTAAAAACCGCTCTAAACGAGTCACACTTTATAAATTTTTGACATTTCTTTCTATTATTTGAAAATCTAGTGGTACTTGATCCTTTACTCATCAGTCAAAATATTTTAATTACTCTTTCGAAGTTTTGCTCTCCAACGAACGAAATCGTCTCGAAAAACGATGAACTTTTCCTAAACTATTTTGTGGGCGACACCAGGGGGAGTAATCACAGCTTTACTCGCTTGCGGGGTTTTTTGATAAATGAACAAATTTGTCAAGTTGTAAATAAGAGTTTAAAGTGATTTCAATTTGATCATAAAACATTTCGTTACAAAAAAAAATACGAGATATTCGCAAACTTCAGTTTAACTTTCAGCACTGGCACTGGCTAAGGAGACTATAAACGAGATTGAAAGTGATTTAAAAGGCAAAGGGAAAAGTGGAGAATGGGGAAGAGAAGGAGTAGGAGTAGAAGGATGAGAAATATGTTGCGCAAATAAATTTATTATAATTTTCATAACTTTGTGACTTGAGGAAATACTTTGTACAAACTCATTGTATATTGTTGGGGTTATTTTGAAAAATAAACAGCACCCCGCAGCCATCGCGTTGAGCGGGGGAACCAACAATTTATGCTGTAGCATACTTTCAGGATAGTGTGTCCTGATAGTCTGTACTTACATACATACATATGTACGCATGCATACATTTTACTGCATACTTTACGGTTCAACGCTTCAAGGAGTAGCCCAGAGACGAGACTACGATACTTTTCTGTTTCCTCTTTTGCATCTCCTTCGGCTGGCGCTGTATCGCTTTCAGAAACAGAAGGCAAAGTTAACTTTAAACACAAAACAAAGCATGACAAAGTGGAGACTTTGTAAATATTTTAATACGTTTTATTGCTCTTTCATGTTTTTGCCATCAACAACAAAATAAGGAGAATAAAAGAAAAACAGTTTCTATGCAATAAATATTGAATACTTGTAATATTTTAAATACACTTTACGGTGCTAGTAATTGAGGCGAAAAAAGTGAATGCCTCGAAAAATACCGTCTAATTGCCAATTACGCTAAAAAAGGCAATTGAAAATTGCCAACGCTTTGTTGCTTTATGACATTTTTCCTCTTAAGAAGCTTCTACTACTACGAGGAGTCTCAATTACTTCGGTAAGATTTGTGAAAACTTCAAAAAGTTCTTCGATACTAAAGAGGACCCTTTCATCCGACTACAAACTTATATATGGCAATTAAATACTACTTATGCCCTGATAATTAACGAAACTATGCCGGCAGCACAAAAAAGGTACGCATTGGAGCAAAGAAAGTAGGTCGGCCTTTTCTCCTCTCTGCCTTTCTTTCAATATTTCTGAAAGAAGCTACGCACAGACACACACACAAACACACTTACAGAAGAAATGCATTTTTCTTATTTCTCCAAACTTTTAGTGCAAATGATGCTCTGCAAAGCAGGGCAATTGGGAATTTATTTTTCTTCTCCGAAAAAAAGGTACTTAATATCCTTGAGGGGAAAGTGGTTTTTGGTTTTTTAGGGCAAAAAAACTGAGAAAAGTTTTTCTTTACGTTGAAGCTGGCAACGGCGCCAACCATTCCGCCTAAGTAATCTCCCGGGGGTTAGCAAGCATCTCTTGCCCTGTCTTTGCTTTTAATTAACCTTATAAAAAAAGTCTGATATTTTAATTATTTGTAGTTGCCTTAATTTCGACTACTGTGCATGCGGGGTCGCCAGCAAAGGGGATCTAAAATCACTCAAGCTAATCTGCGTAGAGAGTTATGAGGCCAATACATAAGCACCGGAAAACTATGTAAAAGTGAAAGATTGAAGGCAACCATCTATGAAAAAGAGTCAAATTGTCTACCGAAACAATAAAAGATATTGATTTCAAAAATTAAATATTTATTGTAAGGTTTTTAAAGTTACTTCTTTGACAATTGATAGTTCATCGTTTTCCGAGGCTATTTCGTTCGTTGGAAAGCCAAAGTTTGAGTAATTTAAATATTATGACTCATGGGTAAAGGATCAAGTACCATAGAAAAACCAAATTACAGACAGAAATGTCAAAAATTTACAAGTGTGCTTCGTTTAGAGCGGTTTTTACGGAAAACAGGAGACAATTTGTCCTAGAACCTTAGCAACGTATCCAAGTTAGCTCTGCAACAGTTCGATGAAAATCCGCAGTTTTTCGCGCCGAAGTAAGTTCAGTGGCGCGGTTCTGGTTCAATGGCAAGCAAAAAAAGTTGTATTGACCAGCCGAATATATCCTCCAAATAGCGCAACATTCACAAAGAAAAAATCACTCTTTAGTGCCATCTTTAGGCTAGTGGACTTATTGATCTGTGTTTAAAATTTAAGCAGAACATAACCGTCAATTGTCTGCCCTACCGCACCATAATAAGGGATTTTTGAAACCTGAAATTGAAGTCCATGATCTGGGCGGCATTTAGTTTCAACAAGACATCGATTTTTGTAAGTTCGTAAAAAATCATTTATTTTAGTAAGAATGTATATACTTTTTTAGCTGGCTCAACTGCTTTAGAACAGGGTGGGCGATGTAACATTTTAAATTTTAATCGGCTGCAGAAAAAAAGTACTGATAATTTTTTCAAAACTCTGTTTTCATTGGAAAGGTTTCACTTTGTCATTTAATAATGGAGCACCATCCGATGTATTTTCACTTCGCCCAATGGACTGAAGATTGTTTGTGGTGTACCACTCAGAATTGACCTTCATACGTTGCTCAATCGGAACAGTCGCCACATGACCAGTGTTGCCAATGAAACAGGGGACCATTTGCTTCAAAGTGATTCTTCCACAAACGACTTTCGTTGGATTTGGCTCGTCTTCGAAGAACCACACGTTCGATGGCTGTTTTGTTTCGGGCTCATACGCATAGATCCATGATTCGTCACCTGTGACGATCTTATAAACGTCTTTTGAAGCACCGCGATCGTATTTTTTCAAAATTTCTTTGCACCAATCGACACGAGCCTTTGAGGTATTGTCAAACTGCGCGGGATCCAACGAGAACAAACCTTCTTTACGGCCAGGTTTTCATTCAATATCGAATGTATGCTGGTGGAAGAAATGCCTAAGGATGCCTCTATTCACGGTATGTCACATGACGATCTTGCATTATCAGTTCACGCACGGCATCAATCTTCTTTGGCACAACTACCGTTTTTGGACGACCTTCGTCTTTGAGCGAGCGTCGGCCACTATTGAATTCATTAAACCAGTTTTGCAAAGTGCTATTGGATGGTGATTTCTCGCCATACAAAGATTTTAGTTCATCGATGCACTCTTGTCGTGATAATCCACGTTGAAAGTTGTGAAAAATAATTGCACGAAAATGTTCACGAGTTAATTCCATTTTTTTGCCAAATTGATTTTTTCAAGTCACTGTAAACAACACAAATGATGGTCGTACGTCAAAACGTTCTGAGTACGTTTATGCTAAAAAATGTCAAACTTTCCAATATATATACTCGTAGCAACCCTTGTAGAACATTAGCTCAAACTCACTTTTTGAAGATACGTATCTATTAAACCAAAAATGTGCCTCGTTACGAATAAAATTGCTCGCGAAAACAGAAAAGCTTCATTGAGCTGATGGAGAGCACATTACTTGCTAATAAAGAGGTGACCAAATTGTCAAGCAATACTGAAAAAATAACAAAGCAATACTGGATGTTCAGAAAAGCCAACTGAAAATAAATTATTTGACCCAATTTACATTGATTTTAAAACTAATGCCATATTTAAATTTGTGAGAAAATGTAATTTATGTTTAGAAGCTTAATCTGATCTGATTTTCTCCAATTACAGCAACGCCCCTCCTTGGCACGAGGAACTTACTTGTGCCAAACTTCATCGAGATTAGTTGTACCATGTGGCTTCTAGAGCTAAAAACATACAAGCGGATGAAAATATGTGAAGGATCTTTATCTAAATCTGAACCGGGCTTCTTCAATTGCAATACGTTGGGGTTTTTGCGATGCCTCGATAACTAAGACATACTACTATTAACAAAAACGCAAAAGAGGTTGTAAATTATTCTCCAGAAGTTCCGATTTTGGTCATCTATGTTAAACTTTTTACAAGCATACAAATTTGATAATTTTCAGTTTGGCATTGGGTGCATTGCGGGCCGCACTGGCAATACATAGGCCTGGCAGACAATAGGCCTTTTATGTTCGGGGGAATATCGCAGTTCCAATCTTTGTTATTCTAACCACTAGCCATTGTGGTGCTATCTTTCAATAGGTTTAGAAATAGGAACTGCGTCCACTTGGTCCAAAAAACTTACTTCTGGCAAATTTCATGAAAAACGGACAACAATTACGACCAGTAGTTCGATTGCAGGTTTTAAATGGTCGGACGGACGGACTGACAGACATCGTTTAATAAAATTATCAGGTGATTATACGTCAATCGGTATACTTAAAGGTGGATTTAGCTCAAATTTTTTTGGTATTTAGAAACACATGTCATGAAACTAAGCTATAGTACCCTGTTCTACAGGGTATAATGAAAAAAATCGAAAAGAATCACTTATCTGCGCCATTTGTGTACGAGAACCAATGACCACCCTACATATGAACATCGAAGATTAAATCCGTTTTTCATCACCGTTGTGAGTTTCGCAAGAACACTTAGCAACACTCTTTATGATTCGAAGATCAACTCAATTCCTTAGAGCTAAACGGAGCCAAAGCAGCCCTTTCTGTTATTCGAAGATCTTGCCTGTCTTGAAAAGTCGAAGTGAGAACAGAAAACGCTATCTTCATTAATAGATCATCATCCTTTATCAATACAGATGTGGAACAAGGACACTCGCTATGGTGTTCGAAAATGAACTTTGTTCTTACAGCATATCCACCTCATTAGTGCACCCGATGCGTTCAAAGACCACATACTTTGTCCAAAGTGCACCAGTAGCCCTTCTTAAGCAGAGTTCGTGACTGTAGCTCAACTTTCACTCCAATTGAAACAGATCTTACCCAGTCTTCGTGTACTGTTGAATCCCACCGGCTTTAGATTTGGAATGTCAAATATTTAGGGAACAAGAAGCATCAGCACTTCAGGAGCTGTTTCAACGGGTCACATTGACGGCCCTATTGCAATGTCACACATGCTTCCAATTATATGCATCAGCACAGGAGCTGTTTCAACGGGTCACATTGACGGCCCTATTGCAATGTCACACATGCTTCCAATTATATGTACTGGCCAAGAGCGCAACAGCGTCAGGCTAACAGAACTAAACTGCTGAAAGTAACGACCCAACAGACTTATTGCAAGCTGATCAGAAAAGGACGGCGGGCAAAAACATAAAAATTAAACGTCAACGGTGTGAGCTATCAAATGAATTTTAGATTCATTTTAAAGCTAGGCTTATGAATGGAATACTACATCCTTCAAATGTACGCTTCGCCATTGCTACTCTATGGTCATAGCACCCAGTTAATTTCCAACTTTTCGTGTAGCCGAAGCTAATGTTATGATTTCAGACTACGGTCAGAGCAATTTGGACGATTTTTCTTCATTTTTTTTGACGATTTTTAAACTCAAATTTGGCCAAATGCGATTGACGACATTTCAGTATAAAAATGGCGATTTTTTGACGATTTTTAAACTCAAATTTGGCCAAATGTGACTGACGACATTTCAGTATAAAAATGGCGATTTTTAAAAACCTGCATAATGTTGGTATTCAAGTATGGGTGACCTTACATATTTTTTTCGAATAGTCTGGCTCGGGGTCATGCACAAAATAAAAAGATGGTAATTTTTTTATTTATTTTGTTTATTATATTTCTTTTTCAATATTTCGATCGCCTTCGACGATCATCCTCAGGGAATGAAAAATTTAACTAACAAAAAAGTGAACTGGTACGATTGAAGATTATTTTTGAGGATGATCGTCGAAGGCGATCGAAATATTGGAAAATAAATTAAAAAAAAATAACCATCTTTTTTTGTGCATGACCTCGAGCCAGACAATTTGAAAAAAAAATATAAATAAACTTGCATAAAACGTATATTCGGCCACGTCCAACTTTAGCATTTTTTAACTATTTTTTCTTTAGGACAATTTCCACCCAAATCTCTAAAATTTTCAAATTCATTGCGTTAATCATTTTTCTAATTAATAAGTTTTTATTTCAAATATTTGCAAAACTAAATAATAAACTTTTTTTTATAATTTTTCTTTTAGGTAAGCCCCTGGACGCAAAATAGCTAAAAAGTATGTATGATTTGTTTGCTGCAATACAAGTCAGTTTATTTTATTCAACTCACGAATTTCTATAGTGAGAGGTTATGCAAATATAAATATTTTGTCGATCAGATTTTAAAAGACAAGGTCAAATAGTTCAGGCGGTAGTTTGATAGGCGCTTTGACTAAACCATTGTTTGTATATGTTTATCCTAGCATTCGTAGTTTATTCCTAAAAGGATTTTAAGCATCCTTTAAGATTGTGTACCAACCTGCTGATACTAATAAACGGCCAAGTTTTTATTAGACGTTCTCAGTAGCATACTTCGTTTGCCAACAAGCAGTTTTCAGCAGCAAAATGGTAAAGGGTATATGGGTAAAATATAAAAATGTCAAAGAAGCAATTTTATATTGAGCAGAGAATGTAGAAAAGTGGATACATATGGGTGTTCAAAGTTGAACATGTTTTATATTGTGTGTTGGGTAATGTTGTATTCTCAAGTGCAGCTCATAAAATTGTTGATGCGCATACATTAGATACTATTTGCACGCTCGCACATGATCATGCGTTTCTACATGGTGATAAAGGCCTGTGATAAGAGTAAACGCACACGCGAGAAATGGGACACTATTCGTGTACATACGAGGGCGGTTCGGAAAGTTTTTAGCCTATAAATGAAAGAGAATAGTTAGCTTTTCAAAAATATTTTTATTTTTCAATATAATCGCCTGAAACTTCAATACACTTAGTCCAACGCTTATCTAGCAATTCAATCCCTTGATTAAAATAGATTTCCTCAAGGTCTTCAAAATAGTGGTTTACAACTGTAATTGCATCTTCATTTGAGGTAAAACGCTTGCCAGCAAGGATTTTTTTTAGATTTGGGAACAGGTAAAAGTCACAGGGAGCTAAATCAGGAGAATAAGGTGGGTGGTCAAGCAACTCGTACTTTAATTCGTTGATTTTAGCCATTGTTAAAACACTCTTGTGCGCTGGTGCGTTGTCTTGATATAAAATTATTTTTTTGTGTTGTAAGCCAGGACGTTTTTCTCGAATTTGTACATTTAATTGATCTAAAAGGTTGCAATAGTACTCTGAATTTATTGTTTTACCCTTTTGCAGATATTCAATCAATAAAATTTCTTTGAAGTCCCAAAAAACCGTTGACATAACCTTACCAGCCGATTAAATTGTTTTTGCCTTCTTTGGGGCACTTCCTCCAGCTTCAGTCCATTGTTTGGATTGTTCTTTTGTCTCTGGAGTATAGTGGTGGATCCTCATCAACAGTTATGAAACGACGCTTTAAATCCATTTCATTTCGCTGAAAACGATCCGTTTTTGGTCGACTGTTAACAAGTGCGGCACCCATCTTGCAGAAAGCTTTTTCATCTGTAGTTCTTCATGCAAAATTAAATGGACTCGATAATTTGAGATGCCCATGATATTAGCTATTTCTCGCACTTTAATTCGTCGATCATTTAATACCATTTGGCTACATTTTCTGTTGTTATTGCTGTTTTTGGAAGTCCACTACGTGGTTCATCTTCAATGCTTGTACGACCACGTTTAAATTCAGCAACCCAATTTTTTACTGTTGCATATGAAGGAGCACTTTCACCTAACACATTCACCATATCATTATGAACTTCTTGTCCCGATAAACCTTTTTTATGTAAATATTTAATGACACCACGCATTTCTAATTTTTCCATTGTAAAAAAATCGCGGATGCGTCTTTTGCGAACACCTGTTTCTACATGAAGGAGTTGCCAGATCGATACAAAATTTAACATGTGTTCATAGCAGAGATGGAAGTTTCCAAAACACTTAACTTTTTTCTGTTTATACCGCGCTTTTTGTGCTAGGCTAAGAAGTTTCCGAATGAGCGAATTATGTATGTATGATTATTGTGTCCGAACTGAAGCCCTGAGTCATCAGTATAGCACAGTGGTATAGGCTACCATAAAGTTAGCCCTGCCCGGCCATAGATTTGTATACCCTGCACCACTCTGTGGAACTATCAAAATTATTGAGCTAGGCCCATCTGCGATGTCCTTCCGCCAATCTTAATTTTGTAATCAAAGTACAGGTCGCAATTGTTGTCCGATCTTCATGAAGATTGGCAAAAGAACTTTTTTTGGATCAAGGACGGCCGTTTTCGAAATTCGGTTCAGATTTTGATACAGCTACCACATACACACATGTTCATCCGATTTTATGTCTTAAGCTTTGGAAACCACATATAACATCCAATCTTGATGAAGTTTGACACAAGTAAGTTCTCTGTGCCAAGAACGGACGCTGTTTAAATTGGAGAAAAACAGTTCAGATTAAGATATAGCTACCACATATAGGCTTACCCGATTTTAACAAAAACAACGATATTTTCTCACAAATTCAAATATGACATTACTTGTAAAGTCTAAGTAAATTTAGATCCTGTCCAAGGATCAAAAAACATATTTTCAGTTGGCTTTTCTGGGCATCTAGAAATGCAGGGTATAAATGATATTTTTGCTAGTTTTACTTGGTGTCCTTCAATTTTAATTTTTTCAGAAATTTATTTGTTGTTTATTTTGGTAGATTTCGATATGTAGCAATTCCTTTAGAAAATAAGCGGAAATTAGCCAGTTCTCACACAAAAAGACTCCACGATGCACCATAGCTTACTGCGAGGCATTCTTTTTGCTAAGCATGTCAAAATATGAAATAATAAAATTCCATTAGGTTTCTAGATTTCTTCCATGAGTGTATATGCCCGTCCATCGAAGTCCTTCAAATCACCTCCATTACCATTTTCTATTATTGATTTTACCCTTTGTTATTCCCAAATATGGCACAGTGGATCATTTTCCTACTCTGATTCGAACCGTTTCTTGTTCGTGAGCAACGACGCATCTACTAAACAAACAAGTACATAAATATGTATGAGTATCCGTAGGTATATTTGCAAATATATGTATGAGCAAACATCATATCCATATATTACAAATAAATGGTCAGTTAAGTTCGGGTGGTCGTAAAAAAATAACAAAGAACAAGGCTCACACAAAGGAAAAAGTTTTTCTTTTCCTCTTTTATTTTTTATTTGCAAACACAGCAGCCACATTGACAGAATGAACGTAAGCGATGAAATCCCCCATAAAGCCACAGAGATAACAACGAACAAAAGATATGAAATACTTGGAGTAGGAGTAGAAAATGGCAAAATCAACAAATGCAGAGCAACAAAGCAAATACGAGTAATTAAGGGTCCTGTCGAAATGGACTTGTCCAAGCAGGGAGCACTCGCCTCGGTGCGCACTTCACTATAACAACCCACATGTGAGCACTTTATTTATGAGACTCCCTGGTAGTTTTGTTATTTTTGTTTTTCTTTTTTGCGCTTTCAAGTTATAGTGAAATGTGAAGTCTTTAAAAGAATCTCCGCTTACTGTAAAGTGACCTTGTTGTGGTTGGAAGACAAGCATTTTGAAATTTTCATATCCGTTTCCTCAATTATGAGGCCAACACACACGCACACACACACACCCATCTTTGATTATTCTTCTCTGTTACACTTTTTGAACTTTGCGCAAAGTTATTACCCACATTCTTCTTGCGATTGCCACAAGAACAAAAAAACAACTGGGCTCGGAACTCGGAGCAGTTTCCATAAAGTTGAGGCAGGGGGCGGAGTATAGGTGTACGGGAGTATGCCGTAGTGTATGTGTGTGTGTGTTCACGAGTCACCTACAAAATGTTGACATTGTCATTGTTGCTGTTGTTGTTTCCTGCCGCCCACCCAACACATATCGCACCTAAAACTGTTTCCTCTGCTGCTTGCCCCGGTTTATGTGTGTCATCTGTAGATATGTCGCTGCACTTCATCGTTCGTGTGATTTTTCTGCAGTACGACAACGTTTGTCATGAGAATAGTAATTGTGTCGCTGTGTGTGTAAGTGTGGGTGTATTGTTCACATTAGTTTTGAATAACGAACTTTGTAGAAGCCAGGAGCGCTTTAGAGGATCTTTCCAGTTTGTTGAAGCCTTGCGGAAGACTTCATGGTGGCAAGATGTGGTGTGTGGCAAGTTTGATCTGTTTACAGATTCTTAAGAGGCAATTTTTGGGTCGATGTTTGTTCATTCTGGCGCATGAGTTTTTGGGTCGATGTTTGTTCGTTCTGGCGTATGAGTCGCTATTTTGTGATAAACCTTGTGGAAACATAAGGAAAGAAAAAAATGTGTTCTATGTTCCTCATAGGTTAGATGAGGATGATCTTTAAATAGGAGCGAGTATTTTGTGGAAACAAAATAGACAAAAAGTGTGTTCCATGTTCTTCCCCGTAGGTTAGATGAGGATGATCTTTCAATAGAAGCGAGTTGTCTTAATAAATGACATTTGGATGTTGCAGCAAATGTTATATGTTACTCAAACTTTCCAATGGAAATGTCAGATGGCCAGTATTATATATAGAAACCCTCGTATAATGGTTCCATACGGATCGAATGTTTTTTTGACAGCTCTTTTCCTCTTGAAATCTTGTCACACGCAGAGAAAAAATATGGTTACTATATGGTCACGGCAATAATAATATGTTCTTCGCAATAAAAGTATGTTCGTTGCAACCATAGTATTGATTTTTTAATTTAATGTTGACAATATTATCATTATCGCAATATTATTATTGTTGAAATGCAACAATAGTATTATTGCCAAATTAAAATAAAAAAAATGTGGTTGTAGGAACAATATAAATATGGTTGGTGCGATAAAAGTATTGTTTTTCGGGTTTTATGTTAATAATAATATGATTACGGCAATCATACTGAATGATTGTAATATTTGTTCATTTGATTATGTTTTTAAGAACAATGTTATTGTTACGGATCTAATGCAATAATAGTACTTTTTATATGGAAATTTAAATATTTCAATCAAACTGCTGTAGCATTGTTTAACTGAAATATTTTTAATAAAAACGCTGAAGTTTTTTTTAAACCTTTTTTTTACTGTTAAATAAATCACTCCTATTATTTTAAATTTAATGTACGTATTTTTAAATAATTTTCTTAATTCAAATCTATTGTTGACAATATCCCAATTATAATAAATAATTTTAGGGATCATAGTTTAATTGTGTGTGATCATACTATGTTTGTAGGAATCCTAACACTTTTGCGTGTAAATCATACAATGGTTGTGAGGACCATACCATGGTTTTATGTAAAACATACTATGGTTGTGAGAATCATAATATGGTTGTGGGGGTCATAGTATGGTTGAGTGTGAGTCCTACTTTGGTTGTGGGGATCATAGTATGGTCATGTGTGTACCATGCTATTGTTGTAAGGATAATAGTATGGTTGTGATGATCATAGTATGGTTGTATTTCAAAAATACTATTGTGGTGAGGATTATAATATTGTTGTATATACCCAACAAAAGTATGATGCTCTTCTAATATTGTTATCCGAACCATACTTTTTTTCTACGTGCAGAAATTTAGTCTCTCATACATGTCATTATTTTTTGCTAATAACTTTGCTACAAATAGGAGAATTGCAGTATAATAAACACCCAAAGAAAGGATGCATAGTGGTGGTACAATGCTACATCTATCACAGTCATTGCTCAAACTATTGATAATATATCGCGAATTTTGAAGGGCAGGAAATAGAAACCAGGTAGTGCACCAACTCATATGGTTTTTAACTCAACTCATACGGAGTTGAGTTAAAATCGGTTGATAATCAACTAAGTTTTCGGCTCATACAGGGTGGTTCATTTAAAATTTTAAATTTGAATTTCTGGTTTTATTGGAAAGGTTAAAATTTGTCATTTAATAATGGAACACAATCTCGTTGTGTTTGACTAGCACAACTGGCTCAGCAATGCCTCATCCTATAAACTCAATATTTCAGTAAATTTTCGATTTTTTCGGATCGAATCTGTTCAATGGCATGTTCAATTTCATGTTTCAACGCTTCAATCCCCACAGAAAATAATCCAAAGAGCTCAAATCACAGCTTTGAGTCGGCCGATTGACAATCACAATTTCGGCTGATTATTCGATTTTCAAAAGCAGTACTTAAAATATCGACGGTTGCGTTGTCTGTCTGACATGTGAATCCAAATGTCGTCCATGTCTTTCTCTTGAAGTTTTTTTTTATTTATATACGTATCTATTTCATAGAAAAAAAATTATAGATACAATGATTTTAGCGTCTCTGCGCACAGTGGCCGAAATACCCAATTTAGCGGCGCTTTGTTAACAACTCCAAAAACAATTATGAATATTATTTTTTATTTTTGTAATCTATATATATTTGGATATAACCAATTCATTAAATTTAAAAATTTGTTTGTTTTTTTTAAGTATATGGGTAGTTCCATATATAACCAACCAATAAAATAGACATTTTGGACCTGACGCTCTCCAAAGTTTACGAAATTCGGTACACATATTGTAGTTTACATGGTTAAAACAAATGCAAGCTTTGGAATTTCTGAACCGAATGGTTCCGGAGATACCGGGTCATGGAAAGTGAAAAAGTCATCAAAATCTTCCCTTAGCAGTACAACGTTATTAGCTATATCTTTCTCAATTTTAATGCAACGACAATCAGCAAAATCTCATTTTAAAGCTAATAAAATTTCAATTAAACGGATGGAAAATAAAAAAAAATTATTCAGAGTCGGAGTTTTCAGGATTAATGCTGTCAGTTAGGTCATTTAACAGAAGCTGCTTGACCTCATCATCTACATTGAAGTGTTTTTTTAGAGTATTTCGTGGTGATTTTTGATTTAGATGTAATAAAAAGAAGTAACTCTCGATAAGTTTTATACCGGAGGCTTGAATACCGAAAACTCCAGTTTTTTATTAGGATTGAATGATGAAAAGCTTTGCTCAAATCCAAAAAAAAAACAAAAATTCGTTGAGCATGGCGCGGTAACGCTCACCGTTGAAAGTAATAGCGGCTCCTTGCTCATATTCTAAGAAAAATTTTAAAAAATTATGAGTGCTTTTTTTAACAGCCTATTTAAATTATATATCTTTTATCACATTTAGCCAAGACTTCATGAATTTATTTTAGGTAATTTGTGCCACAAAAAAATTCCACTTAACTTCGCTTAAAAATGTATCATAGTCAGCTTTATCTTAAAATTTGTTGACACTTAAATTGATTTTTTCGACCCACTACGTTAGATTCAAAATTAACAAAAACCCTGCTTTTAATTCAAAAAACAGAGATATCAGGCAGATAACAGAAAATATGAAAATTAACCATCAGTTGGTCCAGTTAATAAATACATGTACACATTCACTTTCAATAATCACCCTAATTAGTTAAGCGAACCGAAACTGTATCTCTTCAACCGAAAATGTCATCTCCCACTACTGAAAACCAATCAACCAATCAACATTTGGTTGTAGCGATCGAATATATGGATAGTACGTGCAACATCCAATATTCGGTTGTGGCAACAAATCTGTTCTCTGTGTGTACTCGTAGCATAAAGGTCCATTTAGTCTTGACGGTGGACGGTTGACGGTAGACAATAAGCTATTTCAGTTGGGGGTTGCATTTTGCATGTGTTAGAGGGAGATAACTACAGTTTGACGGTTGACGACGGTAGACTTCTGCAGGTTGCAGAATCAACCGTCCACCGTCAAGACTAATTGGGCCTTAAGCCAAAAACATTTGCATTAACTACAGTGATACACCGGGCGTATAAGTACCGATGATTTTTAATTCATATTAATCATACGCCAGGTTAGCCCGTCATATGAACAACCCAACTTTCGCTGTGATTTCTTGAGCTCGAATCCCTTGTACTAAATATGTGTATGTATTGCATTTTAGCACTCTCGACTGCAACACCCTTTCCTTTTGTTCCTTACCGTTGGACTTTTTGCCTCTGAAAGTGTCAGGTACGTCACTGTTTGCTTGCATTCACTTCTGCGAAGTGATACCCAGCCATTGTCTGGTGCAAACAAATATCGGAAGATAGTGTTCATATTTCCAAAGTTTTCATCTGTTCGTTTTCGTACGTTCGTGGCTGCCCTGGTGCAACTTCATCACCATCGTCCTCGTGATTTCACAATAGTAATAAAGACTGCAAATAGAGATTTATTATTTGATTTCAAGTAAGTCGTAAAACAGAATTTCCGGTAAACACGTTTGTGAGCCAAGAAAAGCAAAACACACACACACAAATACTGGCAACACTGACTGTTTTCCACGTTTGTCGTGCGATTCATTTGTGAGATGCAATGCGTAGGTTTTGTAGGTTTTGCCGGAAAGTGCAGTAGGAAAGGTGATGGCATTGTGTGGTGCTTGGAGTATGTGGGCTCCCTCAAAATAATTGGCAAACAAATTTAGGTGCGCAAATGGACCTGGCGGTGGACCGAGTAAGGTTCGTTGTTATGTGTGTGGTCATAAGTGGAGACAACATGGCGTGTACGTGTTTTCGATTGGTTTCTTGTTTTGTTTATATACTGTGGAGCTATTCAGGCAGTTGTTGTTGCGGTAATTGTAGTTACATGTTCGACCTGACTCACAAAACGAGGTAGAGTTGTGTTTTGGCTCTGTTCAAAAATATGCATTTTGTTTAAATTTGCTTCAACCACGCACCACAAGATGTATTGGCTTGACATCGTCATCATTTTGGTAGAATCTTAAAATTATGGTTGTTTAAAACTATATTAAATGTGGGGCACATAATATTCGATTATTAAACAGTGCAAGCTCGCGACTTGTTAAAAACCAGAGCTGTCGCGAAAACCGAATAACATAACCCGAAATTTGATTGGAAAATCGTATATAATTTTAAAAATTAGAATTGTTAAACAAATTAACAATTTATACATTTTTAAAGAAATTTGAGATTTTGAGTTGCATTTTTGGCAAATTATTTACTAAAATAACAGCTGAATCACGTAGTTCATAAAGTGATGTTGTCAGCTTATCATTTTACAAAGCCCATTGTATGCATGAGTTTATCGATGCTATAGCATCGTTTACTTTAATTTAATTTTCTTCATGGCAACTATCGTTTAAATCCTCCGATTCTGTATCTGAAAAGATGCTCAGTTCCATTCGTGAAAAGATGTTCTGTGCCAATTTAAGCGGCAAGTGTTCCAATAGCTACAGGTCTTCGTTTTGTAAAATTTTTAAGAGCATGTTATCCTCTTCATTTCGTTCACTACCGAATTCGAGCAAGGCGTTCCAGGATTTTGGATATTGGACACTGATATTTTATCCCAGGACGTAGCAGAATCTGAACTGCATTTTTGAGATTGAAGTTTTTTATTTTTAACTCCAAATTTGTTTCCTTCTCACCAATTGATAACGTTGTGATCTAACGGTTGAAGAAGCCCAGTGCAATTGGGTGGTAGATTTATTGCTATAATTAAATCGTCATCACTTTTTAGTTCCTCAACTGGGTGGCACATCGTGTTATCTACAAGCAAAATTGCTTTTTACGACAGACCTTTTAAAGCGATAAATTCTCGGACCTAAAAAATGTTTACTAAAGTACTTTTACTAATTGGTGAAAATTTACTTACGTGGGAATAAATTTGTGATGGAACCAGTCCTTGAATACAAATGATGTCGTCTAGCCTTTTTTATTACAGGATTATTAAAAAAGCGTGGGTTTTTCGAAAATTACAATTTGCCAGTGTCATTCGCATTTATTTTATTTTATTATTCTATTATTTCCGGAAGCCGTTTTCTCATTACATGTGACAAGAGTGTGATTTGGAAGCATCCTATAATAAAAACAGTATTCGTCGGCATTGAAGATTTGGCGAAGAATCAAACCATGCTTATTAACGTAATCCTTAAACTCTTTTACAAATGCATCAATAAGATAAGGTTTCGTGAAGAATTTCTCGTCCATAATTATTAAAAATCGAATTCCTTGTCGACGCCTAAGTTCCTTTAACCATCCTTCACTGCCATTGAAACCTGAATTGGTTAAATACATTTTGGAATACAAATTGCTGGCTTTTGATCGTA
This sequence comes from Hydrotaea diabolus, assembly GCA_963513945.1. Taxonomy (NCBI): domain Eukaryota; kingdom Metazoa; phylum Arthropoda; class Insecta; order Diptera; family Muscidae; genus Hydrotaea; species Hydrotaea diabolus. The sequence continues at coordinate 179,071,139 of OY740719.1, forward strand.
AAATGTCTGTTGCTATTTGAACTTTTTCCCCTTTGTTTTACAAACCACTTATAAAGCATTTTTTTCCATTTTAGGATACTAACCTTTTTTAAAGGTGCAACGTTTGTCAGGGTCCTTTCTGTTGTACGTAGGAACTTTTTAAATGCATATCTTGCTTTAAAATTTCTTTAAAATCTCAAATTTTTGAGCAAGAGATATATGTATTTACACAACAAATGACACGAATAAACTGACAAAATTGAAGATCTGAATCATCCAAAAAGGTTAATATAGCAATAATTCCATTTTTTGGTTATGGATATTGATATTGCGTTATGTAGATTTTGAACAGTTCGAAGATTATACGCAAAGGGAAATTCTCATTAATCATTATGAGACTCCCGCATAAGTCATTTGATTTGTAGCCGAAGAAATCGTTGCCAAAGATTGCTAAAGAAAAACCTTGGCGGGCTTAGTAACAGCTGTACCGTCTGCCTGGCAACCGTAGCCAATAAATGTCACCAATTTTTTAGTTGATTCTGAAAAAGAAACAACAAAAAGGTCTCGAACCAAAATAAAAACTGTTCAAGTCATAATAATGAAAAAAGACCGAATAAATGTCAACAAAACAAAACAAAAACATAATTAGTATTTCAATTTAATATTAAAAATTGTAACAGAAACTTTATTTCTGGTTAAAAGAGGTAACCAATAATTAGTTAACTTAACAACTAAAATGATTTCTATAACAATCTTCATAGCTAAAAATTCTCACAATTTCATTGTTAAATTGAACATGAATTGTTTCAATAAATTAACTATGAAATTTTTATATTAACAATTTTCATGGTTAAAAACAACGCATTGTTAAAACAACAATTATAATTTTAATAATAACAATTTAAATGGTTAAAACGCTCAACAATGCATTGTTAAAACAACAATAATTATTTTAAAATTAACAATTTTCATGGTAAAAATATTTAACCATAGAAGAGTTAAGTAAACTATTATTATTGTTAAATACCAGTCAACAACAAAATATTCAAATTAACCTTTTTAACGTAGACTCCAAATCATGTTTATTTATGGTTAAGTTAACCTTATAATAAGTGATCCATCTAGAGGTATTTTTTCAGAACAAAAAAAATATAAAAAATCAAATCAAGAGAGGAATCTTTATTGGTAATTTAAAAGGACATTTTATGGCATTTATTTATTTTTATTAGTATAATTTCCCTCAAATGTTGGCCGCAACTACGCCTTAAGGTTTCCATTCTGAGGGTCCAATTTTGAATGACTTGTTCGAGCATTTCGACCGGTATGGCTTTAATGACACGCGTAATGTTGGCTTCCAAAACCTGAATCGTAGCTGGTTTGTCATTATTCACTTTGGACTTGACGTAACCCCAAAGAAAAATGTCTAAACATGTGATATCACTCGATCTAGGCGGCCAACTCACCTGTCCAAAACGTGAAATTAGCTGCTCTTCGAAATTGCCTCTTAATAGATCCATTGTATGAGCAGTTGTATGGCAGGCAAGTGGCACCGTCCTGTTAAAACCAAGTCTCGTCAAGATTACGAGCTTCAATTGCAGGAACCAAGTCCGATATCATGGCGCGATTGCACGCCATTCACGGTTACATTCTGGCCATTAGCATTTTTGAAAAAATATGGACCGATGATTCCACTAGCCCAGAAACCGCACCAAACCGTGGGTTTCTCTGGGTATAATGGCACCTCTTGAACCTCTTCTTGTTGCTTTTCAGCCCAAATGCGGCAATTTTGTTTATTGACTTTGCCGTTGAGCCAGAAATGGTCCTCATCACTAAACAACATTTTGGTCGAAAACAGCGGATCTTCTTGTATCTCACTGAACGCTCGTTTCCATAATACAGTTGCCACCATTTCAAGGTAATTATTTTCAAAAAATAAATGCCATAAAATGTCCTTTCGAATTACCCATAAAGATTTCACACTTGATTTAAATTTTTTATTTTTTTTTGTTCTGAAAAACTACCTCAAGATGAATCACCCTATATAAGGTTATTTTTCTTCTCAGTGTAACAGAGTTCTGTTTAGCGGTTGACATATCCCAGTTAATAAGTAAAAAATTCAGAAGAATGCATTTCTTGGTGTCTTTTAGTAAAAAATAGAAACCAATAACGAAAATAGACAAAAAGTTTAAGACGCCAAAAAAAAATTACCGGAACAAAATCGAAAATATTAGATCTTTGTGATTTTCTTTCCTATAATTATGGAGGGCAGTAGTGCGTCCGACTGAAGCCACATGGAGCATTCTGGCCGCGTAACATGCATATCACAGTAAAGCTCTTGGGGAGTTCTTTACGATTCCATACTAACATTTATTTAATAATGCCGAAGTATGGATTTTTTTGGGACTATCTGTTCTAGAATCATCATGCTATGCGGCCAGAATACTCGTATTACATGTGGCGTCAGTCGGAAGCACTAATGCCCTTTACTAATAATGAAAAATATTTTTCCAATCAGAAATCAAGTGATTTTTTAAACTCTGAAAATGCATAAGTATAAGTATCAATAGCGACAAAAAGAGATTTGTTTGGTTTTCTTATTTAAAAATTATATAGTAAAAGTCGGTTATAAAAAAGGGTTATGAACACAAAATAAATTTCGTTTTAATTTTGTGATTTTAAATCGGCATTAATATGCGTGTTCCAGAGCGGTTGTATGTAAAATCGGCCTTTGTATAGGGGCTGTATCAAATCATGGACTGATATGACATTTTTATTAGAGCTGATTACTGACTTTTCGTAATGAACAGTGCCAAAGTTCATCAAGATTAAATGTAAACATTAAATCGGTTGATCATGTGTGTGGAAGCTTTGTCTAAATCTATATTTTCTATTCATTATAGAACGAATTTTATTAGCGTCTGTCCTTGGTCCAAACAACTTATTTTTTCAGTTGGTCATTGATCAATCATACCAGCCTTATGAGTTTTTGGCTAAAATTTTCAAATCCCCCCCACTTTGCACCGTATGACAACTACTTTCTTCCATATTAAGAATATATTTTTTTGGTTTAAATGTCTGTTGTGTAGCATGACCAAAATTCTTGAATGTTTTTCAAACATTAAGAAATAATTAAAAAAAAAAAGTTTTTCTAAACGAATATTTTGTCAACCCCCTTAAAGTGCTAGTATGTCTCACAACTTTTATAAAGTTTCTAATACACTTTGAGGTTTCTTATGTTGAAAACTAATCAAATTTCCAACAACTATTTTTATAATAACTTCATATACCAACACGCACTCACACAAACAGTTGTGCAGTATCCTGTCTGGAATATTGCTCGAGTTTTTCATGTTTGTATTCTCTCAAATTCCTTACTTGGGTTTTGTGAAAGTTTGCCCCAAAAACCAGTAGAAATTTTATTTTTACAATATTAAATACTCGCATTCTCCTCATGTCACCGCGTTTGTTTTTATTCGATTAAAGTTGTTAAAGTGTGGAAAATTTCCAACATAAATTGAGGAAATTGTGGCGTTTTCGTTGTTGTCTGACTTCAAGGCGTACAGTACCGTCCAGTCCTGTACTCTGGCAAAAACAATTAAAACGGAAATATATGGATAATGTAAAGTAGTGGTGCTCACTGCTATGTTTATCGCTGGTATTAAAATAATACTTTAGTATTTTCAGGATTTTTCTGATTTTCACTTGTTTTTTTTTTGATTGTTTGTTTTTCTTTTCGATACCAATCACAGTCTGTAAAGTTTTGTAGACGAAACGGCAGAAGTAGTTGGGTGAAAAAAGAGTAGAGCTTATCTCTGTGCTTTTGCTGTAGCATACATTTGGTAGGGGGTCGGCTATAGTTCAGGGATTTTATAGCATACTTTGAGGATTACCGCAAGAAAAAAAAAATACAAAAACGGGAAAAAGTTGTAAAGTTTTTCTCTCACTGGCTGAGATTTTATTACTTTTAATACACGCACGAGTATCAAATATAAAATGTGTTTTTGTGCGATGAAGAGCCACATATACTTGTCGAGTATGTGGCTATATGTGTACATACTTCAGACATAAAGTCCTAGGATCTGGCGGAATTAGTAACGAATGTCAGGGTCCTACGCTTCGCTGTGGTGGCATTGTTAATTGTGTAGTCGGTGGGCAGAAAAGTTCTTCGCTCTTTTTTTCATTTCTTTCTTTTATTAAACTTTTTTAATAACTCCTTCATGAAAAAGGCTTTAAGCAGAAAATTATTACTCTCCCATGTAGAAAAATGTTTTTATACATTAGACTGGGTCATGGTTGAAAGGGTACGAACGGGTTTCAATCGCCTTATACTTAAACGAAATCAGTCTCGATCAAAGAAACAGCAGGTGGTTATATGCTTGGTTACCAGCTCTGGGGTCGTGGGATTGATTCCTACCCAGCAGAAACTCTCATTGCCAAGTAATAATGCGCGTAATCCAAAATGTAATGTATTCAATACTTCCAACTTGGATCTATTTTGGATGACATTCAATGAAATCGCAACGCACAGATACTAAGAGACCACTAAACATCGACAAGCAGCTCTCTTACTCTTACTTAAATTATCGCCAGTTCTTCGGACCCAGAGGACAGCCTTCCCATAAGGAGCATATATGCTCCTTACAGTCTTCTCAGCGGCCATCTCAATACCAGCAATAATTGCCTTTCCTGTGTCTTACAATACACATGAGCTTATCTGAAATTTTAACAGTGCCTGAAACTCCATAAACACAAGGAGATATTCTGCTTGAGCGCTAAAACTTTGTGGAAGAATTCGAAAACTTTTTTGGAAATATTGTTGGAATTTCAAAGTGGATTAGGTCCGGAGGATCAGCCTAAGCAAACAACCTGTAGTCGACCTGTAAGTGTGTTTAAGATACTTCGGTTCTTAGAAAGAATCAGTCAGAACTCTGCACGACAATCGTCAAAATGTTCCGATTTCGGATCAGAATTCTTACCGAGTTCGTAACGAAAAACATATGAGACGGTTGACACAAATTCTGAACTACTTCTCTGAAAAAAAAACTTCAGATAAACCGAACAGAATTCGTAACGATTTGGATAAGAATTCTCGATAGAGTTCAGATATTGTTCAGAGTTGTCTGATATCAGACATTGTCGACAAATTTGTCAAATTTTGCAAATTTGAGGAAATACAAATATTTCATCAATAGATAATCAATAGATAAAATCCTTCCCTTTTTATACCCTACAGAATGCGTGGGTAGGGGCTCATGTTTCTGACACCTTAAAAGAAGTCATATGTTGTCATACGTAGAGAGGAAAGAGTAAATGGAGAAGGTGAAAATTTATTTAAGGAATATGTGTAAGCCGCTACCTGATGTATATCGAGTATATATGTTTTCCGTTATGGTTTATTAGCTGGTTCGAGCAGTTCGGAACCAGCTTGATTTCTTAAGAGTGGTTTTAGAGGTACGTATGCTATATCGGCCAGGTCATCAAAGTATTTACTGGGAAGGTAGGCAAGTTCCCATTTTTGAAAACCCATACATTTGCAAAGCACTGACTTCTCTTCTTCTGCGTCCTGGCAACTTTTACTCGTCGCCATAGACCTGTTTAAGCAGTACCACGTGTGGACTCCTATAAGAGTTGACGGAAGGGAGATTAGACCAATATTTTGTATCTAATTCTACACATAGAAAAAATATGTGGTTGGGCTGACCATATTTGATAAGTTTGGCTACCAATTTTTAACATCCTACTATTATGAAAGTATAAAGCAATATTTTCTTTTTGGATCGAACTTTTTGGGAAAATGGCTCAAAATATATATCAATTTGAACGATATAACGGTATTGTAGTATTTAAGCTATGCCTTCAAGCTTTAATAAAAGAAAGCGTACACCGTATTAACCCTTAAGACACCGAAGATATCTGGCGCCAATAAGTTACTTATGAATGGTGGTCCAACTAGAACACTCGATGTTAGTTGTAAATAAAACAAAATATTTTTAGAAAAGTATCTTAAAATGTTTTAATATCATAGAAGGATCTATCACAATTAAGCGTGAAACAAAATATCGGCCAAATGTTCGCCACGGCTTCGGTGGCATACCTCGATCCGAGAGTCAATATTTTCAATGACTGAGGCATAATGGAGGCTCGATGTCGTTAATGTGCCGAATCCTTTAGTTTTTCAACTGTTCTTGGCTGATCAACGTACACTTTTTCTTTAAATATCCCCAAAGAAGTAAGTCCAACGGTGTCAAATCACATGATCGTGGCGGCCAATTAACTTCGCGACGATGTGAGATGATAACGCGGCTATTGAAAATCCCGAGCAAAAGATCCATTGTTTCATTACACTGGGTTTCACTTGCACTGGGTGCAAGTGGCACCTCCTGTTGGAACCACATATCGGCCAATATCATATCCTCAATTTCTTGGCCACAAGAAGTCCGTTATCATCTCGAAATAGCGAACATAATGCACGAGTTGAGGCTCTTCTGCCACACTAACCCGAACAACATCAATGTTTTCCGCAGAACGAACTGGGCGAACAGGTGTTTTCACATTTCCTACAGATCCGCTTGTGGACACATTTGGTCGATTATGCTGACCAAAATAATCACCAAGTGCAAGTTCGATCTGAACGCCTATTTTCATAAAAGGCTTCATCTTAAAGCGCTGCTGAATTGTGTACCTTTTCCATGGCTGTATTTGTCAAACACTGAAACAAAGAAACGTCAAATTTATTTGGGCAAAAAACTTGACGTTAATATGTGACTCACAATTAACAACGTGGTGATCCAACCATAATGGTTGGATCACCATTTATCATCAATGTGTTCCTTCGCATATTTCACCATATTATGGTCTCTACAACCATTAAATAATATAATTGCATCATATTATCATACAATGCAACCATATCATTATTATTGCAACCATATTACATTATGATGATTCACTGGCTCGTTCGAATTCCCCCGTCTAACAAAATGTTTATTGTCCAAATCATACATAATAAAATTAGAAAAAACTCTAAAATAGTTGTGACAAACATAATCTTATTCGGAAGATATCTGACCATATCTTCTATCAGCATGTTGGATCGTAATTACAAATGATAATACCACTCTAATAAACAAATGCTCATGCAAACACAATATGTGACAGCGCATAGAGAAAGGAACCTAAGGGTAAAAAAATCAATTTTCACTTATTTTTTTAATTTGGACAACATCTGAGCATCGAATGAGACCGATCCCTTGCCCCAAAAGTCTTCCCTCCCAGAGATATGCGCGTTTTATGAAAGTGATGGTACACCAAAGATACATGTATGTAAATCTTTAAAACGGCTCTCCTGAACAAAACTGGTTTTTACCCTTAGGTCCCTTTCTGTTTTGCGCGTCACATATACATATGCGTCTTACATTCCATAGCTACATATACATATATGTCTTAGGTACATATGTATGTGTTTCTATGTATATCTACGCCGCAGTTTTAGAAATAAACATGAAAATATATGACTAGAGAAAATCACCCAATCCTTGGAAGTTAAACGGACTTAACGTCGGATGAAAATATCAAAATTCATAAGTGGAATGTGCCAACACTTTCTTCAACATGTCGCATGAAATAGCGCATTAGCGCGTGTTTCAATTTGATATCTAAATGTTGTTGCTCTCTCTTTTTTTCTGTTTTTGTATTTAAATTTTTCCCATTTGTAATATTCATTTTTTTCAAAAAAAAAAACACACACACGATTTAATTCTCCCACCACGCTCTTAAAGTTTAACAACTTTCCACAATTTACTGCCATTTACGCACAGAAGTTTTTTAAAACGATTTTCTTTTTATCGCCTTAAAAAAGAAATCAAAAAATCACTTGCAAAATGCCGCAAATTAAATTTGAAGATTTCAATATAGCAACGGCTGAGGGTTACTTTTGGCCTGTCTCGCTAGAGTTTCACAGTAAGCCTAATACGAGTAAGGGATTTAAAATCCATATTTCGGAGTAGGGAAGATACACTAGTAATTTAATAATGGCGAATGGGGGCTTTCGTCACAACTCTAGCTAATACGTAAAATGTTAAAGTCGATTAAAGGAATAAATACATGTACGCAGAGAAAAAATATGGTTAGTATATGGTCACGGCAATAATAATATGTTCTCCGCAATAAAAGTATGTTCATCGCAACCATAGTATTGTTTTCTAGTTTAATTTTGACAACAGTATGATTGCCGAAATATAAATATTGTTGAAATGTTACAATAGTTTTATTGCCATATTTAAAAATAAAAATATGGTTGTAGCAACAATATGAATATAGTTGGTGCAACAAAAGTATTGTGATGTGAGTTTAAGTTATTACGGCAATCATAACGTATGATTGTATTTTTTTAAATTCGATAATGGTTGTTGAAAAAAAAGTTATTGTTACGAATCGAATTTGGGGATTGTGCGTGTGAATTGGACTATACTCGTAGTTGTAGGGCTCAAACTACCGTTGTAGGTGAAACATACCATAGTTATGAGGATCATAATATGGTTGTGATGATCATAATAAGGTTGTGGGGATCATAATATGGTTAAGTGTGAAACTAAATATGGTTGTGGTGATCAAATATTGTTGTCCCAGAACCATAAATGCAACAGTAATATGATGCTCTTCAAATATTGGTTCCCAAAAAATACTTTTTTCTTCGTGTGCGTTTAAGCAGCATTCTCAAATTAAAATCGTCTAATGATGCCTCCGCGTCTAAATCCGCAGTAAACTCTTACTTTTATCGGCTTCTTGATCATTACGGGTGGGTTTTTCGATCTCCACATGTGGCAGTTTTGTTCCTTCACGTAGTCGTGACAATGAGCTTTGTTAGAAGGTGTGATTTTTCGAAAACCTGTGGTCCATTAAGAGCCCAAAATGAAAAGCTATGACGAAACGTTTGAAAGTGTGCCTTAAGTTGCCGACTGGGTATTGTAAGAGAATAATGAGAGGTCATTGATTCAAACTAGCATCGGACTTACGGGTGAAATGGTGAGTTGTTGAGATCAATCAATGTTTCAGGACACTACGGCAGCTACGAGGGCAACCGCAAAACTAACTGGCCTGGCACATTTTCTGTTTTACTAGCAACTTTTTTTTTGTTTTTTAAAAGCAATCTTTAATAAGCTATCTGGCAAAATTTCCGAAATATTTAATGATTATTTTCTTGGTTACGGGTGATTGAAGTAAACAAGTTTTAAAATTTTTGAAAAATGGAAAATAAAGAGTTTCGAGCGGTAATTAAACACTTTTATATGAAAGGTTAGACGCCACAATTAATCAAAGATGAATTGGATTCTGTTCATGGTGATAATGCACCATCATACTCCACCGTGAAATCCTGGTTCAACAATTTAAAATGGGTCGTTCAAGTACGGAAGATGAACAACGCTCTGGAAGACCGAAAACTGCTACTACTATTGAAAACATTAGAAAAATATTTAATAAAGTGACTAAAGATAGACGAATAAAGCTCAGAGAACTTGCTGATATTGTTAAAATACACGAAAAGCAAGTTTGGACTATTTTACATGATGAACTCCACATGAAAAGCTACCCGCGAAAAAGGTGCCGCGTTTGTCGTCCGTTGGACCAATTCCGAGGAGCTTTTAGCGATTTATCAACGTAATCCAATAGAGTTCTTGCGCCGATTCATAACTGTTGATGAAACATGGATCCATCACTACATCCCAGAATGCAAAGAACAGTCAAAACAATGGATAGAAGCTGGTAAAAGTGGTCCCAAGAAGGCAAAAACTGTTAAGTCAGCAGGAAAAGTAATGGCCACAGTATTTTGGGATGCAAGGGGTATAATATTTATTGATTATCTTGAGAAAGGAAAAACTATAAATAGTGATTATTATTGTGCATTTTTGGATCGGTTGAGTGAAGAAATCAAGATAAAACGACCGCATTTAGAAAAAAAAAGTTATTTTTCATCAAGATAGTGCTCCTTCACACACAGCATTTTTAACTCAACAAAAACTGGCCGAATTACGATTTGAAATTGCTCCGCATCCACCATATAGTCCAGATTTAGCTCCTTCTGATTATTTCTTGTTTCCAAATTTAAAAAAATTTCTCGGTGGCAAAAAATTTTCGTCCAATAGCGAGGTTATTGCTGAAACTGAGGCATATTTTGAAGGTCTTGAAAAAATCTTATTTTTCGGATGGAATTAAGAAACTTGAAAAACGTTTGATGAAGTGTATTGAGTTGGAAGGAGATTATGTTGAAAAATATGTTAGGCCAGTTACTTTTGCAGTCGCCCTCGTACATTCTCGTCAGTGCGCACATTACAATGGCGCACAGGCGTGTAGTTTTCCAAAAGAAATAAAACGCATATAATTTAATGGTTTGGCCAAGAATTTAGCTTTATTATAATGATAAGGGTTTGCCATTATGTTTCAGAAATGATTTCGGGCAAGTGCCGTTCGCGGCTGGCTCGAACAAATTTCAGCCAAAAGGCCCAATTTTCGACCACTTTTTGCAGCATTTGGGACCGTATGTCAGCAATAACTCCGAATATTATCTTTCAGGGCGTGTATCGTGTCGGGCTTATCTGCGTAGACAAGCGACTTTACATAACCCCACAAAAAATAGTCCAGCGGTGTTAAATCGCACGATCTTGGAGGCCACGCCATAGGCCCACGACGCGAGATAATGCGCTCATCAAAAGCTTTCATCAATAAATTGATTGTTTCAGTGGATGTATGGCATGCAGCGCCGTCTTGTTGGAAGCAAAGGTCGTTCACAGTAATATCCTTCAATTTAGGCACGAAAAAGTAATTAATCATGGCTCTATAGCTTTCCCCATTGACAGTTACATTATGGCCGGCTTCATTCTTGAAGAAATATACACCAATGATTCGCTCTGCTCATAGAGTACACCAAACAGTGACTTTTTGAGGATGTAAGGGCGTTTCAACAAAACAATGTGGCCAGATTGAAACCACACGTCTAAAAATACACCCTATACACTAGAATTACAGCCTCACGATTTTTTTTTTGAAAGAACGTACAGGGAAAAAAATCATTTGGAACTGCAAAAAATTCTTTGAAAAAGAGACATTTTCGTTGCCAATCGTAATGAATGTTCGCTTCAACATACCACAAGATAATAAATACGATCAAAATATTCTAAGCGCAACCAATAGATCGGCAATACCAATGAAATAGGTGAAAATATTTCGTTGCCACGTTCTGGTGGTTGAGGCAAACGACAGTTTTGCAGAAATTTAATTGCTGCAGCGAATTATTGGTGGTGATACCAAACAATTTATAATAACGTAATGCACTTGTGCAACAAAATGGTATTTGCTCAAAAATATAAAAAAAATGAATTAAAAATAAATTCCGTGTAAATATATTTTTTTTTATTTTTCCTCTCTTTCATTGGCAAAACGTCATGATCGTCCCTACTTTTTTAGAGGGCATACGTGTAAAGTCAAACATTTGTTTGACTTTTAAATTATAAGTACAATTGCAATTAAAATATGGATGTTTAGATCCAGAAAAAAAATTGGAGGTTCCGATACTTTGTTCCCTTAACCGATACTTTCAGTTTCATTTACTGAAATTGCAGTGCTAAAAACAACATTCGCTTGAACTGATGAAAATTGGATAGTTCCAACATCAATCACTCAGTTCGTTGCGACAGCGAATCTGTTCTCTGTGTGAATATTCATGTTTGCGTTTACTTTTATTTGAAAATATTTTTAGTGCCAATACTTTCTGTCTTTTATCGATAGTTTCAGTTTGATTCAGTCATACTGATAAATGCTGGCTGGTACAATAAACCCCAGTTATTCGGTTGTGGATATTACCATTTCACAATTTCAGCAACACAAATACAAATTGTCATTTAGGTCATAACGATATATATGATCTACTCTCTCTCTCTCCATCTCTTTCCCCACCTCTCTCACTTAAGACTGAGTAAATAAATTTGTTTCGTTTGCCTTATGTTGCTTCATTACGAGTATAACAAAAACAGTCATAAACATCGAAATGTTTTGAAATAAACATCAAACTCTATTGTGTCTTTTATGACATTTCTCTCTCTCACTCTCTCTCTCTCTCTCCCTTCGTGTCTCACTCGCTGGCCATCCTAGCGTGCTGTGATTACGGCAGTAAGGCGCACAGTTCTGTGTGAATCCATTGGAAATCCCATTTAAGTCATTATATAAAACTATTAAAAAGGACTTTTCTTTTATGTATACAAACACATACATACATATGTACGTAGATTGTTGCTGTTTGTGTTGTTGTCCAATAAATGTACAAATAAAATGAATAAAAATGAAATATGTCGGGGCCATTAAAGAAATTATGATTGCACAATTCTCGTCGTTTCTCTGCTGCACATGAATTGTGCATTATTGCCACACTAAGGACCCAGTCGTCGCACCCAGGCAATGACAGACTCACAATGTGTATGTGTGTGTGTGTCAGAAAGAGAGAAAAGATGTATGTGTACGTGTGTGAGTGTGACACTGACAGTAAGGATAATGCACAAATAAACATAAATACAAAAGGACAGGCACACAAAGACAGACAAACGTCCAAGCATACACCGAAATTTGCATTAAAATCCATGCACTTGAACACCCATCCATACTTCCGTGTATGCCAGGCTGTATGTATGTGTGACTGTGTGTGTGTATGTTTGTAAATACTCACACATCATCGTCATCATCAGGGTATCATAATTTATTATTGCAACTTTGACCATTAAACAGAGTGTAAACAAATGAATAATATTACCATCAGTTGTTTGTTGTCGCTGCAGTCACTGCAGCTGTTGCTATAGTTGTTGTTGGGAATAACAATAATAAAAACAACAACTACTACACAAAAAAGGCCAATAACTCTGCACATTGGTCCATTTTCCGTTAATGAGGTCAGATATCGAAAACAACAAATTGAAAATTGCGAGTGAGATTTTTTTTTGCGCTGTTTAAAGCGGACAAAACTTAAGCTTCGATTGAACTTGACACACCCGGTGGACAGTTGTTTTGTTCTTAAGCCGTATTGCGGACAAATCGTATAAAGCCTTCGACTTGATGTTAAAAATGGCATTATCAGTATAAGGAGATGCGGTTGTTTGAGGGGGTTCTTATACACAAAGAACAGATTTGTTGCCACAACCTAATTTGTTGCTAACCGAATAATATTGGTTACATGTACTATCCATCGCTATAGATATGCCGAATGTTGATTAGGTAAACGACAATTTTCAGCAGTGCGCACTGACAACATCGGTTGCAGAGACACAGTATCGGTTAGCCTAATAGTTAGGATGACTATTTGAACTCTATTTTATGTTTAGGTTGTTATTACAGATTATTGGCTATAAGAACTCATAAAATTCAGTTGTCATTACCACAAGCATTTGTTAACTGGGCCAACTGATGGTTAAATTTTATGTATTCGGTTATTTGAGCGAAATAAAAATTTTATTTTTTTTTAATATTTATATTTAACGATTTGAAAATATTTGTTTTGTTATTTTAATTATGAGCAGGCTTTTTCAAACTTGGTTTTTACTTTCGAACCTAATAAAGTTTGTATGCACAAGTGGAACTATTTTGTGCAGCAAATTAAAGGTCAAAAAATTTTAATTTTGGTTTTAAAGTGTCACAAAATTTCCAGATAAAGGTGATACGAGTAATGATAAATTATTTTAGTGTAGTAAAGTCGAATTTTTAACCTAAAAGTGACACAAAATTCCTCAAATTTATTCTTGAAGTCTTGGCTACAAAATAAATGTGACGCGCAAAATAGAAAGGGACCTAAGGGTAAAAACCAGTTTTGTTCAGGAGAGCCATTTAAAAGATTTAAATACGTGTACCATCACTTTCATAAAACGCGCATATCTCTGTGTTCAAAGTGAACACGTTTTATATTGTGTGTTGGGGTATGTTGGATTCCCAATGCATTTTCAAGTGCAGCGGGAAGACGCGTCGAATTGTGTCTTTTATTATCAGTCGGCATTAAAATTCTATTTTTGCTCGCACAATGTAATAAAATATACAATGCAACGAACGATCGATGAAATGCACGCACAGGGCGATAACGGCCTGCGATGCGTGCATTTCAAATTAGTATGAAACCATTACTAGACCGAAGAAGACCTTACAAATCTTCTTTAATCTTAAGTATAAAATCATTACTCACCAGGAGAAGAAATTACAACTCTTCTCCAAAACTTGAGTCAGAATAAATCTACTCAACAGAACATTTATGTAAAAAACACTTTGTTTCATTTTACACTCTGGGAGGGAACACTTTTGGGGCATGGGATCGGTCTCATTCGATGCTCAGAGGTTGTCCACATCAAAAATAAATGAAAATTGATTTTTTTTACCCTTAGGTCACTTTCTCTATGCGCTGTCACATAAACTGTCTAATGGGTCTTATTTTGTAGGTTACTTGTAGAAATGGATGGAAAAAAAATAATATTATAATTCGCACCTCTGTGTCTTTGTTCATTAAATTTAATTAAAAACATTTTTTTTGAAAAAAATTAAAAAATTTCTTGAAGATATTTTAGTCGATCTATTCCAAAATGATAATAGAAACAATTTAATTTATGCCCAGAAACGACCATTTTTAAAAACATTATACAGGGTGGAGCGCGGGATTTTGCTTTTTTGCACTGCAGACTGTGGCGGCACTGTTGGTCAAAGAGAGTGGAGAGTGTGCGTGGCTTATAGTGGCTGACGGGAGATTTGTATTTGTCTGCCTTTTTGTGGCTATCATGCATTGGACACTTGAGGAGAGGTAATTTTATGTTTAAGCGTATTTTTCAAATGCGCACTCGATCATTGCAGTGCAGCGTGCTTTTCGTTCCTGGACGGAAATCAATTGTAAATTGGATACTTTCATTCAGACCAGCAGGGAATGTGTCATGTGTACGAAGGGGACTTGAGAGAAGGAATACAACACCACAAAACATCGAGACAGTTAGAGAAGCAGTACTGTAATCTCCGAAACGCTCTGTTCGGAAGCAATCATTTGCTCTTGGCATTTCCAGACTTTTTTTCTGCCGGCTCTTAAGGCAATGCAATTAGAGAATACATAATTCCAACCGGATGGTGCCACTACATACACAGCGAGGGTTACCATGAATTGTTTGAGGCAAATGTTTCCTGGACGACTTACCGATTTGAGGGGTGATGTGAGCTGGCTGGCACGCTTACCAGATTTAGCCCCATGCGATTTTTTACTTTTGGGTTACCTGAAGTCGAAGGTGTATATCAACCGTCCCAACACCTTAAAAGACCTAATTAATAATATTGAGGCTGAAATTGACAGAATACTAGTCAACATGCTTGTTAGAGTTCATGGAAACTTTAGAAAACGTATGTAGCAGTATGAGGATAGGGAAGGTCGACACTTGCCAAATACACTGTTTACACCATGTAATTGAAAAATTCCCTTACTGTTCAATATACTTATAATTAAAATAAAAAAAAATATTCTAGGGTTCTTATTTTTTTTATTTCATTCCCAAATAAGCAAATTTCCGCGCTCCACCACCCTGTACAATTTCAATAAAATTAAGTACACGCCCCTACTGAAAAAATTAGACATTTGTTCACTTTTTCCAAAAAAAAGAACGAAAAGAACACTCCAATCGTAGAGATAGGGTGTTAAAATGTTCTAAGAAAATAATCGCTATACGATTTCACTTAATGCATCACATCACGAAAATTCGGAACGAAGGAATATTTGCTACTCTTTTAGTTATTTCATATGGTCTAGTGTTGCAAAATAAAAATTTCTTTGGCCCAAAAAAGATATTTCTTTTAGGAATATACTACTCGTATAATCACAAAGTCCCTTCTTTTCTAGAAGAAATAAACCATTTACCCCCTAAGAAAGTCCAAAGTTTTATTTCATAGTGTTATATGTTGCAACAGTGAGCTAAACGGGCTTTGGTAACTACAAATAATTTATGTGTTATCACCACCAATTATTGTTACTAAAGTAATATGTACTTCATTTTTAATTGCTGATCATAACCAAATAGTTAGTTGTGGTAACCAATATTTAAACTAAATACGATTGGTATAACTGACTTGTTGGCTGAAGGAATCGTAATTTTATTGTAGCTACCTTCTTCTGGTAAGTTGAACCCAGTAACCATCATTACCATGGAATGTTGGTGATTGCAACATAATACATGTTTATCCAACCAAATATTTGTAGTTCGACCCGATTTCTAACTGATTTTGTCTGTGTGTTACTATCCGCAAGTGATGGAACAGACAAGGGTTGTCCAACCGTAATGCACGATGTTAATTGTGAGTCACACCTTAGGGCCCCCGCAGACTGCAGACTTTTTATCGGCCGATAGTTTGGTCGGCTTCTTAATCAGTATGGTTACAATCAGTTACAAACTAATTCGAGAATAGTTGACCGACTGTTGGATAGTCTGCGCCCTGTTCACCAAACAAACTGTTTAGTTGGCTCGGTGTGCGCACTTTCAGCCCAACCCGACTAAACTATCGGCCGATAAAAAGTCTGCAGTCTGCGGGGGCCCTTAACGTCAAGTTTTTTGCCCCACTTAATTTGACATTTCTTTGTTTCAGTATGTGACAAATTCAACCATGGAGAGGTAAACAATTGAGTAGCGCATTAAGACTGTTGAAGCCTTTTACGAAAATGGGCGTTCAACTCAAAATGCATTTCATGCACTTTCAGGTTTTTTGGTCAGCATAATCGACCAAATGTGTCCACAATCATAAGAAGTGTGCTCAAATTTCAGCAAACCTGTTCTGTAGGAAATGTGAAAAACAACTGTTCATGCTCGCCCTGTTCGTTCTGCGAAAAACATTGATGTTGTTCACGATAGTGCGGCAGACGAGCCGTCAACCTCGACTCGTCGTCGGGCCCAACAATTGAACACTTCTCGAGCATCAATGATTAAAAATTTAAATATACACGTTTACAAGGTTCAATTGACTCTAGAGCTGAAGCCTACTGACCACTTAAAGCATCGTCAATACACCGAATGGTTGGTTGAACAAACAGAGTTGATTGATTGGTGACTTTACAAAGAAAATCATTTTCAGTGTGGAGGCACACTTTTACCTCAGTGGACTCGTTAACAAGCAGAATTGCCGCATTTGGGCAAATGAGATTTCACGAGTGATTGTTGAAAGCAGTTACTGCGAATGGTGTTCGCTATCGCGAGATAATTAAGAATTTCTTGTGGACAGAAATTAAGGATATAGACCTGGACGGTATGTGGTTTTAACAGGATGATGCCACTTGCCACACGGCCAAAGAAACAGTGTATCTTTTGCGCAAGAAATTCAATGGCCGTGTTATCTTACGTCGTGGCGATGGTAATTGGCCGCCACGATCATGTGATTTGACACCGTTGGACTTCTTTCTTTGGGGTTATTTTAAAAAAAATGTGTGTTTCATTTACAACTAACATCATGCGTTTTAGTTGGACCACCCGTTATTAATCAGTGCTTTTAACTGGACATATTATCATCTTTCTAGTGTCGACTTTAAGAAATATTTTGTTTGAACTTTTAAAGTTTTTAATTGAAACCCGACATCAGTTTTTCTGTGTGATCAGAATGCCAAAATCCAGCACTCTTGATCAAAATAGAATTGAAAATTATAATTTCAAAATCCCATGAGTAAAATAACAAATTGTAAAGACAAAACTTGTAGACTTTTTTTGTCCAACCTCACCATACAAACAATTCATTGTGCTACGACGCTGCACTTCGCCGGAGTAACTAAGAAGAGTGTAAAAGGGTTTGGGGGGTGGGGAGTCAGCGTGTAATAACTGTAAAGTAAACACAATTGTCAACAGCTGATTATGGCAAACTATGGGATTGTTTATGTAGTCGATGGGTAATTAAAACTAATTTGCGACAACTTAACACATCTGCATTAACAACAATAAATTTTATATTATTTCTATAAATCACACACACACAGACGAGCATACACAGCGACCGACAACGCACGAAGCGGCAGAGGCGACAGAAGCGCACTGAGTGACAACTCATTTAACGACAGACATTTCACAAGTATTTGAAGTTGGAGGCAAGTAATAAAAGCTGTAGTTGTTGAGCGACAACATACACACACACGCACACTTGTTTATTGCCGCAATCAGAATCGCAAAATCGCATTTGTCTCTGTTCCGTAATGGCATCAATTGCGAAAAATGGCAGTAAGTCAGCGGCCGCTGCCGCCACTAGTGCTGCCACTTACCATCTCTGCCAGTTAGTACTGACGGTCGTTGAATGGTTGTTTGCTCGCTTGCTTGATTGTGTATCAAATGGAGCAGATCGACAGACGTGCGGACAGACGGACGTACATATTGTCAGTATCAATTTCAGTTATCAACAGCAGCAGCAACATTAACCAAAGTAGCTGAGTGGCTACATCTGTCTGTCCGTCCATTCGTCCGTCTGCCTGTCAGTGGCAAAAATAGTGGCAGCTGGTTGTTGTTGTTACAAATAATGTATAGCGTCAGTCAGTTGTAAGCTGGTATTCGGCGTTTGAGTGCACGTGTTTGCCTATGCCTGGCAAGCGGCGGACTTGGCCAGGCCAGTATCGAAGGTAACCTTCTGAAAGGCCCTCTTTGACATTTCCCAATATTACAAAGATTGACAATAGATCTTCCGTATTTTTACTATACTAAATTTGACGAAGATCGAATGTTAAGTGGGGCTTGTGGAATGGCAGGACCTCAAATCTGGAGAGACCGATATTATCCAACGTACCATGCAATAGTTTTACCGACAAGACACGAATCTGTAAGAACCTTTGTGCAGGGCTATCCCTAAACATGTACTATTAGTGACTCGTCACGTTCTCTACAACATTTAGTCAGAGCTGGATGTAATATGTGGCTTTTCCAGTTGCCGATTTTGAGCTGAAACCAGAAAGGCCTTTGTTTGGCCCTACATTGACCAATTTAAATAGGTTTGGCGCAATGGAATCCGATAGCGATAGGGTTGAAAACATCAGCACTCTACCATAACACCCTAACACAGAGTGGTGTTGGATATAAAAATGTTGTACCTTTCCGGCTTAAAAAGCACTTTTTTATTATTTATTATTTTGTGTACCAATTTGCCAACCACATGTATCATCCCCGCTACCAACCATTAACAACTTAACAGCTAATTTTAATTGTAGCACTGTTGCCAGTTTGTAATACCTAAATGCAGTTTATTTTGTGCATTAACGTCAGAGTTAATGCAGTCTGGGGGAGTTAATGCACGAGTTAATTTGCATTAAGTCTGTTAATGCACAAAAACGCTGTAGTTTGTGTATGCTATTATTTGCTAGTTGCTATTGAAGGTGGGCCATAGCGGTCAAGAGGTAAAAATGTTCCTCTCACAAGAACTGGGTCAACCTATGGAAAAATCAACAATCAACAAATCAACTTAAAAGCACAATATCTTTTGAACTATTAGATATATGAGGCTGATATTTGGAACTTATGATCCTGGAGGAAAAGTGGTGCCATGCCCCCTTTAAGAAAATTACATTTAAAGCCAAAGTAATGGACCGATCGCCCGCACAACCCTGAATTTAAAAAGAGAATATCTCATAAACTATTGACATGAATCGAAAGACATCTCGAAAAAGAAGTGGGCGGTGCCACACCCTTTTCAAAAAATCGCATTTATGGTCAAACTATAAAATGTTAACAGAATGAAATAAATGATTAGCATATTATTGTGGATTATATTGTGTGAATAATGGACGAAAGGGCGGGGCCCCGCCCACACAACCCTGAACATTAAAAGGCTATATCTCGTGAACTAATACCAATGTGACGATAGAAGTTAGTATAAATAATCTTAATAAATAATCTTGGTATAGAAATAAACACAACCTGATAGAAAATAGTCCGGTGACACGCCCCCTGACGAAATTTTCATATTGTTGGATCGTAATCTTTGGTAGAAGATTTATAATTTTTGGCACGGCGAACTTAATTTGTCTATTTGTTTAATTCTTAATGAAAAGCTTGAATTTAAATCACCCTTTCCCTACTTTACATGGTCTCTTGCCATATTGACAAACTAATAATGCGATTCATTTCATACTGGAGAGGAATACAATTTGTTGTACCCTTTTAAGTACTGGCACTATTGTTGTTGTTTTTTTATAAAAAAAAGGATTTGTCCCTATTTTATGCTCCCTCATCCACACAGAAAATTGCTTAGCTCTTTACAAAATTTTCATATTGGACCATTATCCATGACAGAGGGTATATAGTCTTTAGCAAGGCCAAACTAGACCTGTACACTTGTTTAATTCTAGAGAAAATATGGTATCCTGCCAATATATCGAGGAGTTGCAAATAAATTGACAAATTAAATGAGATTCATGTCATAGTAAAAGGGTATACAATTTGTTGTAGCCTTTTGAGAACTTTCGTTGTTAAAATGGAACAAATAACGATTTGTTCCCTTTTTTAATGCTCATCCACAAAAAAATTGCTTAATTTTTCGCTAAAAAGGAATTGGCTAAGAGGTAAAGCTCGGTGGAAAGTGTAATTGGTACAATTCTCGTGATTCTTCTCAGATTTACTCCATTCTTTTGTAAAATGCCTAAAAGTATGCAAAACAAATTTAAGAAATGCGACAACCAAAATTATCAGTACCAAAAAGGTCAGAAAAAGGTTCGTCCAGAAACCAATCACTAGCAGACCCGCATTAAGACAACAAAATTCTTAATGAAAAGCTTGAATTTAAATCACCCCCTCCCTCCTTTACATGGTCTCCCGCCATATTGACAAACTAAGAATGCGATTCGTTTCATACTGGAGAGGTATACAATTTGTTGTACCCTTTTACGTACTGGCACTATTGTTGTTGTTTTTTTTATAAAAAAAGGATTTGTCCCTATTTTATGCTCCCTCATCCACACAGAAAATTGCTTAGCTCTTTACAAAATTTTCATATTGGACCATTATCCATGACAGAGGGTATATAGTCTTTAGCAAGGCCAAACTAGACCTGTACACTTGTTTAATTCTAGAGAAAATATGGTATCCTGCCAATATATCGAGGAGTTGCAAATAAATTGACAAATTAAATGCGATTCATTTCATAGTAGGAGGGTATAAAATTTGTTGTAGCCTTTTGAGAACTTTCGTTGTTAAAATGGAACAAATAACGATTTGTTCCCTTTTTTAATGCTCATCCACAAAAAAATTGCTTAATTTTTCGCTAAAAAGGAATTGGCTAAGAGGTAAAGCTCGGTGGAAAGTGTAATTGGTACAATTCTCGTGATTCTTCTCAGATTTACTCCATTCTTTTGTAAAATGCCTTAAAGTATGCAAAACAAATTTAAGAAATGCGACAACCAAAATTATCAGTACCAAAAAGGTCAGAAAAAGGTTCGTCCAGAAACCAATCACTAGCAGACCCGCATTAAGACAACAAAATTAAATATATCATCAGTAAGATTCGATGGTAGTTGGATTGGATCAATTCTCAGTTTTTTTATTTATCAGATAAACACCATTCTTTTGTGAAATGCCTAAAAGTAGGCAAAAAATTTCCAAAAATGCTATACTCAAAATGACCAATTCCAAAAAGATTAGAAAAGTTTCGATCTGAAACTAATCTCACCAGCAAGAAAAGAATAAAATTAATTTTATCATCTACAAAGCTGAATTAGTAGTTCGTAGTGCTTTTTCATTAAAACTTAACCAATTGCAAAATGAAAAGTATGTGGCAGAAAAGTCCCGGTGTCTTCCTAAACAGGCCTATCTTTTCCCGCCGCTGGTTAAAGCGTTCCGTATGCCTGAGTGTGTATGTCTGGCTGTGTGTGTATAGTAAATATCATTAAAATGACAACAGGCATTTTAACTACATTAAAACCCATTCAAGTGCCAATTAAAACCACAAAATGCAAAAGCGTTCATTGTGTTTAACAGCCAAACACAGCGCAAACAACCGAACAAAATAAACAACCCCACAGAGGCGGCGGCAGCAGCGAAACAACATTTGGCCATAACAACATTACGAAAAAAATATAAATAAAATCTCAGAGGACGAGTGGTAAACGAGCAGCGGCGGCGGCAACCGAGAGTCTGGAATAGCTAATGATATTAATATGGGCTTTATGTACTCTGCTCACCACCACACTCGTTCATAGTACTGCTCATGCATAGGAATACAATCAAGTAAACTCGAACACACACAAATACCGATTCACATAATAATACACTTAACTTCGAATACCCACACTTAGCTATAAACTGCAATAGTCAATATTTATAGTTTGGCCATCTTTGGACGATTATTCGGTTATGGGTTATTCCAATCGTTAGGATTCGACGATATTTTTCTAGTTTGTAAATACACGCATTTGGCTCAGCGTCTTATTTAACACTGAATAATAATTTTTTAACATAGTTCATTAGAACTCCTGTACGTACAGTCAAACCTGCAGTCCCTGTTATTGAAAAATATACCTCTGGCCCGTGGTACTCTGTGAAGCTACGGCAGACGATGTCATAACCCCGCGGCAGGAGGTTCTGTGGACCGGATTGACCCGAAGAGCAATTTTTCGGCCAAGCGCTGTCAGACCGGCACACAGTAGCCGCTATAAAAACTACATAATCAATACGAGGGTTGCTATATATATTTCTAGCCTACACTTAGTGTTGCCTGGCGCCATCTGAAATTTCCATTGGAAAGTTTGACATTTTCAGCCTAAACGTACTCAGAACGTTTTGACGTACTACCATCATTTGTGTTGTTTACAGTGACTTGAAAAAATCAATTTGGCAAAAAAAAATGGAATTAACTCGTGAACGTCTTCGTGCGATCATTTTTCTCAACTTTCGACGTGGACTATCACAACAAGATTGCATCGATGAATTTAATGTCCAATGAAGCACCATCCTATAGGACTGTGAAAAACTGGTTTAATGAATTCAATCGTGGCCGACGCTCGCTCAAAGACGAAAGTCGTGAAGGTGGTCCAAAAACGGCCGTGGTGCCAGAGAACATTGATGCCGTGCGTGAACTGATAATGCAAGATCGTCATGTGACATACCGTGAGTTAGAGGCATCCTTGGGCATTTCTTCCACTAGCATACATTCGATATTGTTGGATCCCACACAATTTGACAATCGCTCAAAAAAATGCTCATGTCGGTGCAAAGAAATTTTAAATAAATACGATCGCTGTGCTTCAAAAAACGTTTATAAGTTCGTCACAGGTGACGAATCATGGATCTGTGCGTATGACCCCGAAACAAAACAGCAATCGACCGTGTGGGTCTTTGAAGACGAGCCAAGTTCAACGAAAGTTGTTCGTGGAAAAAGCACTTCGAAGCAAATGGTCGCCTGTTTCTTCGGCAAAACTGGTCATGTGGCGACTGTTCCGCTAGAGCAACGTAGGTCGGTCGATTCTGAGTGGTACACCACAATTGGTTTGCCTGAAATCTTCGGAGAAATTCGAAAAACGAACAAGAGAAGCCGAATCATTGTGCACCATAACAATGCGAGCCCTCACAAATCGGCTCAAACCAGCGCCTTTTTGGCCGGCCAAAACATTGAATTGGTGGGTCATCCGCCGTACAGCCCTGACTTGGCAGCCAATAACTTCTTTTGGTCAACGAATTTCGTCGCCAGAAGATGCTGTTGAAGAGTTCTAAAACCATGTTTGGGAGGTGTCTCAATCGGAGTGGAAAAAGAGCTTCGACAATTGGTTTGAGCGCTTGCAAAAGTGTATAAATCATGCTGGAGAATACTTTGAAAAACAATAAAAACCATTTTTGATGATAAATATTCGCATTTTCATTATTAGGCGAGAAATTTATATAGCAGCCACTGTATATAATGACAATCATGAGTCGTTTATTCAAAATGAGCAACGAAGTCATTAAAGAAACCGACTCGTTAGGACCCGTCAGGAACCCATTCTATTTGAACGAAAGCCATAGTGTCAGGGTGTATTTACGAAGGCGACCGCAAAAGTAACTAGAAACGTTTTTTTGGTATTATTATTATTTATTTTTCAACATAATCTCCTTCCAACTCAATACACTTCATCAAACGTTTTTCAAGTTTTTTAATTCCATCCAAAAAATAAGATTTTTCATGACCTTTAAAATATGCCTCAGTTTCAGCAATAACCTCGCTATTGGACGAAAATTTTTTGCCACCGAGAATTTTTTTTAAATTTGGAAACAAGAAATAATCAGAAGGAGATCAATCTGGACTATATGGTGGAAATGCAGTGTGTGAAGGAGCATCATCTTGATGAAAAAGAACTTTTTTTTTCTAAATGCGGTCGTTTATCTTGATTTCTTCACTCAACCGATCCAATAATGCACAATAATATTCACTATTTATAGTTTTTCCTTTCTCAAGATAATCAATAAATATTATACCCCTTGCATCCCAAAATACTGTGGCCATTACTTTTCCTGCTGACTTAACAGTTTTCGCCTTCTTGGGACCGACCACTTTTACCAGCTTCTATGCATTGTTTGACTGTTCTTTGCATTCTGGGATGTAGTGATGGATCCATGTTTCATCAGTTATGAATCGGCGCAAGAACTCTATTGGATTACGCTGATAAATCGCTAAAAGCTCCTCGGAATTGGTCCAACGGACGATTTTTTGGGGCAAAGTCAACAATGGGATGGGCGGCACCCATCTTGCGGATAGCTTTTTCATGTGGAGTTCATCATGTAAAATACTCCAAACTTGTTTTTCGTGTATTTTAACAATATCAGCAAGTTCTCTGAGCTTTATTCGTCTATCTTTAGTCACTTCATTAAATATTTTTCTAATGTTTTCAACAGTAGTAGCAGTTTTCGGTCTTCCAGAGCGTTGTTCAGCTTCCGTACTTGAACGACCCATTTTAAATTGTTGAACCCAGGATTTCACGGTGGAGTATGATGGTGCATTATCACCATGAACAGAATCCAATTCATCTTTGATTAATTGTGGCGTATAACCTTTCATATAAAAGTGTTTAATTACCGCACGAAACTCTTTATTTTCCATTTTTCAAAAATTATAAAACTTGTTTACTGCAATCACCTGTAACAAAGAAAATAATCATTAAATATTTCGGAAATTTTGACGGATGGCTTATAAAAGATTGCTTTTAAAAAACAAAAAAAAGTTGCTAGTTAGTTTTGCGGTCGCTCTGGTACCTTAGGCAGCTTAACTATAGACTTTTCGGGTTCAATTACAGGTGACTATAGAACACCAGTCTCTAAACAGAGCTTAAATTACCGATCAGGACGAAATTGCCTTAAACAATTTTCGCTTCCCAAAGATTCGATTATCCGTGCACAAAGTAAGCAGCGCCAAAAGTATCTAAAGTGGGAATAATTCAACAAATTTTTAACCACATCCGGAAGGACGGACAGACGAATCATCTAATAAATATTTATAAACACGTTCTCACTCATGTACATACTCGTATGTGTGAGTGTGCACATAGCAAAATATATGCACGTAATGTTTTATTGTGATTTTCCCCAAATTTTCTTCCGCCACAGCGTTGCCTTGCTCGCTTCCAACCCAACAGACATTTCTCATTGGAGGGCTACAGCGGCGGGAATAGACGAAAATAATTGCCATTGCATATGTCAGTTGTTGCCTGTAAAGGAGTACTTACACGCACTCAAACACACACGCACGTACGTACTTGAACTCGAAGTACCCGAATTTTATTTTATTGTGCGGGTACGGGTATTATTCAATTGAAATTCCTTTTAGCCAAAGGAGGTGGTATCCTTTTTAACACCACAGCCTAGCTAAACTCGTTTTCCTACTCCTACAGCGTTGTGGACGATGAGGACGACGCACTCTCTGCCAGAGATGAGTCATTTGTTTACCAAATGTGTGCGTGCAAG
Organism: Hydrotaea diabolus; assembly: GCA_963513945.1. Taxonomy (NCBI): domain Eukaryota; kingdom Metazoa; phylum Arthropoda; class Insecta; order Diptera; family Muscidae; genus Hydrotaea; species Hydrotaea diabolus. The sequence goes on from OY740719.1 coordinate 179,097,043, forward strand.
TGTGTGTTTATTGTGTAAATATCCTTTGGAATGGGGTTTTTGTTTGGGTGCGTGTGTGTGTGGGGTTTGCCAACCAAAAGAAGGCGTTTTCATTTGTATTTTTGCTTGGAGTACAAGTCCCCTCGCATGTTGGTGATAAATTGCATATGTGTACTTTTGGTTAAATGCTTTATAAATATTATACGTGCAGGGATATGTGGTTTTATACACATACAAACACACACACACATACACCGAAAGAAAGAGCTTCATTCTGTCGAACAACGAAGTTAAATGGCTTTAGTAAAATTGTGAATGTTTTTATTAATGCAATAGTTTTTATTCCCTCGCCCTACTGGGGAAAAGGGCACAAATTTGGTTTTTAAAAGGCTGAAACACAGAGAACAGATTCGTTGCCACAACCAATTTTTTCGTGCCAATCGAATGTTTGAGGTTTCATGCATCTCGAGTATTCCATCAGCGCAACTGAATGTTTTTTGTTGCTCTGTAGTTTTTTAGTTAGCAAAAACAACTGTAGTATCGGTGCAACATACCAAGTATTTAAATCTTAAAAAGATAGTTTTGGATGTAAAAATCCACATGACACACTTGATTAACCAAAAAAATTAAATTTTAGTCAGTAACAAAAATACTGTTTTCTAAAACAATTAAAGTACTTAAAATACTCGTAGGGAGGGAAATGGAAAAAGGTGGAAAAATGATGGATTATTTTTACTGGCCTAAAGTCAGTATTTTTTATTTTTAAAAAAATTCCATTAAACAACCCCTTTTGTTTATGGTCATTACTAATAATTGGTTACAACAATAAAATGCTTGCAAGCTCTTGGTTGCTAAATAAAGTTTTGGTGATAGCAACCAAAATTCCTTTTTTGCAATTGAATCATTGTAGTTCCAACCAATTTTCAACTAACTTTTTCTCTGTGTAGACAAGGGAAGGCGTAAACTTTAACGCTTTTGATCTGAATATCGTGATGCTGTTCCACTCTTTGTATACCCTCCACCATACAATGAAGGGTATATTAGTTTTGTCATTCTGTCTGTAACACCTTGAAATAATCATCGGAGACCCAACAAAGTATATATATATTCTTGATCCTCGTAAAATTCCGGCTGCCCGTCTGTTAAAAATAAGATAGAGCCTGCATGAAAACAGCTAGGGAGCTAAAATTTGGCACAAACTTGTGTAGTTAACCTAACATGGTTGGTATTGAAAATGGGCTATATAGTTTTACGGGAAGTTGGTTATGAGGTAGTGTCAACCGACACTACGATTACCTCATAAAAATTAGTTTTTTATTTGGAAATATCCGTCCAGTTTCTTGAGAAAAATCACTGAAATTTCGCAAGTAATAATCTCTATATAGGCGCAATCATCTATGTAGAAATGGTTAGATTGGGTCACCATTTCTTGTACCTCCCATACAAACGGCCTTATGGGCCTTGAGAAATAATATGACTATAACTCACCACAAACTTTACCTATCGAAATGAAATTTTACACATCAAGATTTCTATATACAATACACTTCTACGCTGAATTCGGTTGAGATCGGAAAAGTCCTACTGGTACCTCCCACACTAACGGTCTCATGGGCCTTGAAAAATATCGAGACGAAATTTTCGGCATAAAGATTAATATATAGAATAGACTTTTGCGCTAAATTTGGCTAAGATCGGAAAGGCCCTACTGGTACCTCCCACACAAACGGTCCCATGGGCCTTGAAAAATACTATGACAATAACTCACTACAAACTTGAACTATCGAGATGAAATTTTCTACATAAAGATTTTTAATATAGAACACACCCCTGCGCCAAATTCTGTTGAGATCGGAAAAGTCCTACTGGTACCTCCTACACAAACGGTCTCATGGGCTTTGAGAAATAATATGACGAAAACTCTCACAAGCTTGACCTATCGAAATTTAATTTTGCACATAAAGATTTCTAAAGGGTGTTTTTTATTGGGGTATAGAACTTTAAGTTGGCATCACTTTTTTAACTGGCGGCCATTTTGTCAGCTGTCAAGTGATTAATATTTAGTTTGGTTTGCCATTTCATCATGAACAGGTTGACAAAAGAACAACGCTTGCAAAATGGGCCGAAAATGAGATTCATCTCGATGCTGATTTTCATCACAAAATTTTGTTCAGTGATGAGGCTCATTTTTGGTTGAAGCAAGCAAAATTGCCGCATTTGGAGTGAAGAGAATCCACATGAGACCCTTGAGACGCCATTACATCCACAAAAACTGACTGTTTGGTGTGCTCTATGGGCTGGTGGAGTCATTGGGCCATACTTCTTCCGAAATAATGCTGGAGAGTCAGTTACCGTTAATGGAGACCGGTATAGAGCCATGATAACCGACTATTTTGTTCCCGAATTGGATGGCATGAATGTGGATGAGTTGTGGTTCCAACAAGACGGCGCTACATGCCACACAGCGCACGTCACAATCGAATTATTGAAGGAAACATTCAATGAGCGCATAATTTCGCGGAATGGACCTGTCAATTGGCCACCAAGATCGTGTGATTTGACACCATTGGATTATTTTCTTTGGGGATATGTGAAGTCGCTCGTCTACGCCAACAAACCAGAAACGTTAGGGGACTTGGAAGCCAACATTCGTGGCGTTATTGCCAACATACGGCCCCATATGCTCGAAAAAGTGGTTGAAAATTGGACCTGTACAATTGGCTTTATTTGAGCCAGCCGCGGCGGCCACATGCCCGAAATCATATTTAAACATTAATGGCATAAAATTATCCTTCCAATAAAGCCAAATTGATGGACATTAAAACGATTTTCTTGTGTTTTATTTCAATTCGAAGTTCTATACCTCAATAAAAAACACCCTTTATATAGAACACACTTCCGCACCAAATTTGGTTTTATTGGGAATCTGTTGGTATCCAAAGTTCGGCCCAGCCAAACTTAACATTTTTACTTGTTTTAAATTGAATTGAAATACTAACAAGCAAGTATCGAAACAACAAGGATTTAATGAAGGACCCGCATGAAAGAAATTCCTAATGACCTTCTGAGTTATACTTTAAACCAAATTCAGTCCTTCAGCGACTATATCAGCATCGGTCACTCATATAATCTCAGAAGGGTAAAGATGAGAAAAACTGGAATTGATACATTCAACGAGAGTTTTGCGACAGTTTCACACCACCCGGCTTCATCAAATACCTGGAGCTTCTTACAAGACCTTCTTTAAAAAGGTCTTCTTTGTAGGTCCAAAACATATTCCTTAATGTCTTCAGAAAATGAGCATACCAGAATGAATTTTGCAACAAGAACAATTATACCGCTCATATTATTATGGAGCTCTCTAAAAAAGCCTGCCTCTCTAAAAAAGCCTGCAATACTTGAGAAGACCTTCTAGAAAACTCTTTGGCAGGTCGCCCTTTAAAAGAAAACGTGAAAGGCTTTTTCTCTAATCTAGGTTAGGAAGAAGAAGCTGTCCATTGTTTTACACACTTCTCCTATTGAGGTGAGTAGGCTTGTTGCAACTCCGTTGTTAAACTTTTAACTTTCCTAATGTAGTTCAAAGCATGTACATCCTTTCTTGTCAGTCCTTGTTAAATCAACGCATAGTATTTGAAAATCCTCAGACGTTTTGTGCTAAAAATATTAGTGTGGTTCCCTTTTCTGAAGGGAACCACACGGTGTTCGCTGCTTTCGTCCTCCTCCTCATCCCGACTGCTCTGGTACTGTCAATTAGACTGCAAGAATGTCTATTAAGCTTTGTGTCGTTGGTACGCCTACTAACACAGAAATATCGACCATAAGAGTAGATATTACGGATCTACAGCGTGTTAGTTTTTACCAAGGCCAAATTCGCCTGGTGATCCGGCAGGTCCATCTTTGGTACGTTTGATTTAAAGCTTCTAATCTGAGTAGTATCCATATGTTCTAGAGTGGAGCATATGAGGTTTGTAACCATGTCTAGCCAGATCGTCTGCCCTAGCATTTATGTTCTCCGAAAGCCAAATCGTTAAGATATGCGCGGCAGATGTGGTTGGTTCTTGAACAGAGGAATAGAGATTTCAGAGGTTTATCGCAGCAAGGTTGCCAGAGTGTTGCTTTCGGAAGAAAGCCTACCTTAAAATACTGCAATGATACGGTAGTCTATTGGATAAGTTTAATCTTAGTTGATTGGAATACCAACTAGACCCATCTGTGTATTACCCGTCCTGCCGGTCATCGTATGTGGCGAAGTCATTTTCAAAACTTGCTGTTGATTTTATACTTAAAGTGTTGATTGTTGTAGACTGTCTTAAATCGTGCCTTGGTCAATGAAGCTATGAAATCGGAGTGAAGCTTGTCTGAGGCGGAGTGCTGACGATTTGGCAATTTTTCTGCACAGTATAAGTACACAAAAAATAATAGTAGGATAATGATTTCTTTAACCGCGATAATTGTAGTGCGAAAAACAGTAACCCTGAGTTGATGAGAAATGAGGTTAGAATGCAGCAGACATGTTTGGGAGCTTCCAAAGAAAGCCTACTAGAGGGCCTTGCGTAGAACTTCCTTTTACTTCCGCTGGAAATATTCGGTGAAAGCGAAACAACAACTGTGTGTGTTTTTCAAAGTCATGATTGAAGTTTCTCGACCGGTAGCAGGGGAGGGTGCTGTTGATTGTCTGGGGTAGCTGAACAGCTAACCCTTTTGCTTAGCTCGATCATCAGCGGAATGTTGGAAGTCGATCGTTACTTTAAAGGTTCTTTAAAGGGATGTCCACTTCTGATATAAGTGACCTCTTTCCTGAGGTCACAGTTTACTGATCGCATGGTGCATAGTAGGGAGATTTCATATTTTTGCAAAGGTGTCCGTGTGTAGACAAGTACAACATGAACGAATTTAAATTAAACGTCCACAAACATTACTTTCTCTTACCTTCTTCGCCTTATCACCCTAAATCCATCTAGAGGTATTTTTTCAGAACAAAAAAAAATCTTATATAAAAATTCATATAAAGTGTGGAATCTTTGTTGGTAGTTTAAAATGACATTTTATGGCATTTATTTTTTGATTATACTTTCCTTCAAGTGTTGGTCGCAATTACACCTTATGGTTTCCATTCTGAGGGTCTAATTTTGGATGACTCGTTCGAGCATTTCGACCGGTAAGGCTTTAATGACAAGCGCAATGTTGGCTACCAAAACCTGAATCGTAGCTGGTTTGTCAGCATAGACTTTGGACTTTACGTAACCCCAAAGAAAAATGTCTAAAGGTGTGATATCACTCGATCTAGGCGGCCAACTCACCTGTCCAAAACGTTAAATAAGCTGCTTTTCGATATAACCTCTCAATAGATCCATTGTTTGAGCAGCTGTATGGCAAGTGGCGCCGTCCTGCTGAAACCAAGTGTCGTCAATATTACGGGCTTCAATTTCAGGTAGCATAAAGATCGATATCATGGCGCGTAGCAAGCCCCATTCATGGTTACGTTCCGGCAATCATCATTTTTGAAAAAATATGCACCGATGACTCCACCAGCTTATAAACCGCACCAAACCGTGGTTTCCTCTGGGTTCTGCACAAATGCGGCAATTTTGTTTATTGACTTTGCCGTTGAGCCAGAAATGGGCCTCATCACTTAACAAAATTTTGGTCGAAAACAGCGGTTCTTCCCGTTTCTCACAGAACGCTCATTTCCATAATACAGTTGCCAATATTTGAAGGTAATTATTTTCAAAAAATATGTCCTTTCAAATTACCAATAAAGATTCCACACTTGATTTGAATACTTATATTTTTTTTTTTGTTCTGAAAAAATACCTCTAGATATATCACCCCGAAAGCAATACAGTGCACTCTATACGTATATGCGGACAGTTTTTGTCTAATTAAAAGAAGGTTTTTGACCTTAATTGCTAAGACCACCGTCTGAATCAGTTACAAGTGGTTTTAAAATTTGGCAAAAAAAATCATATTTTTCATACACTCAAAATTTTCCTTCTTGTGCAAAGAGAAAACAGAAGAAACATCAACGCTTTCTGAGAGTTTTACTAGTTAGTGTGGATTTTGATCCGGCGATCATCATTGTTCCTTTTATCTGTGTTCTTCTGCCATGGCTGCTGCAAGCGACCGAGAACAGCAACTCTTCCTACTGTTTTAAACCTTTTTTCTTAAAGCAACTCATTTTTCCTTTCTCTCAATATATCTTCTCTCTCAATGTATCTCCTTCTCTATCTCTCTCTTTATCCCGATCTATCCCCTTTTGCCCTTTCTCCATCTATTTTCCTCTCATCCCACTCTTTCTCCATATATATCTCTCTCTGTCTGTTACCTCATCGCCCTTTATCTCTATGATTTTATTTAAAATTAAAGACTACAAAATAGGCGTGTTCGATGAAAACTTTAAGATACACTTTCGAAATGTTTTTTATACATCAACTGGTTGTCTTTATGCAACATTAACCAGTTGATCTAAAAATTCGGAATTTGAAGTTATTTGATAGCTACTGTAAGCGTTTTGATTGACTGTTGCAAACAAACTAAAGACCAGCTGAGACAACTGCACTAGGCCTCTCTCGTGTGCTGGTATTCTCAAAAAAACAAACGATTCTAATAATAGAGGGACAAAGAGAACCTTTAAACATTTTTGTTCGTCAAGCAGAGTAACTCTTACTGAGCAACAACATAAGTAACACGATCGAGTAAAATTTTTTTAGTTGCTCTTATGATCAAGTGGGATCAGAAGTGTTGTGCGAAAATTTCTTTGCATTAACGAAACTTAACATTGCACCAACGTAAACATTTTTTTATGTCTGCAACGAAGCATAATTTCTTGCACTGTACGTAAGCATATGCCGGGCATTTGTTCATTTGTATATTTATCGTATGCATATGTTTGTGTTTGTTGGTGTTTATTTTTCGAAAGGGGAAAGATTTCCATAGATTTTTACTATCTCTCGATGTCGTCTTATCAAATTTCCGTAAGATTTGCCAAAAGCTATAATATGTCATCATGTCGCTTGCTTGCTTTTACTTGCCTTCTATGTTTGGTTTTGCTGTCCATGTGCAGATGGAATGATGGTCCAACAGCTATCATGGACTACCATAACATATCATGTCTGTATGTCCGTCTGTCCGCTTGTCTAATGGATAAAAACAATATTCGAATTGTATGCTCGTATTTTATTTGCATACAGCAGCGGCATCACCAGCAGCAATAAAAACAACAACTACAGCAGCAAGAGCAACAACGTCATCCGATATGGCAGTAGCAGCAGCACAAGAAGAAGTTAGTCGGGGCGTGTCTTAAAATGCAATATATTATCGTTAGAACTTAGAGAAGACAGTTTTATTTATTCCCTGTTCTTGTGGTATAAATTACACTTGATGTTAAGTTTTTTCTGTACTTTTTGCTCGGGCAAATTAAAACTAACTTAAATGCACAATTTTGTTAACTGCAACGTAGCCCCAGCACAGCAAGGCCAAGCAGCATATAGGAGTTTTTACTTTGGAGTACATGAAGAAACATTAGACAAATTAAATTCAACATCTTACAATATGTGGAGGAAGTTTCCAAATATTTGTTACTTATTTAATAGAACTAGAGGTTAGATGCTCTAGTCTATTAAAGCAGATCTATTGAAATCAATAGGTCTAACATATTATTTAGAGGGCAACCTAAATCTATTGTAATAAGGATATGTCTAAATTCTGTCGTTGTGTGGTGGTAAGTGTTCGAACACCGCATGTCATCAAAGCCATTAAATCAAGAATTCACAGAAATCCGCTCCGATAACAGAAAATCATGGCCCGTGAGATGAATATCTCGCAAAAGTCCATGAGTCAAATCATTAAAAAAAACTTAGACTTGGGGCATTCAAACGACGCAGCGGACTTTTATTTACTGCAGCTTTAAAAAAATAGGATTGAAAAATGCAAACGTCTTCTGGTGAAGCACGCTGATAACTTGCACAGAAAAATTTTGTTCACCCATGAAAAATTTTTTACCGTTCAGGAAAAATTTAACAAGCAAAATGAGAGTGTATGCGCGGTCATCTAAGGAAGCATCTGAACTGAGCCCAAGGGTGGAAAAGGGTCATCGCCCAACTTCAGTCATGGTTTGGTGGGGTGTCTCATACGATGGGGTCAGTGACCTGCATTTCTGCGAACAAGGAGTCAAAACATCGGCCAAAGTTTACCAAAAAACCGTTTTGGAAGCTGTTGTGAAGCCTCTTAACAATTCCCTGTTCCACAACCAGCCATGGACTTTTCAGCAGGATTCTGCGCCGGCCCATAAGGCTAAAACGTCACAGGCCTGGCTTAGAAACAATTTGCCAGCGTTCATTTCCTCTGAAGAATGGCCCTCAGACAGTCCAGATTTGAACCCATTGGATTACAAATTGTGGACGGTTTTAGAGGACAAGGTTTGTCACAAAAGAAACCCCAACATTGGATCTCTTAAGACTGCTTCGAGCTGTGGCCAATTTTCCAATGGACGAGGTTCGTGCAGCTATTGACCATTGGCCAGTGCGACTTAAGGCGCGTGTAAAGGCAAAAGGCGGACATTTTGAATAAGTAGATTCTTTTAGGATACAATCAATAAATATATTAAAAAATATTTGGTCCAAAAACATTCCGTACTTTTTATTTTACAGCATAAAACGTGTGTAACAGTATTTATGTCCCTACTAAGTTGTGATTTGTTGTCCCACTCTTCAGGTTAAGAGATCGCACTGCAAGAAGTACCTACTGCTCTATGAAACCTAGAGTATCCCGTTGGTGGCTGCGACAAGTGACCTGCCTCTCTGAGTATCAGTGCCCCCTCGTACGAAAGCCGCAATTAATTTCAAGTGCAGGATTGTGTCTATTGTTGTTTGTGGCTAGCTTTTAATTGCTTCCGGCGAAAACTGGGCAGCAAGGTACATTCTCTAGAGTTCCCCTTACAAAGACCCATCAGACTATGCAGCCATGGTCTTGTTCGAGAAGCATATAAAAATACAGTTTTATCCTCTACAAAGATTCAGGTTGTAGAAGGAGATAGATTTCTTACCATCTGTCTACGGGCTAAGTGAACGTCGTAGCTCTCCGCCGGGAAGACAGTGCAACTCGTCAGTAATCTTCCTGTTCATTCTTCTCTGCTGGACATTGTTAACTTAAATTTTTGTTTTTTTTCGATTCAGCGGCGACGCCATATAGTCCGAGTCTCTCTTAGGGCAGCTTTCGCCACCCATGCCTTGACTAAGACCCCAGTGGGTTGTACATCAAGCATCGTTTTCCGACCTAATTGTGGCATCAACCTAATTGTTCTTTTGAAGCCTACACAGACTAATATCTGGATTTTTACAAGACTGCAAAGGTGGAGTTTCTATTCTTCATTATGTTTTCCTCGAACTTTGACCTAGTCCGTTCTTTTTCTCTCTCAAGATTTGTTTTAAATTTTAAAAAATGAGTATGCACAAAATGCTTTTTAATTTCTAAGAAATCTGAAAGTTACACGCTTTCTAGGACAGAACTTCCAAAACTTCCCCATATCCAAAAGCTAAAACATTAGTTCGCTTGTAAATACATTTTTCTTTCGGCAGGTGCTAATTTCTTTTACGTTTTGTAAAAAAGAGACATTGCATATGCCTTTAATAAAATTTGTGCTTTATTTAGCAATATGTTCACCCAAATATTTATGACCAAACAATCTCCCATTGTCAAGCCTCACTTAAAGAGTATCTAAAAGTTTTTTTTTTGTTTGTAGTTGTTTGTTTTTATAAACTCCACTAAGTATTTTTGAACTTGAGATTTTTAGTAGCATTTTTTGAATAGGCAAAACTCTTTATGCCAGCAAAAGTCCATTTTAAAAGAACATTTATTTATCGATATCTGCGGCAATAGTTTGTAGACATCAGAAAGAATTTTATTAATTTCCATATTGAAAATATTCACATCCTAAAATTCCTTTCTTTCTTTGTTCGAATCCATTTCCCTTGGTGAAAGTTGCTACAATAAATCACACACCCAACTCGAAAGCAATGTACCGTGGTACGTATAAGTAACACAATGTTACTCATACGCATCATCGACAACGGTGGACATTGGAATTCTCCTCCCCATCGCAAATTACAACATATTTTGTCAATTAAAAAGTCAGTCTTTGCATTTTATTTTATTGTATGAATAATTCAAACTACACATAACTCACAGAGTGTGTATGACATTTATTTGCAAAAATTTCGACGGCAGCATTGCACAGAGAGACTAAAAGATATTTAATTTCAATAATGTTTCCATTTTTTCTCGTTTCAGCAAAAAAAACCAACGACGACTACAGCAATAACAACAACACTTTCTTTTAGTACATTTACACACAAAGGCTTTTTTCCTCCTTCCATCCCCTCAAAAAAAACACAAAAGCAATACAGTAAAATATAACAACAGCAATAAAATCTTCAAAAAAAGGCAAAATCCAACAATAACACCAAGAGCTAGCAATGTCAATGTACAAACGTTTACAGCAGTAATGACGAGCTATATTCTTCAAAAATTGTTTGCATTAATATGGAGTTTGCAGCAACTTAATAAACAGCTATAAAGATACAATAAAACCAACGAGAGCGGAGCAAACCTAACAACAAGCGGAGGGAGGGGTGAAGAACGCCGAACAAGCCCAAAATAGTCGCAACGTTTATAAAGCAGCAAAGGAGTGGGCCATAATGTTAGGGCGAAATAAGCAAAGCGCCAACAACGAAGAAGTAACTGAAGAGAAATATATAAAAATATTAAATAGGGGAAACGGAAGTTGCCAGCAACAAGAGCCACAACATCAACGATAGCACCAAAGTCAAAAAATACTAAAAGAAAGAACACCAACAAAACAACAACAGCCAAGCCAGCAAGAAGCAACAACAATAATATTTCCTGTCTATTTTTTGTATTTAAACGTGAACAACAACACGCAACACAAAAAGAGAAACAAAAACTTTTTTGTACAAAAGAAAAGCGAAAAGAAGAAACAAAATAAAACACCACAACATTTTTTTTTAAAACAAACAAAAAAACGACTGAATATATAACGTAAATTTCAACAACAACAAAAAAACTTAATAAAAACTCAAGCAGCAAGGCGAACGAGAGGGAGAAATCTTTTTTTCGTCGTCATCATCATTGATGTAAAACAGCCCCAAACTGCAAATGTAAAATTAGCCAAATTTGCTGTTAAAGTGTCGGCTAACGTTTATTCATTCATCCCAGCAACATCCGAAAACTGCATGCTAACGTTAACAAATTCCAGCAGGGAAGAACAAGCCGAAGGAAAACCCCCTAACAACAATTAAGGCAACAACCGCAACAACAGCTACGCCAACAAGGACATAAGCAACAAACAGCATCAAGAAGGCAACGCAGGAAATCCCTTAAAAATCATTTACGTTGTGAAACGTTAATTTTTTTCTTTTTGTTTTTTTGTTGTTGCTCGTTTTGTCCATTGCCTTGCCTCAGCTTTTATGGATGTGTTGCTGCTGCTGTTCGCAAACTGGACAGGAGGACAGCACTCGACATGATGTTATTTGCTATCTCGCAACACAGGATGATACATTAACGACGTGCAGTCGAAGTGGTTACAAGCGGAGAACGAACAAAGCAACAAACACGCAACAAACATCCTCCCACACACAACGAAAAAACATCGTACATACATTAACATCAGCAGAGCAACAAAAAAAAAACGATAATAACAGCAGGGAATCTTTAGACCCTTCAATCCTTAAGATTAAACCGCAACAACAACGAAGGCAGAGCCAGCAACAACAGTCTGACTATTTATTAGTGCTCGTGTCGGTGTCTCTCTGTCTGCATTTGTGTCTCGGTGTGTCTGTACACACCCTCGTCATCAACCGGCACCAGCAATACAACAACAGCAGCAACAACAATATTTCCAACATCATCATTTAACTCCAAACAATTACTCACTCAATTGTATTTGTGTAGTTTTGTTGGGTGTCTCTGTACCCGAGCTACACAGCAAGAGAGAGAGAGAGAGAGAGTGAGGGGGAACAACAACAGGGAGAGAGTGCATACTCACAGCCACCCACACCCCCATTAACTGTGGCATCCGCCGCTCATTCGTTGGCGGTGTCGGCGACCTACGACGTTGCAACTTTATTATCATCATCGTGCTTCTCTCCTCTCCGCCCCCAGGCACTTCGATCCATACGCAAAGCACACACACACACTCCACCAAGGAACGGACTGCTGCTACAGCCTCACTCACATTGCGATCATTGTCACAGTCCTGACTTACACCACATCAACGAGCACCAGCAGTTCGTGTGTGTGTGTGTGTATGCATGTGCGTTTGTGCATGCTGTTTGTACGTGCGACGACGTGAGTGTGTGTGTTGGTCTTAAATGAATTTATTTTGCTGCTGCTGCTGTAACATGGCACCAAATACACGCGTCACACGCAAATGGGAACTATTTGCCGGACGTAATAAATTTTATTGTGATGGTTTGTTAATGTCTGCTCCTCATACGGGTGTATTTTATTTAACGTGCATTCTGATAACGGGGACAAGTGCGTTATTTTTTGCATTCGAGTAAGTATTGAACCTCTTTATTTTATTTAAAACGAAACAAAAAAAATCTCGACACTTTTTTAGGAATTGTACGATATAGGACTTTTGGTTGTTCCTCTGTTTCTGGGTATGGATAGCAGGCAATAAGTCGCCATGACCAAAGCATGTCACGCTTCGCTACGTGTTGTGTCTGTGTGGGTCTATGTGACCGGCATATGATGCACTTTTGAAGGAATTGCTTTTATTGCCGAATATTTGTTAACGAATTTTTAACAATTTTCCAAATGGTGGTGTTGGTTGGGGTGATAGTAATTGAAAAACATCACACCATTGTTGGTTATATGGTTATAGCAAACATATTGCAAACACTCTAAAACATAAACATACAGTGACACCTAATGCGCTAAGAATTTTGTCCGCTTATGAAAGGAGTACGCCTATGAGGGAAGTAAAGAGTGTTTTTTGCAGACGTAAGGTTTTCATGAAAAAATAAAACGCATATAATTTAATGTTGTGGCCACGAATTTAGCTTAATTGTAAAGATAAGGGTTTGCCATAATGTTTAAAAAAGGATTTCAAGTGGCCGCCGAAGCTGGCACGAATAAATTACAGCCGAGAGGCCCAATTTTCGACCTTTTTTGCAGCATTTGGGCCGTATTTCAGCAATAACGCTCCAACAATTATCTTTCAAGGCTTCAGTCGTATCGGGCTTATCTGCGTAGACAAGTGACTTCACTTAACTCCACAATAAAAGTCGAGCGGTGTTAAATCGCGCGATCTTCGAGCCCACAACGAGCGATAATGCGCTCACCAAAAGTGTCCTTCAATAAATTGATTGTTTCATTCTTGTTGGAACCAAAGGTCGTCCACATTAGCATCCTCCAATTCAGGCACGGAAAAGTCATTAATCATGGCACCAATGATGATTGCCTCTGCATATGGAGCTCACCAAACAGTGACTTTTTGAGGATGTAGGGCATCTCAACAATGGCTTGTGCGACAATTTTGGTTATTAACGTACTCATTCAACCAAAAATGAGTCAGTATCGGTCGCCATCTCGTTTTGGGCCCATTCACCTCGATTTGCAAATTTTGTCCGGAGTAGGTTTATTAATTATGAAATGGCAAACTAAACTGAGCATACACGCAGAAAAAAAGTAAGTTGTGGTGACAATATTCGAAGAGGATAATACTATTGTTGGGTATATGGTTGTGGTACAACAATATTATGATCCTCACAACAATAGTATGATTCAAATACAACCATACTATGATCCTCACAACAATAGTATGATTCACACATAACCATACTATGATCTCCACAAACATAGTATGATTCACACTCAACCATACTATGATATCCACAACAATAGTATGATCCTCACAACCATATTATGTTTCATATACAACCATAGTATGATCCTCACAACCATAGTATGATTCACACGCAACCATGTTATGATCCCTACAACCATAGTATGATCACACACAATTATACTATGATCTTCAATATAATTTATTAGAATTTGTTTAAGTTGTCGACTATATTTTGAATTAGAAAATTATTGAAAAAAAAAAACATTTAAATTAAAATAATAGGAATGATTTATTTCACAGTAGAAAAAATAAGTCTAAATAAACGTAAGCGTTTTTAATAAAAAAAATTTAGTTAAACAAAGCCAAAGCAGCTTGTTTAAAAAATTTTAATTTTGATAAAAAAAGTACTATTATTGCATTAGATCTGTACCAATAACATTTGTTCTTAAAAGCACATTTAAATGAAGAAAAATTACAATCATACAGTATGATTGCCGTAATCATATTATTGTTAACATACAACGCAAAACACAATACTTTTGTCGCACCAACCATATTTATATTGTTGCTATAACCATCTTTTCATTTTTAAATTTGGCAATAATACTATTGTTACTATTGTCAAAACTAAATTCAGTTAACAATGCTATGGTTGCGACGAACATACTTTTATTGCGGAGAACATTCTTTTATTGTCGTGACCATGTAGTAACCATGTTGTTTTTCTGCATGTATATCAAGTGACAGCCCTCAAAAAGACTAAGTCCGAAAAAAGTGTAGCCAGAAGTAAAACCAAACGTCTAAGAAATAAACACACTTTACTAAAAAGAGAAAATAATTAATCTTTTGTATTTTAAGTTTTATTTCCAAAAAAAGAACATATAAAAATTAGACAATGTAAGCAAAATTTTTAAATGGAATTAAAAAATCTTTAAATTAAGCTTTGAAAGTTTTAATATTTTAGAGCTATATTTATAGATCGTTTAGCAATTAAACACCTTTGAGGTCGCTGTGATGTATAGATAAAGCTTTTAGTTTTTTTTAAATCAAAATAAGCCTTTTTGTAAAAAGCTAACTAGTCGTCCATACTCTAGTTCATCTTTTGACGAGTTGTCCAGAAGCAATTAACACTTCAGTACAATGTTTTCCACCTCTTCATCATTAATGAAGACTTCGTTAACTAGCAAAAACTTTTCAGTCATCGATATTATTAAGTTCCATCGGAGTTTCATTGGAGAAGATGACTTTTTTGAGCGAAATTGTCAGTTTTGAGCAAAATTGTCACTTCATTACAAAATTGTCAAAATTGTCACTTCATTACAATTTCTGAGTAAGCTTAATTCTGTACACATGGTGGTGACATTCTTTTGTCAAAATACGCGCAGTGATTCGTGGAATTCGACAGTGTTAAGAACGATGCCGAACTCTCGTAATTTTCGTTTGAGGTGAATACTTGGCTTAAAGCGTTCCACTTATAATAATTTATAAGCCATTATCATTTTGAGAAAATTTCTTTATATTTTAGTACCCATATTTTTTGTTTAGTATTCTTTATTCACTTGCAATCTATCGTGAGATAATAGGCAAAAAAAATTCAGG
Organism: Hydrotaea diabolus; assembly: GCA_963513945.1. Taxonomy (NCBI): domain Eukaryota; kingdom Metazoa; phylum Arthropoda; class Insecta; order Diptera; family Muscidae; genus Hydrotaea; species Hydrotaea diabolus. The sequence continues at coordinate 179,112,491 of OY740719.1, forward strand.
TACATTAGAATATAATAAATGACAGGTAGTATTTCACTTCAACAAGTAAAACCACTAATAAAAAGTACTATTACTAGAAGGTTACAAGATTTAGGGGAATTCCAGAACATGTAGCCTTTTCAAACGTCTGATTTTTGAGCTATCTTCCAGTAAACAGACCGCCTGCAAATTGGTAAGGTTGCACAGTCTTGATAAATATTTTTCTGTTAAACGTTTAATTTCATCTATTACTTGCGGTACATTAAGATCAATTTGGATTATATAATTTCTTCCATAGGGTTTTTGATTGAAATCGTTGAATTACTTTTACATTGGAAGAGCTCGCCGTTCCCCACAGATAAATACCATATACCCAAATTGTTTTAATATGGAGTTATATACCAGCAGTTTATTTTCTACACTTAGTTGAGATTTTCGCCCGAGAAGCCAGTATAACCTTTAGAACTTTGCATCTAGTTGTTTCCGTTTTGTTTTAATGTGTGATTTTCAATTCAGTCGCCGGTCCATGTACATTCCTAGGTAATTCACAGTTTCTGCATGTGGTATTACTTCGTTGTTGATAGTTACTGGTGTACAGTTGCCTTTATTGTTGGTAAATGTAATGTGGTTTGATCTAGAACTGATGACTTTAATATTCCACTTTGTTAGCCAATCCTGCAGTCTGTTGAGATGACTTTGAACTAATGTCGATGCTTGACTTGGATTACAACTTGCTGCCAAAATAGCCGTGTCATCTGCGTAAGTGGCCACTAAAACTTTATCTGTTACCGGCAAATCCGATGTAATTATTGTATACAAAATGGGGCCCAGAAAGTTGCCTTGTGGAATGCCGGATCGTATAAATCGTACTTCAGAATAATCATTATTGTGCTTTACGTAGAACATCCGATCAGATATGTAGGTTCGCAGAAGCAGATAAAAAGGTGTAGGTAAAAAGGTTTTTAATTTGAATAACAACCCAGGTTGCCACACTACATCAAAAGCCTGTTGAATGTCTAAAGATACTGCCGAACAATTGTTTTTTCGTTCCAAAGTGTCTGTTATGTATTCGACAATCCGATTGGCATTGTTCTGGAGTACCGTGTTTATGGTGAAAACCAAACTGATGATCTGGAATTATATTCTCTTGTCCTCAATAAAATGCATTCGTTTTTTGATTAATATTCGCCGAATATTTTGGAAAACGCTGATAGCAGACTAATCGGTCGGTAGGAAGATATTTCAGTCTCTGACTTGTTTGGCTTTGGTATCATAATGATCGAGTCCGAATTTAGCCAAACGGCATAAATAAATTTGTTTCACTACGTAAGATAACCGTATAATGGAAGCTTTTTTTTGCCGCAAACTATTTGCAAGGGGTGATGCTAAAAAACTTTATCCTATATGGTCCAAACTGGTCCAAGATTTAATGTTTGTCCATGGTAAAATACTATACAAAATTTTATAAAATTGGATCTAATAATAATGTTCTAGAGTGGTTGTACCTTATATATTTGGTACGATATAAGCCATTCTGATCTGGTTACCGATCGATCTTATGAACTGTGCCAAATTTCATTTTGATTGGATGTAATATATATGGTTTCTCGAGCTAAAGACATCAAATCGATAATGCATATGTGTGGGAGCTTTACTTAGCTCTGAACCTACTTCCTTCAATTCAATAACGTCTGTTCTGGGTCCATAAATGTTTCTTCCGCCAAGTTTCATGTAAATCGGACTATTTGATTTCAAAATTCATATCAAAACAGCTTCTGATCAATCAGTCGATCGGTATATATAAGTAAGTACTTAAATGTGGGTCTTGCTCAAATATTTTTGGTAATAACAAATATTTGTCATTGAACTAACTTATAATACTCTGTAACACAGAATGTTGCTGAATTCAATTATTTGTTAGGCTGGCAGCAAAAAGTCGAACGCAATAGTAGAGATGCGATTAAAATCGGGCACAAAAGTCTATCACGACTTTTGCAACAAAAGTCGATTAGTCGACTAATCGAAAATCGACTCTTTAAACCCCAATGTGCACTTATACTGAGACACCCTTTAGTAGGACATGTTTAGTATATTTGGCTACTGTCCAAAACCATTCCGAATTTTGAGTTATAATAAAATCCAGACGCCATGGCCGAATTATTATCCACCGGTTACTTTTTAACAAATGTTTCGCACGTTGTTTTGTAGAATTTGTAAAGGAATTTATTTAAAAAAACCATGTAGCCATTTTCGAATACATCTTCAAAATGATTACTCAACCAACAAAACAAATTATGGCCCAAACACTTGTATGATCCTTCAAAATCATCACAATTCCCCGACTCTTTAACAGGGAAAATTTAATCAAAACATTTTCAACAATTGGCAAAGATATCGCGTTTTTTTTTAAAGATTTTGTTTTCAAACTCTTCTACTTCAAAAAGAATAAAGAAATAAAGACAAACGAGAACGAAGTTCAAAACTCGCTATACTTATTTCCTTAAAGTTTTACTATCTTTAGTATAATTTTTCAACTTGTTGTCAAAAACGACAAACTTTTCTGATGCGGAAACCTACAAGGGGGGAAAGAAAGCCGCACGCTTCGTTCAATCCCAGGAGGGCAAAGGGAACGCTCTATATGTTCCTGGTTTTCAAAGAGCGGGATGGCGATACACATGATTGGTGTGTATGTGTGTAGCCTGCTGAAGCTGGCAACTTGTCGCACTTGTGTTGTGATGCACACAAAGTGCTTTTCGAAATTACTTTTCGATACAAAACTAAGTCATTGATACAATACACTCACATACACACACACTCACCAAAAGTCAAAAACACGCACACATAAATTGAACGAGTAAAACAGCACATAAAACTTGCAATTGCCAGTTTGTATGTGTGTGTAGGGGCAATCTTCATCCTGTCGCAGGACTTCCTTTCTGTTCACGGTCGTTCTCTTGCTACCGCTACTGTTGATGATAACGATGGTGTTGGTATGATTGTGCAAGTCTCAAATCACCAACATCATCAACACCGTCAGTAATATTTGAAAGAGTTGCCCCGGGCATTAAGCACTCACCCATCCCTTCATTATGCTACTCTCCATCCACTTTCTTTCTTATCAAAGGACATTTTTACGAAAGCGACATTATTTGCAAACTATAAAATTATTACAACGACGAGTGTGTCAGCGAGTGAGTAAGTGAGTGACAAGGTTACTTATGATGACGACGCCAACGACGGCCCTGATGGCGACGATGATGTGCTCAACAAGTCATTTAAAAAGTCTTTTATTATGGCAACATCAAGGATGTGCTGTAAGGTATTTCCGAGTTTTTCACTTACTCCTGCCCTCTCTTAAAAACTTAAATGGCATTGTCACACTAAAGAGCGCATTAAATTTTGGAAATGCATTCGTACCGAAGGTTAACAAAAGAAATCGATTTTTTTGCAACTTGTGTGCTAATGACACAGGTCTACAGAAATTTTGTGAGCCCTCAATACGTACGAGCCCTCCTTCGACTTAGTTAGGGAAGCTATGCAGGATACAATCTTTAGTTTTAGAGGCAGGAACCTTCTGTTTTAATTTGGATACAAAAAATGTTAAGCCTCTATATTATACTTAGTAAGGACATAAATACAGTTACACACGTTTTAAGCTGTAAAATAAAAAGTACTGAATGTTTTTGGACCAAATATTTTTTAATATATTTATTGATGTATATTGCATCCAAAAAGAATCTACTTATTCGAAATGTCCGCCTTTTGCCTTTACACATGCCTTAAGTCGCACTGGCCAGTCGTCAATAGCTGCACGAACCTCGACCATTGGAAAATTGGCCACAGGTCGAACCAAAGCAGTCTTAAGAGATCCAATGTTGGGGTATCTTTTGTGACAAACCTTGTCCTCTAAAACCGTCCACAACTTGTAATCCAAAGGGTTCAAACCTGGACTGCCTGAGGTCCATTCTTCAGAGGAAATGAACGCTGGCAAATTGTTCCAAAGCCAGGCCTGCGACGTTTTAGCCGGCGAAGAATCCTGCTGGAAAGTCCATGGCTGGTTTTGGAACAGGGAATTGTTAAGAGGCTTCACAACAGCTTTCAAAACGGTTTCTTAGTAAACTTTGGCCGATGTTTTGACTCCTTGTTCGCAGAAATGCAGGTCAGTGACCCCATCGTAAGAGACACCTCACCAAACCATGACGGAAGCTTGGTGATGACCCTTTTCCACCCTTGATATCAGTTCAGATGCTTCCTTAGATGACCGCGCATTCACTCTATCATTTTGCTTGTTAAATGTTTCCTGAACGGTAAACGTGCACGAAGTGCACGAAACACTTTACTCACAGAACGTGAATTTTCGTAATAAATTTGAACGATTTGTACTCGTTGTTCAGGCGTAAGTGATGAAATGCCACACAATACTAAAAAAAAAATAACATGAGAGCACGACACGACTCACACGTGATCTGTCAAAAAAAGGCTATTGAAAAAAGTATCTCTACTTGGATCACCCTATGTTTGTTTCATTAACCATTAACTCCGATCATTGCTAAATTTTTGCATTTTGTTATCGTCGACCAGGTGATATTCGCCAGGTACATTACAATGTGAGTGTACAAGTGGGCGTGGCACCGCCCACACAACACTGAACTTAGAAAGACAATGCTCCATGAACTATTGGAGATATGACTATGATATTAGAATGGGTCGAAACACATCCTGGTGGAAAAGTGGGTGGTGCCACGTCCATTTTAAAAATCGTAGTTATGGCCAAAGTAACGAACCCTTATTTATTAAATTTTAACCGAATGAAATCAATAATAAGAATATTATTATAGACTACGAGTATATTGGATTCAAAGTAGGCAAGGGTGACATGGCAGCGCCCACACTACTGTACTTAGAAAGACCATGTCTCATGAACTACTAGAGATATGACAATGGTATTTGGAATATTTTATACTAGCATGGAACAAAGCACATGCATGCTGAAAAGTGGGCTGTCCACGCCCCCTTAAAAAATCGTGCCTTTGACCAAAGTAATGGACCGATCAATAACAGGATGATATCGATGAGTAGCATATTATTACAGACTAAGGTCATGGCACCCCTCATACAGCCCTGAACTTTAAAAGACCATACCACGTGAAGTAACAATTATAAAAAGATAGTAGTTGTTATATATAGGGTGAGCCATTTAAAACTTTATATTTGCATTAGCTGTAAAAAAAAATACTGATAATTTTTCCAATTTCTGGTTTTATTGGAAAGGTTGAACTTTGTCGTGTAATAATGAAACACCATCCGCGCGAAGCAGAAGATGAAGAATTTTACCGAAAAATCGTGTTGAAGCTCATTTTCGTCTCGGTGTCTATGTCAATAAATAAAATTTGCCGCATATGGGTTTTAGAGAACCCACACGTGAGTATTGTTAAGCCAATGCATCCACAACGAGTCACTGTTCGGTTTGGATTGTGGGCTGGCGGCATCATTGCACCATTTTTGCGGCATCATTGCACCATGAGCAAGGAGCCGCCGTTACCATCAACCGTAGCGTTACCGCGCCATGGTCACTGAATTTTTGCTTCCAAAAAAATATGGGCGGTATCTGGATTCCACAAGACGGAGCCACATGTCACGCAACCATTGATATTTTACGAACTGTTTTTGGAAATCGAATAATCAACCGACATTTTGATGTCAATTGGCCGCCTCGGAGCAGTGATTGGAGCCCTTTGGATTATTTTCTGTGGGGAGCCATTTAGGAGAAATTTTACGCAAAGCATCCAGAGACAATTGAAGGATTGAAACATGAAATCGAAGTTGCCATTTAAGAGATTCGACCCGAAACAATCAAAAATTTACTACAAAATTGGATTTATCGGATGAGGTACCGCCGAGCCAGTTGTGGTAGTCATATGTGTGATTTTGTGTTCCATTATGTAATGACAAAGTTCAACCTTTCCAATAAAACCAAAAATTTTAAAAAATTATATGTATTTTGTTTAAGAGCCGATTCAAATTAGAAATTTTAAATTGCTCACCCTGTGTGATTTTGGTATTGAAACAAACACAAACTGATGGAAAAGAGATCGGCGCAACGCCCCATTGATAACATTTTCATATAGTCAGGGCCGAACTTGATTTGTCCACTTGTTAAGATTTCCTTTGTCTTGTCTTTAAAAAGGAATCTCTTAATTGTGTCTTGAGTTTTTACATGAAAACCAGCTTGGATCCTGAACAAAAGACACAGTTAGTGCTTTGACATCTAAACTGAAATTCCTTAGTCAAGTTGTATGGATTACATGATCGTTATTAACCTTCCTATTCACCAGGACAGGTTTTGAGGAAGGTCAAGTTGGCCTTCATTCCCAACTTTTCCAATTTTATTCATCATTTCTTTGGAAAACATTAAAAAAAAACTCAGCGACAGTTTGCTTAGAGCGAGTGTAAGCTGGTGGCTACTGACTGACAGTCAGCTAGAATGCTGCAGGATCATATCACCATGATAACATCTCTAAAAAAAATAAGGGGGGGGGGAGGTTAAAACTAGACACTGTGCTGCCCATAGTTTAAATTTTGGAGTCAGCATCAGGAGGTTCGTGCACGGTCTGATTAAGGTCAATGCATAGAAAGATATGGGACAATATAAATCAGGAGAGGTTATGCCATACACTTGAAGACATCCTTTAAAGGCCCCTTCTCTCTCAAGATTAAGCCCTAGACCTGGATTTACCCAAAGACCGAATTTAGCCAATGTCGAACTAAATCTGCCTACCAGTCAGGAGAGGTAATGCAATACACTTGAAGATATCCTCCCCCCTTCTCTCTCAAGATTAAGCCCTAGACCTGGATTTACTCAAAGAACGAATTCAGCCAAGGCCGACCTAATTCGGCCAACCAGTAAAAAAAACCTCATTTCATGTACGGCTAGTGTTGCTTCTACAACGTTAACATTTTATACTTTTGTCAGATTTATCCAATGCATGTTATCCTTAATAATATCTGTCGTTTTGTTATGGATTTACCCAAAGGCCGACCTTAATCTGCGTAACAGTCAGGAGAGTTTATGCAATAAACTTGAAGACATCCTTTAAAGGCCCCTTCTCTCCTAGACCTGGATTTGGCCAAAGACCGAATTCAGTTAATTAAAATAAATCTAAATCTGCCTACCAGTAGAAATTTATGAACTTTACTTACAAATCTATTAAGATGCTAGGCCTCCTACAATATACAAGCAATTAGTAAAGCAGCCAAGCAGGGCTTGGATCATTCAGACATATTCCAGCGAATTTTAACTGTGTCTACATGTCCCTTTCACCATCAAACTTCTTCTGCGGAAAAAACCTAACCCCAACCAAAGAAATTGGAAAAAAAACGTCATTTCTTGTACGGCTAGTGTTGCTTCTACAACGTTAACATTTCATACTTTTGTCAGATTTATGCAATGCCTGTTATCCTTAATAATATCTGTCGTTTTGTTGTCCGGTGTAATGTGACATTCAACACCGACACACACGGACACACAGCAAATGCTGTAATTATTCGTACATACAATGGCAAATCATCAGCAATCATTGTCATCATCAACAGCAGCATCAGCAACACAAACAGAAAAAAAATCTTTGAATATGAAACATCATCAGAAAATTTGATGAACACAAAAAAAACACACACATAGTTATACCGACAGAAAAGAAGAATGAAGAAGAAAGAGCCACAACAAAGAAAAACAAGAAATGCGAAATTATTATTTGTGACATAAACCCTGAAGAAGAATAATGGGTGACTATTTAGGCTCAGATTGCAATTCAATTCAATGCAAACACACACTACACTCCACCCATAGCATCAAGCCCACCCAACCCTTTCCCCTGTCCCTCCAGAACATTCTACGACACATACGGGCCGTCATCATCATCACCATCTAAATTCTATAAAGCAAAAACAAGTAAAGGAAGAGAGGGCGAGAGAAAAAAAATATCATTTGTCTGAAAAGAAACAAATGTTTTGTGCAGTGAAAGCTGAAAATGAATTGTGTCATAAAAAGCCCTGCACACACACACACACACCTATACAGACACACTCAGCACACTCATGTCGAGAGAACTCTGAAACATTTGTTGTTTCTATAGAAAACGAAAAAAGATAACGCAAAATGCTTTACGTTATCCTTGCAATGTCCCCGCGTCTGTGTGTGTGTGATGTGTAAATGTAAATACGCTCACCCTCTTACTCATACACCCACACGCGTACGCAATACAAATGCTTCATTTGCACGGACAACAATGAACGGTATTTTGTTTTGTTGGTTAGTGTAGTTGAAGTCCCTAAAAAAAACTCTGTGCACGATTTTTTTGAAGGGATTCGAATAATCGTAAAAATAAAACATGTGAACACCATTTGGACGGCCATGAACGACGTTAAAGTACCCTATAAAGCCCATTCTTTACAGCTCCTATAACCGCAATTTTCTATTTATTTGGGCAAATTATGGGTGCCCAAGTGTTTCTCGCCTCATCTTATTTGTTCTACGCTTTATCGACAATTCTCAGATTCTAAAAGATTTCTCTCCTTCTGCGTCTCTGTGTGCGTCTGTGTTTAATGTTTAGCAAGGGTTCCTGCGGAAATACGCAATAAATTTTATTACACGAAAAGTTCTACAAGAAACCTTAACATTTGAACGAAATCTCACACTTGTCGTAAGTGTGAAGATGCGAAATACATATGCTGGTAGTTAAACAAACTTGAAAGGATTTACTTTATTTTAAACTTTCTTAAAAACGAAATATGGCTAAAGTTTAGAAAATCTTCATATTAACTTTAAAAGATCAACAGGAATGTGTAAAGAATATATAAAGGACAGTGCCATTTAGGAAAGGGGTTCGAGGCCCGTAGATTGACAACTATGTTTAACTACAGAAGTATTTACACCTTGACACGACGTTTTTGCACTTTAGGCGCAGAACGATAAAATCGATGGCTTACGACTTTAAATCTTTTAATTTTTGCACAACATGAGATAGATGCTGGTCGGCTTTAAATAATCTAATATTTTAAAACGCTTACCCTACTGTGGTTCGGGGGAACGTGGGTTGCTATTTATATTTCGGGTCCTGACAATACTAGTGTTCCCAGATGCAAACTGGAACTTCCATTGGAAACCTTGACATTTTTAAGCATAACTTCACTCAGAACGTTTTGTCATTTGAGAGCGAATTGTTTTGTTTACAGTGTGTTGAAAAAATCATTTCAGTTGAAAAATGGAATTATCCCGTGAACATTTTCGTGCGATGATTTCTTACGATTTTCGGCGTGGATTATCGAGTCGAGAGTGTTTAAATCAACTTGTTTCGACTTTTGGCGATGAAGCACCATCAAAAACCACTGTTAATCGCTGGTACCAAGAGTTCAGTCTCGGACGCCGTTCGCTCCAGGATGAATTTCGTGAAGGACGTCCACCTTCGGGCTCTTTGCCAGAAACCATCGATGCTGTCCGTGAACTGATTAAGCAAGACCGACATGTGACATGTCGTAAGATTGAGGCATGTTGTTAGTATGTTATTAGTATGACAAGCATCAATAAGATTTTGCATGGTCATTTGGCCGTGAAAAAAATTGTTTTCGTTGGATCACACATAATTTGACAAATGCCCAAAAAAAAGGCAAGTATGGATTGGTGCACAGAGATGTTGAAAAAGTATAACTGCGGTAGCTCAAAGGCAGCGTATAACATTGCTACAGGTGACGAATCATGGATCTATGCATATGAACCCGAAACAAAACAGCAATCGACCGTATGGGTCTTTCAAGACGAGCCAAATCCAACAAAAGTTGTTCGTGGAAAAAAGTACATCGAAGCAAATGATTGCGTTTTTTCGGTATAAACGGCCATGTTGCCACTGTGCCTTTAGTGGAACGTAGGAGGTCAATTCTTAGTGGTATACAACGATCGGTTTGCCAACAGTGTTCAAAGAAATGAAGAAAGATAATAAGAGAAGATTGATCATTTTGCATCACGACAATGCGAGCTCTCACACCTCAGCTGAAACGATGATTTATTTGACCACTCAAGATGTAGAATTGAGGGGCCATCCACCGTACAGCCCTGATTTGGCACCCATTGACTTGTTATTCCCTAGCATCAAGAACAAAAATGCGCGGTCAACGTTTTTCATCGCCCGAAGCAGCTATTGAAGCGTTCAAAAATCATGTTTTGGAGGTGTCTCAATCGGAGTGGAAAAGTTCTTCGAAAATTGGTTTGTGCGCATGCAAAAGTGTATTGATCTTAAAGGAGAATATTTTGAAAAACAAAAAACTATTTTCAATGATAAATGATTGTGTTTTTTATTGCCGGACCCGAAATATAAATAAGCAACCCCTCGTACGATCAAATTTTTGTACATTTTCAACATATATTTCAGTAATTTTCAGACAACCGGAAGTTAAGAAAAACGCAGCGGAACAAAGGAGAAGCTTCAGGGGGCCTTAATTGTTAGAGAAATAAAATAAAAATCAAAATAATTGTTTTTTTTCTGATTCGTAAAAAGTTTATTGAAAATAACTGCTAATTACAACAAAAATGTGTATTGTCAAAATGTATGCTCAGTGATATATCCATTGGTATATGTGTTTCATTCAGTTGTGTGACATTTGCATCACAGTAAATTTTCCAATGACTTAAAACAAAAGTTTTTTTCGCACGTAGAAAAAAGTATGGTTGGGATAACAATGTTCGAAGAGCATCATACTATTGTTGGGTATATGGTTGCGGTACAACAATATTATGATACTCACAACAATAGTATGATTCAAATGCAACATTACTATAATACTCACAACCATACTATGATCCTCACAACAGTATGTAGTATGATTCACACTCAACGATACTATGATCTCCACAACCATAGTATGATACTCACAACCATTGTATGTTTCACATAAAACCATAGTATGATCCCCACAACCATAGTATGTTTCACATTAAACCATAGCATGATCACACACAATTATACTATGATCCCCAAAATTATTAATTAAAATTAGTTGTCAACAATAGATTTTAATTAAAAAAATATCAAATTCAACATAATAGAATTGATTTATTTAAGAATGGAACAAATCAGTTTAAAAAAACGAAAGCGTTTTTATTAAAACTATTTCAGTTAAAGAAAACCGAAGCAATTTGTTTGAAACATATTAATTTCCATATAAAAAATACTATTATTGCATTCGATCCGTAACAATAACATTGTTCTAGAAAGCATATTCAAATGAAGAAAAATCACAATCATACAGTATGTTGGCTGTAATCATATTAATGTTAACATAAAACTCAACAAACATTACTTTTGTCGCACCAACCATGTTGCTACAACCATATTTTCATTTTAAAAATTTGGCAATCATACTGTTGTTACATTACATTGCATAATTATATTGCGCCAATCATACTATTGTCAAAATTAAATTCAATAAACAATACTATGGTTGCGACGAACATATTTTTATTACGGAGAATATATTCAATGCGTGCGGATCCTGCTTAAGGCAATAATACTGTTGTTACATTACAACAATAATTATATTGCGCCAATCATACTATTGTCAAAATTAAATTCAATAAACAATAATATGGTTGCGACGAACATATTTGTATTACGGAGAATATATTCTCTGCGTGCGGATCCTGCTTTAGATTGTTTAAAATTAAGAAATCTCTTACTATTTTTTAACTTTTTTCATGCGGTTTTGCACTTTAATATACAAAACTCCCACAGCCCATAATAAATAACTAAATCCTACTACAACCCTGTCCTTTTAGCGATTTACCTACTCGCCACAGTCTTTCATATCCCAAAAGAATCATTCACCCCAACCAAATAAAGTTCAAAACTTTGTTGATTAACGCTATCGGACAAGAGCTATAGCGTACATTTTTATGTTCCCTAGATTACGCTTGTAATGTTCCAAAATTGCCCTCTCCGCAACATAACTCTCCCCCACACAAAAAAATGTTGCATTGAATACATTAAAGAGTCGACAAAAGAAGAAAAAATATTTTAACGGACAGAACTGTTTGCGTTATTTATAAATCAAGCTAATGCAAGGGAACACGACTGAATGAGTGAATGAATGGAATATCATAAAAATCCTAAATTTCATTGTCGTTGTCCTGCGTTGTAATCGGCAACGACTTTAACAATCACACAAAACATACAAAATCCCTGATGTTTATCTAACTTTCCATTTTCCATTTCGTTTTTTTTTTTTTGTTGTTTGCGTACTATTTTTCTGATTTGCAAGTGACTACTGTGCCGAAAAAAACACAACGAGCCAACAACTTCACATATTCTAGCATCGAAGAGCGGCAACAAACGAACGAACGAGGGAGAGGAACAGCATAAAGCATTTCAAATGACATGAAACGCATGTTAGTTTTGCATATGCAGGCACGCTGGCGGACAGACGGGAGGACACATGGACGGACGGTCGGTCGTACAGCTAAACTGTCTGAATGAAATGTACAAGAGACTTGCATGCACAAGCTTACTTTCATACAATACACATGCATGCATGCATGTATTATGCTACAACAACTACTACAATGCCTACATCGAGTTGTAGTTGATGTTTGTTGGAGACATTTCCCTTAACATCCGAAAAAAAACGCAGCCTTACACCGATTGCACATGTGTGTGGGTATGTGTGTGTGGCTTTGTTGGACCTCTAACTGAACGACGAGTAGGAGGAGGCGGGAGGCTTGAGGAGGTAGTGCAGTTGAAATGTGTTGTATGCATTCGAACAATAAAAGGACATGCCACTTGCGGCTACAAAATGCTGCTGTTACTTCTGCTCCTGCTGCTGCAACTACAAAAGCTACCACTACCAATGCTTCGGCTCCTGCCACTGCCACCGACACTGCTTCTGAAGCTTCTGCTCCTGCTGATGCTGCTGCTGGTGGTTTTATGTAATCTATGTTAAACATTTTATGAATAAATAATAACAAAACACAATACTTACACATTTGTACATATACAGGCGCATAGCTACACACACACACACTCTTAGGCTCTCATACCCATACATTCATAGTTGTATTCAAAGTCACACACAATCACACTCGTACTTAGTTGCCTGTTAGCGGTAGAGTGCTGCAGTTTATAATAATTTTTTCTCCTTTTTTTTGTTTTCTTGGGACAGGAAGTCCGATGTTGTTATGAAGAAGCTGGGAAAAAAGTATTGAAATTAAAATTCTCTTTAAGGAGAACTTTAATATTCGTTCTACTAATGTCCCGTCTGGCGATCCTGCTCTTTCGCTGTTACCAATTCTTTTTTCGTAATTACTAAACTGAGGAACAGATGTAATAGCTTTAATAGCATTGGAGGTCCAGGTTTTGTAATCGTGTAAGAATATCCGATAATTATTCGGAGACACTTAATCTTGTAATACCGGAGATGAACGATTTCGCAAATTTCGACTTACTTACTTTACTTAAGTCCCACAACATCCTTTTAAGGAATAAGAGGGAACTTCTCTCAAATCAGTGAGCAGTGCACGATTCAATTCTTATACACTCTGACCAGGACCTACTGTTTAACCCTTTCACTACCGTTCTATAAGGAGTGATTTTTGACAATTCTAAGTATTTTTTTCGTAGTGACGTGATACTAGAAAGCTCAAAAATGTTGTTAAAAAAAATCTAGTATCCTTCTGAAGGAAGATATGTCCTGGGATTTTATGTCCCAATGTGTTTTTTAAACCTCATAAATTGGGACTAAATATCCCATCGGTAGTTTTTGTATGAGAATAATAAAATACAGCTTTTGTTAAATTTTTATTAAATTTTTATTTAATTCAATTTTCAACAAATATTTTGTTGTTTATTTATGGAATTTACCAAAACACTCGAAACATAGGGGCTCGTTGCACATTGAACAAATATAGTATGAACGTTTTTCCTTTTTCATTGAGCTGCATAAAACACAGTGTCTACGGTGATCTGTTTTTACTGGCATATGATCTCCCACATTAAGCATTGTTTTAGATCTTTTGGTCCTAGGACCTTTGGTTGTAGATGCCCTTTTGACTTTTGTCCCAGCTCTACCTTGCGCAATAAGCTGTTCTGCAAGTGGAACAATAAAGTCTTTCAGTTGTGATTTTTTATGTTTATTTTGTTGATAAAGGATATGAGCATTTACAACAGATGTCATCAAGAGTTTGAAAAACACTTTACGCCACCATTTTGTGGATTTCCTGTTGTGATCGCACGTTTTAACTTTTTGTCAGATATGTCAACTTCTCCCATACTCTGATTATAAAAAGCCAAGGCTTCGGGACAGTTAACAACAGCTCTAGAACCGTCTTTCTGCGTTCTTAATACTGTGGACATTATAGGCTTGTGACAGTTACTCATAACAATAACTTCACGTGAGTCCTGTCATTTTGCTACCATTACACCATCTCCACTAATTCGAAATACACATTCTCCTTTTTTCAAGCGGTCATTTAGGGTTGGCAAGTTCTTCCTATTCTGAATACATGTTCCTACACAAGCAAATGGAAAAGTTTTTATCAGATTATATGATGTGAAGAAACGATCAAACACCAAAACTGTGTTTGGATTGCGAATAGTATTGGCCAATTTAGTAACGACTTTTCCCCTAAAGTGCCAAGTGTAGCGGGGCATCCATCCTTACCGGCGTAAATATTAAAATCGTATGTATATCCAGTTTTGGAATCGCACCTTTGCCAAATTTTAATGCCCCGTTTAATCGGCTTTAGCGGAAGATACTGCTTTAGAGAAGACCTGCCTTTAAATTTGGCCAGGGATTCGTCAATGCTCTGACGCAAACTATCGCTGCGTGATTTTACAAAAGTATATTTCAAGCAATTGGTAACTTCTTCCATATAATAAAGCTTAGAGGCTGCTTCCGGTTTTTCAGGAAAATTAAAATACAATTTTGACATCAAAGTTTGATAACGATTTCGCACCATAGCCTTTTTTATAAATTCGTTTCCCATGGACTCATTTTGGGACCAGTAATCAGTAATCTCTGGAAGTTTGTTATAGCCCATTATAAGAGAAATACCTAACAAAATTTTAATTTCGGATGCATCAGTCCGTGGTATTTTTCGACCTCCTTTTTCTTCCAGTAGACTCAATCGTTCATTGGTGCACTGCGCAATAAAAATAAACAAAGATTCTGGAAACAAATTTTTGAAAACTTGGAACTCAGTAGAATTTCTTGAAATTGCTGCTAGTATGACGGCCTCAATATCTTCAGTGATAGAAAATCGGGGACAAAATAAGTCTGATGGTTGTCCCCATACTACTTGAAGATTCGAATGTACATCGGGCACTGTTGCGTTATTATCGTTGTCTAAAAGTTCATCAGGCTCGTCCAAAGATTCATCTGTTTCTTCGTCGGAAGCCGGATTATATTCTGATTCAGAAGCACTAAAGTCTCCAAGATCAGAGTCACTGGAATTCATTATCGCGCAGATTTCGTCTTCCTTCAATCTACCACCAGATTTGTTTTTATTCATTCTGCAAACATACAAATTATCTTAGAAATGTATACCAATGGGATAATATATCAAACAAAAATATCAAAAATATATCCCATTTATGTGGATCAAACAAACCCAATGGGACAATATATCCCATTTATGTGGATCAAACGAAACCAGTGGGATCTATTATCCCAAATGGAAAAACATAAAATAAAATATTTACAGCCTATTGATGTTTACTTACTTGATTATAATTATAAAACACTTATATTATTCTCACAATATAACACAAAGTGGAAAAACTCTTATTCACACCGAAAAATTGGAGAACACGTGCGCATCTAACAGAGATTGCCGCCTAATGATTGTAATAAAAAACAATATACTCACTGAACACACTCAAAACAGCTGATTATGACCAGAAATAAAAAGCTCACCAATGGGACATTTTCCTATTTAAATAGAACGAGTATTGTATTTTTAACGATTTTTTTAATTTCTCTTGGGACGCATGATCCCAAAGGTAGTGAAAGGGTTAACGCCAGCTTCGAACAGATGATGCATTTTTATAGAGAAGTATTTACATGGCTAAGAGATCAATCTCTTATTCGTAAAGTCGCCGGCATTTGCTAGGTGGAAAAAACTCGCCGCTGAAAAACTGTTAAATGTTCTTAACCGGGAGTGAAAAATTAGCCAATGTGATCACAGTGTGACCATTCGAGAACAAACATTTTCCTCTACTTTCGGCAAAATTCTATTTGGTCTAACAAAATTTTTGTAAGAACAAACAATGAGAAATAACAGCTGGTAAAATCAGTGATGTCAGTGTAACAGCTATACGTTCGGAGGCTGAAATTGACTCACGAACTTGTGTAATTAGCGGGGCAACTAATTTCAGCTACACAAATATATTTATAGCAAATTTTTATGGATTACATGTCATTTTGGTGCTTATCAAATAGTCAACTTTGCCCCTTTTTTGCCATATCTTCCTCTTCTAAGACTATCAGTGATGCTGCTCCACAGCACAAAATTAGCAACTTTTCTTCATCCTGCTTTATTGGTTGACAGAAAATAATTTTATATTTTTTGACAGTTTGATCAAATATTTTTTTTAGTCAAATATTTATTCAAATGTGGACACACGTCAAACATGTTTTCCCAAACTTCTATTTGACATTACTTGACACTTTTTTGAACTAACAAAAACTGTCAAATTTCACAAAATCACACCTTTGTTATTTTGACGGAATTTTGAGCAAATATGATGATCAAATATTTGCCCAATGTGACCTCACCTTTAAACATTCTAGCCATGTCCGTCCGAGCGTCTGTTGAGAGCACAATAGCGTTCAAACGAACTAACCTAGGACTATAAAATTGTGCATAATAATATTAATCAAAAAATAGAGTTTTAGGTAGACTAAAGCGGCGTGGAGGGAAAAGTTTTTCAGTTAAGGGTACCTCGAAAAAAGTAAATTTACTTAATTATTTGTTCAACATATATTTTTTTTGTGGTAAGTGGGCTTATTTGAAAATGTTGCAAGAGACTCACTTAATACCTCTTTTGTGGATAGTCCGAGAATGGGGCGTGGCATCCAATTTATTCTTAACCCTTCGTCAGGCACATATTTTGAGCCCTTAGTTCTGGCACATGGTGTCTGGCCAGACCCCTATACATTTACATGCATCTGTATGGAAATAAGGGCTGTTTGCCGATAAATTTTTTACTAAGATAGGAAAATATTTGTTATATTTTGTGTTTCTATTTCTTTTTACTATGTTATTAGCTTCCTGAGGAAGAAAAAATAGACCTGAAAAAATCTTTGGAATGAAAAGGGCAACAATTTTTTTGTTCTATATATATTTCTCTTTATTATGGGTAAAGTAATAAATGTTTATGACAAAATAGAAAATTATTATGAAGAATACATTGAATTTTTTTATTCAGAATTTTGCGGAAGGCAACAAAAACATAAATAATCTACTTTTGAATGTTGCTGACAAACAGGATTGTTGCATTTGCAGCAAAAAAAGCGTGTCTTACGGCGTATTTTGTCACCTTGCTGCAGGCAAATTCTGCAATCTTTTTTGGCAGCTAATGTGTCTGGACCACTGCGTGAAGCCACATTAAGGTTTGCTATATTGAGAGGTATCCCAAAGTACGCTTCAAATGCTATACAATGTGTAATTTATACATCGAAAGCCAACAATATTTTGGGAGATTACCTGAAATTACAGCCATGTACCTAAAATAGAAGTATGCTAAATTGAAGCATGAAAATGAAATATGTCTGGCCAGAACCATGTGCCAGTTCGAGGGTTAAGGTCCATTTAGTCTTGACGGTTGACGATAGGCAATCATCTATTTCAGCTGAGGGTTGCATTTTGCATGTGTTAGAGGGAGATAACTACAGTTTGACGGTTGACGACGGTAGATTTCTGCAGGTTGCAGAATCAACCGTCAACCGTCAAGACTAATTGGACCTTTATGCGCGAACATATTGCAGACAAAGACTTCAAGCGAAATTTATGCATTAGACATAATGTTATGAGGGTTTCAATCTCCGCGCGCAAAGTGCAGTTTGTGTGGGAGGTACAGGTGCGTGGCTAAGGCTCCAAATTTTCGCCAGCTAGTCTAATTTATATTCGATCTTCTAATTACTTAATTTTAGCGAAATGGTATGAATAATATTAAAATGATTATCCAAATACCAAAAGTGAGTGGAATGTTGCATTTGCACTGAAGGTACCAGAATAGGGCGTGTCCCCTGTTTACATACGTGCATAAAAAGCTGTTATAAATAGTGAATGAATTTCTCAATTTTAGTGAATTTCATTCTTTAGGCAGCAGAATGGGGTCATTGGTGTGGGAGGGGCGTGCGATCTTCATAACTCTTCTTGAGTCCTAGTTTTTCCGTCATATCGTACGAATAGTATAGGGTGATCCATCTAGAGGTTTTTTTTTTCAGAACAAAAAAATACAAAAATTTAAATCAAGTATGGAATCTTTATTGGTAATTTGAAAGGACATTTTATGGTATTTATTTTTTGAATATAATTTCCTTCAAATGTTGGCTCGTTTGAGCATTTCGACGGGTATGGCTTTAATGACACGCGTAATGTTGGCTTCCAAAACCTGAATCGTAGCTGGTTTGTCAGCATAGACTTTGGACTTGACGTAACCCCAAAGAAAAATGTCTAAATGTGTGATATCACTCGATCTAGGCGGGCAACTCACCTGTCCAAAACGTGAAATTAGCTGCTTTTCGAAATGACCTCTCAAGAGATCCATTGTTTGGCAAGTGCCACCGTCCTGTTGAAACCAAGTGTCGTCAAGATTACAAGCTTCAATTTCAGGTATTAAGATCGATATCATGGCGCCATAGCGAGCACCATTCACGGTTACGTTCCGGCCATCATCTTTTTTGAAAAAATATGCACTGATGATTCCACCAGCTTGTAAACCGCACCAAACCGTGGTTTTCTTTGGGCATAATGGCACCTCTAAAACCTTTTCTTGTTGCTCTTCAGCCCAAATGCGGCAATTTTGTTTATTGACTTTGCCGTGGAGTCAGAAATGGGCCTAATCACTAAAAAAAATTTTGGCCGAAAACTGCGTAAATTCCCGTTTCTCACCGAACGCTCATTTCCATAATACAGTTGCCAACATTTGAAGGTAATTATTTTCAAAAAATAAATGCCATAAAATGTCCTTTCAAATTACCAATAAAGATTCCACACTTGATTTGAATTTTTATATTCTTTTTTGTTCTAAAAAAATACCTCTAGATGGATCAGCCATTATTAACGATATTTCAAGAATACCAAATGTGGGCGGGATGGTTAATTTGCATGGAAGGTACCAGGAGTTGGCAGAAATAGCTTTGAACCTTGATTACTTATTTTATCTTCCATTACATATCGACGAACAATGCGTTAAAAAGCTTTTCCGCATTTGCTCCTTTATAATCCCAACATGTTAAATTTTAGCTGAGGCAGTTTTTTAAACCTCCATGGTCCATGGTTTAAACAAAGAGCTTTAAAAATCAAAGTTTGTTTTTCAAGGATTAAGAATATGAAAGAAATGTGGGCGTGACTCTAAGCTCTTATTTTGCGTATCGACTGCTAGTTTGTTCGAATTTCTTCAGGTTTACACTAAGCTTGTGTACGCTATAGTGTTTTTAAGCATGTGTGGTATAAAAGTTGGTTTGTAATAGTTCGAAAGCAAAATATGGCTGAGGAAGGGGATATGTAATGATGGCATACAACAATGTATACCTGTATGTCGTTGTCGCCAGTATAAAATAGTGCGAAACCCTTTAAATATAGCATAATTTTCTTGACTTGTTATATTCATTTGTTATTGTCGTTGTCTGCAGGATATTGAGACATATTCCGCGATCTCTTTTCGGCATTTTGTTTCAAAGTAGCGTCATCTCTAAGAAACTGTGAACAATGACGTTTCTGTCAGTTAGTGCCCTGGCTTCAGTAGAAATATTTAGTAATGGTAGTGGGCAATGGCGTAATAAGATGTCATCCCTATTACCAGCCCTCAGGATGAAACATTTAATCGCTATATACGCGGAGCATTCTCCAACCTACGACTCCTTGAAAACTGAAAAAAATGGCTAGATTCCAAAAAAAAAAATATTGTTTAATTTAATTTATTTTTTTCAATGTTTGCCTTAGTTAGTATTGCAATAGTTATCTTTTGCTTGACTTAGCATGCTACCCTCTTATGCAAAGTAATGCAGTTCATAACACTTTATGTGACAAGTTGTGTTGTCGCTCTTGTAGTAAAGTCATATTTGTTCGTTCTGTAAAGGCCCTTTTTGTCCCCCTGCACAGAAACGCATTTGATGCAAGTTAATAATAGCGAATTGCGGTGATGATGGGCAGAAGGTAAGCGGTAGAGTGCAAAACGCTAAGGGAGTAACGGACATAGAAAAACGAAAAATAAACGACCTTAGAGACTTTTAACGTCGCTTTTTTATGTGGCAGTGTGTGCGCTCCATGCCACGAAGAAGAAAGGATGCAATGTTTATTCTTTTATCAACGAATTCCCTCAAGAGTCATATACATATTTTATGCCTGGCCCTATTTGGTTCAGTAGCCTGGTCTTGCCACACAAAGCGAACAACGATAAACGACGGCCACGACAATGTGAGCGAGAAAAGTGTGTCAAACGTATATGAGTGAATAAAACAAAACCGCCAGAAAACCAAACAAAATAAAACCAGAAGATGAAAAAACACGGCTAACAAATAAATGAACTGTGTTTTGTGTTGCAATTGCAGTCAGTGTTGTTTAATGTTTACTTACTACCTACCCCTTTTGCTCAACTTCTTTCTTTATTTTCTTGTTTTTATGGTCTCTTTGCAGCTGTCCCTTTTTGGCCACACGTATTAACCCCATTATACCCATTGTTGGTGCTATTTTATACTTTTTTACTATGAGTTCCTTGCTACGAACGACCTTCACAGATCCCGGTGTAATACCGCGTGCCTCATATGATGAGGCGGCCTATATAGAAAAACAAATTGGTAAGTTCAGGCTCTTTGGCCGTTTTTTTTTCTTTGTTCTTTTTCCCTTTTCTCTTGGTATGTTTCTTTTTTAGAAATACTTTTATGGCCTTGATGTATGGAAGGGGTGGGGTTGGGTGTTTGTGTTGCTCGCTACTAATAGAGTTTTTCTTTTATGTTTGCTTGTTGTTCTTTTTTGCAGAAGTGCCAAATTCCTTAAATAGTCCCACATATCGACCGCCACCACGTACAAAAGAGGTCCTTGTAAAAGGACAGACGGTAAAGCTGAAATATTGTTTTACGTGCAAGATCTTCCGACCGCCCCGAGCTTCACACTGCAGTTTATGTGATAATTGCGTTGATCGTTTCGATCATCATTGTCCATGGGTAAGTGGAAAAATTACGTTTAAAGATATTTGATTGATCATGGGTACGACATACAATATTTATAAGTACAAGATTAGATTTTAAAGAAAATGAAACGATATTAATTTGATTTTATTTCGATTTATTTGCTAATGAACTTAGTCGGTACCACGTGTCGTATGCGTAATGTACAAATTTGAATTAATATTGCTCATACGCTCGGTTTTGGTATGTACTGCAATTTAAAAAGCCCATAAAAAATATGGTAAATATATATAAAGAAGTAATAATATAGAGAATTGGGGAATAAAACGAAACGGAAAGGAATAAATAATAAAAATCTATGACAAATGAGTACAAAGTAATGGGCGAAAAGTTACCAAAAACGGTCTATCCGATTTTCTTCCAAATCATTTGTCTTAATTTAATGGTACAAAGCATTTGTCGAATGGACAAAAAAGGGACGACAATTGATAAAAAGTGAAAAATTGTGATATGGGTAAGGGCAACAAACAAACATTAATAGTCAATAAGATAAAATAAATGTATTTTTTGGGGACGAAGTAAACGACGAGACAAAGATAAGACTGTGATACAGGCTATTATGACTCTGTGCATAAAAGGCGGGATTTCCGTTTAAAAATAACTTAATTGTGTTTACAATGAAAATATTTATAACATTCAAAAGTCAAAAGAACTACATTTGACCTTAATCACATTACCATTTTGTGGATTTTAAGGGGATAAAATCGCGTATCAATTTAACGCTGTGTAATGCATTAACTCCCGTTTCTATTAAATTGTACTTTTGATAAAACTTTTTTGCTCGGCTACTAAGAGAGTGTAAATGCGTTTAGGCAACAACAAAAAACTCTAGACGTTTCTTTTTATAGAATTTATTAATCGATTTTATATATATATTTTAAACCATTTGATTTAAAGTATGAATTACGAGGGTTGCTATTCATATTTCGGTGCAAAGTGGATCTTCCATCGAAAACTTTGAAATTTTTTAGCATAACATTACTCAGAACGTTTTGTCATTTAGTGCAAAATGTGTTGAAAAATTAGGCTAAGTCAAAATAGAATTATGCCGTCAACGTTTTCGTGCGATGATTTTTTACGATCATTGGCCTGGGCTATCGAGACAAGAGTGTTTAAATCAACATCGACTTTTGGCGATGAAGCACCATCAAAAAACCACTGTTAATCGCTGGTAGCAAGAGTTCTGTCTCGGACGCCGTTCGCTACAGGATGAATTTCTTAAAGGACGCCCAACTTCGGTCACTTTGCCAGAAACCATTGATGCTGTGCGTGAACTGATTTAGCAAGACTAAAATGTCCTACACCGTGAGATTGAGGCATCCTTGGGCATCGGTACGAGTATGACAAGCATCAATAAGAAATTGCATGTTCATTTGGCCGTGAAAAACATTTCTCGTTAGATCCCACATAATTTGACGAAGGCTCAAAAAAAAGCTCGTATGGATTGGTGCAAAGAGATGTTGAAAAAATATAACTGCTGTAGGTCAAAGGCAGTGTATAACATTTCCACAGGTGACGAGTCATGGATCTATGCATATGAACCCGAAACAAAACAACAATCGACCGTATGGGTCTTTAAGGACGAGCCAAATCCAACAAAAGTTGTTCGTGGAAGAAGTACATCGAAGCAAATGTTGCGTTTTTTTTGGTATAACCGGCCATGTTGCCACAGCGCCTTTAGTGGAACGTAGGACGTTCAATTCTGAGTGGTATACAATCATCTGTTTGCCAACAGTGTTCGAAGAAATGAGGAAAGATAAAAAGAGAAAACGGATCATTTTGCAACACGACAATGCGAGCTGAAACGATGAGCTATTTCACCACTAAAGATGTCGAATTGATGGGCCATCCACCGCACAGCCCTGATTTGGCACCCAATGAATTCTTCTTATTCCCAAGCATCAAGAAAAAAATGCGTGGTCAACGTTTTTCATCGCCCGAAGCAGCTTTTGAAGCGTTCAAAAATCATGTTTTGGAGGTGTCTCAATCGGAGCGGAAAAAGTGCTTGAAAATTGGTTTGTGCGCATGCAAAAGTGTATTGATCTTAAAGGAGAATATTTTGAAAAACAATAAAACCATTTCTACTGATAAATTATTGTGTTTTTTATTGCTGGGCCCGAAATATAAAAAGCAACGTAATAGCAAAATCTTGCAGTCTTAAGACTTCACAAAAGTTCAGAAATTCTAATGTTTAACTAAAGCGAACTATGCAAAAATAAAATATATTTGACGATTTTGATCATACCACAATTCCATCAAACCCGGCCATCCCTAATTAACGGCGGATATAAATAAAAAGATAGCGCTCGTAAGCTTACAATTTATTGATTTACTCCCAAAGAACAACTATTTAAAACTCAACGTAGGTGATATATTTTAAAATAATGTGGACATAAAGCTTTGTGAGCCGAAGCTTTGTGTTAATAGCTGAGTCAATATATGTAGCGTAACTGTCGTTTATAATCAACTACCGTTTTTAGTATTACCGAAAAGATATATTATAAATCTTGATAAAATAAGTCTATTTTTTGCAATAAATACCGAAATCACATCAAATTCCTTGCAAAAGCAATACTGTTAATCCAACTAAACAACATAGGTCCACGTTTTCATGTTCCTTTTAATATTGAGTTTTTTTAGCTAATGTTCTTGCTAGTATTTGTATTGGTATATATTTCAACTTTTCGTTGAAAATGAATTTATCATTGTCAATGTTTAGGAACAATTAGAATGTCTTAATATTCTAGCTAAAACCAACATACTTATAGCTATTTTTTTAAATGCAAAAAAACATCACTATTAAATTTAGCCGGGAAGTGCCTAAGCATTGAGGAAGCTTTTGATAACCACTAAAAATTATACCGAACAACTACCAATTCGTTTTTTTCTAAGCCTTGTTAATTTTCTCCAATTATAAGCCGACATTTAACAGTAGGTCTCCGTAATTATTATAAAAATTATCTGACAGATATGAGAAAAGTTCTCCGTTTGTTTCTTAAGGGATTGTCTCGAATGTGGCTCATTATCGGCAATAGTTGCCATATCTCGTCAATGGTATGCACAATGTTGTCTTCCAATGCGTTTACGAAATGTTCGCATGAGTTAATGACTTTTTGTTACCTCAGAGATAAAAGTCTAAAGCAACGATTTCAGTGGCCAATTACACTACTCAACAAAATGAAAAAAATTTCATGTACTCCGGATGCGATAATTTTTTCTGTGTAGATTCGTTTGGTTTTTGTTTTATTTTTTTTTTTTTAAATTTTAAAAATTTTTTTTTGGTTAATTTGTTTCGTCCGGCATAACTCGGGAACCACTAGCCCGATTTAATTAAATTAAATTTTAAAAAATTTAAAATTACAATATATTGTTTTCCTATACAAGCAACAGTTTCCAAGTTAAAAATGAATATATAAAGGAAAAAACTTATTTTTTGCCTAAAGATTTAAATTTTTTTTTTTAAAAAATCCATAAAAAAATCCAAAATGAAAAAAAAATGTCAAATCTTATTACTTTTACGTAAAGTCACATAACCTATGAGCAAAATGAGACAAAGATCGATGCACGCGTTTCGCTTTTATTCGCAATTGAGTAAAGGTATGAATTTCAAAAATTTGCTCGACATATGCACAACTTTGTCTATGGTAAGGTTTTTTCTTTTTTATTACAAAAAAAATTTGTTGGGTGACAAAAATATATGACTTTAGCAAATTTTTGAAATTCATACCTTTACTCAATTGCGAATAAAAGCGAAACGCGTGCATCGATTTTCATGCTCATTGCTCATAGGTTATGTGACTTTACGTAAAAGTAATAAGATTTGACATTTTTTTTCATTTTGGATTTTTTATGGATTTTTTAAAAAAAAAAAATTAAATCTTTAGGCAAAAAATAAGTTTTTTCCTTTATATATTAATTTTTAACTTGGAAACTGTTGCTTGTATAGGAAAACAATATATGAACAGATTAAGGGAATTGTAATTTTAAATTTTTTAAAATTTAATTCAATTAAATCGGGCTAGTGGTTCCCGAGTTATGCCGGACGAAACAAATTAACCAAAAAAAAATTTTTAAAATTTAAAAAAAAAAAAATAAAACAAAAACCAAACGAAAAAAAAATTTTTTATTGCGTTTTTCGAGCTGATGTCAAGGTTATCTACACAGAAAAAATTATCGCATCCCGAGTACATTTTGACTGTTGACTAGTGTTATCAGTCTCATTTGGAGAATTCACCCCTTCATCAAATGTTTCCTACAATAATTTATTATTTCATGCCCATTGTACTGTACGTATGGCGCAAGGCCATAAGCTGAGATCTTTACATAAAGTAGATGAAAGATGCAGCCGTTTTTACGCACTTTTCCGAATCGAATCCCTACTTTTCCGAATCGAATCTCTACATCTGCACTGTACTTACTACGAAAAGGATCCGTGGAAAGTTGGTTTGATTTCCACTGTAACCAAAAAACACTCACTGTAAATCGCCAGCCAATCGATGTCAAAGTTTTCCGTTACATCCATGACAGTCGAAATTAGACTCCAAAAACGAACAAATTATTAATGCGACCATCGTCTAAGTTGTACTTGAGATAGACCCAGAAACCGCACACAAGGTACTGAGAAATGCTTATAAAAGGATGCGATTCTATGTAGCCAGCGGTGGCAACATTGTTGCCGTTCAACATTCTTACATGCTGTGATAGGTTTAACCAAGATTCTCTATAGTACTGGAGTTTGTTATAACGCGACTACCACCGCTTTTCTAGGTTTCGTGGCGGTTAACATTTCGAGGAAAGGTGTGCGGGCGTATTAATATCTATCGGACATAAGACTTTGTTGATTCGTAACTCCACGTCAAGGCGGAACTCTTTCAGGGATTTCAGGTATAACCATAAACACAACAAAACAACCAAAGGGGCTTTCCCACTTGGGCAGGCTATAACAATGGGCTCATGATAACCCGATCATACCTTGTATAACAGTTATACCTCTAGAATAAGTTCCACACACTCTGATTGTTTACAACAATGGTTGTTTACAACACAGTTACAACATTACACTCTGATTGTTTACAACATTACACAGAGGGTGGATATGACTAGCTCAGATGTGCACTGTGACTTTATTTGTTCCCCTGCCACGCCAGCTGAGGCAGTCACATTTCCGAAATCGAATTCCACAACGCCATTGTGCTTTGGTTTACGTGCAGGAATAAAATCAAGGCTGAAAGTTCAGTAAGAACTTGAAACATTTTCAGCAACGGATTAGTCTCGATGCCAATAAAAAAAACATTAGCTGTTTGGAGAACGCCTCTAAAAATTTGATCCTGGTTATTGAGTACAACCATTATTTCGTGCACATTTTAACAATTTGAGAAAAGTTTCCTTGGTAGAATGTTGAGGGAAAACTTCTAATAAAGCCTCACTTATATTGACTTTTGTTCATTGGTTTTCGATTTTAAAAACAAATTTGCATTAAGAATGCACATCCTTACGAGTACGGAATATTCGGTCAATATTAATATTTCAAGACACAATTACATTTTATATTTATATCCTCCTTTGCGTAACACTTTACAAATTCCATTAACCCTACCATTGGCAGTACGCGTAATCAGCTCGCAATCTAATTAAAGGTCTTCCAGTCTTAATGAAATCCGGTAAATCGAATCAAACAATGAACCCTGCTAAACCGGTTTAAATATTCGCGTATAAATTAACTCTGCAAAGATTTTCTTTATAGCTCCAACAAAACCCTCTCATTTACAAAAAAAATCCCACCCACCAAAAAAAGAAGAAAAACTGTACAGAAGACGCCTAAATCCTTTTGGGTGGTTGGCTACCTTTCGGGGATAATTAAACAACATTTGCTAAAACGAAAAAATTACCGTAAATATTTAATGCCTCCTTCACGGAAGGCTTTTCGTGCGTAAAGTTTTAAGAATTAACAAAAAGTTTTAGTAGCCCGTTTGTTTTATGGTTTCCTTGGGATGCCTTGCCGCCGTGTTTTCTTTTTACCTGGAGAATCATTAACATTTCTGTTGAGTTTCATAAATATTTTAATGCAATTCCTTATGAAAATCTCTGATTATTTAGCATAATTTGCGGTATAATATTAATTCCATTGTGTAATTAACGACGGCAGCATTCCATTTCTCCATCTGGCAGCCGTCAACCGCCACCCAGCAGCCACTTCCATTTGCTCTCCACCCCCTCTTGCTCTCGCTCCGTTTCTGGTCCGTGCAAACAAAGAAGGCGAAACGCCGCACACAAAGATGCTGATGGTCCGTGTGTTCGGAAGATCCTTTTCATTGCAAATATCCAAAGCTACGGCTTTCTACAGGTGTTGCTGTTGCCGCTGCTGTTTTTCTTTGTTTTTGTTTATGCCTTTTGCAACAGCCAACAACTCAATACTCTTCTCGTTGGCCTCAATAATTATTAACGTCTGGGGTGGGGGAGGAGGGTGATTGTTGCGTATTTTAAACATGAAAGCGGTAAGACAAAGGAATACTTTAAAGCCAAAACAGCAGAGGAGGCAAGAACATGCAAAACAAAAGGCACTAACAACAATAACATCATTATCATTAGCCGTCAGCTATGGGAGTGGGAGAGCGCGCGCCCATCCGTCACCAGGTTAAGCAATACAAGCAACAGCAAGTTCTTTGAGTGTTATCGAACAGGGTGGACCAAAAGCTCGAGTAAAAATGTTTTAAATGGACGTCTTGTTCTACAACTTGTTTGCTTCCAGACTAAGTCCCCATTCACAGGAAAACTTACTTGCCACAAGGGGAATGGACTGCACGTACCTCTCTCTCCAACAAACTGAATGGTGCGGCAAGTAATGGGGACTTACTTTGTTAGATTATAGATAGCTTCAAATTGGAATTAAAAAAATTGTCCTTACCGTGCGGAGACACAATTTCATGTTGTCAAAACAGTATCTACTTGGGTGTCTTCGCATTAGTTATCCAACCACCATCTCACGGACAGGATGCCTCTGACCAGGCGGATCAGTTACGATCTTCATGGTCTAGAGATAGAGGTCCAGCAGTACAAAGGAGAGAGTCTTTAGATTATCAAAATTATTGGGTAGGTCTAAACGACATTCATGTTGATGAAGTCGCAGCAGCATTAGTAAATTTAGTGCTGGGAGAACATCCCCCGAAGATGTCACCAGAAGAGAAGACGCTACCTTGGCAGACGCGCACGGTTGTGGCTCAGCTAAGATGTGGATGGTGCTGCCGCCTCAGTTTGAATTGATCGCGAATTGGTGCTAACGTTTCGGACGTTTGTCCCGCCTGCCATCAGGGACCACATGACGTGCTATACCTCTTCAATTATCCTACCAAGCACACTCAACTAATACCCAGATCTCTTTAGGCGCTTCCAGCTCCAACAGCGCGTTTCCTTCACCTATCTGAAGCACATCACCTGCAGACAAAGAGGACTTCAATATAAAATGCATTGTTGTTACAACAACAACAGATCCTCTATAATGCTCTATGCTAATTAATGCTGTATGCTAATTTTGAGC
The DNA here is from genome assembly GCA_963513945.1 of Hydrotaea diabolus. Classification (NCBI taxonomy): domain Eukaryota; kingdom Metazoa; phylum Arthropoda; class Insecta; order Diptera; family Muscidae; genus Hydrotaea; species Hydrotaea diabolus. Next base: position 179,141,460 of record OY740719.1, read on the forward strand.
AAGATCGAAAGTAAAATATTATTTGTAGAGTGGCAGGACTTTAATTTCGTTAATTTTACAATATCAGGTTGCTGGTCGCTTGTATCATACGAAATTAAGCAAAAAACGAAGTTGTGGCTTCTGTAGCTGCTAGCCTCAAATCGCGGAGGGGGGGGCTTTGAGAGGATCTTTACCGACTTGAGCCCATTTGAACAGCCTTGGTCATATATTACCGTCAGTTCATTATGCTTAATTAAAGCAAATCCGAAAGTAAAATGTGTCGCCTAGAGTGACAGTACCTCAAATTAAAAGGTACCGATTTGATACAATTTTTCCAGAAGCTAAAATTTATCGCTCATAACGTACCATGCCAATTTTAAACTACATCGGATTTAATGTGTGCCTTCTAGAGCGGTAGGCAGAGACATTTTGATAGGTGCTTTTCGACAACAGCGTATTCTATTCTGTGCAAATATATATCATTCTTTACGATTTGAACCAATTTCAATAGGGTTCGTCCGGCATCCGACCTGTTCTCGGAATTATTCCCTCCATTCACTGCAACTGACCTTGTAGTTTTCATCTCGTATCACAGATTGCATTTGCACTGTCAGCACAGTCTTCTTTTGTAGATTATCTTCCTCTTGCCATAGACAGAAGCTGGGTTGTTTGTGAGTTCTTCGCTCATAGATTTAACCACACGTGCAAAAGCGGAATCTGTTCCTTCGAATAATCTTTGTCTTTAAATATTAAACCATAAAGCCGCCCTGTCTGTGAGGGTCTTCATAAATTAATTCTATACTCGTTATGGTTGTAACAGCAATACTTATATATTTTGTTTTGAAGTCCTGTTCGTGCATAGGGGAATTGCTTCGTTATCCAGGTAAAGGAAACGCGCCATTTGAACTGTATACGTCCAAAGAGAAGTGGATGTCAACTGAGCCGGACATTTGGAAAGGTGCAACACGTCATTAGGTTCCTTATAGCAGGCGGGACAAACTTCCCGAACGTAAGCATTAATTCGCGGCCAATACGTGTAAGTCCACGTATTAATATCTTTGAGGTTCTTTGCTGGAGAATTTTTCGCCTTCCCCTTTATTCCATAATGGCCCAGCACCATACAAGATACAGGTTGATGAAAGCACTAACACATAATCCGATTTTTAAAATTTTCAGAGTGTTGGGGAAATGCTAGAAATGAAGAAAGAAGAACGCTTTTTCAGCAGCTAAATGAAACATCGTCATCACTTAAGATACAAGTGTTTTGCCTTTTGATACCCTCCAACGAAGAGATTTACTCTTCGTTGGAAATTTGAATTTATCATTTCGTTTGCAATACCTCAAGATATTGATCGGATACCCTAAAAATATAAATATTATGGATCATCGGAAAATTCTAAGATGATCTAGCCATGCCCGTCAGCCTGTGCGTCTGTTGAAAACACGATAGCAGGACAAGGATTCTCAAATTATGCGTGATGATGGTTTATAATAAAGGGTGGTAAAATTTTAAGGGCCGATGTTGAATGTGAACCACACCTAAACCTCAAGTTTTTTTCTGCATTTCATTTGATATTACTCAATTTAAGACTAACTCAATTTGAACCATGGAAAGATTTACAAGAGAGCAACGCGTTAAAGTTATTCAGGCTTGGATGATCAATTTTCGAAGAAAATCATCTTCAGTAAAGAGGCACATATTCACCTCAGTGGATTCGTCAATAAGCAGAATTGTCGCATTTGGGCGAATGATAATCCAAGAGTGATTGTCGAAAAAACAATGCACCCACAAAGAGTGACTGGTTGCGATTTATAGGCTGGTTGCATCATCGGGCCGTATTTTTTCCAATATGAGGCCGGTCAGGCAGTTACTGTGAATGGTGTTCGCTATCGTGAGATGGTAACGAACTTTATATGGCCCGAAATGGAAGATATGGATGTGCACGATATGTGGTTTCAACAGGACGGCGGCACTTGCCACACAGCTAACGAAACAATGGCTCTTTTGCACGACGAATTCATTGGCCGCCAACATCATGTGATTTGACACCGTTGGACTTCTTTTTTGGGGTTATTTGAAAGAAAGCTGTACGACGATAAGCCAGCTAAAGGATGATATAATTCGGCTTATTAACGGCATAGAACCTCAATTATGCCTCAACGTCATCGAAAATTTGGAGGTCGAGGTCGCGGCGGCCATTTGGCCGATATTTTGATCCATACATAATTAAAATTATCATAAAAAATAGAAATGACAATAATTTCCAAAATAATTTGTGTTTTATTTAAAATCAACATCGGCCCTTAAAATGTGACCACCCTTTAGGTTATTTGGATTCTTTACGGGCGAAAACGGACCAGTGGAAAAAAGTTTCCTTTAAGACACTTAAAAGTACCTCGGAAAAAGGGCACGTTTTTGAGTGTTTGATTTTCAAATCTTAATTTCTGTAGACAAATAATGATTAAAATGGGTACTCTTAGGGACGAACTAAATACCTCGTTTTGACTGAGGTGGCCCAAAGAACGGCATGGAAAAAACGGTCGATCTAAAGTCAATATGGACATACATACGTATACTCAAATTATGCAATTTTTGCTGTGAGTCCAAATATAAATTTAATTTTGGTTTACAATTGGTCGGACTCATCGTATGCGCTTTTGTAGCGCATTGATGCAAGGTGTATAAGTTTCGGCCTGGTCAACTTAATAACGTTTTTAATTGTTTTCTTTCAGTTGATAAAGAGATGGTCATTTAAAAATAATAATTACTGGCAAAACATTCATTCATAAACCATTGGCAAACTGTAAAACCCTGTTTTTTTTTACTTTTACCATCAGCAACAACAAAGCCTTCCCCTGAATGCCCAGCGAGCGCAAAAAATTTAACTACGATGTTTGTGTCTACAAAATTATTTTTTTTTTTGAATTTACAGGGTGATTTAAATTTAAGCTTTATTTTATTTAATATCAAACTGTTTGTAATGACATACATGGTACGCAATATTCAAATCCACCTGATGGCTTTCAAGGTAGCCTGTATGTGAAAGAAGTCGCTGAATATTTTCAAATGCTTGCATGCAATTGTTTGATGCTGTAAAATTGCGTATGATTTTCATCGCCTGCCTTTTGCTAATCACAAGAAAAACAAAACAACAACAAAAATGTAGACTGAAGACCTAGTGACAGACAGACACAAAGACGATGTCGTTGGTGAAACAAACACAAACAATGCTAAGCATCGTTGATATTTCCTCTAACGATAATTAGTACAAGCTTGACAACACCAGCTAGCTGCCTAACTGCCTGCCTGGCTGGCTGGCAAGAGCAACAAACAAAATGAATGAATTTTCCATTAATAAACGACAAAACGGAAGAGCGACAACATGGAAATAACTTTTCAAACGCCCGGCCACTTCGGAAATCTACAGCATAGCCTGAGACTCTTACCCCTTTCCGCTGGGGCCACTGTGCGTTTTCTTGTCTTCAAACACACTCACACACACATGCACACAAACATACAACATGCCAACAGTCACACAGACTCAATTGGAACGACCTTCAAAGAGTGTTAAAGCGAAAGTGTTGCGTTTGTCGGTGTAAATGTTGTAACATCAAAAAAGGCGCTCAACCTACAAAAGTATAGAGAGAGAGAAACATCATAAAAAGCAACAGCGGCAACAGCAACAAAGCGATAAAGAAATTGCAGAAAAAACACATCTTTTTCATCTTTTGCAGAAGGAAATATTTTCTATGAAATGTTGCTTCTTGTGCTGGGTGGGAGACGGGGAGAAAACAAATGAATGAGCGAACAGGCAGACGGGCATGCACATACACACTTACTTTCACATACCTGAGAGTGCGAAGACTTGGTCGTATGGTTACTTGTAGCTCAGCTACAACTCACTCACCAGTGCTACTACAACAAGTGCATCAAACAACTACTCATGCAATTTTTTGTTTGTTTTTATATTTCTCTCTATGAGTGTGTATGTGTGTTTCTTCTTAGATTTTGTTTTTGTGTGAAGTGGTTTCATTTTTCTTGTTCAAGTTTGTTTTTTTTTTGTTTCTCTATCTTCACTCCTTCCTTCCTCATTTTTCAAGTGGGGCTACTTAAATGAAATACTCACTCACTCACTGAGCCAGTCGTTGGATGATGTGTATTTACCCTGTAGCAAAAGCTGTGAGCGCCAAAAGAGCAGCCAGTAGTATCAGCTTGATTGAATCAAAAGTCCAAGGATTAAAGAAATGTCAATGTTAAACCACTTGTGGAGTCTCATGGTCTTCCATTTCAGTCGGACCGAACTGAAGGAAGAAGTCTGCAATTAAAACTCAATTAATAATAGAGATGTAGCTAAGACCGCAGTTGATGGAAATCCCTCAAATAAGCAGTAACAAATTACACAAATAGTTCCCGTAGGATACCAGGAAGGAAAGACATCCATGTGATTGCGATTAAGATGGGTAAAGCCACCTACAGACAATTTTTGATTATTGATTTGTTAGCTTAGGGCATAATTATAATAAGCGTCCTCTAGATTGGCATGTCTTGATTAGGGATTTTGTTTATTGCAAACATTAAATTGTCTTTTGAAAATTTTTCATAGCAATTTTTCTTTCTTTCCCTATGTACGTGTTGATATATTCAGTATATAAAGTGACCCAACAACACTGAGGTTAGGCCAAATTCAAAACCCTTACCATTCTGTCTATAGTGTCCAAAACCGAAAACCGACACTCCGGCTTGTATGCCCAATCCCTACAGTCGGTTTCTTAAAAATAACTAAAACCCGATATGTCTGTTTACCCGGTTATTTGCTGTCGGGTTTTTAGGATGTTGCACATTAAAGCAAAGAAAATTTATTATTAGCACGTATTTTTAAACTTTTAAGTTTACCGATCGACTCAGAATCATCAGTTGATTTGATTTGACGATGTCTGTATGTGTTTATGATATTCGGATAAAATGCTCCCACTCCAATTTTATGTCTTAAGCTCTAGAAGCCAATGTTGATGAAATTTGGAACAATTTAGTCTTTTGAACCAAAGAAGCAAAATATTGAATGTTAAGTAAATCGGTTCTAATATTGATATAGCTCCCATACATAAGTTTAACGGACTTTATGTGTTAATCTCTAGAAGGCACATATTGCAATTTTGATCACATTTGCCAGAGTTCAGTAAACAGCTTAGATAAAAATGGTCGTACCGGTCAACGTTTTGATGTAGCCTTAGTTTAAAGTTCCTTTCTGATTTTACATACAAACGCTCTAGAACACCCATTTAAATTCCGATTTAATCAAATTTGCTATGAAATATGACGATGGACAAGCAAGCAATATTGTTCAAAATGATTGATTGAATCAAATGATATAGGCCCTCATAAAAATGGTAAGGAAGAATCATCAAGTTGACTAATAAAGTAAAATACCTTAGGGTTATTCTTGATCAGAAACTATTAAGAAAGGGCCACATCGATAACAATGAGAAAAGCTTATCAAGGGTGGTCCAACGAAGCCAAACATTTTTTTTTGCAGTTTGGCTAAATTTTAATTTCGAACCGTAAATTCGAGACCGAAATTTTTCTACAAATTCATCATTATTTTTAAAATCTTGTCAAATTTAAAGCCCTTTTAATGGTTGAAACCCCTGTTTTAATCGGCTTTTCTGCACATTCAGAAATGCATTGTATAATAGAGTCGATTAGGCCCGACTTAAGCTTTCCAAGCTGTTTTCGTAGCAATTGCTTTTTTGAATTCTTTGATTCTAAATACCTATATAAATGAGGTCAATCACTTCACTTCTGAGAGGGAAAATATTTTCAATTCTTAAGTAAAAGGCTAAAACCGGAATGTCGCTTAAAGCTTGTTTTTTACCTTTTAAACCCCGACTGCTGGTTTTTTTAAGACACGGTTTTAAAAAAACCGACATGCCGGTTTTCTGAAAACCCCGGATTTTTGACAGGGCGAAGATATCGGAGGTAAATTTTGTGATATGTGTGTTTGTATGTAAAAGACAGAGATAACATTAGAAAGAAGTCAAATTATAGCAATAAAAAACATTTGTTCGACTGAAATTTGAACTCGGGACGTTTTGGTTACTAGCCGAACCTTAAAGAGTGAATAAAACTTTCAGTTTCTAGCTTTTAAGACAGCGCAGTTTAAGTGAACCCTACTTCACCATCACCAGCTAAGAATGTGAGGTAACCATGACCAGCGGCAATATATAATATATATGTGACCCGGGCTATGAAAAGGTGGCTTATGACTCAAACAAAAATTTTCCACTTTTTTTTGGTTTCGATAGTTAGTAGTTTGAGACGCTCTTTCACGTGGTAAAAACTAGAAAGTCCTAACTTGCTTAGAAGTGTACTAAAAATGTAGCGAAAGATGAAAGAAAAACAGAATTTTATGAAAAATCCAGAATCAAAATAATAAATGAAATTGAAAAATTTAAAGACAGGATTGAACGCTGCCGCCTTTTCATAGGCCGGGTCACATATAAATTTTTGAATAACTGATTTTCTAAATAATTTCTAATTTCTTAGTCTTTAATCTTATTATGAACAAAGCGTAGTTGATAATACTCAATGCTGAATGAATTCTGATGCATCAGAACTATCGCTCAACTAGATTTGAACACGGGGCTTAAATCTAAACCCAGAGAAAACCCGAGATATGCCTCTACATGGCGAAGACAAAGATTTCAACGTTTAAAGAACCTCGCTCTCAAGGAAGAATCATCAAGTTGACTGATAAAGTAAAATACCTTAGGGTTATTCTTGATCAGAAACTATTAAGAAAGGACCACATCGGTGGTCCAACTAAAAAGCCGATGTCAAAAGCAAAACAAAAATGTAAAACAATTACGATGAAATGATCTATGGCAATTATGCGTGAAACAAAATATCAGCCAAATGCTCCCCATGGCTTTGGTGGCATACCTCTATCCGGTGGTCCATATTTTCAATGACTCTAAAACATAATGGAGGTACTATCATCAGTGAAAATTCAAATATTTATTTAAAACATCAGCGAATTTCAATTCTTGGACACGACGACGAGTCGAGGTTGAAGGCTCTTCTGTCACATTAACGCAAACAACATCAACATATTCCGCAGACCCGATTTGTAAAATTTGAGCACAATTCTACCGATTGTGGACAAATTCGGTCGACTGTGCTGACCAAAAAAATCACGATGTGCTCGAAATGCATTTTGATTTGAACGCCAATTTTAGAAATTAAAAATTGTTAGGTCCTTTTTAGTATTTTGGCTGGACAGAGGCTTATACTCGATTGCTATTTAGGCTAAATACTAATATAGCTACAAAAAATGTTTTTTTTTTATTTTATTTCCATAGACTCAAGTTGTACTTCTGAACTATTTCTTTAGAACCGAACAAAATTTACACTTTCGTTAATAAATTACTTGAATATTGCGTTTTTGCTATTGAGCCTTATTTATCGAGGCTTAACCTCAAACACAAATATTAATTCCGATTGCAATCAAATTTAAAATGGTACAAGGAGTATGAAATTATGATAATCTCGCACCGATTTGTGTCATATAGGCTCATTTTTTGATATACTTAACAGGGACATAAATACTGTTACACACGTTTTATGATGTAAAATAAAAAGTACTGAATGTTTTTGGACCAAATAAAAAAATATTTATTGATGTATATTGGATCCATAAAGAATCTACTTATTCGAAATGTCCGCCTTTTGCCTTTACACACGCCTTAAGTCGCACTGGTCAATCGTCAATAGCTGCACGAACCTCGTCCATCGGAAAATTGACCACAGCTCGAACCAAAGCAGTCTTAAGAGATCCAATGTTGGGATATCTTTTGTGAAAACCTTCTCACTAAAACCGTCCACAATTTGGGTTCATATCTGGACTGCCTGAGGGCCATTCTTCAGAGGAAATGAACGCTGGCAAATTGTTTCGAAGCCAGGCCTGAGACGTTTTGGCCTCAAGGGCCGGCTCAGAATCCTGCTGGTTTTGGAACAGGGAATTGTTAAGAGGCTTCACAACAGCTTCCAAAACGGCTTCTTGGTAAACTTTGGCTGATGTTTTGACTCCTTGTTCGCAGAAACGCAGGTCAGTGACCCCATCGTAAAAGACACCCCACCAAATCATGAATGAAGCTGGGTGATGACCCTTTTCCACCCTTGGGATCATTTCAGATGCTTGCTTAGATGACCGCGCATATACTCTATCATTTTGCTTGTTAAATTTTTCCTGAACGGTAAAAATTTTTTCGTCGGTGGACAAAATTTTTGTGTGCAAGTTATCAGCGTGCTTCACCAAAAGACGTCTGCATTTGTCAATCCTACTTTTTTTTAAAGCTTCAGTCAATAAATGTCCCAAGTCCCAAGTCTTTTTAAATGATTCGACTCATGGACTTTTGCGTGATATTCATCTCACGGGTAACCGATATTTTGGTTAATGCCGTTTTTTTACTTTTAAGAACACCCAGTCGGTTTTTTTAAACACAGTTTTGAGAAAAATCCGAAGTCCGGATTTTCTGAAAACCTCGGTTTTTTTGGACGCTCCAATCCAAATGTGCCGTTCGTCAAAACCCAAGCATCTACAAAAACCGATCTTCTCAAACATATTTAAAGTGGAACGATTCGAAGCTCGTATTCGTCAAATAAAAGGATATTTCCAAGCACTTATTTTAAAGATCGTCGGCCTACAAACATAGCCTACAGTGCATGGACCAATATACCCAAGAATTAGATAAAATTAAACTCAACAAGTTCCATTCTCTCTGAATTCTGCTATAGAATTCTACACAACTGTTGGCGTTAGAAGCTTAGTAGCTACATTCAAAATACAAAATAATATTTTTTTAATTTTACGTTTCGGTTGGTTAGTATAAATACCACAAGTGCATGTGTAGTAGGTCCCATTTACTTACTTGGTTACTGTGCCAACATATCGTATTGCACTTCTTTATGTTTTATGAATAGGACCCTTCTTTTTCTGCAGCTACTTTTTCCACTTTTTTGTGCCCTTAGGAGTAAAGTATTTTGTGGATTTGTGACATCTATACTAGAAGACGCCACCGACCCACTCGTCCCACACGAAAGTGAAAAAGAAACTGAAGCGAACTGAGCTTAGCTAAGTTTAGTTCCATTCAAAGGTACACGACGAAGAAAGGCAGACATGTCAGCTCAGCCCCAGCACCCTTTACTTACATACGTACTTATGTTGTGAATTCTTTTATTAGTTTACTTTTTTATTATATATTTTTACTTTTAATTAGTTTTTACGTTTCTGTTTTTTTTTCTAGCTAAATGAAATGTATGAAATTAAAAATAGAAGAAGAAAAAATAAGTAAACAGAACTTTTTAGAAAAGTGTCTTGCTTTTCCCCCCTTATTGTGTTTCCGTTTCCGAATGGAGGGAGACATGGCTGCTGTAACAATTTCAAATTTAATTCAACAAAACCTAGGCACCGAAATGTAATTGGAACCGAAAGTAGTCAACCAAAAGCTGCCTTCCCTAGACAGATACCCGCTGCCGCTGGCGTTTGAACAGAAGCAAAACGTACAGATCATCGCCGTGACTCGTCGTCTACCCGAGATTTTTATGCGATTTTTTTGTGAGATTTGAAAAGGGTTAGACATGTTGTAATATAGCAAATCATTGTTGGATGTGTACGGTTTAAAAAACATTTGTTAATAGACTTATCACACGCTACACAGTGTTTCTAAAGAAGAACTATTTTGTGCATAGGCAGAAGGACATTTGGAACAATTACAGAGGATTCAGAGGACACATTTTAAAAATAAAAAGTAGCAGTAACTGGAAAAATAAAAATTTAAATTTTATCCAACATCGTTTAAAAACAGGGTCAAGTTAAAGCAATAATTAAAGTGATGTTTTAGATAAGGCTTCGATAAGTTAGATAGACAAGCAAACCCGCAATAATTTGCTCTCATTCGAGTTTTGCTACTTAAGGTAGCTACTGTTTGGATTTTATGGGACAATGTATAGTTTGGCAAAAACTTGATTTTTTAAGCAACATGCAATTTTTCTCACGGCAATATCGTGAAAACCTATTGGAATTTTGCTGACCTGTCTTCGGCACAATTGTAGCTATAGGAGAGAAAAAGATCTAAACAAACTAACTAATTTAAACACTGTAAATAGCACCTAAAATTACTAAAATTTAAAAAAAAAACGTTATACCTTTGATCTTAATTTTTCAGAACGTGTAATACTGGAAAATGTTTTTTTAACATTTCCACATTTGTATTGATAAATAATAAATAAATAAATATGTAACTACCCAGTAAATTAAATTTGTGGACAATGTCTGATATCAGACAATTCTGAACAATATCTGAACTCTATCGAGAATTCTTACCGAAATCGTTACGAATTCTGTTTGATTTGTCTAAGGATTTTTTATTTATTATGTTCCGAAATATCTAAACGTATTCGGCCCGAATTCTGTTAGACTTGTCTGTGGGATTTTTATTAATTTTTTGCTCAGACTTCTCTTAATGAACTCGCAACGAATTCTGTCCGTTTAAATTTTTTTGTTATTTGCTTCATATTTTTTCGGAAAATTTTTCCAATTATCGTACAGAATTCTTACCGTTCTGAACGTTTGGAGCGAGGGATTTTTATTGTGTTCGAAAGAAAACTCTACTGCCGGCAGTTCTCGTTAAATGCAAAACTGGTTGCCCTTAAGTATATAGCCACTTAACATTGTTACAGCACAATAATTGATTGCGGTATTATTATAGTAAGGTGGAGCGATTATCGTACAGAATTCTTACCGTTCTGAACGTTTGGAGCGAGGGATTTTTATTGTGTTCGAAAGAAAACTCTACTGCCGGCAGTTCTCGTTAAATGCAAAACTGGTTGCCCTTATGTGTATAGCCACTTAACATTGTTACAGCACAATTATTGATTGCGGTATTATTATAGTAAGGTGGAGCTCTCCGGAACTGCAGACACCCGTGCAAAAAGTCTTTCCGAACGCCTTTTGAAAATGTTTAACAACTTTTTTTTTGTACAACAAAAATATTTTCTTCTTTTTGATTGTTTACATTCAGAATTTACCATGACATAAGCACAGAAATCCTTCAGAATCAGGTTCGAAATGTCGGTAATAACATCCGAATTTAATAAGACTTAATGCCAGAATTCTGACCGAAGTCGTTCAGAATTCGATACGACATATAGAAACTTCCTTTCGAACTTCCCAAGACTACAGTTCAGAATTCGGTCAGAAATGACCGACAATATCTGAACTCTATCGAGAATTCTTACCGAAATCGTTACGAACTATGGTCGGTTTGTCTGAGGATTTTGTTTAAGAGAAGTAGTTCAGAATTTGTGTTACCGAGTTCGTTACGAACTCGGTAAGAGTTTGCAGATTGTCGTACAGAATTCTGACCGAACTCTGAACGTTTGGTTTGCTGGGCATGGACGTCAATCCAATGTTCAATAAACATACAGCATTAAATTCTGCTGACAACTAATATGGCAGTTTTCCATTAAGGGTTTTCCATTAAGGACATAACAATTTTACATATTAATAAAACATAGACTACGAGGGCGGTTCGGAAAGTTCCTAGCCTATCAATGAAAGAGAATAGTTAGTTTTTCAAAAATATTTTTATTTTTCAATATAATCTCCTGAAACTTCAATACACTTAGTCCAACGCTTATCTAGCAATTCTATCCCTTGATTAAAATAGTTTCCCTCAAGGTCTTTAAAATAGTGGTTTACAACTGTAATTGCATCTTCATTTGAGGTAAAACGCTTGCCAGCAAGGAATTTTTTTAGGTTTGGAAACAGGTAAAAGTCACTGGGAGCTAAATCAGGAGAATAAGGTGGGTGGTCATGCAACTCGTACTTTAATTTGTTGATTTTAGCCATTGTTAAAACACTCTTGTGCGCTGGTGCGTTGTCTTCATGAAAAATTATTTTTTTGTGTTGTAAGCCAGGACGTTTTTCTCGAATTTGTACATTTAATTGATCTAAAAGGTTGCAATAGTACTCTGAATTTATTGTTTTACCCTTTTGCAGATAGTCAATCAATAAAATACCTTTGAAGTCCCAAAAAACCGTTGCCATAACCTTACCAGCCGATTGAATTATTTTTGCCTTCTTTGGGACACTTCCACCAGCTTCAGTCCATTGTTTGGATTGTTCTTTTGTCTCTGGAGGATAGTGGTGGATCCATGTCTCATCAACAGTTATGAAACGACGCTTAAAATCCATTTTATTTCGCTGAAAACGATCCAAACAAGCTTGAGAAATGTTCATTCTTTTGCGTTTTTGGTCGACTGTTAACAAGTGCGGCATCTATCTTGCAGAAAGCTTTTTCATGTGTAGTTCTTCATGCAAAATTAAATGGACTCGATCATTTGAGATGCCCATGATATTAGCTATTTCACGCACTTTTATTCGTCGATCATTTAATACCATATCATGCACTTTGGCTACAATTTCTGTTGTTGTTGCTGTTTTTGGACGGCCACTACGTGGTTCATCGTCAATGCTTGTACGACCACGTTTAAATTAATTAAATTTTTTACTGTTGCATATGAAGGAGCACTTTCACCTAACACATTCACCATATCATTATGAATTTCTTGTCCCGATAAACCTTTTTTATGTAAATATTTAATGACACCACGCATTTCTAATTTTTCCATTGTAAAAAAATCGCGGATGCGTCTTTTGTGAACCCTGTTTCTATATGAAGGAGTTGCCAGATCGAAACAAAATTTAACATGTGTTCATAGCAGAGATGGAAGTTTCCAAAACACTTAACTTTCTTCTGTTTATACCGCGCTTTTTGTGCTAGGCTAAGAACCGCCCTCGTATTTAAGATATATAGTGCAAATTTGTTCCAGGTGTAGTCCAAATGTTACATTTTAAGAAAGAAATTCGATTTCGGTCGTATGACCACCACGAGCTTGTGTACAGCGATCTAATTTTAGGACCCAATTTTCCACCACTCCTGCACACATTTCGTCCGGAACTTTGGCAATTTCGCATAGGATGTTGTCTCTGAGCTCGTCTAAAGTTGTTAGCTAGTCGGCATAGACCAATGACTTGATGTGGCCCCATAAAAAGAAATCCAATGGCCTTAAATCGTATGAATGAGGTGGCCATTCAACCGGACCGTTTCTCGAGATAAAACGTTTGCCGAATTTGCCTTTCAGTAAATCGATTATAATGCGTGCTGTGTGGCTAGTGGCACCGTCTTGTTGAAACCACATATCGGCGATGTCAAGCTCAGCCAATTCTGGCCAAAAACAAATTTCTATGATGGCACGATAGCGCTCTCCATTGACGGTAACATGACGGTTGTTTTCATCGACGAAAAAATAAGCCCCAATCACACCTCCTGCATGCGGATGCAATTGTGTCTCTTGAAGCACATGTGGGTTTGTTGCTGTCCAATAACGCATATTTTGTGTCTTGACAAAACCACTGAGCCAAAAATGAGCTTCATCGAAAATTGGAGTAAGCACTCTAAAAGTTGCGACCACCGACTCAGAATTTCTGTGATTATTTTTAAATGATTTCAAAACGTTGCTCGGAAGTGAAATTTACCATGATAAAATTGTTAAACTGAACGATCATTAAAAATGTTTGAGGGTGCGTTGACATAAATATACGAAATTGTTATGTCCCTATTGGAAAACCCGTTACTAAACACATACTTTTTTAAAAAATCTATTTTTTAATAATCTTTACAAGTTAATTCAATTTCCATTTTATGCTCTGAAACACTTCCACTTAGAGTCACCAGGGTTATTTTTTCTAAATGCGTTCTGATACCACTACGGCGTATCACTTGAACGATAATAAGCAACTAAAATTTTTATTTTCTCAATATTTTGCAAATGTTAAAACGGGAAAATTTATACCTGGTACACATTCTTCTTGTGTTTAAAAACGTCTTTGGGGCAACAGAACGAAATCTGAGGGAACTTTTATCGAATTAAGATAGTCAATCTAATGGTGATTTCGTTTCTCAAAAAGAATGTCAACTTCTACTGGTGCAACTTCTTAACAATGTTGCCTTCACCCTGACAAAATGTCACACTTTTACTGCCAACAATCGATCATATTTAAGTGCAACACTTAAAGTAGATAAACAAAATCGTACTATTTGTAAACAAAGCTCCAACCTAAACAGCTGCGACGCCGTTGTTACACTTTTTCTGTATGTACGCGTTTAATTTGGTTTGTGTGTGCTGAAAATACAAAACTGGGCAGCAACTGTTTTATGGTGTAACATTCTACACCGTAGACTAAAGTAAGTGCAGAAAATTCGACATTTTCGCACGCATGGCATGACACACTATGGCAAACGAAATCGAAATATGTTCGTAGGGTTTCTTTTTTTTAACAAACGAACATTAAAAGGCTGGTTCAGGGCAACATGCGGAAAAATATAACATTTTTTTGTACAAACGAAATCACCATAAAATGGCGCGGGTTTTTAATGAGGCCACGACAAAATCATGCTAGCAACTGCTAGACAGGACCCGTGAAGAAACATAGGCGAGATCTTTCCGGCCAGCAGTTGCAATCAGCCATTAACCACCACAACGATGACAGCACTGAGTTAAAATTAAAAATCGTCGTAGGGTTATATACTTAAGAATAAAAGTTTTTAGTATAAAAATGTCGATTTAAGTCAACAATATTTTGGAAACAAGGTTTCCATGTATAAAAAACTTCAATTTAAGAAAGTAAGAGTTATTACAAACTAATAAACATCATAAACTTTAAGTAGTTTTTACGTTAGTAATATTTAAGTTTTAAAAACTTAAAACAAAGTTGATTTTTTTAATCGATACATGAAACTGTAAGTACGAGTACTTAGTAGGGACATAAATACTGGTACAACATTGAACACACCCATTTCAATAGTAAAACTGAACATACCCCTATGTCATATGGGGTTTGAAAGCTAACCTCAATAGCGTTAGTCTGTAACGGGATTTTAAATTGTTTCAACTTTCATCATGGAGTAAGTCAGATAATGAGAACCCTATCGTAATAGCGCTTTTCAAGTGTGAAATGAAAAAAGCGATATTTTCAAAACGCTCCGGCCACTAGGGATTAGCCGCATATTCGTCTACCGATGCATAAAACTGTTTGAGGAGACTGGAGATGTAAAAGACCGCCACTGGACGGGCCGCCCACGCTCTGTTCGAACATCGCATGTCATCAAAGCCGTTAAATCAAGAATTCACAGAAATCCGCTCCGAAAACAGAAAATCATGGCCCATGAGATGAATATCACATAAAAGTCCAATCAGTCGAATCATTAAAAAATATTTGGGACTTGGAGCTTTCAAACGACGGACCGGACATTTAACAATAATAGGATTGAAAATGGCAAACGTCTTTTGGTGAAGCACGCTGATAACTTGCACGGAAAAATTTTGTTCACCGATGAAAACATTTGTGCCGTTCAGGAAAAATTTAACAAGCAAAATGATAAAGTATATGCGCGGTCATCTAAGGAAGCATCTGAACTGATCCCAAGGGTGGAAAAGGGTCATCACCCAGCTTTAGTCATGTTTTGGTGGGGTGTCTCTTTCGATGGGATCACTGACCTGCATTTCTGCGAACAAAGGGTCAAAACATCGGCCAAAGTTTACCAAGAAACCGTTTTGGAGGCTGTTGTGAAGCCTCTTAACAATTCCCTGTTCCAAAACCAGCCGGATTCTGCGCCGGCCCATAAGGCTAAAATATCCCAGGCCTGGCTTCGAAACAAGCGTTCATTTCCTCTGAAGAATGGCCGTCAGGCAGTCCAGATTTGAAACCATTGGACTACAAATTGTGAATGACAACGTTTGTCACAAAAGATACCCCAACATTGGATCTCTTAAGACTGCTTTGGTTCGAGCTGTAGCCAATTTTCCGATGGACGAGGTTCTTGCAGCTATTGACGGTTGGCCAGTGCGACTTAAGGCGTGTGTAAAGGCAAAAGCCGGACATTTCGAATAAGTAGATTCTTTTTGGATCCAATATACATCAATAAATATATTAAAATATATTTGGTCTAAAAACATTCAGTACTTTTTATTTTACAGCATAAAACCTGTGTAACAGTAGTCATGTTCCTACTAAGTACATGTCCGCATCGATTGATCTCATAAAGATAATCATATTTAAAATTTTGGAGAAATTTCGATCCGAATTTGGGTAGCAATGAGAACTGCATACGAAATAATCCCTTACGCGGGACAGAATTGGCAACGATTGACAAATTTTGTTCGCTATTTTTGCAATAAACTTTCGCTTTCCTTTTGTGCCTTCAGATAGGCCTTTTTCGCGCCTAGTCCTTGCAATCTTGTCAAGGAACCCCATTTGTTATCCTCTTCATTGGCCGTGGAACCCACGATCTCTTCGGCCACATTAACATCGCGTAAATAGGTATCAATACATATTCTAGAATTTCTGGTTTCGGTGTTTATCAGTTGGCCTTAAAAATAATAAAAATAAACTTGTTATACTACTGAATATAATTTCAGTGTAAGTTACCTACCGACTTCGTTAAATGCTTTGGATGAATCTAGAATATTTTCGAAGGCATAAGTTCTTATTCTCGGCATACATTTGAATAAAACTTATGTATATCTCAATCGGCGAAAAGAAATGAAAGCGCATAATAAATTTAAGCAATACGCATTGTTTCGATTGCATTAACAAATATTTGAAGATAAAATAAAAAAGTCCACTTTTAGACTTTTTTAGAAACCAAAAGTCGACTTGCCGACTTTGACTTTTTTATACCCAAAAGTCGAGTAAACAGTGAGTCGAAAATTGGCTTCTACAAGCCTACGAGGGCGGTTCGGAAACTTCTTAGCCTAGCACAAAAAGCACGGTATAAACAGAAAAAAGTTAAGTGTTTTGGAAACTTCCATCTCTGCTATGAACACATGTTAAATTTTGTTTCGATCTGGCAACTCCTTCATATAGAAACAGGTGTTCACAAAAGACGCATCGGCGATTTTTTTACAATGGAAAAATTAGAAATGCGTGGTGTCATTAAATATTTACATAAAAAAGGTTTATCGGGACAAGAAATTCATAATGATATGGTGAATGTGTTAGGTGAAAGTGCTCCTTCATATGCAACAGTAAAAAATTGGGTTGCTGAATTTAAACGTGGTCGTACAAGCATTGAAGATGAACCACGTAATGGACGTCCAAAAACAGCAACAACGATAGAAATTGTAGCCAAAGTGCATGATATGGTATTAAATGATCGACGTGAAATAGCTAATATCATGGCCATCTCAAATGATCGAGTCCATTTAATTTTGCATGAAGAACTACAGATGAAAAAGCTTTCTGCAAGATGGGTGCCGCACTTGTTAACAGTCGACCAAAAACGCATAAAAATGAACATTTCTCAAGCTTGTTTGGATCGTTTTCAGCGAAATAAAATGGATTTTAAGCGTCGTTTCATAACTGTTGATGAGACATAAATCCACCACTATACTCCAGAGACAAAAGAACAATCCAAACAATGGTCTGAATCTGGAGGAAGTGCCCCAAAGAAGGCAAAACAATTCAATCGGCTGGTAAGGTAATGGCAACGGTTTTTTGGGACTTCAAAGGTATTTTATTGATTGACTATATGCAAAAGGGTAAAACGATAAATTCAGAGTACTATTGCAACCTTTTAGATCAATTAAATGTACAAATTCGAGAAAAACGTCCTGACTTACAACACAAAAAAAAATAATTTTTCATGAAGACAACGCACCAGCGCACAAGAGTGTTTTAACAATGGCTAAAATCAACGAATTAAAGTACGAGTTGCTTGAGCACCCACCTTATTCTCCTGATTTAGCTCCCAGTGACTTTTACCTGTTTCCAAATCTAAAAAAATCCTTGCTGGCAAGCGTTTTACCTCAAATGAAGATGCAATTACAGTTGTAAACCACTATTTTGAAGACCTTGAGGAAAACTATTTTAATCAAGGGATAGAATTGCTAAATAAGCCTTGGACTAAGTGTATTGAAGTTTCAGGAGATTATATTGAAAAATAAAACTATTTTTGAAAAACTAACTATTCTCTTTCATTGATAGACTAAGAACATTCCGAACCGCCCTCGTAGATCTTCCTGGCAAACAGAAGCTGGGGGTTGACAAATTGGATAATTTGAAATAATAATAATTTTGCTGTTCTGAAACGGATAACCGATTTTTAAGATATTTGGGTCATAAAAAAAGGAGAATACTACGATCAATAAATAATTAATAAATAATTTTTAAATTCTTACATATTTTTTTAAATTTAAATTTTTTTTACCAAGTTTGCGCATGAGTCTAAAAAATCTAAAACAATAATTCGATTTTAGCGATCGCTATAATTGGTAATGTTATGGGCAAAACACTGGCGTACATCGGTACCTGATGCACAATCTCATGAATATTTTTATTAACAGGTAACTGCGCCTTTCGCATGTGTGCTTTGGTAGGAAGCAGTAGTGAGACTGTTCGCCAATTTCAATTTAGGCTGCATTCCACTGTGCAATACTCCGTAAAAACGCCCCTTTATTGTAGCAATGGCGTGACGAAGGTGGGGAGATTTCTATTGTTTTAAGATTTACTTACATAAATTAAGACTTAAAGCGAATTTCTCATTAATGTCGTTCTTGTATCATGTTCGTGCACATTCTTCTTCAGCGTCATCCTGTTGTCGGCTTTGTTGCTCGCCCTTTTAATTTTTCGTATTTTCTTTTCTTTCTAGGTTGGCAATTGTGTGGGTAAACGTAATTATCGCTTCTTTTATCTGTTTCTAGTCTCGTTGGCTTTTTTAGCCGTGTTCATATTTTCATGCTCTGTGACGCATTTAGTATTATGTAAGTAAAGATGTCTTAATTAAAATTAAACACAGCGAGAGACGACAGCAACGACGACGACGACGATAACGATGACGACGACAACGACACACTTTCAAAGGGACGACAACCGCAAAAATAACCTTTGAAATTCCATTTTATCTGTTATTTTTTATACTTCAACGTTTTTCTGTGCGTTTTTTGTTTGTTTTGAATTTTTCATTTTTTCTGTTTCTATTTTGTTTTCGTGTCTTTCTTTCTGGTGTAGTAATGAAAACTGAACAGGAAGTATTTGAAGTTATTAAAAAGGCACCATTCACCGTGATTGTGGTTTTTATCTGCTTCTTCTCCATCTGGTCTGTGATCGGTTTGGCGGGATTTCATACGTATTTAACCACCAGTGATCAAACAACAAATGAAGATGTAAGTTTTAGGTTGAATGCCCACAACACCCACCTTTGCACACCCACTTCTGCTTGATTGGAGCGCACTGAACTGAAGTTTATGTTGTTTTTTCTTTTTCCTTTTTTACTTTTTATTTGTCGTTGCAGCTCAAAGGCTCATTTTCTTCCAAAGGCGGCCAACGCAATTTAAATCCATATTCCCGGGGGAATATTTGCTTAAATTGCTGTCATATTTTATGCGGTCCTATGACACCGTCGTTAATAGATAGGTAAGTACTTAAAAAGGGTGGTCTAAATTCAAGTTTCTTTTTGAAAACTCAGTGAACAGAAATTATTTCTTGTCGGCACAAACATTCCCATTAGTTATGGAACATCACATCATCGATTTATTAAACTTGGCTGGCCTCGCAGTAGCGCATCCTGTCAACGGAATTTTCCTAGACCTTCGTGACGGCTTCCTCGTTGAGCGACATGATTGAATTACGTCGGTTCAACACCCCACATAAAAGTAAAGGGGTTCAAAACGCAGCTTCGATATGGCCATTTGATATCGTCGAGACGGCCGATTAACGAACTTGGTACTCAAAAGATTCAGTCAAGGCGAAATTGTTCCGGTTAGCAGTCGCATTCTCTAGATAGTAGAGAGTTCCCCATAAACGAGTACAACGATGTCAGCACTGAGATGTAATGAAAGACCGTCCTGACAAATGGAAGCTATTTTGGGGTCCGTGTCCAAGTGTTTTTTTTTACGAAGCGCTATCGCTCTGGTTCATGCTACCATATGAAGGCCGACACTTGTTTGTCCCTATGCGCCGAAGCATGACTTATATGGATCCTTTTGATGTCAAAATCGCTGCTCCGATGTGGCCATCGATTGAGGCGCAGGCAACCTGCTGAAACCAAAGATTGTACAAGTCAATTTTTTCAATCTCCGGTCCCACATAATTTCTTAGTTACGCTCAACGTTTCCAACATAACTGTCAAGGAAATATGTGCCAATTATGCCACCACACCAAACTTCCACTTTCTGAACTATTGGCTCCAATCCCCAGATGAAACAGTTTTTCTTGTTACCCTGCCTGCTGAGTTGAAAAGCCCTTGGTTTGAAAATATGATTATGCGAACAAAATCGTTGTTCGTTTCCAGCTCAAAGGCCAAACTAAGAAGCAAAATCGACGCAGATTATCCTTTGCCTTCAATTGTAACAACAAGCAACGGAAAGGGTAGTTTAAACTTGGTAAAATCCAGTACTTGTCGACCCTGTATCAAACATCGATGACGGCGTATAATACCAGCTAATCAGCCTAGAGGAAGACAATGCTGCAAGCGCGTAACTTTACCAAACTTCCTTTAATATCTCATAAACAACCAAATTTAATATCTCATAAACAATCAAAGCTCTATACCGTACAAAACGCTCAAAAACGGAAACGATAAAAATGTAATTGGCTCAAAAATTCAAACATCGGTATTTATACGGTAGAATCTCCGTCGCGCAAGAATAAAATGAACGATCGCCCTTGCTATATATATTTCTGGCCTAGGCAACACTTAGTGTTGCCTGGCGCCATGGAATTAACTCGTGCACATTTTCGTGCGATCATTTTTCACAACTTTCGTTGTGGGTTATCACGACAAGAGTGCATCGATGAACTTAAATCTTTGAATGGCGATGAAGCACCATCCTATAGCACTGTGAAAAACTGGTTTAATAAATTTAAACGTGGCCGACGCTTGCTCAAAGACGAAGGTCGTCCAAAAACGGCCACTGTGCCAGAGAACATTGATGTCGTGCGTGAACTGATAATGCAAAATCCTCATGTAACATACCGTGAGATAAAGGCATCCTTGGGCATTTCTTCCACCAGCATACATTCGATATTGCATGAACACCTGGCCATAAAGACGGTTTGTACTCGTCGGATCCCGCACAATTTGACAATCCCTCAAAAAAAAGACTCGTGACGGACGATTGGTGCAAAGAAATTTTGAAAAATACGATCGCGGTATTTAAAAAGACATTTATAAGAGCGTCACAGGTGATGAATCATGGATCTATGCGTATAAGCCCGAAACAAAACAGCAAACGACCGTGTGGGTCTTCGAAGCCGAGTCAAATCCAACGAAAGTTTTTTTTGTGGAAAAAGCACTTCGAAGCAAATGGACGCCTGTTTCTTCGGCAAAACTGGTCATGTGACGACTGTTCCACTCGAGCAAATTATGATGGTCAATTCTGAGTGGTACACCACAATTTGTTTGCCTGAAGTCTTCGGAGAAATTCGAAAAACGAACAAGAGAAGACGAATCATTGTGCACCATGTCAATGCGAGCTCTCACACATCGGCTCAAACCAGCTCCTTTTAGACCGGCCAAAACGTCGAATTGATGGGTCATCCGCTGTAGAGCCCGACTGGCACCCAATGACTACTTTTTATTCCCGCACATCAAGAAAAAAAATGCTTGGTCAACGATTTTCGTAGCCAGAAGATGCTGTTGAAGCGTTCAAAACCATATTTTGGAGGTGTCTAAATCGGAGTGGAAAAAGTGCTTCGACAATTGGTTTGATTGAGCGCATGTATATAAATCAGGCTGGAGAATACTTTGAAAAACAATTAAACCATTTTTGATGATAAATATATATATATATATATATATATATATATATATATATATATATATATATATATATATATATATATATATATATATATATATATATATATATATATATATATATATATATATATATATATATATATATATATATATATATATATATATATATATATATATATATATATATATATATATATATATATATATATATATATATATATATATATATATATATATATATATATATATATATATATATATATATATATATATATATATATATATATATATATATATATAGCAGCCCTCGTATTTGGGTTGAAATAAAAAAATTATGATCCTTCGAAAAATTTATTTTGTATTTAAATTGTATTGAACAGTAAGAGAATTTTAAAATTACATGGTTTTAATCGGCAAATGTCGACCTTCGCTATTCACACACTACGGCATACGTTTTCTGAAGTTTTCGTGAACTCTAACAAGCATGTCGACTGATATTCTCCCAATCAATATTGTTCCATGGTTTTGGGAAGTTTGATATACAACTTCGACCTCAGGTAACCCCAAGGAAAGAAACAGATGAATACAACAGATGGATAAACCTGGTGAGAGTGCCGGCCAGTTCACATCACCCCCAAAAGAGATAGGCCGTCCAGGAAACATTTGCCTCAAACAATTCATGGTAACCCTCGCTGTGTGTACAGTGGCATCATCCTGTTGGAACCATGCATCCTCTAATAGCATTGCCTCAAGAGCCGGCTGAAAAAAATCCTGTATCGTAGTCAAGTACCGCTCGGAGTTCAAAGTTACAACAAGACGGTTATCCTGGAAAAAGTGAAGGCCATTGATGCCTACTCGTGATATGGCGCACCACACAGTGATGCGGTCCGAATGCAGAGGTGTCGGGTGAAGTTCTCTGGGGTTTGTTTCACTCCAGTACCGCATATTTTGTTTGTTTACACACCCACTGAGGTAAAAAAGTGCCTCATCAGAAAAGAACACAATTGCGTCACGGGGTATATTTGAAAAATATTTGAAAAGTACGCTTCAACACAAAATGACCTCTCCTTACGTGTCCAATGCATGATGACAACTGAACGGCAGACGAATACAAATCTCTAGTCAGCCACTATACGCCACGCACACTCTCCACTCTCTTCGACCAATAGTGCCGCCACAGCCGGCAGTGCAAAAAAGCAAATTACCGCTCCACCCTGTATAAGGCTGCCCCAGCCATTTAAAGCTGAACGGTTTTATTTAATTAAAAAAGCCTTGCCAGGTAATCGGAATCTCTGCGCTAATGTTCAACATTAACATCAAATCTGCAGACCAACGGCTTTTAAATGGACCTATCCCAATTCTAGTTTTCGTCATTAGGGTTTTCAAACTTTTAGTTTTTCCTGCACAAAATGAGCGATGATGACATCTTAGGGTGTACCGACCAGTGAAGATGCCCATGTTGAGATTAACGGGGAAGAAGAACCAGGGATAGTACGGTTTGCATCTACCAAAGCGATATTGAGGCAACATTCTGGAAACAAAGTTGATGCTTGCAGGTGCAATTCCGAGGCAATAAATTTCGTTTGACTTTCTTAGATCCACATTAAGCTAAAAAATAACGTCAGACTTGAAATTAAACGAAGAAACAAATTATCAAATCTACGAATTAGTCCTAGAGGACGGTTAAATTTTTAAGGCCGATGTTGAATGTGAAACACATCTTAACGTCATTTTTTTTCTGCATTTCCTTTGATATTTCTCAATTTCAGACTAACTCAATTTGAATGGATACACAAACCAGGTCTGTAGGAGATGTGAAAACACCAGTGCATGCTCGAACAGCTCGTACTGCAGAAACTATTGCTGCTGTTCGCGATAGTGTGGCTGAAGAGCCGTCCACCTCAACTCGTCGTCGTGCCCAACAATTGCACCTCTCACGCTCGTCGTTGACGAACATTATCCATAAAGACACGCTTACAAGGTGCAATTGACTCAAGAACTTAAGCCTTTTGACCATTCCAAACGTCGTTAATGGCCAGAATGGTGGCAAGAAATGACAATAGTGAATGATCGGCCCTTAAAATTTAACCACCCTTTATAAAGTAAATTTCACAACACTGTCGACCTGCCTTAAAAAAAGTTTGTTGTCATTGTCACTAGTGACAAGCACCATTAACTACTCGTTTCGAAAGATGTATGGACCAACGACACCTCCGATCAATGTCCACACCTTGCAGTTAGCCACAATCGATGCAATGTTGATGTTCATTCTACTGCAGTGGATTACTCTCTTCTACGATTAGTTAATTTTATTTTTTTTACACATACGTTCTGTATTGCTGAGAATGATTTTTCGTCACGATGTGAACCTGATTCCAACGGCCTCAGAGCCCTGACAGCAATCTTACAGCATAACGACCTTGAATCGGCAAACACAAGAAGAGCCTATTGGAAACCCGCTTTGTGTGTAATAACCAAAATAACCATTTTTGAACATTTCCATTATTCGTCACAGTGCCTAGTGTCATAGCATATCATCACTGAGAAATTTAATTAATTAAGACATTTGTTATCCTTTCAATTATTTTCCAACACGTTTATGATTGTCTTCTTTCTAGACGTGGCGTAGCTACCGATGAATACATTTTACAAATGCAACAACACTCAAGTCCTCGTCATCCCTTGAGCGACGTGATAAGTGCCACCCATGTGAGTAGTGGTGCCATGATCACCTCCCAGCCCATCATCGCCGGTGCCGGTGGTGGTATTAGTATAGGTGGTTCCGACCTAAAGTCAAGATACTACGATGAGGTAAGTCGCCATCACTCACCGCTCCTGCCCCCAAATGGTTGCGTGCAAACTTTTTGTTTTTGTTTTCTTACATTTTCAAAACTCTCGGTGTATTTTTTTACCAAATTCCTATGAGAGCACCAGTTACTGAAAGAAAAACCTCTAAAGAACAACTTTTTTTGAAACTAATAATGCACTGATCAAATTGTTTTTTGTTCTTTTTTTCTCCGTTTATTTCTCGTTGCAAAAAAAAACATCGAACACTTGCCAAAAACACACACCACGCCACGTATCACGTATTGAAAACGATATTGAAATTCATAACCAAAAATGAACGTGACAATGATAATTGTTCAACTCGATCTCAACACAACACACATCCATTAACATATACATGCATACAACAACTGCCACTTGAATCGTTAACAACAACAACAACTCCATGTCTCTCTTTATCGTTGGGTGTTTCCTTTTTATTTTGGGTTCATTTTTGGTTTTAACTAACATCCCATCCGACCACTGGGGGCCACTGTGCTATGCCGCAGTCGAATACCTCGTCATCGGCCATGGAGGCGGGGAGTGCTGCAGCCACAGCTGGCGGCGTTTATAGGCCGCGCAGCTATGACAATTTGCAAAACGGTAAGTCACGCAACAAACATCATCACAAAAAACAAAAACATCAACATCAAAAATGTTCACTACAAACACTACTACCACCTGCTCATCAATTTAATAACAAATACCAAAAACAACAAGAGCTTCAGTTACATCACGATACAACGCCAAGTGCATTGGCCACACCATCGCTGATGCACTCACCAGCTGCCTCATCGTACCGCTTGAATCTCAAGCGCTCACTACACCTGCCCCTGTCGCCGTCGTTCGATGCGCGCAACTCACCGCTGCCGCTGCTGCATCACCATCATCCGCACCATCACCAGCCGGCCACGTCGGTGGCCACGACAACAGTCCAGCCTGCCCTCACGCCCGTCTCGGCCACGGGCATCTCGCTGCAGCAGCCGCCACATGCGCAGCACCAACAGCCGAAACGTCCTTCCACGCTGCAGTTGCAGGCGTCGACGGTGATCTCCGCCAGTACAACCACGCTGACCACAATACACACGACGGCCCCGCAGGCCCCGGCGCCCACGGACTTCAAGTACTATTCGCCACAGCGCAGCACGGACTCGAACCTGCTGCGCAACTTCCCCTTCAACAAGGGTCGCGGCATGCGGCGCCAGTCTACGCAATCGGTCGACTCGCAGAAGGTTGTCATCCCCGGCTACCAGCCGCTGCCGATGCGGCCGCGCTACAAGCACCAGGACGTCATGTTCGAACTGAAGTCGCCCACGAATCGCCTGACCATACGAGAGTGTGATTTTGGTGGTGGCGGTGAGCCATGCGACGATGATCAATCGATTAAAGATAGTCAAATATTTCGTGTTAGTAAAAGAAATCTTTATATGAATCACCGATCACCCTGGAAGGAGCGTGATCGCTACTCGAATCTCTATGAGTATTCATTTAATATCGATCTTAATTCAATTATAGAAGATGCGGCCGGTAGTGATTCGTCATAGTACGAAATCATCAGCATCATCTTCTTCTTCTTCTCGAGAACTGCATCTCCAACAAACAACATGTTGTTTGTTCGTGTGTTGTTTGTGTGCAGGTTGTTTATTTGTTTGTTGCCACCTTCCCTCTTCGTCTGGCACGAAGAGGAAGATCACTGTTGTCAATGATGACAAACCAAAGACCAAATATTGGTGGTGGTTCAGCGATTCGCACTCGAATTGCATTCGATGCGGTTTCTTATTTCTTTTGTTGTTTCTTTGTTGTACAACCTGATTTCGAGAAGAGCGCGCTACAGTTGGAACGCTTTAAGTTTTTGGAGATATACGCTTAATTTGGATTTATTTCAAAAAACAAAATCAAACCTTTTCTTTTTGTGTATATCCCCCATAGCCCCTGGCCCCAAGTCATTTTGTTTGAAGCCTCTGTGAGGTGTAAAGCCCACCCCACTCCCCCGTTTAGTTGTGTTGTACTGATATATTATTTTGAATGCATGTCTGTATGTGTTGGTTTCCCTGTATGTATACGGTATTCTTAAGTGTTATAGTTCTCAGGAGAGCTATACTTTTAGCAAGTCCTTGTATATATTTTAGGAAGTTCGGGGAAGCTTTCTTGAAAAACATTTATGTACCAATTCTGGCTTGCGATAGTTTAATCAATTTTTAAGCTTGGATCCTAGTCTCGAAGAGGACTAGCTACTGGTTTGGCTTGTAATTCGCTTGAATTTAATTAAAGACGAGTCAGACAATCCTCTTAAGTAGAAAAAGAAAGAAACAAAAACTTTAATAACCGGAATAATTTTTTTTTATAAATCTGCAGGAGGTTTTCTCTTGGTCGCCATAGACATGTATTAATTTTGAACTCTGTTTTTTTTTATATTCTAGTTTATGTTTAAGTTAAAATACAGAGTTTACAACAAATTTAATTACTTAATTGGAGATTGTAGCACACACAAAAAGAATACATTTGAAGTTAGACCTGTATATTGAAATTACATTTGTAAAATGTACTTCAACTCATTCTTTGGTGCGCTAAAAGCCTTATTTTTAGACATGAAAAACCTTTCTAATACGTTTCCACCTCAGTTGATCTGCGTGCGTCACGTTGACTTGCGACGTCCTCTGTTTCACATTCCTTGAGGGTTCCATTAACGAAACTCTTTGGTGATATCTTGGTTTTTACTTTTCAGGATGTGACCAATCCAGAGTCGGTAATACCTTTTCCCGCTTTATGTCGAGCTTTCTTAGAGATCGCACTACACGAGTTGTTGTAGATGGGCTCTTATCCAACAAACATAGGCTGACCGAAAATGTACCACAGTGTCGATCTTTTGAGTTAGACTGTAAATCGAATCTACTGCTTCGCGGATGACAGCAACCTGTGTCATTCATATTTATTCGACCTTAGCCCGAGTCTTCAAGATATTGAAAACAAAAGGCGAATTATGGATGAACCACTTGGCCGGGAATTTATGTACATTCATATTGGGTGTCGAATAAATAGAGAAGATTTTAATGCGCGTGTAAATGTTCTAAAGCGCATCGTCTAGAATGTTTGGAGCCGTCTGGAAAAACTCTTTCCATCTAGTGAGTTGTTCTTTATTCGTAGACAGCACGTTACCTTGTGGATCCTTAATGTTAGGTATGGGATACAGTTTCCGTCCAAATAATACCCGGAATATATTCAATCAATACTCAATTGCTCCATTTCTGCTTTGCAAAAACTGGAAAATGTTCTTTAACTTTCTATTTGAGTTGATTGAAATATCGACATTTCCCCATATCGTGCACATGAACCTCAAAAATACAAGCCATAGAAACTCTTTATGAAATTGACACTCTTTGCGTCCTCCATAGAATGGAGTGTTGCCATTCCGTTTGCAACTGGATCTAGGGGTTTAATTTTTATAAGGCCATATAAAAATGACAAGGTTGCATTTGCATTTACGGAGCGGCCGTATTTGCTTCTGGTCATAGGAGCAGTTCCTGTTTTGGGCGAACTATGGCCTAAACGAGGACTGCTGGTAAAGACAAACTTAACACCTCATAAAGCGGTCGGGACATTTAGGCTTCGTCCTTTTAGACGTTTAGTGATAAACATGTATGTACGAGTAAATATGAAAATTAAAGAAAATTTCATAACAAATCGATATGTGGAATTAAACATAGAATTTTTTTTTGTATCAGTGGCAAACAAAAATACGGTCCTCCTGACCAAAAAAGTTTACTGTAGATATTATAATTTTACTCTTTAGCCACTTATTACATTTAGTGCTGATCAAATTTCGCATAATGCAATACGAGTGACCCATATCAAATTCTGGTAGAAATTGGGCTCAGTCGGTCCATGTTTTTTAATAGCTCCCAACACCAAAGTCCATACCGATTTGAGGTCCTGTTACTCTATAAACTAATTTTAAATCCAGTCTGTTTAAACTGGAACATATCACTTCATATTCCGTACCGAATTGAGGACCCTCAGACTCTAGAAATCGCAATTAAAATTCTTAAAATTATATACACACAGAGCAAAAAATTAGTTGAAAATCGGTTGGAACCCTAGAAATTTCGTTGCAAAAGTAGAATTTTGGTTGCAATCACCAAATGTTTATTATCGTAATGGATATCCGCAAGATAATAAAATTAGTATTGTACACATAACTAATTGATCAGTGTTGTGAATAAACCAACTGGTTGTTTTGGCAACCAACTAGTGGTTGTGGCAACCAGCTGGTGATTGTAGCAACCAAATAAATTATTAGCATACCAAAAACGCGTTGTGTAATAGTAATTTTTAAAGAGGCTTTATGAAATAAAATAATTATTACTAAACTTAAGCCCATCGATTAACCTAATATTTTTAGTAAAAATCTTCCAAAATAATTTTCTCTTTTTCCTCGATGTGAGCCTCGCTATATTTAAGAGCACTTTTAGGGTATTAACAATTTTCTGTCTCTTCGTATGTTCCGCCGATTTCTGTTTCAATTACTGAAATTTACCAGCTAACATTCGGTTGGATTACTCGAGGTGCATACAACCTGAATCATTCGGTTAGCAAATTCGGTTGTGGCAACGAATCTGTTCTCTGTGTGTATAAATAAATATGTCAGTAAGTTACAATATTTAAGGTCTTTGTCTTGGTAATGATTTATATTTTAATTCTTGTACCACGTTCTTCATAGGTAGCTTGTAAATTATTCCGGTTATTAAATGAGCAAAAATTGCAAATATACAATTTCTTATTTTAATCGCACAGCTCTGTGTAAAATTTTCAACTCGGAAAAGTTATTGTTAAACGTTTAGCAACTGGAGTGTATCAGTAAGAAACTTTTTAATACTTGCAATTAGGAGTTTTCCTAAAAGACTCTCCTTTATTTTTCTGCAACAAAATAGAGTAATACAAACCTA
The DNA here is from genome assembly GCA_963513945.1 of Hydrotaea diabolus. Classification (NCBI taxonomy): domain Eukaryota; kingdom Metazoa; phylum Arthropoda; class Insecta; order Diptera; family Muscidae; genus Hydrotaea; species Hydrotaea diabolus. The sequence continues at coordinate 179,171,090 of OY740719.1, forward strand.
AAAAGCAATTTTTTGCTTAAAAATATCCCTAAACAGTTTCAATATGAGCAAAATAAGAAAACATCCGCTTTGCATTACACCAAAATATAGTTATGTGTATTAGGGCTGTTCACTTCATAGTGGGAAAAAATTGTCGTATCTTGCATAGCAGCTTATTTTGTGCCACTGGGTTAGTAAAAAATACCTACAAAAAAGATATTCAATCGAACAACATTAAGAGTTTGCTAAACGCTCCCAAAGATATATTTCCTTAGTATTTTATATTTTTACCCGGTGTCGATTTGTAAATTTGAACTTAAAGATGATGGTTGGTAATACAGGGAGGGCCAAAAGTTACCATGGGGTAAAAACCTTTTTTTACTCTTTCGTTTATTAATTCTTTTTATTTTCTTTCTCAGATTATATAATATTCAAAATGAAAATTTTTTTACACTAAGTATGGAAAATAATGTCACTTAAATGACCCCCGTTTTCAGCTTAGCACTGATGGGCTTCCATAACATCTTTTAAAATTTGTGTCTGTAGCGTTCGAATTTCTGCAACAATGTTGGCCTTAAGTTGAAGGATTGTCTCGGGCTTGTTCACATATACGCGCTCCTTCAAATAACCCCAAAGAAAATAGTCGGGTGCTGACAAATCTGGCGATCGCGCTGGCCAAATAATTTCCGAATTTCAGGAAATTTTTCGCTCTCTAAAAATTTGACTTAAAAGTGCTATTGTGTCTCGGGCAGTTGCTTCATCCTGCTGAAACCACATCTCAGGTCTGTTTTGAAGAGCTGGACGTAAACAATTTTCTATAATAAACCGATACCGCTCTCCATTTACGGTTACTGCAATTCCATCTTCATTCTCGAAGAATTAAGGCCCAATGATATTTGCAAATGTGATTCCACACCATACTATACGTCTAATAGGTTGCAATGGCTTTTGGATTTTTAGAACCTTAGAACCTACAGTTCTGCTTATTAATAAAGCCATTCAACTGAAAATGAGCTTCATTAGACATATCTTTGAGTCAAAATAATTAATCGCTGATTTAAACAATAAAATTTTATTACTCTGGTGTTTTTGTTCAGTTGCTAATCTCTCCATTATTTATTCTTTAAATCTTAATTATATAATTTGAATATAAAAAAGTCTTATAATTAATATAAACGAAAAAGTTATTACATTTTTTAACCCCATGGTAACTTTTGGCCCACACTGTAGGTAACTCACTTACTTGCTGTGAGCACCTATTACTCAGTTTCTTTCCTTTACTCAAAAATATGTAAGCAGAGCATTTGATGCAGAAATTAAGTCAGTTTCTCAAAAAAAGAGTAATCGGTGCTCGAAAAGTTATACTAAAAGCCTATAAAGCGCGATAACCAGATTATACAATATGTGACAGCGCATAGAGAAAGGGACCTAAGGTTAAAAAAAACAATTTTCCTTTTTTTGATGTGGATAACATCTGAGCATCGAATGAGACCGATCCCATGACCCAAAAGTGTTCATTCCCAGAGATATGCGCGTTTTATGAAAGATACTCGTATTTAAATCTTTAAAATGGCTTTCCTGAACAAAACTGGTGTTTACCCTTAGGTCCCTTTCTATTTTGCGCGTCACATATGTACAGTGTTTTTATGTAATGCTGGCTATTACATTTTGTTTACATTATATGTCGTAGAGCTCAATTAAAAACTCCTTTAAGCAACCTCTAAATATTTTTCGATTTGTTTAAATTTTTGCTTAAAGCAGTAGTTATGAAAAAGGAGCCAAATAAGCTACTATGCATAATCAAATTCAATTTTTTTTTATCAGCCCTAATGTGTATATAGAATCCCAACTCTAACACGGTTTTTTTCAACCCAACACGTTCACACTGAAGTTTCCCAAAACAACTGATTAAACATTTGCGTTTCCTGTGAAGCATCAATGGTGCTGATTATAAATTAAGTGTTATTTTTCATGAGTTTGAACTGAGTTGCCGCCTGCCTGCTTTAGAACGTAGTGAGTAGATGATAACCTTTTAAGTTTTAACCTTCCAACAACAACAGAAACGCCTTACTTCCCCTTACCAAATGAACGCTGTAAAAGTGTAGTATGATCCTGACCAGACCCTCCCACACACATAACCCCTTTCTGTTGTAGTTCTAATGATGCCGCCTAGACTAGTCTCGCTCGACCCGCCCAACCCGCCTTTGCCCCCCTAACAACCAACCAGAACTAACCACAACCACTTACCCACCAAATTATGTAAAATGGAACACACCCTATGGTTCATTTAAATTTTTCATTACTAGAGCACAGTGTTTAAATAGTATTCTCCTATCGCCGAAAAGCACTCAACTGCTAATATACGGGATTGTTTGAAGACAATTCAAATATTAACGGTTAAGTGATTTAGTTTCAAAAATTAACAAAAACAAAACCATAAAACAATTATCCTTATTTTACCATTCATTTTTTATTTTACTCCAAATAAAACTAAAAACACCATAAAACAAACGAAGATGACCGACAACAAATTCACGCAGATCATTCAAATTTTATTTGAAACATTTTATTGGTTTTTTGTTCTGCATTTTGTATTCCATTTATTTTTAAATTTAAAAAAAAAACACCGCCACCTCCAACTGTAACATGAACGAAAAGAGCGCGATAACTGAACACTCATTCTACCAATTCAACTTGAGATTTCCGATGGCTGATGACGCGTTTTCTTTTTCGTAATGAAAGAGAAACAATCAATGTCTGTGTGTGTGTATCTGTGTGTGTATAAAGATATTTGTTGATAAACAAAAGCGCTTCCTAAAACAAAATATAATAATAATAAAATAATTTAAAAAGACAGTTTATATAATTTATTACAAGAACAATTAACCACTTAAAGTTTATATAAATGTTATAGCTCTGCTACATGCCAATCAGTCTGTGATTTTGATGTTGATTTTCCAAAAAGAAACATGTGTCATTTAAAACATTTAAAATATCAAGAATTCTGCACCAAAACTTAAGAAGTACGACTTCATTTGATGGTATTAAAATTTAGCTTTTCACCATTGATTACACAGAGCAACAGATGTTAAAAATAGTTGACTAAATCTATATAAGGATAAGTTACTTCTCATTTCAATAACCTCCACTATAAGATGGAGTGTAAACTTAATTTTTCATTCCGTTTGCAACACTACAGAAGAAGAGTAATCTGGTCCCATATTATGTTGTGTTTCTAGAATTTTTGAATGCTCACATTTTTTAGACTATCATTTTTTATAAAGTGGTGTGCTACATTCCGAGAGAAACCACATCTATCAAAATATGCGATTTCTAAGAACAAATATTTTTTCAAACATAAATCATGCGCTTCTCCATTTCCAAGCTTAGACAAAAATCAACAATTGAAGGGAATCGGTTCTTACTTTGTATAATGTTATTAATGTAAAGCTAATGCTTTTACTGATGTGAACTTACAACATATAAATTTTAACGTTGTAATTCTTTTTAATATACAGGGTGATCCATTTAGAGGTATTTTTTCCAAAATACAAAATTGAAATCAAGTGTGGAAACTTTATTGTTCATTCGAAAGGAAATGTTATGCCATTTTTTTTTTTTGAATAAAATTTCCTTCAAATGTTGACCGCAACTACGCCTCAGGGTGTCCATTCCGAGGGTCCAATTTTAGATGACTCGTTCAAGCATTTCGACCGGTATGGCGTTAATGACACGCATAATATTGGCATCCAAAACCTGAATCGTAGCTGGCTTGTCAGCATAGAATTTACTTAGCTTCTTTTGGTGTGATATCACACGATCTAGGAGGCCAACTCACCGGTCCAAAACGTAAAATTAGCTGCTCTTCAAAATTACCTATCAATAGATCCATTGTTTCAGCAACTGTGTGGCAATTGCCTCCGTCCTGTTGAAACCAAATGTCGTCAAGAAAACGGGCTTAAATTTCAGGCAGCAAAAACACCGATATCATGGTGCGATTGCGAGCACCATTCACGGTTTCGATCCGGCCATCATCATTTTTAAAAAAATATGGAGCGATGATTCCACCAACCCATAAACCGCACCAAACCGTGGGTAAAATGTTAACTCTGGAACCACTTCTGATTGCTTTTCAGCCTAGTCACTGAAAATTGTGGTCGAAAACAGTGGATCTTCTCATTTCATTTTCCAAATTTCAGTTGCACAATTTGGAGACGTTGTTGCGGTGTAAGTCTTTTCATGATGAAATGGCAAACAATACTGAAAATAAAAAAATAGAGTTAAACACAGCACACGCGTTATCTGTGAAAAAACCCATATTGAAAAAAATACCTCAAGATTGATCACCCGTTACATGTGCTAAAAAACTATTTTGATTGGGTACACAAGGGTACATACATCTAGTCGATTTTAAACCCTAATATTTTTGAATATTCGGAAAAGCACACACAAAAAATTATGAGAAAATGTTTCTAAATCGAGCAAAATCGGAATGTACCTCATGGACGAAATTACAAATTCCTGATCGTCGCAAAATCCTAAGGCGATCTAACCGTCTAATATAACCTAAACCGAATTAAGATAGAATCCATTTGTTTGGCGATGGCTTACGGCATTCGCCCATTTAAGATTGTTAATGGGCGATATCGACCCAGGGGGAATATGTTTCCCTTTAGGGGACTAATGCTAGCTCAAAAAAAATATTTTTTAAGTATATGTGACCCGGCCTATGAAAAGGTGGCTTATGACTCATCTTTTACTTTGGCTTTTATGACTTATCTTTAACAGCTGTTTCTCGCAATTTCTTTTTTGAGTCATAAGCCACCTTTTCATAGGCCGGGTCACATATGCTGAACAAATCAGAAATATTTTCGGACTAACAACGGTTTAAATTGGGAATTATAGTTGAGACGCACTTTCAACCTCCAAATAAGGCATAGTTTTGAATCATGGGACTCAAAAAACAGCCTGTATGAACAAAAAGATCTACCTCTCTCTCTAAATCTCTAAAAAAATCTCTAATCTAATCTAAATAAAAAATCTCTAAGGATCCTAAAGATGGACCGATGGCTACTCAAATTAAAGCAAATCTAGCAAAGTACCCATCGGTCCATATTGACTGCTGGTAGATCTTTTTGTTCATACAGGCTGTTTTTTTGAGTCCCATGATTCAAAACTATGTCTTATTTGGAGGTAGAAAGTGCGCCTCAACTATAATTCCCCATTTAATCTAATCTAAATGTGGATTTATTTAAGGTTTTTATCTAAGATTAGGTTCGGATGTGTGAGCCAAAGTGGCCTATAAAATTGAACTTAAATCAAAGCAAATTTCGTAATGAATCCAAATATGAATTTATTTTGAAGAATATGTGTAAAAATTAAGATTAATCAGAGGACACTAATGAAAATATAACATGGCGCGCTTTGCTCATGACTCAGTTTCATTTAAAACATTAAATAGTTTTTTCAACAATTCAAGTTTCCTTTAAAAATTCTGAGCCCTTTTTCTGTACATCATTTGCGAGGTAACGCTGGGGAGTTTTTTTCAACTTTGTTAAAGTTTTTTAATTTATAATAGCAAATAAGGCCCGGAGTTTTTTTCGTTACGCTGTGCTTTTCCTAACTTTCAGTTGTATAAAAACCAATGAAATATAAATTGAAAACTTACAAAAACTTTATGTTTTTCTAGTATCGACATAGAAAAGTCAATTCATATATTGATTGTATGTTTTGGACACTTATTTCAAAGTGTTTTATTCCACCGGAAGTTTTAAAATTCCCAACGTAAGAGAGAAAGCATCAGTGTACCCTTTTACTTTGGATATTTTTTCCGCCAAAAATCGCGTTTTCTTCCCTTTAATAAAGTGTAACCAAAAATTAAAAAATTTAAATTTCGAAAAGTCCTCGCAGCGTGACATGGAGAAAGCGTTTATTTAACGAAATAACCTTGATTAATTGATTTGAATTATAAAAACGTGACCTTTTTGCACAGTTTTACGTTTTTAACTCGTGCAATTATTTTTACCTGCTCTAAGCAGCAATTGTACTTTTTTAATCACCTAGAAATTTTGGCTTCCATCCAAATTGTTTTCAAAGCCGATCGCTTTTTTGTCAGCGTTTTTTTCTACATTTTTCTAGAGTACTCGTAAACTAAGACTTCATTCCCCAACCCTTAACGAGGTCCCAATACAAAAGAAACCTGTTTTTTCACTAACCGCACACAAAATTTGCCTTCGATTTCGGATTAGATGTGTTTTCAATACTCCCATAAGTTAAGAGTCCACGTTATTTTTCAAAGAGTGAATTACTCTACAAGCTAATTAGATCAGGTTTGTCATATGAGAAATAAATAGGATTAGTAATTAGTAATCCTAGACTAGCTCATTGCAAGATATACAATTCCGCCATACAAAAATAGATTTAACTTTCGTTAACACAACAAAACCTTAGTCAAATCTGTTCTGGTTTCCACAAAAATATCCGATTTCAAACGAAATCCAAATCGCTCAAAGTCCTAAAACGCTTTTTTCGCAATCATGCGATTTTAGCGGGAATTTCAAATCAGCAAAAATTTCATTTTCTTAGGTTTCCTTTAGTAAACAAGAACAGCTGCAAAACTTCTATTCCTTTTGTTTCTGTGTTTAACCAAATGCGAATAAATCGCATGCATATATTTTGATTTCTGTGCAAACCCATTGAGCTTGCATAATACCAACCAATTTTAAATCGGAAAATCTTTGCGTTCTGCGAGGACCGGAACAGGTTTCAAAATCAAATTGCGAAATTCTTGCAAATGCAGCGGTTACCGAAAAATCCCTGAATATTAAATTAAAATTTTTATGATAGAACATGCCCGAATTGCGCAGCAAAAAACTCTTTCGCAACACACGTCGAAAAAGAAATCTATTGATAGCTTTCAATGTGTAATCTCTGTAGAGGTAGTAAGAGTGAATTAAAGTTTCGTGGGCAATTGTGTGAAGAAAACTTGAAAAGTGAGATTTACAACAGTAGTTCTCATTCGTTTGGTGAGAACCCCTGTTCTTTAAGAGTTCGGCTTTTCTTTCAACAATTGCTGCGAAGCTTTATGATGAAGTTCTTCACGGACCCCATATCGCGATAAAAGCAGTTTGCAGCCACGAAAATCAATGTCATTTTGCCATTTTGATAAAAACTTGTCTTCTATTTAAATATAGATGTGAGAGGTCTTGAGCCGTATAAACCCTGTTCAATATGTAAAAGCAAAGTACCGAAAAAAATATACGAGCAAAACAATTTTTATGATCTCAACTTTAATATCATATCCTCGAAAATAAAACAATAAAATAAAATGTAGTTTACCATGCGGCTACTTGGTTCGTTTAACATGTGCTATTAATTCATCTAAAAACATTATCCTTATATTTTTTTGGTTATATGCTAAATGTTGTTGCACTGTGTAATTGAAAATAACTTGATACCCTTCTCTTTGAACTAAATAGTCTCTTATTATATGTTAATGTGTATAATGTAGAGTATGTATTTTTAAAAAATGTTACTCGTATACCTTTTATAATGTATTTATTGTATAAATCTTAAATTAAGTAATTCAAATATTTAAAGTATTTCAAAAGAAAGAATATTTTCTGTAATTGTAACATTACCTCAAAAACTACCAACACTTTCCAACCAGGGGCCTTATTCACCCAATACGTCAGCAAACAAAGTTCTATTGTAATGCAATTGCTAACAAATAAGACTGCTTCCAAAAGAAATTCAGATTTTAATTATATTTAAATCAAAATTTCCAAGATTTCGCTACAGGCCCCAGATTTCGCTACATACATAAGTAAACATACATCATTCCTTACGCTAGATTTTTTGTGAATATTGGCTTTGAGTTCCCAAAGTTACAGATTTCCCGCCCAAAGTACAAGATAACCGAGAATATTTTTCATGCTAAAGATTGGAACTTGGCCGATTTTGTAGATTTTACTTTTCCGTGAAATTCATCTACGCTGAATAATTTATTTAAGATAAATTCAATACGAACTATTCTTTGGAAACCAATTTTTTGAAAAATGCATAAAACTGCCACTATCGAAAATATTTTAATTTGCGAAGCCGTTATGTGTGAGAACCGTAATGAGGACTCCGAAAGGGATTGATGCGCGTGATCCAGAATCTTTTGAATTAGCATAAAACTGAGATTTTAGAAAACTGAACAAGGAAATTTGAATAATTTCATCAGCGGTGTCGGAAAAGTTTTTCAATTTGGTCAAAAGTTGATTGTATCAACACCCTATAAAGTCGCTTTTGCCAAAACTGTCTTTTAATAAGATCTAAACTATCCAGGAATATTTGTTATTAGATCCCATTTCTACCAAATTTCGCACATAGCATTTCGAGTGACCAACACCTATCTTTGGTGAAATTTATCCCTATCGGTAGTTTTTTTCGAATAACTGCCACAAATTACACCCGATCAAGACCAAATTTGCCATGGTTCGTTATGAGCGACCACTAATTTACTTAGGTGAAACTGGACCATATAGGTACATTTCTGTAGCCCCCATACAAATGTCTCTACCAAATTCAACTCTTAAGACGCATACTACACCCGTTTTCTATCAAATTTCGCACAGAGCATTACGAGTGGCCAAAACGAGTCTCTATATGTGACAGCGCATAGAGAAAGGGACCTAAGGGTAAAAAAATCAATTTTCACATCATTTTTTTTTTTGATGTGGACAACATCTGAGCATCGAATGAGACCGATCCCATGCCCCAAAAGTGTTCCCTCCCAGAGATATGCGCGTTTTATGAAAGTGATGGTACACCAAAGATACACGTATTTAAATCTTTAAAATGGCTCTCCTGAACAAAACTGGTTTTTACCCTTAGGTCCCTTTCTATTTTGCGCGTCACATATATGATTGCATGTATTCGAGTAGCTCCCACACAATGGTTCCTTCCGATTTTAGGCCCTGCAACTTTAGAAGTCACAAATTGCACCGAATCACGCCCAAGTTTTGTATAGTATGTTTTGAGGTGCCATAAATAACCTGTGGTGAAACTGGCCCACAAAAGTCTATATTTTTGTATAGTCCCATCCTTTCCAATTTCAGAAACTTAAGCTCTAAGACGTATATTACACCCGATTACTACCGAATTTCGCACAGAGCATAACGAGTGGCCAACACATGTATCCAGTGAAACCATATCGTTCCATGTTTTCGAGTAGCTCCCACATAAGGTCCCTCCCGATTTGAAGGTCTTGAAGATCTAGAAGTCACATTAGAAGTCAATTACACCCGAGCACGACTAAATTCTCCATGGTTCGTTATGACCGACCATTTATAAACTGAGGTAAAACTAGGCCACATAAGTCCATATTTTTATATAGCCCCCATACAAAGGTACTTCCCGATTTTACAACCTACAGCTCAAAAAGACACATATTACACCCGATTCCTACCAAATTTCGCACTGAGCCTAACAAGTGGCCAACACATTTCTTAAGTGAAACCATATCGTTCCATGTTTTCAAATAGCTCCCACATAATTGTTCATCCCAATTTTAGGTCCTGCAGATCTAGCAGCCACAATTATACAAAAAGTTGTGTTAAAAGCGTCAAAAAATTAACATTTTTAGTCCGACCTGCAGACAGAGGTCCGTAATTCTCTAAATACTGGTGTAGAGTATATCATAGTCGACCACGAACGTCTTTCCTAATAGGTTTTACTTGTTTTTGTATATTTATTTATTCTTGTATATTCTGACCCAATTTTCAAATTACAACATATTTCGAAATAAATTATTAAAAATGGCAAGACTATTTCCATTGTTTTCGCAACTTTTTCTTTAAAACGATCAAAGGTCGAAAAATAGTTTGCAGCTGTAGTTGGGTGTCGACAAATAACATAAGGTAATATCAGATTATTAAGACATAAATTATATAATTGTGTCAATCAGACGAGAGTTTGAAGATTCAAAACAGGAGGTCAAACTTAAAATTGTTAGATATTTAATAAAGGCTAAACCTATAATTTCAAGTCGACCATGAGGTCCACGGTCCAAAAGTCACTCTTATGCAGCTCATAAACCAAAGCGATTTTCGCAACACATTCAATAGCGCTATTCTTTCGCTTACATAAGAAAATGTTACTTTAGGGTTACAGCCAAGAGTATTAAGCAGCAATAGTGGTTTTTTGTCTCACCTTTTGACGATCTTCTTAGTCACTGAACTATTTTCACTTCTAGTGTTTACTTTAAGTAGGTGTTCAGGAAACTCGTTAATGACCTTTACAATCGGACGAGCCTTCCAATATTTATGTGAAACACTATGTTATTTTACTATAAAAGGAAAGTTCGAATGTACGCTACTAAAAGTAACCCTGAGCATTTAATTGTTTTCAAATTCCAAATTGTTTATGCAGTAATCTTCATTATTGTAGAGAAAGGAATAAAATTCCTGGCTCTAAGCAATGCGAGTTTTCTCCGGAATTTAAATGCCATTTTTTTTAACAAATTCGAGCTCGTTCTCTGAGGTCAAAGGTTTTTGAAATCGATTAGTGTTTTGCTTGAGGAGTAAGTAAAATATCTTCTCTTCTTATTGTACTCGTATAGTCTTTGGGTAACAGGTCCCAGGGTAATGACTCTAGAACAAACACTTGAGCAGTTTGAAAATAATACGAAATGTGTTGTAAATTATAAAATTATCAAAATGAATCATTTTAAATCGAAATTTTCAGAATCCCAGTACTATCTATGTAACATATGCAGAGCTCTGTAATCAACGACATTTATTTATAACAAAAACAAAATGTACAACCGAAGTACGTATACAAACATTGTAGAATATGAAAATATTTATGTTTTAAATAATTTTTCTAAAACAGAAAAACCCAGAGAAATATATCGTATAATAACAAAACGATAGCGATTTTTATTTGGAAACATTTTGTAACTTTTTTATATGAGGTTTCAATCTGAAATTGTTGAAATTAAACGAAAACAAAACCAAACAAAAACTAGTAAATTTATATATTGAATATAATTAATAATAAATGACGATGAAATGGAAATTTTATTAAAACAAACAAATTATTATCAAACTAGACTACAAGAGGAAAATATACAGTAAAAACCATTAAAACACAACAAACGAATAAAATAAGACGAATAAGAAAAAACCAAACAAAATTTAGCTAACAACTGCCATTTTAAAGAAACAAATAACAAGAACAAAAATCGGTATAAAATAAACAAATTATTATTGAAACAAATAAGTAACAGCAGTTTAAATTCAACAAACAAACAAAAAAGAAACCAAAACGTAAATGTATTTTAAAAATTGCAAGAAAACCAGAAAAAATCATATTTAAGTTCCTTTTACACAGAAAAAAAATAATAATAATTTTTTAAAACAAACACCGGCTCAATCAGGCCATGAATGAGTAAACCAAATAAAAAAAAACAGAGTCAATAAATATATTGTAATATTGAAAAGTATAAAATAAGTGTTAACAATAAATAAACGACAAACACTATACATAAATAAATTAACCATGTTAAAAACAACAAATACATACAAAGAAACAAAAAAACAAAATTGTTGTCATTGAAAATATTTATAAAATATTTAAAAACAAAACACAAAAATAAGAAACAAAACCAAACACTTTGTACTGGAACACAATTGATGTTGCTGAAGCTTCGAAAAACACACAAACTACATTAAAAACAAACTGGAACAATGAGGGTATTCACAATATTATGTATTTGGTCTTATATTCCATTCGAAATGTTTAAAACGTATCCAGATCAAAATTTAAGAGAAAAAAATGTGAGATCCATTGCCAAATGCTTTACATTGTGTATGCCCTTATAATATTTACTATAATACAAAATCGAATCACAGCATATACACTTAAACTAAAAGAATTTTTAAATAATATTACGTCTTTAGTATAAGTTTTAAGTTTAATTTATTTTATTTGTTATCTAATTTTTGAATTGTTTTTGTTTTTGTACTTCTATTTGGTTTAGCCACTTGTGTTATTAGCCTTATTCGTTTTTTGTTTTATTAATCTTTTTTGTATTTAAATTATAATTGAGTTTAATTTTGTTACTATTCAAAACCTTTGACTTTGGAGTGGTCTTTTCCACATACATTTCTATTTTTTCTCTCTTTCTCTCTTGTTTGAACGTACGAACAACCTCTTGTTTCTTCAAAACTGTTTCTTTTTCAAACACTTTTCTAATAACTCAATATTTGTTATTTGTTCTATCATCACTTTGTACATCATACAACCATACAACAATTCATATTTAATATTTAATGTTTAATTAAGCAAGGAGTATCTGTCCGTCCGTATATTTAGCTGAGACACTTATTTTGGCGAATTTGTCTTCCAAACTCTCTATCTATAATCTGAACAACTCAACTCTCAGAAATTTATCAGAAATGTCCGAAGTCCTAGTCTGAAATGTTTAAAACTTGGTTTGGAATAGAGTTAAGAAATTAAGTCATTTATTTTCAAATCTGAAAGAAAGCAATTTTTATTAAAATGAGTGCTGAACCAGGCCATGATCATACGAACTTACAATATAAAAATTCACAGCAATTTCAATATATTCTCCATTACCAATGAATTATGTAAACCAAAATTTCGTAATTTGGATTACACTTCCAAAATTAACTTTCGTTCCCTCCTTTAGACAAAAATAACTGAAATTCATGTAAAATGATCTAAAGTATCGTTATTGAGTCATAGACGCATTTCTAGCAATTAATATTGCCCATTTTCAAGTGAATAAGCTAAGAATTTTAACGATATCTCTGACCTATTCGTGACGGGGCAAAACGGACACTCAATTCGGATTGAGGAGATTATTTTACTTGAGGATCAGTTGGTTTCGTCCAAAGAAGGACTTTTTTGCAGAACAGTGTTATTGAAGACTCGTAAAACTGTTTACTTTTAATTTTTAGAAATTGCAAGTAATCTTTGTCAGTTTCCAATAGAAAATAAATTAAAGAAGAGACTAGAAATTAATTGGGCCGGAAGATTTCTCCTACAATTATGAAATGTGAAAGGAAGATTTATGACGAAAATTTAAAATATAAACCTACTATAACTTTCTATGAATATGACCCTTCGCCTGTGATCTCTCTTAGCGAAATTCCATGCGGAATTAATTCTATGCGAATTAATTTAATAGTTTGGCCTTATTGGTATTCATTACAGTGCCGTTTACTGACCTTGTTTTAAAAGATGGGAGAATTGATAGCTAATTTTCTTCCAGGACCTTAACTAATACGAGTATATGTCAAAAAATAGGTAATATAAAGTATAAGTATATGCCGCAACAACAGACAGCTGTGTGCAAGCCCTTGCTCTTTGAGTCAATCCGGTCTATAGAACCGGCTGTCGTGGGACTGATATTGGTCATTTTTGCCCTCGACGTTCCCTCTAATTTCCAAGTCCAAAGAGCAGTAAAATTAAAGAAACATTTAATTATTGCACTTTCTTGACCTTGAAAAACTAGCTCGATTATAGTGAAAACACCAACCTTCCACTGACGCCTTTTATACGTTGTGACGTTAATTCGGCAGTTGCAATTTTATAAGGTGCGTTTTATTTGACAAGAGAAAAATCCAATTAAAAACCCTTACTAAAGTTCGTTCACGTGAAAATTATTAATCGCATAAATAATACGATTTTCCAAAAAAAAATTTATTTCTCTGGGAAATCAAAAAAGTTTGTACAATTATGTGCAATTTCAGAATTCAGAACTTTTTTTATGGAGTTTTACATATTTTGACATGAAAATGTGATTTTAGTGCCATGCTTCAGGCAATATTTTCAAATCGTTGTCAAAAACCCAAAACTTTGTTATGGACTGAGAATATGTTGGATATTCCCGTCAAAAATCATTTGTTTTAAAAAGTTTTTGTTTATAAAAAAAGTTTTTAATTTAAAAGCAGACTTCATCAACAAATTTATGAAGATTTTAGAAAACCTCCTTGGGTTTTGTTGAATAATGTTTTTCCTTATATTTTTTTAAGTGAACCAGCCAGCTTACATTTTTTTAATAATGTTTTTCCTTCAAATTTAAAAATTTCACAAACGTATTTTGGTTTATAGAAGATTTTTTTTGATATATATTAAAGTGGTTTTAGACGATTTTTGCTGGCCAAATAAACCCTGACTATTTTTTTCGCTGTTCAATACAAGACCTTTTTTCACCGAATCATTCTAAATTTTAAATACACAAGTTACAAGTCAACTCTCTCTCTCCCCCTCTTCCTGTCGATATCAAAAACGATTTCGTTCATTTTAAAAGGTGCCTGTTTAATGAAATTTTGTTTTTCACAATATTTTATATCTGCTGGCACTTTTTTTACACCTCTGGTCATGGTGAGTGTCTCGGAGAACATGATCTTTATTGGCACCAAATTTTAGATTTTTTTTTATTGATTTGAAATAATCGCGAGGGAAGATTGGTCTTGCAGTAAACAGCAAAAAATAATAGTCCTAGTTTATTTTGCAAGCAAAAAATCATCTAAATCTACTCTAATTTAGACGATTTTAAATTATTAAATTAACTACGACAATTATTTTTTGCTGTGCACTGCAAGGCATATCTTCGCTAGCACTCTTTCTGCCAATATCGAAAATGCTGAGTAGTGCTACGAGTAGTGCTAAGGTGACAGCCCTTGGCCGAAGAATTACTGCTTCGGGTCAATCCGGTACATAGAACTGGCGGTGAGATTATATGTAACGATTGCTTTGCCTTTTATCTTTTCTGGGATTTGTCGAAGTATGACGATTTAGTCATTCGTTCATATATTCCAACTAAAAACTCGTTGATAGCGACGAATCTGATTTTCGAGTTTTGGCTTCAATCTTTTATAAAGTTTATTAGAAAAAGTATTGAGTAGTTGGCTTAAACGGTCTTGTTTCCTTTTTATGAATTGTTGACGTTCGATTTTTATGGCGTACATTAATTATTTCTGATTTTATTGTTGAATTCTAAAATGTGACTTATTAGTCTTTCTGCTTCATGATATTTAATTCACGTAAGGATACACAGAATAAATTTATTAAAAGGCATGTTCGATTCCCAGTTTTTTAAAAACAAAAAAAAAATATTTTGTTCGTTGTTCTTCCAAGATTTTCTACACTGACATATGTAAACCTTTTCGGTTCTAAAAAAATTCGCTCTATGTCCTTTAACAGGTGGCCATTAAATTCTCAATTTTAATTGGAAATTGGTTAGGTCGACTAGTATCGAGATTAAAAAATTAAATATTCATTCACGGCCAATTAAAAATTTCCGTATTTCATTGATTTTATTAAATAAAAATAAATATAAGGTGTTTTAGTTTTTTGAGCTCAGATTTTTTTCCCTATTTAAATTTGATTATTCAATTTTGTGATATGTCAAAATGCCATTATCTATATACAAAGTCTTTGACCTATTCTTCTATATGGAAAATGTTGTTTTTTTCAAAAATAACGACCTATTTAAATTCTGTCTATAGATTTTCGAATAGCTTCTTCCCAAATATTTCATACCCTACACCTTTATACAGAAATTACTTAGTACAAACCTGTGTCATGGTGTTTGGTATTCCATATAAAGATGCGGCCTTAGCCGATCATTCAATCAACTTTCTCTCTCTCTCTCTTACTGATATTTTTGAAACTTTCTGTTAGAAAATACATTTTTAAAAACATATTTTTAAACAAAATTTTCTTTAACTTTTACGCTTCGTTACCAAAAAAAACAAAAACTAAAAAAACCTAAACTAACTAAAAATGTGATTTTTGAGCGGTTTTTTAAAAACGTTTTTGTTGAGCATTTCATAACGGTGAGTTTTAAAAGTAAATAAAAAAATCTTAAAAAAAACTGTTTATTGTAAAAACAATTAAATAACGATAAATTACAACCAAAATTTGTTATATAAATATATATTTACAATATTTTCTATTCAGTTTTCAAATGCTAATTCACCTTTATTTTTTGTTGTTCTGTTGCCGTCTTTATTGCGTTAAATTCAATTAGGCGTTTATCTCTAGGTTACTTTAATTTTGCAGTAGCTTCTCGTTTTTAATTTAAACCTTTGTTATTTATTATGTTAAGAGTTTGTTTATTTATTATAATTTTTTAAATGTTAAAGAAAATTGATAAACAAAAAATGTCATCTCTTACTGTTCCACCTTTACTATACTATGTGTAATTTTTCCTAGAAAATCAAGCATTTTCATGAATTTTCATTTTAAATATGGTTTGCGAGCACACTACCAGAAATATCAAATGTGTTGGTATTGAGTAAAATATGGCGGGTTGAGATATCAATATTAAACATGCATACATATACAATTCTAGAAGGTTACTTTTAATTGTTCTAAAAGAAGGATAAAAATTAAGAATATCCCCCTTTGATTAAATATATTAAATACACGTTGTAGTTAAAAATTAAGCTTAGCCCATAGTCAGATTTGAGAACTAGAAACACAGTCTCATCCTTTAATTAAAAATCAGGTTTATAAAAAGCATGCTGGAAACTTTAATAAATATCTGCATTACACTAAGAGCCTCATACAAATACGATTTTATTATATCATCAATTGTTTTATCGCTTTTAAAATTGATACATAAGAGCCCAGTATTCTAAATTTATTAATTCGAGAAAAATTAGATAAAAATAAATTATGATAACACAGGGTGACAGAGAAAAAATACCTGGGATATGATATTATTTTTCTTGTAGATCTTGCTGAGTACAACAAGAAACCGGTTTTTAAATTTCCCAAACACCTCCAAAATCTGGAGTTACGGGTAAAAAAACAGTTTTTCGGATCTTGGTTGAATATCAACCGATTTTAAGTTTTTCGAATGGTGTATACACTTTTAAAATCATGGATGCGTTTTTACACATAATTTTTTAAAAGGAAGCGAACAATTTTTGAACTGACTAATAAAGACTGACTGATAAAGTATTCTTACGAATACAAATCGGTATCATTTTTAAAAATCCATTTGAAACTGATTGAGTTATTCAACTTTTATTAAAACAAAATTTTTTTGAAAAAAATACAATTTTTGGCAAAACTACTGAGAAATATTTGTTTGACCGTTTTTTTTTTTATCGAATATCTCAGTATCCTGTTTAAGTGACCAGCACTATTCGGAAATCATTTTTATTTTGTCTTTTCCAGTGTATACACCAATCGAAAGGCCGCAGTTTCTTCTTTCCAAAACAGCCGAAAAACTTAAAATCGGTTGATATATTCAACCAAGTTACTGGCATATAAGTGCCAAAAAATCGGTTTTTTACCCGTTACTCCAGATTTTGGAAGTTGTTGGTAAATTTCACAACCGGTTTCTTGTTGTACTCAGCAAGATCTACAAGAAAAATAATATCACTTCCCAGGTATTTTGACTTCATTCTTTTTTGTTACACTGTGTAATAAGCATTCAAACGTTTTCAGCTGTAACGTCGTTTTGAGTAGCAGAATTTGAATTATCATCTCATTAATACCTTTCCAGCGATATAATAAACGTTTGACACAAAAAGCGTCAGTATATAAGATGTTCCATTCGCTCTATTTATAAAATTCACGAGATGGCAATATGTCAATATTTATAGTTTAAAGACATTTTAAAAATGTTCTTATACCTTATTTCGAATAATGACGAAAACCCCATCTCATGCACATGAGCTTAAATTTGCAACATGGCTTGAATTCTACCGATGATATAGCTGGTAGATTGAATCTTTTTGTTTTGAAATAAATATTTTACACTACAATCATATTAGCGGATATGATTTGTTCGTTTGGACATACTAGCTTAGTTTGCAAGTATTATCTGGCAACATTAATCAGAAATGATTGTAATATTTGGCAATATTGGCTCTATTAGTGTGGATCATAGAAAATCAAACAACAAGAGGTAGTATGGCGTAATTCGTCAGAAGCAAACAAAAAAATATAATTTGTTAAAAAATATAATGTTATAATTTGCTATTATAGAAATATTTAATATATTTTATCAATTAAATGCTACTATTTTGAATTGTACTAATTTGTTAATTGTCTTTAACTATCAGTTTGATTTAATATAAAGATTATCTTAGATCGCCTTGTCGCCACAGAATGTAGATTCGAAATCGCCCATTAAATTTCTTGTTGTTTAATTTGTCATAATATTTTAAGTATCGATAACAAAAGAACATCCGTTTTTGTATAGCAGGGTGTGTCATTTGCAACAGTTTGCTAAAAAAAGAAGTCTGGTAACTCTTCCACGTTTCTTAAGCGACTTGAAACCAACTCGCACGTTAACCTAGTAACTTCCATACAAATGCTAGTTTAGTAACCTCAAACGAACACAGCTTTTGTTACTAGGGAATTAAATGTTATAACTAAAGACGATACATTATTTTGTAAAGCTCTTATTTTTGCAAAGCTCCTTTTTATATTCAAAGTGTGCGAATTTAGTGTTTTTCTGTGTTTCAATTATGCCTTTTTTTAAGTTCTTGTAATCAAACATAAGAAGATAAATAAACCGAAAAATTGTGCGTAACTGAGAGCTGTTTTCCTATGTCATTTCAAAAAAAAAGCATATCGTCCATCTTGTACAATTTATCGTATTGGGTTTTAACATTTCAAAAGTCAACATTAGTATACTCCTGTGTTATCGATAACACGGATTTTTTTCGGATGAACTGAACTTAAAACAAATACATGTTTTTAATATATTGAGCACTCACAGTGTTATAATAAGATCTAAATATGAAATGCTTAGTTAAAAATTTGTTTTGTTTGGAAATTTTTAAAAACGCTTCTTTATGAATTTAAAAACTTTACATCAAAATTTGTTCTAAATTCCTTTTTTCACAGTGTTGGTTTTTTTCACATTGATAGAAGTGATGGAGCACTAAATGGCTCGTATATCCAAAATATTATTAATTTGCATAAAAAAACTACAATTCGAGCGATCCACATCACATTTTACAGAAAGACTTTTACCATAACATCTTTTATTATTGTAATAATATTAAAATTACAAGTGAATTACGTATACAAAACGCTTTTTAGAAATAGTTTACATCTCAAGCCTCAATATTTTTGCTCAATACCAGTCAGATTTGGTTCTTTTTTTCATTCACTTCACTAAATGTACTTCCTTCTTCCTTCATAAACTACGTGCATCATCCTCTCCCGTCGTCTCACACATAATCGTTCATAAACATATTTGTCAAAACTAGACTTCCTAACAATCGATCAACTTCAACCTTTGAATACACTATTGTCTTATCCTAATTTGTGTGTTACCTTTTCTTTTTTCCGTATACTTTTTTTATTTATTTAAGCCCCTGATTTAGTTGTACCCCTACTACTGGGAAACGATGAGCGTTCTCAAAGTTTTTGAATGATGAGGATGTGAAATAAATAAAAATTTGCAAGTAGAGACAACTTTTTTCGAAACCTTTATTTTTTTTTGTAAATAACTTCAAGTTTGTTTTGTTTTAATTTGTTCCCAAAATATATAAAATTGGAAAGAAATAAAAATCGTATTCAATTGTAAATAATTTATTTAAAATAAGTTGCCGCTTTTTATGTGCCATCATTATTTTCTATAATTTACTTTTAAGTTTTATTTTTTATACTTAACAAATTGATTTGTATTATTTTATTATATTTTATGGTTAATTATAGCTTTGGAAAATTGACATTGTTTTTTTTTTCATACTGTATTTATGATTTTGTAAACACTACCAACAAATAATTGGAATGCTATTTTGGAATTTGATTAATATATTAATATATACTCGTATATGAACGTATTTAGATATACATATAATTGTTGAATCGTTCTGAAAAGTTGCCTTTTTTTAAATTGTCACTTCATGCCTGTACTAAACGCACTTGTTTTCTCATTCCAGGTAATTCCAATAGTTTAGCCCATTTGGTCGACAATGAAATTCCATTGTCGCAAATGGATGTCCCCGCGGCTGCCCACCAACATTCGCAGCAGTCACGACGTTTTCGCCATCACAAACAGAGGAATCACCTCGATTCGTCCGGCGATGAGTTGGACGATCTGGAGCTGGGCAATGGCAATACCTTGGCCGCTTTAAGTAGTACCGAGACACTGGATGACGACGAAGTGGTGGTGGTGGGTAACACCGAGGTGGTGGCAGCCGTTGCGGCTATAGCGGCCACCAATAAAGCCAGGGAGCGCCATAACCTCTCCGATAGCTATAATAACTTGTTCAACGGTGACTTTGACAGCACCTTATCGAATGGCACGACACCGGCCACCTCGCCGCTTAGCGAAATCCCACTAACGACAGGAAGTGGAGCCAATCTGCTGGCAGCTGCCATGAGGGGCACGGCATTAGCGGACTCCAACAACTTGCCCAAATCAATATCACAGTCGGAGAATATGTATAGCAACATACCCCATGTGGCAGCAACATCTGGTAATGTTGCCCCCAATGATCAAGTACCACAACAGCAGGACACCTCCAATGTGCATGTCTATTCCAATCTAATTGATGAACGCAGCCATCACAGCAAAAGCAACGCCACCGCCAACAGCAACGCCCAATCATCAGCTGCCCCACAACCAGTGCCACAAATCCATCATAACCCCCTAGACTTGTCCTCCACGCTGCTATGCGATGATTTAGACCTGGACGATCCCGTTTCAGCTTCCTTCGTGGTGCAGCAGCAAAAGGGCGAAACGAGAAAATTCAATTTCACCAATGTTTCCGATGTTCTAGCAAAGGCACCCAAGTCAATGGTCTCCTCTTCGTCGGCCACAGACAATGTTAAGTTGCAGAAAATGTCCAGCAGCGAGTTGAGTTCGAGTCGCTTGCGCATCTTGCACGACACCACCATGATTGACACCGCCTTGGACTTGGATAGTTTGGACGATGCCAGTTTAGCGAACACCTCCCAAGCATGTTTGGTCAAGACACAATCGTCGTCGCCCTCTCCGCCACCACCCATAGGTTTTAAGGTTTAAAGTAAGCAGACCAACGGCAACCTTCCACTCGAGCGAAAGTTCCCCCTGAGAAGGGGGAACCTTCGCGAACAAGCTGGCAGTTGCGTCGGGTCTGGTGAGTAACATTTAATAGTTTTTTTTTTGTTTTCCTGCGGGACAAGAGTATTCTCGTTCTTGTGATGATGAGGCAAATGTGACCACCGCTATTTGGTAGCAAAAGAGAAGTGTAGGTATTCAGATTGTTTTATTTTTATACAAACAGCAAATCGTTCAGGAATTCTTCGTACATATATTTTTTAATTTATAAACAGATATTCATTTTAGTTTTTTTTATTCTTCTTACTTTAATGCATGTATTATACATAATGTTTTTTTTATTTTTTTATAAATATATATAACAAGAATTATTATTATTATTTTTTTTTTGTAATTATATTCAAAATTGTTTTTTAAGTTTAATTTTGTAACTAAATATTGTTGGTATATTTTAAAACTATTGTACAGATTTATAATTCTTTTCTGCCTCTGTTTTTTTTAATTTAAGATATGCTTTTAATGTAAAATATTGAAACACACAAATTAAATACTTGATTCATTATCAATTTTTATTTATAAGATTCCAAATTCTTACCAGTTGACTTTGACGGATTTTTTCACTGAGTTATAACACAAATCGTTCTGGGGACGTATAGCTGAAGTTTTTTTTTAAATTAAGTGTAAAGAGACATAGAATTGATATATACTTTAAGTAATAGCGACTTGATGTTTGTAAAAGTGCTGGAGACCAATTTAATACGATAGGTTTTGAAGTTGCGAAAGAGGTTAGTATTTGGTATTCCACCTTCGGGTGGCTCGGGGTTACAACTTTTGCTTGGAAAATAAAATACATACTCATTGTACTGTTCAATGTATTATTATTTACGGTGGTGTCGTTAAATGATTTTAAATCAGTATGTTCTTTAAAAGTGATTTTAAATTATTATATCCAGTAAGAGAACTTTGTGAACATCCACCAAACGACAATTCAGTAAAAGATTTTAACTTTTATGTGGTTTCTTAAATGCAAATTTCCCTCTTCACTTTCTAATCAAAAGACTTAGACTGCCTGGTAGTTTTTTATCTTCGATCTTGTTTATAATAAACTTTTACGCAATTGGAAAAATTGTACTTTGTTTAGAGCATTTGGCCTGTTTCAATAATCCATCTTTACCAAAGAGCAATTTTTCATTTTACCTATTGTAAACTTTCGCGACTTCAAACTCTACAAATGATAACAAATTTTGTTTGTGCTTAAATACTTGAAATACACTGTAGAAGTAACGTACAGCTTTTATGCAACAATGGCCTTATCAGTGAAAAAAAGATACAATAAATTGGGCGTGTCAGTTATACAAATTCTTTTGGGAGCACTTTTCCACTTTCAATTTAAAAAAAAATTAAACAAATTTCAAATTCCTATTTTCAATTGCTTTTTTTGATAACAAAAACAAAACAAATCAAACCACAAATAAGAAAATGTTAAGAAATTTATTTCGTGTTAGTTTATTCGACCTGTAATTTAAAAACTCTATCTATTGTTTTTCTTCAAGCTTGAGGTCAGTTTATTAATTATTTGTTGAGACATTAATTTTTGGATTTTCTTACTGAAAAGTGATAGCGAAATAAAAGCTTTGGTTTGAATGTGCTAGCGGCTGTCCCGTGAAATGCACGACTGTCGCAGCGAAAGCGTTTTGTCGTATCGATTTCGTATGAACACCACTTCAAACAGATAGTTCTGGCAAATTTTTCCAATGCTGAAATGGAGCGATGCTATTATTTTATTTCCATTCAATGATTTTATGTCCATATCATGCACATGAGCTTAAATTCGCCTCAAGGCTGCAAATCGCCGTGACATCTCTTGTACAGGGTTTTCCATTGCGGACATAACAATTGTATATATTAATAAAACACAGAATATTTAAGATATAGAGTTTTAATTTATTCCAGGTGTAGTGTAAATGGTTCATTTTAAGAATGAAATTCAATTTCATTTGTGTAACGCGATCTATTCCTTGGACCCAACTTTCTACCACTTTTGTACACATTTCGACCGGAACGTTGGCAATTCCGCTTTGGATGTTGTCTCTGCGCTCATCTAAAGTTGTTGGCATAGACCAATGACTTGATGTGGTGGTCCCATAAAAAGAAATCCAATGGCGTTAAATCGTATGAACGAGGTGGCCTTTCAAACGGATCATTTCTCGAGATAACACGTTCAACGAATATGCCTTTCAGTAAATCGATTGTAACGCGTGCTGTGTGGCTAGCGGTACCGTCTTGTTGAGACCACATATAGGCGATGTCAATCTCATCTAATTCTGGCCATGGCAAGATAATATAGCACGATAGCGGTCTCCATTAACGGTAACATGACGATTTTTTTCATCAACGAAAATATACGGCCCAATCACACCTTCGGCATAAAAACCAAAGCACACAGAAATCTTTGGGTTTGTTGCTGTTTAATAACGCATATTTTGTTTATTGACAAAACCACTCAGCCAGGAATAAGCTTCATCGCTCATCCTGTCGGGTGGGAAGCGCTCTTAAAGTTGCGACCACCGACTGAGAATTTCGGTAGTTATTTTCAATGATTTCCAAACGTTGCTCGTAAGTAATCTTTACCATGATGAAAATGTTGACTTCGACTAACGTTTTAATACTAAAAGATCATTAAGAATGTTTGAGGGTGAGTTGAGTTAAAGATACGAAATTGTTATGTCCCTCTTGAAAAACCATTTAGTTTGATTATTTTTGCTAGATGAGGCAAATTGTCAGTCATTATTGGCAGGTTATATAAATTGACGAAACAGAAAATAGAATATAAACAGAATTTCTTTAAATAATTAAAGAAAGTTCCTTTCTGATTAGGGTTCTGCCATTCCTAAGGTCCCTTTAGATAACGAACCATACAAAAGTTTTTTCAATTTTAATAAATTGTCAACCTACAGGTCACGTCTTAAATTCGAGGTTTCTTAAATATGACATAGCGCATTATGTGTGACCTATAAATTACCTAGGTGAAATCTGACCAGAAAAAACTCTCTCGCTATATACTTATATGCCACTTATTAGCTGTGTTCTATAATAAACTAGCTTGTTTGGCGAGCGAGTTAACTCGCTTTAAAGAACCATAAAATGTTTACACACTTTTTTTCCAACAACAATTCAACACGACACATCCTGTTTTATAAGAAACGTAGTTTTTAATGTGTACAATAAAAAATATCAAATAAGAAGAGTTCTCTTCGGCTAATTCGTATAAGGTACATCTGCAAGAGATGGGATAAGTGAAACTATCAACTCGAACTGATGGTTCATAAAAACTACTCATTTGTACAAAACCAAAGTGTAGCAAAAAATTGATTTGATATATTTCATTGATATTTTAATTGCAGTTTATATAAGTATAAGTAGCTTCTGACCATCTCGCCGATAAACCTTATTAGTGTTTAATTAACAAATAAAAATAATGCCAATAAAATAGTCCGTTTTGTGGGCAATTTCAGCTCGTGCATCTGTCCCTAATCAGAGCCAAAACTTCAAAATTACTCTATATTTAAATTCGTAGCACGATTTGCTTAAATTTGAATACCCATTTATCAATATTGTGTGCATGGCAGGTTTTTTGGACCAAAACGTTCAGCAACTATGCTCTTTTTTGACTATCTAATCTCGCTCTAACTAACACTACCCAATTTATTTTTTGTCCGTCCACCAAAAATGATGATTTGTTAGCAAATGCTCAAAAAAGTGTTCCTTTTTTGATGTAAAAATCCATTTTAATTTATTTCAACCGACATCCGGTGAAACTAAAATCCAACGGATTTTGTCGATATTTGCGAGCTCACGCTAACTTTTAAGTTAAGTACACACAAATGTGTCAGGATAATTTTTATTTTATGCTATCCTCAAACTAACTATACAAGTCGAATTCTAATTTTATGCATTGTTTCTCCAACGAAAGGGAAAAGTGTACCAAATACCTACAACTCGTGACAATGACTTTTAAACAATGGGATTTGTGTTAGCCACATGTCAAATTTGCCATGCTTTAAATCGAAATATTTGGTTTTTTGTTTCCAGTGTCAGAATATTGAATACGTACCTAAAATATTTTTTTTTTTGTTTGAAATGTTTTTAAACTGATTGAAATTGACTGAACATTGTATAGGGTGATTAAACTGGGGGATTTTTTTTTAAATAAAAAAAAAATACAAAAATTCAAATCAAGTGTGGAATTTGTATTGTTCGAAAGGACAATTTATGCCATTCATTTTTTAAATATAATTTCCTTCAAATGTTGTCCATTTTGAGGGTCCAATTTTGGTATGGCGTTAAAGACTCACACCGTGGTTTTCGCAGTGTAAGTCTTTCTATGATAAAATGGCAAAAAAAAATACTGAAAAGAAAATAAAATAAAGTTAAAAATAAATCAAGCGTAATCTGTAATAGCGTAAATTCCTCTAGATTGATCACCCTATATCAAGTTTTGTTCTCTTTCATATGACCAACAACAAATCGGTCAATCCGTTCTATAGCATCAAGATTTTAGTAAAGCCCAAAAATTCATTTGTTTGCCCTTTTTAAACTTTTTAACCCCCCAAACAAAAAAATACAAATGCAGCAATTATAATGACTATAAAGAAGCGTTTCACAAACTTTACGGGTAAAAAAATGTTTAAGGTTCGTATTTAATATTTTGACCCTCCTCGATAATGCCGGTGACCTTTCGATTAAAAGACTAATTTCTAAAGCCGTAAAAAAACAAAATATTACCCGCCAATGCCGAATTGGTCCCGACCACTAAATAAGTAATCAGAAATAAGAACGGCCAGATCTTCTCTTCTGTGTTCCACTTTTACTTAGATAAAAAGATGCACCATTTTTATTTTTTAAAAATTCTAAGCAGTTTATCAGAATTAAAAATTTGATTTTATATCTCATACGAGCAAATAATTCAGAAAATGTTCAGTTTATTTTAGATACTTTACCACATGTAGTTGATTTTTGGAACCATCGCCATAGAAACTATAAGAAAGAACCTTATTTTTTATCAACAGTCCCTAGAATGAACATGATGTACAGTAGCATATTGAAGAAAAGGAAACAGATTAGATACTCGTAACTATTAAGAATCCCTAGGAACTGTAATGAAGGTTATTATTTTTAAATGTTTGTTAAACTGTCAACAGTCTTAATATTTGTCATAATAGCACTAAAAAGGAAGCCCAAGACCTAACAATTTAGCAATATTTACAACTAATACATTTTTTTAAATGATGAGATTTTAAAATTAGAATGCTTTACAAGAAAACCCAATTTTTATTTTAACAAATTTTAATATTGATAATAGTTTTCGTATACTTAGATTTTTCCAATACTAAAGACGTTAATATATTTGAAAGAAAATGAAACTTTTTTATAACAAAAAATGTAAAATACTTCCATATAAAACATGTTACAAAAATAATAACAAATTCACATTATAAAAGTTTAAAACTTGAACAAAAGAAAATCCATTATAAAATTGTTACAATAAATTTAAAACAAAAAAATACCATAAACATAAATTGTAGTTAAATAAATAAAGAACATTAACTCTAAAGTAAATTAAAAGAAAATGTTAACAATAATGAAAAAAGTATATATTAGAAATCGGTTTAAGAAGTCATTTGTATATTTTGTATTAAAATAAAAAAAATACTACGACGATAGCAAACATTAAGCAAATTTTATAGGTTTTTATTTTTCATTTAAATTTTATTAAGTTATATTATATTTAAACAGACAATTATAAAACAAAAACAATACGAGAAACAAAGTAAAGTATTACGTTTTTTAGTTATTCATTTTTTTATACAAAATAAAAATTGTTTAAACATTGAGATAGCAACAACAATAAAAATAATAATTGATACATAACAGCGGTATAACAAACGTTAATACCCAACATAAACGTATTCAAATTAACAAAAGAACAACAACAAAATATTAAATATTTATTGTAAAAAAAAAACAAAAACAAATGGAAACCTATAAACAAAGAATAAAAAATTCGCCCACAAGCATAACAAAATATTATAATGGATTTATATTGAATGAACTACGACGACAAATTATACTGAATTCAAACCATTATAACGAAAATCCAAAATCGGAAAAAAGAACATTTGTAATATGCAATAGAAGGGAAAGAAACAAAAAGTGAATTGCTCTAAGATGTTCATTTAATGTTAAACGATAAAACCGAGAATAGTAAAATAAATTATGAAAAATAACAAGACAAAATGTGTAATAAAAATAATAATAATAATAATGTGAAATTGTTGTGAATGAAAATATAAAAAAATATATATACATATATATATAAAAGAAAGAAAATGTGCAAGTGAATATCGTTTAAATTCAACGTTCCTTGAATTTCGTTACAAAAGGCATTGTTAAGTTTGAAAGGACTTTGAATTTAAACGATCATTTGTGTTGTTTTATTTTTGAAGGATAATATATGGCTTCAGATTACTACGGACCCGAGGACAAGATGGTAAGCTCTATGACGAGACTTGGTGTTCCAAGTTCACTTTTATACTTATTTTGGTAGAAGTTCTTCATTTCGGCACTGTGACATTTTTTTTACCTTTTCAATAAAGCCGGTCAATGTTAACATTGACTTCGGTCGCTTCTTTAAATACAATTAAACAGGCATGTCCAAGTAGAAAACCTGGCATACAAACCATTTCAGAATTAGAATCGGTTTTGGTTCAGTAGTTGAGAGCAGATCTAAACCACAGGTTCGGTTTTAAAAGTGGTGTTTAGGTACTCTAGAATCGTGGTTCTGGTTCGGTACACAAATCATAGGAACAAAATATTTTTTAATATATTTTTTATTATAAAGAAAATATATAAAAAATACTAAGTATGCATCTTAATTTATTAAATAATATGTAACATGTATTCTTAAATTAAATTGTTTCAATGTGTCGATTTTTTTCTTTTGTAAATCAAGCAAAGGTGGTTTTTTAGATAACTGTCATTTCGATAACTGTCACCATTATTAAACAACATTCCGGTTTAGCCTTTTGCCTACGAATGGCAAATATTTTCCCAATCGGAAATGAAGTGATTAAAACCATTTAAAGGCTCAAACAATGCAATAAAATTACTTGCTACGGAAGAGATGTTTCTTTTTTATTTAAACATTTAAACAATTAAGTACTTTGCTGAGTTTATTACACCCTGCACTTCTGAATGTGCAGAGAAGCCAATTGAAAACAGGTATTGGACCAAGAACGGGCTCTGATTATACCCAGATTTAAAAAATAATATATGTGACAGCGCATAGAGAAATGGTGCTAAGGGTAAAAAAATCAATTTTCATTTTTTTTGGATGTGGACAACATCTGAGCATCGAATGAGACCGATCCCATGCTCCAAAAGTGTTCCCTCCCAGAGATATGTGCGTTTTATGAAAGAGAAGTTGATGATTCTGAGCGCAAATAGAAAGGGACCTAATCTTTAAAATGGCTCTCCTGAACAAAACTGGTTTTTAACCTTAGGTCCCTTTCTATTTTGCGCGTCACATTTATGAACATTTTATTGTTTTGGTACCCATTTTCTTATGTTAAAATGGGTTGAGTTTTCGACTCATGGCTCCGACACACAAATTTACCCAAACTGCAAAAGTAGTTTTAGTTTTGGCATCGTGAGACAATTTAATGGAAAATTTTAAATTATTCCACCGATTACTTTTACTTTGAAAGGTAGAACTAAAGACGAAAAATTGAACAAGGGCTATAATGGGCTATTTAAGTTTTGTCGAAAAACAGAGTTGATTAAAAATCATTTTTAAAAAAATGCTTTATTTTTTGTGTTTGATGTGTTCTTATAAAGTGTTTTTTTATTTTCTAATTTTGAATTTCGAACGTTCAAGTGATTGTGTACAAACGAATGAGCGTAATTGAATGCAGTTTTTGCACATTATTAAGAAGAAGCACACCGCCCAACTTGTACAATTTATTGTCCTTGGGTCGAATTACATTTTTTTTTTAGGTTTATGGTTGATTTGAAATTGGGTAAAATTAAGAATCTACTTCCTAAAAAGTGAGTCTTTTACGCAAACTTTAAGAAATTTACATGGAAAATGTTCGAGAAGAGACCCGCCTTTAGATCAGTTTGTACGTACGTCAATTTGTGAAGCGAGTTCTTGAAAATCGTTATTTGACAAATCAACCCGAGTACGTTCTCGCCCGGTGCATTCAATCGAAAACATTGCTGCTGTGGCTAAGAATGTCTAAAAGCATCCATCAACATCAACTCGTCATCGTTCTCAGGAAGTGAGCATTTCTTCTTTAACTTCTATAAGAAGAATTTTGCATAAAGACCTCTGCATGAAGGCTAACAAAGTTCAGTTGGCCTCATTACCATATATTTTTCATTAAAAAGGAGCCGCCGTTACCGCCAACGGTACTCATTACCGCGCCGTACTCAACGAATTCAAGGACCTGCTTACTTAACAACAAGCCACATTTTAATTCAAATCTTGCTCAAGTTTAGTGTATAGCCATAGTTTTTACAGGAAAAACGTACCCACGCACAGTATGGGAACATTCGGTTGCCGTTTACATCGCAGCATCGTTCATTAGGGATAAATGGTTTGATTTTCCTGAACGAGTTGTAGGAAAGACTAGTAATGGAGCACCATCCATTACTAGTCTGAATCGACTTACAATAATGTTAAAAATTGGTATAGTTTAAATTTGTATACCAAGCTGATTGAGTAGCGTCTTCAATTAGATAAAGGTTGCTTTGCAGTCCAGCTCATATTTAATTTCTTAAATGCCGATAAAACGTAAATGGGTAAGTATCGCATATTATTTGATTCACAAATTTCCAAATTTAGTATTCTATTTTTCCGTTAACGTTTTAACCTGACGAAACTGCCATTATGTCCATCATATAGGAGCGGAATTCCTTTGTTTTTCTGAAAATTAATTACAATCTGTAGGAAAATTAAATATAAATTTAAGTATTTTAGAAAAAGAAATTAAAACTTGGGCAAAAATTAGTGTAAACAAACACGAACCTTTTTAAAAAAAACTTAAATGACTCTTTCGGTAATTCTATAGACAGGAATAAACAGGTTTAAATGTTTTTTGCCCAGAGAGAAGAACTGGCAGGAAGGATGGAACAAAATAAAATGAGATATATTTAAATTGATTGTTTCCACTTCAAATTAAACTAATTACAATGGATGTGTTAAAAAAGTTGTGGTTTTTTCGCGCCCTATACTTATATAATTCAACAATTTTGACGTGTTGCTCTACATCATATGTATCCATCGAATATCTACATAAAAAATATATAAAACCTGCAGATTGGAAAAACACACTTCAGTAACTCTGCAATGCTCGGTGATTATTTTTCCACAAAATGTACAAAATCACAAGCACGCTAGAAAGTCAAAATTGAAACACAGAAAACATTAAATAATGCATTTTATGGATAAGTTTTAGCATGGCTTAGAGATAAATTGTTGACTCGTAAAGTCGCCGGCATTTACGAGGTGGAAACCCGGCGCTAAAAAATTGTTAGATGTTCTTACCCGAAGTTGATCACACCATGGCGGCCCACGATTACAAATAAAATCCACATTCACCGGATTTCGTACCGAAATTTGCTACAATTCACGCGTTTGTTTCGTTAATAAATTCAATTGTCATGTGTAGTACTATACAAGATGATGATCAAGACAACAGTTGATTGTCAGACGAAGAAATCAGTTCGACAATAAAGCGTGTGTTATTATCGTAAGCTCGTAAGTTTTAATGTGAAAAAATTAAGTTATGTTGTTGTAGTAATAGTAGTAATGTCTATCTAGTAATGTCTATTTAGGATTCGATAAAGATCGAAATATTGAAAATAATAAATATATAAATTTACAAAAAATATTCACCTCGATCTTTAATTCAACAAAAATAAAAAACTTTTATTTAAAAAAACAAGAGTGATCAAAAACTTATAAAAGTCTGGTAATTCAATTTTAAAACAAAGATTATTCTAAAGTAGTCGATTAAAATACATGGCATCAATCCGCATCAATTGGTTCCAAAAAAGATAATTATCTTTTTAGAGAAATTTGATTCCGAATTTCAGTACCAAAAGGTCGGCATGCAAAAAAATCTCTTACATGGGACAGATGTGCCAACGATTGACAAAGTTTTTTTCGCTACTTTTGCAATAAATGGGAACTCGACTTCCATTTTTCTCCATATAAGTATTGGATAAAGGTTTGTTTTACGACAAACAGGCGGTGTCTTCTGATAGTGCTTCAATTGTATTAAAACACCATTTATTATGGCCCTTTCGCGCCTTGTGCTTAAACCCTTGGTTGGCCGTGGAACCCACTATCTCTACGGCCACATCAATTTCGGGCAAATGGATACCTAAAACATTTTTCAACGCACACGTTTTTAACCTCGGCATACGTTCATAACGTAAAAAATGCGCATCATTAATAATAAATAAACCAATAACTTGTCATAGCACCTTTAAAGTATTCCAGAGGCGTTAATGACACAAATATAGACAATCTCACGACAGCCGGATCTATGCACCGGATCGACCCGAAGGAGGAATTCTTCGGTCAAGGGCTGTTACGCCGGCACTATGCCGCTACAACAACCACACAAATGTAGAGGCCTTTAAACAGGACCACTTCTGAAAATAATGCTGCCACCAAATGGATTTTGCAATAAATCGATTAAGCTCGAGGTAGGTCAAGTTGCGTCGTCCTGTTTGAACTAAAGACGATACATTTTAGAAGATGGACGAATTGAGCTTTTACGGGAAGTTGAAACCCACAAGATGAGTGTCAATCATTTTGGGAATGCTGTTTTTTGTGTATCAATTTTTACTTTTTGGAGTTCTTTTGGTTGTGTAAAAACAAAAGTCTTTTAGTTAAATATTAAACGGCTGGAGAATTGTCTTCGTTCCAAAGGCGGCAACTTTGCTTAGTGGCGTAGCCATTTAACCATAATGAGGCTCATAACTAAAAACAACTCTTTGATAAAAAAAAATGCTCTATGAACA
The DNA here is from genome assembly GCA_963513945.1 of Hydrotaea diabolus. NCBI lineage: Eukaryota > Metazoa > Arthropoda > Insecta > Diptera > Muscidae > Hydrotaea > Hydrotaea diabolus. The sequence goes on from OY740719.1 coordinate 179,203,203, forward strand.
TCCCGAACATATTTGGATGCGTGGTTCTGACGTTTAACAATTCACGATGACTTGCCAAACATTACTGAATAGAATAGCTGTCAAACCCTAGTTATCGAAATCGATAGTTCTTATGCAGCTTAAAGTTAGAACTTACATTAAATTCGGCCAAAACTACCGTCTTACTCCTAATGGCTCTAAAGTATTTTACATAATATTTTTTTAAACAATTTTATTCAGATTTTTTTCTTCTTTTGTTAAGATTAAATTTATTTACAAAAAGAAACAAAAATAAAATCAACACACAATTAATTGATTTAAAAAAAGTTACAAAACAAAAAAGCTCCTTAAAAACTATTGAGCATTATACACACGTACATATATATTTTTAAGATATATAAGATATAAAAAGAACAACACAAAGAAATCGAATAATAATAATAATAGACTACATGACTAAACAGACAACAATCGTAGTAAATAATGGTAGTAGTTGTAAGAGTTCTTTCTATCCTTCTTAAATTTCTTAGTAATTGGTAGTGAGTAGCAATTGTCCTTTAAGATTAGCACACAAAATGGCATGGCGATTTGTTTATAGCACAAAATTTAAAATTCACTTTGAACAAAAGATTCAAAATAATCTCCGACGTTTCCATTCGATATCACTGCTCTGTTGTTATTCGGGTTGAGCTTCTTCCAGGTTCATAAATACATTGCGCATTTGTTCGAGATCCGGTGGAGCTGTGTCCGGATTTCGGATCCATATGTTGTAGGCCCGTTTGTCTGTAAGTGTCAGAGGCTTGAAGCATTTGGGATTGAGAGCCTCTTCGCCGGAGATCTTAGAATTGTAACGGGCATAAAGGAAGACACGATAACGCCAATTGTCAAATGTCTGCAAAAAGAAAGAGATTTATTTTTCAAATTTGGGGTCAGTTTTGTAATCATGAAATAAATAAGTGAAATGGCGTTCAATCGGACAGGGCTGAAAATATATTATATCACATACTACTCTTGTATAAAAAAGACTTTCGGTGCTAAATTTGAGTAAGATCGGATTTAATAAGAAGGTTCTGAAGAGGAAATAATTCTAAGCTGAAAGCACCATGTACATAGGCAGTATCAAAACAATATGCCAATTCTACAGCTACGGTGACTCAAATTGGAAGAGACGTTTGTTTGAGGGATATAGGAAAACATGTTCCAATTTCACCTGGGTTGGTTATGAAGCATTGATTAACATCTACGCTAAATTTAATCATGGTCCGATTTAAGATACGACTTGTGGAGTGGCAGGGACTTAAATTTAAGACCTTTGTACGGGATCAATATAAAAACATTGATTGATATTGTCGAGACTTTAAGCTCACTTCCCTCCAAGAAAAATAAACGTAACGCATTTTGCGGAGCGAAAACGAACTGCATACGGACCGCCATATCACTAACACTTGCATAGTTTTTCATATAAAAATACGACGAAATTAATTCTGTGTAAAACTCTTCGTAAACGTGCCGTTTTTTACGGTACGAAATGGAAGTGATTTTGCGTAATGGAAAAGAACGTATTTAAACCAAAAAGTACCTAAAACAATCCGTTTACGTGCCGTTTTTGCGATACGAAAACGAACTGTTTTTTCTTAATGGTAACGGCATTAACTGTTTTTTCTTATTCGGGCAGCCATGTTGACAGAACACTTTAATTGTTTTAGTTGATGTTTGAAGTGTGATGATCTGATTGTTGTTAAACAAAATCAGCTCTTGTAAGTTGTAATATAATAGGTATTTATAAAACGTTTGTAGTATATTTATATCTACATATCTATATTTTGTAATAGCCAAAGAATTCATAATCATTCACAAAATATGCAACATTAATTCTTCAGTATAAAAAAGCTTATATTATTTCGATAGATAAAGAAATTCAGTACGGAAACAGAACGTTTTGCAGATACAAAAACGTACCGCTTCAGTGTTACGTAAACGCAACACTCTGGTATTACGAAAACGGACCGCTTTAGTGTTACGTAAAAGTACTACTTTAGCTTAGCCTTGGCGTACTACCCATACATTCAAACTACTACTTTTTATTTTCTAATTCTCTTATTCCGAAATTAACGTTTACGGTGCATTTACGTATCGCAAAATCGGTTCGTTTTCGTAGTCTTGTATGAAAAAATGACTTCGCCAACGTTTCGTTTTCGTGCCGGTTTTCTTAGAGGGTTATTGCAAGACTAAGTAGGGTGCCAAGGCATATTGACGTTGAAGGGAATAAGGAAGCAGATAAGCTTGGATCAGCCAAAGAAGAAACCTAATTTAAAATGAAAATCCTACAACTGCGTAACGTACCGTTAATAGGACAAAAAAGGATTTTAAAACTTGTAAGATTAATCATCACGAGTTATTATTCAATTAGGGTAAGAACCTCAGAATTGGATAATAATCACCAAACTTCGCTGGATTTGTGATGTCGAGGATAAGCCTGAGACAACAAAGCATGCTTTTTCGTTGTTTAAGTCAGTAATGACCTAAATAAAAGTGGCTAGGGATAATATTATTTGTGGAATAGGATGGTATTCCTAAAAGTACACTTCGACAGACAATCCTTTTTGTACATTATTCTTCTTTAGTTCATACAGTTATTTCTCTACTTATTAGGGACATAAATACTGTTACAATATTGAACACACCCAATTCAATAGTAGAACTGAACATACCCCGCTGATGTCATATGGGTTTTGAAAGCTAACCTCAATAGCGTTAGTCTGCAACGGGATTTTGAAATTGTTTCAATTTTCATCATGGAGTGGTCAGATAATGAAAACCTATCGCTGTAATAGCGCGTTTCAAGTGTGAAATGAAAAAAGAGATATTTTCAAAACGCTCCGGCCACTAGGGATTAGCCGCATGTTGGTCTACAGATGCATAAAACTGTTTGAGGAGACTGGAGATGTAAAAGACCGCCACCGGTCGAACACCGAATGTCATCAAAGCCGTTAAATCAAGAATTCACAGAAATCCGCTCCGAAAACAGAAAATCATGGCCCGTGAGATGAATATCACGCAAAAGTCCATGAGTCGAATCTTTAAAAAAGACTTGGGACTTAAAGCTGTCAAACGACGTACCGGACATTTATTGACTGCAGCTGTAAAAAATAGGATTGAAAAATGCAAACGGAGTCAAAACATCGGCCAAAGTTTACCAAGAAACCGTTTTGGATTCTGCGCCATCCCATAAGGCTAAAACGTCCCAGGCCTGGCTTCGAAACAATTTGCCGGCGTTCAGAATGGCCCTCAGGCAGTCCAGATTTGAGCCCATTGGATTACAAATTGTGGACGGTTTTAGAGGACAAGGTTTGTCACAAAAGATAACCCAACATTGGATCTCTTAAGACTGCTTTGGTTCGAGCTGTGGCCAATTTTCCAATTGACGAGGTTCGTGCAGCTATTGACGATTGGCCAGTGCGACTTAAGGCGTGTGTAAAGGCAAAAGGCGGACATTTCGAATACGTAGATTCTTTGTGGATACAATATACATAAATAAATATATTAAAAAATAGTTGGTGCAAAAACATTGTTCTTTTAATTTTACAGCATAAAACTTGTGTAACAGTATTTATGTCCCTACTAAGTATTTTCAACGTTGTTTAACTTTATCTATCGAAGGCAGTCGCAAAAGATCTCATATTGAATCTTCATTATTGCACTATAGTTTCGAACCTTACCTTGGATTAATTTTACTGGTGTGTGATATTGGTCGCTCTTAACGTACCATGTGAAATTGTAGCTACGAGAGCGTATCAATAATTTGAATTTGAATAAAACAGTTTATTTTCAAAAAAAAAATTATTTTTCAACATAATCTCCTTTTAGCTCAATACACTTAGTCTAACGTTTCTCCAATTTTTGTATCCCTTCCAAAAACTAGGATTTTTCGAGGTCCATAAAAAAGGCATTTGTTTGATCAATAATTTCCTCGTTGGAGTTAAATCTCTTTCCACCGAGCAATTTCTTTAAGTTTGGAAATAGGAAAAATTCACTTTAAAAGTTGTTTCCACCACCTTGGCCACCCTCGGAGCCGGATCACCCCGGGAAACCCATTGTTAGACTGCTGCTTGGTCTCCGAAGTGTTGCAATGGATCCAAAAGTCAGTAAACCACTTTTTTACCTTTGAAATTGATGGTGAAGAGTCCCCATAGTTTTTTGGTTTGATTGACGGGGTTTTTCCGCAAGAAATAATGTTTAATGAGCACTCGAAATTAACTTTTTTCCATTTTTATCAAAATCTACGAGGTTGTTTGAACAGCTGTTAAACACAAACTAAATGACGAAACTCTTTCAAAATTTAAAAGTAGTCTATTAACAGATGGTACTTGCAACAAGTGTTGCATTTCATCCAACTACGAGGGAAGTTGAAAAAGTCACGGAATTATTGATATGCCCTCGTCGATTGAACATAGTGTCATTGGGGCGATACAAGTATCATTATATGAGTAGCTTAAAGAAAATTAATAGTTTGTATACAAAATTTGCTGGATCGGAATTTGTAGAAGGCTTCTGGAGCTGAAAGGAAATGGTCTTTGTATTACATAAAAACATAGACCCGGTATATACCAATTTCAATTGGGTTCGTACCTGAGCCGAACTTTGTCTAAATGCAAGGAATTGCCGAGATTTATCCATGTTTGCGTCATTTACTCTTATTTTAACGATAGATGGACAAATGGATGAATCGAATGATATAGTGATTCTGAGTAAATTTATGGGATCTAACTCATTTCGTTGTAAATGTTAAAGACACTAACTAAGTTATTACTACAGAAGCACTTTATTAACCAATTAAAATTATGCCCCCAATACCGACGGAGTTCATTCATCATTCAGACAGTCCGGTTAAAAAAAAATATTTCTTTAATGCATGCATAATTGTGGTTGGGGCTAAGACTCATCGGTCCTAGAGACTATAAAACACCACAAATATTTAAAAAGATTGATCAATAGAAATTTTAAATCAAATTAAAGTAAAGGGATTCCGCCTGGGCATCTACCATGTAACATGATTCGAAAGTTAAAACGAATCAAAATTTGTATCCAATTCGTATTTAAAATGGCAACATCTAACTAACACTTGCACATTTAAGGAAAACGTTGCCATATATTTGGACCAAGTTATTGGTAAATATTTGTCATCACTGTTCCACAAAATATCAGATTTTTAAAGTTTTATTTGTTTCTACTGGAAGTATATTAATTAATAATATTTTTGCATTTTGGTGCCGTGAGAGTTTTAATTAAAATGCAGAACATCAACACATAAGAGAAGACTTAAATGTCAGATACAACGTATTGATTGTTGAAGATTTATATTAAACGTTGGCTTTCGAATGAGGAATTCAGTTACGTATTGGATAGCATAGGGAGTCCTTTTCATACTCCAACGAGGTCAACAGTGGAAACTGGCCACCAAAACGAACAAGACAGATTTGTATTTGGAGCATATTGATTTTTTTAAAAGTGCAAAATTTGGTTATTTTTGAAAGAGTGAATTGCTCCATAAGCTGATTAGGTCAGGTTCGTTTTTGTTTGTCATACGGGAAAGAAAAAGTAAGTCAGCGAAGTTTAAGCAAATACATCACCGTCTGTCTGTCTGATTTCGCCGTTGGTGTGGGACGGCTCTTCGGTAACATATAGGTTGGGGTCAACCTGTTTCTAAGCAATTTGGTCGATTCTTTCACAACTTGCAGGGGCATTGTCCTACCCAAGAGTTAAATGTTATTTAAAGAAAGGACCACATATTATTCATTAACCCTCTTTCGTCTAACATTGCCACATGTTAGTGGCCCTGCATTATTGAACTGATCTAAAATAAATCTCCATAAGTTTATAAAATATGCTATTGCCTTCACACCGGCGATTATATACACCATATTTATATATAAAGATTGCTTTGGTTGGTATGCAGACATTTGCTCTGTCAGAAGATGTAATTTTTTATAAAATATACCACGAAAACCATTCTTTATTCTGCTTTTCGATAACTCAATATTAAGAGAGCAAGAAAAATTAAAATTCCAATGAGCTTGTCTCGAAACTCAAGAATTAAACCAATTTTCGGAAATAATTTAGAATAGGAAATAGTAAAAACGATCCGAGTCCGATTACAATTTCATTCAAATCGAGTTACATGGTAGGGGCCCTGGTCGAACTTAACGCCGGTTTTACTTTTTTTCTATGGGATTATGTGGACAACTGGTAGGCCTTCTTTTATGGTTAGCAGAGGTTAGGAAAGACATAAACGCTACTTCTAAGACTGAGCACTGGCACTGATATTTTGGTAAATATATAATAATTCGTCTCGTGATATATTCTTGAATATACGAGTATGTAAGTATAATGGTATCCATGTAAGTGAACCTGATGCTTGGATAGTAAGCGTGTCTGTCTTAATCATTAAATTATTTAAGACATTTTACGAATGTACATAAACCGTATGGTACTTTTTGTGAAACAGGGTGTCCGCCGAGAAGGTATACTGCAGGGTGTTTGTTATAATATTTGATTAAATCAAAGATAAGTTTTATTTAATGTCGGCAATTATATATGGAATAGAATAACAGAAAAATGTCCGCCCTTTGTTAGCTTCACGAGCCCTTTGAGCACATTTTTCATTACATTCAGCACGGCGTCGAATTGAGGTTGATGGATTGTTTTGAACACTTTCTTGAGCAGCAGTAATGTAATGTGATCTTGCAGTACGTTTTGGTCCATGCTTGGGCCTATCAGCTACAGACCAACTTTCTTCGAACTCATCCACTACACGATAAATAGTGCGTTTTGTTGGCACGGTGACTCTCCCAAAAATTACACGTAACTTTCTCATCGTCACAGTAATCGATGATTGACTTTGATAAAATGTTTAAGTATTTATCGAATATTTTTCCATAATAAATTTTCCACGTCTCTACTTCACGACTGCTAAATATGAACTGTCAAGACTAAAGTTTACCAAAATTGCGGCAAAACAAAATAGTATACCATCCCGGCGGACACCATGTAATATCTATGAACATAACATGGACCCTGGAAGTTACGACTTATCAGTAAGCTACAGCTTTTGAAAGAATTCAACCCGCCATTCACTATCTTTTGAATGAAGGACGAAATATAGAGGATGAAATACTATGGCGACGCTTTAAAACTCCAAAAATCTGCTTCCATATACTCGTTTACTTGTTGTTGTTGTTGTTGTAGCGGCAACTGTGTGCCGGGGTGACAGCCCTTGGCCGAAGATTTGCTGCTTCGGGTCAATCCGGTCCATAGAACCGGCTGTCATGGGACACTCGTTTACTCATGTACTGTGGCGAAAGAGTTTGTCACTCAACCCTGTTACATAAATCACTATAAATTACGCAGTACCAACCTGTTTCCATTCGGCCACATGTTTTACGGCTCCTTGAGGTACTGAGTTTAGTATGTCGGCCAATTTAATCCAATAACGATTTAATGCCGGATCATTGCGTCTGTGCTCGTTGATAACCGCATGTTGTTCCAGGAAGTTCACATAAACTTCCTTTTGTTTTTTCGACATGCGTTCTTTGCGCTCTGTACACGGAGAGACGATTAGAAATGTGCCTTTAATTTAATTTTCAAATCTTTACTTACGCCTCAAACTGTTCGATGATGTGGATTCCTGTAGCAACGACTCTATGTGGGGCTGGTGCTGCTGGTGTTGTTGTTGCTGCTGTTGTTGTAAATGCTGTTGCTGCTGTTGCAGAAAGTACTCGTGCATACGTTCTAAATGCAATTCCTGTTCCTGTAATTCCCTTTCCATATACGTAGTCTCTTCGTCCGTATCCGGATTATTGTGCAATTTCAAAGCTGACGTTGAAGAGCTTAATGCTAATGCTGCCACAGCCGATGCCTGTTGGCTGGTATGTTGGGCGGCTGGCGAACCCTCTGCTGGAATTGGTGGTGGCTGTTGGTGATGCTGTTGCGGTTGTGTGTGCACCAAAGGTGGTGATGATACATCATCATAGTCTATTTTAGGCTCTATATCGAACTGTTCGGCGGTGTCCATGTTGGAAGGCAGTAAATTCACATTGGAAATGCGTAGTTTGGCTGGTGGCTCTTCATCGTTATCCGGTGAATGTTGTGAATTGGAAGCGCTACTGAAGTGCTGCTGTGGCTGTTGCTGATGATGGTGGTGATGCTGGTCTGGTCCACTGGCAGTGTTGTGTGTTTTCGATGGTTCATGTAAATCCAAAGCTTGTTTTTGTGTAGATCCACAGCGGCAGGAAAAGCAGTTCGATATCAAAGTGTGATAGTTGTCTTTGCAGGGATCAAATACTGCAATGGAGATTTAAAAAGAAGAAGTCATTGAATTATTAAATGTCCAGTTGTAAAGACATAATTAAAGAATGTTTAAAAAAAACCCTAAAGTATCTATTGAACATAGTTCTACTGTTAATTACATTTACTGGAATCTAAGGTCACTTCTTTTAAGGCCAGGTAACCAATTTGTTAGTAACCAATTAAACAAAAATATTTCTGACAACTTTAATACATTTTGGAATACCTGTAAGTCTTTTTTTCTGTATATGTTCTGCAATTATTTCACAATTGTACATACCATTTAAGGTAAGTAGATATTCAATATTCTAGAGATAAAACAAATTTTGTATTTAATTCGCATAAGCGAATATGGGCATATCTTTTATTCCGTATCTCGAAAACGTGGCTTCTTTCACAAACTACGAATCAGTACTTCAAAGGTCTATTTACTTTTACACAGTTTGTGTATTCTTTATTGCACTTTTGCATAAACACAGGGCTTTTCTTATGGAATATTTATATAATTAATATAAAAAATATGTCATTTGTTAACAGAAGAAGAACTTAGCATAATAAATAATAAGTTTTAAAATGTAATTAGATTAGATATCATTGCGAAAGATACCACTTAAAAAAACTTAAAGTTTTCTTTAGTATTTTCGCCAGCAAGAGGAAGACATTGGCGTTGGTCAGTAATCGTAATCGGCCTGGGATTCTTCCAGATTTGAGAACATTTCCATCTTTTCAAAGTCTTGGGGTGCAGTACTCTTGTGACTGGTCCACATTGCGTAGGCTCGTTGATCGGTGGGTGTAAGAGGTTTATAGTTTTTCGGATTTTGAGCGGCCGCTCCTTCCAGTTTGGTATTATAGCGAGTATACATAAAAACGCGATAACGCCACGCGTCAAAAGTCTGTAAAAATACAGAAGAATTTAGGATACAGAAAGCAACAGAGATTTAACAAATGAACCTGCTTCCATTCTTCCACGTTTTTCACAGCACCCTGAGGAACACTATTTAGCAAATTGGCCAACTTGTTCCACAGGGGTTCTAACAGCACATCGTTGCGACGTTGCGTCAACATGCAAGGATTCTCTTCGAAAAATTTCACATATAGCTCCTTTTGATCTTTTGACATACGCTCGCCGCGTCCTGAAACGAAATTAAAAATAGTAAACAAATTTCAATAAATCATTTGGAAAACTCACTCCTGAATCGGCTCATCATTACTGGAGAATATTGGGAGGGCGGTGTGTTATGTTGCTGAACATTCGCAATGTTTTGGGCAGTGGCCTGTGGAGCAGGTACTTGCCCCAAGGGGGAGGACGGATTGGTCATAGACGCATTATTTTGAGCCGTCAACATCGCATGGTGTGGCGCATAATTTCCCACAAAATGTTGGGCTAATTGTTGCTGCTGATGCAGTTGCTGGTGATGATGTTGTTGTTGTTGTTGCTCGTGCTGATGCTGGTGTTGTTGCTGGTGCTGCTGCTGTTGTAGTTGATGTTGTTGCTGCTGCTGCATCACCTGCTCTTGCCTCTCGTATCGCAAGTCTCTCGTATCCACCATATCCGAATCATCCTGTTCCGATTTAGGTATAACCATGGGACCAATCGCCTGCGTTATCGTATCTGGATTGTTTTGATTATACACCTGCGAAACCCGTATCTTATGTTCCGTTTCCAGATTATTTGAATGGTCCGATTGGTTCTCCATCGATTCGAGGGGAGAGCGCGATCTACTCAATATCGCCATGTTATTGGGCACATTCATGCCATACAACTGAGAAGGTAATTGTTGCGTTGGCAACGGAGAGTCCAAGTTAGATGACGATTCACTAGATTTTTGAGGTAATGATACGCACAATTGCTTTTGGGAACACGATGGTTCATAGTTGAGTTGTTCCTTTAGCATGTTGACTTCATCGTTACCTGCAAGAGAAAGCATTTTAAAATGCTGTGTTTTAATAGACAATATAAACTTCTAGACTTACAAGCAATAATAAACAGGACGGACGAATTTTGTATTACTAGTCTTTGGATTTAACATTTCTTGATTTCTTGACCGATTTGTTATTGACACTTGAAATCATTTCCAATTCTAGATGTATGTAAAAATGTAGCCACACTTCTTTCGGAATGAACTGATGATCGATAATGTGATAATATTTCGCGAACATTTTAGAACAATAATGCAAGAGTGTTAGTAAATTATAACAATTAGTAAATCCAATATTGATGACAAAAATGCCCTTTCACTCTACATTGCCATGAATCTTTAAACCTAAATCGGAAAAAGTAGCAAAAGAACATTTTTGTTAACAATTGATCTGAAAAATTGTATGTCCAGAATGTCTACCAAGCGATATTTTTAAAATTTTTAAATATATTTTAAAATCGGAGTCATCGTATGACGCCATTCAAAATTCGAAAAACACTGGCGGTTCTTTTGCGACGGCGACTTCGCGTCTCTAGTATCGAATAATAGGCTTAAAGAGAAGGTAACATAAAAGGTAAAAACTAAACTTCCAAAAAAAGAAAAGACATAAGAAATGTTCGTAAAATATTTATTTACTCACTAATGTTATTTTTAGAATAAATTATCTTTATTGCCGGTAACTCTAAAAAACTTAAAGAAGTCCTAACTTTTATCCTTTTATTTAAATAAAATTATAATTGTTTAGCTCGTTTGTTTTATTTCGGTCTGTTGATTTTACACATTGAACAGGGATTAATCGGCTCAAGACCTCTTGCTTCTATATTTAAATAGAAGACAAGTTTTAAACAAAACGGCAAAGTGACATTGATTTACGTGGCTGCACACTGCTTTTATCATGATTTCGGGTCCGTGACAACCCTCTTAAGAAAGCTTTGCTGCAATTGTTGAAAGTAAAACCGAACTCTATGAGGCCAGGCTCTCCCCAAACGAATGAGAACTACTGTTGTAAACCTTACTTTTCAAGTTTTCTTCACGCAATTGCCCACGAAAATACAACTCACTCTTGCCACCTCTAAAGAGAATTCACATCTACAATTGCAGCAAAGCTTTCTGAAGAAGGTTGTCAAGGACCAGAAATCATGATAAAAGCAGTGTGCAGCCACGTAAACCAATGTCACTTTGCCATTTTGTTAAAAACTTGTCTTCTATTTTATTATAGAAGCAAGAGGTCTTGAGCCGGTTCATCCCTGTTCAATGTGTAAAATTATTATTGTTAAAATTCAAGTAATCGTTTTGTACGAATATCGCACAATTAAATCCAGGGTCAAATACGGGTGAAAGCATTAAACAGTTTTTGCGGCAATTTTCCCACCTCTTAAATGCTGGCGACTTTACGCGTAAAGATTTATCTCTACGTTACGTTAAGGCTTTTTCTATAAAATATATTCGCTGTTCGGAGCTAACTCTAAACTGTAGGTTTTGGTCATTATTTTGAGTATTAAAAGTTATTTAATTACATATTTCATGTATAAATTAAAACTGTTTCATACTTTGGAGAAAAAATATTGCCAGACTCCAATCTTTTAGATTATGTTTCGCGTTCCCAAAAACGAAGTTGTGAAAATGTTCGAATGACTTGTTCACTATAAAATAATAAATTTGTGTAATTTTTCAATACTTGTATTAATTTTTATCTGATCTGGTATGATGGGATCTAATAGAATGCGAAATGTTTTCTTATATTTAAAATAATATATTAATAACCTACAAAAACGTGGGCCCTAAGTACAAATCCGTGAAAGAACATCGGATTTTTTTTCTTAGGATTTCCTAAATGAGCTTTCAAGATCACATGCAACTTCAATGCAAATAAAACATTATTATTTTCAAATCCATATACCAGTATCTTGAGCACTATTCATTCGAAACGGACTTTACACTCCAGGTCCAGTCCATTGAGTAGAAACTGAGCTATGCATGATACACTTCTATCTGAGAAGACGGACGTCATATTGTTGCATTCTATTGTATGATTCACCTTGTCGTTCCGTTTGCAACACCCCGAAATACTGGTCGGAGACACCAAAAAGTATTTATAAAAATTCTAAAATGATCTAGTCATGTCCGTCCGCACTATTTAAGCTAGGTGGCTGAAATTTGTGTTGCAGAAAGAAGTGTTGATGGATCAGAACGGTTGGTATTGAAAATAGTCTAGATCGGTCAAAAGGTAAAACTTTTCCCCTCACAAGCACTGGGCCAATGGATTAATATATTTAACAAGCAACAATTCGAAATTTAAAAACACAGTATCTCATCAACTATTTGAGATATGAGGCTAATATTTGGAACATATAATGTTTGCATGAATGGAAGCACATCCCGTTGGAAAAGAAAGCGGTGTCATGCCTCCTATAACAAATCGCATTTATGGCCATACTAATAGACAGATAGTTACAAAATTTTAACAGGATGAAAACAATGACTTGTGTATAGACTATAGTCTTGATCTTTTGTTGCTCGGTTAATAAGCGAGTAGGAGGTCCGTAATGCGATAACTTCACACTATTGTATTTTTGCATCATATTGTGAATATGCATCATAAACAGTTGGTTTTGTTAATGTTAAATTTTAAGGAAGGAAATATTTAAGAATGACCTTTACCGAGTTCGGTTATTACTCGACCAACAACTCGCTAATAATATTTTTTGAATAACTATTTTTCTATAAATTCCCAGCTTTCGTATTACACCGTTTATGACGCTCAGAGTTGTAGTTTTTATATAGGGTGTGTGATTTAACATTTAAAATTTGAGTCGGCTGTAAAAAAAAGTACTGATAATTTTTTAAAATTTCTGGTAAGGTTGAACTTTTAGAAATAGAACACAATATCATTTATATGACTACCACAACTCGCTCGGAAGTACCTTATCCGATCAACCGAATTTGTCAGTTCATTTTCGATTGTTTCGGGTCGAATCTCTTCAATGGCAACAATGACATTTTAGCAACAACAAAAATAATACCAATCACAGCTCACCGATTTGAGAGATGTTGACAGTGTCGTCCCAACAAAATCTGACATATTTAACATTTAACGGATTTTAGGAGTCAATTTCCTTACAAATTCCGTCAAAAAATTCAACAACTTTAAATTTCATTTATACAATTTAAAAATTTCATAATAGTATTAAGGAACGGCCACACTTTACTTATATTACTAACCAGCAGTCGAAAAAGCATTTAAAAAGTGGTTGGAAATGTTAAGGGTGTTTATTTTACAGGTTAACAGGCAACACTAACAAATTGTTGAAATTTGCTGCGAAAATATTGATTCTGTTCTCATACTTTGCTTTGGCTTTTGTACAGCAAAATAGCAAAGAAGACTCACAAAAATTAAATTCGGTCCGTACTAAGCAAATTGGGATAAGCTTATCTACTTTATAGAAGATTTTATAACAGAAAATTCTGCAAAAAGTGTTTAAAAATTGGAGATCCAGATTGCGCGTCAGGCGTGGTGGCCCAAAGTCATATGTGAAGCGCAAAAAAAGAAAATTTGATTTCTGTCACATATATTTTTAAACATTTATGGCATTGCTTTCTTTTGTTTTTACTACTGTAGCTCTTAGCAAGTAAGGAAAGTTATAAATCGGGCGAGATCGACTACCCTTATCACACGCTTTGGTCTACATAATCATAAAAAATGTTATTTTTTCCGTCTACAAATGCTACAAACTAAATTGTATTGAAATCTGATAAAAGTTGCAGTTTTTAGGTCTATTAGACCCAAGTCGGAAGGTATTTAGGATATAGTATATCAAAATTAGGACCGATTTCATATATTTTAAACAATGTATATCTTGTGTTAAAAAAAGCCAAAAAAAAACAAATTTCGTTGAAATCTGATGAAGTTTTACACTTAAGGGCGGCCCCAAATTGAACCGATTGCTCTCAATTTGAATACCAACAGACATTAGCCGAAACAAAATAATGTGGATAGTTTCATCGAGATAGGATATGATGAAATTTGACGCTACTTAAGATTTAGACAGATCTGTGTAAAATACAACGATACAAACAAAAATTTCATCGAAATCTAATGAAATATGCTGCTGTTAGATCGGTTAGACCCCACGTCTGGAGATACATATGTATGGTTGCTGTATCAAGATTTGGACCAATCTGGTTTATTTTAAGCAATGTTTATCCTGTGTGTAGAAAAACGTAACAGCACAACTTTTGTCGAAATCTGATTTGATGCTTTTGGGTCGGGCCCAAATCGAGATATATCCCAATACTATATTAGAACTTGGATCGATTGCACCCTATTTCAATACCAACTGTCATTAACCGAAAACAAAATAATGATGATAGTTTCGTCGATATTAGTTCTTTTTTGCGACCTAGACTTTAATTACAGGAATAAATCTAAATTGGCGAAAAAATGGAATCGATCGGCATAATTTTTAATAGGTCTACCACACTTTTTTCTGGCCGTAAGACACATGTGAATCCTTATTCTTATTTTAAATACGAAAACAATAAAAATTAAAAATATTTGTTGAACTATTGGAACTGTCATAGTGAAAGAGAATCGCTTGCAAAAGACTATTGAGCAGTTTCTAGCGGTGCTGAAAATCCTATCTATATTAGAAATCTGTATTCAAACAATCCAATGTGGGTTACATTTAAATTTAAGAAAAGTAGCAAACAACACAGTAAAAACTCAGTTCCATGAAATGAAAGTTAAAATACACGTTCAAACTAAAGAACAATTCAATTTCCGATCCACAGGTACCTTACTATTCGATAATAAAGCGCAAAAAGTACCAAAATTTGCTTTGATTGTAGTACCCATATGTCCATATTGACTATTAAGCGCTCGTTTTTGACCATGTGGGATGTTTGGCCAGTTGAGCCTAACTTTCAGCAGCTTTGCTCTTTTTGAGGTATTTAGTGCGTCCCAACTAAAAGTACCCATTGTCCATTCACAAAAAATTCTGATTTGTTAAGCAAAAACGAGTACTTTTTATCGAGGTCAAAATATTTTCCCACTAGACCGATTTCGCCCATTTACAATCCCAAACAGCTTGTGACCAAAAGCCTGCATCATGCAAAATTTCTGAATACTAGGTTAATACGTTTGAACGATATCATGCTTTTAACAGAAACGCTAGATCGTGTTAGAATTTTAAGACAATCAAGATTATAATTACTTTATAGGAATAACAAATTTAATATTCTCTTTCGTGAAGGGTATAAAAAATCCAAACATCAAAATTCGGACATGGCGGACTATATAATACCCTGCTCTACTGAATGTGCAGATGAGCCAACTGAAACTAGGCTCCTTGGGCTCCTTGAAGTTATGAACCGGGTATCCATAATGCCTAGCGTAAGCGCCAGGTTATAACCAAATAAATTGTAGTACTTTTTCCCCCGGAGCAACCCTTAACCCCAGAAATAAGAATACGCGTATCCATTCTAAAGAAATACATACATTTCGAGTTGTGGAAAGTAACAAGTATTTCAAAAAGTGGCAAAAAAGGGGATTTATGAAAAAGGGTCAGTAAAAGTCGCACGGCTTCCAAAAATGTTCAAATTGCTACTTTAGTCGCACAACGGTAACGCAGGTCAGATTGGTTATAAGGTAAAGATGTTCCCCTTACAAGCAATGGGCCAATATCTATAACAAGCAACAATCCAAAATTCAAAAACACAGTATCTCATCAACTATTTGATATATGAGGGTAATATTTGGAACATTTGACGTTGGCATGGATCGAAACATATCCCACAGGAAAAGAGAGTGGTCCGAAGCCCCTATAACAAATCGCACTTATGTCCCAACTTATACAGATCGTTACAAAAGATTAACAGGATGAAAACAATGACTTGTCGCTTATTATAGACTATAGACGTGTTCTTTTGTTGCTCGGTTAATAAGCGAGTAGGAGGTCGGTAATGCGATAACTTCATACTACGAGTATTGTACAAAAATAAAAAATGGTTGTGTTTACAGAAAACTTTTTGCAACTTGCATCATAAACAGTTTGTATGGAAAATTTAAGGTTTTTAAAAAGCAAGTTATTTAAGAATGACTTATAGCGAGATCGGTTTTTACTAGCATTTACTTGCATGAATAATTCCAAGCTTTCATATCATACGGTTTATGACGTACAAAGTTGAACAGTTTTTGTATAAAATACAAAAAAATATATATTATATTATAGTTATCGTCTTCTGTTGGCATGGATCTAAAAAAATACGCAGCATAAGGAAAAAATCTTCAGTGTGCCCGAGCCTTAATTGTTAAAGTTGTATACGTCACAGGTTTACAACATCGATTTGGTACCACTGTTTTATTCAAGAGCAGATGGTTGATTTTTGTGCAGTTTTGCCGAAGATTTTTCGAAAAGTGTTTAAAATTTTGAGATGCACACAAGTCTGGTGGCCCAAAATTATATATATTATTGTCTACCAAACAAAGCAATATTTGTCTTTGCTTCTTTTCTTTTAAAGTACTATAACTTTAAAATATGTTTTTCCAGTACGTAAACAACGCTACAAACTAAATTGCGTTGAAATTTGATGAAAGTTGCAGGTGTGAGGTCTATTAGAACCAAATCGGTAGATGTATTTACATGGGGTCTACATTAAGATATGGACCGTTTTGATTTATTTCAAGTACTCGTATAGTTTATTTATCTTGTTCACAAAACAACGCCACAAACCTGAATTCTGATGAAATTTGACGCTTTTGAATCGGCCCCAAATTGGGAGTTATCCCTATACTCTAAAAGAACTTGAACCGTTTGTTCCTAATTTCAATGTCAACCGTCATTAGCCAAAAACAAAATAATTTATATAGTTTCGTCGAGATTAGTTCGTTTTTGAGACCTAGACTTTAATTACAGGAATAGATCTAAATTGACGGAAATAATCCACAATCGAGTCCATCTGCATAATTTTAAATAGGTCTATAACAACCCTCTACCACAGTATGAGTAAGGTGCAGTAAAACCCGGGTTACAAAAATTTTCGTAGATGTACAAATCTTTTTTCACACAATTTCAGACTTCCGAAAGTTCCGAAATACACAGCGTAGGAAGGTTCAGAGTGCTTCCCCTTTACTTTTTTCTCTACTAAAAATCAGGATCCCAGATATTTAAAATATGTATCGTAATTCTCATTTCAAATACGAAAACAATAAAAATTAAAACTATTGGAACTGTCATACTGAAAAAGAATCGTTTGCAAAAGACAATTGGGCAGTTTCTAATGGTGCTGAAAGTCCAATCTATAGTAGAAATCTGTATTCAAACAATCCAAAGTAGGTTACAGTACAGTTTCAACTGAGCAGATACGATATCCGCTCAACTTGATAGTCACTGCATCATCTCATAAGAGTTCAGTTAACTGCTGATGAAAAATCTAGAAGAAATGATTATTATTTTGTTAGACAGTATAACAGTTTCAATTAATGTCTGCGCTCAAAAAGGTATAACATTGTAATTACATCGTTGGTGTCCACGTTTTCCCGCTAAAATAAATTGTATTCACTTTAAACCTACAACGAACAACTTTTGTATAACAGTTTGAACTTCAATTCAAATTAACGGAAATGAAAGCCAAGGAGGAGAATGCATACAGTAAACAAGTTGCACACACACATTCAAACACAAACAAGGTAGTTTATACAAATTAAGTTCTCAGACTTACCCTGACCAATCTCTATAACGAAATTGGTTAAATCGTGACGCTGTGCCAAATATTGCAACAATAATTCATCTGGTATATTGAAGCCAATCTTTTTATTGCGAAACTCAAAATTGTAAATACCAAAGGCAGCACGAACTGTAAACAAAATATGAGAAAAAAAAGAATAATTATACTATGACAACAATTAACAACAGCAAGAATATAAAGATGATAGACTATGAGAGCAAGAAGAATTTTAGAATGTATAGTAGACATGAGTAGAGGTGTAGTCGTTCATAGTGGTAGTGGACTCTGTAGTGTAGCAGGTATAAAGCTCTACAAGTAATTAATATAGAAGCATAATAATAAAAAGTTAAAAATAGAAGCCACATTCTCTGCAGGCACTCTCTCAACATTCGCTCTCTTAACCGTGGACTTGCTTACTCAACGAATGAAAGCAAAACAAATGGTCGGACAAAACAACAACTGTGTGATTGCCAACTCAACGTCAAAGATGGCATATGAATTGGCGATTTGAAGTGCTTTGCTGGGGTAATAGGAAGATCATTATACCGCACTTGTTCAACAAATGAGTATTTCTCAAAATGTACAAATAAATCGTCGCTCTGCTTTTGAAAATCAATTATTTTCTTACTGAAAAATTGGCCACAGCTCGAACCAAAGCAGTCTCAAGAGATTTAATGTTGGGGTATCTTTTGTGACAAACCTTGTCCTCTAAAACCGTCCACAATTTGTAATCCAATGGGTTCAAATCTGGACTGCCAGTAGAAATAAACGCTGGCAAATTGTTTCGAAGCCAGGCCTGGGACGTTTTAGCCTTATGGACCGGTGCAGAATCCTGTTGGAAAGTCCATGGCTGGTTTTGGAGCAGGGATTGGCCGATGTTTTGACGCCTTGTTCGCAAAAATGCAGGTCAGATATTATCAAAAAATATGTGGGGTTTAATATGTTTTTTTTTAGTGACCCGACTTACGTAAACCCTCACTCATAAACGTTTTATTTTTAAACTATGATGGCCTGTCTATTTATAGATTTAAACTATTCCTTCGTTAAGGTTATCCAATATTATAATACTCATAACCACTAATTTTCAATGGGATTGTCTGAAGTGTAATGGTTTTAATAAAATCTTGTAAAGGTCCGTGTGTGGGAGAGTACATTATGAATGGACAGTAGGCGTGGTACCCTTTTAACAACCTTGGACTTAGAAAGACCATACCTAATGACATGTTAGGAATACGACGATAATACAGGGTGGACGATTTAATAATTTAGTTTGAATCGGCAATACTGGTTTCATTTGAGAGGTTAAACTTTGTCATTTTATAGTGGAACACAATTTCATGATCAACCGATCAACTCTATTTTTCAGTACATTTTCGATTGTTTTGTGTCTAATCTCTCAAATGGCAACTTCCATTTCATGTTTCAATGCTTCATTTGTCTGTGGGTGCTTTGCGTAACATTTATCCCAAATGGCTCCCCACAGAAAATAATCTGAATGGCTCAATTACAGCTACGAAACAGACTATTTACATCACAATTTTGGCCGATTATTCGATTTTCAAAAACAGTGCGAATCATATTGATGATTGCGTTTGCTATGTGACAAGTAGCCCCGCCTTGATAAAACCAAGTATCGTCCATTTCATTCTCTTGAATTTTTGGAAACAAAATTCCGTTGAGCATAGCGCGGTAATAGCGCTCTCCGTTGACGGTAACACCGGCTTCTTGCTCATTTTCGATGAGAAATGGTCCAATGATGCTACCAGCGCAAGATCCACACCAAACAGTGACTAGTTGTGGATGTATTGGCTTCTGAAAAGTCATTTGCGGGTTCTCTGAGCTCCAACGGCAATTTTGCTTATTGGCATAGCCACCGAGATGAAAATGAGCTTCATCTGAAAACTAAATTTTCCGGTAAAATTCTTCATCTCCTGCCAACAATCTTCGAACACCATTATTAAATTACAAAATTCATCCTTTTTAATAAAATCGGAAACATGGAAAAATTATCCATTCCCTTTTTTACAACCGATTAAAATGTTAAATGGATCATTTCATCCTATATTATGGCCTGTCTAGATTTAAAGTATTTCTTCCATCAGTTAATCCTATATTAATTTGTATAACCTCTCTGCCATTCTCTGAAGTGTAATGGTTCTAATGAAATCATGTAAATGTCCGTTTGTGTGGGAGGGTACTTTATGATTGGACGGGGGCGTGGCGCCGTCTTTACAACCTTCAACTAAGAAAGACCAATTCGCTTAACAAGTAAGAAGTTTTTCAATGATATTTGGAACATATGATACTGGCATAGAATTAAAAAAGAAGGGGAAATGGGGCGGTGCCACTCTTCATTTAATAAATCGCACTAAAGGTCAAAGTAACGGATCGATCGTTATAAAATGAAATCAATGAATAGCATATTTTCATAGTCTATGTTACTTTAAAGTTTAAAAGTCCTTATCTCGTGAACTAATGCTTGTCTGACGATATCGACATCATTTTTGGCATTCGTTTTTTTTCGCAGAATTTAATATTTAGTTCAGGTAAATGTCTTAGAATGACTAGTCATTTTTAAAAGGTACACATCAAAATTTAAATTTTTATCGGAATCATGTAATAATTTAAAAAAAAAATTTAAAAGAAAACCGGGGAATGACCAACTTATGTGTGAACGTTCGTAACGAGTGACAAAACACGACATACTTTTAATAAGACTGTTGACGAAAAAACTATTAGATGTGCACCCACTTCTTGTAATGTTCAATCATATATGAGTTGCTTGAAATCAAGATTGGTTTGGAAATTTGAATTTTAGCGAATATGAGATTTTACAGGGGAATACTGTGTATTTTCAGGGACGGAAAATAAACATCCATAAAAATACAAATTGAATAAAAAATTATAATCATTAATAGCAACAAAATTAATTGAACACTATTTTTTACTATGGATTGGTTTTATTAAATAATTAATATTTGTGTAAAAAAATTGAGAAAATTTCAATTGAACGTAGTGTTAAGGACAATCAGGGTAATGATATTTGAACACTTTGGAAGGGAATTTTTTGAAGAACAAATAAATTTAAAAAAAAAACAATTTTTAAGACTTTAAAGACCCTATAAATATTTATTGAATAGTAAATAATAAAGTATAATATATTTTATTGTTTCCGCTTGAAACAACCAAGGACAGCAAAGTGGCCCATAATCTCAGATTCAACCATATACGTTGTTGGTATAGAACTAATCACCCCCAGATGGAAAAAGGCGGTTCTACGCCCTCTTCAAAAGAATCATATTGGCCAGAATCCATGATGGTATGAAAGAATCAGTACGGCCGAAATTGCTTTGTTTATTAATGCTTATAACATTTTTAACAGGCTTCAACAGAAATGCCAGAAAATGATAACTAAAGTTATTAAATAAACGTTTTTTTGGAAACTTGTCTAAATTCATTAATGTGCAAAATTTAATTCGAAATTAAGCGTGGAACTAAGCTCATGAAACTGCATATTAAAAATTCTGTAAAATGACAGTAAAACTCTATACATATGTGACGCGCAAAATAGAAAGGGACCAAAGGCTAAAAACCAGTTTTGTTCAGGAGAGCCATTTTAAAGATTAGGTCCCTTTCTATTTGCGCTTAGAATCGTCGACTTCACTTTTATAAAACGAGCATATCTCTGGGAGGAAACACTTTTGGGGCATGGAATCGGTTTTATTCGAAGCTCAAATGTTGTCCACATCAAAAAAAGAAAAAAAAATTAAAATTGATTTTTTTTACCCTTAGGTCCCCTTCTCTATGCGCTGTCACATATACATATCGTACACACTTCACACAACTATCTACAGTTTTTTGACTTTCCTGAAAAACAAAGTTAATTTTTTCGAGCGATTCGATGCTTTAGATAAAATCTAGGGCCATATTCATACATCTGGAGAAAAGGTCTGGTCGAATGGCCACCTTTTTCATGCGATGTAACGCTATTGGATTTATTTTTATGGGGCTACATCAAGTCATTGATTGGTCTATGCCAACAGGTTAAGACGAGCTCAGAGACAACATCCTACGCAAAATCGACATTACACAACAAATTAATTCAGATTACGTTTCAGATACGATGTCCAAAAAAGGGTGTTTCAGAAAACCGATTCTTCGGTTTTTTTTCAAAACTGTGTAGGGTTTTTTAAGTTAAAAACCTGCATTAACCGACATTCTGGTATATGCCAGCAGTAAAGTATGATTTTAAAAACAAGGTCAAGTTTGAATTTGAGTCTTCGGTACCCACATGTTTACGTTTATTTTTACGGGGACTATATCAACAAATAAGCTTATATAACTCAAATCGGTACAATATTAGTTGTTTGTCAATCGAAATATGAATGGATTGATAAAGCGGTTGAATGTTAATCAGGAGAGGTCTTGCACTGGGGCTATATCACAAGGTGGACCGGTGTGACCCACTTTTATCAGAGCTTATTACTTGTCGATCGTAATGAACTGTACCCAATTTCATCAATACTGTATGTACTATTTGGATTTTAGAGATACAACATAAAATGTTTGGAAGCTATACATCGGTTAAACATATGTGTGGAATATTTAAACAATTTGCATAAGTTAACAGCCTTAATGCAAAAAACTTTTGTAAAATTCAGACAATTGCGACCTGTAGTAGTTTGAAAACAGGCTTTCATATAAAGGGTTATCCATCTAGAAGTATTTTTTAGAATAAAAATTATAAAATTTCAAATCAAGTGTGGAATCTTTATTGGTAATTTGAAAGTACATTTTATTGCATTTATTTTTTGAATATAATTTCCTTCAAATGTTGGCCGCAACTACTCCTCATGGAAACCTATTCTGAGGGTCTAGTTTTGGCTTTAATGACACGCGTAATGTTGGCTTCCAAAACCTGAATCGTTGCTGGTTTGTCAGCATAGACTTCGGACTTTACGTAACCACAAAGAAAAATGTCTAAAGGTGTTATATAACTCGGTCTACTCGGCCAACTCACCTGTCCAACACGTGAAATTAGATGCTTTTTGAAATGACCTCTCAATAGATCCATTGTTTGAGCAGCTGGCAAGTGGCACCGTCCTGTTGAAACCAAGCATAAAGCATAATAGCAAAAATATCGATATCATGGCGCGATAGCGAGCACCAAATATGCTCCGATGATTCCACCAGCTTATAAACCGCACCAAACCGTGGTTTTCTCTGGGTATAATGGCACCTCTTTAACCTCTTATTGTTGCTCTTCAGCCCAAATGCGGCAATTTTGTTTATTGACTTTGCCGTTGAGCCAGAAATGGGCCTCATCACTAAACAAAATGTTGGTCGAAAACAGCGGATCTTCCCGTTTCTCACCGAATGCTCATTTCCATAATACAGTTGCCAATATTTGAAGGAAATTATTTTCAAAAAATAAATGTCATAAAATGTTCTTTTAAATTACCAATAAAGATTTCACGCTTGATTTGAATTTTTATATGTTTTTTTGTTCTGAAAAAATACCTTTAGATGGATTACCCTATAGATAAGAGTCGGAAAACCAGGCTGAAGCATATCATTAAATTGAATCAACTGGTGAGTCGAGGGTACACTTAAAGGTGGGTCGGTCTAGCTTTAATATTTTTGATACTTATTTCGTACTTGAATATTATAAGTTTTCTTTTGCTTTTAAATAAAAAAAAACCATACAAAACGGGTTAACCGGCATGTAACGTGTTAGAAATTTTGAAGAAGACGACTGTCGGGTTTAGAAATAAATGTCGGTTTTAGAACATCTAATTACGATAGTACTTTGTTCAAGAGCGCAATATGCACCGGTTTCGGTGCATATTGCGTGGTTATCTGAAGACGACATAGGACTCCACAATACCTCTGCGGAGATTTTCTGAATCCGTTGTGGGCCAACAAATTATAGTGCTTGGCTAACCTGTTAGTCAACCACTCAACACAAAAACTACTATAGAACAAACAGCAGAGCAAAAATTTTAATTGCACTGAATACACACTTGAATTCCCAAAGACACGAAGGCGGAGCAGAGGAATAGTGCCGTTGGTGTGTGACAGAGGGGATAGCTTCTTAATGAATGGTAAAAGGAATTTTTTCTATTAATTAATTATTTGTACTTCACACAACTATGGTCAGGCACATATTTTGAACACTCACCGACATTTTTCAAATCCCATATGCTCAAATCACGATTTTCCTCTGGCACACCAATCATCAACAGTTTTTTCGTGTCTCGAAATTGAAATGGTAAAATAATGCCCGAACGTAAAACCATGGTGCGAACAGAACGTAAAATTCCACTTAATTCAATTTCGTATTAACAATTTCAACTATGCATACGCTCACATATGCTGCTTTTTAGTACACTATAATTCGATTATTAAAATAATACTTTTTGTTTGTTTTTATTTTGTTATTGGTTGCTTAAAATTAATTTGGTAGATTCTTTTCGCGTTTCACGCCTTCATTTGGGCTTTTAACTTGTCAAAATGAAAAATTCTTCTAATCTTTAATTTTTATTTCGTTCATTTATCATCGTACGCATACATTTCCATTTTTTTTTATTTTATTCCATTCCATTCTCTCTTATTCCAATTCTCGCTCTCCCTCTCAGTTTTAGTTAGGCACATAAGAGAATATGTCGGAATAGCAGAATAAGAGGAAAACAACGCGATTCAAAACAAACCGTCCGTCCGTACAACCATTCAGTCATTTGCCGCGCCACAACCAAAGTTGTTGTAATTCGATGTTTGTTGGGGTGTGCTGCGCTTTTTTCACATTGTTTACGAATAGGTTTATAGTGAATTGTAGAAAAAACAAAACAGCGAGATCCACTTGGACGTGATATGAATGAAGATGTGCAATGGAAGGCGAGTGTGTTAGTGTGTGTACGGTTCAACTGAAGTACATATGAGTTGTAAGTAGAAGCAAAAATCGGTAGTATTGGAAATGATCAACTTAACAAATTGGAATGCACTTTCCAAGACAACAATGAAAATTGTAATAGACCCAAAATACTTTAAAAGAGATGTTTGCCTATGAGTTCTTGAAAAATTAAAATTCAAATATTTATAACTCACTTCGTATGTTTCCATATAAATTGTAATAGACTTTTTGACCAAGGAACGAAAATTGTACATTCGTTTGCACTTAAAAATGCCAAAATAATCTTAAATATACATCAACGCATACTCAAATAAAATCCAGATTTAAGGTATATTGTGCTAAAATCTTTTACAATTTCAATGGTACTTGTCAGTATTTCACAAATTTAGCTCATATTGTTTGTCAATTTCCATTCAAGTTGTAATAGATTTCGGGTCGAAATTGCACAAATCGTTATATCATTAGAATATGCGAATAGGATAATAAATGTGTTCATTTACTTTCCCAGTAACTATTTGCAAGTTTCTAGTTTTGAGAGCTTAAGGCCAAATTTACTCTATTTATTAAAATGTGCAAGAAAAGTAAACGAACAGTTTCCAGTAAAAATTTGCAATGAAACAGCTGATTTTGTGTACTGTTAATAAAACAGCTGATTTCAAACATCTGTTCTATCTTGCAAATTTTGGTTGGCTAAAATTTCTCCAACCAAAATTTGCAAACTCTCTCCCATCGAACTGTCAAAATTTTCTCTCTCTAGCTCTCATTTACTGGACTTTTTATGTAAACGAACACGATCCAGTAAAAAATTGAACAAATTTGCAAGTAAACGAACACACTTAATCATATTATTAAGGTTTCGTACCAAATCACTTACGATTTCTATAAAAATGTAGTCAAAATGAGTTTGATGCCGAATTGTTTCAAAATGGCGGCGTGCCATCGATCCTTTTTTATTAAGCCAAGTCGCCGCCGATTTAAAAGGCTACACAAAGAGATCAAACCGGTGCGACATGTCAAAACGCTAGCGTGAGACAGTCTCGCCTATCACGTGACAACCGATGGTACATTTACATCAAAGATTATTTGTCGCATTTACGTATCGTTTGAGTTAATAATCATTTTCACAGTTTATTATTGATGTGTGTTCACCATAACTTAAAACAATGAAAAGAATAATTTGTTAATCCTTTTTTGGCTTAAATTTATTTGACAATACAAAAAATTGTGTGACAAAAGGCAATAACGGCTTTTATTTTTTCGCTGCTTAGACGATGGCGATTTTCTGTCGTGTTGCTTTTGTATGAATGCTTCCCCAAAAGGAAGTGTGAAAATTGAATTTGACATTAAGTTGCATCTTGTCTTGTCGCGACTGTATGAAACGTACTTAAGTTGGTTCAGGAATCAGCCATTTACGTCGGCTCAGCCGTTCTTAAAAGTACTTATATTGTGTACAAATACTTCGAATACTTCGTCTATGTGCTAATATTATTTAAATTTAACTTAAATAATCCGATAGTTACATTTGCAATAATTATTTTAACTTGAAATATTTTACATTAAAAACAATTACTCGTGGTTAAAAAGTTTTTTGTATTGAAAATTAATGACCCGTGTTCAAGCCGCCACCGTGTGTCCTAAATAATGAAGATGTCAAGCT
Organism: Hydrotaea diabolus; assembly: GCA_963513945.1. Lineage (NCBI taxonomy): Eukaryota > Metazoa > Arthropoda > Insecta > Diptera > Muscidae > Hydrotaea > Hydrotaea diabolus. The sequence continues at coordinate 179,229,736 of OY740719.1, forward strand.
GCCGATGAAAACACATGCGCCAATAATTTACTATCGGCTTAATTCTATTCTTGAGGATTTGTAATTGTAATAGATTTCGATACGAATTTGGATATCATATAGGTAAATGACCTTTAATGGCTCCTATATTGAGCGACGAATCGGATTTCTGCTGTCAATTTCCATTTAAATTGTAATAGATTTCGAAGTCCTGTGGATTCAATGGAGTTTGCGAATGTGACATATGCTATACAAGCAAATTCAGAATTGTATTTCCGTGCTAACTGTAAATGAGGCGATAGTCCCTGATTTAAACAAAGGCTCATAATGTATCGGTTGAATGAGAGATGCCGTCATCTTTAAAGATAAACTATAAAAAAAGCGAAATCGTCCTTAACCGGCAGCGCGCCACCACCGATTGGTTTTGGCTTAGCCTTTTCGCCGCCGATATAAAAAGCTTATACTGCATTTAAGAAGCCCCCATTATTATCGGCTGAGTCTTTGAAAAAAATGAGTTGCCCAACCGTGTTAGTGTACCCATAAACGGTATCTACGGCAACACGGTTTCGAACTGCTGTTTTACTCATTATATTTCAGCTGATTGACAAATTTTAAATGTCATTTGTTTGCATTTAAAAGGTAGGAAGTTAAAATTTATTCATTGTAAAAAATGGAAAGAGGAAGAAAGAAAAGAGATATATGGTTCGATCGGGAAATTTGCCAAATGCTTTTCATTATAAATGAGAATCATATGCAACTTATTAGCGGCAAAATCAAGCGTAACAAGAGCATTTTTTTGGACATTGCAAAGGAATTAAGAAAATATGGTATTTACAAGAATAACGTGCAAATTCGCAACAAATTTAAAAGCCTTAAATCGGACTACTACAAATCGAAGAGATCAACAACAAAAATGGGGCAAAGCGGCAAACATCGGAGCATTTTGAATTGCTAAAAACAATTTTGGGAAAATGTCCAGAAGACTTGGAAGCTGAAGGTATTGACGTTGCTGAAGAGATGGATACCGAATATTTCGAAATTGAGGACGTTCGTACTATTGACGAATCCGATGAAGCAAACGAGGTAGAAAATGTATCTTTACATCTATATTCGACAAATAAAACCAACGAGGAGGATGAGAACTCAAATGAAACCGAAGACGAGGAAATTTCTGTACCCAAACCAAAAGTGAGCAGCTCTAAACGAACAAGTACGTAGTAAAATGAAAACAAGTCGAAGTAGTGCAATTAAGTTCGGCCCAGCCATATTTTGAAGGCTTTTTATCATGAACTGCATTGAAAATGAAAAAAAAGTGTAGAGGTTCTAGGTAGTGGTGGTGAGAGCTTAACTAGAGAGCTATTGGCTTAATCCTTGAAAAGTAATCTGTACGCTTAAGCGATCATCATTTACAACCTAAAGTCTTAGGAGCCACAATTTTAACTTATTTTTAAAGCAATTTTATTTTTTGAATTACCTATATTTTAATGGACTTTCGTCCATTACAGTCCCGCAGCTCTATAAAAAAAAGCCCGAAGAAATAATGCCCCAAACTGAACATGAAATAAAGCCCCAAAAATTGGGCCTTATTTCGCTATGAAACTAAGACCCAATTCCTACAATGAACCCAATTCCTAAAAAGATGAAAAGAGACCCCAAACCTAAAATGAAACAACACCCCATTTAATTTTTTTTATATAATCAACTAAGGCCCCACTTACAGAAAGACGTGTGTAAATACATGTTGCAGATCGAAAATTCGAATTTCAGTTTTAGGTAAATGGAGATTGATGGTGTGGAAAAAACATTTGCACTTAAATTTTTCGAGGAGTAAGAGGGGTAGAGATTAAAAATTCGCGATGCATCCCTGTTATTCAGCTTGTGTTTGCAAAATCTCGCTTTTCAAGAAAACGAAATAACACCTCAAAAATAATATTTATGGCTTTATTTCATTTTAGAATCTAGGACTTTATTTTATTATGATATAATGCCCTAATTACCAAAATGAAATAAAGCCCTAAAAAAGATGGAACAACACCCCAAATATCATTGTTGTTGCTTTCTGTACAAATGTTTGGGGCTTTATTTTATTTTCATAGAGCCCTGTCCCGCGATTTTAGTTTCGATTCAAAGCCAGGCTTTTATTTAAGTAAGCGATTTTCACGGCTAAAAAACGTTTCCTTTGGCCCTACCGACGTACAATAAGGTTTATTTACATGAAAGAAACAAAAGAATTTTTTTAATTTAGACAGTTTAGACGTTCCAGCAGACGGACTGAACCGGTATGTCATGGTTATCTTAGAAATTTGAGACTACCCTGAAAATGTATATTTTATAGGCATTCTAAGGGGTATTTTTGGAGGAGTAGTACTTCAAATGCGATAAAAACTTCTAACATGTTTCGTTGCTGAATTTGAGCATCATCCGAAACAAAAAACTTTAAAAACGACATTTTTTAAATAAAAAAGGCATTAATTTATGTACCTTATACTGTTTTCTATTTTAAAAAGTGGTTTTAATGTTGTAGAAGCTCGTAGTGTTGAAATGTCCGACTGTACTCTATATATGTACCCCATTGCTTTAAAAATCGTATTGTTGGAACACCACATTCAAATTAATGGATTAAAATTTATTTAAATCCGAACAAATTTTACTATCGAGGTAAGCTTAAATTTGTAGAGGGAGCCCTGTAAGTCATCATTGATTCATGATATGGTACTCCCATGTACATTACCGTTTTTTAAAAGAATTTAAAAGAAAATAATTTTGTTTTTTTTTTGATATTTGCTTATTTCAGAGAAAAATGGATATAATAAAGCGAGAGGCTGAAAAGAGTCACAGCAGCAGCTCATACAGTCTTTGAAAGAACAAGACGAGCACCTACTGGATCTACAAACAAAAAGGCAGGAAGAAATCCTAGAAAAGAATCTTAAAGCTCTGGAAACCATTTTGTAGAAAGATCGAGAAGAAACTGCTAAAATGATGCAAAGTTTTTTAAACGCTTTACAGCCAACATTGTCACAAGCACCTCACACTTTGTATGGCGAGTCTTTGTCATCTCGAGCTACAAAAATGATTGTTCGCAAAAAATCAGCACATGACTCTGATGGTGTATTTCCATAAGTAGTTATATTAGAAACGTTTACCAAAACATTAGTTTATTATAAGATTTCATTTAGTTTCATTATTAAAAGCATTGTTCATTTATTGCTTATCTATTAAAACACGACTACTAATAACACTAAAAAGCAATGAAAGTAGATCGTGTTGAAGAGTAGTTCTTAAAAAAGGACGGCACATACTAGTGATTGATCTCTATAAAAAATTTAACGATTTATTTAAAATTTAGGTACCAAATCGATTGGTTTTTATCACATACCTGTTTGTCTTTTGTCATATAAAAAAACTTTATTAATTCGAATTATCTGTGCTATTTATAAAGCTAATTTTACTTATATTATAAAACTATCCTAGCACAAAGTTATTTTTTAAATATTGTTTAAGGTTTTCACGCAGCCTTTCTGGATCTCTATTTGCTTCCGGTATGATTTCGTGGGAGATTATATCTTCTGGTTGGGGAAAATCAAATTCGTTCTGCTTTTCCAAAGTATGAGTATCACAATAGTGTTGTTTTTCTCCTTCCACAAAGTTGTGCAGTATTGAACATGCCAAAACAACAGAAGGGACAAATGCTGGGTGTACATCTAGCCTTTTTAGTAGACAACGCCAACGACCTTTTAGTCTTTTAAATGCCTTTTTCGCTAAAATTTGTCCTGAACGGATAGAACTGTTAAAATACTCCTTACCGGAACCTAAACATCCCTTGAAAGGCTTCATAAGCCATGTAAGCAGTGGATATGCAGAAAACGGGACCCTTAACCGATTTACATTAGAAGAGTAAGCAGGAAAACTTTGTGCTGAATTTTTGTATAGTTCTGACTCCTTAAAAACTGTTGCATCAGGGCTCCTGCCGACACTCACATCACGAAATCTGAAAGAGAGAGTGGTTTTTATACCAGATGATTAAGCTCTAATTATCTCTTGCAAACTTACAAGCACTTATCATCTACTTCTGCTTGCATAACTATAGATGGCCATCCTTTTTGGTTTTTATAGTCTTGATACCCAACGCTAGGTGGTAAAATTGGTATATGTGTTCCTGAAAAGTTTATGTCTTTGTTACTTTCTCCAATATTCCACTTTTTCTTACCATCAATCGCGCCAATTATATTGGGTAGAAATGGTTTTCGCCTCTTCTAATTTTGGGAAATACAAAAACTCCTTACGAAGCTGCAGTATGGCCTCAACAACGAGATGAAAATACTTATGAACTGTGCTTTTATGCACTCCAAAAACATTGCCAACTACACTGTACTCAACGTCTAAGGCAAGTTTATATAAGCATAAAGCGACTTGCTTTGGAATTGGCAAAGGTTGAGTTATAAATACCTCTGGACAAGGAAGATAGGGTGATAACTTTGCACAAAGCATATCGAAAGATCTTTTATCCACGCGAAAGTTCTCAAAATACATATGTGACCCGGTCTACGAAAAGGGACCTTCGGTGTGAAAATATCATTTTTCACTTTTTTGGCGATTCGGATAGACTAATGTGTGCTCTTTCTAATGGCGCAAAGCAGAAGTTTCCAACTCGTAAAGAAGTTTGTCAGGAATTTTCCAAAAAAAGAGCAGAAATGAGTGAAAATGAAAAAAAATTGGACATTGAATTATAACATAATAAACATCATTTCATACTTTTATTTGAAGGGAAACCAGCCATTTTACATAAAAATCGAAATATAAAATAAATCTATAATTTTTTTTTACGCTTTATATTTTTTTTTTCCGATGCCAAATTTTTTTTTGGTAGTAGAGCCGCAGAATCTTCCTCGTCATTACCATCTGCCTTTCGTTTCTTCGATGCCAACTTTTTTTTTGGTAATGGAGCCGTAGAATCTTTCTTGTTATTACCTTTTGCTTTTTGTTTCTTCGATATCGAATTCTTGTTTTGCAAGGGAGCCGCAGAATTATCTTCTCCATCAACTTTGGATTTTTGTTTCTTTGGCTTTTCTTCCGGTTTTGGGGCTAAAATATCTACTTTTCTTGGATCTGCGACTAAACTGCGGAGATTTTGGTAAATATACCATTGGCGTTCCAACGTTAAACCAACTGGATGTATAGTTTTTGGCATTTCACTGACGATAGGTTCCAACAATAGATGAAAAGAGTCCACGTTCTCACTATCCGCGAATTTTTTTGCTTTTACACAATCTGTACGTATTATGAAGTGATGGAACTGCGTTATGCCAACGAGTGGCCGATAAAATAGTTTGAAATAGGTATCCCATTGATACCATGTAACATTCTCTGCTGATACTACTTTATTATAACCACCGGGTGAGGATTCAACAACACATTGCAATAAATCTTCATAAGTATCGATGTTGCTAAGAGCATACTTTGCTTTGAAAATCCCGAAGAAGCGATCAGGCGCAAATTTCGTATGTCCTGTTAGTAAGAAATTGAATAAAATCGTTTGTTCAAGTTTTCGAGCAACTCTCCATTGTAAATACGATAATACGGTATTATTTTTGTTTTGCCCTACGCTTTTGTCGCAATTGTCACAAAAAATAACCAGTTTTGGGATATCTTTGCAATGAGTTTCTAAGTAGTGATGCAAAATGCTGATGACACAGTTCGGTCCTTTACCAATATCATCCTTCTCATCAATTAAGTAATTATGCTGAAAATGAAAATTAGGTATAGTTCAAGTGGTTCGAGTTTGTACAATTTCAATGTTTGATATCCTCACCTGAATTTTCAATTTTTCGTTTGTGATTCCAAAAACTCCACACTTTTTTGTAGCTTTAAAGTATGCTGAGCCCGGCTGCTGTGGACTAGTAGGGTAATGTACAGTTTGGGCAAAATCAAACGAAAGAATTACTACCGTATCATCAGTATTTTCGCACCAACTTTGATAATACGCTCGTTGGTTACGGGCCTTGTGAAGATGATCAAGAAATTGATTCAGTTTTTGTTCTCGTTCAATATCAGAGACGTTTTTAGTCAGCGCAATCGAAACCGTATTTCCTATGTTAAAAAAAAATCACGTTTAGTATTGGATGTAATTATTAAGGTAAGTACCAATTCATCTACTTACCACGACATGTGTCGCATAAATCGTCTGCTGGTTTCATTGTTGTTACATACGGAATATACTTGGTCCATATACGACAAAAGCTGCGATAACTCATTTTTGGTTCGTTCTTTTGGAGTGAATCAATGTATTTTCGATGAACTGACGACTTTGTTTCGCTCGAAGGTAATTTCATTACTCGGTAATCTTTAAATTTTGGAAGTCGGCCAGGTAGTGGCAAAGCTAACAGATCTGCAGTGTATTCGATAAATTTTACAGCCTTTTCAATTTCAGCTGGTGTAAATGATTTCGTACTGCATTTATTAGCTAGGCCATGTTCTCGCACTATTAAACCGTTTTTATGATAATGAGTTACCAAATGTTTGTAACGTTTTATTCTGCATGCGTGCAGAAAAAGGAAAAGTGAACGACAAATTGGTATGCCGAGGAAAGAGAACTGAATCTGATGCCTTGTAACTTCTTTACCTTTTCTGCATTCTTCTACCTTCCGCTTAGCTATTTGTGAGTAAACACTTTGCAATTCTGCATTATACCTTATTCCAGCTTCGATATTACTTAGTATCACTAGATCTAGTTTGTTTTTGGAAAGTTCGAGACAGTTCATTCTACTATCAACAATCCGATCTCGTGGTATAAGTGTATTGCATTTCTTAACACAACAATCGGTAGAGAAATATTTTGTTATCAGCTTTTCTTCTTCTAAATCCATAATAGATAAGTCCATTTTAACGAAACTTTCCTCTGTATTATCTTCTGCCTGATGTAAATCATGATCGCTGTCGAAATCGTTATCAATGTCGGTTTTATCACTATCTTGTTCGTCTTCACCAATATATTGTCTAAGAACGAAACTAACCTCTTCATCTACACTCATTTTTAATTTATTTCGGAATCAAAAGACGCATAAAAATGATTCAGTAAACGTAATCACCTCTTCACTGTTGGTCGGTAACTAAAAAAGAACTCGGTAAAACCACGAAATTACGCCATCTAATACGATATTTTTCGAGACAGAAACAACACTGAATATCTTTAAACACGGTAGGATGAGTAGGGATACAGAGAGAAGGGAACAACTGAAGCGAAACTGATCACATGACTTGTTTATCTTTAACAGCTGTTTTCTCGAAAACTTGTTTTTACACCGAAGGTCCCTTTTCGTAGACCGGGTCACATATGTTCGTTTTCTTCCTTTGCTAAGGAACACATGAAGTTGTCATGGCGAACTCGTCGACGAGCGCGAAATCGAGGAACATTTGTTTCGAAAAAAACTTCCGGAAGACCACTTTGAAATTCCAAAATTAACTTGCAGGATTTTTTTCTGTTGCTTAGGTTTGGTATTATTTGATGGTGCGATTTCAAAAATTGTTGGCAGACAATCATCCTCCTTGTACGCATCCGCTGCAGTAAAAAGTTAAAAAACACTTGAATTTGGTCTTCCTCCATGTTTTTTATTCAGTCCGATGTCGGTGTTTATGTTTGTAGCATAAACAAAAAACACCTGTTTTGGCGCAGAGCTTGAAGTCGATACTAAGTTATCGGCGGCGGGTGTTTTAGATCGGCACCGCCGGCTTGATTTCTTCACATATTAGAATATTACAAGTTTAAGAACGCCTCAGTCGATATTAACGGCGGCTTCGTGAAGCCAGTTTTAGCCGTTTAAATCTGCGACGGCTATGTTAGCAAAAATGCATTGTCGACGACGTGACGCCTTTGTAAGACGAAGCCGCTCTAAACTCTGGTTGCAAGGCGATATATGGTTGATTCTGAGATTATGGGCCACGTTGTTGTCCTTGGTTGTTTCAAGTGGTAAAAATATATTATACTTTATTATTTACTATACAATAAATCTTTACAGGACCTTTAAAGTCTTTGGCATTGATTTTTAAAAAAATTATTTGTTCTTCAAAAAAATTCCTACCAAAGTGTTCACTGGTTGTCCCTAGCACTACTTTCAATTGAAATTTTCTGAATTTTTTACAAAAATATTAATTATTTATTTAATAAAACCAGTCCATAGTAAAAAATAATATTCAATTAATTTTGTTGCTATTAACGATTATAATTTTTTATTTTTATGGATGTTTATTTTCTGTCCCTGTAAAATCTAATATTCGCTAAAATTCAAATTCCAAATCAATCCTGATTTCAAGCAACTCAAATATGATTGAACATTACTTGAAGTGGGTACACATCTAATAGTTTTTTCGTCAACAGTCTTATTAAAATGAAGTAAGTCGTGTTTTGTCATTCGTTACGGACGTTCACACTTAAGTGGGTCATTCCCCTATGTTGTTTTTTAAAAAAGGTAATTAATACTTTTTATAATTTTGCAAGTGTTTTTTGTGTTTATTGCAAGTATAAACTTCCAGCTTAAGTCAATTTTGAAAGGGTAGTACTTAAATAAACATTTCAGGGGGTTTTGTAGAAATTCATCATTCCCCTGCCAAAATTTTTCATAGGGGAATGACGATTAACAGATTTTTTCTTTTATTATTTTTACAAAAGAACTTAATAAAAATGAATTTGTTGATTTTAAAGAGAAAATACTATATATTTTATTGTCTTCGTCATTTCTCTGTTCAATGAGTCATTACCCTGGAGGTCATATTTTTAAATTGTTGCATGATTCCGTTTATGTGTAATTTTATGTGTACCTTTTAAAAATGACTAGTCTTTCTTAGAACTAAGACATCTATCTACCTGAATATTAAATTCTGCAAAAAAAAATCGAATGCCAAAAATGATGTCGAAATTGGCCCATAATCTCAGAATCACCCATATAATTATCGGCTGTTCGTCTGTTTTTATGATGCCCACACACGATGCAACATTGTTTGAAACATGGCCATGTTTCAAACCATGTTGCATCGTGTGTAGCAATGTTTCATGTTTACAATCGTGTTTAATTTTTGGTTTCAAAAATATCAAAATTTTTGAATATTTTCTGTGTTTGAAACACAATGTTGTATCGTGTGTAGCGATGTTTACTGCTTTTGCTTTATCATTCGTTGCGAGCAGTCGTGCTGTGAGGTTCTTTTTTATAATTCGCGGAGTAAACGAAAGCGAAGAGAGAGAAAAATGACAACAATTGGAAATAATGAAAACTGGAGAAATTTTATAAATGAATATAAGAATTTACCAGAGTTATGGAACGTAAAATGTGATAGTTATAAAAATAATGCGTCACTCATTTCAAAATATTTTTTTCCTTCCGCGTATCTTTGTTTACCAGAAAAACTCACCGACTGATGTTTCATTTATGGTTTCAATTTTGGTTGCATCGTCTGTAGTAAAAAATGAAACCAGGTTTCAAAAACATGTTTCAAACAATGTTGCATCGGTTGTGGGCAGCATTAAGATCACATATTAAGGGAACCGACTTTAAAATCGATTTGTATCACAACGGCGTCGCGCCTCCGATTCTTTTTTGCGTAACCAAGGCGGCTTCTATTTTAACGTCTGAAATCGGCTTTAAGTCTAGTTTAGGGCTACCAGCAGCTATCAATAAAAATATGTCGTTAAAACAAAAATCGTAAAAATGAAATTAAAAAATGTTTGCTTAGAAATGTAAACTTTGTAACGAGTGAATAATTTTGCAAGCTATTTCATTACAGTCCCTGCTGTTGTTTCTGAAATGGGGATTTCAGTCAGCGAGGAAATTATACACAGGACGTCACTAGTTAGACATGTTTGGTCCTGGTGAAAAACGTCAACCTAATTGTGCTTATTATGCGGATCTGCTTTACACTTATTTTTCGAGCTATATTCACATTTATTGTATTATTTTGAATATAAGTAAAAAAATAACTGCAGACTTAACATTACATGTCTATTTCATTAAATAACATATTTATAAAAAAACCCAAAACACCTCTTTCTATTTTTCCTTTCCTTGATCTGGCTGAAGTGTCAATGTTTGCCTAAATATTTTTTGCCTTGATATATTATTCCACAAACTCGTGAGGCACCACAAACTTATCAAACTCTTATTTTCGCTGCCATAAGAAATACATATGTGACGCGCAAAATAGAAAAGGACCTAATGGTAAAAACCAGTTTTGTTCAGGAGAGCCATTTTAAAGATTTAAATACGTGTATCTTTGGTGAACCATCACTTTCATAAAATGCGCATATCTCTGGGAGGAAACACTTTTGGGATCGGTCTCATTCGAAGCTCAGATGTTGTCCACATCAAAAAAAAAGTGAAAATTGATTTTTTACCGTTAGGTCCCTTTCTCTATGCGCTGCCAGCAAATGAAATTTGCCTTAAACTCACAAAATTTGTTTTTAAAAATTTCAAAATTTCTTTGACCAAACAATTATCAGAACATTATTTTTTGTTGCAGATGGCGAAAAAAGTCTACACTGCTAGTTACGAGTAAAATCATCCCTGTAACAGTTGAAATTTCCATCACCTTTTCGTTTTAAGTGCGTACCACCTCGACGTAATTTTCAAAACGGAAATTTCGTTTACTTTTCTCCATGTATTTCTTATAGGAAGCGAAAGTTTCGTTTCAGAAGAATACTACCCTGTATTAAGCGGCCGTTAATGTTGGCTGAGACTTTGTTGTTAACATGATGTACATTTTTTAAATACACTAAATTTGGTAGATATAATGACAGTAAGCATAAATTAAACCAGACAAATTACGCCCATAATGTCAAACATAATTCAGTATTCGGCGTCGGCTTGCACTTGTTTTTTTATAATTTTTTCTAGTCAGAAAAATGTATTTTTATAAAGCACGAACAAAAATCTATAATCTAAAATAAGCAGCTTTTATATTTCAAGTTTTGCCAATATTACTACAGAATTATGTCAATTAAAATATTTAACACATTTGTTTATTATACTGGTGTTTTCCGAAAATAATGGTGAATAGCACAAAGGCAATAGTAAAATGAAATTTTAATAAAAAGTGATGATCTGATTTTTACAAATTTTACCATAAAATAAACGCTTTTTTACCATATTCCATATTTTCGAGTTATAGGCCCCAAAGCTTTGAAATAAATAAAGCCAAATCTCTCTCAACTGCTTTCGAATATGTGTATTATTGGAAAGCTTATCAGAACGCCTATCCAAATTTATTGGTCTTTTATCACATTGTGAGACAGGTGAAAAGACTACTATACTAATAGGTGTAGAATACACAGCTGAATATTTTCAAAAAAAAACTAACCATTTTCCTCTCTCTTTAAACACATCGCTATGAGTGTTCTGAAAATATGGGTCGACTTCTGACTGAAAAAAATGAAATTTTCCCCTTTTCCAGAGTTACTTTTAGTTTTTCAAAGGAAAACTTTTTCCCCATAGGTCGAGTTCGACCACTTTATGCAAATATGGGTTAGAATTACTATCTGCAAGATGGAATTTAAAATGTGGTTTGTAGAACTGTAATGGATTTTTTCTTCTCCTAGACACTAGGGTTTATCTTTCTGATCTCGATTTTAGAGCTTATCGGATTAAAATCGCGCTCTATGACTCGAAGATTGGATTTAAATGTGGTTTGTAGAGCCTGATCGCGAATATAAATTTCTGTAAAATACATTCATATTTCGAATTTGAACAAAGTTTGATAATTTTTAAGTCACCTCGCAAATGTCCTTCCCAAAGGTCTAAAAATCATTCGCATTATCGATATGTCAAGAGCATTTCAATTACGATACAACGAGAGCAAGGGTTAGTCAACAAAGAATATGGAGGTATGTTAACTAGATTTGTACCCATCTAGATATACTTCTCCTTAAAGATAAACTTTTTCCCTGTAGCTTGATTTTGCTTTTATATATTCGTGCAAAACAAGTCCTAGCATATTTTGGTTGACAGGCATCGTACCGATCGACACATGGACATGGGTAGATCGTCTTTCCTTTAATCGTGAAGGGTCATGCAAACTTAGACCGAAATACTCCAATTTTATTAGATATGGTTACGAATCTAGTGGGACTACGTGGCGTGATGGTTGGTGTGCACCACCACTACACAAGTAAAATTAGTTTTGTATTTGCCTAATGGCTTAAAAAAAAATTCTTAGATGAGCAAGGAGCCGCCGATACCGTCAACGGTGATCGTTACCGCGTCATGCTGAACCAATTTTTGTTTCCAAACATTCAAGAAAATGATATAGACGGCATTTAGTTCCAAAAAGAAGTGCCCACATTATATATTTTAAGCTAGATATTTTAAGCCCTGTTTTTTAAAATCGAATAATCAGTCTTCTAGAGAAGGCATTTGACCGATTGGATCATGCGTAGCTTATTGAGAAGTTATACCTTTCGTATTTTTCCTCAAGTTCCGCGTTTGCAGTCGTACATGTTTGTCTTACATGTTTGATAGAAAACAGTTATGTTTAAATGGTTGTTCCTCAGATTTGCTTCCAGTTAGCAGTTCCTCAGGGCTCTGTTCTTGGACCACTTTTGTCTGTAATGTATATTAATGATATGTTTGTTAGTGTTGAAACCAGCTCCTGTGTTCCTTTTGCTGATGATGTTCAATTGTTGTTTAAGGGAAGTTTGGACTTCTTAGACGTGCTGCAGAGTAATATTAATTTCGTAATATCTAATATGGCTGTTTGGTTTCCATTAATGGACTTACAGTCAATGTAAATAAAACAACAGCAATGTTCTTTGGCAGTCCTTTGGAGAACAATGCAGTGTCTGTCTCAAATAGTGTAATCGAATTTGTCGATAATATTCAATGTCTTGGTGTTACTCTTGGTAATAAGGTAAAGTTTGAGGCCCATGCTGATTCCATGGTTTCCAGTTTACTTCATTGCGAAAGTTGTACTACTTGGAATTGTCTCTTCCACTACACATTAAAATTAGAATAGTTCATGCGATTGTTATGCCAATATTTCTGTATTGTATTGAAGTTTACTCTTTAGCAGTGGCTCGGGTCATGGATAAGATTCGTCGAGCATTCAGTCGTGTGGTGCGGTATTTATATTCCTTTAATATTCGGCAGCACGTTTCGGAGTACATTGATAGGTTTTTGCATTGTAGCTTTATGGAGTTTACAAAAATAAGGAATTTACTTCACTTCTATAAGTTGTATAAACTTCAGACACCAATCTTTGTAGTTGAGTTTTTTCAGTTTAGAATGTCCAGAAGAAATCCAATGCTTATAATTCCCCGATTGAATTCTGATTTAGGTCGATCATTTCATTGCTCGCATTTTTAATATGTAGTTTGTCTGTCTCGCTCAGATCATTTAATTACTCCTGCCATTCTTACATAGAAGAAAAAAATATTTCAACATGTGCAACATAATGATTTGTAAATAATTAAAAAAAGCGTTTTCTACGGGTATTGCTTTGTCTTTGATTTGAAACAATTAGTATTGGCTAGTAGTCTTAGTGTGTTTCACTTTTATGCTGATGTTACACCACGAAACTAATCTAGTAGTCTTTCATGAATACCTTTATTTTTGCGTAATTTGGGATATAATTTTTTTTTATTTAAATGTATACTTAACTAAATACTTATATATATTAAATTGTTTAATCTTACTTTAAGTTTTTTTTGTATATTTTAAACAAGTCTAAAGTAATTTTGTAACTATATAAGGCCTATAGGCTCGGTTACTTTTTTATATTAATAAATGAAATTGTGATGTCAATTGGCCGCTTCGAAGGCCCTTTGGACTATTTTCTGTGGGGACCCGTGAAGGATAAAAGTTACAAAAAGCATCCAGATACAATTGAATCGTTGAAACATGAAATGGAAGTTGCCATTGAAGAGATTCGACCCGAAACAATCGAAAATGTACTGAAAAATTGGGTTGATCGAATGAAATACTGCCGATATTCCAGTATTATTTAACAAAGTTCAACATTTCAAATAAAACCAGAAATTCAAAAAAAAGTATCAGTACTGTTTTAACAACTGATTCAAATTTAAAATTATAAATGGATCACCCTTATAAATTATAACAATAGCCGTGTTCTTTTCAGGTTATTCCAGGCATTTGTATGAAATTTTCTCGGTTAGCAAGCGCGTTGGCCTCAAGTCACTAAACAAACAAGTAAAAGCTACCATTTTTTTTAAACAAAAAAAACCAACATGACACACCCTGCTTTATAAAAACATATGTTTTTTGTTATGTATGGGCCCATACAATAAAAAAATCAAACCAGAGTTCAAGCGTTAGAAATAAAATTTCTTCGCCGGTTAGCAGACAAATTGAAGCGCTGAAACATGAAATCGAACTTGCCATTGAAGAGATTCGACCCGAATCATTCGAAAATGTACTGAAAAATTATCTGTTGATCGGATAAGGTACTGCCGAGCCAGTTGTGGTAGTCATATGAATCATATAATCATATGATATTACGTTCCAGTATTAATTGCCGAAGTTCAACATTTCAAAAAAAAAAAAATTTTAAATGGACCACCCTATATAAACTATAACAATAGTTGAATTCTTTTCGGGTTATTTTAGGCATTTGTATAAAATTTACTCGGTTAGCCAGCGCGTTGGTCCCAAGTCACTAAACAAACAAGTAAAAGCTACCACTTATTTTTTCAACAACAAAAAACCCAACATGACACACCCTGCTTTATAAAATATATGTTTTTTTGTTATCCATACAATAAAAAAATCAGAGCAGAATTGAAGCGTTAGAAATAAAATTTCTTCGCCGTGTAGTAGACAAACCAGACAGGACAGAATACGTAACGAGATCATACGATTAAGTCTAGCACCAGAAAGGCTTTATAATAATATAACAGGGTGTCTTCTTATGTCTTCTGAGGACCATCTACATGAGGAGATGAAGGTCCTTACCGTGCGCAGGCACAATTTTCTGTTGTCTAAGCAATACCTGCTAGGGTGTTTTCACAGCAGTCATCCTAACCACCATCTCTTGAACAGGATGTCTCCACTCAGGCAGATCAGGTACGATCTTCATGATCTTGAGAGAGAGGTCCAGCGGTATAAGAGAGAATCATCGAAACTATCAGGCAGGTTTGAACAACATTCACGCCGATGATGTCGCAGCAGCAGTATCCAGCTACCGTGTGAATGTAGTGCTGGGGGAACATTCCCCGGAGATTTCACCTGAGGAGAAGGTACTACCTTGGCAGACGCTCGTGGTTCTGGCGCAGCTGAGATCTGGATGGTGCAGCCGCCTCAATTCTTACTGGGCACGAATTGATGCTAACGTTCCGGACATCTGTCCCGCCTGCCACCAGGGACCACATGATGTACTGCACCTTTTCAATTGTCCGGCCAAGCCCACTCAGCTGACTCCCAGGTCTCTGTGGACGCATCCAGTTCAAATGGCGCGTTTCCTTCACCTGGATATAGAAGCAGATCCCCCATAGACGAACAAGACTTCAAAATAAATATATTGTTGCTACAACAACAACAATAAGATAGAGCGAAACAAGTTAGAATGGTTTGGAAAATTGGCAGAATGTCAGAAACCCGCTTGTCTAAACGAGTATTAGAAGCGAGACCTAGAGAAGTAGAGAAATATGAAGAAAACCTGGATAGAAGCAATTAAACATATACTCATTATACGAGTCTAGAACTGCCAAACAGCGGGATTGAAGAGCACAAAATGGGGAAGTCTTTGGAAAAACTTTATACTTCAGGGTGGAAAGAGTTTTAAAATATGGATGTATTTTTCATGTTCTAATAAACCTTGGGGAAATGACAAGTTTCAGATATTTACTGTGACTATATCTCCAATTATTTTTTAAAATAGAGAGACAAAAAGACTTTGTGTGATTACATTTATTGTACATAAAAATTTTACATATATTTGAGAAAAAATCAATATCATCTTCAACATTACGTTTTTGTCATACAATGTTAATATTAATAAATATAATTGAGAAAATGATAATAATTCAAACATATGCGGTGTATAAAGTGGTAAAATCTTGTGTATGCGTAAATGTTTAAATGAGTTCTTGCGTATTTAAAAGCAATGTATGCATTATTTTGTTCATGGTCTGATTTGATAATAGGTTTTAGGTTTAGTAGTTCTTCAATAGTTTTGTTTAAAATAAATTTTTTGGATTTGAAGACGACTTACGAATTGAATCCAGGGTTCTGCCAGATAAATTTAAATACATGTGTTGCTCGTGAAGTGCTTCAAACTAATTAATTAATAATAAATTAACTAATTTAAATTAAATTGATACAATTTTGTAGAAGTTCGCCTCACTTTCTGGAAATAATTTTCACGACTCAAGCTAATAGTAAGGACATTTTGAGCAGAGTTCATTATAATGCCTTCAGCAATTACAGTTGCGTTGTTTTTTGGGCAAGAGAAGTGGAAATGGTTTGTGTAGTCTATAAAAAATTATAAAATTGTTTAAACAAAACTAAATACTTTTTATTAAATATGTAGTTTCGAGTTGTTTGCTTCGTAGTAAAGTTAAGTTGTCCGGTTTCCTCATGCGTGTTTTTAAACTTTCTTGTTTTCACAACATGTTCTCCTTCAAAGTCATTCTAAGCGTATTCTATATATATATTTATGTAATATAAGAGCTGTAAGGGTGTGTGGGTGTTTAAGTTTTGCTTTTCATATTCGATGGCCACAATATAGTTTATCGTCGATAACGTCCCAAGTAAGCCTTACAATTGGGACATGTATGATGAACATCCATGCAGTCGTCGATGCAACAGGGAATTAAGCAGCAACCCAGCCAACATCTGCAATTGCAAAGGGGGAGAAACATTATTTTTCTTTATACTCTACACGTCTCCCAGTCCACATTTTTACTTACCCTAATAGAGCAATTACAAAACCAGATAAATATGCAATCATTCCGGGTTCAGTACGTGTTGTAGTCTCAATTTCTGCATGGCACGAGGGGCATATCATATGGGTGGCCGTACGACCGATGGGTACGACTGTCGTAACGATGGTGGCATTTGTGGCCGTTGCCATGGGTGGTGCAACGGGCGTAAATGGACCCATCGGTTTGACGCCACCCACTGCCTCTTGGTACGAGGGTGGCGCTGATGGCGGTGGCACATAAGTGTATTGTGGTGGCGTAGGACCTGTAGCTTTACTCATATTGTAGCTCTTTCCGGTAGCTTATTCTACGGAAATTCCTTAGCTTCTTATAAAAGTGTATGAAAAGTTTTGTGCACTTTGTACGTATAAGGATGTGTGCGTGTATGTCTAGATGTGTGCGGTTTTTTTCTTCTGGAGAAACTGCAATACTTTCTCTTTTATAGTTTCTCCTTTGCTGGGTTTGTCTACGTCGTTGCCTGCAAGGATATAAGTATAGAAATTTGAGGGTTAGTAATGATATGCGAATGAATGTTATTTCTTTGATGCGAACGTTGTAAAAGAAAGCTGTAAAGTGAAAAGTTAAAATCGACATGATATTTTCTAAGAAACAGATCCGTGTGGAAGAAAATGGTTTTTTTTGTGTTATGCTTAAAAAAAGAATTATTTTAGACAAAAAAGTATTAGCATCGAAAAAATAGTATCGATGCTGTTCTCATTTAACTACTCGAACGATGAGTACAAGTACCCTATACTAAGTTAAATACTCAATATCACGAGCAATATGTAACACCATTTATAAACCCCTGTTCGTATGGCAAGTTTAGAAAAATACCAAGACCTCTAATGATATTGACAACATTATAAGCACTATACCAGATTATTTTATAGGCACTACAAAAATTATGCAAAAATGTGAAGAATAAAAACTCGTACATTTTTTTTTTGAAATTCACTAGGTAGCATTTACACTTTTAAAATATCGTACAACAAAATGTGTGTGTGAAATGAAAAGTTTTTACTGTAGAGGCTGTTTGTGAAATGAAAATTCTACTATAAAGAACACAATTTTGAAGATTGTTAAAAGAATATTGTGCATGGTAAAGAATAAATTTATTTAAAATAAATAAATTTATGTGACACAAGAAATTATCCATTTTTTTTTTAAAAAAGTGCAAAAAATACTGGGTTTTTTTAGACGAGTGTTTTTCAATCTGGCCACACTTTCTTTGGTCTTTTTGACAGCTCATTTATGCTCAGTTTGGTTTGCCATTTCATAATGAATAGACTAACTCTTGAACAACGTTTGCAAATCGTGGTGAATGGGCCCAAAACGAGATGGACCTGATTTTTCAAGCAAATTTTGTTGAGCGATAAAGCTCACTTTTGGTTGAATGGGTACGTTAATAACCAAAATTGTGGCATTTGGAGTAATGAAAATCCACAAGCACATTGAGACGCCGTTTCATCCTCAAAAAGTCGCTGTTTGGTGTGCTCTATGGGCAGAGGGAATCATTGGTCCACATTTCTTCGAAAATGAAGCCGGCCATAATGTTACAGTCCATGGGGAACGCTATAGAGCCATGATTGAGGCCTTTTTCCTTCCTGAATTGGAGGATGTTGATGTGGACGACGTTTGGTTCCTACAAGGAAGCGCTGCATTCCATACAGCCAACGAAACAATCAATTTATTGCGGGCAATTTTTGGTGAGTGCATTATCTCGCGCCGTGGCCTCCAAGATCGTGGAATTTAACACCGCTGGAGGTTATGTAATGTCGCTTGTCTTTGCCGACCCGACACGATTGACACCTTGAAGGAGAATATTCGGCTCGTTATTGCTTACATACGGCCCTAAATGCTGCAAAAATCCAAAATTGGCCCCTCGGCTGGAATTTATTCGAGCCAGCCGCGGCGGCTACTTGCTTAAAATCATTTTTAGACGTAATGGCAATTCTTTATAATAAAGTTAAATTTCGGGCCCAAACATTCAAATATTTACATATATGCCTTTTATTTCTTCTTGAAAACCACACGAAAGAAAAACATACGCTTTATAAAAACACGCGTGTAGACAAATGATGTCGTATTTGGTAGATCGATCGCAGCTCTAGATGAAGTTCTACAGGTATCGGTTGTGGGTATTTGTTATTAATTATATATATTGTTGATATTGCATAAGGCATTTGTGTTATTACATGTAATCTGTTTATCTTGTTCACAGATTTAGAGCGTACAGTAAAAACGCATTGGTTTAGTAGCAATAATATTCATATGTGACGCGCAGAATAGAAAGGAACCTAAGGGTAAAAACCAGTTTTGTTCTGGTGAGCCATGTTAAAGATTTAAATACGTGTATCTTTGGTGTACCATCACTTTCATAAAACGCGCGTATCTCTGGGGCATGGGACCGGTCTCATTCGATGCTCATATCCACATCAAAAAAAAATTAAAATTGATTTTTTTACCCTTAGGTCCCTTTCTCTATGCGCTGTCACATATAGATACACAATGTAAGGATAAGCAGTTCTACTCCTGCCATAGTGCCCATCTTGTCATGAGCATATATAAGTACATACATACATATGTTAATAATGCTACAATAAAAATTTTAATGAGATAAAAAGTCTACGAGTGTTTTTTGACAATAGCCTCAATTTTAGTAGTCATATAGATTTTTTAATGTCCTCCCAAGTTATGTTTTAGTTGCGGAAAGTTTAAAGACAAAATATGTACTATTTGAGGTTATTTCTGATTTTGTGTTAGTTATCCGTTATGTTAATGGGTTACCACAATATGATCCCATTAAGCATTAAATCTTTCGATTTCCTGGTCTTTCGTTTATATCGTTTGTAAACGCTTCATATTATTATTAACAATTGCTGTGAAGCTTTCTGATGATGGTCATCACGGACTAAAATCGGGATAAAATCAGTGTGCAGCCACGAAAATCAATGTAACTTTGCCATTTTGTTAAAAACTTGTCTTCTATTTAAATATAAGAGTTCTTGAGCCAGTAAATCACTGTTCAATGTGTAAAGGTCCAATTAGTCTGACGGTTGATTCGGCAACCTGCAGAAGTCTACCGTCGTCAACCGTCAAACTATAGTTATCTCCCTCTAATACATGCAAAATGCAACCCCCAACTGAAATAGCTGATGGCCTACCGTCAACCGTCAAGACTAAATGGACCTTAAAAGCAAAAAACCAAAATAATACAAACGAGCTAAACTTATTTTCTAATTATACTATGACTTGATATAATTTGCCATTGTTAAGTACTTTTTTTTAAGTAGATTTTTTCGACTTTACATATCCCCACAGGAAAAAGTCTAACGGTGTGATATCACACGACCTTGGTGGCCAATCGTTTTCTCAATAAATCCATTGATTGATGCGATGTGTGGGAAGTGCCGCCGTCTTGTTGAAACCGAATGTCGCCGATATCACGAGTTTCCATTTTAGGCATCAAATAGTCGATTATTGACGACTATGTTCTCACCGGCATCATTTTTGAAGAAATATCGACCGATGATTCCAACGGCCCACAAACCACACCAAACCGTGGTTTTTTCTGGATGAAGTGGCAGCTCTTGAACCTCTTCTGGTTGCTCTTCATCCCAAATGCGGTAATTTGGCTTGTTTACATACCAATTGAGCCAGAAATGTTGACCATAAGTTGAACGTAGTGCACGTTTCCTCACAGAACGTGAATTTTCGTAATAAAGTTGAACGATTTGTAAACGTTGTTCAGGCGTAAGTCTTTCCATGATAAAATGCCAAACAATACTAAACAAAAATAACATGACAGCATGACACGACTCACACGTGATCTGTCAAAAAAGGCTATTGAAAAAAGTATCTCTATTTGAATCACCCATTAGATTTTCTTTTTGGGCCTTAAAGCAGCTCGAAATAGTAATCGATTTTGCTTGAGAAATACTATTTTTTTGCCACAACGCATTCTCATCATTGCGACTGAGCAAAACTGCTTTAACTGCTCGTAACTTAGCAATCCTGCACAGGATCGTCGCGATGTCAATGCATCCTTAGAATGTTACAGTTTGGTGCGAGATTTGGAACAGTGACTCATTGGCCTCCACAGAGGCATGGTTGGTTTCTAACCAATGATTTAAAACATGAACTTGGATAATGTTTGGATTCAACAGAATATAACATAATGTTACACAGCGTGTCAAGTACGGCATCGTGTTATATATAATATATATACTTATATATATATATATAGCTGCTAATGGACGTTGCTAGACTTTTTGGCAGGTTATAGTAAAGAAGGCTATTAGATCGAATATCCAGCAAGTCACTCGTGAGATAACCTGCCACATGAGCAACATTGTGGTCCGTAAATAGTGGAAATATTTGATCATTTGAATAATAAAAAAAGGTATACATATGTGGACCACCTAATATGCTGCTCACATTTCTGTATTGCTCTAAATTCTTTCGAAAATCTTGAAAATTAGAATTTTTCTTAATATTTTAATTAATACAATGATATTATTAGTCAATAGTTCTCTTACACTCTAAAATACGATTCAATCCTTTTGAAATATTAAAAACAATTGGTTTTTATTAAATTTATTTTATATAAAAGTTTTATAAATCTATTACATCAGTTTTAATATAACCTTTTGCTAATAAAATTGAAAAAATACGTACATACAAACGTAATTTATATAAAAAAAGGTAAATTCATTTATGTGCGTAGCCAAGCAATCCAATGTATATTTTAAATGTTTTACTTTAGTATTCGAATTTTTAAAATTCCTTAATTATTATGATTTTGTTTGAATCGTTTTGCTTCAGAATAAAAACAATATGTGGGTTTCGTTATAATATCGATATAAATGGGCCATAGTTAGAGTCATAGTTTTCTAAACAAATCTGTTAATAAATTAAGTTGTTTTATTAAATACAAGGGTTGGTAACAAAAAAAAAAACATCCTTTTGGTTTAGATTCGAAAACAAATAAGAGTGAAGACAGTTTGGGTGTGATTTTATTTCAACACCTTGGAGAATTGGAAAAATTTTCAAGGCAAATTGGTTTGAAAAGTTGTTTCTTCGAAAGTGAAAAGTTTTGTTGGAACAAACATGAATATTCTCCTCGGTTTCGTTTAGTTTGTGTTGTTGCTGTCTTCGTTATAAAGTTAAGGACACTTTGAAGGATGTACATTTATTTTAAGCCCATTCCATTGTGTTATGTTTATAACAGAAGAACGGGGTGTGTGTGTGTGCGTTTATGTTGGTTTGGCCGCCTTAGACTATCGACGATTACGGCCCAAATAAGCCCTACAATTTGGACATGTGTGATGGACATCCATGCAGTCGTCGATGCAGCAAGGAATCAAACAGCAGCCCAGCCAGCATCTACAACAATGGAAATAGAAAACATTTAATTTTGACCTAGTTTTATTTCGGTTACCTTTTATACGGTGACCGATACTTGATCGGACTTACCCAAACAATGCTATTATTAAACCAGATACATATGCAATCGTTCCCGGTTCGGTACGTGTTGTACTCTCGATTTCAGCATGGCATGAGGGGCATATCATATGGGTGGCCGTACGACCAATGGGCACGACAGTGGTAACAATGGTGGTGTTAGTGCCCGTTGCCAGTGGAGGTGCTAGGGGCGTAAATGGGCCCACCGGTTTAACGCCACCTACTGCCTCTTGGTACGAGGGTGGTGCTGATGGCGGTGGCACATAAGTGTATTGTGGTGGTGTCGGACCTGAAGCTTTGCTCATATTGTGGCTGTTTTATTTCTTGGCGATTCCTTCGGTTATTGTTGTGCTTCGTTTCGTTTTTGTATATTAAATTCTATAACAAGCCGTATCATGCACTTTGTGTAAATGTGTGTGTATGTGTATGTTGAATATAAAGAGGTGTTTGTGTGCTGTAGGTTTAAAACCCACAGTTTTCTGGAGGAAATGCAATATTTTCTTTTTTAATAGGTTTTTTTAAACTGCCTGTGTGTGCCGTCGCCTTTCGCTGTAGAAAAGGAGAAGATGTACGTTAATAATACATATGCGGATTGACTTTCATTTCTTAGGTGCTGCAGTGGAAAAATCCCACAGACAATTAACAAAGTGAAAAAAGTTTAAATCGGTTTGATATCTATATTGAAATTTTTAAAAATTGTATAATCCGTCTGGTTATAGAGACTTCTACCGATTTAAAATATACGATAGGATTAAACATACATATACATATAATTAGAAATTTTAAATTTGAAACCTTTCGTTTATTATCTGTATGAATATGTATTTCTGATAAAATATTATAAAATACACTGTGGTTTATCAGGATAGAACCAACAAAATATTAGGTATAAAAACCTCTCTAGGCCGAAATCTGCTGGAGATTGTTGATTCTCTTTTTAAGGACATATTTATTAAATGTCTCCCGTTATACATAACAAAAAAATTGTATTTCCATGCATTGTAAAGGTACTTTTGTCTCACTTTTTGAAATAAAATGAGAATGTTGTTGGTTAAAACGGCTTGCGGTATAATAATTAAATTCTGTTGAACGATAAAAAGAAGACAACTTTTCCTTGTGCTTTAAAACAATGCCTGAATAGTACCGTTACAATGCACCCAGGATTAGTTTTTTTTTATTTTTAGATAGTAACATGCGGGCTGTATTATTTTTCTGGAAAGTAAGAATATTTTGTGTGTCTTCGTTTAGAATGAACACAGATTTTCTACTTAAAATTAGGTTGGTTTTATCCTAACGAACTACAGTGCATTAATTCCAAAAAAAATGTAAACCAAATTGGAACTTTAATGATGGATTTCGACTTTTAATAAGACTAAAGATCTATAAGGGTTATTAATAATTAAGTAAACGTTGTACTGAAGTGTTTAAAGAAATTATACCGCGTAGGCTGCTACATCCGCAGTTATCTATGTGCTAAAATTACTGTCATGAGTCATTTAATCGGGCTGCATCAATGGTATTTTCAAATACGAGGGCTTCCATAATTATTTCTGGCCAAGGCAACACTAAGTGTTGCCTGGCGCCATCTGACGTTTCCATTAGAAACTTTGACATTTTTTAGCATACACTAACTCAGAACTTTTGGACCTACGACCATCATTTGTGTTGTTTACAGTGACTTGAAAAAATTAATTTGGCAAAAATGTGGAATTATGAACATGAACATTTTCGTGCAATCATTTTTCACAACTTTCGACGTGGATTATCAAGACAAGAGTGCATCGATGAACTTAAATCTTTGTATGGCGATGAAGCACCATCCTATAGCACTGTGAAAAATTGGTTTAATGAATTCCATCGTGGTCGACGCTCGCTCTAAGACGAAGGTCGTCCAAAAACGGTCATTGTGCCAGAGAAAATTAATGTCGTGCGTAAACTGATAACGCAAGATAGTCATGTGACATACCGTGAGATAGAGGCATCCTTGGGCATTTCTTCCACCAGCATACATTCGATATTGCATGAACACCTGGCCGTAAAAAAGGTTTGTTCTCGTTGGGTTCCGCACAATTTGACAATCGCTCAATAAAGGCTCGTGTCGATTGGTGCAAAGAAATTTTGAAAAAATACGATCGCGGTGCTTCAGAAGGCGTTTATAAGATCGTCACAGGTGACGAATCATGGATCTATGCGAATAAGCCCCAAAAAATAGCAATTGACCGTGTGTGTCTTCGAAGACGTGCCAAATCCAATAAAAGTTGTTTGTGGAAGAAGGACTTCGAAGCAAATGGTCGCCTGCTTTTTTCGGCAAAACTGGTCATGTGGCGACTGTTCCGCTTGAGCAACGTAGGGCGGTCAATTCTGAGTGGTACACCAAAATTGGTTTACCTGAAGAGAAATTCGAAAAACGAACAAGAGAAGACGAATCATTGTGCACCATGCCAAAACGTCGAATTGAACAGTCATCCGCCGTTGAGCCCTGTGGCTTCTTTTTATTCCTGCACATCAAGAAAAAAATGCGTGTTCAAATATTTTCGTCGCCAGAAGCTGCTGTTGAAGCGTTCAAAAATCATGTTTTGGTGGTGTCTCAATCGGAGTGGAAAAAATGCTTCGACAATTGGTTTGAGCGCATGCAAAAGTGTGTAAATCATGCTGGAGAATACTTTGAAAAACAATTAAACCATTTTTGATGATAAATATTCATTATTAGGCCAGAAATAAATATAGCAGCCCTCGGAAAGATGGCTAAAGATCTATAAGGGTTATTAAAAATTCAGTAATTAAGACGTTTAAAATTTAAAATAGGGCGTTTTTATAAAATCCGCCAAAAAAATAAGTCAAAAATATGTCAACAAAAATCGTTAATCTTGCCATATTTGGCGAGAAATCGCCAAAATAGACAAACCTACTTACTCCCCAAAAACTCCCTTAGTAAAAAGCAAAAACAAGAGAGAAAAGAGAAAAAAAGACAAAAATCTTACTTTTGGAGGTACAGCATGAAAAGGGAAATCCCACTTTATTTTATTTTTGTTTCTTAATTTTTTTTGAAGTGTGCAAGGACCGCCAATACTGTCCCACTTATAGAAGACTCCCACTTATCCAGGTTCGACTATATGTATAGGATTTGACCATGCCGAATAAAAATAGTTTTAAAGTTTATAAAACAAAAAAATATTGTTTACTAGAACACTGAAGTACATTTTGATTTATTTAAAAATTTTGGTAAGCTATGAGGGGTTTTGGTCAGGAAAAAATGTTCTTATTGGCAACACTGATAGAGCCTATAAACAAAATGTAATTTTTATACTGATGCTATTTCTCTATCGCACCAGTAAAAAAATCCTTCTCAATTTTTGAGGAAGTTGACCTAGTATTTAGGGTTTTGTTGCTTTTGTCCAGCTGGCGTTAAAGCATTTTACCACAACTAACCCGTTGGCCCTCAACACAACGGGAATAGGTTTAACGGAACCAACTTATATCAGGTTCTGAAATGTTTCCTGATGTCAAAATGTTAATATCGAAA
The DNA here is from genome assembly GCA_963513945.1 of Hydrotaea diabolus. NCBI lineage: Eukaryota > Metazoa > Arthropoda > Insecta > Diptera > Muscidae > Hydrotaea > Hydrotaea diabolus. The sequence continues at coordinate 179,255,613 of OY740719.1, forward strand.
TGAGTACCACATTTAAGCCAACAGTTAAACTTTCTCTATACGGACAATGGACAACAACAATAGCGTAAGAAGGCTGTCATCACAACACGGCTGAGAGGTTGTCATTGTCATTTTGTATATGACGCGCAATGCATGGCAACAGCAATACATAATACATTATGAGTTCCATGCTTAATAATGATTATAATGGGGCTGCTGATGATGTAGATCAAGTTGTATCGATTGATGAAGGTGGCGAAGGCGGTGGCAGTCAGTTGTAGGTGGTTGTTGTTGGATCATATACTAAGTACAGACTAACTCTTGAAATTTACATCATAATTTCTCTGTTAAGCAAATAAATGAATGGCATTTACGTGCCTTTGTCTGTGTTCGGGGAGAATGACAGAAAATATGCAGACCGACACATGCCGACAAAAGGACAGGCAGGCCGACAGACAGACAACCTGTAAGACAGTCATACAATCGCATTCATTGTTATTAGATTTTCTTTCTGTTGTTCAAACGGAACACTGGAAAGTAAGTCACGTAGATTTCTTGTGACGCGCTGCAGTCATTTCAGTCGTGGCGTTGAAGCAAGGAGAAGTGATACTTCCGTTTGACAACGTTTTCTTTAATGTTATCCATGAGATTGCCGTGTCATGTATGAATGGAATGCAACGACAGCAATGAGTTCAACCTACAATCTGATGGCATTTAAGTTCATCATTTCCTAAATTTATTGCTACGGCAATTAAACGCCCATACTTGAGAGGTGCTATGGCTTTCGGTTGAATTTATTCAAACAATTCAGCTTAACTTATATGCACTGGTAAGTGTTTAAATCTGTGTATACGTGCATTATCATGCGAGGTGTGTAATCGTTAGGTAGCAGATTTCAATGAACGAATTATTTGAAAAATTACAACAATTTGTTGGTAGCTTTATTAGCAAACTTAATATATTTCTGTTTTTCAATATATTTGAATTTTTTGTTACTTTTGTAACCTTAAGTCTGGTACTAAGTTCTACCAGACTTAAGGTATGTGAAATAATAAACACATACATTGTTTCCCAGGAAAGTAAAAAAAAGTTTCTACAATTGTTGTTTTGTTTTTATATACAGGGTGGAGCGCGATAATTTGCTTTTTTGCTCTGCTGACTGCGGCGGCACTGTTAGTCGAACAGAGTGGAGATTGTGCGTGGCTTATAGTGGCTGACGGGAAATTTGTATTCGTCTGCCTTTTAGTTGCCATCATGCATTGGACACGTAAGGAGAGGTCATTTTGTATTGAAGAGGTCATTTTGTATTTGTATTCAAATGCGCACTCGATTTGAAAAATTCCTGACATTCCTTAGTGGATGTGTCAACAAACAAAATATGCAGTACTGGACTTAAACAAACCCCAGAGAACTTCACCAGACCCCTCTGCATTCGGACCGCGTCACTGTGTGGTGCGCCATATAACGAGTAGGCATCATTGGCCCTTACTTTTTCCAGGATAACGGTCTTGCCGTAACTGTGAACTCCGAACGGTACTTTTTTTAGCCGGCTCAGGCAGCAATGCAATTAGAGGATGCATGGTTCCAACAGGATGGTGACACTGTACATACAGCGAGGGTTACCACGAATTGTTTGAGGCTTAAGTTTCTTGGACGGCTTATCTCTATGAGGAATGATGTGAACTTGCCGGCACGCTCACCAGACTTAACCCCATGAGACCTTTTCCTTTGGAGTTACCTGAAGTCGAAGATTTATATCAACCGTCCCAACACCTTGAAAGACCTAGTTAACAATATTGAGTCTGAAATTGGCAGAATGCCAGTCGACATGCTTGTTAGAGTTCATAAAAACTTCAGAAAACGTATGCAGCAGTGTGTGGATAGCGAAGGTCGACATTTGCCAGAAACACTATTTAAAACTAAGTAGTTTAAAGATTCCCTTTCTGTTCAATATAATTAAAATATAAAATAAATATTTTTAAGGTTCAAAAAAATTTTAATTAATATAGGGTGATCCATTTAGAGGTATTTTTTCAGACCAAAAAAAAATATAAAAATTCAAATCAAATGTGGAATTTTTATTGGTAATTTGAAAGGACATTTTATGGCATTTATTTTTTGAAAATAATTACCTTCAAATGTTGGCAACTGTATTATGGAAATGATCGTTTGGTAAGAAACGGGAAGATCCGCTGTTTTCACCAAAATTTTGTTTAGTGATGAGGCCCATTTCTGGCTCAACGGCAAAGTCAATAAACAAAATTTCGGCATTTGGGCTGATTAAATACGTGTATCATTGGTGTACCATCACTTTTATAAAACGCGCATATCTCTGGGAGGGAACACTTTTGGGGCATGGGATCGGTCTCATTCGATGCTCAGATGTTGTCCACATCAAAAAAAAAGTGAAAATTGATTTTTTTACCCTTAGGTCCCTTTCTCTATGCGCTGTCACATATATAAACTGCGATTTTTATCTTAGAGAATTGTTAATCTTACAATCCTCTAAGCCCGCACTAGAATATATAAGATGTTAAATATTGGATTGCGCGGTTGAACAAAAAAAATCGCCGCAGCCTTTAAATCAGCTATCTGCTAAGCTGAAAATGCAGCAATCAGGTTGCTAAAAAAAGGCAGCTTTTTGTTTTCTTAAGTTCTATTGCAAATGCTTTTTGATAGATTTTTTAGTTAGTCAGTATTTTTTTATGTTTAAGCTAGCCATGTTTAAAAGCAGTTGCTTTTTTAAACTAGTGAATTTGAAATCTGTTAGATTTTTTAGCTACACTTGCTGTTGGCTAATATTTTTGCTGATTTTTTAGCTAAAGAAAATAACAAATTCTAGAATTGCAATAGCCTTTGAAATCTTGGCGATGTCAATTTACGCCGCGGAAACCATCAGCCTCTTGAACGAAGTTCTATTCCATAACTAATGAGAATGTTTGTTCTTACTCATAACACAGTACAACAGCCAATCTGGGGGGTGAGAAATTCCAAGTCAGAGTGATGGTACTAGGTCAGTATATTAAAACCCTCAAAGGGTTTTGCGTTCGTATATGCCAGTTTTTTTTTATGACCTTTTACATTTTTTCCTTATCTTGATGTTTTTTCGCTTAGTTGTAAAATGTTGGCAAAAACGTAGTTTGACATAACTCAAGAACGACTAGTTCGATTTTGCTGAAATAAATTGAGAAAAATTAATAGTTACATTTTCTTAAATCCATTAATATACTGTTTCTCTACCAAATCAACATTTTTGCAATTAGAAATAAATTTATGAAGAAAATTTTGCAAAAAAAAAATTTTTTTTTTAAAACATATAAATCCCAAACGGAAAAACGTGTAGAGTCTTATAACTTTCACGTAAAGTCACATAACCTATAAACAAAATGCGACATAGATCATAGAAATCGATTAACGAGTTCTGCTTTTATTTACAATTAAGTAACTTCACTTAATTGTAAATAAAAGCAGAACGCATACGAACGCAAAACCCTTTGAGGGTTTTAATATACTGATCTAGTACCATCACCCTGACTTGGAATTTCTCACCCCCCAGACAATAACCCCAAAAATGTTCCACAGTGTAATTATACTTGAAAAAATATAATTTTGTTTAGTTTATTGCACTTTTAAAAAAAACTTGCATTTGGCCCATGCTGTACATATGTTTTCAGTACAAAAGTCGATATTTTGACATTTTTCTCATTAAAAATAAAGGAAAATTGAATGGGGATTAAACCATATCCAATACATTGATTTGCAAGCGAATAAAAATACTCCCCCTTCTGTTCACACATTCAACTCACAAACTATTCACGAATGCTTTGTCGTCTGTGAATGTAAATTTGATGAGTTTTTTTGTTTAACTAATTTTATGCGGCTAGATTCCATTATAAAGTTTACTACTGTCGTCTACTAAGCTTGGTATTTCGCATACCTTTGAGTCTGTGGAGGTAATTGGCTAGTCTTTGTTGTTTTGGGGTTAACGTACCTTGTCAGGGCAGTATGCCACGAGTCCTAGTAATTACATTGACCACAACACCAGGCGATAGTACTGTACCGTGTGGTTAGTATAGAAACGACTAAAAACTAAAAGAATTTGCCAATATGTTGTTTGATTTGCACCAATGTCCTGTGTGTCCTGTATAAATTGATAAAATACTAAGAAAATATCGTTCATTGGAGTTAAGAGGTGGTATTAGCGAAAAAAAACATACAAAATTGTACTTATACTCCTATATGTGCTAATGTGAGTGGCAGAACGTGCCTTAGCAACTGGCAAGTTCAACTCGAAAAATGCAGGAGAAAACAATTTTTAAATCGCAACATTGTGAAATACATTTAAATTAGTATTCCTCTGTTTTTTTTAATTTTTCGCACCTTTACAAACTTGAACGATTCTTACACATTTTTAAATTAGGTATTTCGATCCGCTTTAGGCCAACCAGCGAACTTACGATACATTTAGTGGTCTTAGGATTTTATTCGGATGTATGCCGTTAGATCGAAGGAAGGCTTCTGCTTGTGCACAAGGATTGAGGCTTCCTGATTTTATTAAAAATTCAATATTCTCGCTTAATTACGCATATCGGCTCGACCAACACTTGCATCGCAATGCTCTATGTTAGACAATTATTTCGCCTGTAGATTTATAGTCTATCCTATTGTAAAATAAATTCTCTCTAAATTTAATTTGTAAAATAACGGAGACAATTTCCAATTAAATAAGAGACCACGACAGCCGGTTATATGCACCGGATCGACCCGAAGCAGCAATTCTTCAACCAAGGGCTGCAACCTCGGTACGGTGTGCCGCTACAACAACAACTTAAATAGGAGAATATGGGTGGGCCATTTAAAATTTTTAGTTTGAATTGGCTGTAAAAAAATACATTTTTTTCTGGTTTTATTAGAAAGGTTGAGCTTGTAATTTAATAATTGAACACCATCCAATGCGTTTTCGCTTTGCCCAATGGGCTGAAGATTGTTTGGCAGGAGATGAAGAATTTTAACGAAAAGTCGTTTTTTTAGACGAATCTCATTTTTATCTCGGGCGCTATGTCCGTAAGCAAAATTGTCGCATATGGGGTACAGAAACCCCCACGTAGCTATTAAAAAGCCAATGCATCCACAACGAGCCACTTTTGTGTATTTTGCCAAGCGGCATCAATGGGCAATTTTTCTTCGAAAATGAGCAAGAAGCCGCCGTTACGGTCATCGTTGAGCGTTACCGCGCCATGCTCAACCAACTTTTGTTTCCAAAAATTCCAGAGAATGACATGGACGACATTTAGTTGCAACAAGACGGGGCCACTTGTCACACAGCCAACGCAACCATCGATATTTTACGCACTGTTTTTGAAAATCGAAAAATCAGCCGAAATTGTTATGTCAATTGGTCGCCTCGAAGGTGTGATTTGAGCCCTTAAGATTATTTTCTGTGGGGAGCCATATAGGCAAAATGTTACGCAAAGCATACATTGACAATTGAGTGTTGAAACATGAAATCGAAGTTGCCATTGAAGAGATTCGACCCGAAACAATCGAACATGTACCGAGGATTAGTCTTATGAGGTACTGCAGAGTCAGATTTGAATGATATTGTGTTCCATTAGTAAATGACAAATTCAAACTTTCCAATAAAACCAGAAATTTTAAAAAATTATCAGTACTTTTTTTACAGCCGATTAAATTTAAAATTTTTATAAGCTACAATTACAAGATAATTACCAAATTAATTTCCCAATTATTGGTTGTGATGATTTTTTTAATTATGTGATTACTTTTTAAATATGTCAAAGCCTTGTTGAATAGTGTGGTGCTCCACAGTAAAATGGTGTCTTATTTTTAAAAAGGTTTTCCATTGCGTGTCTTTTTGCCAGTTCTGAACACCTTTTTCGCTTTGGATTTTACAATGCTAATATGATTCAATCATAATTTTTCGAATTCGTCAGTTTTGAAAGATGAAAATATCCAACAGTGAAACGATACACACAATATTGGAATGAACGAACATATATTTTGTATATTTTCTTTGTAAATGTTATTCTTTTCTTCTCAAATCAAGGTGATCCGAGAGCAGTAGGACCGCAAAGAAATCACAATTAAAGCATAAAAAATACAGAGAATTTTCTATTTGAAAATTTTCATACGAACTACGTTTGTTTACGTTATTGTTTTTCTATGACTCATACATAGCCACCATCGATGGTTGGTGATTGTACCCGTTCCCGAGCAAAGGAGCATCCATCACTGGCCGCAGTCAAAGGCGTAGATACTTATATGTTTGTATGTACCGTGTCGATATATACCTACCTAAATTAGAGTGCGTACACACTCGTATCGTTCATAGATAGGCAAGAACGACGTGGTATACATAATGGATTGAAATAAATCTATTTTTATGTGGTCACAATACGCGCGCCCAATATACAAAATTATTTCTGTTTTAGCTCACAATGTATTTTCATTTGGCTAATTGCAAATTGAATTGATATGAACACGATTTTGGTTTCAAGTGGGACTTGTTGTTTCGCTGTACGGGAGCAGGGAGATCGGCCAGTCGGCACATCTTCAAAAGACGGAAACAAATAAATCTAACAGACTTGCTGATGTGTTGGGATTTCAATGAATGGGAAATTATTGAAATGTAAAAACATCATCATTTGAGTTATCATTAACTCGTATCTTTTGGGTTTCCCAATATTAAAGTAAATCAAAGTTATTGATAAGCAAGAATACACGCGAGTATATTAGTTGGGTTTTATTATTTTTATATTTGGTATAACAGCCAAGATACAAGGTAGATATTTCCAAACGGAGAACTAAGTCAATAACCTGGATAAGATGATATTCTCACAATGACTTATTGAGATTAACTGAGAAGCTTTTACATGGCTTATAGATTAATTTCCTACACGTAAAGATTCCGACATTAACGATGCGGAAAAATCGCTGCCCGTAAAATACTAGATTTTCATACCCAGCGGCTAGCCACAAGCCTATTTGCTTCTATCGTACAGCAGTAGTTCTAACTAGGCAATAAGTTATATTTATATTATAATTGGTCGTGGAGACTGTATTTGAGTCTAAAATCCTGGCCTGAGGTTTTTCATGAAATGGAGCAAGCTGATACTGGGACGCAGATATATAATAGACCTCGAATTCGAAAATTTGTTTTTAAAGCCGACTTCTCCTCGAACTCTTAAAAAAGGGATATTTTAACATCAAAATGGCATGTTCCAAAGGTGTTTTAAAGCCGCCGGCTCCATATGACAACGGTTACTCATTCCACAGATTAACAAGGTTACGACAATAGCAACACGTTTTTGCTGTTGCAGATCAAGGTATTTCAAGAAGAAAGTATTATTCTTCTTCATGACCATTCATGTCTTGGTTTCTTTCCGAAGAGCTCAAACATATTTGCAGTTCCAAGATTCTTTAGATTACTTTAAAGTGTGGCATTTACGTAATTTCGAGATTTTTCAAATAAAATTCCTCAAAGAGCGACATTTATAAAATATCACTGTGCGGTACTCGAGGTGTAATCGAAACGTTTACAATTGCCTGGGTTTAAAAAAAATTCAGATCATATCGCAACCGTCTCTAAAAACTATGAGGCAATCAGTATAAGCAGTATGAAAAAGTGTACATTTTATAAAGAGGTTCTATTTTCTCTCTCTCTTTTTGAAGTTCATGTGCACAAGATGGGATGGATGAATACTTTAACAAAATTAAGTGTATAGTTAAACGACTTTTTTCGCATTTTAGTTATACAAAATTGCAGCACATATTTGCTGCAACACATTTCATTGATATTTATACTATAATTCCCAGTGCTTTTGCCGAATTTTGACGATATCAACATCTCCTGTGCATGAACTCGTTAGAGGAGATATATGAATCTTTTGACTTGCATTTCTTTGAGAATTATAACCTATAATGTAGTCAGATCCAAGAAAAGTTCCTAGTTTTGTTCCTTAAAGGGAATATTGAAGAAAATGGGTACTTAAAATATTCTTAAATGCAAACTGGACTGGACAAATAAAAAGGGTTTAGAATTTTCCCATCTTTTTAGATTCAAGTTAATCGGAAATAAAATATTCGCGTTCCCGGAAAACTTAACAAAATAAAAATTTGTTTTTTGTTATTAAAAAAAAGGTTTTGTAAATATGTATTTAAATAAAACGTTAAATTTATCACTAAATTCTCATAAATGAGGACATTTCATGGTTCTCAATATTATTGTTGATTGGATATTTATCGGAACTATCTTAATCATTTTTGGAGAGTTTTTTAATTTACATGTGCTTCAAAATTCGAAAACGAAGTACGAGCAGCAGATTTTATAAGTAGATATATAATCCGCATGCGTAAATACATTACATGGGTCGTTGCTTAAAATTGCGCAACTGACAAACAAAATTGTTTATAATACATTTTTTGTTTAATTTAAAAATTTCATTTTAATTTTAGAGTAATATTAGGTTAAACTCTACAGATGAAAAGGTTTATACTTTCTGGCTTAAATAATCCGCTGAAAGCAACTGTAAGGACTTCAGCGAAAATATTGTCCCTTTGATTGAAAACACACATTTAATGAATTATGTTTCATTGTGAAATGCGTGACTTTTATTTATACGAAATTATATTTATTGTTTTAAGAAATTATATTTATTAAGAAATTATATTTATTGCATTATATTATTATTTTATATTGCACATTTTCTCCAAAAATAATTTTGTTATTGCACTCGAAAAATACTGTTATTTTTAAATATTTTAGGTGTTTTTAGTATTCGGGAATCCCGTGCAAAATTCCAGCGAATCGGGTATTAAAAAAATCGTCCAAATTCCCGGAAATTTTCTAATCATGAAGTTTGCCATCGTTAAACCTTGATTGCGTGGGAATGCGAATTGTAGAAACAGTCGAGCTTAATCTTATTTTCATTTTTCTAAACATTTAATATATAACATAGTTTTTCAAAGATATAATGCCTTTTTTCTAATAGTACGAGCTTCGAACAAAACACGACTATTATGTTTTAAAAGTGTTTCAATGTCTCTAATTAAAATATTAATATTTGATTGCGTGATTATTTAAAAATGGCATTAACATTGTCACGCAATACAATACTGCCGTTGTTTCGTTTTCGAGCTTCAACAGAAACATGTGCATTTAAAATTGTGTATTTGCCTGAAGCAATCAAATGAGAGGGTGATATACAAGCGCAATAATTTTTCTGATCGACTTCGAAAAATTTTTAATCGATTTAGACATGGGTACAGTATTGCCGTTGAGGTATTTAAAATAGAATTACAAAAACAGCAAATTTTGTTTAAAGGGATCAAAAAGTCTCTTAGAAGAAAAAGAGTGAAGGTATATTTCAAATGTAAATAATTTAAAAAACATTTTTCTAGTTAACGTAAGCAAATTCGTAAAGTATTATTCCATTTCATTTATTGATATTCAAAAAGTAAACAAGTAAACCCAGCGGGAAAATTGGCAAGGCTTTGTTATATGAAATGGCCTCTTTTTAGAACCAAAACACATTCGGTTGTCTTCGAAAATTTGGCATTTTGAAAGGCATGTTTTGCAAATGAAAAATTTCCCCCACATATTCACATGTCGCTTTTCTAATAAGGCCTGCTGGAAGGCCTTGTAATAACGTCTTTACTTATTTGTTGGTGGATTCTTGAAAAAGCCTGCAAAAAAGATTTAATATCTTTAATGAGAGAGATCCAATACGTAAACATTCCTGGCTCCCTTCATGCAAAAGGCATGCTACCAAGTCTAATAAGTATAGGCTGCACTGAAAGTTTGTCACCGCGATGAACAGTGAAGACATATAAACCGTTTGAGGTTGACACACAATTTGATTCGGTAGGCCAGTACGTAGCATATACCAGTAGCAACCAGAAAGTCGTAGGATCGAACTCCAGTGGTGCCAAAATAAAATATATAACTTAAAATTAAATAATTTGAAATGATTTTTTTTCTCAGTAAGCAATTTTTTTTAAATTATGTATACAGGCCTTCCAATAGAAAGGATGCTCAGAGGCATGCATGCATCCTAAGAAGGATTCCTAGAAGGCCTTGCTGGACCTTCCTTTTCCCGCTGGGTTGCGATATTTTGCAACTCTATTACACACACATGAATAAATATTTTTGGATTATGCCTTTTTGTGCAGTGCTGGAGATAATTTCGCTCACCGAACACACGTAAACGAAAATCAAGTTTTGTATATTAAATGAAATTTAATAGTCAAGTTTTTTTCATTGTTTAAGACATATCACAAGACTTTTTACTTGGGAGTAAGAATAAACCCCTTTTCCTATACAAATTTGGATCAAATGTTAACTTAACATTCACTCAATAAGCTAAGATCTAATAGCTATGTGATTGCTTGTGAAAGCATGATGTTCACATTTAGCTCAATGGGGAATTATGATTTAAAACCCCTATGTATATTGTTAATTTAAAATAAAACATACTAGTACTTTTTTAAAGTAAAATTAGGAGTAAGTTTATAATTTTCAAGATCAAACGAATTCAGAAGATAAATTGTTACATGTCTTTTGTAGAATATTCAAGTTATTTTTTTTCCAGATTTTTTTTGACAAAAACAAACTTAAAATAATTTACTTCTGGGGTAGAATATTGAATACATAGGTAACTAAAATTGTTTTTGCTCAAAAAGTTTTAAACCCTTCTTAACGATTTTTTATTTTATATGTGTTTGGGGAGGTTTAAAATCTAAAACGGCCAAAAATTTATTTAGGACTTCTCTAAAAATCTTGATGATCTGAACGGATTGACGGTTTGTACACAATTTGGGTACTATAAAAAACAACACTACAAACTATATTAAGAAGTCAAATTTGTATTTAAAAAATATTTTTTTATTTATTTATTGTTTTCTTTCATGACACAAATTTTGTAAATTTTACATTTTTGCATAAGTCCAAAAAAACAATAGATAAAAACTACGACGACCATTTGTACGGTAATAAAAAAACATTTTATAAACTATTGAGCAAACAAATTGTTTGATTACGTATAAAATATTCTGAAATTAAATTGTAAAAATAACACAAAAAATGTATTTGTGTTATTTTTATGTGCGATATTAAAATTACAAATTCCTCTATAAGCAGAACTAATCGATCACTGATTATCGAAATAAATTTAGGAGCTTTGTTTAAGCATGAATCAATACGCGATAATTTGCCAGATAAGTGATTATTTGTCAAAAAGTGAAAGCTATATGATATATAGCTAACCCTATCGTAAGCTCTAGCTAAGCCAAAAAACAATCCCCTGAATCAATTACCTTAAACGCAGTTAAACATACATAGAATTTTCTGATTTATATGTGTATATCTTTCGATCTACGTGCTTTGTTAGGTGTACATTAACATATTAGCCACATTGAGCTATGGTGGGTGTTTAACGATTTCTGATCCAGTAAAGGTTTTAGTTACTCAAGGCTCAACTCATAGACTTACGTTCGAGAATACTGTGTTTAATATCATTAAAAACGCTCTACACTGTCGAACCTACTACGCATATTCAATAAATATTTAGCAATTTTGCACTCCCTAAAATACTATCTGAATTGAAGTCAGTCACTTAAAACTTGCAGCTAAATGCAAAACGTTTTAGGCAATTAGTATTACGTATCGATAGGTTCATTTTAAAATTTAAAAGGAGTCAAATAATATAAGTGGCAAAAAGTTTAAAAAATAAGAAAGCCACGATATAAAAATTAAATAATTTTGACTCTTAAGAGTCGCCAAAGGCAACATTGTTGGATGTCTATTCAGTTTTTCTATTATTGTAACTAAAAAGCAGCTTACAATATCCAAATTACATATTAAATATCATTTAAACTTAAATTTTTAAATCATTTAGGGATAAACGACAGACAAAATTAGCATTTCCTGTCTTTTTTCTTCCAGGGCATTTGCTTACTAACTGCTTAAACATTAGAAGTTACAATTTATTTCTCAGCAGAGAATGCAAATAATCACTTCGCAATGACGTCATACAAAACAAAGATTAATTTCAATACGTATTCTTACAAAAGTCAAATATACATTTCAAAGATCAGCAGGCAAAATAAAGCGGTCAACAACATTTAAGAGTGTAGATAGAGGATGACACTCATCACCATTTGGCATCAAAAAAAAAAAATAATAAATGCCCACTGCCCACAGTAAAGGTCTCATAAATAATGCAAAACAAACATAAAATGAAAAAGAAAAAATAGAAACATCTGTACGACAGACGCGAAAAATCCACAAAGAATGGAGCGAAAATAGAAGATTGCTGAATTAAGTGATGGAACTTTGTTTAATTCTTTGTATTTTCGAATTTCATTAATACGTAGCTGTGAGTGACGTCAATATTTTTGCGTCGATTTAAATTTTGAAATGAAAACAAAACAAAAATGAAAAAAAATTATTCTGTCTGCTTCGATTTAAGACATTTGTTCATATGTCTTTGAAAATAAAATGATAATTATAAAATGTAGTTATTAGTAGTGTCAGATGTTTTTTTTTCAAATAAATGAAATATTCTACAAATCGTTGTGAATGAGACTTTTTTAAATGTTTTACTCTGCCCTTGACTTATTTATAGTAACATACGAGTGTATATAGTTTAGAGTCAACGAAAGTAGTAGGACATTTAATATTACAATTTCAGATCCTTACTTGCGGGGATTTAAAAGGCTTTCCTGATAAATTACAAAATTACACTTAAGTCGTTCATTCGATACAAGTATAAAAAAATTAAATCTCAGATATCAATGCAATTCTATATTTCAATATTTCTCGAAACTGCGGTATTTACTTTGAAATTTGTATGACTCACATTATCTATTTTCAATATAAATAAAAACGGGAATAATTCAACAAAGTAATGCAATGTTTTTCCGTCAACATTTAATCTAAAGGGTCTGATAAAAATTAAACTGAAAATATATTCTCTTTCTCTAATTGATCCTTAGACCTTATATCCAGATAAACATTAAGATTACAAAAGCAAATAGAACGATCCAAAGCCTCATGCTCGGACCATTAAAAGGCTCTTGCTTATGATTACGAAATAACAGTCATTTAATTCAAAAATGTATTAAAATTTGTATGCACATTAACATACGGAATGATATTTGTAGATCGTTATAGTTAACGATATAGTTTATATATGGAATGCAGAAATGTGGAAAACTGCTCGCACGATGCTTAGGCCAATCACATGTGCAAAAATCAAAGCCCGGAACTCCGGAAGAGTTCATGACACGGCCGATTATTTCTTAAGAAAAGACAAGAAATACGCTGGTCGTTGGCCAACCTCTGAAGTAGATTTGTTTTTCGGCTATAGATATCAATAAATTCGGGACGTGAAAAACTCAATTTGCCAAAAAAATGTAATTAACTCGTGAACATTTATGTGCGACGTGGATTATCACGATATTGCAAAAACACCTGGCCGTAAAAAAGGTTTGTTCTCGTTGGATCCCGCACAATTTGACAATCGCTCAAAAAAAGGCACGTGTCGGATTTGTGCAAAGAAATTTTGAAAAAATACGATCGCGGTGCGTCAATAGACGTTTATAAGATTGTCACAGGTGACGAATCATCGATCTATGCGTATGAGCCCGAAACAAAACAGCAATTGACTGTGTGAATCTTCGAAGACGAGCCAAATCCAACGAAAGTTAATCGTGGACGAAGCACTTCGAAGCAAATGGTTTCCTGTTTCTTCGGCAAAACTGGTCATGTGACGACTATTCCGCTTGAGCAACGTAGGAGGTCAATTCTTAGTGGTACACCACAATTGGTTTGCCTGAAGTCTTCGGAGTAATTCGAAAAACGTACAAGAGACGACGAATCATCGTGCACCATGACAATGCGAGCTCTCACACATCGGCTCAAACCAGCGCCTTTTTGACTGGCCAAAACATAGAATTGATAGGTCATCCGCCGTACAGACCTGACTTGGCACCCAATGACTTCTTTTATTCCCGCACATCATGAAAAAAATGCGTGGTCAACGATTTTCGTCGCCAGAAAATGCTGTTGAAGCATTTAAAACCATGTTTTCGAGGTGTCTCAATAGGAGTGGAAAAAGTGCGTCGCCAATTGGTTTGATCGCATGCAAAAGTGTATAAACCATGCTGGAGAATACTTTGAAAAACAATAAAACCATTTTTAATGATAAATATTCGCATATTCATTATTAGGCCATAAATATATATAGCAGCCGTCGTAAAGAGCGAATAATAGCGCAAGCCTGTAGATTTCAAAAAGTGAATAGTTTTTTTTTGTAACTATTAAGCAAAAATAGTGTCGTCTCTTCAGTTTGGGAAACTACAAAATTTCTATGATTCTTGCATAAGAAAATAGTTCCTGCACCAATTCAGCCTACTTTAAATATCAACAGCGCCCTATAAACAAACATGTCTTGTTAATAGCAGCCATTTAACGGACGAATGGAGATAAAATATTTTTTTTTCCAAAGATTTTGCAATTTCTTTCGCGATGCCTATTTTGGCTATATTTAATTAGGTTCCAAATTTCTTTAAAAAGAAAACGATGGATAAAACTTGGAAAACTGTCATAATCTGATTAAGGGATACGTAGGTCCGGTTCTACCATATGGCAAACTGCGTATAGACAATTGTTAACGTTATTTTCTACGATGTGGTTATAAAATAAGATTCTTTTAACGATTTTGATAAGATTTTGCTGCAGCCATTTCAGAACAGCGCATCTCTATAAGTATATTCACATTGTTCTTTTAAAATACACTATAGTTGGATGGATGATATTTGGTAATTATTGTTTTTATTAACTTTTTTAAATCAAGCAAAACTTAAGGTGCAATTATTGATTTGATCCATAAAAGCCAGATAAACGAATTCGTTCTTAAAAAATACGTTATCCCTATAATATTTTAGCAAGTAAACAAAAAGGTCTCTTCTATAGAGACAATTTTCTAAAGTTCTGATAAAATCTTTTGGGACGGCTTGAAACAGTAACTTCAGCTAGTGTGTTTAGATTTGAGTATATAAAGTGCACAGTTTACTCCTAAATGAGTTGTTGAGGGCAGCAAGAAAGTAGCGATTCACAATTTAAAATTCTTTCATAGCAGTCAATTAGACTATGAATCACATTAAATTATAAAAAAAAATTATGTTTATAACGTGACTTCACTAAATTTCACCCCGTTATCACTTGCTACTTGAAAGAATTTGTAAATTTTCTATGAATCGTAAAAATTAAAAGCGCAATAAAATGGATTTGTTATCAGCAATGCCAGTTTTTTTATTGTCATTGTAAACACAAAAATCTGTTATTAAGATGCGGTCTGGAAGTGGCAGTCATGACAAGTAGATCCTTTTTATTGCTACAATCTGTCCCATGGAATACAAAAAGACCAAGTAAGTATGTATATAAGGAGTTAAGTGGTAAAATCACACACAGGCTGTAGGCATATAACAAAAAATTCTATTTGTATTTATTTAATTATTTTTTCAAAAAGCATAGTTATAAAAAAACAAAATATTTTTATTAAATAAATGTTCTATAAGTCCCGATTCACACTAGACAATTTTACTTGCAAAGTAAGTAAATTCACACTTACCTACAAAGTAAGAATTTCTGCAATTAAAATTGCCTAATGTAAATCAGGTCTAATACTGTTAGAGCAGCGATAATTAAACTAAGAACATATTTTAAGACTTTGTAGAAGCCTTCCAAATTTCTTGACAATACCTTGAAGTTGAATTTAAATTGACTGACTTCGGATAAACAAATTTAAAAACAGTTACAGCAAAAAGTAAATAAAAATCAATTGTTTTGCTGTAGAAAACCACATACAGAGGACGTAAAAAACCAACAAATAAAGTGGAAGCAATACCGCAAGTAATTTAATTATTTTCAAGATTTCAAAATCGACACAAATGAAACTGATCAATATTTTGAAATAAATCTCAAAGCTTACAATCGAAAAGCAAAACATTATCATTTCTTCGATTGGTTTGTTGACCCTACAGCATAGTTGTGTATGTATTGCACTTGACATTTTGTTTGCAACAGCAAAACCAAAGTATAAACATTTCAAGTATTCAATTTAATTCAATTCAAGTTAAAACTACCACAGGAAATTTCTAAAAAATACTCAAAACACGCTTTATATGCAAGATTTCCCGGAAGATACCTGAAATATGATGCACCAAGTTATCAGCCGTGTTTGATTGACAGATTATCTAATTGGTAAATATCTTTATAGCGCAGTAAAATAAATTTGAAAAATGTTCGTTTTAAGAAAGACGATTAAAAATTGCGATATTGTAAATATTAAAGTATTCTATAAATACGTTTAGGAAATTTAAGATCGCTCGTTACTCGTATTTTTTTTTACCAAGAAACCGCTGTTTTGAAACCTCTTAACATTTTTTTTTATTTATTTATTTAGTTACTCAATAGTAGTAGTAGAAAAAAAAATTATATAGAATACTCATAAATAAAAAGTAAAAACGTTGCACAAATTTGTGCAAATTCACGACATGATAATCAAAAACTAAATTAAATGTTCCCTATTTAAAGAAAACAGGAAAAAATTGTTGGCACCCATACTGGGACCATAATCAAAGCATTAAAAACTATTGCGAAATGTTGAATCTGACATATTAAACGTTTTTAGATAATCAGGTAGCTTGTTAAACACTCGAGTAACTCTGACTTGAAAAGATTTTCCTAACAAGCAGTCAACTCTAGGAATAATTAATTGATTACTACGAGTGAAACGCGTGAATGTGAACGACTGAACCAGGAACTGTGGGCATTGGTTTCTGTAGACCTTATAAAACTGCAAAAGACATCCATCGTATGTCAAGAAGTTGAATAAATGAACAACCTAAAAATTGTTTTACAAACGGTTGAATATGCGAAAAACGACTCACATGATACAAATAGCGCATAACTGAATTAAAAGCAATTTTTATTTTTGTTTTGTTTTTGAAAACTTATAATTTTTAAAACGATTGCTACACGTGTGACATAAATATGTAGTGCATTATATTTACTAATCATAAGTATTTAAAATATTTAGAGTTGCTTTAAAGTTATTAACCTCACAACCAACCACTAAATCGCTTAAAAGGCGAGCGTCAACCGAACACGGCTGTTATTTAGATATCTCTAATAAATAGGTAGATTTATTATTATATAACAACATTAAAATGTTATCGACCCATAAATCGTTATTGTGTTTGTACCCCTGACTGTGTGGGTGAACTCCATGATGAACAGGGTACAAACGATTCGGTTTGAATGCACTCTATGACGTTGTTTTGACTTTTTGGCAGCCAACTCTGCCGCTTGTTCTTTGAGTTGCAAAAAAAAGAATAAGTGAAAGTTTTCAACTCGAATACATTTGGAAGCGCACACGCGTTACACTGCAAATGGAATTTAACAAATTTTAAAAAAGGGTTGAAGGCTTTACATTATATATGACTAATTTATAAAGACTTAATTTATACTAAGAACGAGATACTAAGAAACGGGTTTTAAATATTTTCTTAAATCTAATATATTTGAAAGGGGAAGAACATGCGATATATAATATAATTCGTGGGCAAAAGAATTCATGTGTTTAAAAAAGCGTTCAACACTTTGATCATTCAAAAAATATACAACACTCCGCTTTACAGGGAATCTCTGAGTTTGAAAGAATAACTCGGCTCTGCAGAAGGTTTTATAAAGCTGGATCAAAAGATGTCGTAACGAATTACAGACCCATTTTGAAATTGTGTAATAATGCAAAAGTTTTTGAATATATTATATTTGATAAGATGTATTTTGCTATTAAACCACTCTACTGTTACTAATCTAGCGTTTTTCACAGTATTGCATTTCTAGTTTTAAAACAAGGTTGTCAAGTATATATTATTTACACAAATTTATCTAAAGCACTTGACAAAGTTTCTCATTGGTTTTCATGGAATTTTTCTTAAATGGTTAACTACATATTTATCTAATAGAATCAGTTTTGTATCTGTGGAGTATGTGAACTCATACGCTTATATTGCATCTTCGGGAGTATTCTAGGCCCGTTGCTCTTTATTCTTTTTATAAATGCTTTCATCTTGTATAAAAGGTCAAAAATGTTGCTCTATGCCGATGATTTAAAATTATTTTTGTGCATTCAATCCATAGCGTTTGCAAAATGATGTACTGAGTATTGCTAAATGGTGTTCGGAGAATTTTCTGGAAATTAATGTTAAGAAATGTTTCAAGGTTTCATATTTTAAATGCAGGAATCGGGTTATATATGACTATATGCTTAATGATCATAAACTAGTTAAGGCAGATGAAATTGTTGATTTAGGAGTAATATTTGATTCAAAGTTTACATTCGTAAATCATATAAATTTTATTGTACCAATAGTATACTCGCTGTTAGCTTTTATTAAAAGGAATTGTAGAGATTTTGTGGATCCATACACAGTATACGTCTATAGTTAGAGCTAAATTTAAATATGCGCCCCTAATCTGGAATCCCTTTAATTCAACTCACATTTGTAGACTTGAAAAAATTATATAGTTTGCTCTTTGCTCAACTTATTCTGTGAGTTTTGCATTATTTCACCGATAACTCATGTTACACATGAAACACGAATGAACTTGTTATAGGGTGAACTCATGGAACCTCTTTATGAAAATTACTTTTGTATTAAATTTTTATACAGTATACTTTGTAGCCATTTTGGTTCTTAAATCACTGTTTTCGGTGCTTTCCTTTTTTAAAATGGTGAGCATTTTTGATCTGAGATGCTCCTTTAAAAAACGCATATTTAACTGTGTTTTGTTTTAATTGCTCGTTTGAACTACAATTATTCAGTTAAAAAACACCATTGCGTGAAATCTCCTCATTGAACCAAGAATTTAGTTTGCAGATTTGTAGAACTCGATAGCTGTACTTTAAATAAATCGGCAAAAATTATAGAGACCTACAGTTAGGTCATTTTTATAGAGAATACATTTGACAAAAAGTGTAAGTTTTATAAACAGTTCTAACCGCTCTATTTCTGAAGTTCATGTGCAAGAGATGGGGATATGTCAATATTTAACTTAGTTGAAACAGATAGTTCAAAAACATTTTTCAATGCTGAAATAGAACGATGTACTTACTGTCTTTATATATTTCGTTTATAAGTTTATTCGAATTCAATGATTTTGTATTAAATATGGATGTAAACATTTATCCCAGGCATATGAGCTTGAATTCGAAACAAGGCCATTCTCTGCCGAAACATCTCTTGTAGTTTGCTTCCTTTTGACTTTCGTCTTTTCAAGTTTGTGAAAGAAAACTAACAAACGCAATGATAAAAGCCTTTAATCAACTGACTATCAACACAACCAGGCTGCCCAAAAAAATATACCCTAAATAAAAAAATTCTAAACCCCATTAAAACTACGCAGTACCAAATAGAAATATTTATCCCAGTTTGCCAAATTAAATCTCGAAGTTGGGAATACTTTCCTCTATCTGACAACGCCTTAAAAAACAACCCAAGTCGTCTATAGTCCCTCCCTTCATATGACATATATTAAATAAATCGGGACGGCGCGTACGCCATTCCCGGCTAACAAAAATTACACGCACGAGTTATTCACATTAGGAATAATCGCGGAGGTCAACTCAATCGAAAGTGCAATGATCGAGCCTCACTCCGGGGGAACCGCCTTTATGATCACGGTAACCCCTACGCCAGGTAAGTATGCTTTTCTCAGCTCACGGCTAACATCTTATGCAGCTAGCATTACAAACTCAATGAGAATTATTAAGAATGTTATGCTGAAACCAACAAACAACGAACACTAGGCGTTATTGCCAGAGACAATGTTTTGGTGGTGGTGGTTTGAATGAACATTCCCGAAACGTCACATAAAGAGGGTGACTACAAATTATGTTAACAACAACAATGCACAATTTTAATAGAGAGGCTTAACTGAACGAAGTAAATGAAATGTGGATATGTGGTCGTTGTTGGTGGTTGGTGAGTCACAAATGGAGAAGAACATTCAATTTTCATTAGCACAGACATTTTTTTCTGTTAAACAGTCTGTCATTTATTAAAGTAACAACAGCTTAATAAATTTTAAAGTGGAAATTAACTAAGTGTTTCCAATATCTTCAAACTCTAATTAAATACAAAAACGAAAACATTATTTGTAAACAATGTTAAGAAGTAAAGATTTTATCTTTATTGAATTGAATAAAAACAACTACACGGACAAACTAAATTTGGGTAAACATTCGCAGCTTTGCTTTAAAACAGGGTTACCATAAAGATTTTTCGGAAAGAAGGACATTTGCGACATTTACAAAGAGCCTTTAGAACCTTCGGAGGACACATTTTAACAATAAAAAGTTTTAGTAATTGAAAAAATACAATTTTTATTATGATCGCCAAATTAATATAATTTTGTTAAAAAAGGGTCGTCCTATTGACATTTGTATATATTAAATATGGATAAATAGAAAACAATTCGCCTATTATTTTTAAAAAAATAATTCGGTGGCGATGGGCGAAATAAACCATATTTATAATAGTGGTGTTTTAGGTTAGGCGTCCATGACTTACTGGACTGGATAGCAAAACCGCATTTACTTAATCATTCGTTGACAAAAAGTGTCAAGTTTATTTATTTTATTGTTTAGCCTATTCAGAATAAAAATTACTTTCTTATATAAAGCATAGGGCATTTACTGTTTGATAAGATTTTACGTAAGAATACAATACAATAGGTTATTTTACAAAAAATATTAAGCAGCTTTATGGATCAATTCTATAAAAAAATAAGTTGTTTTACAACTTTTACATAAAAAAATTCTACTGTTCTTAAAACAGTGCAACACATAAAATCCTAACTCCTTCTCCTTTTCCGAAGTTCGTATTGAAAGTAACGTAACCCCATTTTGGATTAGATAGTCTAGCAGCCGTTCGGATTTTATGGCCTTATGTACATTTTGACTAAAAATTTATTTTTTCGAAGAACCTTTAATGTTTCTCATGACAATATCGCTTTCACGAATTGGAATTTTGTTTACCATTCTTCGGCCCAATTGTAACTACAGACGAGGCACAAGGGTGCTTTAAAATTGCTAGAATGCCAATTTTTTCTATACGTTTTCACCATTTTTGGTACGTAGCTACTAACAGTAGTAAAGTTATCTGTAGAAAAACTATTCCTCTCTACATAATTCCTAATCCATACAAAAATTTTAATACTGAGCACATTTACCCATTTGTATAGGTTTCTAGGGCTTTTATGCACTTTTAATACAATACAATAGGTTATTTTACAAAAAATATTAAGCAGATTTATGGATCAATTCTATAAAAAAATAAGTTGTTTTACAACTTTTACATAAAAAAAATTCGACTGTTCTTAAAAAAGTTGTAAAACAGTGCAACACATAAAATCCTAACTCATTCTCCTTTTCCGAAGTTCGTATTGGAAGTAACGTAACCCCATTTTGGATTAGATAGTCTAGCAGCCGTTCGGATTTTATGGCCTTATGTACATTTTGACTAAAAATTTATTTTTTCGAAGAACCTTTAATGTTTCTCATGACAATATCGCTTTCACGAATTGGAATTTTGTTTACCATTCTTCGGCCCAATTGTAACTACAGACGAGGCACAAGGGTGCTTTAAAATTGCTAGAATGCCAATTTTTTCTATACGTTTTCACCATTTTTGGTACGTAGCTACTAACAGTAGTAAAGTTATCTGTAGAAAAACTATTCCTCTCTACATAATTCCTAATCCATACAAAAATTTTAATACTGAGCACATTTACCCATTTGTATAGGTTTCTAGGGCTTTTATGCACTTTTAACAACGCCATTTAGGGATAAACATCTAGAGTTTTCCTGTAAAATACAGATAGGAATTCTCAAAAATGCATTTTCTAGTTTTATAATTTTTTTTTATGAATTATGAGTTATACTACAACGGATATAAGTAGCAAAAGAAGGACAAATTTAACTTTGCTGAAAAAGAAGCGAGGACAGTGGTCAAAAAGGAATTAAAATCCGTTCGCATGTGACCAAAATCAAAATATTGGTACACAAATGAAAGTACATACCCTAACAATCCTAAAAACATACGCCTCTGTTGAAGATTTACCAATTAAGATTAGTCGTCTTTAACGAATCTCTAAAAGTTGCACATCAAAGTATTTTAAAAATAAGAAATGTTCTTTAAAGGAACATTTTGAATTAGAAATGCAATGATTCGGCTCAAACTATTACATTCAACCTACCTCCAATTAACGTCCCCCATAAAAAAGCAATGCTGTTTTTGAATAAGCCCCTTGGTGCAGAGTACAATGGTTTTGTCCTGGCCAAGCTAACATTATTTATATTGTATTATTATTTAAAGTTGTATAGAAAACAAAAACATTTTAATGTTACAAAAAAATGTAAATGCATTTCATTGTGGTTTTTGTCTGTTAATATCCAAACAAATAATGTAATGGGTTTGCAGACGAATTCCGGAATAAGAAAAACTCATAGTGCACAGACCGAACCCGAATAAGTCGTACATCATCTTTGAAAGATAATCTTGTTCTCAAGAGATTTGTCTTTTCAAATTGCTATGCATAAATTATTGTGGCATTAACGAGGTGGATGACATTTTGTTGCCGTAAGTAAGGTCAAGTCTTGACCTATCACATCCATCACCAGGGATGTGTGGTGTTGTTGACATTTATTGCTCTTTAATACGATATACAAGCAATGAGTGAATGCACACTCACTGTAAAAATTGCATAGTGCGATTTCTGGAACAACATGTAAAAAGTGAAGTTCGGTCAGGCCAAACATAATATATCGAGCCCTAACAGCGAAAAAGACGTATGGCCCAAAAAGAATATTTAACAGAAGAGGACTTTTTTTTAGATTTTTGTCTAATTCATCTGTTGGATTCCGATCCACTTGAATTTGCTATATCTTTGTAAATGTTAATATTTCATTTTTAATATATAAGGTTAAGGGCACGATATACTCTCCACCGTAAAATAAAGTGGTCTATTTTCCGGACCTCTTGGGTCCAGGTCCGATCTCAATCCCTGCCAAATCATCAAAATAAATCCATTTTTGGGTTTGCAGAAAAATTGGCTTTAATTTGGTTACTTACTTATATATGCCCAATCTTATCGGTGGTAGGTAGCTTCGTTTGAACATAAAGGCCGTTTTATGAGTTCCTTCGGCCTATGCGTCTGACCATAATCTCATTCATAGATACAAAATATATTTATATTTGAATTTATAGCACAATGTTCTTCAACATAAGTACACGTATGTATAAGTACATATTGGGCATTGGTCTCCCATTTTTACCATTCAGGTCGCATTTTGAAGTGTAAAGTGCTCAAGTTTCAGATTTCGTATACATTAAATTCTTGGGTAGATGGTATACAAGTCGAAATATTAGTCGAAGACGTTCAATAAAAATTAAATCAAAATCAGGTAAATCGACTAAGGCCTAAGCTGTCTGGGAATGTAAATGGGCGAAATCAACCAAGGGAGAAAGAGTTTCCCATTAAACGACTAAAGGTACCTCAAAAAAAAAGAATACCTTTTTTGAGTATCTGGTGTTAGTTGGCAAGCACTTTATACTTTAAAAAGGGTATTGTTGCTGAATATTTCGGTTTACGGTCTCTAGCCACGGTTCGTAACGTCAAAGCGGTAGATCAATAGTTAATATGGGTACTTAAATTAAAGCAAATTGTTCTACAAATCCAAATATTTATTTTGGCTGAGATTAGGGTAAGATGGGGATAATAAAAAATGGTTCGGCTTGGCCAAACTTAAGGACGTTTTTTTCTCATAAAAGCTACAAATATAAATTTATCCAGATCTAATCAAAAAGTACCTTTAGTCAGTTTCTACGTATTTCACGTAAATTAATCTAAACTCTGAAATCGATTGATACATAATTATAGAGTGTCTGGGTCGAATACACCAGTGAACTATATACTTATAAATTGGGATCTTAATTTTATGCACTTAAAGAGCTTAAATATACAAGTGCATAGAGTCAAAACATATGCATCAAAAATTTTAAAAATATGCAGTTAAGAAAGAAAGTATCCGCAACGTTAGGGGATTTTAGTAGTTTAAATAACAAGAACTTTAAAATGTAGATTATTTAAGTCTGTTGATAGAACAATCTAAAGGATAAAAACTCTCTTGTCCCTTAAATAACTGTCGTAAACATCCATAATTTGAATATGGTGACGCAAGTTCATACAAGAAAAGAGAAATTTCCCCTTGTGTCTGTGTAGGATGTTGTGGGAATAAGGTAAGTAGACAAGCAAGTTGCGATATGTTTTAATTTTTAATTGGAATTTTATTATTTTATTATTTTTGTCGAAGCTTTTTAGTAGGACAAAAATTTCAATAGAAGATTTTAACCAAAATATGCATTAAAACCTATTATTTAAACAAAATATAAAAACAAATTAGAATTTCTTAAAAAATATACAAAAAAAATAATTTTCAGTAATAAATTCACCAACAAATCAATGACATTCTACTGCAAAATAATTTATTCGCCAAGATATTAACGCAAAGTTAATTTTAGGCTGACGACAACAAATGGAATTCCGATCCCTACTCATGAATATAGTGAACAATCTAGAAAAAACATTTGCATAAATAATGATAGTCTAAGTAGCATTAGAGAAGGTGACTCAGAACATATTATTTCATCATTTTTGTATTTACTATATTCAAAACTAGGTTGTTCAATTTCAACTTCATGGGCCGGTATGTAGAAAGAAAAAATATAATATTGAATATAGTCGAATCGAAAACCAGAAAGATAATATTTATTCACATAAGCATTTTGTTTAGCTACGCCATTTCGAAAAACAGACTTTTTGCTCAAAAGTTGTCTTAGGGCAATGTTAAGCAGTGGTACATTCAGAAAATGTGTCTGCTTTAAAAAGTAGTCTTTACTTTTACAAAGCTCATACCGGAAAGTTTAATGGCTTATTTGACCCTTAATTAAAAAAGCCTTAATATTTGAGATCTGTGGTTGTTACAAGACGCTCTCAGCACGTCATAATTGTTTAATTTAAGGAAAGGTTTGATAAGCGCTAATTTGATTTGTCTAAGTCTTGGAAGACAATACACGGCCCAAACGATGTAAATAATAACTCTTGTTCTGAAAACTTAAATAGTGTGTTTAAATTTCATTTGAGCCAGTTGTGCTAATATACCAGAAATCATGTTAAAAAATTTAAAAAAAAATTACATTTCAAATACATACGAGTGCAACCAGCTTGGTGCTGATGTATGTGACACCTAAAACATGTTGTCGCACCCAAAATGTGGCCAAATCAACCTCTATTGATTCAGAATTACCATCTGAGTTGAAGTATTTATCCAATATATATATATATATATATATATATATATATATATATATATATATATATATATATATATATATATATATATATATATATATATATATATATATATATATATATATATATATATATATATATATATATATATATATATATATATATATATATATATATATATATATATATATATATATATATATATATATACGATGATTTCTTTACTTATATATTTATGGCCTAGGTAACAATTAGTGTCATCTGACATTTCCATTGGAAAGTTTGGCATAAACGTACTCAGAACGTTTTGACGTACGACCATCATTTATGTTGTTTACAGTGACTTGAAAAAATCAATTTGGCAAAAAATGGAATTAACTCGTGAACATTTTCGTGCGATCATTTTGCGCAACTTTCGATTGTTACGACAAGAGTGCATCGATGAACTTTAGTCTTTGTATGGCGATGAAGCACCATCCTATAGCACTGTGAAAAACCGCTCGCTCAAAGACGAAGGTCGTTCAAAAACGACCGTTGTGCCAGAGACGATCTTGCATTCGACTGATAATGCAAGATCGTCATGTGACATACCGTGAGATAGAGGCATCCTTGGGCATTTCTTTCACCAGCATACATTAGATATTGCATGAACACTTGGCCGTAAAAAGGTTTGTGCTCGTTGGATCCCGCACAATTTGACAATCGCTCAATAAAAGGCTCGTGGCGATTGGTACAAAGAAATTTCGAAAAAAAAAAACACGATCGTGGTGCCTTAAAAGTCGTTTATAGGATCGTCACAAGTGACGAATCATGGATCTAAGCGTATGAGCCCGAAAAAAAACAGCAATCGACCGACAAATCCAACGAAAGTTGTTCGTGGAAGAAGCACTTCGAATCAAATGGTCGCCTGTTTCTTCGGCAAAACTGGTCATGTGGCGACTGTTCCGCTTGAGCAATGTATGAGGTCAATTCTGAGTGGTACACCACAATTTGTTTGCCTGAAATCATCGGAGACATTCGAAAAACGAACAAGAGAATACGAATCATTGTGCACCATGACAATGCGAGCTCTCACACGTAGGCTCAAACCAAAGCCTTATTGACCGGCCAAAACGTCGAATTGATGGGTCACCCGCCGTACAGCCCTGACTTGGCACCCAATGACTTCTTTTTATTCCCACACATCAAGAAAAAAATGCGTGGTCAACGATTTTCGTCGCCAGAAGATGCTGTTGAAACTTTTAAATCCATGTTTCGTAGGTGTCTTAATCGGAGTGGAAAAAGTGCTTCGACAATTGGTTTGAGTGCATGCAAAAGTGTATAAATCATGCTGGAGAATACTTTGAAAAACAATAAAACAATTTTTGATAATAAAAATTCGCATTTTCATTATTAGGCCAGAAATATGTATAACAGCCGGGTTTAAATTTTCTCAAAACAACAATACTTCCGAATTTTTAAGTGTTTGTATTTAATGTTTATGTGTTTTCATCCATGGAATACCTGAAGATGTCTCTGTCGGAGAGAGACGAAATATTGAATAAAGATTATAAATACGAAATCCCATCTGGCAACGCCATAACTTTTGACAGATGTCAGATCGCTTAATGACATACCGCGTTTGAAGCGTCAGTCCAAGCAGATTTTTACCATGCAACAATACACGCCACGCGAGCGCTCTGAAATAGTTGAAATTTACATTCAACAGAACAAGTCAATTGTGAAAACTCAACGTGGTTTTAAAATATTAAAAAATGTGAGAAGTGCGCCTTCTAAGAACACCATTAAGCGTTTATACGACAAATTTTCGACTGGTGAGGCTCTTTCTAATCCGAAGAGGCCAAATAAAAGTCGACCAAGGCGATCGGCCGAGAATATCGCTGCCGTACGAGCCAGTGTTGAGAGGTCCCCAAGAACATCCCAAAAACGCCGTTCCCAGCAGTTGGGCATGGCTCGGTCCACTTTACAACGGATTATTCGCGTTGATTTGCATTTGTTCCCGTACAAAATTCAATTGACGCAAAGATTGTTGCCTGTGGACAAGCCTCGTCGATTGGAATGGGCCCAAAGAGTCATCGAAATGGCCGAAGATGGCGAGCAATTTTGGAACAAAATTATCATGTCCGATGAAGCCCATTTCACATTGAATGGGACCGTAAATAAGCAAAATTGCCGTATTTACGCCACTGAAAATCCTCAGGAGATTCAAGAAGTGCCTCTTTATGACGAAAAAGTCACAGTTTGGTGCGGCGTTAGTGCGAAAACGGTCATTGGGCCGTTTTTCTTCCAAAATGAAAATGTCCATGCTGTTACCATCAACCAGGAGCGTTATCGCGACATGATGACCAATTTTGTGATGCCAATTATTCGTCGAAAGCGTATGAGGCAGTTCTGGTTTCAAGAAGACGGCGCTCCACCGCACACTAGTCGCATAACAATCGATTTTCTGGACATGGGTCCGTCGAATATGGGCAACCCTGTACTTCTAATATTTTTCTTTTTCGATTTTATATATATATACTTATATATCCAAAATACTTTTAATAAATAAAACAAGTTTAAGTTTTTTATAACAATTTGAAAAAATAACATTTTCGGTGTTACGCGGATTTTTCGCTTGTTAAACAAAACACGCTTAATGTAAGGATCAGAATAGTTATATATGCTCTATAAGTGAATGTATTAAATGTATGCATGCAAAGCATACCCCTCTCTCTTACCACCACCCTTCTTACTTGTCGCCACACTATCCGCATGCATTCAATTAAATTAATTTCGTTATTATTTATTGAAATATTTTTGCTAACATCAAAATGGCGGTTAATTATGAATTTATAAAGTAACTTAATTCTCGTCATCCGCTCATTCTTTGCAAATTTCCCTGTGTGTAATTCAACACGTTTTTCTTTTCATTATTATTTATAAACGAAAAAAAAACTGTGTTTTCATTAGGGGACTACTTATGCGCTTCATTGTAAGAGTTTGATTTATGCCCGAATGAGGTAAAGCCAGTACAGTCCCCCTACCCTCACCGCGTCAATTAAGACGATGATTATCGAATTTCATCAATGGTAATAAGTTTAAATCTGATACTAGTGGTGTTCAGTCAGTCAGCCAGCCAGCCGGTAGTCACTTGGGTTTTTAATTTACAGTTGAGCGGGCGGTAAGTTGCTGAATATCGCAATTCCCACAAGTGAATTTTTGCTGCGTTGCGAATCTTATGAAATACTTATGCACTGTAGTTAAAGCGTGGATTTCTTTTGGTTATTGGTGTACACATTAGTGTAGGTACTACTCCAATCATTATGATGAATTCCGCTTTGGGTTGGAGAAAATGGTGGGATTGTGAGTCAAGAGTAGTGCTAAAATTGTTGTTGTGGAAGGTTTAAGAATGGGTAAGGCTTGTTCAAGTACACAACAGGCAATCCGATCAAAGTTGCTTTAATGGTAGCAAGTCGGCAAATTGATTTGCTTTACGAAATGTGGAGTGGGAGTAAAATTAAGCTCATTAACTATAAGAGGATCTAAAATTATGGATTATTATAAAATACTACAGTTTTAGGGAAAGGTCGTAAAATAGCTCAGCATATGCTACAGGATAACAGCAAAATACCTAAATTATCTTAACCAAGAGTCTTAAGGAATTTGTATAGATAAATAGCATAATGACTACACGCCAATAAATCGTTAATTCAGGCGTCTAAACATTAATTAAGTTTTTTTAATTCGGAGAATCCACGTGTCAAGTTTACTGCATAGAGATATCTGAAGATTTCAATGGTCGTGATTTTGTAGAGAACGACAGCTCGAAACGGATCATGCTTTTTATAAATAAGTTTTTCGTGGCTTAGAGACTAATCTTATACCCGCAGAGCCATTGGCCTTTTAATAAGTTTTATGGTAAAGCTTTGACATGGTTTAGAGATTAATCTTTTACTCGTTATTTAGCTAGACTTTTAGGGATAATAAACGTTTCAATAATATATTCTATTCAGCTTGTTTTTGCTAAAAAATCACCTTATGAAAACCGACAGCCCACTGGCGTACAAGGGTTGCTATTTATATTTCGGGTCCTGACAATACTAGTGTTCCCAGATGCAAACTGGAACTCTGACATTTTTTAGCATAACTTCACTCAGAACGTTTTGTCATTTGAGGGCGAATTGTTTTGTTTACAGTATGCTGAAAAATTCATCTCAGTCACAAAATGGAATTATCCCGTGAACATTTTCGTGTGATGCTTTTTTTACGATTTTCGGCGTGGTTTATCTAGGCAAGAGTGTTTAAATCAACTTGTTTCGACTTTTGGCTTTAAAGCACCATCAAAAACTACTCTTAATCGTTGGTTCGCTGTTCGCTCCTGGATGAATTTCGTGAAGGGCGTCAAACTTCGGTCACTTTGCCATAAATCATCGATTCTGTGCGAGAACTGATTAAGCAAGACCGAAATGTCCCACACCGCGAGATTGAGTCATCCTTGGGCATTAGTATGACAAGCATCGATAAGATATTGCATGTTCATTTGACCCTAAAAAAATTTCGTTCTCGTTGGATCCCACATAATTTGACAAATGCTCAAAAAAAGGCTCGTATGGATTGGTGCAAAGAGATATTGAAAAAGTATAACTGCGGTAGCTCAAAGGCAGTGTATAACATTGTCACAGGTGACGAATCATGGATCTATGCATATAAACCCGAAACAAAACAGCAATCGACCGCATGGGTCTTTCAAGACGAGCCAAATCCAACAAAATGTTTTTGTGGAAGAAGTAGATCGAAGCAAATGATTGCGTTTTTTTCGGTATAACCGGCCATGTTGCCACAGTGGAAAGTAGGGTGGTCAATTCTGAGTGGTATACAACCATCTGTTTGCCAACAGTGTTCGAAGAAATGAGGAAAGATAATACTCGTATAAGAAGACGGATCATTGCATCACGACAGTGCGAGCTCTCACACATCAGCTGAAACGATGAGCTATTTGACTACTCAAGATGTCGAATTGATGGGCCCTCCGCCGTACAGCCCTGATTTGGCACCCAATGACTTCTTCTTATTCCCTAGCATCGAGAAACAAATGCGTGGTCAACGTTTTTATCGCCCGAAGCAGCTGTTGAAGCGTTTAAAAATCATGAAGCGTTTAAAAATCATGTTTTGAAGGTGTCTCAATCGGAATGAAAAAGTGCTTCGAAAACTGGTTTGTGCGCATGCAAAAGTGTATTGATCTTAAAGGAGAATATTTTGAAAAACAATAAAACCATTTCCAATGATAAATTATTGTGTTTTTATTGCCGGACCCTAAATATAAATAGCAACCCTCGTATGCACCTAATGGAAACCGACAACACACTGTTGTGTTGGGATTGCTTGCAGATGATTGCCTGTAATCAAAATGCAGGCCTCACATATGAACCGATTTCGACTAAACTTTGCCTAAAGTGGACTTTCAGGCCAGTGCCGAACCCTATTTACATTGGTATATATCTGCTTGAAACCCTATCGCATTGAGAGCCACAAATGAGTTCAGATCTTTCAAAAAGAGCATAGAACGTTGTGCACACGATTATCATCAAATTGATAAAAAAAAAGTGCACAAAATGTTTTTGTATTATTGTCTAAAATGCAGTGGAGTCTAATATTAAGAACAATAATTTTTTAAGCATTTTAATGAATTTTTAAAAAAGGCAAACATTCCAGTTATTTATGAAACATAATTTCAGGTAATTTCCAGGTATTTAAATAGCACATCCTCTTAACGTAATTTTCCAAGATTTTAGTGACGGTTTCTGGCCTATCTCACAAATGGCATGCTAGATTTATTTATTTATTTATTTATTTATTTATTTCATATAATAATACTAAAGCCTTCAAGGCCAAAATTTGTATTACATGGTAATATACTCCTAAATAGAATCTTAAGCTAAAACATAACCAATAGCACTATATATTTTACATATTTGGCTCCCCAGCCATAATTACATTAAAACAAACAAAAAAGGAAATGAATATTAGTCCTAATTAGTAATTCGTGACAAAATGTAACCATTAAACATTTACACATTATATTGATATTTAGCAGTTAGAAAAAAGCACATACATATGTCAGTGATGACAAAAATGGTTCATTATCTTCAAACGAAAAGAGTTATTTGAATGGGAGAAAACACGCAGTTCTAGGGGCAGATAATTCCAGATTCGGGCAACTCGAACTAGAAAAGATCTTTCAAATGTTGCATTAAAAATTCTAGGTATAATAATTTGAATATTTCTACTAGAGAGAGAGAAGCTAAACATACGACATAACAAAGCAGGTACACCAGACTTTACCACTTTAAAAAACAGAAACATGTTTCTATAATTAACAAAATTGCTAAACGAGGTCCCCAAAAAACGTTCTACGTATTGAGAAATATGCTCACGCCTACGAACATTATATACAAATCGTACCACGATGTTAATGGCCCGTTTTAATTTCAATATGTTGTACTCAGTTGTACCAGTAATCACCTCAAGCCCATAATTAAACAGTGGCATTAGAAGAGCATATCCCAATCTATACTTTACCCAAGCCGGTAAATAAATATTCGTTGAGTATAATCTACGTAATATGCTATACATTCTGCTATGAATAGAGTTAATATGCGAATCAAAATTTAACTTTCCATCAATGATAACACCCAGACAGCGATGCTGATCAACAAAATCCACTCTAGACTGTCCCAAAAAGATGCTCAACTCAGGTGCATTGCCACCAAACATAACAGCTTTTGTCTTAACAGGGTTTATAGCCAATGAATTTTGAGACGTCCATTCTAGTATACGGCTAAGGCAAAAATTAATGTTGCTTTCTAAAAAATCTGAAAAAACACGGTCAGCTCCAAAAAGAACAAAAACATCATCAGCAAATAGATACAATGAACACATTTCCTCACGCAGACACTCAGAAAGGCTATTGACATATAATATAAAAAGTAGAGGTCCCAGCACCGATCCTTGCGGAACACCAGAAGTTAAAGGAATAATACGAGAAGTTCTTCCGTTGAAATTAACATACTGAAATCTATCAGATAAGTAAGACATAATCAATTTACAAGCTGATCGTGATTCACTTTAATGGTCTGAATGGTTAAAAGATTATTTGCATAACATTAGTCCCAAAAATATTCAATCTAATAGAGGTGTCATCGGCGAATTCGAGCCTTGCGGCGAACAGAATAAATAAAATAATAAACGGAATAAAGTAAAACTATACATCACTCCATTTCTATATTGGAAAAATCTTGAATAATGTCTTCAAACTATCTGTTTGAGTTAATTTAAAACATTTTCCCATCTCGTGCACATGAACCTCAAAAAAACGTCTGTATGAAATTGAAACTTTTTGATCTGTCTTTCACGGTCAGTGTTTCCAACAATTGATGAACAAAAATGGCTACATTGAAAAAAGGCAAGATTTTTTGCAAAACGGCTACTTTTAAATAAAAAAACCCTTAAAGACAATCTTTTAATTATTTTTATTTTTTTAAGAGTGAATTACTCCACAAGCTCATTAGATCAGGTTTGTTGTTGGGAAGGAAAATGAGTCAGCGAAGTTAAAGCAAAACACATCACCGTCTGGTAGAAGCACTTTTCGTCATTGGTGTAGGACGGGTGATCGGTCCCATATAAGTATGCTGCCAACAAGGTCTCTACCTATTAAATGACCTTTGTATTCTAAACATTGGTAGATATGCGCATATGCGAAGTATTAATTCGAAGAGTGAGGACACAGGCGACTCACTGAAACAATTCCTACCATATTGATAGACAATCAGACTGACGTTTTTTCATTAAGAGAACATTTAGTTTCGTTCATGAACACACGTATGTCAATGAAGCGAAAGTTTCGATTTATTGAACAATCATTAAATTACTTTTATTTAAAATACTTCTTTTTTGTGAAAAAGGTGAAAAATTTTACAAATAGCTTTGTAAAAACTTTGAAATGTTCATAATGGTTTAGCTGGTATTATTATGTCTTCGTTTATATGGACATTTTACTTTTCGGTTATTCTTAACATCATATTTGATTTGAATTGTCTGATTCCTGTCCTTAATCTAGGATGGTTCAAAATATATATATCATTATAGTACGTAATACTTGAGATAAAATACGATTTTCTAAAAAGCTGATCTTGTTTCGAAATACGAACTGGGCTTAAATATGCCCTAAGTTCGGTAGCTTCAGAAGACAATGGAATGTGATAAAAGGAAACTCCAACACTTTTTACAAAGGAGTCACTCACCAGTTTTTCAAATAAAGGAAGGTGCACTGATTCTGTCTGATCCTCGCTCTTATTCTCACTCTTCTCCTTAATTTGCATCATCATTAATTTCTTATCTAGTAAAGGGAATCTTTAGATTATGGATTCTTCAAGATACGTCCGAGTTTCTTTATAAAATGATTTGTATACATTTTAAAATCATTACAATAATTCGTTTTAAAATTATACTTGAGATGTATGTCATTCGTCGACATAAATCGTTGCTATTCTATTTTAAAGTAGAAAACTACAATAAGAAACCCATTCACGAAAAAATATTTAGCTATTCTTGAAAAATGGTTAGATTTCCGGCTAATAGAAATTTACGAAACTTTCCGGCTGATGGCCACAAAAGAAGGCTAATTCTAACCGGTAAATGGCTAAGTTGCTAATACTGTTCTCGGTGGTCTACAAAAAATTCTGATGGCGTCAAGTCAAAGCTCTGGAGTGGCCAATCGACTTCACCGAGACTGCAAAAACAATGTTGATCTGGCAAGTCAATGTTCCAGGACTTAAACTAAACCCATCAGAGCAACTGTGCCCCCAGGAAAAAAACATAACAAATAATAATTTACAAGAGCAAATACAAATTGAGAATTCAAATCCAAAAATTACAAAGCCTCATTCTTAATAACATCTTAATTTTTAAAAATTATACCAGCTACTTTTTAAAAATGGGTGTTCATAATTCAGATTAAACGCTAGCTAATCAATTAAAAAAAATTAATGAATAAAACTAATCATAAAAACTATCAATATACATAAAAAATATACAGGACTCTTTCTAACAATCTATAGTCAGGAATGACAGTGTTATGCCTAATGCATATTACGAAAGAATTATTCAGAAAAGCTGAAGAACTCTAATGTAGGAGGCATAGAATTGAAACTGAACTGAAAATGATGAAATGGTCACTCATAAGTTTGTAAACCGACGTTGAGGATTTCTTACCGACCTAGAACAATTGAAAACCAGCAACAAATACAGTGTGGTATGAAATTAAAATACTTTATAAAAGTAGAGCACATTACGGTCAATAATAATATTTGAAAAAGTACATTCCAAAAATGTGTAAGTGTACTGCGTAACATTTTCTCTAATATAATAAGAACTTTGCAAATGTAAATTTGTATATAAACTCTCGATTTATATTACTGGACAATCGACCGCAATTTACCAGTTGCCACCATCAAACCACATAATTTTAAAAATAAATAATTCACTGTCACCAAAAAAAGAATGTGAATACGAGTATATGGCATATTTCACATCGATTCACACTTATTTCTTCTTTTGATTTCTATCGCGAAAGATTTCTAAACCGAGAAATAAAAAACCCGTTCGCTTAATAAAAGTAGCATGACAAAAAAGGCTACAGGCCCATAGATGGCTAAAAAATGTAGATATACTTTTAAATACTTGAGTTGAAAGCACTCTACAAAGAAATACAGATATGGGACGTACTTGAAAGAATACAAAAAACAAAAAAGAAACCGAGAAGATGAACCAGCAATGGAAATGATAATGAATGATGCTTCAGAGAATTAAATAGATAAAAATGATAAGAGATGCCAGTGTTGACGAATATTAAATTGGCACACAATCACACCTTTCTTAAATTAAATTATGCCCGGAATTAATTTCTCACACCACACTAGTCACCTATTTAGGGAATTTTTGAAGAAATTTTCCCCTTATACAAATTGCTTAATGGATTTGAGTTAGCACATGCAGAAATGCAAAGAATTGAAAGGTGTAATCTTTATGCTTTGTATATGGGAAAAAGATGCTCTCCTTTTTCCCTGTGCAACTGATATTTCATTTCAATTCTTTATTGACATGTAATTCGAAGCCCTTTTAAAGCTAAATTACAATATGCATCAGAATGTTAAATAGAACATCATAAACTCGTAGAAATAATTCAGTATAAAATAAAAAAATAATAAAAATTAAAATAAAAAAATAATATAGATTAAAATGCTCCTAATTTTTCCTAATAAAAGAGAAAAAACCTGATGAAAGCATATACATAAGTGATAGTCAAGAAACCAAAGAAAAACATAAATAAAAGCATTTCTCTGTACTTAAACGAAAATGTTCCATTAAATGTTTACGAAATGTCAAGGAAGACAAATTAAACGTTTTTAAACTGCTTGGCAAAATGTTAAATAGTCGGGCTACTCTTACGAGGAATGAACGATCCATAAGCGGTGTTACCTTTGGAATAATTAACTGTCTGTTGCGAATTGAGTGACTAAAGACAAATGAATTTGGTAGAAACAAAGATATTTCGACAAATGCAATTACGTTCCTTGCTCCTGTAGCTATTTTTCAGTTATTGACGTCATAAACAAGTTAGTAGGTGTAAATATATTGCAGTCAATAAGCCCCGGCAACCCCTTCCCACAAACATTACCATCCAACTGCATTGCCGCGTCCCACTTAGCCTTACCCTATTCTCCATTGAAATATTAACAATCTCTTTATCACATCATATGTAGGTTCCAAGAAAATATCACAGCATGTGTACATATGTATAAGAGGCTTGCTATATATATTTCCTAGGCAACACTAAGTGTTGTCGGTGCCATCTGACATTGCCATTGGAAAGTTTGATATTTTTTGGCACAAACGTACTCAGAACGTTTTGACGTACGACCATCATTTGTATTGTTTTCAGTGAAAAAATCAATTTGGCAAATAAATGGAATTAACTCGTGAACATTTCCGTGCGATAATTTTTCACATTTTTTGACGTGGATTACAGCCACAAGAGTGCATCGATGAACTTAAATTCTTGTATGACGATGAAGCACCATCCTATAGCACTGTGAAAAACTGGTTTAATGAATTCAATTGTGGCCGACGCTTGCTCAAAGATGAAGGTCGTCCAAAAACGGCCGTTGTGCCAGAGAACATTGATGCCGTGCGTGAACTAATAATGCAAGATCGTCATGTGTCATACCGTGAGATAGAGGCATCCTTGGGTAAAAGAAATTTCACCAGCATACATTTTTTATTGCATGGGCACCTGGCCGTAAAAAGGTTTGTACTCGTTGGATCCCGCACAATTTGACAATTGCTCA
Source organism: Hydrotaea diabolus (assembly GCA_963513945.1). Classification (NCBI taxonomy): domain Eukaryota; kingdom Metazoa; phylum Arthropoda; class Insecta; order Diptera; family Muscidae; genus Hydrotaea; species Hydrotaea diabolus. The sequence continues at coordinate 179,292,441 of OY740719.1, forward strand.
AAAAAAGACTCGTGTCGATTGGTGCAAAGAAATTTTGAAAAAATACGATCGCGGTGTTTCAAAAGACGTTTATAAGAGCGTCACAGGTGACGAATCATGGATATATGCGTATGAGCCCGAAACAAAACAGCAATCGACCGTGTTGGTCTTCGAAGGCGAGCCAAAGTTGTTCGTGGAAGAAGCATTTCGAAGCAAATGCTCGCCTGTTTCTTCGGCAAAACTGGTCATGTGGCGACTGTTCCGCTTGAGCAGCGTATAACGGTCAATTCTGAGTGGTACACCACAATTTGTTTGCCTGTAGTCTTCGGAGAAATTCGAAAAACGAACAAGAGAAGACGAATCATTGTGCACCATGAAAATGCAACAAGCTCTCACACATCGGCTCAAACCAGCTCCTTTTTGACCGGCCAAAACGTCGAAATGATGGGTCATCCGACGTACAGCCCTGACTTGGTACCCAATGACTTCTTTTTATTCTCGCACATCAAGAAAAAAATTTCGATTTTCGTCGCCAGAAGTTGCTGTTTTGGGGGTGTCTCAATCGGAGTGGAAAAGTGCTTCGGGTTGAGCGCTACAAAAGTGTATAAATCTTGCTGGAGAATACTTTGATAACAATAACACCATTTTTGGCGATAAATATTCGCACTTCCATTATTAGGCCATACATATATATAGCAGCCCTCGAAGTAGCCGTTATCCTTTTTGAAATATCCTTTTTTGAAATACTTGTATGGAAGGATCCAGGAGGTATCCTTGGTTAAGAAATTATGTAAAACGAAGATATTCAAAATTTTTTTACATTATTGTAAATAGGACATCACTATCTTTTGGCTGCACCTCATTTTTTTATTTGTGAAGCCGCGTTTCTAACATATTTGACTTCTAACGAGGCAATCTTTTCTGAAAAATGGTTATCTAGGCCAAATTTAAGATGCTTTAGGATTTGAACCAAGCAGTAGAATATATGTGCGAATTTTTAGAATCACCCAATACGAGTACTGAAAAAAAATGAAGAATTTTACCCAAATTCCAGTGGCAATGATCAATAACAGAAGGTTTTCAAGTCCCGAGTACCTAGATTAGGCCCCATCATATCTGAGTAAACCCGGCCAATAAGAAAAAAATGGCTTTGGTTTCATAAAACTATTCTTATTTGAATACAGATGGTTTAAAAGTACAAGAACGTATCCTCTACCCTCATATTAGTTACTTATATATTATAAGATTAGAATTTTTAAAAAAAAAATCACCGCGGACTCGCAATGGGTTAATCGATCGACAATTTTGTATCCAATTTTAAAGACATTAAGCATATCGAATTTGAAAATCGAATACTACAGGAATGGGAATTATTATATGGTATAGGGTATTATCAAGCAATATCCTAAAAATGGGTTTTCATTGCCAGATCAGTGCCATTTTTAACCAAAGCTTATATCGAATGTATATTAAATCACAAGTTTTCTCTCATAAGTCGCTTTAAGAGTTACTGTAATTTTTATTTTGCGTATGTTATCTCGATGTTTCCAAATGAAATAATATATGGTACAGAGATAAAATGTAGGCAGCCGTGGTGTGATGGAAGTGTGCTCGACTATCATTCAAGTAATCCCAGCTTTAACTCCGGCTAAGAACATCTTGCACAATTGCAGCGGTGGGTTTTAACCTCGTAAATGCCGGCGACGTTACGAGTAAGAGATTTATCTCCCAGCCATTTATAAACTCCTCTATAAAATGCATTAGCTGTTTGGAGCCGGTGTTAAATAGAAGGCCCCAGGTCAGTCCCAGTCAGTAAGTATAAGAATTGCATCGTGGATAGATCACTAGTTTGAGAGAAATACCCCTTGTTCCTTAATAGGATGTTGCGGGACTTAAGTAAGTACAGAGATAAAATTTTAAATTACAACATTAAAACAAGTCAGTTTGAAAAGTTAAATTTGTATTCTAAGAAAATATCTGATGGTGAGTACAAACTATATTCAATTTACATTTGTACTCTTGTTTTAGGTAGTAAAAAAGTCGTTAAGACAAATAATTGCCTCTCGGGAGTATGGACTTTTAATACGGATAAATTTACTTAGAGATAAAAAAATCGAAGAAAATCTGAGCCAAAATTATATGGATGCTGCTTTTTCGAAACGATATAAAAGTACCATAAAATGTGTTACAGTAACAAAAAACTCCAGCTGTTTGGTTTTCTCGGTGTAAACCCAAAATAAAATATCTCCGGTATTTAATGGGTTAGCACTTCAAACATGATCTTTAATAAAAGCTTTACGTATTGGCAACAATTTACATGACAATATATGTAGCACCAAATCGGTAATACTTGCAGTTAGGACAAATTTTCAAAAAAAAACTCCATCTAAAAAAATGGCCTCGCAATGGTATTGTTTAGTAATATGCTGTCAGATATGTTGAATCATGTATTCAAACTGTCGGGCCCCTTTACTAGTAAAATAAGGGTTTTTTTTTACCGAATTTCTTTTAGATGAAGCTTACTTTCATCTCGGTGGCTATGTCAATACGCGAATTTGCCGCATGTGGGGTTCATAGAAACCACACGTGACTACTGCAAAGCCAATGCATCCACATTGAGATACTGTTTGGTTTGGATTTTGAGCTGGCAACATTATTGGGTCATTGGGGGCCATTCTCAACGAATTTTTGTTACCAAAAACTCAAGAGAATGACATGGACAACATTTGGTTTAAATCAGCCGAAATTGTGATGTCAATTGGCCGACTCGGAGATGTGATTTGAGCCCTTTGGATTATTTTCTGGACACAGAGTATCCAAAGGCAGAGATTCGACCCGAAACAAGCGAAAAAGTACTGAAAAATTGGGATGATCGGATGAGGTACTGCCGAGCCTATTGTGGTCATCATATGAATGATATTGTGTACCATTATTAAATGTCAAAGTTTAACCTTTCCAATAATTCCAGAAATTTGAAAAAAAATAGCAGTACTTTTTTTAACAGATTTAAATTTTGAATGTCCCAAACTATATTAAGTCCACTATATTATTAAACTATATTAAGTCCAGGTTGTATAAAAAATGACGTTAATATATTTTATTTCCCTTTGCTGAATTATGTAAATCGTTGAACGAAAACACGTAGCAATAGCAGCATCTATGCAAATATAAGTTTTGGATCATGTTGAATGGCAGCTGTAAAATGTGTTTTTAGTCGTTTGGCAACACTTAAAGAGAGAGAGAGAGAGGCATGAAAGAGAACCCCGGACAACGTACACTAAAATTAAGTTGTGACCAAAAAGAATTGAGAATGGAGAAAATAATACCAAAACAGCAATTCGTAATGAAAGGTGTGAAAAATAGAAAAATACAGAATGTGAAAGCAGAAATCAAAGAATAAGATCACAAAAACATCTGTTAAAAGAAGAGCGAAGTTTATTTTTACGGATTTATATACAAACATACATACACATGTATACTTAAAGACATATGTATGTATTTAAGGCGATCATCGTTTTTGGCGAATGACGTCATTTCGCTAGTACGATACAACAGATCACTACAGATTTTTGTTGTTGTCGGTATTCGCGTTAATAAAGGAAGCCCACAAATCACATTCAGGAAAATTGGCAACAATCTTTTTAATTCATCATAAAAAATTGACCCAATTACACTGGCATATTAAAACATTACACATGAAAAAATCGCAGTTATAAATTTGTTCCGAAAATCAATAATAAATTTTAAATTATCTCAAGCACATCATGGACCGACTCGACCATGGTCCAGTGAAACTGACGTCAGCCTTTCCATTGCTATGCACTAAATATTTTGAACAATTATGCAATTAAATTGTTGTAGGTCATGTTATCGCCAGACTTTTTTCTCACAGTGTGAAGTGCAAGGCTCCACTTCAAACTCCTGCATTCATAGTAGACGTCAGTTGTTTGTCTGTTGCCATTAAGTTTTTTTTATAGCACAGAGGACAACTTCTTGCATCGCATTCCTGCTTTCATTAACCAAATTTCGTTCGTATCCATAAAATTGATTGAAATTTCCTGCAGACGAACCTGTTGTTTATGTTTGCCAACTTTTTTGCTTTTCACTTCAGGTTCTCTTTAGGGATTTTTTCGTGACGAAATTCTTTCACATACTTTTTCCTTCTTTTGCACTTTAAAAATGCTTCAATTTCCTTTTTTTACTTCTGCTATTATTAATATATGTGTATATAAAATAAAACAATGATTTCACCTTGTACCGTGTTTATGAAATTCGCTTTGTTTTTCTAATGTCAAGAAAATTTAAGAAAACCCGAATAAACGCAATACAACGACGTACAAAATACAACGACGGAAAGTAAACTGACGATTTGATATTTGTATTGTGCGATGACGATGAGAACAGATACTTTTTGTTGTTGTTAAATGTGTGAGTGTAGTGGGTTGTTGAGAGAGTACAGTGCTGTATTGGGTTGCGTACGAGCTGTATTTATTAGAACGAGCTTTTTTTTTATCAATTAGTCGCTAACGTAACGTATGTTAACAGTGTTGCCGTTTTGGGCTTTCCGACTAAATTTGGTAAAATAAATTTATAATTTAAAGAATTGGTCGGATGGTCGGCCCAATTTCATTTTTGACGTAATCCTCAACCCGTTACTTGTATTAATTGTTTAAATTTGGAGTATATAAAACTATACCAATATACATTTACCATATCTTAAAACACACATTATTTGAGTATTAGTGCGTCCTAACTAACAGTACCATTTTAACCATTGTCCGTCTACAGAATGACAATGATTTGTTACTTCAATACTCTCTTAAAGAGACCCTTTTTCCCCGTAGACTCCTGTCACCCATTTACAATCCCAAACAGTTTTTAAACATAAGCCATCATGCAAAATTTCAGGATCCTATATTTGTCACGGACGGACGGAAACATGTAAGGTGAAAATATGTCCATCTACGACCATGTCCAAAAATGCCCAAGGAAATGACAGCGGTTCGAAAATTTTCGAATTGGTAGTCGAAGTGATTAGTGTGATGATTCACACTTATAAACTGTAGCCCCGCCCAGCAAACTGAAAAAGAAAAAAAAATATTATTTTTCCTTCCAGGAATTCGGGTTGGGTATGACAACTCATGCCCTTCCACTATAGCCGCTCCCTTGGAAGTGAATATGTATAAAAGATGGTTTTTGGGTGGCACCATGGGTAAATAGCCACCGCCCTAGCAAAGCGACACGTAAATTTTTTTGCGACTGCAAGGACCTGTGATTTTTTTCATTGTCGCCTATTTCGATTTCCCGTCCGGCATCAGCGGCCGCAACAGGACCTATTCTAACCATTCGAAAAGAAAACAAGGATTGTACCATTTTATTTTTATTCTTGTATTCCATTATAAAGTATAACTTACAAAAAAATTGAGAGCGAATCCAGCTCTCAAATTACTTTTGCCTACATTGGTGGTCCCACCCCTCATCAGCAGTTATCGTGCTGATATCAGAGGAGGGCACCAGAGAAGCGCCTTGAAGGGCCAACTAAATTTTAGAGATTTGAGGCTGGCGCTTTAAGCCGCAGATATTATGGTCTCTCTTTGGACTTTTCTCGACACATGTATCCTGTGGCCATCTTCAATACCTTTTAAAACATGAAAAAAAATTAGAACATACATTAAATTTACAAGTTTATTGCAAATTACATGTTTCTTGCTCCTTTTTGGATACTCCATCTATATAAAAACAATTTAAATAATTAATAATATTTAGAATACTCGTATTGTGTAAACCTTTGCTTAATAAAAATTGAATATTCGATTTGATGGCGCCATGTAAAGTTATAAATTATTATTGCCTCATCTAACGAACTTTTATTTTTTATTTATTTTTATTCTATTTATTTTTCTATAATATGACCCCAAAGGGCCATACGATGGCGTTAAAATTAAGGATGTTGTAAAAGACGATTACAACCCATAGATTTAAGCAGCACCCAGCTAATATTTGAAGATTTACTTTAATAGTTCTCGATAAAATCAATGATATCATCATAAAAGATAATCTACAAACTCTGAGTATATAAACCTGGAAACTGTAAAACAGCATTATTTTCCCAGGACAAGAAAAGCTGAATAACATTGAATTGCACTGCATACGGTCCAGGGCAATCTATTCCTCAACTGTATGTCGCTCAAGATTTAATGTCGAACATTTATTGAATTTCCTTAGGAATGTCGATATATATATCCATACATTGTCAAATCCAAGTGAATCACATTATGGTAACTGCAAATGTCAAGGTACATTTGAATTGAATGCTTATTAAACATTGACATTGCTTCCCAAGGTCACTATATGTCTGATCTTATGGAAGATATAATTGTAAAAGAAGTCAAACACGAGAATGATGCAATTATTGGCGTAAATCCCAACATGGGAAGGTATAGATAGAAAAATGTCGGTGGCTTGGCTGGGTAGGGCCCTAATGACACTGAGACTGTCAGAACAGCCTTCTTATATAGCTGATATAAAAACGACCTGATCCACAGGAAAAGGGTTATTGGACTAGTGAAGTTCTTTCCTCAAACCAGATGGGAGTAGCTTCCGAAGGATTCGTTTTATGTGGCAATTTAGCTTATTGTCAAAGCATTGATTAAAACGGATTACAAATCAAATTCCAAGTCCATAGCAACTAACCAATATATCCATATATGTGACAGCTCATAGAGAAAGGGACCAGAGGGTAAAAAAATCAATTTTCATTTTTTTTTTCTTTTTTTGATGTGGACAACATCTGAGCATCGAATGAAACCGATCCCATGCCCCAAAAGTGTTCCCTCCCAGCAATATGCGCGTTTTATGAAAGTGAAGTCAACGATTCTAAGCCCAAATAGAAAGGGACCTAATCTTTAAAATGGCTCTCCTGAACAAAACTTTTCATCAACTTTTCACTTTTTTTTTTGATGAGCATCGAATGCGACCGATCCCGTGCCCCAAAAGTGTTCCCTCCCAGAGATATGCGCGTTTTATGAAAGTGAAGTCCACGATTCTAAGCCCAAATAGAAAGGGACCTAATCTTTAAAATGGCTCTCCTGAACAAAACTTTTTATCAACTTTTCACTTTTTTTTGATGTGGACAGCATCTGAGCTTCGAATGAGACCGATCCCATGCCCCAAAAGTGTTCCCTCCCAGAGATAGATATGTGCGTTGAGTCCCAGAGATATGTGCGTGAAGTCGACAATTCTAAGCGCAAATAGAAACGGAAATGATCTTTAAAATGGCTCTCCTGAACAAAACTGTTTTTTAACCTTAGGTCCCTTTCTATTTTGCGCGTCACATATAAGTATAACCAATTGAACCATGTTAGGAAAGATCCAAAATTATACCCCATACAGTTAAGAGACGAAGTTATATTGGAACTATATCCAAATTCATCCATTTATCCAAAAAAAAAAATAATTTTACTAACATTTTGAAGCAATGGTGATTGAAGATATAAAGACTGTTTTTTTCCTTCAATTTTCAATCAATCAGTATTTGGAATCAGCTTTATTTACATATTTCTTACTAAGTATTTACACAGTTTCGAGATATTAATAATATATGTATATTACAGCGAATAACATTTTAACATAATATATGGATAAAGGAATATTGTTAATGTGATTTAAAAAAAAAATAGAGAAAACCTTTATTGGAAAAGTAGAATAACTCAAATTCTTGGAAAATATACGCGTATATAATGAAATATTACTAAAACGAGTACCATACAAAAACACAATATTTTCGATTTGGTGATTTACATTTACATGTTACAAACTATGCTAGAGAGTGGTAACATTTTAAGGGCCGATGTTGATTTGTCGCGCAACAGAGCCATTGTTTCGTTAGCTGTGTGACAAGTGGCACCGTCTTGTTGAAACCACATATCCACATCCATATCTTCCGATTCGGGCCATAAAATGTTACGAAAGCGAACCCCATTTACAGTAACTGCCTGACCGGCCTCATTTTGAAAAAAATACGGCCGATGATGCGGCTAGCCCATAAACCGCAACAACCAGTCACTCTTTGTGGGTGCATTGTTTTTTCGACAATCACTCTTGCTTATGGACGAATCCACTGATGATTTTCATCACTAAAGATGATTTTCTTCGAAAATTGATTTTCATTTTCATAATAAGCCTGAGTAGCTTTAACGTATTGCTCGCTTGTGTATCATTTCATGGTTCATATTGAGTTAGTCTAAAATTGAGAAATATCAAATGAAATGCAGAAAAAACTTGACGTTTAGGTGTGGTTCACATTCAACATCGGCCCTTAAAATTTAACCAGCCTTTATATTTCTAAATTCTCTTATCAGTGAATAAGAAGAATATTGGATCCTTCAAAGATGCAAATTTGAGTATCATATAACTAATTTCAGTACTAAAATTTGCATCTAAGTTCAAGTAGATAGAATCCAACTGAATAAGTGGATTTTATGGAAAGGTTGTGAACTCCACTGCATTAAAATTTGTATGTAATGCTTGCACAAAAGTTGGCAGCACTCAACATAGCCTTGTCACAAACCATTTATAATACACAGGGTGACACAACGGAATTATTTGTAATGGTTTGTGTGCAGGCTTATAACGGTATAGCGTTATTAATTTAAAACTGAAACAACATTTTTTTCAAGCATTTTTATATGGGGGAATTAATGCATCCCATTTAGGGGTTTTAAACCCTTCCGCCGTTCATTGGAATGTATACGAAGTTTGTCATTTCGTTTGCAACATCTGTTGATCAGAGACCCTATAAAGTACAAGGTGTCGCAAAAGTAATGTCAAGTGTGAATTGCCTACCATTTTGTTAGAAAAGGAGTTTGTCTCCAGGAAATATAACGACCGGCAATGTTTTTACATTAAAAAATTCTATAAAAAATGCTCTTATTGATTAACAACCAATTAAGATTTGGTTTGAAGATAATGTAAACATTTGAGCAGATCTATTAAATATTTTAAAAACATTTAACAACTGTGGGAGCGCTTTGTCGATGAAATATGAATTTATAAAAGGCGGATGCTTTGGACTTTGTACTTTACTAAAGTATTTTAAAGATCTAAAAGTATTTATCACCACTCTGTGGAACAGGGTATTATAAGTTAGTTTCGTGGCAAATGTTTGTAACTACCAAAAAAGCTAGAGCTAGGCCCACCTTTAGGTATAGCGATCGTCGTATAATTGCCAGCTGATTTCATTTAACGATGTTGGCCTGTCCGACAGTCAATCTAAAGCTTGTACTCAAATATAGCTCCAACATGAATGTTTATCCAATTTTTCTATTTTTAGCTCCAAAAGCCACATCTTACATCCCAACTTGATGAAATTTGGTACACGTTAGTTTATCGGACCAAGGAAGGACATTGTTAAAATTGAAAAAAATCGGTCCGGATTTAGCTATATGATCATGCAATTTTTGTCTTTAGCTTTAAAAGCACATATACAGCCAATCTTGATGAGATTTGGCAAACGTTTGTTTTTTGGACCAAGGAAGGACTTTTATTAGAATTGAAGAAAATCGGTCCAGATTAAGAAATAGCTCCAACATGTATGTTTATCCAATTTTTCTATTTTTAGCTTTAGAAGCCATATCTTACATCCTGTATTAATGAAACTCAGCATGGAAAAGTTATATGGGCCAAAAATGGATTGAAATTCAAGGAAATCGGTTCAGATTTAGACAAAGCTCCCTCATCTATGTTTAACTGGATTAAGTTCTAGAAGCCACATATTAAAACTAATCCTGCTGAAGTTTGGAAGAAGTAAGTACCTCGTGTCAAGGACGCTGTTCAAAATTTGAGAAAATCGGTTCAGATTTACATATAGCTCCCACATATATGTTAAACCGATTTTAACAGAAGCAATTTTCATTGCTTTATTCTCAAAAATTTAAAGATGGCACTAGTTTTAAAATCTGGGTAAAGTGGGTCCAAATACCTTTACTCATTTGAAATTCTGGTCATCCAGAAGTGTAGGGTATAATATAGTCGACTACGCCCGACTTTAGCTTTTCTATTAGTTAAATGTATAATATTAAGTCCGATCTTGCCTTATCTCTAGACGAAAGGAGCATAATCCTATGAATAGTAGGGTATCTCATAGTTGGTCAAGCCCAGAGTAAACTTCATTACTTGTTAAACTTTCGTTAGTCTGTTAGAAGAAATTTCTGCCAAACATTGACTTAAATTGAGGACACTTATTTCAATGAGTTTCAGACTGCCGGATGTTAAAAATATGCAGCGCAGGGAAAACATTTTCTATGCTCCTTAGAGTTGGTACCACAAGGCATTAGACTCTTCGTACTGATTTCATTCAAAGTCGTGCTGTCTTACATGTTCATTCAAAATTTCTTATACAATTGTGTGGAGAGACTAGACTTTCACATTGTTTGCAGTTGAGAAACATGTTCAGAAGCTATTTAGAAATGTTAATGGGAGAGATTGGCCCAGGAGGAAAATTTTTTTATTTTAAAAAACTAAATTACCTCGGAAAAAGTTAAAACAAATCATAATTTGTTGTGGACAAAAAATGGGCGGACTTAGTTCCTCAAAAGCGCATATTTGCTGGGCGTTTTGGCTCATGTTAGGAAAAAAAGTCCCGTATGTCAAACACGGGCGATAAATAATCAAAATTTACTTATGGGTAATAAAATCGAAACAAATTTCTTAACCCTTCTAAATTAGGATTTCCCTGTTCAATGCGTTAAAGCAAAAGACCGAAAAAACAAACGAGCTAAACAGATTTCTTTTTAAGATTTGAGATTAGAGTTGGAGGGATGTACATATGGTTGCTATATATATTTCTGGCCTATGCAACACTAAGTGTGCGCCATCTGACATTTCCATTGGAAAGTTTGACATTTTTTTAGCGTAAACGTACTCAGAACGTTTTGACGTACGACCATCATTTGTGTTGTTTACAGTGACTTGAAAAAAATCAATTTGGCAAAAAAATGGAATTAACTCGTGAACATTTTCGTGCGATCATTTTTCACAACTTTCGACGTAGATTATCACGACAAGAATGCATCGATTAACTTAAATTTTTGTATGGCGATTAAGCACCATCCTATAGCACTGTGAAGAACTGGTTCAATGAATTCAATAGTAGCCGACGCTGGCTCAAATACTAAAGTCGTCCAAAAACTGCCGTTGTGCCAGAGACCCTTGATGAAGTGCGTGAACTGATAATGCAAGATCGTCATGTAACATTCTGGGAGATAAATGCATCCTTGGGCATTTCTTTCACCAGCATACATTAGATATTGCATTAACACCTGGCCGTAAAAAAGGTTTGTTCTCGTTGGATGCCGCACAATATGACAATCGCTCAAAAATGGCTCGTGTCGATTGTCGATTTTGAAAAAAATACGATCGCGGTGCTTTAAAAGATGTTTATAAGAAGAATCGTGGATCTATGCGTATGAGCTCGAAACAAAACAGCAATTGACCGTGTGCGTCTTCAAAGACGAGCCAAATACAACGAAAGTTGTTCGTGGAAGAAGCACTTCGAAGCAAATGGTCGACTGTTCCGCTTGAGCAACGTAGGACGATCCATTCTGAGTGGTACACCACAATTTTTTTGCCTGAAGTCTTCGGAGAAGTTCGAAAAACGAAGAGAAGACGAATCATTGTGCACCACGACAATGCGAGCTCTCACGCATCGTCTCAAACCTGCGCCTTTTTGACCGGCCAAAACGTCGAATTGGTGGGTCATCCGCCGTACAGCCCTGACTTGGCACCCAATGACTTCTTTTTATTCCCGCACATCAAGAAAAAATGCGCGGTCAACGATTTTCGTTGCCAGAGATGCTGTTGAAGCATTCAAAACCATGTTTTGGAGGTGTCTCAATCGGAGTGGAAAAAGTCCTTCGACAATTGGTTTGAGCGCATGCAAAAGTGTATAAATCATGCTGGAGAATACTTTGAAAAACAATAAAACCATTTTTAATGACAAACATTTGCATTTTCATTAAAAGGCCAGAAATATATATATAGCAGCCCTCGTAAAGTCTGCAAACGGGCCACTTTCTTTTTGTTATACAGGGTGGCTAATGAATGTTGCTACATTAAGAAACTCAAATAAAATTTTTCAGTGTATGGAATTAATTTTTCGCTCATTTATGTTAAAGCATATTAATTTTTTTTTAATATAGCTTAATTAGTTTTAGAAATAAAGGAACTTTAATGCTCACCCTGCTCGTTGATGCATGAGTTGGTACCACATTTTACAAAAAAGTTGTTCATTTCTGCTTGGAAAGTTGAGGCAGGGATAGCCGCCTCTCGTTTCTCGAATGGATTGCTTTAGTTCATTCAAATTTTTTGGTTTTGCTTTATGGACTTCCTGTTTGGAATAACCCCACAATAAAAATTCAGGTTCAGTATTATTAGCCAACAGGGGGGTTAGTGGAATGTGGAGTTTCTAAATATCAGCTTACGGGGAAAGTTTCGTCGCAATTCTGTCATAACAGACTGGTCTATGTGAGAAGTTGTACCATCTTGCTGAAACACACAGAGTTCTCATTCGGCGTAATTCTGGTTGAAAAACTCTCTCAATATGCTTGAGTAACGGTCTCCAGTAACCGTAACGGTGTGACCGTTTTCTTCGAAGAAGTGGGGCCCGACAATACAGCGCGATGAAGCTGCACAACACACTGTGACACAAAGTGAATGCAATTCCGTTTCATGGTGTATCTGTGGGTTGGAAGCACTCCATATTCGACAATTTTGTTGGCTTATGTTGCCGTTTAAATCAACATGGGCCTCGTCAGACATGAAAAGACAGTTCAACATGTTTCCGTCCTCTTCTACCATTTGAAGCATCTTCTGGCAAAATTCCAAGCGAATCGGGAAGTCTGCTGCTTTCAGTTTGTGGGCCATTTGAACTTTATATGGGAATAAGTCCAAATCTTTGGGCATAAATGACTGCAATGACTGTATGCTTATGCCCATTTGATCAGATAAGCTTCATGTCGAAACTCTTGGATTGCTTTGTATGGCTGGTACAGCAGCGGTTGTTTCCTGCGTCCAAACTGAAGGGTTTCGACGGTAAGGTGTTCTGTTGGCCGATGCTCGGCAAAATTGTTAACAAGTCTCATTATGGTCCATCTGCTCGGAGGATTGACGCCAAACGTGCGCTTATACTCTCTGTGAAGCGAAATCACGGATTCCTGTGCGTAATAGCGACGGACAATCCAAATTCTTGTTTCAGTGTCCCAGTTATCCAGTTTTGTTAAATCTAAAAATCAAAATGCAAAAAAAAATTACCAAGATTCATTAAATAGAAAACGAGTTTTACAATTTTTTTGCTAGAGGCTTTCATCAGTCACCCTGTACCCGAAATTGAATTCACTGTATAGAGTATTTTGGGTTTGGCCTGGACGAATTTAACAGCGTGCAGTCTCTTATGTTCCTTTGATATTTCTATCATGAGTGTGTTTGAGCCAGCCCATGTAGGGCTGCGACATCGATGTTTTACAAACATCGATGTTTTCCAAAAACATCGATTACTTTTAACATCGATGTTTTAGTGCCGATATTTTACCTACATCGATGTATTGTATCGATGTTTGTATCGATGTTTGTATCGAAGTTTTTCTGCCTGACTGTGATTGTGATCAGTGCTGTAAAATGTGTACTACCTTGTATTTTTGTATCTTTTGGTTTGCTCCTAAGTAAAGAAAAAAAGAGACACACGATTATAAAGAGAATTGGAAGGCCAACAAGAGATCCAGGGTTATTGATCAAATGGATACTGCTCAAATGCCGACAGAATTGGCTGCATATTTGAAAAGTCCTACATGAAAATCCCCTAGACGCATGTCAACAGGGATATGTGCCTAAAAACTCAGCGCTGATGAAGACGGCTATAAAATATTTATCAACTATGGCCACTTCTGTCACCTCTAAGAGAGTGTTTTCGGCTGCTGGAAATATTGCCTCAAGCAGAAGAAGCTCTATCTCAGGAGAGAAGCTCCAAAAAATTCTATTTTTACAAACTGTCAACTGAAAGATTTAGAACCTTGAACAATTATCTTTTATATAATTTTGTTTTAGCAATATAAGTACATAAATAAAAACACTTTAGTATTAAGTATTTTATTTTTTTGTCCTTATATCATCCAATAAGGTAACTTATTTGTTAATAACACCAATAAAAACCAACATCCTTAAAAACATCGATGTTTTCGAAAAAAATTTTCAACAAAATTTTTTGGCCTTAATATCATCAAGTAGGGTGATTTATTTGTTGATAACACTTATTTAAAAGAGCATATCAGCAAAAACAAAATTTCCCTAAAACGTCGATGTTTTTTTTTATCGACATCGATGACTTTGATTGTTGTTTTTAGGTTGATGTCGCAGCACTTAACCCAAGTGAGTAAGTCGGTTCAGACTGACATTAAACGTTTTTTACAAAGTCGTACAGTTCCACATGTTTTAATACAATTTTCAATATAAACGCCTGGATCTGTATGCCCCCTTAATGTACTGTTGCTCGACGCTTCAAACCACTTTTCCAACATTTCAAAATACTTCAAATACATTGTCAATCACTCATTTTTATTTCCAAAAACAAAAATATTTTCAAAGAAAAACATGTATCAAATGTGCCAGTCGTTGGATGAGCTGTCCTCTCAAGGTCATTGGGACGATGTGTTCCATTGTTTGAAAATAGATTCCAACTCGACCATAGAACTGGGCAATTTTAAAAGTAAGTCGAACGTAATGACCACATTCTCTATTTGGTGAAGTATAATTTTTAGTCTTAAAGAAAGGGTTCAAAAGTGAACCCTATCTTTCAGCTGTTGCTTAGAGACTTCTTATCCTTGCAAAGTAGATATTGTGGTCCTAAGTTTTTTAACCGATTAATGTTTTACCCTATTTGGCTCTATTTTTTTATTGTTTAAAGTACCGCAAAGCAGCGATGACTTGTGGCTGGATGAATCGAAGGCCACGCTAAATTCATTGGAAGTGATATTGGCCTTTATGCTCTTGTGCGATCAAATCTTCTACATTTTGCTTCTGGTTTATGTCCCGTCGATTGTAATCGCATTTGTACGTTACACTGTCGTTTGTAAGACCAATTATTGGCTGCACCTAGAAGGGTTCAAAAGAAATTCGAAACCAAGCGGAAGAAAATAAATTGTTTTTTTTTCACAAGAAAACAGATGAAATTAAAAGACTTAAGAAGCATACGTGAGCTGAGAGAGCCCAGGGAGATGTGCGCCGTCGACAAAAAGACTTAAGACACAAACATGAGGTATTTCAATTAATGCGGCGGCGGCATAGAAGTTTAATTTTTATCTAAAGACAGACGAACAGATATACGGACGGACGGGCTGGGGGTATGGATGAATGGACGGAGGAATTGACGCATACAGACAGATGGGTGGGCTGGATGTATGGAGAGATATTATTGGTTTCTGTTTTGATTTGATTTCAGGTGTGTAGTTCATTGCTAATTATTTAATCCTTCTCTAGAAAGAATTTCGTCTTTTTTTGTCTCGTCTTTGATTCGATTTGTTTATTTTGATTTTGATTCCGTTCAAGGTCATCGTTCATTAAACTCAAAACCATTTCAAACATTCTATTACTACAATCTCATCTACGACGGCAGAGGTACGAAATAAAAATCAATCACTTAACGAAAGCCACAATTTTTTGATTGATTGAAACGAAATTGAATCTAAGCCTTTGGCATTTGTAATACCTGACGCGCCACCGTAATTATTTCTTGTTCTGCTGTCTTTTTTTTCTGTTTAAATTTTTGTTGTTGTTTTTTTAAGTGTGACACTTTAATGTTTTTCAGGTTTATTGAAATTGAAATATTGTGTAAAGCGATGTGGAGTTTTTCGTTGTATTCTTGGCGACAATGATTCACTTTGGTGGCAGACCTCACTTTGGTGATTGTTGTCCGCTGTTTGTGGCATTGAGATGTTGATTGTGTGATGTGTTTGGCGAGAATGGATGTGCAAGGATATGTGCTCGGATGTGACTGCGCCGAGTGTTGATGATGTGTGAGCAGAGAAATGGTTGGCTTTACAAAAGTTTATAATTACTGCCCCTTGAAAAACAAGTTTAAGAAAAACTGTTACTATTCCTCACTCAACGGAAAATAACCCTTATTTGATGTGTTTGCCACTTAACCCTTTGGCTGCCTGAGTTCTCTGCGAAGGGGCCCATTTGCATATTGCAAAGGAATGTCCCTCATAGACTGGCCACTCGGAGGAGTTTTTTAATAATTCATTTTTTAAAAAACTTAAACATTAAAAATCGTTTCCCTACTAACATTAAATTACTTTGTACCCATGGATATGATGATATCTAGTGACCCAGCTGCAACACTCTTCCTTTGGCCTTGGTCATCGGCCTGCAATGAAAGGGTTAAGGTTAAGTTTTCACACATTGCGTGAAACTAGTTTTGTTGTTGTTGTTGCTGCTGCTG
The DNA here is from genome assembly GCA_963513945.1 of Hydrotaea diabolus. Taxonomy (NCBI): domain Eukaryota; kingdom Metazoa; phylum Arthropoda; class Insecta; order Diptera; family Muscidae; genus Hydrotaea; species Hydrotaea diabolus. Next base: position 179,308,909 of record OY740719.1, read on the forward strand.
TGGCTGAGAAACTAGTTTTCTAAGAAAATCTTTCACTATCCTCACTCAGAATGACAACCCCCTGGTTTGATGATTGCGCGTCGCGCAATTTACATTGGTAAAAGCTTTATATGAAATCACCCTTTGACCGAATGTAGCAGTTTTAAGAAAAAATTGTAAAATGAGTTATAAAATGAAATCGAAATTAATCGGAATGCACTCATTTTTCCGCGGTAGCAAACGCTGCCTTATAATTCTCATTTGGTCCAGTGAACGGTCGCCTTAAAGAGTTTGAACGGTGTTGTCAGCGTCATAATTACATCACGTAGGGGATACCGTGATCATGAAGGCGGCTCCCCCGGAGTGAGGCTTAATCATTGCACCACCGATTAAGTGTTCCTCCGCGACTATTCATACAATGAATATTGCGTGCGTATAATTTTTGGTAGCCGGGAATGGCGTGCGCGCCTTCCCGATATAAAAGTAAATCAATTATAAATTCATGCGATAAGAATAACCGAAGTATTTGGCGATCTTGACATTAAAACAATTAAGGAACTGACCGGTGTACTCGTAGTGATTTGATGATAACAACAAAAGGTAGGTAATTATAAAAAGCTCAAAACTAAGGGAAAATATTAGTTTTTAATAAATGACCTTGAGGTCTTTTATAAGGAAAAGGTCGAAGAAATATCTACAAATATGAAATAAATCAGTTTTAAAATGATTCCCTTTATTTTATATTTTTCCAATTTTTAACAAACCAAATCATTTATGTAGGGTACCCTTCACAGTCGTTAGGTTCCTATTAAAACTATTATGCACATTGCCGACTGACCCGTTCTGCGACACTATCCTGCACACTCACATGAATAGGGGTTACAAAACCGGACATTTTCAAGTTTTACTCGTTTTTTCTTCACTTGTTTTCATTGTCTCAAATTTATTTCAAAAAACCCAAAGTATGCAAATGGGGTGGGTCAAACGCTGAAAGTCCACCTCATAAATCAGCACAGAACAAATCAAGTCACTACTACGACAGTCAACCCTTATTTTTTGGAAAGGGGTTCTTCTGTGTGGCCAAATGAGTGCAATTGATTGTGTGAGTGCAGCATTTTCGTGTACCATATGCAAATGTCCCCTGCAAGGATAAAGGATGATAGTGGACCTTAAAAAGGGGTGGTTTATGTGTCATTCATGGTCAGTTGTGAATAAATGCCTCCTGTATACTGCCCGAGAAGTGATTACTCTTTTGTAAATGGGACATTAAAAAAAATAAGTAGATTCGAAGGTAACGCATGATATTAAAAATGCGTGTTATGAAAACCGGAAAAACGGGAAGATGTTTTTTGGGAGCGAACAGATGCCATTCTGGTATGGACACACATGCAAACTTATCGATTTACTATTTAGCCGTACAATTGTTAACAATCTCTGATAAATTAATTTTTTAAATGCGGACTTAAGTGGACTAGACTAAAAGAAATGCTGACAGAACATTTGCACAGAAGTAAAAACTTTTTTTACAGGCATTAATTGAATATATACAGAAATAACAATTAAACTTTTTAACTGAGTTATTCAGCAATCTGCCAGAACTCAGGCAATTCAGATGTAACGATTGTAACTACTTGAAGCCAATGACGATTAGTTGTACAAGATGGTCGATGTTCTTCTTCTTCTTCTTAGTAACGCACAAATTCTCGGTTTATTTTTCCACATTCGCTGGTACACAATCACAAGAACGCTTCAATGCCAATATTATATATACAAAAAACACAGAAAACTCTAAATTCGCACACTTTGAACACAAACAAAAACAGCTTTCCCAAAATGAGTTTTACTTATCTCTGCTTTTCAATTTCTCGATAAAGCTCATATCGCCCACCTTGTACAATTTATCGTCCTTGCTAGGAACTAGTGTTTGCTAACCAAAGCTGACAGATGGCTTTCGACCAACCGATCAACTTAATTCATTTCGATTACCGTAATCGACCTCCAAGGCTACCATTTCAATTGCAGCTTCAAGACGGCTGAAAACACGATTTGGGAATTTGATGAACTAAATATCGATTGTATCCATATTCATGTTGTTATGGCTATGTAACGCCCACCGCTCATTGTTTCTGGCCGCGTTTTCAAAGAAAAATTATTGGACTTCCAACAAAAACGTGCGGGTTTTCTATGTTCTAGATGTGGCATTTTATTTGTTAACGTATCCGCCTAAATGAAAATCAGCCTCTTCAGAAAAATGATTTTTCGTCCATTTATCAGTTATAGTTGCTCTATGGCCCAAACTGCGAAGCGATAACGAAGCGTAAAGTAACTCTTATAAAATTTGCTCAAAGTATTTTCTTTAAATTAAAGTAACAAATTAAGGGTGGTTAAATTTAAGGGGGCGATGTTGATTTGTCGCGCAAAAGAGCCATTGTTTCGTTAGCTGTGTGGAAAGTGGCACCGTCCTGTTGAAACCACATTTCGTCCACATCCATGTCTTCCAATTCGGGCCTTAAAAATTTACGATAGCAAACACCATTTACAGTAACTGCCTGACCGGCCTAATTTTGGAAAAAAATACGGCCCGATGATGCCGCCAGCCCATAAACCGCACCAATTAGTCGTTCTTTGTGAGTGCATTGTTTTTTCGACAATCACTCTTGATTTATTCACATATCGTCCACATCCATATCTTCCAATTCGGGCCATAAAAAGTTCGTTATCATCTTACGATAACGTACACCATTCACAGTAACTGTCTGACTGGCCTAATTTTGGAAAAAAATACGGTCCGATGATGCCGCCTGCCCAAAAAACGGAACCAAACAGTCACTCTTAGTAGTGCGTTGTTTTTTCGACAATCACTCTTGAATTATCATTCGCCCAAATGCGGCAATTCTGCTTATTGACGAATCCATTGAGGTGATAATGTGCCTCATCACTGAAGATGATTTTCGTCGAAAATTAATTTTCATTTGCATAATAAGCCTGAATAACTTTAACGCGTTGCTCGCTTGTGCATCTTTCCGTGGTTAAAATTGAATTAGTCTGAAATTGAGAAATATCAAATGAAATGCTGAAAAAACTTGAAGTTCAGGTGTGGTTCACATTCAACATCGGCCCTTAAAATGTAACCACCCTTTTGAACATGATCAATAAAAAAAGAAAACTGCAAAAAATATTTATTTCTTCACGTTCCGTATACAGGGCGATTCATTCACGACTGGAAAAATGTTACTAGCGTATCATTTAGCTCATTTTATGAATTAAAGTCCATCTACGACCATGCCCGTAAATGCAAGGGGGCGAAATGACAGTGGTTTGAAAATTTTCCGATTGGTGGTCGGAGGGTACTAGGGTAAAATTGCTAAGTTCTGAACCGTTAAATGTTATTTAAGCACAGCTAATATTTAATTTAGAATGCGGTCTAGCTATTCTTCGTAACTCAATTTATCTGTTCACAACTTGTGAGCCTGTGAACGTTTTTTTTATTAATTCCCTTTTCGACTATTACAAAAAATAAAAAGTCGACTTTTTGAATCTTCGACATCTAAGTACAAAAAAATCGATTAGAATCAACTTTCCGACTTTTTTCTTTACGGAAAAAATGCAATATTTTGGCTTAAAAACAAGTTTGTCTTCTATTAAACAACTTTTATTGAAAAAAATAAAAGTGATTAAAAAACTAATAAACATTAGGTAGTTCAGGTAGTTTGAAAATTATTCATATTCAAGTTTTTTAAAACTTTTAAACAAAGTTAAATAATTTAAAGCCGTCGATTAACATACATGGAACCACATGCTCTCATCAATTTACATTTTTTGGAGAAATTTGGCTCCCAATTTGAGTAGCAATAAGTCATGCATGCAGAAATAATATCTTAAACGGGTCAGAAGTGCACGCAGAAAAAAAGTATGGTTGTGGTGACAATATTCGAAGAGGATCATACTATTGTTGGCTATATGGTTGTGCCACAACAATATTATGATCCTCACAACAATAGTATTATTCACACATAACCATACTATGATCCCCACAACCATAGTATGATTCACACTCAACCATACTATGATCTCCACAACCATACTATGATCATCACAACAATAGTATGATTCACACTCAACCATACTATTATCTTCACAACCATATTATGATCCTCACAACCATAGTATGTTTCTCATACAACCATAGTATGATCCTGACAATTATAGTATGATTCGCACGCAACCATACTATGATCCCCACAACCATAGTATGATTCACACTCAACCATACTATGATCCCCAAAATTATTTATTAGGATTGGGTAATGTTGTTATTCAAAAATAGAGATTTTTATCAAGCAAGTTATTATAAATTGCATTACTATTATATCATAGCCAATTTTGAGGCCACGTTTTTATTGAAGATTTCATTCAAGAAACCAAAATATATATTCCAACGGTCAAAAATACTTTTAGTTGCCAGCAGAGGTGAATGCTACTTCACCATCCGTAGACACCAAGTAACGAATGTGATTAAACCATGATCAATGGCTATATACTTAAGTGCAGGCAGATTTTAAATAAACGAGAAACAGTCGGTATTAGAGTATTTCACCGAACAAAGTAAACACAATAAAAATCCCTCGAACTACCTTCCGATTGTTATTTTTTTTAATGGACAGCAACCATTCACTGTATCGTGTGTATGTGTTTTTTTTTTGTATATCAAAAAAACATGCGCACACATATACATGTATTCTCTACAAAACCTGTTTTGTTATGTTCATAGTCACAACCATACTGTATGATTGCCGTAATCATATTTTTGTTAACGTACATTTTAAACAACAATGTTTTTGTTGCACTAACCATGTTTATATGGTTGCTACAACAATATTTTCATTTTTAAATTTGGCAATAATACTATTGTTACATTTCAACAATAGCAATATTGTCGCAATCATACTATTGTCAAAATGAAATTCAAAAAACAATACTATGGTTGCGACGATCATGCTTTTAATGGAGAGAACATATTATTGTTGCGGTGACCATAGTGTAACCATATCTTTTCTCTGCGTGTGGCTACGTGTGGCAAAGTTTATGTCGCTACTTTTGCAATAAATGGGTACTTGCTTTCCATTGTTCTCCACATAAGTATTGATTAAGGGGTTGGTTTACGACAAATAGGCGGTTTCTTCAGATAGTGCTTCAACACTATTGCCATCATTATGGCCTTTTTCGATCCTAGTGCTTGTCAAGGAACCCCAATATGTATGCAACCTTCTTCGTTGGCCTTGGAACCCACAATCTCTTCGGCGACTTCAACATCGGGTAAATGGTTATGAATAGTTATTCGAGAATTTCTTATTTAGGTGCTTATCAGTTCGTCTTTATAAATATTATAAATAAACTTGTTTTACAGCAGAATATATTTCCAGTGTTAGCATACAGGGTGGGCGCGAAATTTTGCTTATTTGGGAATGAAATAAAAAAATTATGAACCTTAGAAATTTTTTTTTTATATTTTAATTATATGTGACGCGCAAAATAGAAAGGGGCCTAAGGGTAAAAACCAGTTTTGTTCAGGAGAGCCATTTTAAAGATTTAAATACGTGTATCTTTGGTGTACCATCACCTTCATAAAACGCGCATTTCTCTGGGAGGGAACACTTTTGGGGCATGGGATCGGTCTCATTCGATGCTCAGGTGTTGTCCACATCAAAAAAAGAAAAAAAATGAAAATGGATTTTTTTTTACCCTTAGGTCCCTTTCTCTATGCGCTGTCACATATTGAACAGTAAGGTAGTTTTTAAATTTTATGATTCTAAATAGTGTATCTTGCAAATGTCGACCTTCGCTTTCCACACACTGAAGTTTTCTGAAGTTTTGATGAACTCTAACAACCATTACGACTGGTATTCTGCCCATTACAGCCTCAATATTGTTAATTAGGTCTTCCAAGGTGTTGGGACGGTTGATACACTTAGTGTTGCCTGACGCCATCTGACATTTCTAGTAGAAAGTTTGACATTTTTTTTGCATACACGTACTTAGAACGTTTTTACGTACGACCATCATTTCATATTGGCAAAAAATGGAATTTAACTCGTGAACATTTTCGTGCGATCATTTTTCTCAACTTTCTACATGGATTACCACGACAAGAGTGCATCGATGAACCTTAAGCACCATCCTATAGCACTGTGAAAAACTGGTTTAATGAATTCAATTGTGGCCGACGAAGGACGTTCAAAAATGGCCATTGTGCCAGAGAACATTGATGCCGTGTATGAACTGATAATGTAACATACCGTGAGACTGAGGTATCCTTGGGCATTTCTTCCAGCTGCATACATTCGATATTGCATAAACACCTGGCCGTAAAAAAAGGTTTGTTCTCGTTGGATCCCGTACAATTTGACAATCGCTCAAAAAAAGGCTCGTGTCGATTGGTGCAAAAATTTTTTGAAAAAATACTGTCGCGGTGCTTCAAAAGACGTGTATAAGATCGTCATAGGTGACGAATCATGGATCTATGCATATGAGCCCGAAACAAAACAGACCGTATGGGACATCGAAGACGAGCCAAATCCAACGAAAATTGTTTGTGGAAGAAGCACTTCGAAGCAAATGGTCGCCTGTTTCTTCGGCAAAACTGGTCATGTGGCAACTTTTCCGCTTGAGCAACGTAGTAGGTCAATTCTGAGTGGTACACCACAATTTGTTTGCCCGAAGTCTTTGGAGAAATTCGAAAAACGAACAAGAGAAGACGAATCATTGTGCACCACGACAATGCGAGCTCTCACACATCGGCTCAAACCAGCTCCATTTTGACCGGTCAAAATGTCGAATTGATGGGTCATCCGCCGTGCAGCCCTTACTTGGTACCCAATGACTTCTTTTTATTGCCGCACATCAAGAAAAAAATGCGTGGTCAACGATTTTCGTCACCAGAAGATGCTGTTGAAGCGTTCAAAAACCATGTTTTGGAGGTATCTCAATCGGAGTGGAAAAACTGCTTCTACAATTGGTTTGTGCGCATGCAAAAGTGTATAAATCATGCTGGAGAATACTTTGAAAACAATAAAACCATTTTTGATGATAAATATTCGCATTTTCATTATTAGGCCAGATATATATGTATCAGCCCTCGTATACACCTACGACTCTAGGTAACCCCAAAAAAATCGCATGGGTCTAAGTCTGGTGAGCGTGTCAGCCAGCTCACATCACCCCTCAAAGAGATAAGCCGTCCAGGAAACATTTACCTCAAATAATTCATGGTAACACTCGCTGTGTGTGCAGTGGCACCATCCTGTGGGAACCATGTATCCTCCAATTGCATTGCCTCAAGAGCCGGCTGGAAAAAGTCCAAGAAATGCCAAGAGCGAGTGATTGCTTCCGAGCAGAGCGTTTCGGACATTACAGTACTGCTGCTCTAACTCTCTCGATGTTTTGTGGTGTTGTAATTCTTCTCTCAGGTCCCCTTCGTACACAAGACACATTCCCTGCTGCTCTCAATGAAGTTACCCAATTTACAATCGATTGACGTCCAGGAACACGTCCGCGTGGGGGAACAGCGAATCGTAAACGAAAAGCACGCTGCACTGCATTGATCAATGCGCATTTGAAAAATACGCTTCAACACAAAATGACTTCTCCCCACGTGTCGAATGCATGATGGCAACTGAAAGACAGACGAATATAGATCTCCTGTCAGCCACTATGTCAGCTACTATAAGCCACGTACACTCTCCACTCTCTTCGACCAATAGTGCCCTACCCTGTACTTATTGACTTGATTATTGCTCTGGAAGAATCTAGAACGTTTTAAACCTCGGCATACTTTGCCAGTACAATAAATAAAACTTTTAGTATTTCTCAATAGGCTAAACTACATGAAAGTGCATCATAAATTTACGCAATACGCATTGATAGGATGACAATCAAAAATATGGTTTTATTTGGAGGTAAAAAAGGCGAAAATTCGACTTGATAAATTCGAATTTTACACTTTTTTTAAAAACACAAAGCCGACTTACCGATTTTGACTTGTTTAACCCCAAAAGTCCATTAATCGATTAGTCGAAAATCGAGTAAAAGAACCCTAGTAAAAGAACTTACCAAAGCGGTTCCCATTCTACAATTTCCTTTGAATTAATAAATGTAGTTAGTCGGAGACCGGAGTCTGGAGCCGTTCCAACACCTGGAGTCGGAATCGTCCGATTTTCGCACAACTCCACAGCCCTGCTTTTTTTCTGGGTATCTCTTAGCGTAAAACTGTTTTTCCTCTGGACCGATCATGACCATTCAAAATGGTGACCCTTTATTCAGCTTCGAAAGTGACTAAACGTTAAGTTGACAACAAAATATAGATAATTAAACGATCATTTTGGAATTTATTCATTAAATCACACACACATATACATTTATAACACATATAAATAGAAAATATTTTAAAATTTACTAAATCATGTGTTAAATGTGAGTTTAAATTTTGGATCAAATTTAATAATACTATTAAAATTAATTTTTCGGTTTGATGCTTAATCAAATTTCAAATTACGTCTTCTATAGTAACCGAAACATTTTGCAAATTTCTTAATTAAACGAAAAATGTATGTTACCCTCGAATGAGTAGGTTACCACACAATGTCCTCCAATGGCTCTAAATAAAAACCATCTAGTTCGCTTAACAATAGATGCTTATCAAGCATCAGTCTCTCCCAGATGAGCGTCAGCTACGTCTCATCGTCCCCAATAATAGTAACCAAATGCTCCATACATCGCAAGTTATAGAAATTCGGCAGCATCTCGGTTGAAATGTAAAATAAAAGAAAAACAAATGCAATTGTTGGGCTAAAGTGTTAAGTCATCTGGTGAAGACTTTCAACCTAGCCGACGACATACGGACAGCACCGCATCAACACCAAGTATGGCATTCGTAGTTAAACGGCAACAAAATACACCGAAATTGGGCCAATAACGATTTACTTAAACTAAAGACGAGTGTATAAAAGATGCCGCAGTTTCACATACTCTTTGGTAGTCGCTACCACGAATGGTTTATGCGGTGGCCATCTTTTTTCAATTATCTTTTTTCGGGGTTGCTTTACGTTTTTAAGTGATTTCTGTAATGGAGAGATGCCCCTAAACCATAATGATGTATTGACCAAAAATGAATAGAGCTGCAATTTAATGCCAAACGTCTATCCATCCATCCATACAGTCATCTATGCATTCATTCATTCCATTGTGCAATGTTTGTTCGAGTTTATAATTGAGCCACGTTGCAAAACTTAAAAAGACTTGCAATTGAAAATGACAGCCGAAGCGCGATGACGACTCCTTTAAATGAAATCCAAATTTCCATAAATTACATTTGAGACTCTCAAGAACCTTTGGAATACAAGTGTTTATGTGCTTTTTGATTTAGCGCCTACTATCCAGTCTCAAATCATTTTTAAATGTGTGTGCATAATTAGTTTTTTTTAGTTTTTAAAAATTCTGCTGCCAGTCTTACGCGGGGAAGGTATCCCAATGCCAAATGTCTGGCAGCTAAGAATATTGTGTGAACAATTGTGGAATAAATTAAAAGATACAAAAGAAATTCCATTCTACGGATTTGAATAAAAAGGGTTAAAAGTCTTGGAAAGTTTGAGGTTTTCAGGGGTTTCTTTCATCATCATTTAATGAAAAGGGCCGTATGGAATGATAATTAAATGCCATAGCATGTTTTTTTGGTTTTCTTATTAAAAAACAGGAGCTACATTTGGGTGTTATTAATTGTTATTTCAAAGGTGTTGTTTCCTAATGGGCACAACAAAGGACAGATGTTAAGGGCAATTTGAATAAAGGATTTGTAGTGAACATTTCATGATTAAAAAAACATCAGATATCTTAAAATATAAATTCTAATATTCATACCTACATCCCTGTACATGCTTTTAGGAAACACACAGCGACAAAAAATATAACTAAAATGCCAGTATCAATTTAAAAAAAAAAATTATATTGATTGCATTGTCAATGTCCAACCTAGTATACTGCCCTCGTTATAGTTTATACAAATTAATTGATTTGGGTCACTACCACGCCATCGGAAGCCTTGTCCTTCAAGTACAAACAAACTAACACGAGTTCAAGGGAAGCCTTCTCCGTCAGATAAAAAGAAATTCGTCGTCACCTGCTCCAAACACTTGCACACAATGAGTATACAGGGTCAGCCAAAAGATATCGGACCAATAAAAAAAATATTGTGGAAAATTTTGCCAATTGTCATGGTCATCTGAACATTAGGTAGGTTTTTTAGCAAATGTTTTTTTAAGCAGTGCATTGCGTTGGTAGGTGGAAAGTAAGGACACAGAGGGGGGAAAGAGGGAGTAATGTTTATTGACATTTGTCTTGAATTTCCGGATGTCGTAATTGCTGGGAATAACATTTGCCAGAAGTCGATTCCACATACGGACAGTACGGGCGAAAAACGAATTCCATCTGTAGTGTATAGTGCGGTCGACTGGCCAATCGATAACAAACGGGTGTGGATTCCTGGAAAGTCGCGTATTCCTGGCGAACATCCTAACGTCAGGAATAAGTCGATGGATGTCAGCGGAGCACACACCATGAAAGTAACGATAGAACAGTGACACACATCCCACATTCCGACAATGCTCAATAGAGTTGGATAGCCTATTGCCGACTATCAGCACCATCGCTCTCCTTTGAACACGGTCAAGTAGCTCCAAGGATCATTTTGGAGCACCTGCCCATATATGGAAGTTGTATTCCATCTTCGGCCTGATGTAGAAGAAGGAGTGAAATATTTCCTACACTGCTTTAGAGAGCCTATACACTTGATTGCTTCTTTCGACACTTCGAATGCATGTCTCGCCCAACGAGCGTCACATTGTATCTTCATGCCCAGAACATCAAGGGCATCTGATTGTTTAACATCCATACCATCGATAGATAATGACGACCCTGATGGGTCAGTGAATCGCTTGTGAGACAACAAGCAGCACTGCGTCTTGCGCGCATTAAAATCCACTCTATTCATTCGACCCCAGTCGGAAATAATTCCGTCCAAGTGTCTCATCCATAAAACGCCTTGAAGACTTGGCCTATGTTTGACTGAATCAAAGGTTGCTGTTATCCGCAAACGAGTAGATTGGATTCACGGTCTGACCCAACAGATCATCAAAGAAAATAAGAAATAAAGAGGGAGAAAGGACAAAGCCTTGTGGTACACCTGCGGTAAGCCTATGCTGGTTGGATGATAGCCCATCTACAACAACTTTTATAGTTCGATCTCTAAGAAAACTCGATATAAAACGAGCGAAAGTATTACCGACACCAAATGCGATCAGCTTTGATAAGAGTGCACCGTGCCAGACTCTATCAAAGGCCTTGGAGATATCCAGAGCCACAACCTTACTCTCACCAAACTGCTGAATAGACCACCGATCTTCAATTCAGCAACTTGGCAAATGTTAGTTTTTTGAACCAAGGATGGACGCAATTGTAATTGAAGAAAATCTATTTAGATTAAGATATAATTCCCAAGCATAGCTGTATATATGCATTACATTCAATCCTGATGAAATTTAGTACTTATACATATAAGTAACTTATGCCATGGACAAAAGCTGTTGAATTCAGAGAATAATGGTTCTGATTTATTTAAGTATATAGGTCCAATTGATTCAACCGATTTCTTCAAAAATTTAAAATGACATTAGTTTAAAATCCTGTGTAAATTTAGAGCGCATATAAGGGTGTCCCTAAACCTATTTTCAGTTGACCTTTCTGAACATCCAGAAGTGCAGGGTATATAAGTAATGTAGTCCGCCATGACTGACTTAAGCTTTTTTTACTGGTTTCTTACTGGTTTTTTATGTTTTCTTTTTAGAATTTCCGGCATGTGTCATCTACTTTTGTTAATGTTATTTACAGATGGTTAAAAAAAGTACCTCGAATTATTGATCGCCGTATAATTTTAGAACGATATCGCCTTTTCCTTTCGTCCGTCGTTTTTTATTCTGAAAGTACAGGGTGGGCGCGAAAATTTGCTTTTTTCCACTGCAGGCTGTGGCGGCACTGTTGGTCGAAGAGAGTGGAGAGTGTGCGTGGCCTATAGTGGCTGATGGGAGATTTGATTCGACTGCCTTTCAGTTGCCATTATGCATTGGACACGTGAGGAGAGGTCATTTTGTGTTGAAGCATATTTTTCACTCGACATTGCAGTGCAGCGTGCTTTTTGTTTACGATTCGCTGAAGTGTTCCTGGACGGCAATCAATTGTAAATTGGGTAACTTCATTGAGAACAGCAGGAAATGTGTCATGCGTACGATGGGGGCCTGAGAGAAGGATTGCAACACCACAAAACATCGAGAGAGTTAGAGCAGCAGTACTGAAATCTCCGAAACGCTCTGCTCGGAAGCAATCACTTGCTCTAGGCATTTCCTGGATTTTTCAGCCGGCTCTCGAGACAATGCAATTGGAGGATACATGGTTCCAACAGGATGGTGCCACTGCACACACAGCGAGGGTTACCATGAACTGTTTGAGGCAAATTATTCCTGGACGACTTATCTCTTTGAGAGGTGATGTGAACCGGCCGATATTTTTCCTTTGCGGTTACCTGAAGTCGAAAGCGTATATCAACCGTCCCTACACCTTGGAAGACCTAATTAACAATATTGAGGCTGAAATTGGCAGAATACCAGTCGACATGCTTGTTACTATGTACATACGAGGGCGACCGCAAAAGTACCTGGCCTAACATAAAAAGAACCGTTTTTTGGAATTATTATTATTTATTTTTCAACATAATCTCCTTCCAACTCAATACACTTCATCAAACGTTATTCAAGTTTTTTAATTCCATCCGAAAAATAAGATTTTTCAAGACCTTCAAAATATGCCTCAGTTTCAGCAATAACCTCGCTATTGGACGAAAATTTTTTGCCACCGAGAATTGTTTTTTTAAATTTGGAAACAAGAAATAATCAGAAGGAGCTAAATCTGGACTATATGGTGGATGCGGAGCAATTTCAAATCGTAATTTGGCCAGTTTTTGTTGAGTTAAAATGCAGTGTGTGAAGGAGCATTATCTTGATGAAAAAGAACTTTTTTTTCTAAATGCGGTCGTTTTATCTTGATTTATTCACTCAACCGATCCAATAATGCACAATAATATTCACTATTTATAATTTTTCCTTTCTCAAGATAATCAATAAATATTATACCCCTTGCATCCCAAAATACTGTGGTCATTACTTTTCCTGCTGACTTAACAGTTTTCGCCTTCTTGGGACCACCAGCTTCTATCCATTGTTTTGACTGCTCTTTGCATTCTGGGATGTAGTGATGGATCCATGTTTCATCAACAGTTATGAATCGGCGCAAGAACTCTATTGGATTACGCTGATAAATCGCTAAAAGCTCCTCGGAATTGGTCCAACGGATGATTTTTTGGGGCAAAGTCAACAAATGCGGCACCTTTTTCGCGGATAGCTTTTTCATGTGGAGTTCATCATGTAAAATACTCCAAACTTGTTTTTCGTGTATTTTAACAATATTAGCAAGTTCGCTGAGCTTTATTCGTCTATCTTTAGTCACTTCATTAAATATTTTTCTAATGTTTTCAATAGTAGTAGCAGTTTTCGGTCTTCCAGAGCGTTGTATATCTTCCGTACTTGAACGACCCATTTTAAATTGTTGAACCCAGGATTTCACGGTGGAGTATGATGGTGCATTATCACCATAACAAGAATCCAATTAATCTTTGATTAATTGTGGCGTATAACCTTTCATATAAAAGTGTTTAATTACCGCACGAAACTCTTTATTTTCCATTTTTCAAAAATTATAAAACTTGTTTACTTCAATCACCTGTAACAAAGAAAATAATCATTAAATATTTCGGAAATTTTGACAGATGGCTTATAAAAGATTGCTTTTAAAAAACAAAAACAAAAGTTGCTAGTAAAACAGAAAATGTGCAGGTCAGTTAGTTTTGCGGTCGCCCTCGTAACTATGTAAATTAAAAATTTCCTAACTGTTTAATATAACTAAAATATAAAATTTTTCTAAGATTCATAATTTGTTTATTTTATTCCCAAATAAGCAATTTGCCGTGCTGCACCCTGCAAAGGATATACATTACTTAAATCGGCCAAAGGAGAAAAAAGTTACCCATAAGGAACTAAATAAAGGCACCTCGGAAAAAGGTACACTTTTTTGAATTTTTGCCTAACAAATCATAATTCTTTGATGGCGACCAATAACTAATTCTTTGGAACGTACTTAATGACTCACAAAATGGTATAGTTGCTAAACCTTTTGTCTCATGAGGCAACATGGTCAAAACGGGTAATCACGAATAAATATGGAAATAAGGCTATTCAATTTAAGCAAAATTTGCTACAAATAACAATAGGTATTTATTTGGATGTTATTTATTTGGATTTGGGTCAGTTTCATAGGCCGCAGGTAGGCCCAAAACGTTTCTTTTGTTCCAAAGATGAGACCACTTTTAAATATCCCAATCGTGTTCGACTTATGGACCAAAGGGGGTCAAAAAAAAACTTTGCACATTGTTTAAGTTTTGGTCAAGGACGAAACTTTTGAAATTCGTATTAACGTCGTTAATTTCGGCCAGACCGAACATTATATAACCTCCACCGTTCCTACGCTACTAAAGCACAAAAAAAAGAAATTACAATTTTTTGGGCCTTTTTGGCCCCAGAGACCGTCCCTTATTTTAGGTGAAACATCAAAATTACTTTCAAATTCGATTCGTAGCAAAATTGGCAATAAATTGAGTATGCATAAGTCCGTATTAACTATTTACGTCTTTGGATGTTATGATAAGCGTTGCAATGATGCCCCGATCTGGAAAAAATTAATTAAGTTATATAACAAAAGTTATTGTAAAGCTTTAGGCGTGTGAAATTTCATCAAAATCCAACTGATAGTTGAGATTTATATTTTTTTTAATCTTATCCAATTCTTTTTTTTTCAATTTATTCCCAAATCAATTTTTGTTTTACATTATAGACTACTTAAATATATACATTTCCTAGAATACTTTGTATTCTTCTAGGAATATATTTTTATATTCTTATAAAATAAATTTGTGGCAAGGCCAGCCCACATAGTCATTCGTTTCTTTTTAATTTATCTGTTCAGTCATTAGTTGTCCGTCAAAAAGGGAAAGAAAAACTTACGGATCGCACTCTTGAGATCATTTTTTATACTAAAATAAAATAAAACTTAACACTAGTGGGCCATGCCCTTTAATCTTATCCCACTGTGTGTCGCTTTAAGAGATAAAGTAAACATTTTCTACTTGTAATACAAAATCTGATATAATAGCTAGCTTTTGGTCCTCCCTGTACCTGGTATTTATATAAATAAACGTGCGTGCATTTATTTTATTAAACCTACGATTCCATTTTAAGTCAATTAAGTTTTTAATGGTGATTAATCTAATGCAAGAATCTTGTAAATTGTTTTGATAAATACGAGTCACTTGAATTGTTTTCATTGAAATGCAAAAGTGTATTTAAAGCCAAGTCCATTTCCACTGCGACCGGTGCATTTGTTGTAAGCTAATTTGCATAAATTAAATTTCAATTTCTTAATATGGTTAGCATGGCGTTGATGGCCTTGGTAATGCTTCAAATGTCAGGGTGACGTTTATTTGGCGACATTCAAAAATCATTTTAAATTTATTGAGGTTTTTAGCTTTTTCACAAATAAATGTGTAGAACTATCTGGTTGCAGGAATATTAAGTTTACGATCTTTGAGGTTAATGTAACTATTTATTGTGGTTATTTGCAGTTATAGTTAAACTGTCTACGATTTACTCTGCAGTAGTTAATGTCATAATTTTGCCCAATAACCAAAGTTCCAATGCCATGATTATTGAAAAGATGCACTTTTCGTGATGAGTTTTCGCAAACATTTTGGATCATTATCTCCATGCCATACTTTCAACTCTTGGTAATTGTGTTTCGAAGAAACAAAACACCATCAACGCAAATCGTTTAACACTGGATCGTGGTGTTGAACCCATTTTAAATTTCAAATAAATTTGTGTCCAAACAAATAAACAATTTAAACAAATTAAAATAAATCGAATCATTTGTTATCGTTTTTTCTCCTAGCATCTCGTATTGGTGTTAATGGTAGTGTTCCGTATTGTTAGAAAAAAACCAAACAAAAAAAATAATTATATATTTCACGAAATGGAGTGGAATGAAAACAAAAAGGATTTAATTTATGGAATGATGAACACATAATGAATATAAATGAGAGCTGCAAGCGTGTATGACAAATTCAATAATGCCCGAACCACCGATAATTGTTGAGCTTAAGTTTTAACCATAAGTTTCGTTAAGCAGTGTGGAAAATCGTTACCAACATTTATTTTAGCGCAACAAAAAAATATTCAGTAATTTTTCTCCAAAGAAGTTGTTTCATTAAATATATGGAAATTTTTCAAAATATATTTCAATTGAAATGTACATCGAATGTATGAATAGTTTCACATATAATATGAAACAATGTCATTGGGTAAAATTACATGCAGTATTTCCTGGATAATACACTTTTTTTCAGTGTAGTTAATGTACAAGTATATTTATTTTACTTAACATCCCATTAAGAACAAACGGGGGAACTTCTTTCACATCAATGAACTGTGCACGATATAATTCTTGAGCTCACTGACCGAGACTTTTAATTTTATGCCGGCTCCGAATTGTTAATTTTATGGAGAAGTTTTTACATGGCTAAGCGATTAATCTCTTACTCGTAGTCTTAGTCGTCGACGTAAACATAGTGTTACCGTTGTGCGAGTCCCAATTTGTAAAGGCCTTTTTAAAGGCCTGCCACATTATTTATTCAAACTCCTCAAATTATGCGACTTTTCTTAATTTTGAGTTACTTTTCCATATTTTGCGCGACTTTTTTCCATTTTTGTAGCAATACTGCATTTAAACGCCTATTTCCAATTCCGAAGAAAACAAAATATATAAATTCAAATCAAGTGTGGAATCTTTATTGGTAATTTGAAAGGACATTGTATGTCATTTATTTTTTGAATACATTTTCCTTCATTCTAAATGTCCAATTTTGGATGACTCGTTCGAGCATTTCGACCGGTATGGCTAAAATGACACGCGTAATGTGGCTTCCAAAACCTGAATCGTAGCTGGATTGTCGGCATAGATTTTGGACTTTACGTAACCCCAAAGAAAAAGGTCTAGATCAATCGATCTAGGCGGCCAACTCACCTGTCCAAAACGTGTATTAGCTGCTTTACGAAATGACCTCTCAATAGATTCATTGTTTGAGCAGCTGTATGGCAAGTGGCACCATTTTGTTGAAACCAAGTGTCGTGTAGATTGAGGGCTTCAGTCTCAGGTAGCATAAAGATCGATATCATGGCGCGATAGCGAGCACCATTCACGGTTACGTTTCGTTCATCATCATTTTTGAAAAAATATGCACCGATTGTTCCACCAGCTTATTAACCGCACCAAACCGTGGTTTTCTCTGGGTATAATGGCACCTCTTGAACCTAATCTTGATGCTCTTCAGCCCAAATGCGGCATTTTTGTTTTTTAGCTTTGCCGTTGAGCCAGAAATGGGCCTCATTGTTGGACAAAATTTTGGTCGATAACAGCGGATCCCGTTTCTTATCCAACGCTCATTTCCATAATACAGTTGCCAACATTTGAAGGTAATGATTTTCAAAAACTAAATGACATAAAATGTCCTTTCAAATTACCAATAAAGATTCCACGCTTGATTTGAATTTTTATATTTTTTTTGTTCTGAAAAATATATCTAGAGGTCCGAGAAGACCACCCTTTACATTTTATTTTTCACGGCCGTCGTGATTACACGCCAAACGCAAGGAATTTTTTCAAAGTTAGGGTTAATGCTTAATAAATTAAGCAAGAGATTACAAGTTGAAACTTGTGATTCGATGCTATCAGCACTCATTTAGTTAGGACAGGATACTAAGCGTCGACCTTGTACGACAAAGGCTGGTACTAAAAAGAAGAATCATTTTTTGTTTTCTGAAACTGAAACTACCCGATAAGTGCTGTCCATTACACTTTTTTTTGTGTATTTTGCGTGTTTTGACGCCAATTTATATGAACATAAAGGGTGTTTTTTTCAATCTGGTTTGCAAATCGTGCCCAAAACGAGATGGTCACCGATCCTCATTTTTACAAGAACATGTTGTTCAGCGATGAGACACCGTTACATCCTCAAAAAGTCACTGTTTGGTGTGCTCTATGGGCAGAGGGAATCATTGGCCCAAAAATGAAGCCGGCGCTAATGTTACAGTCAATGGTGATCGATATACAGCCATTATTAATGACTTTTTTGTGCCTGAATTGAAGGATGTTGATGTGGACGACCTTTGGCTCCAACAAGACGGTGCTACATGCCATGTCTAAAGGTTGGATATCACTCGATCTAGGCGGCCAACTCACCTATCCAAAAGGTGAAATTACTTGGTTTTTGAAATGACCCTCATTGTTTGAGCAGCTGTATAGCAAGTGGCACAGTCCTGTTGTCGTCAAGATTACGGGCTTCAATTTGAGGTACCATAATCATCGATATCATGGCGCGACAGCGAGCACCATTCACGGTTACGTTTCGGTCATCATCATTTTTGAAAAAATATGCACCGATTATTCCACCAGCTTATAAACCGCACCAAACCGTGGTTTTCTCTGGGTATAATGGCACCTCTTGAACCTCATCTTGATGCTCTTCAGCCCAAACGCGGCATTTTTGTTTATTAGCTTTGCCGTTGAGCCAGAAATGGGCCTCATCGTTGGACAAAATTTTGGTCGAAAACAGCGGATCCCGTTTCTTATCCAACGCTCATTTCCATAATACAGTTGCCAACATTTGAAGGTAATGATTTTCAAAAAATAAGTGCAATGATATGTCCTTTCAAATTACCAATAAAGATTCCTCACTTGATTTGAATTTTTATATTTTTTTTTGTTCTGAAAAAATACCTCTAGATGGATGACCCATTATTTATATATATGACAAAACCACTCAGCCAGAAATGAGCTTCATCGCTGAAGATGATTATTACGGCCGAAAATTGGAGTAAGCGCTCTAAAAATTGCGACCACCGACTCAAAATTTCGGTAGTAATTTTTAATAATTTCCGAACTTTACTCGTAAGTGACCTTTACCTCGATGAAAATGCTGATTTCGACCAACGTTTTGACACTGAAAGATCATTATTAATGTTTGAGGGTGCGCTGACATGAAGATACGAAATTGTTATGCCCCCTATTGGAAAATTTTGTACAAAAATACACCACCTGCAAATTGTATAGTATACTATTTTTTAAAGACTGGTATTCTTCCTACCTAACAAAAAACCCTTTTATCAATAACTATTTGTTGGCCAATTTTCTTCTACACAAATTTACAAAAATTACGTTTTTTTTCTAAAAAAAACATAAAATACTTGTTTTCAGCAGCACACCACGCCCACAATTATTAATATTTTTATCTAATTTAAGGTTGCATTAGTTTTTTATGTTTGCTATTAAGTAACATTAAAATTTTAGAAATCAGTGATGCCAAAAATGTGGACTTTTGGCCAGAAAAATTAAATTCTGAGCCACCGTGCGATGTTAAACTTAGTACTGTTCCTTTACATCTTTTAAGCAGCTAGTAAACATAATTTTTTTATATGGAGTTTTTGACACATTTTTATAAAAAACATTGAACGAAGTACCAGCCTAAATACAGAAACGAAAATAATTTTTTTTTTATATGAGTTGTTTTTTTGTTTTGTATGAATTCTAAGCGACTTTTACTTAAAAAGGCTTTTTATTCAACTTTTCAAATTTCTCAACGTTAACCCTTCATGTCATGTACGAGATAAAAAATCCGACGTTGACAATTTTTTAGATTTTTTAACCCGGATTTAAAATCATTTTATTTGTGCAATAGTCCCTCCCACAAAACATTGAAAACGGATATCTATAAAAGTTGTCTTTGAAAAAACCTTAATATATTTAACAAATCTCAGCAAGTGGAAACAAACATTTTTCTTAAATTATATATCTGTGAAATGTATTAGATTAATCGGGACGGCGCGAACGCCATTCCCGGCTAACAAAAATTACACGCACGAGTTATTCACATTAGGAATAATCGCGGAGGTCAACTCAATCGTAAGTGCAATGATCGAGCCTCACTCCGGGGGAACCGCCTTCATGATCACGGTAACCCCTACGCCAGGTAAGTATGCTTTTCTCCGCTCAACAGAAACTTCTTATGGCACATCTACTTGCAAATGAATGGGAATTACTAAGAATACAAGAAAATGTATGCATAAAATGTAACACTGAAGGGAAATGTATCTGGTGGAATAAAATACACATAGAAATCTTTTTTCAGGGAGGAAGAAATACGCAAGACCGAACATTAAATGTTGGCTCTGTATTTCAATGCATGTCTGTTTGTGTGTGGTGCATACATACATACATACATTCCCGTCGATGAACAAAGAGTGCCAAGAAATGTATCTACGAGAACGCTGAGTTTATTTCCATCTGGCTGTGTGTTTAACCCCTTTGAAGTATTGGTCATGCGTACGCAGTAATTGAGTGTAAGTATCTAAAACTGTACATGAGGTTTGGTCGACTATGGCATTCACTTCATAGCCTGTTATCCGAAGATTGTGTGCAGCATTCTTTACACATAATTGATAAAAGTTCTAAACGTTACAAACAGAATGTTGTAGTTAATATGTCATTGTTGAGCTACTTCGTATGGATATGCACGAGTATTTTAAAACATGTTTCGGTTTCTTCTTTTGTGTTTATGCTTTGCTGTGTGGTTTTTGTCGGCGCTCATAAGGGTCACACTTAATTAAAAGCGTTTATTTTATAAACTACAGAATGTCGGAAAATAACTTTGAAATCCAGATTGTAAATGTAATGAAAGTGGATGTTTTACATTTAGGTTGGGTAGAGGGAATTGTATTAATGGCAAATAAATGCTATACTATGTCAACTGCGTCCTTACGATAGTAAACCTTTAATTTTTAGTAGCCTAGGTTTGCCTAATTAAAATCAATGAAAAAACAAGTAAAAACGTCGTTAGGGCCAAACCTTATACGCCCTACACCGTCCCTGCACAAAAAAGGTCCCGTTTTTGGGCCCTCCCTTATTTAGAAAAAACTTCAAAATTACTCCTTGCTTGGATTGGTAGCAAAATTTAATTGTATATTGCCCGTTTTGATCATGCGGGACGTTTTTTTGGCCAAAATGCGCAGCAACGGTGCCTTTTTTTTAAGAAATTTACTGCGGTACCAATTTTACCCATTGTCTGTCCACAAAAATTTTGATTTATAAAGCAAATAATGAAAAAAGGTACCTTAGTAACGAGGCACCATTAGTACCGAGGTACTTTTAGTACCGTGGTATCTTTAGTACCGATGTTCATATAGTCCCTACGCGGGAAACTTTCTCCCCTGGGCCAATTTAGCCCATTTACAATCCCAAATAGTTTGTTACAATAAACCGTCATCATGCAATATTTCAGGATCCGTTTGACCGTTATCGTGCTTCATCATCTTAGAACAACGATAAATAATATATGTGACCCGGCCTATGGAAAGGTGGCTTATGACTCATCTTTAACTTTGGCTTATAATTCATGCTTTAACTTTGACTTATCTTTAACAGCAGTTTCTCGCAATTTCTTTTTTGAGTCATAAGCTACATTTTCATAGGCCGGGTCACATATACTCTTTAGGGTCTTCGATAAATAATTCGTGGTGTTGCAAACAGAATGGCTAATTTTAGTAAACCATCCACTCTTCGGTGGACAGTATAATTAAAAGGAATAGGGAAAAACACTATAGCTTTTTTAGTGATTTTTTTAAATCTCGCTACGCGAAAGGTTTACATAACAAACATACATTCAAAATTTGTAAAAGATCTCACTTCTTACTATTCTATTCAAAATGTAATGTCCAACTTGGACTCGTGCGAAAATAAAGCCACACCCCTCTTATCTTATCGACTTCCGTGTTAACTAGATAATTCAGAAGTGTAGTGAAGCGGGGTTCCCCCATTAACGGACTATTTGCTAAGGTTTTGAAATTCCAAATAATATAATCCCATTATTCTTTGCGCTATAATTTCCGTTCCAGTATGACATTGGCAGCATTGGGAAATATGGTTGTTGACTTTACCAACCTTATTTTCGGGTGTCTATAGACCTAGGCCTCTATAGGTCAAGGCCTACAATCGTTAAGTTTATTGACATTTCACATTTCTAAGGAAATTTCTCTATTTTGAGTACCCCAATTTCAATAGTTGAAAGGGCCCTAGAACTCGTATAATCGGACCCGAAATAATTTCAGTTCCGAATTCTTATAAGTCCATGACCGAAATCATATATTTTACGGCGGTTTTTAATGCCCTTATGTCCACTGTAAAAGGTGGTCGAGGTTGGGCCGAACTAGTACAATTCTTAAATATGGGTTCATTTTAGATTCGTTAAAAAATTTCACTTTTTATGAATTTCAATGCACATGTCCCCGAAAAGTGGGGCCCAAAGCCAAATGACAACGTCCCTTTATAGGGCAGAAAAAAATTTAAAAAAATAATTTTATTGAAGAAAACAATGTCTTGAACAGGGATTAAACCGGCTCAAGACCTCTTGCTTCTATATTTAAACAGAAGACAAGTTTTTAACAAAATGGCAAAGTGACATTGATTTTCGTGGCTGCAAACTACTTTTATCATGATTTCGGGTCCGTGACAACCCTCTTCAGAAAGCCTTGCTGCAATTGTTGAAAGTAAAACCGAACTCTATAGGGCCAGACTTTCCCCAAACGAATGAGAACTACTGTTGTAAAAGAGGGTTGTCACGGACCCGAAATCATGATAAAAGTAGTGTGCAGCCATGATAAAAGTAGTGTTCAATGTGTAAAAGCAACAGACCGAAATAAAACAAAGGAGCTAAACAAAACAATGTCTATTAAAAAAACTACGAATACATTTATTGTAATAAGGTAATATCTGTCATCCTTTAAATCAAAGAAAAATATACCGATTTTAACATCAATTCCGTTGTTGTTGTATATTCAAGTATGGAGGATTGCGTTCCGAAGTATCATAGTCAGTACTTTGGCCGTTATAAGAGTTTTTCCGAAAGTCACAGCTAAATTTACTCTCCAATTCCAATCATTACCTAATGTTTTCTGTAAATAATAGTTTTACAAATGTAACATCTGTTCAAAATTGTCGATACGAATAAAATAAAAGTCGAAAACTTCGGATATATCAAAACAAGTAAACAAATTAAGTTCGGCCTCGCCAAAGCTTCTTTGTCAAGGGGTGTGGCTTTAGCCTCTTTTCTGTTCATACCAACATCATATATACAAAATATTATAGTCATATCGGTATTAGTTCACGAGATATAGAGTTTCAAAGTTCAGGGTCGTATTAGCGGGGCCAGCCTCTTATCCAATTTTACCATAACATAGTACGAGTATATAATAATTTCCTAGTCATTAATTTTATTCTGTTAATATCTTATAACGATCGCTCTATTACTTTGACCATAAATGTGATTTTTTAATTCACCCACTCTTTCTTCAAGATGTATTTCGATCCATGACAAGATCATGTGTTCCAAATATCATCATCATATCTCTATTAGTCACGAGATATTGTCTTTTTAAGTTCAGAGTTGTTTGGACGGTGCTACGCTTCCTTTTCCAATTTTATTTATCAGCGATCGGTCCATTAGTTTGGCAATACTTATAGATTTTTTAAATGGCGCGTATGCCTTCTATTCCTTAAGGATGTTTTTCGATTTATGCCAATATGTTTCAAATGTCAGCCCTATATCTCCAATAATTATGAGATATCGCGTTTTTAAGTTTAAGATGTTGTCCTTGTGAGCAGAACATTATACTTCTAAGCCCATCTGGTCCATTTTCAATACCAACTATTTCAAATGTTGCTGCGAAATTTCAGCCACCTAGTTTTAATAGTGCGACCTGAAGTTGGCTTTCCACAGACATATAGAACGACTATATGGGGTCTCCGACCAGTATTTTAAAATGCGAAGTGAATATATCATCTTTTCTATGATTGGGGGCTTATCCCTACTGATTTCTACTAATGTTGTTTCTTCTCTTGAATGTGTATTTCTCTACTGATTCCACTCATTTTCAAAAAATGATAGCAAAGTCGTATTGGGCCAGCTTTATTATTATGGAATCTGGCATGCTTTTCACAAAAAGATGGACAGCCAGACAATGGCTTAATGTCTTAGAATACTTATAGATATCCATATTTCGAGGTATTGCAAACGGGATGGTGAAGGGTCTAAAAATCGGCAGACTCAGTTCATAAAGTAAACGTGGGGAAATGCAAAACAGCCATACTTCAACGTTTATTCATAGTTATTCTTCAATCATGGCTTGTTTTCTTCACTAGTGTGCTAGTTATTCGAAAACTTTTTAACTTATTAACTTTTGTGTCAACAAGAAATTACTATTTTCAAAAAAAAATTAAATATTTTTTTTCCACTTCGTGCTTTCAACAGGCAGACGGGCAGGCGTTTTTCACGTTGCTAGTTTTTCAAGAGTTAGCATTTCCTTAGAAGGTATTTTCTGCAATTAAAGGGGGAAAGGGGTAAATGTGGGCTTAAAATTCATTAAATCATGAAATTTTGTAAATATAAACAAAAAAGCGAAAATGTTTAAAACTTAACGTACAGTAAATGAAAAATTAAAAGGAAGAAAATAACTGTTTTACAGCAACGGAAAGCATTATCAGGAGCAACTGACTTTATGGGACTAATACATACGTTAACTCTTTAATACGATTCCAATTACTTAATGTAATCAAAAGAGCCCTACTGCTAAAGTTACAACTCATCATAAAATTCCCTGACTGCAACAAATTTATTGTAGTTTCTGAATGCTTAGACTTGCGTGTACTGTAACGAAACGTATTAAAAATTGTGTTTACTGTATGAAGGGTGTACAACTCGACTCGATTGTTTGTTTCCATAGCTTCATCATACACAGTCGACTACCTACTTTCTTAATACAAAAAATCACCCTTAGCTGCGCATGGTTAAAACCATTCAACGAAAGAAGAGTATTGAACTACCAGTAGCGTAAAAATGTGTTCATTCCTTAGACGTTAAATAATTCCCATTTAGTTCGTTATTCCTGCTGCTTAAGATGTAAGCCGTTAGCTGAGAAAAGCATACTTACCTGGCGTAGGGGTTACCGTGATCATAAAGGCGGTTCCCCCGGAGCGAGGCTCGATCATTGCACTTCCGATTGAGTTGACCTCCGCGATTATTCCTAATGTGAATAACTCGTTCGTGTAATTTTTGTTAGCCGGGAATGGCGTACGCGCCGTCCCGATTTTTCTAATACATTTCACTAATTAACTTACTTGAATCAAGTACTAAGTAACATTAAAATTTGCTCTAGTTTGATAACGCATATGTCGATATTTTCAATTGGTAGCTCAAATTGACTACAACGGCCGATTTTATGCCGTAAAGGTCCTTGAGTGTGATACAAGCATCAGTTAGATCGTAAAAATTAATCCATGTCGGTATTCGTAGCGAAATTTGCTGCGCCTAATGTAAGGGAGTTTAAACTTAAATTTTCGCTGAAATTAAATTACTCGTATATCTAAAATAAAGAACAAGAACGGGGTGTGTCAACTACCATTTTCTTACATGGGCATACAAAGCCAAATTCAAAATATTGAGGAGTACAAAATTTAAACGGTTTCCATGTATTAGGCGGCAATTTATTTATGTTTGAATATGTACTTGTAAATGGTTTATGGTAGTCATGGTCACGAATAGCATTACAGATATTAGATGAATACCAAAAGTTTTTCAAATGATGCATAATAGACCAATTTTAATCCTTTAGAGAGTATTAGAAAAATATTACGACATGCAGAAATTTAAAACGATTGGTAACTGGATTCGAAAGTTATAGTGTGGCCCACCATTGCTGATGGCTAAAATGACGAATGGCGCAAACAATTTATAATCTTAAATGGCGTTTTGATGCGCTACTACGTCAAAAGCCCCTATTACTCTGTAAGGGGTGGGTTAAGCAATTTATCAATTTTCTAATATGGATTTTGTTACCATGAAAATGGTATTATTTTTTTTGTTCAATTTAGTCAAAAATTCATTAGTAATCATAGATTACATGTTCCAAATTTCAGTTATCTACGATCACTCTTTCAAGTTTTGTCTGCTCGTTTCATGAAATCAAAACATTGGAAGCCGTGCTACGAGCTTCTTAAATTGTTTTTTTTTATAATAATAGATATTTGAATTTGTCTAGTTGACCCTTTGTTGTTTGTTTTTCAGTTATTCATAAGTAAAAAACAGATTTTGCTATTTTTATAATTTATTTAATATTAAATATTTACAAATTTAAATTAACAAAAAAACAGATGTTGATGTTTTTATAAAAAAATATTTTTAAATGATGCAAATTATTAATTGATTTTAAATAAATAAAATTATAAAATATCATCAATATTTGTTTTTGTAAGTCTTACAATAACTGAAATAAAAATGGTCTATTTTCTTAAAAAAATATTCAAAAAGTTATATTAATCTAAAAGTATTTACGGTACAACTTTTAAATGGGATCGTTCGAAAACTATATAAGTATATACCACATCTGGTTATAAGAATATACGTGCTCTATCGTGCGTGGAAGATTCAGGTTAAGATGAGCACAATATAGGACCACAGATACAAAAGAATGACAAGCTTAGTACATATTCGTACAAGTTATTTATATTCCATCCTGTGGAAAAGGCGTATAAAAAGAAACTGTGTAACTCGCACGAGTAGTGACTTTTCATAACTTTTATATGTGTTTAGGCGTTTTTAAAGTAGAAATCGATGCTCTGTGTTTTAAATCACGTCATGTTAAGGTTAATGTCGCGAGCGATAAGATGGTATGTGTGACTATCACATATATTTACAGTTCCACCTTCAAATACAGCCAACCGTAAGAGATTAACTTTAAAGATGCAGTGTCGCCTACTGTTCCGAATCAAATATCGCTATGGGTGAAATGTACAAGAAACCGCTACAGATTATGAAGAAAAAACATTGGAAAATCCGTCACGGAACTTATCCGAATAATAAAAATGTTAAACGCTAGAAATTAATTAGCAATGCGGAAAAGTAAAAAAAAAATTATGTTTTTAAGGCAGTGGACTAGCGAATGTTGAAAAACCTAATATTTTTTTCTATTATACATTTGTTGAGCTCTTTTTATAAGGCGATAACAAGTTAAGACCTCAAAAATTTCATACACAATATATGGTATAAAAAAAAATTGTAAAAAAAATACTTTTACAGAATAGTGTTTTCGGTAATAAAAAATCACCACATGTATAGTTAAACCCCAAGTTTTCTGTATCGCAGCCAAGAGGTCGAACGTCTTTGGAGATTTTATCAATTTCTTACAAAAAACGAGGTATTTATATGTTTGTGACATAATGTTGTTTTTCTACTTAAAAATCAAATCTCTAATATAAATCTTCTTATTTCTTAGCTATGAAATTGATTAATTAATGTTGGGCCGAAATCCCGGCGGTACTGCAATACCGGGCCAACCCGCGACAGAAGTGGAGCAAGCCCCTAAACATTCCGTCTATTTCCAAAAATCAGTTTAACATTTGTTGTCCTCCGATGGAGGATCTATCAGATGTTAAGCTGATAAGAACAGATACTACACTTTGATCTTAGCCATAAGGCCGAGAAGCGATAAATATACCATGGCAAACCAAACTACTTAAGTCAGAATGTGCACAAAGTGGATGAGAATTATAAGAAAGGAAAAAATATACCAAAGCTAACGTCACTGTCGCGAAAGAACTAAACGAAGAGTTCTTTTAACTCTTGTAAATGCTATACTACCTGAAGGTAGAGGAACGGTGTATTAAGGGTGATAAGGTATTGTATGTTTGTGTGCAGACATGCTGAGAAAAGTAATCACTTCACATTAAAGAACCTACCGTATGTTTCATAGGCATCAAAAATTGTGCGCTAAAATTACCATCCATAAAAGGATATTATAATATATAAGGATAAGTCAATTTGGAGAAATTCACAAAACCTTTTTCTCAAATATCGGCAGCAAACATTAAAATGTACAAGTTGATAACGGATATAAGAAAGTCCAAAAATATCAAAAGATTATTACTTATATCCGTTTTTTGCATTAAAAATTATAATTAACAGTTATATTTGATTATGGTGCTTTGCAAAAAAAATTTTATATGCGGATTTTTCTTATAAATGATGTACCTATACATACTCGTGTATCCGTTACGTACTGTGCATGTCTTTAAAAGTTTTTTTTTTTTGAAAAAAACTGCATCTGAATTTTTTTGTTTTATCACGCAAAAATAAGAAGCATTAACCGCCAAGATTTGGAAAATCTCCTGCCATTTATAATGAATGGTATCATTCATGTCGTTAAGACAATTAGCGAAATTCTTACTGAGATTTTGTTTAAAGTAATGGATGTAATAAGATGTAATTTTGTATGCCTTGACAAACGAATTCCTGTTAATAACCAAAACCAAATTAATTTTCTTCTAGTCTACGGGCAATTCGTTTTGCTCTGACGAATCAGTTTCATAAACGCAGGTTCTAAATTATTTCAAAACTTTGTGCCTTAACTGAAAGTGGGTCAATTTCTGAAAAAAAAATTGGGTTGAACGGCACGTGGACAACTGTTTTAGGCAATAGTTTATGCACTTACAATTTAATTCTTGTTGCTTTACCCTTTTTTATACTTCTGAAGTCTCTCCTGTCTACATACATTCTTTTATGTTCTTTTATTTTTCTTTTCTTACTGTACACACATTTTGACTCTGTTTGTCGTTCAGTTGCTTCGACTTTTTCGTTCATGTAATTCTCATTCACTTTGTGTACAGTGTGACTGTGACCACTTGTTGTTCTTGTGAGCGGAATATTTTTACCTCTAAGCCTATTTGGTCCAGTTTCAAAATCAACTGTTTCAGTCCATCAACATATGTTTGTGCGAAGTTTCAGCCACCTAGCTTTAATAGTGCGACCTGTAGTTTACTTTCCACATATAGACATATATACCGAAGTTTCAGAATATATATACTTTATGGGGTCTCCGACCAGTATTTCAAAATGACAAAGTGAATATACTCGTACCATCTATTCTATGATGGAGGGCTTAACTCTACCGATTTCTACTGATGTTGTTTCTGCTTTTGAATGTGAAAAATTTGTATTTCTTTGTATTTCCGCAAAAAGAAAGACTGCCAGACAATGGCTTAGTGTCTTACAATAGATATCTTTATTTCGAGGTGTTGCAAACGGAATGGTGAAGGGTTTAAAAATCGGCGCACTCAGTTCATAAATTAAACGTGGGGAAATGCAAATCAGCCATACTTTAACGTTTATTCGTAGATATTCTTCAATTATGACTTGTTTTCGAAAACCTTTTAAGTTTTTAAATTTTGTGTCAACAAGAAACGACTATTTTCAAGCAATATATTTTAAATATTTTTTGTCCACTTTGTGCTTTTAACAGGCAGACGGATAGGCGTTTTTCACGTTGCTAGTTTTTAAAGAGTTAACATTTCCTTAGAAGGTATTTTCAGAAATTAAAGGGGGGAAAGGGGTAAATGTGTGCTTAAATTCATTAAATCATGAAATTTTGTAAATATATACAAAAAAGCGAAAACGTTTAAAGCTAAACGTAAAGTAAATGAAAAATTAAAAAGAAGAAAGTAACTGTTTTACAGCAACGGTAAGCATTATCAGGAGCAACTGACTTAATGAGACTAATACATACATATGTTAATTCTTTAATTCGATTCCAATTACTTAATATAATTAAAAGAGCCCTACTGCTATTAAGTTACAACTCATCATATAATTCCCTGACTGCAACAAATTTATTGTAGTTTCTGAATGCCTAGACTTACGTGTACTGCATCGAAACGTATTAAAAATTGTGTTGACTGTTTGTTTGATTCCATAGCTTCTTCATACACAGTCGACTACCTACTTTCTTAATACAACAAATCACCCTTAGCTGCGCATGGTTAAAACCATTCAACGAAAGAAGAGTAGTGAATCTACCAGTAACGTAAAAATGTGTTCATTCCTTAGACGTTAAATAATTCCCATTTAGTTCGTTATTCCTGCTGCTTAAGATGTTAGCCGTGAGCTGAGAAAAGCATACTTACCTGGCGTAGGGGTTACCGTGATCATAAAGGCGGTTCCCCCGGAGCGAGGCTCGATCATTGCACTTCCGATTGAGTTGACCTCCGCGATTATTCCTAATGTGAATAACTCGTTCGTGTAATTTTTGTTAGCCGGGAATGGCGTACGCGCCGTCCCGAATTTTCTAATACATTTCACTAATTACTTTTTTAAATCCAGTACTAAGTAACATTAAAATTTGCTCTAGTTTGAGTACGCATATGTCGATATTTTTAATTGGAAGCTCAAGTTGACTACAACGGCCGCTTTTATGCCGCAAAGGTCCTTGAGTGTGATACAAGCTACAGTTAAATCGTAAAAATTAGTCTATGTTTGTATTCGTAGCGAAGTTTGCTTAATATTTTGTACCCACGTGTGTGTCTAGGCTTACAATTGGTAGCTGCTTTGAGGTCATTAAAAAATAAAAATAATAAATGCATGCTTGGAATGTTTGTGATTTTTTAATACGTGAACGCGACAGCGGCCATTATTAAACGAATTCTTTTTGCAATTTAAAAATGTTTTTCCGTCAGTTATTTAAATGATTTCCTGAAAATCTCTTTTTTTTTTGTAGCAGCCAGTGTTGCCTCTGACAAAGATATTTTCCTACAAAATATTATCAAAAATCCTACCAAATTAAATTAAAACCTTCCAAAAATTGTGAATCCATTTTACAAATTTAACAGGGTGTAACGGAAAATTATAAGCTAGTTTTATGGCAAATGTTTGTAACTACCAAAAATATTAGAGCTTTGAGTATGACAATCGACACAGAATGATCAGCTAATTGGATTAAACGATATCTATCGATGCCGCCCGCCTACGGCCCTTTTAGAGATTCTGATAAAACGACCGACTTATATTAAATTTGGCAGAAATATACAGCTCCCACACATTTGTTCAATAGCGGTCTTTTGCTTTAAAAGCCACAAATTAATCCAATCTTAATGAAATTATGAAATATTGTTAACGATCGATCAGTAACCTTCTCAGAAGATAATGAGATATAGCGGTTGACTGCTATATAACAACTATAAATTATTTTTTCGATTAAATTTGATATAGTATATTACGAGGGACCAACAACCAGTCCTAGGCTATTATACTTAGTAGGGACATAAATACTTTTACACACGTTTTATGCTGTAAAAAAATCGAAATGTCCGCCTTTTGCCTTTACACACGCCTTAAGTCGCACTGGTCAATCGTCAATAGCTGCACGAACCACGTCCATTGGAAAATTGGCCCCAGCTCGAACCAAAGCAGTCTTAAGAGATCCAATGTTGGGGTATCTTTTGTGACAAACCTTGTCCTCTAAAACCGTCCACAATTTGTAATCCAATGGGTTCAAATCTGGACTGCCTGAGGGCTATTATTCAGAGGAAATGAACGCTGGTTTCGAAGCCAGGCCTGGGACATTTTAGCCTTATTAGCCGGCGCAGAATCCTGCTGGAAAGTCCATGGCTGGTTTTGGAACAGGGAATTGTTAAGAGGCTTCGCAACAGCTTCCAAAACGGTTTCTTGGTAAACTTTGGCCGATGTTTTGACTACTTGTTTGCAGAAATGCAGGTCAGTTACCCCATCGTAAGAGACACCCCACCAAACCATGACTGAAGCTGGGTGATGACCCTTTTCCACCCTTGGGATCAGTTCAGATGCTTCCTTAGATGACCGCGCATACACTCTATCATTTTGCTTGTTAAATTTTCCTGAACGGTAAAAATTTTTTCATCGGTGTACAAAATTTTTCTGTGCAAGTTATCAGCGTGCTTCACCAATAGACGTTTGCATTTTTCAAACCTATTTTTTTAAAGCTGCAGTCAATAAATGTCCGGTACGTCGTATGAAAGCCCCCAAGTCCCAAGTATTTTTTAATGATTCGACTCATGGACTCTTGCGTGATATTCATCTCACTGGCCATGCTTTTCTGATTTCGAAGCGGATTTCTGCGAATTCTTGTTTTAACGGCTTTGATGACGTGCGGTGTTCGAACAGAGCGTGGCCGGCCCGACCTGTGGCGGTATTTTACATCTCCAGTCTCCTCAAACAGTTTTATGCATCGGTAGACAAAGATGCGGCTAATCCCTAGTGGCCGGAGCGTTTTAAAATTAACGCTCTTCATTTCACACTTGAAAAGCGCTATTACATCGATACGGTTCTCATTATCTGAACACTCCATGATGAAATTTGAAACAATTTTAAAATCTCGTTACAGACTAACGCTATTGAGGTTAGCTTTCAAAACCCATATGACATTAACGGGGTTTCTTCAGTTTTACTATTGAAATGGGTGTGTTCAATGTTGTAACAGCATTTATGTCCCTACTAAGTATTATAGCCCCCCTTTAAACACGGAAATAAGGATA
Organism: Hydrotaea diabolus; assembly: GCA_963513945.1. Taxonomy (NCBI): domain Eukaryota; kingdom Metazoa; phylum Arthropoda; class Insecta; order Diptera; family Muscidae; genus Hydrotaea; species Hydrotaea diabolus. The sequence goes on from OY740719.1 coordinate 179,341,594, forward strand.
GCAAAATGTTTAAAAATCAAAATTTATTTGTATTCATTTGGCTTAATTTGATGCTTACCCTGGGGGCTGAAAAATCGGTAGTACGTCGGACTTATTATCAGTTTATGTTATGTTAGCCGTTTTTATGCTTTCATAAAGGTACCAATAACACATTTAGCATCCCAATAACTCTCGGCATACGTTCATTACTTTACAAATTTAATTTATGTCAATGCAAATTGATCGCAAAACCTACCAAAATACCACTGATTCTACCAAATGAAAGAAAAGCCTAACAAATTTGGTCGGAAAAGTCCAAAACGTTAAAGCTGGTAGCAGCCATAATATCCTCAGGTCGAACTTTTGGTTAGGCGTTAGAAATGACAACAATTTTACGAAATTTATACTTTTATAGGAAGCTTATACATTATTAAAAGTGATATTTTTAACTTTAACAGTATTTAACAAAAATATGAAATTTTTTATGTCTCCAATTTTTTACTGAAAGTTATGACATGTGTTCTGAATCAGATAAGATTCAATTTAGCTGATACTACCTGCTAATGAAGTTCTTATGCACTTTTGAGTGCACAAACACAACAAAACAACAAAAATATTGCGCTTATATGTCAGTCACTTGAAAGAGAATGCCAACAATTTTATTTTGTGAATGTTTTATGATAATTGTGTATGCTTAATACAGAATTTTTACTTCACAAACTTCAACAATTGTCATTGTCAAAAAATTAAAATTACTACGGGTAAAAATTAGCAGCATAACTCTTCCTCCTTTATTGTACCATGTTCCTGATATAATTAATACTCCTATCAAATCTTTGATGACAATGAGTAAAGAATCATCATATGGTCGAACCACACATAGATTCAGTTTATATTTACTTCATATGTTTAGAGATTAGGAAAATTGTGAACCGATCGGAGTATTTTCGGTGAGTAAAAGAACGTTGATAGCGTTTTCTTATAGAAATTGATATTTGTCTAGTTGACCCTTTGTTGTTTATTTTTCAGTTATTGTTAGGCTTAAGGTCATAAGTAAAAAACTAATGTTGCTATTTTTACAATTTATTTAATATTAAATATTTAAAAATTTATATTAATAAAAAACAGATGTCGATGTTTTTATAACTAATTAATTTTTAAATAATACAAATTTTTAATTAATTTCAAATAATCAAAATTAAATAAATTGTAAAATATCATCAACATCTGTTTTTGCAAGCCTTACAATAACTGAAATTAAAATTGGCTATTTTTTAAAAAAATATGTATGTACAAACATTTTTTTTAATCTAGAAGTAGAAGTGCCTAGAAAGTGTAACTTATCAACTTTTACCTCATTTGTATAACTTTTAAATGGCAAAATTATGTATACCACATCTGGATAATCAAAAGGTGCGTGCTCTATCGCTTAGACGCTATCGTGGGTGCAAGATACAGGTTATGAGAAGGACAATATAGAACCGCAGATACAACGAATTGGCAAGTTTAGTATATATTCCATCCTGTGGAGAAGGCGTATAAAACGAAACTGTTTAACTCGCATGAGTAAGTACACTTTTTATAACTTTTAAATGTTGTTAGGCGTTACGTCACGTCGTGGTAAGGTTGATACCGTGTGCGTTAAAATTATATGTGCGACGACTATCTCATACATTTACAGTGCCACCTCAAAATACCGCCAACCATAAGAGATTAACATTAAAGAGACAGTTTCGCCAACTGTTCCGCAGCAAAAATCGCTATGGATGAAATGTACAAAACACTGCTACAAATCTTGATGAAAAAACATTTGAACTTATCCGAAAAATAAAAATGTAAAACGCTAGAAATTATTTAGCAATGTGGAAAAATTAAAAAGAAAATAATTTTTTTTTAATATTTTTAAGGCAGTGGACTAGCGATTGTACGAAAACCTTATATTTTTTTCTATAAGTATTAAAAATTTGTTGAGTTATTGTTATAAGGCGATAACAAGGTAAGACCTCAAAAATGTTATACACAATTGGTATAACAAAAAATTTCAAAAAATACTATTACAAAATAGTGTTTTCGGTGATGAAAAAACACCACATGTATGGTAAAACCACTAAGTTTGTGTTCATCGCTGCCAAGAGGTTGGAGATTTTTATCAATTCCATACCAAAAACGAGGTACATATTTAAATGTTTTTGCCATATGGACTTTGTTTCTCTACTTAAAAATCAGACTACTTATAAAATCTACTTATTTCTTAACATTGAAATTGATTAATTAATGTTGGGCCGAAATCCCGGCGGTACTGCAATACCGGGCCAACCCGCGACAGAAGTGGAGCAAGCCCCTATACATTCCGTCTATTTCCAAAAATCAGTTTAACATTTGTTGTCCTCCGATGGAGGATCTATCAGATGTTAAGCTGATAAGAACAGATACTACACTTTGATCTTAGCCATAAGGCCGAGAAGCGATAACTATTCCACAGCAAACCAAACTACTTAAGTCAGAATGTTCACAAAGCGAATGAGAATTATAAGAAAGAAAACACAGCAGCAAATCAAACGTCACTTTAACGAAAGATCTAAACGAAAATGGAGTTCTTTTAAATCTTGTAAAAGGCAATGCTTTACTACCTGTAGGTAGAGGAATGTATTATTAAGGGTGATAAGGAATTGAGTGTTTGTGTGCGGACATGCTGAGAAATGTAAATCACTGCACATTAAAGTACCTACCGTGTGTTTCTTAGGCATGGAAAATTGTGCACTAAAATTACCATCCATTAAAGGAGGACATAATAAAATATAAGGATTATCAATTGTGAGAAATTTACATAACCTTTTCCCAAATATCGGCAGTCAACATTAAAATGTAAAAGTTGATAACGGATATCAGAAAGTCAAGAAATACTAACATATATCCGTTTTTGTTTCATATTAGAAAGTATTACTAAAAAATTATATTTAATTATACTTAGTGTTTTGCAAATATTTCATATATGCGAATTTTTCTTATAAAGATTTTCTGAAAAAAAAATTGCGTCTGAAATTTTAATTGTTATAAGTACGAGTATATCACGCAAAAATTAAAAGCATTTACTGCCAAGATTGGGAAAACTCTACTGCTATTTAAAAATGAATGGGATCATTCGTGTCGTTGAGGCAATTAGCGAAATTCTTACTGCGATTTTGGTTAAACTAATGGATGTAATAATAAGATGTAATTTTGTATGTCTTGACAAACGAATTCCTGTTGATAACCAAATTAATTTTCTTCGAGTCTACGGGCAATTCGTTTTGCTCTGTCGAATCAGTTTTATAAACTCAGGTTGTAAATTATTTCAAAACCTTGTGCGTTAACTGAAAGTAGATCAATTTCTAAAAAAAAATTCGAGTTGAACGACATGTGGACAACTGTTTAAGGCAATAGTTTATGCACTTTATGGTAATTCCTTTACAATGTCTACAATTTCTACTTGTTTTCTAGTTATTCGAAAACTTTTTAACTTTTCTATTTTTGTGTCAGCAAGAAACGACTATTTTTAAAAAAATTAAATATTTTTTGTCTACTGTTCCTAAAATACCGTTTCAGACTACAAATTTTCAAGTTATAGTCAAAGTAATACATAATATATAAACGGCAATTTAAAAAATTGGCCGATAGCATTCGAAGCTATAAGTAGTTATTATAATTTAAATTGCAATAAATGTGGAAATAAATAAATAAAAAAAATCGCTTAAAAAAGTTTAATTTATCATATTTGTTTAGTTCATGTCGCCAAAATACACCAGACAATATTATAAACATCTCTTGTACAAAAAATATGTGTTATTTAGGTTATATAGTGAAGTCTCTTTTATAGGGTGTTTTTTTCAATCTGGCTGTCACTGGATTTATATAGAAGACTTACTTCATAACAACGTTTGCAAATTGTGGAAATTTATTACCAAAACGCGACGGCCACCGATCCTAATTTGTACAAAAAAAATTGTTTAGCGATAAAGCTCACTTTTGGTTGAATGGGTGCGTTAATAGCTAAAATTGTCGCATTTGGAGTAATAAAAATCCACAAGCCATTGTTGAGACTCCGTAACTTCCTAAAAAAGTCACTGTTTGTGTGTTGTGTGCTCTATGGGCAGAGGGAATCAATGATACCGGCAATAACTTTACAGTTCATGGGGAACGCTATAGAGCCGTGATTAATGATTTTTTTGTGCCTTAATTGGAGGATGTTGATGTGGACGACCTTTGGTTCCAACAAGGCGGCACTACATGCTATACCGCCAACGAAACAATTAATTTATTGAAGGAAACTTTTGGTGAGAGCATTTTCTCGCTTCGTGGGCCTTTGGCGTGGCTTTTAAGATCGTGTGATTAAACACCGCTGGACTAGTTTTTTGTGGGGTTATGTAAAATCGCTTGGATCGTTTTTGCTGACATACGGCCGCAAATGGTGCGAAAAGTGGTCGAAAATCGGGGCCTCGGGGCTGGTATTTATTCGAGCCAGCCGAGGCGGCCACTTGCATGAAATCATTTTGAAAACATATCGGCAAGCCCATATCTTTATAATAAAGCTAAATTATTGGCCATAACATTAAATGATATGCATTTTATTTCCTCTTGAAAATCATGCGTTTAAAAAAACACCCTTCTAAAAGACACAGATCTGGTAAGTTAACAGACTCAAGCTTTCAATAGACAGGCGGACACGGCTAGCATGCCGAAAGTTAGATTTTCCTAAGAAAGTATTTTCAGAAATTTAGGGAGTAAAAACAGAATAAATGTTTGCTTAAAAATCATTAAATCATGAAATTTTGTGATCCATCTAGAGGTATTTTTTTAAAAATAAAAGAAAATACTAAAATTCAAATCAAGCGTGGAATCTTTTTTATTCATTCCAAAGAAATTTTATGCCATTTATATTTTGAATATAATTTCCTTCACATGTTGGCCGCAACTACGTCCATTCTGAGAGTGCAATTTTGGATGACTCACTCAGGCATTTCGACCGGTATGGCGTGAATGACACTTGTAATTTTGGCTTTCAAGACCTGAATCATAGACGGTTTGTCAGCATTGACTTTCGACTTCCCGTAGCTCTAAAGAAAAAATCTAAAGGTGTGCTATCACACGATCTAGGCGGCCAATTCACCGGTCCAAAATGTGAAATTAGCTGCTCTTCGAAATTACCTCTCACTAGATCCATTGTTTGACCAGCTGCATGGCAAGTGGCAGTCCTGTTGAAACAAAATGTCATCAAAAATACGGTAAAAAGGCCGATATGATAGTGCAATAGTGAGCACCATTGAAAGTTACGTTTCGACCATCATCATTTTTGAAAAAAATATGGACCGGTAATGCCACCAGCCCATAAACCGCACAAAACCGTGCTTTCTCTGGATATAACGACACCTCTATAACCTCTTCTGGTTCCTCTTCAGCCCAAATGCGGCAATTTTGTTTATTGACGATGCCGTTGCGCCAGAAATGGGCCTCATCACCGAACACAATTTAAGTCGAAAACAGCAGATCTTCTTGTTTTTCGCCGAAGGCTCATTTCCATATTACAGTTGCCAACATTTGAAGGAAATTATATTCAAAAATAAATGGCATAACATTTCCTTCGAATATTCCCACTTGATTTGAATTTTAGTATTTTTTTATTTTGAAAAAATACCTCTTGATGGATCACCCTTTATAAGTAAAACAAGCGAAACAGTTTAAAACCAAACAGAAATTATATGAAAGCCAAAAATGGAGAAAGTGATTCGAATCTGTTTCACAGCAACGGAAGGCAATATGAGGAGCAACTGCGCTAAATGGGACAAATATATAGTCAAACTCTTTAATACGATTGTAATGTAAAAGTTAACGTAATTAAAAGAACCCTCCTGCTATTTAGTTACAATTCGTCATATAATTCCCTGACTGCAACAAAATTTATCGTGGTTTCTAAATGCTTAGACTTGCGTGTACTTTAACGAAAGGTATTAAAAATTGTGTTTACTGTATGAAGGGTGTACAACTCGACTCGATTGTTTGTTTCCATAGCTTCTTCATACATATTCGACTACCTACTTTCTTAATACAACAAATCACCCTTAGCTGCGCATGGTTAAAACCATTCAAAGAAAGAAGAGTAGTGATTCTACCAGTAACGTAAAAATGTGTTCATTCCTTAGACGTTAAATAATTCCCATTTTGTTCGTTATTCCTGCTGCTTAAGATGTTAGCCGTGAGCTGAGAAAAGCATACTTACCTGGCGTAGGGGTTACCGTGATCATAAAGGCGGTTCCCCCGGAGCGAGGCTCGATCATTGCACTTCCGATTGAGTTGACCTCCGCGATTATTCCTAATGTGAATAATGCATTAAACACATAGACGACAGCAAGCAGCGAGCGACAACCTGTCAAAATTAAAACACACACGTTTATATGAAAATGATTACTTTGACGGCGTCACAGCAGCACGACGGCACAGCAGCCGTTGCTGTTGTCGCCAATATAAACTAATTTCTATTTTGAAAGGCGACAATATCAGATACAGTGTTGGTAATGCACTAAAGTAGTTGTAATAATTTAGAGATTAAAGGCGTTTAACTAAAAACTGAAAATTTGCGTCAAACATTTTGGGATTTATTAAATGTTCAAGGTGTCAAGGTGTTTTTATATATCTTCTTGGTATGCTAAAATATAATTTCGCTATATAAAGATTTCTTGTGAAGCCGGTCTTCGTCCGGGGGTATGCCAAAATATGGCTTCGCCTTTTAAATATTTCCTGCCTCTTTGCAATCTATTCAATCCACTCATTAATAAACAAACTATAATGAAAATAAAACATATAATATATAAATAATATATAAAATACTCTGTTCCGGAATCTTTTTTTCAATGTGCTTCTTATCTGATACTTCGGCTTCACTACTGGGGAAAATACACGAAACATCCGATTGCTGCATAGTGAGTGAGCTATGTCTGGTTTTACACGGACAATTATAATTGTCACGATTGTTGAGTTGGTTGGAGAGAGAGGTAAGAAGTATGGGACGGGGAACAATGGCGACAATTATAATTGTCCGTGTAAAACCAGACTATGTATTTTGCAACGAAACTGTCAATCTGATGTACGGTCTATTTCCTATGAAGGGTGCACACGATTACAATAAATTATTATTTAGAACATAAATCGTTTGTTTGTGTGCCTCATAAACGTCATATTGGCATCACTGAAAAATACATTGCTCAACAATATCAGCTGTTTACGCTGCTGCTGCCGTTCTCAAAATATTTTAAAAGGTGGCAGCACAACGACAAATGTCGCCAACGACATTTGAAGTCAGTCGTCGTGCTGCTTGCTGTCGTCTATGTGTTTAAAGCATAACTCGTTCGTGTAATTTTTGTTAGCCGGGAATGGCGTACGCGCCGTCCCGATTTTTCTAATACATTTCACTAATTAACTTACTTGAATCAAGTACTAAGTAACATTAAAATTTGCTCTAGATTGAGTACGCATATGTCGATATTTTCAATTGGTAGCTCAAATTGACTACAACGGCCGCTTTTATGCCGCAAAGGTCCTTGAGTGTGGTAGAAGCCTCAGTTAGATCGTAAAAAATAATCCATGTTGATATTCGTAGCGAAATTTGCTGCGCCTAATGTAAGGGAGTTTAAACTTAAATTTTCGCTGAAATTAAAATACTCGTATATCTAAAATAAAGAGCTAGAACGGGGAGTGTCAACCATATTCTTACATGGGCATACAAAGCCAAATTCAAAATATTGAGGAGTACAAAATTTAAACGGTTTCCATGTATTAGGCGGCAATTTATTTATGTTTGAATATGTACTTGTAAATGGTTTATGGTAATCATGGTTTCGAACAAGGTGGTACGAATAGCATTACAGATATTACATGAATACCAAAAGTTTTTCAAATGATACATTTGTATGGAAGGTATCAGAAGGGGTGTTGCATAATAGACCAATTTTAATCCTTTAGAGAGTACTAGAAAAATATTACATGTTGAATTTTAAAACAATTGGTAACTGGATTCGAAAGTTATAGTGTGGCCCACCATTGCTGAGGGACAGACGGACATGGCTAAAATGACGAATGGCGCAAAAAAATCCTAATCTTAAATGGTGTTTTGATGCGCTACTACGTCAAAAGTCCATATTACTCTGTAAGGTGTGGGTTAAGCAATTTATCGATTTTATAATATGGATTTTGTTACCATGAAAATGGTATAATTTTTTTATTCAATTTAGTCAAAAATGCGTTAGTAATCATAGATTACATGTTCCAAATTTCAGTTACCTACGATCACTCTTTCTAGTTTTGTCTGCTCGTTTCATGAAATCAAAACATTGGAAGCCGTGCTACGAGCTTCTTAAATTGTTTTTTTTATAAAAAATGGATATTTGAATTTGTCTAGTTGACCCTTTGTTGTTTATTTTTCAGTTATTCGCAAGTAAAAAACAGATGTTGCTATTTTTATAATTTATTTAATATTAACTACTTAACAATTTAAATTAATAAAAAACAGATGTTGATGTTTTTATAAAAAACATATTTTTAAATGATGCAAATTTTTAACTGATTTTAAATAATTAAAATTATAAAATATCATCAATATTTGTTTTTGTAAGCCTTACAATAACTGAATTAAAAATGGGCTATTTTCTTAAAAAAATATACAAAAATTTATATTAATCTAAAAGTATTTACGGTACAACTTTTAAATGGGATCGTTCGAAAACTATATAAGTATATACCACATCTGGTTATCAGAATATACGTGCTCTATCGTGCGTGGAAGATTCAGGTTAAGAGGTGCACAATATAGGACCACAGATATAAAAGAATGACAAGCTTAGTACATATTCGTACAAGTTGTTTATATTCCATCCTGTGGAAAAGGCGTATAAAAAGAAACTGTGTAACTCGCACGAGTAAGTGAACTTTTCATAACTTTTATATGTGTTTAGGCGTTTTTAAAGTAGAAATCGACGCTCTGTGTTTTTAATCACGTCATGTTAAGGTTAATGTCGCGAGCGATAAGATGATATGTGCGACTATCACATATATTTACAGTTCCACCTTCAAATACAGCCAACCATAAGAGATTAACTTTAAAGAGGCAGTGTCGCCAACTGTTCCTAATCAAAAATCGCTATGGGTGAAATGTACAAGAAACCGCTACAGATTATGAAGAAAAAACATCCGTCACGGAACTTATCCGAATAATAAAAATGTTAAACGATAGAAATTAATTAGTAATGCGGAAAAGTTAAAAAATATATTTTTTTTTAATATTTTTAAGGCAGTGTTCAAAAACCTAAAATTTTTTCTATCATAAGTTTGTAGTTATTTTTATAAGGCGATAACAAGTTAAGACCTCAAAAATTTTATACGCAATTGGTTGGTATAACAGAAAATTTCAAAGAAATACTTTTAAAAAATAATGTTTTCGGTGATGAAAAAACACCACATGTATGGTAAGTAAAACCACCAAGTTTGTCTTCATCGCTGCCAAGAGGTGGAACGTCTTTGGTGATTTTACCAATTTCTTACCAAAAACGAGGTATTTAAATGTTTTTGACATATGGACTTTGTTTATCTACTTAAAAATCAGACTACTTATAAAATCTATTTTATTTCTTAACATTGAAATTGATTAATCAGATTTGGGCCGAAATCCCGGCGGTACTGCAATACCGGGCCAACCCGCGACAGAAGTGGAGCAAGCCCCTAAACATTCCGTCTATTTCCAAAAATCAGTTTAACATTTGTTGTCCTCCGATGGAGGATCTATCAGATGTTAAGCTGATAAGAACAGATACTACACTTTGATCTTAGCCATAAGGCCGAGAAGCGATAACTATACCATGACAAGCCAAACTACTTAAGTCACAGTTTGCACAAAGTGAATGAGAATTATAAGATAGAAACACTACAGCAAATCTAACGTCACTATAAACGAAAGAACTAAACGAAAATGGAGTTCTTTTAAATTTTGTAAAAGGCAATGCTATACTACCTAAAGGTAGAGGAACGGTGTATTAAGGGTGATAAGGGATTGTATGTTTGTGTGCAGACATGCTGAGAAAAGTAAATCACTTCACATTAAAGTACCTACCGTATGTTTCATAGGCATCAAAAATTGTGCGCTAAAATGACCATCCATTAAAGGATATTATAAAATTTGAGGATAAGTCAATTTGGAGAAATTCACAAAACCATTTTCTCAAATATCGGCAGCAAACATTAAAATGTACAAGTTGATAACGGATATAAGAAAGTCCAGAAATATCGAAAGATTATTGCCTATATCCGTTTTTTGCATTAAAAATTATAATTAACAGTTATATTTGATTATGGTGCTTTGCAAAAAAATTTTATATGCGGATTTTTCCTATAAATGATGTACCTATACATACTCGTGTATCCGTTACGTACTTTACACGTCTTTAAAAGTTTTTTTTTTGAAAAAAAGCTGCATCTGAATTTTTTTGTTTTATCACGCAAAAATAAGAAGCATTAACCGCCAAGATTTGGAAAATCTCCTGCCATTTATAATGAATGGTATCATTCATGTCGTTAAGACAATTAGCGAAATTCTTACTGAGATTTTGTTTAAAGTAATGGATGTAATAAGAAGTAATTTTGTACGCCTTGACAAACGAATTCCTGTTAATAACCAAAACCAAATTAATTTTCTTCTAGTCTACGGGCAATTCGTTTTGCTCTGACGAATCAGTTTCATAAACGCAGGTTCTAAATTATTTCAAAACTTTGTGCCTTAAGTGAAAGTGGGTCAATTTCTGAAAAAAAAATTGTGTTGAACGACATGTGGACAACTGTTTTAGGCATTTATGCACTTACAATTTAATTCTTGTAGCTTTACCCTTATTTTATACTTCTGAAGTCTCTCCTGTCTACATACATTCTTTTATGTTCTTTTATTTTTCTTTTCTTACTGTACACACATTTTGACTCTGTTTGTCGTTCAGTTGCTTCGACTTTTTCGTTCATGTAATTCTCATTCACTTTGTGTACAGTGTGACTGTGACCACTTGTTGTTCTTGTGAGCGGAATATTTTTACCTCTAAGCCTATTTGGTCCAGTTTCAAAATCAACTGTTTCAGTCCATCAACATATGTTTGTGCGAAGTTTCAGCCACCTAGCTTTAATAGTGCGACCTGTAGTTTACTTTCCACATATAGACATATATACCGAAGTTTCAGAATATATATACTTTATGGGGTCTCCGACCAGTATTTCAAAATGACAAAGTGAATATACTCGTACCATCTATTCTATGATGGAGGGCTTAACTCTACCGATTTCTACTGATGTTGTTTCTGCTTTTGAATGTGAAAAATTTGTATTTCTTTGTATTTCCGCAAAAAGAAAGACTGCCAGACAATGGCTTAGTGTCTTACAATAGATATCTTTATTTCGAGGTGTTGCAAACGGAATGGTGAAGGGTTTAAAAATCGGCGCACTCAGTTCATAAATTAAACGTGGGGAAATGCAAATCAGCCATACTTTAACGTTTATTCGTAGATATTCTTCAATTATGACTTGTTTTCGAAAACCTTTTAAGTTTTTAAATTTTGTGTCAACAAGAAACGACTATTTTCAAGCAATATATTTTAAATATTTTTTGTCCACTTTGTGCTTTTAACAGGCAGACGGATAGGCGTTTTTCACGTTGCTAGTTTTTAAAGAGTTAGCATTTCCTTGGAAGGTATTTTCAGAAATTAAAGGGGGAAAAGGGGTAAATGCGTGCTTAAATTCATTAAATCGTGAAATTTTGTAAATATATACAAAAAAGCGAAAACGTTTAAAGCTAAACCTAAAGTAAATGAAAAATTAAAAAGAAGAAAATAACTTTTTTACAGCAACGGAAAGCATTATCAGGAGCAACTGACTTAATGGGACTAATACATAGGTTAACTCTTTAATACGATTCCAATTACTTAATATAATTAAAAGAGCCCTACTGCTATTAAGTTACAACTCATCATATATCATGCTATTAAGTTACAACTCATCATATGACTGCAACAAATTTATTGTAGTTTCTGAATGCCTAGACTTACGTGTACTGCATCGAAACGTATTAAAAATTGTGGTGACTGTTTGTTTGTTTCCATAGCTTCTTCATACACAGTCGACTACCTACAACAAATCACCCTTAGCTGCGCATGGTTAAAACCATTCAACAAAAGAAGATTAGTGAATCTAGCAGTAACGTAAAAATGTGTTCATTCCTTAGACGTTAAATAATTCCCATTTAGTTCGTTATTCCTGCTGCTTAAGATGTTAGCCGTGAGCTGAGAAAAGCATACTTACCTGGCGTAGGGGTTACCGTGATCATAAAGGCGGTTCCCCCGGAGCGAGGCTCGATCATTGCACTTCCGATTGAGTTGACCTCCGCGATTATTCCTAATGTGAATAACTCGTTCGTGTAATTTTTGTTAGCCGGGAATGGCGTACGCGCCGTCCCGATTTTTCTAATACATTTCACTAATTAACTTACTTGAATCAAGTACTAAGTAACATTAAAATTTGCTCTAGTTAGAGTACGCATATGTCGATTTTTTCAATTGGAAGCTCAAGTTGACTACAACGGCCGCTTTTATGCCGCAAAGGTCCTTGAGTGTGATACAAGCTTCAGTTAAATCGAAAAAAATCATGTTTCTAGGCTTACAATTGGTAGCTGCTTCAGCGTTACCGTTGTGCCACTAAAGTAGCAATTTTGCCCCTTTTTTTACGCATTGATACTTTTGTGCCACTTTTTTATTGTGATACTAAATGTGATACATTTTGAATTTTTGTGCCTCTTTTTATACTTTTGTGCCACTTTTTGAAAAACTACATTGATTTTTTTGTGAACGCTCTAGTCACACTACAAAGAATGACATAAAAAAGCGTCGTACGCAGCGATTATGAATTAGGTGGTTTACATCAAGGTTTATAAATACAAGGTTACGCCATCAGCAAAAATTGCCGTTAGGTGACGTAGTTGGTGACAAACATCAAAAAGAAGTGGGTTGCCAGCTCTATGTCTGCCTACTTTTAGTTAACAAAGCTAAGATTTCATGTGAAAAATGTACATATTGCAGTGAGTTGGCAACCCTACAGCTGAAATCACTTTGTCAGATTTGTGAAGAAATAAAACAACAAATCGAAACGTAAACATTAAGTGTGCAGTGGGCAAATGTATGAAAACCAACAGTAAAAAATATGTGAGTATGTGTATAAGTAACATTTTTATTGTTTGATTAGAAACATTTAGTTTGTGTTTTTAATCCATAGAAGTGTGACAAAAATAGGAGAAAAAACAAAATAGTAAAAATGAAGTGTGCAGTGGCCAAATGTTTGGAAAATAATTGCAAATTGATGGCAAAAATAGTCAATTGTCCCACTGTTATGAATACACAAATATTATCAGCTGTTAGCTCGAAATTTTTAGCCAATAGGAACAAAGTTTGCGTGACGTCATTGGTGACAAACGTCAAAAACAGAAAAGGGAAGGGGGCTGGGATGGCGTAACCTTCTATACATAAACCTTGGTTTACATGATATGCACAGCGTTTGTCAATTAGGTGCTTTAAGTGATACTCGCATCTGTCAAAGCTGTTGGCATCTTTTTGTGTCAGGTTAAGAAGAAAATCTTTTTGTGTGTGCGAAAATTAATACGCGGAATTTCTTTTGATTGCTACCACTTTTCTTGTCTGTTTTTTGTTAAAGTTGTTAATATTGCGAAACCAAGCCGGCTACGAAAAAATATATTATATTGTAGACAACCTGTTTCGCGAATGTAATCCCTTATGGATAGGTAAGTACTTTTTTTTTGATAATCATTAAATTTATGAGTTGACTTTTATATCTTATATAGGTTTATAGTGAAAACGAAAAAAAATTCGAACATGAGCCATCTACATCAAAACAGGCGGCGGTTGAAACAGGTTATGACTCCCACTTGCGGGCCAGTAGTTCGGAGTCGGCAGACAACTCTGACTCCCAATCGGGAGAAATTGCCACGGAATTGCAAAAGGCAAAAAATTTCTAGGAGCTATTCCAAGGAGTGGGAGATCCATTACAAATGGATAAGACAGGACGAGGAGACAAAACGTAGAGTTAGAAGATTGGATTCCCAGTGCAGATCTCATTCTAAAGTATAGAAAAGAAGTTACAAACAAGTAACTAAAAATAAATAAATGTGATTTAATATAATTTTTTTTAGTTAAGCACTCAAATTAATTGTTTTTTTTTTTTAAACTAATTCAGTTTTTTAGTTTAGTACATACATATATGTACGCGAATGAATTGTTTTTGTTAACGAAAACTAAAAAATTTGATTTAATTTAGTTATTTTAGTTGAGTATAGACTTATGTACTTAAATGAATTGTTTTGTTTCCTTTTTATATTGTTTTTTTTTAAAAAAAAATAAAAAAATGTGCCACTTTATGTGCCACTTTTTCAAAATAAATGTGCCACTTTTTTTTAAAAAATCCCCTTTTTGTGATACCTTTTGAAATTTTCCAACGGTAACACTGAGCTGCTTTGAGGTCATTAAAAAATAAAAATAATAAATGCATGCTTGGAATGTTAGTGATTTTTTAATACGTGAACGCGACAGCGGCCATTATTAAACGAATTCTTTTTGCAATTTAAAAATGTTTTTCCGTCAGTTATTTAAATGATTTCCTGAAAATCTCTTTTTTTTTGTAGCAGCCAGTGTTGCCTCTGACAAAGATATTTTCCTACCAAATATTATCAAAAATCCTACCAAATTAAATTAAAACCTACCAAAAATTGTGAAGCCATTTTACAAATTTAGCAGGGTGTAACGGAAAATTATAAGCTAGTTCCATGGCAAATGTTTGTAACTACCAAAAATATTAGAGCTTTGAGTATGACAATCGACACAGAATGATCAGCTAATTGGATTAAACGATATCTATCGATGCCGCCCGCCTACGGTCCTTTTAGAGATGCTGATAAAATGACCGACTTATATTAAATATGGCAGAAATATACAGCTCCCAAACATTTGTTCAATAAGGGTCTTTCGCTTTAAAAGCCACAAATTACATCGAATCTTAATGACATTTTGAAATATTGTTAACGATCGATCAGTAACCTTCTCAGAAGATAATGAGATATAGCGGTTGACTGCTATATAACAACTATAAATTCTTTTTTCGATTAAATTTGGTATAGTATATTACGAAGGACCAACAACCAGTCCTAGGCTATTATACTTAGTAGGGACATAAATACTTTTACACACGTTTTAAGCTGTAAAAAATCGAAATGTCCGCCTTTTGCCTTTACACACGCCTTAAGTCGCACCGGCCAATCGTCAATAGCTGCACGAACCAAGTCCATTGGAAAATTGGCCACAGCTCGAACCAAAGCAGTCTTAAGAGATCCAATGTTGGGGTATCTTTTGTGACACACCTTGTCCTCTTAAACCGTCCACAATTTGTAATCCAATGGGTTCAAATCTGGACTGCCTGAGGGCTATTATTCAGAGGAAATGAACGCTGGTTTCGAAGCCAGGCCTGGGACATTTTAGCCTTATGGGCCGGCGCAGAATCCTGCTGGAAAGTCCTTGGCTGGTTTTGGAACATGGAATTGTTAAGAGGCTTCACAACAGCTTTCAAAAAAGTTTCTTGGTAAACTTTGGCCGATGTTTTGACTACTTGTTCGCTGAAATGCAGGTCAGTGACCCCATCGTAAGAGACACCCCACCAAACCATGACTGAAGCTGGGTAATGACCCTTTTCCACCTCTATCATTTTGTGCAAGTTCTCAGCGTGCTTCACCAAAAGACGTTTGCATTTTTCAATCCTATTTTTTTTAAAGCTGCAGTCAATAAATGTCCGGTACGTCGTTTGAAGTCCCAAGTCTTTTTTAATGATTTGACTCATGGACTTTTGCGTGATATTCATCTCACGGGCAATGATTTTCTGTTTTCGGAGCGAATTCCTGTGAATTCTTGATTTAACGGCTTTGATGACATACGGTGTTCGAACAGAGCGTGGGCGGCCCGACCGGTGGCGGTCGTTTACATCTCCAGTCTCCTCAAACAGTTTTATGCATCGGTAGACGAAGATGCGGCTAATCCCTAGTGGCCGGAGCGTTTTAAAAATAACGCTCTTCATATCACACTTGAAAAGCGCTATTACAGCGATACGGTTCTCATTATCTGAACACTCCATGATGAAATTTGAAACAATTTTAAAATCTCGTTACAGACTAACGCTATTGAGGTTAGCTTTCAAAACCCATATGACATTAACGGGGTTTCTTCAGTTTTACTATTGAAATGGGTGTGTTCAATGTTGTAACAGTATTTATGTCCCTACTAAGTATTATAGCCCCCCCTTTAAACACGGAAATAAGCATAGCAAAATGTTTAAAAATCAAAATTTATTTGTATTCATTTGGCTTAATTTGATGCTTACCCTGGGGGCTGAAAAATCGGTAGTACGTCGGACTTATTATCAGTTTCTGTTATGTTAGCCGTTTTTATGCTTTCATAAAGGTACCAATAACACATTTAGCATTCCAATAATTCTCGGCATACATTCACTACTTTACAAATTTAATAAAATGCAATGCAATCAATGCAAATTGATCGCAAAACCTACCAAAATACCACTTATCCTACCGAATGAAAAAAAGGCATACCAAATTTGGTAGGAAAAGCACAAAACGTTAAAGCCACGATATCCTCAGGTAGAACTTTTGGGTAGGCGTTAAAAATGACAACAATTTTAAGAAATGTATACTTTTATTAAAGTGATATTTTTACTAAAAATGATATTTTTAAGTTTCACAGTATTGAACAAAAATATGAAATTTTGTATGTCTCCAATTTTTTACTGAAAGTTATGACATGTGTTCTGAATCAGATAAGATTCAATTTAGCTGATACTACCTGCTAATGAAGTTCTTATGCACTTTTGAGTGCACAAACACAAAAAACAACAAAAATATTGCGCTTATATGTCAGTCACTTGAAAGAGAATGCCAACAATTTAATTTTGTGAATGTTTGATGATAATGTGTATGCTTAATACAGAATTTTTAATTCATAAACTTCAACAATTGTCATTGTCAAAAAAATTAAAATTACTACGGGAAAAAATCAGCAGCATAACTCTTCCTCCTTTATTGTACCATGATCCTGATATAAATATCAAAATCTATCAAATCTTTGATGACAATGAGTAAAGAATCATCATATGGTCGAACCACACATAGATTGAGTTTATATTTACTTCATATGTTAAGAGATTTGGAAAATTGTGAACCGGTCGGAGTAGTTTCGGTGAGTAAAAGAACGTTGATAGCGTTTTCTTATAGAAATTGATATTTGTCTAGTTGACCCTTTGTTGTTTATTTTTCAGTTATTGTTAGGCTATTGTTAGGCTTAAGGTCAAAGTAAAAAACTGATGTTGCTATTTTTACAATTTATTTAATATTAAATATTTAATAATTTATATTAATAAAAAAACAGATGTCGATGTTTTTATAACTAATTTATTTTTAAATAATATAAATTTTTAATTAATTTCAAATAATCAAAATTAAATAAATTGTAAAATATCATCAACATCTGTTTTTGCAAGCCTTACAATAACTGGAATTAAAATGGGCTATTTTTTAAAAAAAATATACAATAAGTTCTTTTAATCTAGGAGTAGAAGTGCCTAGAAAGTGTAACATATCAACTTTTACCTCATTTGTATAACTTTTGGGAAAATTATGTATACCACATCTGGATAATCAAAAGGTTCGTGCTCTATCGCTTAGACTCTATCGTAGGTAAAGGATACAGGTTAAGAGAAGGACAATATAGGACCGCAGATACAACGAATTGGCAAGTTTAGTATATATTCCATCCTGTGGAGAAGGCGTATAAAACGAAACTGTCTAACTCGCATGAGTAAGTAGACTTTTTATAACTTTTAAATGTTGTTAGGCGTTACGTCACGTCGTGGTAAGGTTGATACCGTGTGCGTTAAAATTATATGTGCGACTACTATCACATACATTTACAGTGCCACCTCAAAATACCGCCAACCATAAGAGATTAACATTAAAGAGACAGTTTCGCCAACTGTTCCGCAGCAAAAATCGCTATGGATGAAATGTACAAAACACCGCTACAAATCTTGAAGAAAAAACATTTGAACTTATCCGAAAAATAAAATGTAAAACGCTAGAAATTATTTAGCAATGTGGAAAAATTAAAAAGAAAATAATTTTTTTTTAATATTTTTAAGGCAGTGGACTAGCGATTGTACGAAAACCTTATATTTTTTTCTATAAGTATTAAAAATTTGTTGAGTTATTGTTATAAGGCGATAACAAGTTAAGACCTCAAAAATGTTATACACAATTGGTATAACAAAAAATTTCAAAAAACTACTTTTACAAATAGAGTTTTCGGTGATGATAAAACCCCACATGCATGGTTTGTCTGCATCGCTGCCAAGAGGTGGAACGTTTTTGGTGATTTTATTAATTTCTTACCAAAAACGAGGTATTTAAATGTTTTTGACATATGGACTTTGTTTATCTACTTAAAAATCACACTAATAAAATCTACTTTATTTCTTTACATTGAAATTGATTAATTAATGTTGGGCCGAAATCCCGGCGGTACTGCAATACCGGGCCAACCCGCGACAGAAGTGGAGCAAGCCCCTAAACATTCCGTCTATTTCCAAAAATCAGTTTAACATTTGTTGTCCTCCGATGGAGGATCTATCAGATGTTAAGCTGATAAGAACAGATACTACACTTTGATCTTAGCCATAAGGCCGAGAAGCGATAACTATACCATGGCAAACCAAACTACTTAAGTCACACTATGCACAAAGCGAATGAGAATTATAAGAAAGAAAACACAGCAGCAAATCAAACGTCACTTTAACGAAAGAACTAAACGAAAATGGAGTTCTTTTGAATCTTGTAAAAGGCAATGCTTTACTACCTGTAGGTAGAGGAATGTAGTATTAAGGGTGATAAGGAATTGAGTGTTTGTGTGCGGACATGCTGAGAAAAGTAAATCACTGTATATTAAAGTCCCTACCGTGTGTTTCAAAGGCATGGAAAATTGTGCACTAAAATTACCATCCATTAAAAGAGGACATAATAAAATATAAGGATTATCAATTGTGAGAAATTTACATAACCTTTTCCTAAATATCGGCAGTGAACATTAAAATGTAAAAGTTGATAACGGATATCAGAAAGTCAAGAAATACTTACGTTTTTGTTTCATATTAGAAAGTATTACTAAAAAATTATATTTAATTATACTTAGTGTTTTGCAAATATTTCATATATGCGAATTTTTCTTATATATGATGTAAAGTTTTAAAAAGATTTTCTGAAAAAAAAAATGCCGTCTGAAATTTTAATTGTTATAAGTACGAGTATATCACGCAAAAATTAGAAGCATTTACTGCCAAGATTGGGAAAAATCTACTGCTATTTAAAAATGAATGGGATCATTCGTGTCGTTGAGGCAATTAGCGAAATTCTTACTGCGATTTTGGTTAAACTAATGGATGTAATAATAAGATTTAATTTTGTATGTCTTGACAAACGAATTCCTGTTGATAACCAAATTAATTTTCTTCGAGTCTACATTCGTTTTGCTCTGGCGAATCAGTTTTATAAACTCAAGTTGTAAATTATTTCAAAACCTTATGCGTTAACTGAAAGTGGACCAATTTCTAAAAAAAAATTCGAGTTGAACGACATGTGGACAACTGTTTAAGGCAATAGTTCATGTACTTACAATTTAATTATTGTTGCTTCGAAGTTATTCCATTTCACAGCCTTTATGGTAGTTCCTTTACAATGTCTACAACCTCTACTTGTTTTCTTCACTAGGGGCTAGTTATTCGAAAACTTTTTAACTTTTCTATTTTTAAAAAAATTAAATATTTGCTGTCTACTGTTCCTAAAATACCGTTTCAGACTACAAATTTTCAAGTTATAGTCAAAGTAATACATAATATATAAACGGAAATTTAAAAAATTGGCCGATAGCCTTCGTAGCTATAAGTAGTACTTAGTTTATTATAATTTAAATTGCAATAAATGTGGAAATAAATAAATAAAAAAAATCGTTTAAAAAAGTTTAACATGTCATATTTTTTTAGCCAAAATACACCAGACAATATTATAAACATCTCTTGTACAAAATAAATGTGTTATTTAGGTTATATAGTGAAGTCCCTTTTATAGGGTGTTTTGTTCAATATGAAATGGTTTGCCATTTCAAAATGAATAGACTAACTCCTGAACAACGTTTGCAAATTGTGGAAATTTATTACTAAACCGCGACGGCCACCGATCCTAATTTTTACAAAAAAAATTGTTTAGCGATGAAGCTCACTTTTGGTTGAATGGATACGTTAATAGCTAAAATTGTCGCATTTGGAGTAATAAAAATCCACAAGCCATTGTTGAGACTCCGTAACTTCCTAAAAAAGTCACTGTTTGTGTGTTGTGTGCTCTATGGGCAGAGGGAATCAATAAAGCCGGCCATCATTTTACAGTCACTGGGGAACGCTAAAGAGCCATGATTAATGACTTTTTATTGCCTGAATTGGAGGATGTTGATGTGGACGACCTTTGGTTCCAACAAGACGGCACTACAAGCTATACCGCCAACGAAACAATTAATTTATTGAAGGAAACTTTTGGTGAGAGCATTTTCTCGCTTCGTGGGCCTTTGGCGTGGCCTTTAAGATCGTGTGATTAAACACCGCTGGACTAGTTTTTTGTGGGGTTATGTAAAATCGCTTGGATCGTTTTTGCTGACATACGGCCGCAAATGGTGCGAAAAGTGGTCGAAAATCGGGGCGTCGGGGCTGGTATTTATTCGAGCCAGCCGAGGCGGCCACTTGCATGAAATCATTTTGAAAACATAACGGCAAACCCATATCTTTATAATAAAGCTAAATTATTGACCATAACATTAAATGATATGCATTTTATTTCCTCTTGCAAACCATACGTCTAAAAAAACACCCTTCTAAAAGACACAGATCTGGTAAGTTAACAGACTCAAGCTTTCAATAGACAGGCGGACACGGCTAGCATGCCGAGAGTTAGAGTTTCCTAAGAAAGTATTTTCAGAAATTTAGGGAGTAAAAACAGGATAAAGGTTTGCTTAAAAATCATTAAATCATGAAATTTTGTGATCCATCTAGAGGTATTTTTTTAAAAATAAAAGAAAATACTAAAATTCAAATCATGTTGGCCGCAACTACGTCCATTCTGAGAGTGCAATTTTGGATGACTCACTCAGGCATTTCGACCGGTATGGCATGAATGACACTTGTAATTTTGGCTCCCAAGACCTGAATCATAGATGGTTTGTCAGCATTGACTTTCGACTTTCCGTAGCTCCAAAGAAAAAATGTAAAGGTGTGCTATCACACGATCTAGGCGGCCAATTCACCGGTCCAAAATGTGAAATTAGCTGCTCTTCGAAATTACCTCTTACTAGATTCATTGTTTGACCAGCTGCATGGCAAGTGACAGTCCTGTTGAAACAAAATGTCGTCAAAAATACGGTAAAAAGTCCGATATGATAGAGCAATAGTGAGCACCATTGAAAGTTACGTTTCGACCATCATCATTTTTGAAAAAATATGGACCGATATTTCCACCAGCCCATAAACCGCACCAAACCGTGCTTTCTCTGGATATAATGACACCTCTTGAACCTCTTCTGGTTCCTCTTCAGCCCAAATACGGCAATTTTGTTTATTGACGTTGCCGTTGCGCCAGAAATGGGCCTCATCACTGAACACAATTTTAGTCGAAAACAGCGGATCTTCTTGTTTTTCGCCGAAGGCTCATTTCCATATTACAGTTGCCAACATTTGAAGTAAATTATATTCAAAAAATAAATGGCATAAAATTTCCTTCGAATGAATAAAAAAGATTCCACACTTGATTTGAATTTTAGTATTTTTTTATTTTGAAAAAATACCTCTTGATGGATCACCCTTTATAAGTAAAACAAGCGAAAAAGTTTAAAACCAAACAGAAATTAAATGAAAGCCAAAAATGGAGAAAGTGATTCGAATCTGTTTCAAAGCAACGGAAGGCAATATGAGGAGCAACTGCGCTAAATGGGACAAATATATAGTCAAACTCTTTAATACGATTGTAATGTAAAAGTTAAGGTAATTAAAAGAACCATCCTGCTATTTAGTTACAAGTCGTCATATAATTCCCTGACTGCAACAAAATTTATCGTGGTTTCTAAATGCTTAGACTTGCGTGTACTTTAACGAAAGGTATTAAAAATTGTGTTTACTGTATGAAGGGTGTACAACTCGACTCGATTGTTTGTTTCCATAGCTTCATCATACACAGTCTACTACCTACTTTCTATGGATGTGTCTTAATACAAAAAATCACCCTTAGCTGCGCATGGTTAAAACCATTCAACGAAAGAAGAGTATTGAACTACCAGTAGCGTAAAAATGTGTTCATTCCTTAGACGTTAAATAATTCCCATTTAGTTCGTTATTCCTGCTGCTTAAGATGTAAGCCGTTAGCTGAGAAAAGCATACTTACCTGGCGTAGGGGTTACCGTGATCATAAAGGCGGTTCCCCCGGAGCGAGGCTCGATCATTGCACTTCCGATTGAGTTGACCTCCGCGATTATTCCTAATGTGAATAACTCGTTCGTGTAATTTTTGTTAGCCGGGAATGGCGTACGCGCCGTCCCGATTTTTCTAATACATTTCACTAATTAACTTACTTGAATCAAGTACTAAGTAACATTAAAATTTGCTCTAGATTGAGTACGCATATGTCGATATTTTCAATTGGTAGCTCAAATTGACTACAACGGCCGCTTTTATGCCGCAAAGGTCCTTGAGTGTGGTAGAAGCCTCAGTTAGATCGTAAAAAATAATCCATGTTGATATTCGTAGCGAAATTTGCTGCGCCTAATGTAAGGGAGTTTAAACTTAAATTTTCGCTGAAATTAAAATACTCGTATATCTAAAATAAAGAGCTAGAACGGGGAGTGTCAACCATATTCTTACATGGGCATACAAAGCCAAATTCAAAATATTGAGGAGTACAAAATTTAAACGGTTTCCATGTATTAGGCGGCAATTTATTTATGTTTGAATATGTACTTGTAAATGGTTTATGGTAATCATGGTTTCGAACAAGGTGGTACGAATAGCATTACAGATATTACATGAATACCAAAAGTTTTTCAAATGATACATTTGTATGGAAGGTATCAGAAGGGGTGTTGCATAATAGACCAATTTTAATCCTTTAGAGAGAGAGTATTAGAAAAATATTACGACATGCAGAAATTTAAAACGATTGGTAACTGGATTCGAGAGTTATAGTGTGGCCCACCATTGCTGAGGGACAGACGGACATGGCTAAAATGACGAATGGCGCAAAAAAATTATAATCTTAAATGACGTTTTGATGCGCTACTACGTCAAAAGCCCCTATTACTCTGTAAGGGGTGGGTTAAGCAATTTATCAATTTTCTAATATGGATTTTGTTACCATGAAAATGGTATTATTTTTTTTGTTCAATTTAGTCAAAAATTCATTAGTAATCATAGATTACATGTTCCAAATTTCAGTTATCTACGATCACTCTTTCAAGAAGCCGTGCTACGAGCTTCTTAAATTGTTTTTTTTTATAATAATAGATATTTGAATTTGTCTAGTTGACCCTTTGTTGTTTGTTTTTCAGTTATTCATAAGTAAAAAACAGATGTTGTTATTTTTATAATTTATTTAATATTAAATATTTAAAAATTTAAATTAACAAAAAAACAGATGTTGATGTTTTTATAAAAAAAATATTTTTAAATGATGCAAATTTTTAACTGATTTTAAATAATTAAAATTATAAAATATCATCAATATTTGTTTTTGTAAGCCTTACAATAACTGAAATAAAAATGGGATATTTTCTTAAAAAAATATTCAAAAAGTTATATTAATCTAAAAGTACGGTGCCTAGAAAGTGTAATTTATCAACTTTTACTCCATTTGTATAACTTTTAAATGGGATCGTTCGAAAACTATATATGTAAGTATATACCACATCTGGTTATCAGAAAATACGTGCTCTATCGTGCGTGGAAGATTCAGGTTAAGAGGAGCACAATATAGGACCACACATACAAAAGAATGACAAGCTTAGTACATATTCGTACAAGTTGTTTATATTCCATCCTGTGGAAAAGGCGTATAAAAAGAAACTGGGTAACTCGCACGAGTAAGTAAACTTTTCACAACTTTTATATGTGTTTAGGCGTTTTTAAAGTAGAAATCGACGCTCTATGTTTTTAATCACGTCATGTTAAGGTTAATGGTATGTGTGACTATCACATATATTTACAGTTCCACCCAGTGTTGCCGTTTTGGTAGAATTCTACCAAATTTGGTCGGACGAATTTCAATTTTTTAATTTTGGTCGGATGGTAGGCCCAAACTGATTATGGTAGATTTTTGAATAAAAATTTCAAATATATATTTTTATTATAATTTACCATGTGTTGCACATAATTTTATTTATAAATATTCACAGTTTACAAAATCATTACTATGTGTGAAACGCCATCTATGGAACGAGGCCAAAGTACAAAATCATTTGCCGTTTACTCTGATGTCTTAGACGTCGTAAACAGCTTATGGCCTCTGAACTGTGGTATGCTTGTTCGCGGTATTTAAAGACTAATAAATGTAAACAACATGTAAAGACTAATAAATGTTAACAGTATCATGCTTTGTAAAGAATTAATCACGAACAAAGGTTCGCATACTGTATGGTCAGCTAAAAAAGACTTTAAAACACCGAGTAAACTGTAGTGAATTGAAAATATGTTAAACATGATCTCGGATTTACTGACAAATGATCTCCAAAATCTCTGTATATATAAGAGATTTTTTTTGTTTATATAGTTTTGTATATATTTTTATTTAAAGAATTAAAATAATAGACTGAATTTACATTATTTTTTGTTTAATTAATAAAAGTTTTCTATAAAATAAATATTGTTTTTTTCGTTACAATTTTGGTCGGTTTTGACCCAATTTGGTAGGATTTAGAAACAAATTTGGTCGGAAAAAAAATTTTCTTGTGGCAACACTGGTTCCACCTTCAAATACAGCCAACCATAAGAGATTAACTTTTAAGAGGCAGTGTCGCTAACTGTTCCGAATCAAAAATCGCTATGGGTGAAATGTACAAGAAACCGCTACAGATTATGAATAAAAAACATCCGTCACGGAACTTATCCGAATAATAAAAATGTTAAACGCTAGAAATTAATTAGTAATGCGGAAAAGTTCAAAAAAATATTTTTTTTTAATATTTTTAAACCTAAAATTTTTTCTATCATAAGTTTGTAGTTATTTTTATAAGGCGATAACAAGTTAAGAACTCAAAAATTTTATACGCAATTGGTATAACAGAAAATTTCAAAGAAATACTTTTAAAAAATAATGTTTTCGGTGATGAAAAAACCACCAAGTTTGTCTTCATCGCTGCCAAGAGGTGGAACGTCTTTAGAGAGATTTTATCAATTTCTTACCAAAAACGAGGTATTTAAATGTTTTTGACATATGGTCTTTGTTTATCTACTTAAAAATCAGACTACTTATAAAATCTACTTTATTTCTTAACATTGAAATTGATTAATCAGATTTGGGCCGAAATCCCGGCGGTACTGCAATACCGGGCCAACCCGCGACAGAAGTGGAGCAAGCCCCTAAACATTCCGTCTATTTCCAAAAATCAGTTTAACATTTGTTGTCCTCCGATGGAGGATCTATCAGATGTTAAGCTGATAAGAACAGATACTACACTTTGATCTTAGCCATAAGGCCGAGAAGCGATAACTATACCATGACAAGCCAAACTACTTAAGTCACAGTTTGCACAAAGTGAATGAGAATTATAAGATAGAAACACTACAGCAAATCTAACGTCACTATAAACGAAAGAACTAAACGAAAATGGAGTTCTTTTAAATTTTGTAAAAGGCAATGCTATACTACCTAAAGGTAGGGGAACGGTGTATTAAGGGTGATAAGGGATTGTATGTTTGTGTGCAGACATGCTGAGAAAAGTAAATCACTGCCCATTAAAGTACCTACCGTATGTTTCATAGGCATCAAAAATTGTGCGCTAAAATGACCATCCATTAAAGGATATTATAAAATTTGAGGATAAGTCAATTTGGATAAATTCACAAAACCATTTTCTCAAATATCGGCAGCAAACATTAAAATGTACAAGTTGATAACGGATATAGGAAAGTCCAGAAATATCAAAAGATTATTGCCTATATCCGTTTTTTGCATTAAAAATTATAATTAACAGTTATATTTGATTATGGTGCTTTGCAAAAAATTTTTATATGCGGATTTTTCCTATAAATGATGTACCTATACATACTCGTGTATCCGTTACGTACTGTACACGTCTTTAAAAGTTTTTTTTTTTTGAAAATAAAGCTGCATCTGTATTTTTTTGTAATATCACGCAAAAATTAACCGCCAAGATTTGGAAAATCTCCTGCCATTTATAAATGAATGGAATCATTCGTGCTGTTGAAGCAATTAGCGAAGTTCAAACTGAGATTTTGTTTACACTAATGGATGTAATAATGAGATGTAATTTTGCATGCCTTGACAAACGAATCCCTGTTAATAATAACCAAAACCAAATTAGTTTTCTTCTAGTCTACGGCCAATTCGTTTTGCTCTGACGAATAAGTTTCATAAACGCAGGTTGTAAATTATTTCAAAACCTTGTGCGTTAACTGAAAGTGGGTCAATTTCTGAAATTTTGAGTTGAACGACATGTGGACTACTGTTTTAGGCATTTTTGCACTTACAATTTAATTCTTGTTGCTTTACCCTTATTTTATACTTCTGAAGTCCCTCCTATCTACATACATTCTTTTATGTTCTTTTATTTTTCTTTTCTTACTGTACACACATTTTGACTCTGTTTGTCGTTCAGTTGCTTCGACTTTTTCGTTAATGTAATTCTCATTCGCTTTGTGTACAGTGTGACTGTGGCCACCTGTTGTTCTTGTGAGCGGAATATTTTTACCTCTAAGCCTATTTGGTCCAGTTTCAAAACCAACTGTTTCAGTCCATCAACATATGTTTGTGCGAAATTTCAGCCACCTAGCTTTAATAGTGCGACCTGTAGTTTACTTTCCACATTAAGACCGAAGTTTCAGAATATATATACTTTATGGGGTCTCCGACCAGTATTTCAAAATGACAAAGTGAATATACTCGCACCATCTATTCTATGATGGAGGGCTTAACTCTACCGATTTCTACTGATGTTGTTTCTGATTTTGAATGTGGAAAATTTGTATTTCTTTGTATTTCCGCAAAAAGATAGACTGTCAGACAATGGCTTAGTGTCTTAGAATAGATGTCTATATTTCGAGGTGTTGCAAACGGAATGGTGAAGGGTTTAAAAATCGGCGCACTCAGTTCATAAATTAAACGTGGGGAAATGCAAATCAGCCATACTTTAACGTTTATTCGTATATATTCTTCAATTATGACTTGTTTTCAAAAACCTTTTAAGTTTTTAAATTTTGTGTCAACAAGAAACGACTATTTTCAAACAAAATATTTTAAATATATTTTGTCCACTTTGTGCTTTTAACAGGCAGACGGATAGGCGGTTTTCACGTTGCTTGTTTTTAAAGAGTTTGCATTTCCTTAGAATGTATTTTCAGAAATTAAAGGGGGGAAAGGGGTAAATGTGTGCTTAAATTCATTAAATCATGAAATTTTGTAAATATATACAAAAAAGCGAAAACGTTTAAAGCTAAACGTAAAGTAAATGAAAAATTAAAAAGAAGAAAGTAACTGTTTTACAGAAACGGTAAGCATTATCAGGAGCAACTGACTTAATGGGACTAATACATAGGTTAACTCTTTAATACGATTCCAATTACTTAATATAATTAAAAGAGCCCTACTGCTATTAAGTTACAACTCATCATATAATTCCCTGACTGCAACAAATTTATTGTAGTTTCTGAATGCTTAGACTTGCGTGTACTGTAACGAAACGTATTAAAAATTGTGTTTACTGTATGAAGGGTGTACAACTCGACTCGATTGTTTGTTTCCATAGCTTCATCATACACAGTCGACTACCTACTTTCTATGGATGTGTCTTAATACAACAAATCACCCTTAGCTGCGCATGGTTAAAACCATTCAACAAAAGAAGATTAGTGAATCTAGCAGTAACGTAAAAATGTGTTCATTCCTTAGACGTTAAATAATTCCCATTTAGTTCGTTATTCCTGCTGCTTAAGATGTTAGCCGTGAGCTGAGAAAAGCATACTTACCTGGCGTAGGGGTTACCGTGATCATAAAGGCGGTTCCCCCGGAGCGAGGCTCGATCATTGCACTTTCGATTGAGTTGACCTCCGCGATTATTCCTAATGTGAATAACTCGTTCGTGTAATTTTTGTTAGCCGGGAATGGCGTACGCGCCGTCCCGATTTTTCTAATACATTTCACTAATTAACTTACTTGAATCAAGTACTAAGTAACATTAAAATTTGCTCTAGTTAGAGTACGCAAGTTGACTACAACGGCCGCTTTTATGCCGCAAAGGTCCTTGAGTGTGATACAAGCTTCAGTTAAATCGAAAAAAACCATGCTTCTAGGCTTACAATTGGTAGCTGCTTTGAGGTCATTAAAAAATAAAAATAATAAATGCATGCTTGGATTGTTAGTGATTTTTTAATACGTGAACGCGACAGCGGCCATAATTAAACGAATTCTTTTTGCAATTTAAAAATGTTTTTCCGTCAGATATTTAAATGATTTCCTGAAAATCTCTTTTTTTTGTAGAAGCCAGTGTTGCCTCTGACAAGGATATTTTCCTACCAAATTTTATCAAAAATCCTACCAAATTAAATTAAAACCTACCAAAAGTTGTGAAGCCATTTTACAAATTTAACAGGGTGTAACGGAATATTATAAGTTATTTCCATGGCAAATGTTTGTAACTACCAAAAATATTAGAGCTTTGAGTATGACAATCGACACAGAATGATCAGCTAATTGGATTAAACGATATCTATCGATGCCGCCCGCCTACGGCCCTTTTAGAGATTCTGATAAAACGACCGACTTATATTAAATTTGGCAGAAATATACAGCTCCCACACATTTGTTCAATAGCGGTCTTTTGCTTTAAAAGCCACAAATTAATCCAATCTTAATGAAATTATGAAATATTGTTAACGATCGATCAGTAACCTTCTCAGAAGATAATGAGATATAGCGGTTGACTGCTATATAACAACTATAAATTATTTTTTCGATTAAATTTGATATAGTATATTACGAGGGACCAACAACCAGTCCTAGGCTATTATACTTAGTAGGGACATAAATACTTTTACACACGTTTTATGCTGTAAAAAAATCGAAATGTCCGCCTTTTGCCTTTACACACGCCTTAAGTCGCACTGGTCAATCGTCAATAGCTGCACGAACCACGTCCATTGGAAAATTGGCCCCAGCTCGAACCAAAGCAGTCTTAAGAGATCCAATGTTGGGGTATCTTTTGTGACAAACCTTGTCCTCTAAAACCGTCCACAATTTGTAATCCAATGGGTTCAAATCTGGACTGCCTGAGGGCTATTATTCAGTGGAAATGAACGCTGGTTTAGAAGCCAGGCCTGGGACGTTTTAGCCTTATGGGCCGGCGCAGAATCCTGCTGGAAAGTCCATGGCTGGTTTTGGAACAGGGAATTGTTAAGAGGCTTCACAACAGTTTTCAAAACGGTTTCTTGGTAAACTTTGGCCGATGTTTTGACTACTTGTTTGCAGAAATGCAGGTCAGTGACCCCATCGTAAGAGACATCCCACCAAACCATGACTGAAGCTGGGTGATGACCCTTTTCCACCTCTATCATTTTGTGCAAGTTCTCAGCGTGCTTCACCAAAAGACGTTTGCATTTTTCAATCCTATTTTTTTAAAGCTGCAGTCAAGAAATGTCCGGTACGTCGTATGAAAGCCCCAAGTCCCTAGTCTTTTTTAATGATTCGACTTATGGACTTTTGCGTAATATGCTTTTGTTTTCGGAGCGGATTGATTTAACGGCTTTGATGACATGCTGCCCGACCGGTGGCGGTCTTTTACATCTCCAGTCTCCTCAATCAGTTTTATGCATCGGTAGACGAACATGCGGCGAATCCCTAGTGGCCGGAGCGTTTTGAGAATATCGTTATTTTCATTTTACACTTAAAAAGCGCTATTACAGCGATACGGTTCTTCATGATGAAAGTTGAAACAATTTTAAAATCCCGTTACAGACTAACGCCATTGAGGTTAGCTTTCAAAACCCATACGACATTAACGGCGTATGTCCATTTCTACTATTGAAATGGGTGTGTTCAATGTTGTAACAGTTTTTATGTTCCTACTAAGTATTATAGGCCATAATTCCAGTCCCCCTTTAAACAAGCAAATAAGGATAGCAAAATACATGCACAATTTTTAAAAATCAAAATTTATTTGTATTCATTTGGCTTAATTTGATGCTTACCCTGGGGGCTGAAAAATCGGTAGTACGTCGGACTTATTATCAGTTTCTGTTATGTTAGCCGTTTTTATGCTTTCATAAAGGTACCAATAACACATTTAGCATTCCAATAATTCTCGGCATACATTCATTACTTTACAAATTTAATTTATGTCAATGCAAATTGATCTCAAAACCTACCAAAATACCTACTGATTCTACCAAATGAAAGAAAAGACTACCAAATTTGGTAGGAAAAGCCCAAAACGTTAAAGCTGGTAGCAGCCATGATATATATCCTCAGGTCGAACTTTTGGGTAGGCGTTAGAAATGACAACAATTTTACGAAATTTATACTTTTATAGGAAGCTTATACATTATTAAAAGTGATATTTTTAACTTTAACAGTATTTAACAAAAATATGAAATTTTTTATGTCTCCAATTTTTTTACTGAAAGTTATGACATGTGTTCTGAATCAGATAAGATTCAATTTAGCTGATACTACCTGCTAATGAAGTTCTTATGCACTTTTGAGTGCACAAACACAACAAAACAACAAAAATATTGCGCTTATATGTCAGTCACTTGAAAGAGAATGCCAACAATTTTATTTTGTGAATGTTTTATGATAATTGTGTATGCTTAATACAGAATTTTTACTTCACAAACTTCAACAATTGTCATTGTCAAAAAATTAAAATTACTACGGGTAAAAATTAGCAGCATAACTCTTCCTCCTTTATTGTACCATGTTCCTGATATAATTAATACTCCTATCAAATCTTTGATGACAATGAGTAAAGAATCATCATATGGTCGAACCACACATAGATTCAGTTTATATTTACTTCATATGTTTAGAGATTAGGAAAATTGTGAACCGATCGGAGTATTTTCGGTGAGTAAAAGAACGTTGATAGCGTTTTCTTATAGAAATTGATATTTGTCTAGTTGACCCTTTGTTGTTTATTTTTCAGTTATTGTTAGGCTTAAGGTCATAAGTAAAAAACTAATGTTGCTATTTTTACAATTTATTTAATATTAAATATTTAAAAATTTATATTAATAAAAAACAGATGTCGATGTTTTTATAACTAATTAATTTTTAAATAATACAAATTTTTAATTAATTTCAAATAATCAAAATTAAATAAATTGTAAAATATCATCAACATCTGTTTTTGCAAGCCTTACAATAACTGAAATTAAAATTGGCTATTTTTTAAAAAAATATGTATGTACAAACATTTTTTTTAATCTAGAAGTAGAAGTGCCTAGAAAGTGTAACTTATCAACTTTTACCTCATTTGTATAACTTTTAAATGGCAAAATTATGTATACCACATCTGGATAATCAAAAGGTGCGTGCTCTATCGCTTAGACGCTATCGTGGGTGCAAGATACAGGTTATGAGAAGGACAATATAGAACCGCAGATACAACGAATTGGCAAGTTTAGTATATATTCCATCCTGTGGAGAAGGCGTATAAAACGAAACTGTTTAACTCGCATGAGTAAGTACACTTTTTATAACTTTTAAATGTTGTTAGGCGTTACGTCACGTCGTGGTAAGGTTGATACCGTGTGCGTTAAAATTATATGTGCGACGACTATCTCATACATTTACAGTGCCACCTCAAAATACCGCCAACCATAAGAGATTAACATTAAAGAGACAGTTTCGCCAACTGTTCCGCAGCAAAAATCGCTATGGATGAAATGTACAAAACACTGCTACAAATCTTGATGAAAAAACATTTGAACTTATCCGAAAAATAAAAATGTAAAACGCTAGAAATTATTTAGCAATGTGGAAAAATTAAAAAGAAAATAATTTTTTTTTAATATTTTTAAGGCAGTGGACTAGCGATTGTACGAAAACCTTATATTTTTTTCTATAAGTATTAAAAATTTGTTGAGTTATTGTTATAAGGCGATAACAAGGTAAGACCTCAAAAATGTTATACACAATTGGTATAACAAAAAATTTCAAAAAATACTATTACAAAATAGTGTTTTCGGTGATGAAAAAACACCACATGTATGGTAAAACCACTAAGTTTGTGTTCATCGCTGCCAAGAGGTTGGAGATTTTTATCAATTCCATACCAAAAACGAGGTACATATTTAAATGTTTTTGCCATATGGACTTTGTTTCTCTACTTAAAAATCAGACTACTTATAAAATCTACTTATTTCTTAACATTGAAATTGATTAATTAATGTTGGGCCGAAATCCCGGCGGTACTGCAATACCGGGCCAACCCGCGACAGAAGTGGAGTGGAGCAAGCCCCTAAACATTCCGTCTATTTCCAAAAATCAGTTTAACATTTGTTGTCCTCCGATGGAGGATCTATCAGATGTTAAGCTGATAAGAACAGATACTACACTTTGATCTTAGCCATAAGGCCGAGAAGCGATAACTATACCATGGCAAACCAAACTACTTAAGTCACACTATGCACAAAGCGAATGAGAATTATAAGAAAGAAAACACAGCAGCAAATCAAACGTCACTTTAACGAAAGAACTAAACGAAAATGGAGTTCTTTTGAATCTTGTAAAAGGCAATGCTTTACTACCTGTAGGTAGAGGAATGTAGTATTAAGGGTGATAAGGAATTGAGTGTTTGTGTGCGGACATGCTGAGAAAAGTAAATCACTGTATATTAAAGTCCCTACCGTGTGTTTCAAAGGCATGGAAAATTGTGCACTAAAATTACCATCCATTAAAAGAGGACATAATAAAATATAAGGATTATCAATTGTGAGAAATTTACATAACCTTTTCCTAAATATCGGCAGTGAACATTAAAATGTAAAAGTTGATAACGGATATCAGAAAGTCAAGAAATACTTACGTTTTTGTTTCATATTAGAAAGTATTACTAAAAAATTATATTTAATTATACTTAGTGTTTTGCAAATATTTCATATATGCGAATTTTTCTTATAAAGATTTTCTGAAAAAAAAATTGCGTCTGAAATTTTAATTGTTATAAGTACGAGTATATCACGCAAAAATTAAAAGCATTTACTGCCAAGATTGGGAAAACTCTACTGCTATTTAAAAATGAATGGGATCATTCGTGTCGTTGAGGCAATTAGCGAAATTCTTACTGCAATTTTGGTTAAACTAATGGATGTAATAATAAGATGTAATTTTGTATGTCTTGACAAACGAATTCCTGTTGATAACCAAATTAATTTTCTTCGAGTCTACGGGCAATTCGTTTTGCTCTGTCGAATCAGTTTTATAAACTCAGGTTGTAAATTATTTCAAAACCTTGTGCGTTAACTGAAAGTAGATCAATTTCTAAAAAAAAATTCGAGTTGAACGACATGTGGACAACTGTTTAAGGCAATAGTTTATGCACTTTATGGTAATTCCTTTACAATGTCTACAATTTCTACTTGTTTTCTAGTTATTCGAAAACTTTTTAACTTTTCTATTTTTGTGTCAGCAAGAAACGACTATTTTTAAAAAAATTAAATATTTTTTGTCTACTGTTCCTAAAATACCGTTTCAGACTACAAATTTTCAAGTTATAGTCAAAGTAATACATAATATATAAACGGCAATTTAAAAAATTGGCCGATAGCATTCGAAGCTATAAGTAGTACTTAGGTTATTATAATTTAAATTGCAATAAATGTGGAAATAAATAAATAAAAAAAATCGCTTAAAAAAGTTTAATTTATCATATTTGTTTAGTTCATGTCGCCAAAATACACCAGACAATATTATAAACATCTCTTGTACAAAAAATATGTGTTATTTAGGTTATATAGTGAAGTCTCTTTTATAGGGTGTTTTTTTCAATCTGGCTGTCACTGGATTTATATAGAAGACTTACTTCATAACAACGTTTGCAAATTGTGGAAATTTATTACCAAAACGCGACGGCCACCGATCCTAATTTGTACAAAAAAAATTGTTTAGCGATAAAGCTCACTTTTGGTTGAATGGGTGCGTTAATAGCTAAAATTGTCGCATTTGGAGTAATAAAAATCCACAAGCCATTGTTGAGACTCCGTAACTTCCTAAAAAAGTCACTGTTTGTGTGTTGTGTGCTCTATGGGCAGAGGGAATCAATGATACCGGCAATAACTTTACAGTTCATGGGGAACGCTATAGAGCCGTGATTAATGATTTTTTTGTGCCTTAATTGGAGGATGTTGATGTGGACGACCTTTGGTTCCAACAAGGCGGCACTACATGCTATACCGCCAACGAAACAATTAATTTATTGAAGGAAACTTTTGGTGAGAGCATTTTCTCGCTTCGTGGGCCTTTGGCGTGGCTTTTAAGATCGTGTGATTAAACACCGCTGGACTAGTTTTTTGTGGGGTTATGTAAAATTGCTTGGATCGTTTTTGCTGACATACGGCCGCAAATGGTGCGAAAAGTGGTCGAAAATCGGGGCCTCGGGGCTGGTATTTATTCGAGCCAGCCGAGGCGGCCACTTGCATGAAATCATTTTGAAAACATATCGGCAAGCCCATATCTTTATAATAAAGCTAAATTATTGGCCATAACATTAAATGATATGCATTTTATTTCCTCTTGAAAATCATGCGTTTAAAAAAACACCCTTCTAAAAGACACAGATCTGGTAAGTTAACAGACTCAAGCTTTCAATAGACAGGCGGACACGGCTAGCATGCCGAAAGTTAGATTTTCCTAAGAAAGTATTTTCAGAAATTTAGGGAGTAAAAACAGAATAAATGTTTGCTTAAAAATCATTAAATCATGAAATTTTGTGATCCATCTAGAGGTATTTTTTTAAAAATAAAAGAAAATACTAAAATTCAAATCAAGCGTGGAATCTTTTTTATTCATTCCAAAGAAATTTTATGCCATTTATATTTTGAATATAATTTCCTTCACATGTTGGCCGCAACTACGTCCATTCTGAGAGTGCAATTTTGGATGACTCACTCAGGCATTTCGACCGGTATGGCGTGAATGACACTTGTAATTTTGGCTTTCAAGACCTGAATCATAGACGGTTTGTCAGCATTGACTTTCGACTTCCCGTAGCTCTAAAGAAAAAATCTAAAGGTGTGCTATCACACGATCTAGGCGGCCAATTCACCGGTCCAAAATGTGAAATTAGCTGCTCTTCGAAATTACCTCTCACTAGATCCATTGTTTGACCAGCTGCATGGCAAGTGGCAGTCCTGTTGAAACAAAATGTCATCAAAAATACGGTAAAAAGGCCGATATGATAGTGCAATAGTGAGCACCATTGAAAGTTACGTTTCGACCATCATCATTTTTGAAAAAAATATGGACCGGTAATACCACCAGCCCATAAACCGCACAAAACCGTGCTTTCTCTGGATATAACGACACCTCTATAACCTCTTCTGGTTCCTCTTCAGCCCAAATGCGGCAATTTTGTTTATTGACGATGCCGTTGCGCCAGAAATGGGCCTCATCACCGAACACAATTTAAGTCGAAAACAGCAGATCTTCTTGTTTTTCGCCGAAGGCTCATTTCCATATTACAGTTGCCAACATTTGAAGGAAATTATATTCAAAAATAAATGGCATAACATTTCCTTCGAATATTCCCACTTGATTTGAATTTTAGTATTTTTTTATTTTGAAAAAATACCTCTTGATGGATCACCCTTTATAAGTAAAACAAGCGAAACAGTTTAAAACCAAACAGAAATTATATGAAAGCCAAAAATGGAGAAAGTGATTCGAATCTGTTTCACAGCAACGGAAGGCAATATGAGGAGCAACTGCGCTAAATGGGACAAATATATAGTCAAACTCTTTAATACGATTGTAATGTAAAAGTTAACGTAATTAAAAGAACCCTCCTGCTATTTAGTTACAATTCGTCATATAATTCCCTGACTGCAACAAAATTTATCGTGGTTTCTAAATGCTTAGACTTGCGTGTACTTTAACGAAAGGTATTAAAAATTGTGTTTACTGTATGAAGGGTGTACAACTCGACTCGATTGTTTGTTTCCATAGCTTCTTCATACATATTCGACTACCTACTTTCTTAATACAACAAATCACCCTTAGCTGCGCATGGTTAAAACCATTCAAAGAAAGAAGAGTAGTGATTCTACCAGTAACGTAAAAATGTGTTCATTCCTTAGACGTTAAATAATTCCCATTTTGTTCGTTATTCCTGCTGCTTAAGATGTTAGCCGTGAGCTGAGAAAAGCATACTTACCTGGCGTAGGGGTTACCGTGATCATAAAGGCGGTTCCCCCGGAGCGAGGCTCGATCATTGCACTTCCGATTGAGTTGACCTCCGCGATTATTCCTAATGTGAATAACTCGTTCGTGTAATTTTTGTTAGCCGGGAATGGCGTACGCGCCGTCCCGATTTTTCTAATACATTTCACTAATTAACTTACTTGAATCAAGTACTAAGTAACATTAAAATTTGCTCCGGTTTGAGTATGCTTATGTCGATATTTTCAATTGGTAGCTCAAATTGACTACAACGGCCGCTTTTATGTCGCAAAGGTCCTTGGGTGTGATAAGCCTTAGTTAGATCGTAAAAATTAATCCATGTTTGTATTCGTAGCGAAATTTGCTGCGTCTTATGTAAGGGAGTTTAAACTTAAATTTTCGTTGAAATTAATTTATATCTAAATAAAGAACTAAAACGGAAGTGTCACAATTTTCTTACATGCGCATACAAAGCCAAATTCAAAATATTGAGGAGTACAAAATTTAAACGGTTTCCATGTATTAGGCGGCAATTTATTTATGTTTGAATATGTACTTGTAAATGGTTTATGGTAATCATGGTTTCGAACAAGGTGGTACGAATAGCATTACAGATATTACATGAATACCAAAAGTTTTTCAAATGATACATTTGTATGGAAGGTATCAAAAGGGGTGTTGCATAATAGACCAATCTTAACCCTTTAGAGAGTATTAGAAAACTATTACGACATGCAGAATTTTAAAACGATTGGTAACTGGATTCGAATGTTATAGTGTGGCCCACCATTGCTGAGGGACAGACGGACATGGCTAAAATGACGAATGGCGCAAAAAATTCCTAATCTTAAATGCGCTACTACGTCAAAAGCCCCTATTACTCTGTAAAGTGTGGGTATAGCAATTTATCGATTTTATAATATGGATTTCGTTACCATGAAAATGGTATAATTTTTTTCATTCGTTTTAGTCAAAAATTCATTAGTAATCATAGATTACATGTTCCAAATTTCAGTTATCTACGATCACTCTTTCTAGTTTTGTCTGCTCGTTTCATGAACTCAAAGCATTGGAGCCGTGCTACGAGCTTCTTAAATAGTTTCTTATAAAAATAGATATTTGTATTCGTTGACCCTTTGTTGTTTATTTTTCAGTTATATAATAAATGTTGCTATTATTGTAATTTATTTAATATTAACTATTTAACAATTTAAATTAATAAAAAACAGATGTTGATGTTTTTATAAAGAAAATATTCTTAAAAAAAACAAATTTTTAATCGATGTTAAATAATTAAAATTATAAAATATCATAAATACTTGTTTTTGCAAGCCTTACAATAACTAAAATAAAAATGGGCTATTTTCTTAAAAAAATGTACAAAAAATTATATTAATCTAAAAGTATTTACGGTGCCTAGAAAGTGGAATTTATTTTTAAAGTAGAAATCGATGCTCTGTGTTTTTAATCACGTCATGTTAAGGTTAATTTCGTGTGCGATAAGATGGTATGTGCGACTATCACAAATGTTTACAGTTCCACTTTCAAATACAGCCAACCATAAGAGATTAACTTCAAAGAGGCAGTGTCGCCAACTGTTCCGAATCAAAAATCGCTATGGGTGAAATGTACAAGAAACTGCTACAGATCATCAAGAATAAACATTGGAAAATCCGTCACGGAACTTATCCGAATAATAAAAATGTTAAACGCTGGAAACTATTTAGCAATGAGGAATAGTAAAAAAAACTTAATGTTTTTAAGGCAGTGGACTAGCGAATGTTCAAAATCCTAATATTTTTTCTATTATAAATTTGTTGAGCTATTTTTATAAGGCGATAACATGTTAAGACCTCAACAATTTCATACACAATTGGTATAACAAAATATTTAAAAAAAAAATGCTTTTACAGAATAGTGTTTTCGGTAATAAAAAATCATGTATGGTTAGGTTAAACCCCAAGTTTTCTGTATCGCTGCCAAGAGGTCGAACGTCTTTGGAAATTTTATCAATTTCATACAAAAAACGAGGTAGTTAAATGTTTGTGACATAATGTTTTTTTTCCTACTTAAAAATCAAATCTCTAATATAAATCTTTTTATTTCTATGCTATGGAATTGATTAATTAATGTTGGGCCGAAATCCCGGCGGTACTGCAATACCAGGCCAACCCGCGACAGAAGTGGAGCAAGCCCCTAAACATTCCGTCTATTTCCAAAAATCAGTTTAACATTTGTTGTCCTCCGATGGAGGATCTATCAGATGTTAAGCTGATAAGAACAGATACTACACTTTGATCTTAGCCATAAGGCCGAGAAGCGATAAATATACCATGGCAAACCAAACTACTTAAGTCAGAATGTGCACAAAGTGAATGAGAATTATAAGAAAGGAAAAAATATACCAAAGCTAACGTCACTGTCGCGAAAGAACTAAACGAAGAGTTCTTTTAACTCTTGTAAATGCTATACTACCTGAAGGTAGAGGAACGGTGTATTAAGGGTGATAAGGTATTGTATGTTTGTGTGCAGACATGCTGAGAAAAGTAATCACTTCACATTAAAGAACCTACCGTATGTTTCATAGGCATCAAAAATTGTGCGCTAAAATTACCATCCATAAAAGGATATTATAATATATAAGGATAAGTCAATTTGGAGAAATTCACAAAACCTTTTTCTCAAATATCGGCAGCAAACATTAAAATGTACAAGTTGATAACGGATATAAGAAAGTCCAAAAATATCAAAAGATTATTACTTATATCCGTTTTTTGCATTAAAAATTATAATTAACAGTTATATTTGATTATGGTGCTTTGCAAAAAAATTTTATATGCGGATTTTTCTTATAAATGATGTACCTATACATACTCGTGTATCCGTTACGTACTGTACATGTCTTTAAAAGTTTTTTTTTTTGAAAAAAACTGCATCTGAATTTTTTTGTTTTATCACGCAAAAATAAGAAGCATTAACCGCCAAGATTTGGAAAATCTCCTGCCATTTATAATGAATGGTATCATTCATGTCGTTAAGACAATTAGCGAAATTCTTACTGAGATTTTGTTTAAAGTAATGGATGTAATAAGAAGTAATTTTGTACGCCTTGACAAACGAATTCCTGTTAATAACCAAAACCAAATTAATTTTCTTCTAGTCTACGGGCAATTCGTTTTGCTCTGACGAATCAGTTTCATAAACGCAGGTTCTAAATTATTTCAAAACTTTGTGCCTTAAGTGAAAGTGGGTCAATTTCTGAAAAAAAAATTGTGTTGAACGACATGTGGACAACTGTTTTAGGCATTTATGCACTTACAATTTAATTCTTGTAGCTTTACCCTTATTTTATACTTCTGAAGTCTCTCCTGTCTACATACATTCTTTTATGTTCTTTTATTTTTCTTTTCTTACTGTACACACATTTTGACTCTGTTTGTCGTTCAGTTGCTTCGACTTTTTCGTTCATGTAATTCTCATTCACTTTGTGTACAGTGTGACTGTGACCACTTGTTGTTCTTGTGAGCGGAATATTTTTACCTCTAAGCCTATTTGGTCCAGTTTCAAAATCAACTGTTTCAGTCCATCAACATATGTTTGTGCGAAGTTTCAGCCACCTAGCTTTAATAGTGCGACCTGTAGTTTACTTTCCACATATAGACATATATACCGAAGTTTCAGAATATATATACTTTATGGGGTCTCCGACCAGTATTTCAAAATGACAAAGTGAATATACTCGTACCATCTATTCTATGATGGAGGGCTTAACTCTACCGATTTCTACTGATGTTGTTTCTGCTTTTGAATGTGAAAAATTTGTATTTCTTTGTATTTCCGCAAAAAGAAAGACTGCCAGACAATGGCTTAGTGTCTTACAATAGATATCTTTATTTCGAGGTGTTGCAAACGGAATGGTGAAGGGTTTAAAAATCGGCGCACTCAGTTCATAAATTAAACGTGGGGAAATGCAAATCAGCCATACTTTAACGTTTATTCGTAGATATTCTTCAATTATGACTTGTTTTCGAAAACCTTTTAAGTTTTTAAATTTTGTGTCAACAAGAAACGACTATTTTCAAGCAATATATTTTAAATATTTTTTGTCCACTTTGTGCTTTTAACAGGCAGACGGATAGGCGTTTTTCACGTTGCTAGTTTTTAAAGAGTTAGCATTTCCTTGGAAGGTATTTTCAGAAATTAAAGGGGGAAAAGGGGTAAATGCGTGCTTAAATTCATTAAATCGTGAAATTTTGTAAATATATACAAAAAAGCGAAAACGTTTAAAGCTAAACCTAAAGTAA
Source organism: Hydrotaea diabolus (assembly GCA_963513945.1). Lineage (NCBI taxonomy): Eukaryota > Metazoa > Arthropoda > Insecta > Diptera > Muscidae > Hydrotaea > Hydrotaea diabolus. The sequence goes on from OY740719.1 coordinate 179,382,733, forward strand.
ATGAAAAATTAAAAAGAAGAAAATAACTTTTTTACAGCAACGGAAAGCATTATCAGGAGCAACTGACTTTATGGGACTAATACATAGGTTAACTCTTTAATACGATTCCAATTACTTAATATAATTAAAAGAGCCCTACTGCTATTAAGTTACAACTCATCATATATCATGCTATTAAGTTACAACTCATCATATGACTGCAACAAATTTATTGTAGTTTCTGAATGCCTAGACTTACGTGTACTGCATCGAAACGTATTAAAAATTGTGGTGACTGTTTGTTTGTTTCCATAGCTTCTTCATACACAGTCGACTACCTACAACAAATCACCCTTAGCTGCGCATGGTTAAAACCATTCAACAAAAGAAGATTAGTGAATCTAGCAGTAACGTAAAAATGTGTTCATTCCTTAGACGTTAAATAATTCCCATTTAGTTCGTTATTCCTGCTGCTTAAGATGTTAGCCGTGAGCTGAGAAAAGCATACTTACCTGGCGTAGGGGTTACCGTGATCATAAAGGCGGTTCCCCCGGAGCGAGGCTCGATCATTGCACTTCCGATTGAGTTGACCTCCGCGATTATTCCTAATGTGAATAACTCGTTCGTGTAATTTTTGTTAGCCGGGAATGGCGTACGCGCCGTCCCGATTTTTCTAATACATTTCACTAATTAACTTACTTGAATCAAGTACTAAGTAACATTAAAATTTGCTCTAGTTAGAGTACGCATATGTCGATTTTTTCAATTGGAAGCTCAAGTTGACTACAACGGCCGCTTTTATGCCGCAAAGGTCCTTGAGTGTGATACAAGCTTCAGTTAAATCGAAAAAAACCATGCTTCTAGGCTTACAATTGGTAGCTGCTTTGAGGTCATTAAAAAATAAAAATAATAAATGCATGCTTGGATTGTTAGTGATTTTTTAATACGTGAACGCGACAGCGGCCATAATTAAACGAATTCTTTTTGCAATTTAAAAATGTTTTTCCGTCAGATATTTAAATGATTTCCTGAAAATCTTTTTTTTTGTAGAAGCCAGTGTTGCCTCTGACAAGGATATTTTCCTACCAAATTTTATCAAAAATCCTACCAAATTAAATTAAAACCTACCAAAAGTTGTGAAGCCATTTTACAAATTTAACAGGGTGTAACGGAATATTATAAGTTATTTCCATGGCAAATGTTTGTAACTACCAAAAATATTAGAGCTTTGAGTATGACAATCGACACAGAATGATCAGCTAATTGGATTAAACGATATCTATCGATGCCGCCCGCCTACGGCCCTTTTAGAGATTCTGATAAAACGACCGACTTATATTAAATTTGGCAGAAATATACAGCTCCCACACATTTGTTCAATAGCGGTCTTTTGCTTTAAAAGCCACAAATTAATCCAATCTTAATGAAATTATGAAATATTGTTAACGATCGATCAGTAACCTTCTCAGAAGATAATGAGATATAGCGGTTGACTGCTATATAACAACTATAAATTATTTTTTCGATTAAATTTGATATAGTATATTACGAGGGACCAACAACCAGTCCTAGGCTATTATACTTAGTAGGGACATAAATACTTTTACACACGTTTTATGCTGTAAAAAAATCGAAATGTCCGCCTTTTGCCTTTACACACGCCTTAAGTCGCACTGGTCAATCGTCAATAGCTGCACGAACCACGTCCATTGGAAAATTGGCCCCAGCTCGAACCAAAGCAGTCTTAAGAGATCCAATGTTGGGGTATCTTTTGTGACAAACCTTGTCCTCTAAAACCGTCCACAATTTGTAATCCAATGGGTTCAAATCTGGACTGCCTGAGGGCTATTATTCAGTGGAAATGAACGCTGGTTTAGAAGCCAGGCCTGGGACGTTTTAGCCTTATGGGCCGGCGCAGAATCCTGCTGGAAAGTCCATGGCTGGTTTTGGAACAGGGAATTGTTAAGAGGCTTCACAACAGTTTTCAAAACGGTTTCTTGGTAAACTTTGGCCGATGTTTTGACTACTTGTTTGCAGAAATGCAGGTCAGTGACCCCATCGTAAGAGACATCCCACCAAACCATGACTGAAGCTGGGTGATGACCCTTTTCCACCTCTATCATTTTGTGCAAGTTCTCAGCGTGCTTCACCAAAAGACGTTTGCATTTTTCAATCCTATTTTTTTAAAGCTGCAGTCAAGAAATGTCCGGTACGTCGTATGAAAGCCCCAAGTCCCTAGTCTTTTTTAATGATTCGACTTATGGACTTTTGCGTAATATGCTTTTGTTTTCGGAGCGGATTGATTTAACGGCTTTGATGACATGCTGCCCGACCGGTGGCGGTCTTTTACATCTCCAGTCTCCTCAATCAGTTTTATGCATCGGTAGACGAACATGCGGCGAATCCCTAGTGGCCGGAGCGTTTTGAGAATATCGTTATTTTCATTTTACACTTAAAAAGCGCTATTACAGCGATACGGTTCTTCATGATGAAAGTTGAAACAATTTTAAAATCCCGTTACAGACTAACGCCATTGAGGTTAGCTTTCAAAACCCATACGACATTAACGGCGTATGTCCATTTCTACTATTGAAATGGGTGTGTTCAATGTTGTAACAGTTTTTATGTTCCTACTAAGTATTATAGGCCATAATTCCAGTCCCCCTTTAAACAAGCAAATAAGGATAGCAAAATACATGCACAATTTTTAAAAATCAAAATTTATTTGTATTCATTTGGCTTAATTTGATGCTTACCCTGGGGGCTGAAAAATCGGTAGTACGTCGGACTTATTATCAGTTTCTGTTATGTTAGCCGTTTTTATGCTTTCATAAAGGTACCAATAACACATTTAGCATTCCAATAATTCTCGGCATACATTCATTACTTTACAAATTTAATTTATGTCAATGCAAATTGATCTCAAAACCTACCAAAATACCTACTGATTCTACCAAATGAAAGAAAAGACTACCAAATTTGGTAGGAAAAGCCCAAAACGTTAAAGCTGGTAGCAGCCATGATATATATCCTCAGGTCGAACTTTTGGGTAGGCGTTAGAAATGACAACAATTTTACGAAATTTATACTTTTATAGGAAGCTTATACATTATTAAAAGTGATATTTTTAACTTTAACAGTATTTAACAAAAATATGAAATTTTTTATGTCTCCAATTTTTTTACTGAAAGTTATGACATGTGTTCTGAATCAGATAAGATTCAATTTAGCTGATACTACCTGCTAATGAAGTTCTTATGCACTTTTGAGTGCACAAACACAACAAAACAACAAAAATATTGCGCTTATATGTCAGTCACTTGAAAGAGAATGCCAACAATTTTATTTTGTGAATGTTTTATGATAATTGTGTATGCTTAATACAGAATTTTTACTTCACAAACTTCAACAATTGTCATTGTCAAAAAATTAAAATTACTACGGGTAAAAATTAGCAGCATAACTCTTCCTCCTTTATTGTACCATGTTCCTGATATAATTAATACTCCTATCAAATCTTTGATGACAATGAGTAAAGAATCATCATATGGTCGAACCACACATAGATTCAGTTTATATTTACTTCATATGTTTAGAGATTAGGAAAATTGTGAACCGATCGGAGTATTTTCGGTGAGTAAAAGAACGTTGATAGCGTTTTCTTATAGAAATTGATATTTGTCTAGTTGACCCTTTGTTGTTTATTTTTCAGTTATTGTTAGGCTTAAGGTCATAAGTAAAAAACTAATGTTGCTATTTTTACAATTTATTTAATATTAAATATTTAAAAATTTATATTAATAAAAAACAGATGTCGATGTTTTTATAACTAATTAATTTTTAAATAATACAAATTTTTAATTAATTTCAAATAATCAAAATTAAATAAATTGTAAAATATCATCAACATCTGTTTTTGCAAGCCTTACAATAACTGAAATTAAAATTGGCTATTTTTTAAAAAAATATGTATGTACAAACATTTTTTTTAATCTAGAAGTAGAAGTGCCTAGAAAGTGTAACTTATCAACTTTTACCTCATTTGTATAACTTTTAAATGGCAAAATTATGTATACCACATCTGGATAATCAAAAGGTGCGTGCTCTATCGCTTAGACGCTATCGTGGGTGCAAGATACAGGTTATGAGAAGGACAATATAGAACCGCAGATACAACGAATTGGCAAGTTTAGTATATATTCCATCCTGTGGAGAAGGCGTATAAAACGAAACTGTTTAACTCGCATGAGTAAGTACACTTTTTATAACTTTTAAATGTTGTTAGGCGTTACGTCACGTCGTGGTAAGGTTGATACCGTGTGCGTTAAAATTATATGTGCGACGACTATCTCATACATTTACAGTGCCACCTCAAAATACCGCCAACCATAAGAGATTAACATTAAAGAGACAGTTTCGCCAACTGTTCCGCAGCAAAAATCGCTATGGATGAAATGTACAAAACACTGCTACAAATCTTGATGAAAAAACATTTGAACTTATCCGAAAAATAAAAATGTAAAACGCTAGAAATTATTTAGCAATGTGGAAAAATTAAAAAGAAAATAATTTTTTTTTAATATTTTTAAGGCAGTGGACTAGCGATTGTACGAAAACCTTATATTTTTTTCTATAAGTATTAAAAATTTGTTGAGTTATTGTTATAAGGCGATAACAAGGTAAGACCTCAAAAATGTTATACACAATTGGTATAACAAAAAATTTCAAAAAATACTATTACAAAATAGTGTTTTCGGTGATGAAAAAACACCACATGTATGGTAAAACCACTAAGTTTGTGTTCATCGCTGCCAAGAGGTTGGAGATTTTTATCAATTCCATACCAAAAACGAGGTACATATTTAAATGTTTTTGCCATATGGACTTTGTTTCTCTACTTAAAAATCAGACTACTTATAAAATCTACTTATTTCTTAACATTGAAATTGATTAATTAATGTTGGGCCGAAATCCCGGCGGTACTGCAATACCGGGCCAACCCGCGACAGAAGTGGAGCAAGCCCCTAAACATTCCGTCTATTTCCAAAAATCAGTTTAACATTTGTTGTCCTCCGATGGAGGATCTATCAGATGTTAAGCTGATAAGAACAGATACTACACTTTGATCTTAGCCATAAGGCCGAGAAGCGATAACTATACCATGGCAAACCAAACTACTTAAGTCACACTATGCACAAAGCGAATGAGAATTATAAGAAAGAAAACACAGCAGCAAATCAAACGTCACTTTAACGAAAGAACTAAACGAAAATGGAGTTCTTTTGAATCTTGTAAAAGGCAATGCTTTACTACCTGTAGGTAGAGGAATGTAGTATTAAGGGTGATAAGGAATTGAGTGTTTGTGTGCGGACATGCTGAGAAAAGTAAATCACTGTATATTAAAGTCCCTACCGTGTGTTTCAAAGGCATGGAAAATTGTGCACTAAAATTACCATCCATTAAAAGAGGACATAATAAAATATAAGGATTATCAATTGTGAGAAATTTACATAACCTTTTCCTAAATATCGGCAGTGAACATTAAAATGTAAAAGTTGATAACGGATATCAGAAAGTCAAGAAATACTTACGTTTTTGTTTCATATTAGAAAGTATTACTAAAAAATTATATTTAATTATACTTAGTGTTTTGCAAATATTTCATATATGCGAATTTTTCTTATAAAGATTTTCTGAAAAAAAAATTGCGTCTGAAATTTTAATTGTTATAAGTACGAGTATATCACGCAAAAATTAAAAGCATTTACTGCCAAGATTGGGAAAACTCTACTGCTATTTAAAAATGAATGGGATCATTCGTGTCGTTGAGGCAATTAGCGAAATTCTTACTGCAATTTTGGTTAAACTAATGGATGTAATAATAAGATGTAATTTTGTATGTCTTGACAAACGAATTCCTGTTGATAACCAAATTAATTTTCTTCGAGTCTACGGGCAATTCGTTTTGCTCTGTCGAATCAGTTTTATAAACTCAGGTTGTAAATTATTTCAAAACCTTGTGCGTTAACTGAAAGTAGATCAATTTCTAAAAAAAAATTCGAGTTGAACGACATGTGGACAACTGTTTAAGGCAATAGTTTATGCACTTTATGGTAATTCCTTTACAATGTCTACAATTTCTACTTGTTTTCTAGTTATTCGAAAACTTTTTAACTTTTCTATTTTTGTGTCAGCAAGAAACGACTATTTTTAAAAAAATTAAATATTTTTTGTCTACTGTTCCTAAAATACCGTTTCAGACTACAAATTTTCAAGTTATAGTCAAAGTAATACATAATATATAAACGGCAATTTAAAAAATTGGCCGATAGCATTCGAAGCTATAAGTAGTACTTAGGTTATTATAATTTAAATTGCAATAAATGTGGAAATAAATAAATAAAAAAAATCGCTTAAAAAAGTTTAATTTATCATATTTGTTTAGTTCATGTCGCCAAAATACACCAGACAATATTATAAACATCTCTTGTACAAAAAATATGTGTTATTTAGGTTATATAGTGAAGTCTCTTTTATAGGGTGTTTTTTTCAATCTGGCTGTCACTGGATTTATATAGAAGACTTACTTCATAACAACGTTTGCAAATTGTGGAAATTTATTACCAAACCGCGACGGCCACCGATCCTAATCTGTACAAAAAAAAATTGTTTAGCGATAAAGCTCACTTTTGGTTGAATGGGTGCGTTAATAACCAAAATTGTCGCATTTGGAGTAATAAAAATCCCCAAGCCATTGTTGAGACTCCGCAACATCCTCAAAAAGTCACTGTTTGGTGTGCTTTATGGGCAGAGGGAATTAATAAAGCCGGCCATCATTTTACAGTCACTGGGGAACGCTAAAGAGCCATGATTAATGACTTTTTATTGCCTGAATTGGGGGATGTTGATGTGGACGACCTTTGGTTCCAACAAAGACGGCGCTACATGCTATACCGCCAACAAACAGTTAATCTATTGAAGGAAACTTTTGGTGATTGCTTTATCTCGCGTCGTGGGCCTGTGGTGCGGCCTCCAAGATCGTGTGATTTAACACCGCTGGACTAGTTTTTTGTGGGGCGTTTTTTCGGAGCGTTTTTGCTGACATACGGCCCCAAATGGTGCGAAAAGTGGTCAAAATTGGGGCCTCGGGGTTGGTATTTATTCGAGCCAGCCGAGGCGGCCACTTGCATGAAATCATTTCGTAAACAGAACGGCGAACCCATATCTTTATAATAAAGCTAAATTCTTGGCCATAACATCAAATGATATTCATTTTATTTCATCTGGAAAACCGTACGTCTGAAAAACCACACTTTAAAAAGATATAGATCAAGTAAGTTAAAAGACTCAACAGACTGGCAGACAGGTGGACACGGCTATCATGCCGAGAGTTAGAGTTTCCTAAGAAGGTATTTTCGGAAATTTAGCGAGTAAAAATAGGATAAATGTGTGCTTAAAAATCATTAAATCATGAAATTTTGTAAATACTCGTACGATATACATAAAACTAGCGAATAAGTTTAAAACTAAGCAGAAAGTAAATGAAAGCCAAAAATGGAGAAAATGATTCGAATCAGTTCTACAGCAACAGTAGGCAATATGAGGAGCAACTGAGCAATCCCATGACAGTCGGTTCTATGCACCAGATTGACCCGAAGCAGCAATTCTTCGGCCAAGGGCTGTCACCTCGGCACTGTGTGTGCCGCTACAACAACAACAGGAGCAACTGAGCTAGATGGGACTAATACTCGTATACTCGTATGTGACGCGCAAAATAGAAAGGGACCTAAGGGTAAAAACCAGTTTTGTTCAGGAGAGCCATTTTCAAGATTTGATGTAGAATCGTCGACTTAACTTTCATAAAACGCGCATATCTCTGGGAGGGAACACTTTTGGGGCATGGGATCGGTCTCATTCGATGCTCAGATGTTGTCCACATCAAAAAAATTTATTTTTTTACCCTTACTCTATGCGCTGTCACATATACTCGTAGCAGGGACATAAATACTGTTACAACATTGAACACACCCATTTCAATAGTAGAACAGAACATACCCCGGTAATGTCATTTGGGTTTTGAAAGCTAACCTCAATAGCGTTATTCTGTAACGGAATTTTAAAATTGTTTCAACTTTCATCATGGAGTGGGCAGATAATGAGAACCGTATCGGTGTAATAGCTCTTTTCAAGTGAGTAATGAAAATAAGCGATATTTTCAAAACGCTCCGGCCACTAGGGATTAGCCGCATGTTCGTCTACTGATGCATAAAACTGTTTGTGGAGACTGGAGATGTAGAAGACCGCCACGGGTCGGGCCGCCCACGCTCTGTTCGAACACCGCATGTCATCAAAGCCGTTGAATCAAGAATTCACAGAAATCCGCTTTGAAAACAGAAAATCGTGACCCGTGAGATTATTATTACGCAAAAGTCCAAAAGATTTGGGACTTGGGGCTTTCAAACGACGTACCGGACATTTATTGACTGCAGCTTAAAAAAAAAATAGGATTAAAAAATGTAAACGTCTTTTGGTGAAGCACGCTGATAACTTGCACAGAAAAATTTGTTGACCAATGAAAAAATTTTTCCGTTTAGGAAAAATGTAATAAGCAAAATGATAGAGTGTATGCGCGGTCATCTAAGCATCTGAACTTATCCCAAGGGTGGAAAAGCGTCATCACCCAGCTCCAGTCATGGTTTGGTGGGGTGTCTCTTACGATGGGGTCACTGACCTGCATTTCTGCGGACAAGGAGTCAAAACATCGGCCAAGAAATCGTTTTGGAAGCTGTTGTGAAGCCTCTTAACAATTCCCTGTTCCAAAACCAGCCATGGACTTTCCAACAGGATTCTGCGCCAGTCCATAAGGCTAAAACGTCCCAGGCCTGGCTTCGAAACAATTTTCCAGCGTTCATTTCCTCTGAAGAATGGCCCTCAGGCAGTCCAGATTTGAACCCATTGGATAAAAAATTGTGCACCCTTTTAGAGGACAAGGTTTGTCACAAGGGCTACCCCAACATTGGATCTCTTAAGACTGATTTGGTTCGAGCTGTGGCCAATTTTCCAATGGAAGAGGTTCGTGCAGCTATTGGCGATTGGCCAGTGCGACTTAAGACGTGTGTAAAGACAAAAGGCGGACATTTCGAATAAGTAGATTCTTTTTGGATACAATATAGATCAATAAATATATTCAAAATATTTAGTCCAAAAACATTCAGTACTTATTATATTACAGCAATAAACGTGTGTAACAGTATTTATGTCCCTACTAAGTAGTTAAACTCTTTAATATAAGTACAGTTCTAATGTAAGCGCTAACGTAATAAAAAGAGCCCTACAGCAATTTAGTTACAAGTCGTTGTATAATTCCCTGACTGCAACAAATTCATCGTAGTTTCATAATTCATAGACTTGTGTGTGCTGTAACGAAACATATTACAAATTGTGTTTACTGTATGAAGGGTGTACAACTCAACCATTGTTTGTTTCCATAGCTTCATCCATACACAGTCGACTACTTACTTTCTATAGATGTCTTTTAAACAACAAATCACCCTTAGCTGCACATGGTTAAAACCATACAACGAAAGAAGAGTAGTGAATCTAGCAGCAACGTAAAAATATGTTTATTCCTTAGACGTTAAATAATTCCCATTTAGTTCGTTATTCCTGCTGCTTAAGATGTAAGCCGTGAGCTGAGAAAAGCATACTTACCTGGCGTAGGGGTTACCGTGATCATAAAGGCGGTTCCCCCGGAGCGAGGCTCGATCATTGCACTTCCGATTGAGTTGACCTCCGCGATTATTCCTAATGTGAATAACTCGTTCGTGTAATTTTTGTTAGCCGGGAATGGCGTACGCGCCGTCCCGATTTTTCTAATACATTTCACTAATAAAGTTAATTGAATCAAGTACAAAGTAACATTTAAATTTGGTCTAATTTGCAAGTTTACTAAAACGGCTGCTTGAATGCCGCACAAGGTGGTACGAACAGCATTACAGATACGAGTATCACATGAATACCCAATTTTTGCCAAATGATTGATACATTTGTATGGAAGGTATCAGAAGGGGTGGTGCATAATAGACCAATTTTAATCCTTCAGAGAATATTAGAAAAATATAACGACATGCAGAATTTTAAACGATTGGTAACTGCATCCGAATGTTATAGTGTGACCCACCATCGCTGAGGTACAGCCGGATATGGCTAAAATGACGGATAGGGCAAAAAATTCCTAATCTTAAATGTTGTTTTGATGAGCTACATTTAAAAATAAACGTCAAAAACAATTTATCAATTTTTTTAACATGGATTTCGTTACCATGAAAATGGTATAATTTTTTTATTCGTTTTAGGCAAAAATTCATTAGTAATCATAGATTACATGTTCCAAATTTCAGTTACCTACGATCACTCTTTCAAGTTTTGTCTGCTTGTTTCATGAAATCAAAACATTGGAAGCCGTGATACGAGCTTCTTAAATAGTTTCTTATAAAAATGGATATTTGTATTCCTCTAGTTGATCCTTTGTTGTTTATTTCTCAATTATTGTTAGGCTTAAGGAAATAAGTGAAAAACAAACAGATGTTGCTATTTTTATAATTTATTTAATATTAAATAAAAATTTAAATCGCTTAGACTCTATCGTGAGTGAAGAATACAGGTTAAGAGATATTCCATCCAGTTTAATATATATTCCATCCTTTAGGGAAGGCGTAAAAAAAGAAACTGTAACTCGCATGAGTAAGTGGACTTTTCATAACTTTTATGTTGTTAGGAGTTACTTTACCACGAAGGTTGATACCGTGTGCGTTAAAGTGATATGTGCGACGACTATCACATACATTTACAGTGCCACCTCAAAATACTGCCAACCATAAGAGATTAACATTAAAGGGGCAGTTTCGCCAACTGTTCGTAAGCAAAAATCGCTATGGATGAAATGTACAAGAGACCGCTACAGAAGACCATGAAGAAAAAACATTTGAACTTAACCGAAAAATAATAATGTTAAACGTTAGAAATTATTAAGCAACGCGGATAAATTAAAAAAAAAATAAAAAAAATTTTAATATTTTTAAGGCAGTGCACTAGCGAATGTACGAAAACCTTTTATATTTTTCTATAAGTATTACAAATTTGTTGAGTTATTGTGATAAGACGATAACAAGTTAAGACCTCAAAAATTTCATACACAATTGGTATAACAAAAAATTTCAAAAAACTACTTTTACAAATAGAGTTTTCGGTGATGATAAAACCCCATGCATGGTTTGTCTGCATCGCTGCCAAGAGGTGGAACGTTTTTGGTGATTTTATTAATTTCTTACCAAAACGAGGTATTTAAATGTTTTTGACATATGGACTTTGCTTATCTACTTAAAAATCACACTACTTATAAAATCTAATTTTTTTTTTTTACATTGAAATTGATTAATCAGATTTGGGCCGAAATCCCGGCGGTACTGCAATACCGGGCCAACCCGCGACAGAAGTGGAGCAAGCCCCTAAACATTCCGTCTATTTCCAAAAATCAGTTTAACATTTGTTGTCCTCCGATGGAGGATCTATCAGATGTTAAGCTGATAAGAACAGATACTACACTTTGATCTTAGCCATAAGGCCGAGAAGCGATAACTATACCATGGCAAACCAAACTACTTAAGTCACACTGCGCACAAAGCGAATGAGAATTATAAGAAAGAAAACACAGCAGCAAATCAAACGTCACTTTAACGAAAGAACTAAACGAAAATGGAGTTATTTTAAATCTTGTAAAATGCAATGCTTTACTACCTGTAGGTAGAGGAATGTAGTATTAAGGGTGATAAGGAATTGAGTGTTTGTGTGCGGACATGCTGAGAAAAGTAAATCACTGTACATTAAAGTACCTACCGTATGTTCCATAGGCATCGAAAATTGTGCACTAAAATGACCATCCATTAAAGAAGGGCATTATAAAATAAAAGGATAAGTCAATTAGGAGAAATTAACATAACCGTTTTCTCAAATATCGGCAGCAAACATTAATATGTAAAATCGATAACGGATATAAGAAAGTGAGGAAATACCAAAAGTTTCTTGTTTATTCTTATTCCTCATTTTTTCATTAAAAATTATATTTAACAATTAAACTAATAACATAGTCCTTTGGAAAAATTTCATATATGCGGATTATTCTTTTAAATGATGTACATATAACCGTTATTTACAGTAGGCGTTTTTTTTAATTTTTTTGAATAAAAACAGCATCTGATATTTTAATTTTCTTTATGTCACGCAAAATATAGAAGCATTTACCGCCAAGATCGCGAAAAATTTCCTGCTGTTTATAAATCAATAGCCTTTTTCGTTTCGTTAAAGCAATTAGCGAAATTTCAACTGAGATTTTGTTTAAATGAATGGATGTAATAAGATGTAATTTTGTACGCCTTGACAAACGAATTCCTATTATTAACCAAAAACGAATTAATTTTCTTTCAATCTACGGGCAAATCGTTTTGCATCTGGCGAATTAGTTTTGTAAACGCAGGTTGTAAATTATTTTAAAACCTTGTGCATTAACTCATTTCTAAAAAAACTTGTGCACTTTTAATTTAATTCCTGTTGCTTTTAAAATTGTTGTGCTATACAGCCTTTATGGTTGTTCCTTAACAATGTCTAAATCGCCTCTCGCCAATTACATCACACTATCATTCCATAGCAGATTCTACTGAATCGTGTCTACAGTACTTACTACCCTTATTTTACATTTCCCTTATTTTATACTTCTGAAGTCTCTCCTATCTACATACAAACATTCTTTTATGTTCTCTTATTTTTCTTTTCTTTTTGTACACATAATGTTTGTCGTTCAGTTGCTTCGCCATTTCCGTTTACGTAATTCTCATTCACTTTGTGCACAGTGTGACTGTGACCACCCGTTGTTCTCGTGAGTGGAATATTTTTACCTCTAAGCCTATTTAGTCCATTTTCAATACCAATTGTTTCAGTCCATCAACAAATGTTTCTGCGAAATTTCAGCAATCTAGCTTTAATAGTGCGACCTGTAGTTTGCTTTCCGATTCAGACTATACATATAAGTATATACTTTATAGGGTCTCCTACCAGTATTTCAAAATGACAAAGTGAATATACCATCTATTCTATGATGGAGGGCTTAACTCTACTGATTTCTACGGATATTGTTTCTGCTTTTGAATGTGGAAAATTTGTTTTTCTTAACAGATTTCACTCTCTTTCAAAAAATGTTTGCAAAATTGTATTTGGACAGCTTTATTATTCTGATTCTACAAAAAGATAGAAAGCCAGACAGTGGCGAAGGGTGCAGAAATCGGCACACTCAGTTCATAAATTAAACGTGGGGAAAAGCAAATCAGCCATACTTCAACGTTTATTCGTAGATATTCTTAGATTATGACTTGTTTTCGAAAACTTTTTAAATTTTGTTTAAACAAGAAACGACTATTTTCAAATAAAAATTTAATAGTTTTTTGTTCACTTTGTGCTTTTAACAAGCAGACGGACAGGCGTTTTTAACGTTGATAGTTTTTCAAGAGTGAGCATTTCCAAAATGAAAAGAGTTAGCATTTTAAATGAAAAATAAAAATGAAGAAAATAACTGTTTTATAGCAACGGTAGGCAAAATCAGGAGCAACTGACTAGATAGCACATACCCAGTAAACCAAGTTTTCCGACAATGTCTGATATCAGACAATTCTGAACAATATCTGAACTCTATCGAGAATTCTTACCGAAATCGTTACAAATTCTGTTCGATTTGTCTGAGGATTTTTTATTTATTATATTAAGAAATATCTGAACAAATTCGACCCGAATTCTGCTAGACTTGTCTGTGGGATTTTAATTAATTTTTTGTTCAGACTTCTCTTATCGAACTCGCAACGAATTCTGAACTATTTATCTGAGGTAGTCTATTTGTTTAAAATTATTGTTATTTGCTTCATATTTTACAGTTGTTGTTTTTGGTCAGACATGTCGGAACTAATTCTGAACGAATATTTACTTCTTTTTGATTTTTACATTCAGAATTTATCATGACATGAGCTCAGAATTCGTTCAGAATTCGGTTCGTAATCTCGGTAAAAACATCAGAATTTAAAAAGACTTAATGCCAGCATTCTGACCGAAGTCGTTAAAAATTCGATACGACAAATCGAAATTTCCTGTAGAATTTCCCAAGACTACAGTTCAGAAATCGGTTCGAAATGTCTGCAAAAACATCAGAATTCCTTCAGAGAAGTAGTTCAGAATTCGTGTCAACCCTCTCATATGTTTTTCGTTACGAACTCGCTAAGAATTCTGATCCGAAATCGGAACATTTTGCCGATTGTCGTACAGAATTCTGACCGAATTCTGAAGGTTTGGTTTGCTGGGTATATACTTAAACTCTTTAATATGATTCTAATGTAAACGTTAATGTAGTTAAAAGAGCCCTACTGGTATTTAGTTACAAGTCGTCATATAATTCCCTGACTGCAACAAATTCTCTGCCTAGACTTGCGTGTACTGTAACGAAACGTATTACAAATTGTGTTTACTGTGTGAAGGGTATACAACTCGACTCGATTGTTTGTTTCCATAGCTTCTTCATACACAGTCGACTACCTACTTTCTATGGATGTGTCTTAATACAACAAATCACCCTTAGCTGCGCATGGTTAAAACCATTCAACGAAAGAAGAGTAGTAATCTACCAGTAACGTAAAAATGTGTTCATTCTTTAGACGTTAAATAATTCCCATTTAGTTCGTTATTCCTGCTGCTTAAGATGTTAGCCGTGAGCTGAGAAAAGCATACTTACCTGGCGTAGGGGTTACCGTGATCATAAAGGCGGTTCCCCCGGAGCGAGGCTCGATCATTGCACTTCCGATTGAGTTGACCTCCGCGATTATTCCTAATGTGAATAACTCGTTCGTGTAATTTTTGTTTGCCGGGAATGGCGTACGCGCCGTCCCGATTTTTCTAATACATTTCACTAATAAAATTAATTGAGTCAAATACAAAGCTACATTCATTTAAATAAAACTAACTCTTGTTTAAGTACGCATATGTGTATATTTTCAGTTGGAAGCAGGGGGTTTCCGTTGAGAAATTTTGAAGATGTTGTAATGTAGCTTTAAAAAAATTGTTTTTCAAGTAAAAGTCGCACTCCTTTTATAGATGAAAAAAAATAAAAAAAACATTTCATTGCAAAAACGTTTTTATGTTCAGGATGGGCGGTATAATATTTTAAATGTGAATCGGCTGTAAAAAAACAGTAACAATATTTTTTTCAAATTTCTGGTTTTATTGGAATGGAGCACAATAATTTAATTTTATAATATAGCACAATATCATTCATATGACTACCACAACTGGCTCGGCAGTACCTCATTCGATCTACCCAATTTTTCAGTACATTTTCGATAGTCGCTGGTCGAATTTCTTCAATAGCAACTTCGATTTAATGTTTAAATTGTCTTTGGATGCTTTGCGTAACATTTATCCTTAATGGATAACATTTATCCTTAATGGATACAGAAAGTATTAAATCAAAGCTCACGATTTCGGCAGATTTTCGATTTTCAAAAACAGTGCGTAAAATGTGGATAGTTGCGTTGGCTGTGTTGAAACCAAATGTCGTCCATGGCATTATCTTTTCATTGAGCATAGCGCGGTAACGCTCACCGTTGACGGTAACGGTGGCTCTTTACTCATTTTCCAAGAAAAATTACGCAATAATACCGCCAGCCCAAAATCCAAACCCAACAGTGACTTGCGGATGCATTGGCTTCTCAAAGGTCATGTGTGGGTTCTCTGAACTCCATATGCGGCAATTTTTCGTATTGTCATAGCCACTGAGATGAAAATGAGCTTCATTTGAAAACACGATTTTTCTGTAAAATTGTTCATCTCCTACCAAACAATCTTCAGCCCATTCAGGCGATGCGAAAACGCACCAAATGATGATGAGGCTTCAGTACTTAGACCACTTGAACATTTTAAGCCTTCATACCGAGGTCTTTATGCAAAATTTTTCTCGAAGTAGTTCGTGAAATGTTCACTTTCTAATGGCGAGTTGATGTTGATGGATGCTCTTGGACATTCTCAGCCACAGCAGCAATATTTTCGATTGAACGCACCGGAAGCGAACGTTTTCGGGTTGGTTTGTCCAACAACGATACATTTTCATGAACTCGCTTTACAAATTGACGCAAAAACTGAACGGAAGGCCGATCTCTTCTCGGAAATTTTTTACGTAAATTTATTGCAGTTTGTTTTTAATATATACTCGTAAGTATATGTGACAGCGCATAGAGAAAGGGAACTAAGGGTAAAAAAAATCAATTTTCATTTTTTTCTTTTTTGATGTGGACAACATCTAAGCATCGAATGGGACCGATCCCATGCCCCAAAAGTGTTCGCTCCTAGAGATACGCGCGTTTTATGAAAGTGAAGTCGAAGATTCTAAGAGCAAATAAAATGGCTCTCCTGAACAAAACTGGTTTTTAACCTTAGGTCCCTTTCTATTTTGCGCTTCACATATATGTAATAAGTTTTTAATATTTCCCAATTTCAAATATAAATGTCAAAGTAATCGTTGCGCTCTTCTTCTAATTTTGGCCGTTCGTTATATGAAATTACGACACTGTGCGACATGTCACAAGTTTCTTAATACTTAAATTTTTTCTGATAGGATAAAGGGAAATTTTTTAATAGAAATGTTCAAACATTTCATTTAATCTAAGAGTGTTTTGGATGCCAAAAACTCCAAAAGTTACCATGGGGTTTAAAAATGTAATAACTGGAAACGGGGGTCATGTAAATTTCCATGTTATATATTATGTATATATGTAATTATAATCTGAGAAGAAAAATAAAATAATATAATAAACTAAAAAGTTATTAAAGTTTTTAAACCCATTGTGACTTTTGGCCCACCCTGTATATATTCCATCCTGAGGGGAAGGCGTATAAAAAAACTAAACATCATGAACTGCATAAATCGCTCGAGTAATTGGACTTTTTATAACTTTTATGTACTTATATATTTAGTTAGGTGTTTTTATAGTAGGAATCGACGCACTGTGTGTTAAATCAATCATATGTATGTATGTATGTGCGACTATCACATACATTTACAGTGCCAACTCAAAATATCGCCCACTATTAGAGTTTAACTTTTAAGAGACAGTGGCGACAGAGGCTGTGGATGAAATGTACAGGAACCCGCTACAGATCATAAAAAATAAACATTGGCAAATCCGTTACAAAACTAATCCGAAAAATGTCCAAACGCTAGAAATTATTTAACTATGCGGAAAACTTAAAAAAAATAAAAAATTGATGTTTTTGTTAAGGCAGTGGACAAATGCTCAAAATCCTAATATTTGTTTCTATTATAAATTTGTTAAGTTGTTTTTATAAGGCGATAACTAGTTATGACCTCAAAAATTTCATAGACAACAATTGGCATAAAAAAACTACGAATTTAAAAAAAAGTACTTTTACAAAAACGTGTTTTTGGTGATGAAAAATCACCACATGTACGGTAATAAAAAAACCATCAAGTTTGCTTCACTGCCAAAAGGCAGTGTTGTCAGATTAGGGGATTTTCCCCAATTTGGGGATTTTTTTTAAATGGAGATCAAAATTTCTGTTTGGGGATCTGGGGATGACAATGGATTTTCAGGGAATTTTTGGAGATAAACTAAATCGAAATGTGTTTGCATACACATTTGTCTTTCTTGCCTATTTTGACACAAATGTTTGTGCAAACGTTTTAAGTTAGTAATAAATTCAGTTCTATTGAATGGATTTGCCCAAATATGTTGTCTGTCTATTTGCCTCATTCAATTGGGTGTATGTACCAACGCCGGATAGCAATGAATTGTATAATCCTCCCTCTTTTGCATACGGTAAGTAATATGCAACAGTGTATTGCAATTTTGGGAAGTCCCTAATTCATTGAACATTACAGATTATTTATAGGTTTTACCAACACTGGGTATCAATTATATATATAGTTCTCCCCGTTTTATTCAAAACTAAAAAAGACATGCTTTCAGTACCTGAAAACTTTGTTGCTGCGGATGTTACAACGTTTTCCACCAAACATGGATTTTTTTCAAAACATATACGAGTAAAATATGTTCTCCAAATATATGCTGCAATTCAGTGGGACAACCCAATTTAAATTCAATAATGACGGTTTTGCAACCTGTGGTCAATACTAGTGTATCAATGGATATTTATGAATCACAGTGGGGAGAAATGCCATTTATAATCTGGAAGTAGGTATTCGTGGTTGAATTTACGACCGGCTTAAGTACATTTTGGAGAAAAGTTTATTTATACCAAGATGTCGCCGGATCAAAACCATTTGAACAACTTGCTGCACTTGTTTTAAATATGCTGAGCGTGCCAACAAGCAATGCTTGCGTTGAACGTGTTTTTTCTATTATGAAACACCGTATAAACAAAAATTCGGTATAAAATACGCACAATTCGATTTGTTGTGAATCCTTTAGCCCCCCTCCAGAAATGATCAAACTTTTTAATTCCAAAACCATATACAAAACTGAGGAAGTTGATTCTGAAGTATTCGATGTAATACATTATGACATTTTATGTCTTAATATTGTCTATTTACTATTATTATTATTTAATTCGTTATTTATTAATTTACACCTGTATTGAAAAATACTTTTAATTTTTGTTTTTTTTTTAGAAAGAATTTGTTTCTTTTTAAAAATATATGTATCTATGATTAAATTGAATTTTAATGTTTTTTTTTTTATTAAAATTAATTAAAATATGTTTGGGGATTTTTTGGGGAAAACATTTTTGGATTGGGGATTTTCTGACAACACTGCCTGCCATGAGGTGGTGGAACGTCTTTGGTGATTTACCGAATTTCTTTTTACCTAAAAACGAGGTATTTAAATTATTTTTATCTACTTAAAAATCAGGTTCCCTAATATAAATCTACTTTATTTCTTAATATTGAATTTGATTAATTAATGTTGGGCCGAAATCCCGGCGGTAGTGCAAAACCGGGCCAACCCGCGACAGAAGTGGAGCAAGCCCCTAAACATTCCGTCTATTTCCAAAAATCAGTTTAACATTTGTTGTCCTCCGATGGAGGATCTATCAGATGTTAAGCTGATAAGAACAGATACTACACTTTGATCTTAGCCATAAGGCCGAGAAGCGATAACTATACCACGGCAAATCAAACTACTTAAGTCACACTGTGCACAAAGCGAATGAGAATTATAAGAAAGAAAACACTACAGCAAATCAAACGTCACTTTAACGAAAGAACTAAACGAAAATGGAGTTCTTTTAAATCTTGTAAAAGGCAATGCTTTACTACCTGTAGGTAGAGGAATGTAGTATTAAGGGTGATAAAGAATTGATTGTTTGTGTGCGGACATGCTGAGAAAAGTAAATCTCTGCACTTTAATGTGCATATGTTTCATAGGCATCAAAAATTGTGCACTAAAATGACCATCCATTAAAGGAGGGTATAATAAAATATGAGGATAATTCAATTGGAAAACATATCCTTTTTCTCAAATATCGGCAGCAAACATTAATATGTAAAATCAATAACGGATACATTGAATTGAAAGTAGTGTTCAATTGGATTTGCTCAGAGTTTAAACTAAACAAAATATATGACTTTTTCTGCGATACATACAACATTGTCTAGCTTAGAGGAGCTTAAAATAAATGAGTTTCAGTTGAACACCAGACAAAATGCGGTCGTTAAAATGTAAATTACCATCAAGCTGGATTGATTTAATGGGTGTGTGGCAACATCGGTCAGACACAGATATGGTTGTCCCTATTATATTGTAATAATATTTGAACACTTTGGTAGGAATTTTTTTTAAGAACAAATAAATTTTGTTCTTCAAAAAAAATTTAAAACAGCTTTACAAACGATTGTTAAGCTTAATTTATGAAAACTGTATTCATAAACGATTATTAGCTTAATAATCGTTTTGTAAACCATTATTAAATGTGTCCATTTTAATATTCTTCCGACCCTACTTTAACAGTGTTTTAAGGTGAGGTTTGTGTTTGTTTGTTTACATTTACACACATATTTTTGGAATTTTTCGAATACAACGAAGAAAAAAAATATTTTTAAAATATAAGATTAGAAGATTAGTTTGCAATCGTCATTTTTCCATTTTCATTTATAAAAACTTCTTTATGGAAAAAACGCAACACAAAAAAGGGAAAATTGTAAAAAGTTCACTAGTGATGTGTAAACAATCAAAATAAGAATAATATTATTCGTTATTCGAATACCTTTTTTTTTATCAGTAATACATAATTGATCTCAATTTGTCTTTTATTTAAACACGATTTGGTTCTTATTATTTTACAAGTAAGCATATATATATTTTTGTTTATTAAATCAGTTCTTTGTAAAATAAACAATACAAAAAATATATAGATTCGACTACTCACATAATTGATAATCGTATAACTGCATCATTAAGATTGAAATGACAAGTCAATACGACAGTGTTGCCAGCATTGAATCGACAAATTGATTAAATTTTATATTAGTTAAAGTAGTGTTTATGAATACGTTTTCTTAACAAACATTTGTTAGGCAAAATGTGTTTGTTAACTAATATGTACTTTAAATGCCAATTAAGATTTTTTTATGAATATGGCTGTTATTGTATAGTAAATAATAAAATGTAATATGTTTTATTATTGCCGATTGAAACAACAAAGAACAGCAAAGTGACCCATAATCTCAGAATCAACCATATAAGAAACTCAAGAAATACCAGAAGTTTCTTGCTTTTATCCGCATTTTTTTCATTAAAAATTTTAATTAACAATTATAACTAATTACAGTCTTATGCAAAAATTTCTAATATGCGAATTTTTCTTGTAATGATGTACATACATACATATATCCGTTATATACTGTACACGTTTTAATTTTTTTTTTTTGAAAAAATAAACCTGCATCTGAAATTTATTTTAAAAATTAAAAGCGTTTACCGCCAAGATTGGGAAAAATCTGCTATTTATAATTGAATGAGATCAATTGTATCGCTAATGCAATTAGCAAAATTCTTACAGAGATTTTGTTTAAACGAATGGATGTAATAATAAGATGTAATTTCGTATGCCTTGACAAACGAGTTCCTGCTAATAACCAAAACCAACTTTATTTTCTTCTAGTCTACGGGCAATTCGTTTTACCTCTGACAAGTTATATTAATGCAGACTGTAAATTATTTCAAAACCTTGTGTTTTAACTGAAAGTGGGTCAATTTATAAAAAAAAATCGAGTTGAACGACATGTGCACAACTGTTTTAGGCAATAATTTACGCACTTACAATTTAATTCTTATTACTTGCTCTAAAGTTTTTCCACTTCACAGCCTTTATGATACATAGTTTATGTACGATGACCACATCGCCTCTCGCATGAGTGCATCACATCATCATTCCACAGCAGATTCCACTGAATCGTGTATACATTGCTAACTACCCTTATTTCATACTTCTGAAGTCTCTCCCATCTATCTACATTCTTTTCTGTCCCTTTTATTTTTCTATTCTTACTGAACACACATTTTGACACTGTTTCAGTTTTTCGTGAAGTTGGTTTGACATTTTCGTTCATGGAATTCTCATTCACTTTGTGCAAAATGTGACTTAAGTAGTTTGGTTTGCCATGGTATAGTTATCGCTTCTCGGCCTTATGGCTAAGATCAAAGTGTAGTATCTGTTCTTATCAGCTTAACATCTGATAGATCCTCCATCGGAGGACAACAAATGTTAAACTGATTTTTGGAAATAGACGGAATGTTTAGGGGCTTGCTCCACTTCTGTCGCGGGTTGGCCCGGTATTGCAGTACCGCCGGGATTTCGGCCCATATTTAATTAATCAATGTAAAAAAAACATTATGAAGTGAAGCCGATTTGGACAAGTACTACTGAAGGAATCTAGGTTTATGTCTGTGTGAATATCCATGTTTCGAATGCAAAACAAGAATATGTTTTATCCGCTATTGTAACATGTAGTATTATATCTAAGAAAATAGGTCCGTCCACCTTTTAGAACAAGTTAATCTATTTACATCTCTGATTTTGTATATTCTTTCATAGCGTACGTTCTTCGTAGAACCACCGACAGCAATACCATGACTTTCGAATCTGCCTGATGGAGACTAACGTGTGCATACACATGGACAAACTTCATCCATAGCATCCTCATCATTATCTGAAGTGAACAGAGGTTTCGGAAAATGTTTTAGTGCTTAACTTTTTAGAAGTCGAAAATTTGGTTGAACGTTATTCCACCTCTAGATGTAGCTTAATAACAAAATTTGGTAAAAAGTGTGGCTGGCAGTTGTATTATATTCTTTGCAAAATGTCCATTAAAAATTTCAAATAATTTAAATTGTGTGTGGATATATTGCGAGAAATTTTTTGCGAGTCCACCAAAATGCATTGATTTTTTTTAAATTCTGTAAAGTGGAGTATAAATTTTAATTCGATCCCCACTCTTCTGCTTGTTCATTTTTGAACTTACTTTATGGTGGAGGTTACAGTAATGTAAGATTCAGAGACCACAGGTATATTAGAGCTAATGCCGGTTTTACTACAAATCTAAATATGGACTTTTTTTGTTGGAAAATTTGAGACAAAAAAGGGGGCACTTCGCTTTGTTTTATTATTCCGTTTGCTACACTTTGAAATATAAGTCGCCGTAAAATTCGTATACGATCTAGCCATGTCGGTCCTACAGTACGTTCTTCCACGGTCAAACAAATAGTCTAAGGATCTCGAAACTTCATTGAATATTTGCTCAGTCGTAGCAAGCTTAATTTTTTAAAGTAAAGTACCAAGCATTGACTATAACTTAGTAGCTGGTATTTAAAAACGACAAATGCTGAACAACTTTCAATATTAATCATTAATAGGTAGGTTATAAAAAGACCATGCAAACTGTGTGTAGTTTAGGAAAGAAACAAAAACAATTTTCAAATAAGGAAAAGCTAATCTAAGGCATAAATTATAAAATTGTTCTTACACTAGAGGCAAACTGCAATTGGTTGATATAATTTACTACGAACATGTTTGTTGCACATCTGAAAATACTTAAAGGACGCCCATCCTATTTAGTGAAGGCACAGGTAGCAGCGACGTCGAACATTCTTCTGTGGCGATAAAGGCGGTGATTTGTTCAACGTGGATAAAAAGTAAATGTCTGTTCAATCGATGCTACATTTCCGCGCGACAACCCTTTACCAATTTATTTTACACAATTAATTAATTACATCTGGAGCAAGTTTTTTATAAAAGTAAAAGGCGGGAATTTTTTAACTTAATTTAAGTCTGGGCATAAAGATATCCATATTATCTTGGTAGCTACTTATACTACGAGTATCAGCTTCTATTTAGTTCTGAAATTTTGTAACAGATAACTGTTTTCTTGTTGGTGGAAAACATGTTTTTTGATATCATAGGAAGCTGACCTGGTGGTAAGCTGTTCTGTCCTTACCAATAAGCATCATACTGAGTATCGTCGCTTCACGATCGGATAGATTTATTTTATTTCTAAGTATAAGACAGTTGCACAAAAGTCCACTCTACTTTCTCATGGCAGGAACTCCTCCATATCTCCAAAACTATCAGCAATGTTTACCTCATCAGCAGAAGCATCATCTTTACTGCTCATAAAAGATAAATTAATTTTTGAAATATTTAAGAAATACTACATAAAAATACTACTTAAGTTTAAATATAATTAGTCTATATCAGCTGTATTATTGCGTTTTTTAAACTACTCACTCGCAACGAATTTTAAATTTTAATTTGATCACCCGTTTTCAAAACCTATCTAGTCTCTATAATTACTAAGCACAAAGATATTAAAATTATATTGCCTGATTTGTTTCTTTATAACATTTCTCGCTGTTGCAGTATCGATATTTTTTAAATGTTTTAAAACTTTTTTTCATTAGTGACTTTGCGTCACTGCGTGGGACTTTACGCCAGTAAATCAGAAAATGAATTCCCAATTTATTTTGTTGTTAAATATAACTATTTAATGGAGGAATGCTTAATGGTATAATGGGTCGCTAGAACAGTTTTGTTTTTGAAATCCACAAGTTTTAACCAGAAGCCACAGTCTGGTACGAATAGTGTTAAATAAGTACGTTCTCTTTTGTACGATTTTCTTTTTGTTTGTTGTTGTAGAAAAGAAAAAAGTGGTAACCACGGAAACAGACTCATTTCTGTTATCACAAAATTTCCTTTTCCACTCGACTATGTACAACTCGCCACTCTTCGCGAGGGATGTTTTGGGCATATGTCGGCGCAGTTGTGAGTTTGCTTCTGTAACATCAAAAAACATTGTCATTCCTTTGACTCTTAATAATTCTCATTTAGTTTGTTGTGCTTGTCGTATAAGATGTTAGTGGAGAGCTGAGAAAAGCATACTTACCTGGCGTAGGGGTTACCGTGATCATAAAGGCGGTTCCCCCGGAGTGAGGCTCGATCATTGCACATCCGATTGAGTTGACCTCCGCGATTATTCCTAATGTGAATAACTCGTGCGTGTAATTTTTGTTAGCCGGGAATGGCGTACGCGCCGTCCCGAATTAGTAATACATATCATAAAAAATATAATACTCTTGACTCTGCATCTTTCTTTTAATCACCGAATTGTAAAGTTGAGGTACTTAGTTCTTTCGATCTAACGCCATTTCACTACACATTATAAAGTGTTTATTTTTCCGGGGTTCCTTTATTTAGTCCCCTAAAGGAAAAATTTTCCCCCTTGGGTCAAGTTCG
This sequence comes from Hydrotaea diabolus, assembly GCA_963513945.1. NCBI lineage: Eukaryota > Metazoa > Arthropoda > Insecta > Diptera > Muscidae > Hydrotaea > Hydrotaea diabolus. The sequence goes on from OY740719.1 coordinate 179,407,564, forward strand.
CCCATCTACAATCCCATATGACTTCACCATGTTAAATTTCAGGATCAAAGTTTATTCACTGGGCCGCTATCGGGCGTTTACAGGGACGGAGCGACGGGTATGGCTAGATTGTCTTAGAATTTAACGACGATATAAATAATTAAAAAAAAATAAATAATGGGTTTTCGATCAATATTTCATGGTCTCACAAACAAAATGGAAAATGTAGTATACCATTTGCCCTTCGGTATAGTATATCAAAAGAATTCGGTTAAAATATGCATATTTTGCGGCTATAAGGGACAATTTCGAGGGTGCTCAACTTCTGACGAGTTCCAAAGTTTCTAAATTAGAACCCCTTTAGCTTTGCCGGCTCCCATTGGGTACATCTTTCAAACCCTATCTCAAAAACATTGAGCTAAGTCTTTTTGAAATTTATGGCAAGGACGATTTTGTTTAAAACATTTTCGAATTCTCCCACTCGTACTTTAAGCCAAAGCCGTTTTATATAAATTAAAGTATTCTAATAAAAAGTCAAGTTGCAAAAAGTGTTAAAGAAAACAAGTAGAAAAGGGCGGAACCACTACGCCATTCAGCTGTTTAAATGATAACACCGCATTTCTGTCTGGACTTTGAGGATAGTTAGATTTAATATGTGACATCTTAAGCGAAAGGGACATATTTCGTTTGGGGTTTACGAAAACGTAGACTGATCTGGTTTAATTTTCCCAGGGATAGTTTTAGAACGCAGTCAATCCATTATGTTTCATTTAAACTAGACAAGTATAGCGGCGGGACTTCAGATGGGAAAGGCCACTTGTATTGGGGCTATATGAAAAGATGGGCCAATATGTTCGCGCATCGTTAGCTACACCTTTAAGTCGCTCATAAGGTACAATAATAAATTTGATTCAATTCTGACTTCTAGAGTGGCAGCGAGATCTTTGTCTACGGATCGAAAACATGGACCATTGTGGTCCAATTTTACACAGCGTTACTTTCAGACAAGAGCGGTCATACACCTTTAGGGTGGAAAGGCCTCGAATCGGGAAGTAGTTTTGTATGGGGCTAGATGCAAATATTAATCGATATGGCACAGTTTACCTTAAGAGTTAAAAAGTTCTGGAGCTGAAGAACCTTAAATCGGGAGGGACCTTTGTATGGGGGATGCTCGAAAACATGGACTGATATGGTCCCTTTCCACCAGAGTTGGGTAATGGTCTTTATTAACGTTCTAGGCGAAAATTTAGTCGGCATCGGATGTAATATGTAGCTTCTTAAGTATCTTAAATCGGGAAAAACCTTTGTATGTGGGCTATAAAAAATATGGAATTATATGGGGCCAAATGGAAATACGACCCGATATGGTCCAGTTTATCTTAAAAAGTGTTCGTTCATAATGTACCATGCGAAATTTGAACACGATTTGGTTTAATGAAGAGTGGGACCTTTGTAAGGGCGCTGCTCGAAAACATAGACCGATAGGGTCTCTCCACCAGAGGTTGCTATAAGTTGCTATTTCCGTTCTATGAGAAAATTTTGTCGGAATGGGATATAATATGACGCTTCTAAAGTTTCTGAAATCGGAAGAATCTTTGTATGTGGGCTATATGAATATATGGATCTATATGATACCGTTTCACAAGAGTTAATTATAGGCTAGCGCGACCGAAGCTTTTATCAGGGATCTTTTCGAACACAAGCACCGATATGGCCAAATTTCACCATGGATAATTACGTGCCTCACAAAACTCCCATTAAGCAAGTTGCTTTAGAAGCAGCAGGACCTCATATCGAAAACAACTTTTTTGTTGGAGGCTACGTACAAATATGGTCCAATACAGTAAAGTTTTAACAGAGTTCATTATTGGTCGTTCATAACTTTTTTTCAAAATTAAAGGATGATATGATTTAAAATGCGGCGGAAACTCAAGTTGGTCCTTCGAAATCACGACCCGATAATTCACAAATTGGATACTTGTCGCCCTTAATGCATTTTGCGATATTTCATCTATATATGTGACTTCTAGAGCTTCTGTTTAACTTGCCTATGTCCCTTCCAGAAATTATGGGATTATCATTGCTCTGTTATTCCTTTTGAAAGCTTTAATTGACAAGACTATGAACTCGGAACGAATTAACTGGTCCAATTACACTCTGCGACAAATGGTAAGGGTCAGTGATCGGTTTGGAATGAAACCACCGGGGAAAGTTATATTGGTAAAAAAAAGTCATACGTGTTCCAGCGTTTCGCTGGGTCTCATCTAGGAATCGAGATATATCGATTTGAAGTTAGTAAGTATCGTATAGGGGAATTTGTCACGTTTTAGGCTCTTTTGTTTGACATAACTCGAGAACCACTCGTCCGATTTAGCTGAAACAAATTTAGAAAAATTAAGAATTACAATTCCTCTAATCTGAAAAGGGAGCAAACAAACGAAAATAAATGTATTTAAAAAAAAAAATAAAAAAAAAAAAATTTTTCTTCATGCGCTTATTTTTAACTTGGAAACTATTACTTGTAAAGGAAAATAATATATGAACAGATTAAGGGAATTGTAATTCTTGGTTTTTTAAAATTTATTTCAGCTAAATCGGACGAGTGGTTCTCAAGTTATGTCAAACAAAAGAGCCAAAAACGTGACAAATTCCCCTATACGATACTTACTAACGTATGACCTTTTTTTGACCGATATAACTTTCCCCGGTGGTTTCATCCCAAACCGATTGTGGCTGTCGCACAGTGTTATTTTAATGTACAAAACAACTTACATTATTTTGAATATTTCAAAAAAATAGAAAGACGAACAATTTTTTGTCTTCCTAAAATTATTACAAAAAGTTTAAGAACAAAAGGCTTAAGACAAGAACATAAATCCCTAGCCAGGAAACGGTTTTGAACCTATTGTTCTCTCGACCGGAGAAAATCCATCCAAACAAAGTAAAAGCAAAACAAAAGACTTAAGAAACAAACGAGTAATTGTGCGTAAAGCCACAACCACACATGATCGTTGCCTATTCGGCTTTACAACTACCGCCCCCACCCTTGAAGGAGCCACACTCTATGCCCCCCATGGAACAATAAAGTGTCTCAGAAAACAATTAACCTTGAGCGTAACTGAAATATATCAATTAACTATAGAGCAGACCATGCTCTGTCACAAACAAAATAGCAATAATCGATTCATTTAAATCTCAACACGGTGCGAGGGAAACATACAAAATTTGTTATCTGTCTTTTGACTTCTTGTTTTTTAACCCTGACAATAATAGCCCCAGCTACGCACTTGTGCGAGACGGACGAAGAGGGACGGCAGGGAAGTCATTACGCATTTATTTTGTGGCGAGGCTTGGCTCATTGTGCGTTCGTGTCGGGCCTAAGCAAAGCAATGAACTCAAATGTAATCAAAACAGAAAACAGAGACAGACATTGGGTATTGAAATTGAAAAACATCCAACAAAAAGTGAGACAAATAAATAAATACACTTATCATCATTTGATATGCAACAATACACAATGGCCATAATAAATGACCAAAAATTGAACTGAACGAGCGCAATCTCAAGCTGCGAACCGGACCGCAGGGGCAATCGAGAGGCACAAAACAAGTGTTGACAACTCATAAATACTTTTTATGTTACAGTTCGCATACTTGTACACTGACACACACACACAGACGCACACAGAAGGAGAACATAAATTAAATGCGTAAATGATTAATGGTTTTCTAAATAAACGGCAATTCAAAATCGACCACAGCCAGTTAAATCACTGTTCGGTAACGGCAGCCACTTTGCGGATAATTAAGATTTGTCGATTAGCTCTTTTCCACAAAGACCATGCGCGGGCCGAAGGTATCAATACTGAAGCTCTTGAAACAATACTCGTAGCTTTAGACGATGCCTCAAAAGATAAGTTTAATGGAATCGTTGGTAGAATTCAATAGAGAAATGCGTACAAAGCCTATGAAGTGCTACAATTTTTAGACAAATTGGTTTGTAATTAGTTGGGCCAACAGCGTTATCGGGTTAGAGGCTGGAGGCCACTCTGTGGATGGTCATTTAGGGAATAGAGTACTAAATTAGAAATTCAAATGGTGAATTCGAAAAGCAAATTGTAAATTATAGATAAAAAAGGATGAATAGAAAATTGAAAGTTTGTCCCTTCAGCAAAAGGTTTTGATATTAAGCCTAATTTTATGCAATCCGAATACTTGTGGTAGCACATATGGGCCGTCAAACCAGTCAGCCCAGGCTCAAATCCGGTTAAGAACATCTTACAATTTTTAGGCGGCGGGTTACCTACTTGTAAACGCCGTGGGCTTTACGAGTAAGGGATTTATCTTCAAGCCGTGTAAAAACTTCTTTATAAAATGCAATAGTCGTTCGAAGCTAGCGTTAAATAGTAGGTCCCGGTCAGCGAGTACTAGAGTCAAATCCTGTACAGCTTACTGACTTAAGAAAAGTTTCCCCTTGATTCTTTATGGGATATTTTGTGACTTATGTATGTATTTATGGAATTAATATCCAAGAGTTCCAAACCGAATCACAAAATAGTTCCAGGACTTGGTTTAAAAAAAATCGTTGTAAAAACCTAATACCGGAAACATGAAGTACCCTAATGATTTTTGGAGCAGTATTTATGCATGTATTAGTTGTTAAAATCCAGTGTTGTTTATAATGGATCTTTGACTTGGTATTAGGTGACCCTCTCAGGTAATTTAGTTAAATTCAAAACAGATGGGCTATGTGGACTTTTCCTGATATGACTCTTTCCTGTTATGACTCAATTTTAACATAAAATAAAATACTTATAAGTAAAAAAGTAGTTATATTCAGCCCAACCGGAGCTTTCGAGTATATAGCCTCCTTTGATGATTATCTTAAAGTGAAACTTGTTTTCTATTCAATAGCAAATAGCTTATTTATGATAAGAAGCCACAATTTACGAACGAATAGAAATGGCTGGTAATGCTCCGGTACTGAAGATTTTCGACCATGGGTGGAAGCAGAAGGGCAGACCGAGTCTTCGGTGGAAAGTCAAAGTCCAGCATTATCTACAGAACCTTGGTATAACCCACTGAAAGTCACGCACACTTAATCGAAACGAGTGGAACAGTGGTGGAACTCACAAAACATTAAAATGTAATAAAATGACCACATAATTGTACCAAAATTAATCTTTTAGTTCGACCGACTAGATTCCAACTGAAATGGAACAACAATATCAGTGAATAACAGCGAGAATCACAATGGAACTTTATTTAAAAACTTTTATTTATCAGACTAGAACTCAGGAGATGTCCTTTATATTTTGTATGCCAGTTAGAGAAAGCAAAAGGAAATAATGTTTAGGAACATTTTATGTGTGTCTGTTTATATCGTAAGTTTCAGGAAACACATCTGTGTGTTGACTATTTGGGAATCTAACAGACGGACAGTAAAGATGATGAAGGAATTGTCCATGTAAAGCATTGGGTTATCTGTAGAAGCATCGATAGGATAACGTTGAGGACACTTGGCGTTTGAGGCTTAGTGGCTAGGATTTAAAGATGATTCACAAGAAAAGTGGAACGTAATCAAATCGCACGATTTCGGTAGCCAGTTCACGTTGTCCCTACATTAGATATCCTTAGCTTGGCAAACCACATATTGTTTCAACCCCTATCTTCCTAAAGTGGTTATCATTTATCGCTTGAGTTCTACGTTGGTCAGGATTGCAATGCCTGCCCACAATTTACAGTTAATCATAATTTTCTGCGGATGTCACTTGGTAGATGTCTTTCGAATTGGTATTGTCTAAAGTCCATCAATTAAACTGTTGGAGTAAACGTTTATTAAAAGGTAGGTATCGTTGCTGAAAATAGTTGCCTTAATCCTGATCTAAAGGGTGGTTAAATTTTAAGGGCCCATCGTCCACTGTTGCTATCTCTTGCCGCCATTCTGACCATTGATGACGTTTGGAATGGTCAAGAGGCTTTAGTTCTTGAGTCAATTGCACCTTGAAAGCATGTAAATGTATGTCTTTTTGCATAAAGGCCCATTTAGTCTCGACGGTTGACGGTTGACGGTAGATTCTGCAACCTGCAGAAGTCTACCGTCGTCAACCGTCAAACTGTAGTTATCTCCCTCTAACACATGCAAAATGCAACCCTCAACTGAAATAGCTGATTGCCTACCGTCAACCATCCACCGTCAACCGTCGAGACTAAATGGGCCTTAAAGGCCCAATTAGTATTGACGGTGGACGGTTGACGGTAGGCAATCAGCTATTTCAGTTGGGGTTTGCATTTTGCATGTGTTAGAGGGAGATAACTACAGTTTGACGGTTGACGACGGTAGACTTCTGCTGGTTGCAGAATCAACCGTCCACCGTCAAGACTAATTGGACCTTAATGTTCATCAACGACGAGCGTGAGAGGTGCAATTGTTGGGTACGACGACGAGTTGCGGTGGACGGCTCTTTAGCCACACTATCGCGAACAGCAGCAATATTTTCTGCAGTAAGAGCATGCACTGGTGTTTCCATATCTCCTACAGACACGGTTTGCTCAAATTGTTGCACGATTTTTCCGATTGTACGCACATTCGGACGATTAAATTGACCGAAAAAATCACGAAGTGCACGATATGCATTTTGGTTTAAACGCCCATTTTCATAATAAACCTGAATAACTTTAACGCGTTGCTCGCTTGTGTATCTTTCCATATATCAAATTGAGTTAGTCTGAGTTTGAGAAATATCAAATGAAGTTCAGAAAAAAAAGCTTGACGTTTAGGTGTGGTTCACAGTCAACATCGGGCCTTAAAATGCAACCAACCTTTATTACCTACTCAGTGAGTATGTAAGGTGTTGTACGTGGTAGTTTTCCTTCAGCTCTGGGTTTAGTAAGACTTTGCTACGGTACAAAATTCACCGAGTTGGATCCCGAAAATGACTACCTTGGCTTCTCCAACACACTTTCATAGATACATCTTGCATTACGTTTTGTTGACATACGTGTTACACTTTTTTCATTTTCATCTAGACGCAGTGAGAGTTGTCAAGATATTTCGTTTTATTGTCAGAAAAAAAATCAAAATGCTAACAAAAGTTTTTCAATTGGATCTGGTCAATATTTTTAAATAAATTTTATTTAAATTTGTCCTTCAAAACGCATTTTCAATTGCAGCTATTTCTTGATAAAAAAGTTCGTCGTGTTCATCGCTGAATTGTACCAGGTTATCTGGAAAAAAGCCCAAGTGCTTATGAAGTATTAACATTTTTATTGACATATTGCAGCCAATTTCACTAAATTCTTTGATTACGATAATATGAATCATATCTCATACTTTTTATCTAAATGAGGTAATATCTTATATTCGCCAACATAGATAAAAACGATAAAAAGTACATTCTCTTCAAAGAAACATTCGTGGTGCATCCATTTCGTGGCCTTAGAACCTGTCGTACTGTCAAATATATATTTTGAGAGTTTTTGAATTTCCTGACATTCATTCCGGCAAAAACTGCTAGATTTTTACAGAGACTACCACCTCAATTTGTAGAAAGTGCACCTAAATCCCCAAGTGTCGTTCATACAAAAATTTACCGGGTTTGTTAGTTTACAACTTTAAGCTGCTACCCGTGTTTGAGAAATTATAATAATTTCATGTTTCGGTGACATTTATTAAAAGCTATTTTACCTGTTTGGATTAAAGATCAATTGTATGTAGAAAAACTTCTTTACTTTTATGTTTTTAATTAAAAATCTATCCAATTTCAATATCAGTCTGAAGTAAATTCGATGCTAGTTTTGTCTCCTACGTCTCTTTAATATCTAAACTGAAGTTAATTATCCATTGTTTTATATTTACATTTTTCTCAATTGCCTGTCCTTCAATTTTTAACAAAAAAGACAGCAGACCTTATTTATACCCATCATAAACGCCAAGTATTGCTTCTACATACAATCTTTTCCATCTTGTACTGGCTACCTGCTCTCTGCACAAACTGCTCAGTATGATTTGGTGGTTGTTTTGGGAATCCAGCAAAAATGTTCACTACAACAGTATTACTATTTTATATCTTTAAAAGTACAATAATTCTCGTTAACTCGGTTATGCTTGCCGCATAAGATGTCAGCGGAGAGCTGAGAAAAGCATACTTACCTGGCGTAGGGGTTACAGTGATCATAAAGGCGGTTCCCCCGGAGCGAGGCTCGATCATTGCACATTCGATTGAGTTGACCTCCGCGATTATTCCTAATGTGAATAACTCGTGCGTGTAATTTTTGTTAGCCGGGAATGGCGTACGCGCCGTCCCGACATTAAACAATAAATACTAAACCTCTAATAGTAAGAAGATGGAAATCTTTTTTTTCACAAATTTTGCAAAGTTCCTTTGGTTCCTTGCAAATCTCCCAACTAGTTTCAACCTTTTCAGTTTCTCCTTTCCTTAATCAAGCTGAAATCTTTGCCTTAATACAAGGTATCCACCGGGAAGGTATACTACTTTGTTTGTTTACAATTTTTGATTAAATGAAAGAGAATGGATCTTATATTGATAAAAGTTTTATTTACTGTCGGCAATTATGTATGGAATACAACATATGCAAAATGTCCGCCTCACAAATGCGAGCTCTTTTGAGCACATTTTTCATTATATTCAGCATGGCTTCGAAGTCAGGTTGATGGATTGTTTTGAACACTTTCTTGAGGAGCAGTAATGTTTTAGCCGATCTTGCAGTACGTTGTGGTCCATGCTTGGACATATCAGCTACGGACCCTCTTTCTTCGAAATCATTCACTACACGATATATAGTGCGTTTTGTTGGCACGTTGTTTCTCCCAAAAAGTTCACGTAACTTTCTCACCGTCACAGTAATCGATGATCGATTTTGATAAAACGTTTAACGATTAATCGAACATTTTTCCATAATAAATTTGCCACGTTTCTACTTCACGACTGCCAAATATGAACTGTCAAGACTAATGTTTACCAAAACAAAGTAGTATACCTTCCTGGCGGACAACCTGTATTTTTGGCTTAATAAATTAATGCAAAAACACTTTAATTACTTACATTTTCTTACAAGGTACATATTTTAGGGTTTGTCATTCTAAACATTTGCAAATTTAAATATGACATCCTCTTTATTTCACATAATATATGAGTTTTTAAATATCCTAATTTTCGGCGTTTTTACAATCGTCTTTTGGTCAAATTTTAGTTTAAAAATTATCAAAATGACGATAAATCGTCAATATTAGCAGCTTTGGTGCGAAGAATTGCCTGCATTCTAAAAACAGACTGTGTCCCAATTTCGACAATATTTTATTAAAGTTTCTACACATCCGGAAGGCCTTAAACGGAGCACCGTGAAATGGCTAATGAATATTTTGAAAGCTTGGAGGCTCCACGAGTTTCTACATCGGAAAAACTTATCAGTATTATGTGGTTACTTTTTCTGATCAAAGGGTTTAAGCATTATACGAGTATGATAATGCCGTAATCGAAATACAATTTTTCCGGCCAACGAGTGTTGTGCTATATGAGAAGTTCTCCGTTGTTCCTCTGCAGACTTCTGTGTATTGCAATATGATTAGCTTACAATTTAACGTCAGCACTCGTTTATATGCTTTTGATGGCAAATTGAAAATAGTTACATATATTGTCTTGTTCAAATGTTTTTTTTTTGTATTCTCGTCCTAATTTGGTTATTTTGACTAACAACAACATACAACACTCAACATTCTATTCAATATAAATTTCGAATATGCTTCTCCGATTTTAACTCATCTACCACCAAAAACCTCCGCAATTGGTCATGCGCACATTACATAGGCTATATTGCTACTCAATGAAACTTGAGTGACCATTACTTTGAGTCACCCTTGTCTGTCAAACACAAATACCCTCTTCCAACCACCACCAAATTGTCCTAATATAAACCGACTGCTGTACTTCTACCGTTGATGTCAGCACACTAGTCCTAATAATTCTCATTTAGTTTGTTATAGCCGCTGCTTAAGATGTAAGCCGTGAGCAGAGAAAAGCATACTTACCTGGCGTAGGGGTTACCGTGATCATGAAGGCGGTTCCCCCGGAGTGAGGCTCGATCATTGCACTTTCGATTGAGTTGACCTCCGCGATTATTCCTAATGTGAATAACTCGTGCGTGTAATTTTTGTTAGCCGGGAATGGCGTACGCGCCGTCCCGATATTTTGAATACATTGCACATATTTATAATAAAACATTTTAAAAAAAAATCGGTAATTATCAGTGTTGCTGCTGGATAATTTTTTTCCGACCAAAATCGTCCGTTTTAAACCAAATAGTTCAAAACTCATTGATATATTGATAGTGATGTTTTTTTAAACTGAATTTTTTTTTATTTTGTGCATTACCTCGAGCCAGGCAATTCAAAAAAAAAAAAATAATGTAAAGAACACAATTTAGCAGTAGCGCATCCCTGTCAAGCCAATTTTATTTTTCCTAAACTTTGGTGAAGGTTCCTGCTCAATCTCAATATTGGCTTTCTCGTTATTCACCTGAAGCGTTAAATCGTAAACAAATTGTTGGTACAGATCATCGGTCTATCAATACCTGGGTCAAAAGTATGAGTCTTCAGAAAAATGTTAAATTGCCACATTTGCTCGCTCAGCTCTATAGGCAGTTTCAAGAAAAGTAATAGTTAGGGAAATATCTGGGATTTTGGCCCCATGTGTGAGACGGGTAGATTTTCAATGAAGCCGCTTTTAATGCTTCTCTAATTGCAAATTTTTTAACAAAACTCCCAGCTCTGGTTCAACCGACTTATTCTAAACGACTCTTATATTTTTAAATACAAGCTCAAACACGTATTATTTTTAGAAGAGTTTAAATTAATCACAAATACCATTTGACTGGTGAATACGGTTCAAATTGACATAAAGTAATCGTAATTAATGACACAATAATATTATTATGACTTATTTCCACTCAGTAATTATTTTTAAACTTACATCGGCTTTAATAATTTGCAATTGACTTGAGCAGTTTATGGTATCATTGAACTGACATCACCATCGCCACCACCACCACCGGCACAGTCGCAACCACAACCATCAAACGTCGTTAGCAATGTCCCCAAAAGGCAGAGAGCGAGAGTGTCATCATAAAAATATTTATTTGCATATTGAAAATATTTGTGCTGAACAAATTAAATATGCATACATACAAACACTAAACCTTTCGTTGCATGCAAATATACAATACGACATGTGGATATACATATGTACATTAGGGATACAACCAATTTTTTGGCATAGTACCATGAGGTCAACCATGTCCTAGTAACCACGAAAATCATAATCTTTTGTAATTTTTCTGGAAAAAGTTCACGCACCAATTGGTTTTTCTAAACAGCTGTAAAAAAAATTATTTAAAAATTTATGATTTTGTTTATTTTTTTTAATTTTTTTTTTTATTTTTATTATTTTTTAAATTACTGAAAGTTACATATATATGTACTCGTATAATAAAAATATGAAAAATTTTGAGTTAGTTATTGAAAGATAAAAATTTATTAGCATTATGAGAGATTATTCGTTACACATTTTTATTTTTTTTCGTTAAAAAAGGTTAAAGATGCGTTTTGGTTTGCTGGAAAAATCTCTTACCATCTGTAAATATTAATGCAATTTCATACTTAAGTTTTTTTTTATTTTAAATAAACATATTATTAAGTTTTCTTAACCAAAAAGAAAATTAAAATTTTTCAAAACTTCATCGCGGTTGGTGCGTGAACTTTTTTGACCTTAGCGAAAAAATAAATATACGTTCCCTTATAGTTTTTTATGCTCTATTGGACTGTGCTATGCCAATTTTGATATTTTAAAAAATTGTTAAAAAGTTGTATCCCTAATGTACATATACACATATAGTGTACGAGTATTATTTTTATTCTTCTTCTTGGTGGCAAATAAAAACATGACTAATGTATATTCTGTGCCAACACATTTAAAAACCTTAAGTCGACATAAGTGGTTATTGTATTTTTTCGTTGTTAAAGAAGCACGAATACAGTTTCATTTTTTTCTAAAATAACTATTTGCATTTTTTTAAAAACTGCGATTCCAAAGATTTGTTAATACTTTTCTTCTTCCCTTGCGTTTTAAACCATTCTAGTTAAGACTGCTTCATACATAATTCTATGACAATTGAGAAGTTTTAGTTTTATTATTTATAAGAATGTATAGCATTTTTAAAAAAGTTACAAACAATATAGAGATTACTTAAAACTGCTTTTATTTCGAATATAAGTATAACATTTCAAACATAAGATATTTTGATATGTATAGCCACATTTATTTATATATATGTTAAAATATATCAAAGACAATAAAAACCCACAGTTAATTTATTTATTAATTTCAATAAAAAATGGCATGCATATTAAATTTTATTGAATTTAAAAAATATTTACATATAAAACAAACAATGGACAACAGTTGTTATGTAACTTTTACTGTGAGATGGAACATCTGTTTACATATTCTAAATTATTACGACTTAATTAGTAGTACACACCAACATATATAATATTTAATGTCATTCCCGGCTAACAAAAATTACACGCACGAGTTATTCACATTAGGAATAATCGCGGAGGTCAACTCAATCGAAAGTGCAATGATCGAGCCTCACTCCGGGGGAACCGCCTTCATGATCACGGTAACCCCTACTCCAGGTAAGTATGCTTTACTCAAATAATATAGTTCGCCCATAGCGGGTGTTTATTTTCCATTAGTATTTGATGACAAATACGAGTATAATCAAGACAATTTAGAAAGGATAATTATTCTTAGTATACGAGGACTGATATATATTTCTGGCCTAATAATGAAAATGCGAATATTTATCATCAAAAACGGTTTTATTGTTTTTCAAAGTATTCTCCAGCATGATTTATACACTTTTGCATGTGCTCAAACCAATTGTCGAAACACTTTTTCCACTCCGATTAAGACAACTCCATGATTTTTGAACGCATCAACAGCATCTTATGCGACAAAAATCGTTGACCACGCATTTTTTTCTTGATGTGCTGGATTAAAAAGAAATCATTAAGTGCCAAGTCAGGGCTATACGACAAATGACCCACCAATTCGACGTTTTGGCCGGCCAAAAAGGCGCTGGTTTGAGCCGATGTGTGAGAGCTCGCATTGTCATGGTGCACAATGATTCGTCGAAGACTTCAGGTAAACAAATTGTGGTGTACCACACAGAATTGACCGTCCTACGTGGCTCAAGCGAAACAGACGCCACATGACCAGTTTTGCCGAAGAAACAGGCGACCATTTGCTTCGAAGTGCTTCTTCCACGAACAACTTTCGTTGGATTTGGCTCGCCTTCGAAGACCTACACGGTCGATTGCTGTTTTGTTTCTGGCTCATACGCATAGATCCATGATTCGTCACCTGTTTTGAAGCACCGCGATCGTATTTTTTCAAAATTTCTTTTTACCAATCGACAAGAGCCTTTTTTTGAGCGATTGTCCAACCGTCTTCGAAGACCCACACGGTCGATTGCTGTTTTGTTTCGGGCTTATATGCATCCTACGTTGCTCAAGCGAAACAGACGCCACATGACCAGTTTTGCCGAAGAAACAGGCGACCATTTGCTTCGAAGTGCTTCTTCCACGAACAACTTTCGTTGGATTTGGCTCGCCTTCGAAGACCTACACGGTCGATTGCTGCTTTGTTTCTGGCTCATACGCATAGATCCATGATTCGTCACCTGTTTTGAAGCACCGCGATCGTATTTTTTCAAAATTTCTTTTTACCAATCGACAAGAGCCTTTTTTTGAGCGATTGTCCAACCGTCTTCGAATTCCCACACGGTCGATTGCTGTTTTGTTTCGGGCTTATATGCATAGATCCATGATTCGTCACCTGTTTTGAAGCACCGCAATCGTATTTTTTCAAAACTTCTTTGCACCAATCGACAAGAACCTTTTTTTGAACGATTGTCAAATTGTGCGGGATCCAACGAGAACAAACCTTTTTTACGGCCAGGTGTTAATGCAATATCGAATGTATGCTGAAGAAATGCCCAAGGATGTCTCTATCCCACAGTTTGTCACATGACGATCTTGGATTATCAGTTCACGCACTGCATCAATGTTCTCTGGCACAACGGCCGTTTTTGGACGACCTTCGCCTTTGAGCGTGCGTCGGCCACAATTGAATTCATTAAACCAGTTTTTCACAGTGCTATAGGATGGTGGTACTTCGCCATACAAAGATTTAAGTTCATCGATGCACTCTTGTCGTGAAAATCCACGTCGAAAATTGTGAAAAATGATCACACAAAAATGTTCACGAGTTAATTCCATTTTTTTTTTGCCAAATTGATTTGTTCAAGTCACTGCAAACAACACAAATGCTGGTCGTACGTCAAAACGTTCTAAGTTCGTTTATGCTAAAAATGTCAAACTTTCCAATGGAAATGTCAGATGGCGCCAGGTATATAAGATATTGCGTTTACTACCGCATTTCCTAACCCAAACTGTAATTTAAACGTAAAGTTGTGTTCATCTACTTTAAATATAAGTTAAGCTGTTCATGTTCGGGTTTTGCAAAAACTTTATCAAAGGTTTATACTACTGTTTATACTAAATTAGTATCTCAGGATAACGTGAGGTATTAATAGTAGTATTTAAAAATGTCATTACACTTGAGAGAATTGCATCTTTACATTTCAACAGCATCTTGGTCTCAATTGTTTGACTCTATCTTTACTATTAGTGGCCGTTCCAGAGCGGTTTTTTACTTGCAATTTTTGAACGCTGCTCGTTCAAAAATGATTAGACTTTTTCGGATTCTGCTTAAGTGTTTCAAGATAGATTAATAAAAATTATTTATACAAATGCGTGTAGCCTTCTTATCAACCCTACTTATATGTTTCAATCTCTTTTTTAGACTAGAATGCGCAGCATTTTTCCTTCTATATTTTGAGTCCCTAATACTAAATCCCTAATCATCCCACAATAGCTGTGCCCGTTATAAGCAAATTCATTTCATCATAAAAATGTTAACGTAGCGTAGAGATTAAGGCTCTTACTCGTGTAATTGGCGGCATATGTGAGGTAGTAACAAACGCATAAAAATAGTAACCCGGAGTTGAACCTGTGTTTACCAGGCTGATTGATAACCAACATTTTCTCAACTTGCCCATTGACGCACCTACAAATAAATTCTAAAAAATAAAAATTCTTTTATCAAAATTTAAACCTTCAATTTAAGCGAAACTAATTTAAAAGAATACTTAGCTAGACAACAAATTAAAATTATTCGATTAGAAACCAACTTCAGAGATTTTGAATACCGTTTCGTTCGCTTGGAATATTTTTTCCTTTCTTCTACAATTTAAATGATTAAGGACCGAATAAATATATATAAACAAAAAACCATTTAAATGTATTGCTTAATGTCGGGACGGCGCGTACGCCATTCCCGGCTAACAAAAATTACACGCACGAGTTATTCACATTAGGAATAATCGCGGAGGTCAACTCAATCGAAAGTGCAATGATCGAGCCTCACTCCGGGGGAACCGCCTTCATGATCGCCAGGTAAGTATGCTTTTCTCTGCTCACGGCTTATGCATTAAACACATAGACGACAGCAAACAGCACGACGACTGACTTCAAATGTCGTTGGCGACATTTGTCGTTGTGCTGCCACCTTTTAAAATATTTTGAGAACGGCGAAATTATATTTTAGCATACCAAGAAGATATATAAAAACACCTTGACACCTTGAACATTTAATAAATCCCAAAATGTTTGACGCAAATTTTCAGTTTTTAGTTAAACGCCTTTAATCTCTAAATTATTACAACTACTTTAGTGCATTACCAACACTGTATCTGATATTGTCGCCTTTCAAAATAGAAATTAGTTTATATTGGCGACAACAGCAACGGCTGCTGTGCCGTCGTGCTGCTGTGACGCCGTCAAAGTAATCATATATTTGACAGGTTGTCGCTCGCTGCTTGCTGTCGTCTATGTGTTTAATGCATTACATCTTAAGCAGCGGCGGTTACCAACTAAATGAGAATTATAAAGAGTAGTGTGCCGACAACAACGGTAGATGTACAGCAGTCGGTTTATATTAGGAGATTTTGGTGGTGGTTGGAAGAGGGTATTTGTGTTTGACAGACAAGGGTGACTCAAAGTAATGGTCACTCAAGTTTGATTGAGTAGCAATATACGTAGCCTATGTAATGTGCGCATGACCAATTGTGGAGGTTTTTGGTGGTAGATGAGTTAAAATCGGAGAACCATATTCGAAATTTATATTGAATAGAATGTTGAGTGTTGTATGTACATATGTTGTCGTTAGTCAAAATAATCAAATTAGGACGAGAATACAAAAGAAACATTTGAACACGACAATACAACTATTTTCAATTTGGCATCAAAAGCATATGTATGTATAAACGAGTGCTGACCTTAAATTTTCAGCTAATCTTGTTAAAATACACAGACGTCTGCAGAGGAACAACGGAGAACTTCTCATATAGCACAACACTCGTTGGCCGGAAAAATTATATTTCGATTACGGCATTATCATACTCGTATAATTCTTAAACCCTTTGATCAGAAAAAGTAACCACATAATACTGATAAGTTTTTCCGATCAGAAACTGTGGAGCTACTCGTGGAGCCCAGCTTTCAAAATATTCATTTGCCATTTCACGGTGCTCCGTTTAAGTCATTCCGGATGTGTAGAAATTGCAATAAAATATTGTAGAAATTGGAGTTCAGTCTGGCTTAAGCGTGTAGGCAATTCTTCGCACTAAAGCTGCCAATATTGACGATTTATCGTCATTTTCATGATTTTTAGACTTAAATTTGACCAAAAGACTATTGTAAAAACGCTGAATATTAGGATGTTTAACAACTCATAAATTTTGTAAAAAAGAGGAAGTCATATTTAAATTTGCAAATGTTTAGAATGACAAACGCTAGAATATGTACCTTGTAAGAAAATGAAAGTAATTAAAGTGTTTTTGCATTAATATATTAAACAAAAATACAGGGTGTCCGCCGGGAAGGTATACTACTTTTTTTTGGTAAACATTAGTCTTTATAATTCATATTTGGCAGTCGTGAAGTACGAGTAGAGACGTGGCAAATTTATTATGGAAAAATATTCGATAAATCGTTAAACATTTTATCAGAATCATTTATCGATTACTGTGACGGTAAAAAAGTTACGTGAAATTTTTGGGAGAAACATCGTGGCAACAAAACGCACTATTTATCGTGTAGTAAATGATTTGGAAGAAAGAGGGTCCGTAGCTGATGTGTCCAAGCATGGACCACAACGTACTGCAAGTTCGGCTGAAAACATTACTGCTGATCAACAAGTGTTCAAAACAATCCATCAATCTCAATTTGACGCCGTGCTGAATGTAATGAAAAATGTGCTCAAAAAGGCTTGCATTTATGAGGCGGAAATTTATCGGATATTGTATTCCAGAAATAATTGCCGACATTTAATAAAACATTTATCAATATAAGATCCATTCTCTTTCATTTAATCAAAAATTATATACAAACAAAGTAGTAGGTGTCCCCGGCGGACACCCTGTATTTAGGCAAAGATTGGCATTCCAGCCAGATCAAGGAAAGGAAAAATTGAAAAAGGTTGAAAGATTTGCAAGGACCTAAAGCAACTTTGCAAAGTTTGTGAAAACAAAGTTTTCCTTCTTACTATTAGAGGTTTAGTATTTATTGTTAAATGTCGGGACGGCGCGTACGCCATTCCCGGCTAACAAAAATTACACGAACGAGTTATTCACATTAGGAATAATCGCGGAGGTCAACTCAATCGAAAGTGCAATGATCGAGCCTCGCTCCGGGGGAACCGCCTTTATGATCACGGTAACCCCTACGCCAGGTAAGTATGCTTTTCTCAGCTCTTGGCTAACATCTTATGCTCCTGGCATAACAAACTAAATGAGAATTATAAAGAATACTGTGCCGACAGCAACGGTAGGTACAACAGTCGTTTTATATTTGGAGATTTTGGTGGTGGTTGGAAGTGAGTATTGGTGTACGACGAATAAGGGTGGTTAAAAGTAATGGTTACTCAATTGAGTTGAGCAATATGCCCTATGTAAGGTGCGCATGTTGAAATGTAGAGGTTTTTGGTGGTAGATGATTTACAATCGAAGAAGTTTCGAAGTTTCTGTTAAATAGAATATGGTATTTTGTCGTTAGTCAAAATAGGACGAGAATACAAAAAAAACATTTGAACATTACAAAACCACTAATTTCAATTTGGAATCAAAAGCAAATAATTCAGTGCTAACCATTTATATCTTTAAAATACGACCGTAGACGTCTGTAGAGAAACATCGGGCAACTTTGCACAATATTCGCTGTCCGGGATAATCATATTTCAATTCCGGCATCGTACAGGGAGATTCATTCACGACATGACAAATTTCACCAGCTTATTCCTTGTCTTATTACATCAAAAAAGGCCAATACGACCATGCCCGAAAATGCAAGGGGCGAAATAACAGCGGTTTGAAAATTTTCGGATTCATGTCCGGAGGGTATTAGGGTAAAATTGCAAAGTTTTGAGCCAGTGGACGAAGCCCAGAGGTCCTACCGTTCCATGACTATTTGCCTAGGGCTATCTTTAAGGAAAAAGAAAACAGAAAAATAGAAAACAAAAATCCGACCACTGGTTCAGAACTGCGCAATTTTACCCTAGTACCGCTGCCATTTCGTCCCCAAGCATTTTCGGGCATGATCGCAGATGGACATAATTTCATGAAATGGGCTAAGGAATACGATTTTTTTGTCCAGTCGTGAATGAATCGCCCTGCATAATGTTTAAACCCTTTGATCATAAACATTACGAGTAACTTACATAAAACTGATAGTTTATATCTATTGTTCAAACAGTTACCAAATATTATCGAAATTGGGACTCAGTCTGTCCTTAGTTTGCAGGCAATTCTTCGCTCCATCGCTGCCAATATTGACGTTTTTGTCATTTTAACGAGTTTAAAACTAAAATTTGACCAAATAACAATTGACGACATTTGACATTTGACGAATTTTCATAACTTATGTAAAATAAGGAGGAAGCCATATTCAAATTTGCAAATGTTTAGAATGACAACTCTTAGAATATGTACCAAGTAGGAAAATGTAAGTGCTTAACGTATTTTTGCAATAATTTATTAAGATAAAAATGTTAAGGCGATGATTGACATTCCAGCCAGATGAAGAGAAGGAAAAATAGAAGAACTATACTTTTAGTTTTTGTTTTATAAATGTGGTTATTTATTGCACGCTTTCAGACTAAAGAGGTGTTTATGTTATTTTTTCCATTTACTCATATTCAAATTAATGCAAGATTGTATTTATAAGTCGCCTTTCATCATAATTAAACATTTCCAACATGTGGTGTTGTGTACTTAGTAGGGACATACATAATTACTGTTACAACATTGAACACACCCATTTCAATAGTAGAACTGAACATACCCCGTTAATGTCATATGGGTTTTGAAAGCTAACCTCAATAGCGTTAGTCTGTAACGGTATTTTAAATCTGTTTAAACTTCCATCATGAAGTGTCAGATAATGAGAACCGTATCGCTGTAAAAGCGATTTTCAAGTGTGAAATGAAAAAAGCGATAATATCAAAACGTTCCGGCCACTAGGGATTAGCCGCATGTTTGTCTACCGATGCATTAAACTGTTTGAGGAGATTGGAGATGTAAAAGACCGCCACCGGTCGGGCCGTCCACGCTCTGTTCGAACACCGCATGTCATTAAAGCCGTTAAATCAAGAATTCACAGAAATCCGCTCCGAAAACAGAAAATCATGGCCCGTGAGATGAATATCACGCAAAAAGTCGATGAGTCGAATCATTAAAAAAGACTTGGGACTTTTAAACGACGTAACGGACATTTATTGACTGCAACTTTAAAAAAATAGGATTGAAAAATGCAAACGTCTTTTGGTGAAGAACGCTGATAATTTGCACAGAAAAATTTTGTTCACCGATGAAAAAATTTTTAAGTTCAGGAAAAATGTAACAAGCAAAATGATAGAGTGTATGCGCGGTCATCTATGGAAGCATCTGAACTGATCCCAAGGGTGGAAAAGGGTCATCGCCCAGCTTTAGTCATGGTTTGGTGGCGTGTCTCATACGATGGGGTGACTGACCTGCATTTCTGCGAACAAGGAGTCAAAACATCGGCCAAAGTTTACTAAGAAACCGTTTTGGAAGCTGTTCTGACAATTAACAATTCCCTGATCCAAAACCAGCCATGCACTTTCCAGCAGGAGTCTGCGCCGGCAGAGGTGTGTCACAAAAGATACCCCAACATTGGATCTCTTAAGACTGCTTTGGTTCGAGCTGTGGCCAATTTTCCAATGGAAGAGGTTCGTGCAGCTATTGGCGATTGGCCAGTGCGACTTAAGGCGTGTGTGGTAAGGCAAAAGGCGGACATTTCGAATAAGTAGATTCTTTTTGGATACAATATACATCAATAAATATATTAAAAAATATCTGGTTCAAAAACATTCAGTACTTTTTATTTTACAGCATAAAACGTGTGTAGCAGTATTTTCCAAACTTGTGTGTGACGATTTATATTTTCAAAAAGGACGAATTTGTCGTTTAAAAAGAGGATTTTTTTAATGATTTTAATTGGCAGCCCTGTTTCGCACTATGGAAAGGCTGGAACGATTTGGAAGATTGAAAAACGTTTTCCTTCTTTTTACAAATAGAGATTTAATATTTATTGCTTAATGTCGGGAAGGCGCGTACGCCATTCCCGGCTAACAAAAATAACACGAACGAGTTATTCACATTAGGAATAATCGCGGAGGTCAACTCAATCGAAAGTGCAATGATCGAGCCTCACTCCGGGGGAACCGCCTTCA
Source organism: Hydrotaea diabolus (assembly GCA_963513945.1). NCBI lineage: Eukaryota > Metazoa > Arthropoda > Insecta > Diptera > Muscidae > Hydrotaea > Hydrotaea diabolus. Next base: position 179,428,496 of record OY740719.1, read on the forward strand.
TGATCACGGTAACCCCTACGCCAGGTAAGTATGCTTTTCTCATCGCAACACAAAGTATTTGTTTTGAAACCCATTGAAAGTAAAGGAGAATTCTGAAATGTTGAAGAAATACAATCAGAATCAAGGATGACAACATTATCTGCCACCACCAAAGAATATTCATGGTCAATGTGTATTCAACCCTCTTAAATATCCGACCTTCATGTTTCGTGTAAGTGCTGGGCAATGCTCATGAAAAGAATTTATTACCTGAATTTGTAATGAAAACAAATGACGTAAAGTGCTAATTGGAAGATACCGCGTAAAGACATGAAATTCTCATGCATAACTGAAAATTTGTAAGTGCCTAAATGCGATTTCTTGATAAATTTCTTTCACATGAAACGACTACAATTACAAACTTGTTTGTTCAAGTTAGTGTGAATTCGTAAATGATATCCTCAGAATAAGATGACACAATGACAGATGAAAACCACAGCTAAATGAAAACAAAAGACCCGAACATGATAGTAAATAAATTAACAAAATCGATTTGAAACAAGCAGAAAATCTTATCGGCATCCGAATATCGGTGCAAATAAAACACAATCTAAAATTGTTCAACCACTCTTCGGAGTCAAGCTTGAGGAGACAAGGAAAAAAATTCCATTACAACAGAGATTTTTCAGTGTTGGGCGAGATGATATGACAATTTGAGTTGTATCTTTGTGCCTTGCCGCAATGTCCTTATACGACCAGAATAAATGAACTTTATTTAGTTCAGTAGTATATGAGGAAAAAAAGACTGAGGACAAAAGACTGAAGACACATACGTGATATCAGCTAAATAAACAACCAGAGCAGGAAGAATGTGGTGAGGAAATTTTGTTTTTACCAAAATCTTGATATTTTCAGGCTCTACATTTGTGTGTACTATATGGTGGAAAGCTTCTCTGCACTTTTTAGTTTATTAGGGTGATTTTAGTTTATTAGGGTGATAACCGATGTTCCGAGGCGCCCTATTGCCAATACGGCTGATAACATGATAGCCAAACTTGAGCGCAAAAGTCTTATTGTTTGATAGGCTGTAAAAAGTGTTATAGATATTATTAAAATCCAAGACATCTTGTATTCAATTTCTAGTTGAATCTGAATTTTTAGTTGAATCAGATATTTGCAGTGTTCTCCCTTATGCATTTTCACAGGTCTGATGTTTTAGCTCTATGTGAGACCCAGATGCGTAAGGATTCTGATCCACAGGATGTTTGCGTTCCTGAGTACCACACCCTACCTCACAGAGGTCTTGTGGTATATGTACGTAATGCCATAGTGTTTCAGAGCCAGCAACATTTGTACTCACAAGATCCAGAATTTAACTCCCTTTGGGTTAAATTCAGGATTAAAACACACGTACTACATTTTGGGTTTATTTACAGAAGTCCAAATTCAGAAAGGGAGGCCTTAATAGCTTCGACGCCCTTTCTGCTTCAATAACGAAAGTTTTGGAGAGTTATACGGACAGTGAAATTGTCGTTGCTGGGGCTTTTAATGTCGATAACTCTGCCTGGCTTTCCCATTCGAGCCAAACAACTCCGGAGGGCCAATACGCCGAGCGACTTCACGCAAATTAGTGAATGAACCGACACATAGTATGAAGTTTGCACCTCTTTTCAATTCCGATCACTGCATTGTTTTAGCACCATTTGGTATTCCGCTATTTATGTCGCGTTCGTACCAGCCCCAAAGCGGACAATTTTTTTTATACGTTAATGCGCGTTGGGCTGAGCTCAACGATTTTTTCCAGCATTCCAATTGGAAGCTATGCTTTCTTGATAATAACATTGATGCAGCGGCTGAAATGATCGAAAATATAATTTTATTTGGAATGAAGACGTTTATTCCAACTCCAAAATTATGACGGTTAAAAGTTTTTACTTCTCCCAGGAAAAGTAAGAGCTTTTGGTAGTTTGTAAGGAAACTCTTGTTAAAGACGACCAGGCATTCACCCGGTTAATAAAGCTAACCTTGCCGGAAAGCAATCAACCACTCCCGTCTCTATTACCGTGCCTCAGATATTTTTTCGAACTCGTGGTCTTTGACACTAACATCTTGCGAATCTCGATGTTAGTACGTCCCCGCTTGAGCTGATTGACACAGATCTACAACTTGAAGTGTAAACTAAGTCCAGATCTAAGCACAGAAATTTCGCTAACTTGTAAATAGCGGTCGAAAGGACAGAAATTATCCATGTAGCCGTTAGCAGAAGACATTGTAATCCTTGGTATCACGTACTGCATATATTACATACAATATCAAAGTGCTAGAAAACATTTCTTATGTCGAGCAAGATTAAAGTTGCTCTATCAGAGCAAGTTCTACTAATTTTCCTTAACATCCCTTTGATGAACATAAGTTGAACTTGTTCTAAATCAGTTAGCTGTGATAAAATAAATATAAAATTTCTATACTCCGAATGACTGATACGAGATATTTCCTAGGTCAGCGTCAATAAAGCGCCTAAACTTTTCCATTGCCTTTTTCATTACTGATGTTTTATTGTTTATTTATAATTCAAAATAAGATTTTAAAGGCTTCGTTATGTTAGAGCAGACATTATGTAGCCTCCAGCGTTGAGCTAATACTTTAAAGAGTGTACTTATTTAGAGGTACCTTTAGTTCCTTAAAGGGAAAGTATTTTTTACTCTGGACCATTATCGCTAACGGCTTTAAAGTTTTTGACTATAACCGTTCATAGTTCAAAAACTCTTCCTTTGGGGGTTTTTTTAATCTGTAGTGATCATTTGTTGTTATTACTTTTTGAAAGAGAAATTACCCTACAAGCTGGGGGCAAGTACACTGGACTGTAGTAGATAAAAATTAAACGCAAAAGTGCTATCAGACTATGATTACAAAGTAAATATGTAATCATTTTTCCTAGGAAGAATGGCAGAGGTCAAAATGGCACCGAAAGCAATCGCTAATTATTCTAAAAGAAAATTCCTAGGTATTTTGATGTATGTATTTTGCTGCACAGCTTTTAAAAATGCTGCAATCGAACACGCCTACAGAGGAAATTCTTCGTCGTAATTAAATATGTATTCGGTTTTATAGCTTTTAAAAAAAATTTAAATTTGATTTATATGAATAAACCATTAATTGAAAACGAAAGACTTAAGACACAAACGTGGTGGTACATAAACAGAAAAAGTAACAGAACCCGAATTGCTCTAACAAAGCCAGACTTTTGTTGCTTACACATTTGCAATAGCAACATGTTGCAGCAACATGCTGCCCAGCAAAAGAATTCGATTTATTTCAATGAAATGTTAACAATTTCTCCATTATTTCGCATGCTACTCGGTATCACTTTGGGAACGTCTGCTGCTGTGGTCTGGCTGGCTGGCTGGCTCTCTTAAAAGTTGTTGCCAAGACTTGGCATGTGTCTGTTTGCTGAGGCAGCAGAAACCCGGTTTGACGGTTTGTATGTCTGTATGTGGATGTGGGCACTCTTTGGTTTGTTTGCTGTTGGACTTGCTTGTTTCATTCAAAACAAAACAATACGCGCCGCCGTCTGCTCACGTTACGTTAGTCGGTGTTTGCTGACTTTGTAAGTTGGAGATTTTCAAAACGTTTGTTTTTATTTCTCCACAGAGGGAAAAAGACTTGGAGTTGAATCGTTTGCATTTAGCGAATTCAGTGTGACTCGTGTCTTCAAAGTGTTTTGTCACGCTAAAGCGTTCGATCGCGTAAACTGTCTGTGAAAAGTGTTTTTTGTGCAACAACTGTAAGAATCGATGAATACAAAATAAATACAAACAGCATAAATTTATGGATATTGATTGGAACAAATAAAAATAAAACTTTTTCAAAATTAAAGAATTGAAATAAAAACAAGAACTTACATAAACTAGAGAATTACAAACCACTTTTTTGGCCGAGTGAAATGAAACCAAAAGAATAAAAACAACAACATAAATTACAGATTTTCTAAGCCTTTAAACGGAAACGGATTACCTTCTTGCATTGGGGATTTATAGACGTCTGTGGCATATGATGCTCGAAGTGATGATTGTGTTTTATATTACATCACCTCAATTAATAACTTAAAATGGGTTTTATTAGAATAATAACACTTGTGTCGTGATGATTTATGATGACTTTCAAAACTCAAAACTTGTAATGGGAAAAAATTTGATATATGATCAATATTAAAACGACTGGCAAGGAGACATTCTACATGGAAGATATTTAATAATGATCACGTGCATGATTGAAATCCATTAAATTGCCACAAAATAATTCCCTCAAAGAAGCTGAGGACAAAAAAATAAAAATTAATTAAAGTATCTCAAACACATATGTTTAATTTTAATGATAAACGAATTCCAGCAAAGTGACTGACAAAAAATTAACGGATTTGAATGCCAGCGTCACTAGCAAACTATTTCGGTATCTTATCAAAAAGTATAAATTATTAAGATCACTGGGAATTCCGAATGCAAATAATACAATGGATTTGATAGTGTCTTTGTAATTTGGAATATCCTTGTTTAGTTTAGGCTTGCCACATAATTCTTGGATAAAACTGATTAATGGGAAACTCGTCCACGGAATCAAAAGCTATCCGCAGAGAACCTAGATTTTGAGCTGCTTATTCAAATCAAGTGATGTTCGCGGATGAAATGAATAGGAATGTTTCTTATTTGGGCAGATTTTGGAATATATCAGAAACTTTATTCAGGACACCTTGTGCTGATATTTGTAAAACTTACAAGGTCAGGAAATAAACTGGCTTCAATACTTCTTGTTGGTACTTGCTTAATCTTTAACTTTTGCTGGCTTAATCTGTTAACTTTTGTACCCACTTTACCGATCTTTTATCAAGTATTCACTAAGCGATAAGAAATGCATTCAAGTTGCTCATAGTCTTTATACCTACCTGTGGGACAGGGTATTATAACTTCTGATATTTCTGATATTTGTTAGAGTGTGAGATACACGTCATGTTTGTTAAACCGTTGAATTCAGAATAAATATCTTATTCAATTGAGCAATGCCCGTTAATCTGTTTATCCGATGTGGAAACCAAAGTGAGGTAGTAAATATTAATTTATCCCGACGATACTTTACGCATATTTCATGTTAAGATCAAGAAAGAACTCTATTAAAATTGTCGGTCTTTGTCGGTCCATGTGTTGCTGCTATAAAAGAAAGGTCTTTCAGAACCTGCTTCTCTAGAAGTCACATATTACATTTGATTTTAATGAAATTTTCAATTGATTGATATAAAATTCAACAATTTATAGGCCCATGTTATCAAGTAGCACCCACACAAGGGTCTCTATTTCACAAGGTACTGCTGAGGTACGAAGGTACTGCTGCTCTAGAAACAATAACATTTCTTATAGTGCGTTATTACCGACTCATTTTGCACCCTGGTCAAATTTGACTTTATCGTTGGATGGTTTCATATAATTTGCATGAAAAGGATTTGAGGTCCACCGCCTCTACATTTTAATTTCGATTTTTTTCAGATCGTTATGGGGAATCTAATTTTATTTGTTTTACCCTTTATTAACTTAAGTCCCCCAATATTCCATAAAGGAACAAAGAAAAATTCTGTCATCTCAGTGAGTTGTGTACTACATAATTCTTATACTCACTGGGACCTACAGCATTTTAAAATAGAAGTTTTTCATGTCGTAGAGGTTACTCTTTTACTCGTACGGTCGCCGGCATTATGTGTTCTTACCTGAAGTTGAACCCGAGTTGACTCTAACCTTTTCCTTCTCAATGTCGGCAGTTTTGATGTGATGGTTCAGTAAGCCATTTTAAAATCAGGACAAAGGATCTTTTATTTTTTATCTCGGGTTCCTTGTTTGTTCTATGAGAAGATATTGATGGATAAAAGTAAGCAAATATTTGTAAACAATTTTAGGAATGAGCATATAATTAAAAAAGCTACAGATGAAATTTTACCATTGTTACTTTGCTTGACGGCAGAAGATTTGACAGCCAGTTCTATGGAACAAATTGACCCGATGAGAAATTCCACGGCCAGGTCTGTTACCCTAGCACACAGTTGCCGTTACAACAACAAGTTTTTGAGTTAAACACCAATTAAGAGAACCTCAAGAAGTCAGCATCTTCAATTAAAGCAAATACAAATAAAGCCGCTTCACATAAGGCTTGATCAAAATCAAAGGTCCTCCAATTTGGAGACATTCCGAGAAAACTAGAATATTTATTAAATACATAAGTATATAAATGCTTTTACTAAGAGTTTGGATTCAGAAGTCACAAATGTAAATTGTGAAAATGTTAACCAAACAAAATAATTTTAAACGTCGTTTAGCTCGGCCAGTCCGGTTTTTATAGCCCTCCTGCAAATACTCAAGAAGTGGACTTTCTTCCGAAGTAACATCAGTCGCTGAATCGAAGAATTGTTACCCCTCGGGGCCGTTTTAGCCCATTTTCAGTCCCAAAGAGTGAATTCAAATTAAAAGTTATTTTGATACGAATCTAGATTTTAGATTTAAACATAATGACCGGCTTCAACTTTAAAGAAATTTGGACCAATGATTCCCTGTGGATTCTCATTGCTCCAAATGCGACACTTTCAACCAAAATTTACCTTCATCGCAAAAAAAAATTCTTGTAAAATCAGGATCGGTGGCCCATTTACCACGACTTGCAAACATTGTTCCGGAGTAAGTCTGCCCATTAAAGAATGGCAAACAAAATTGAGCATAATCAAGTGACAGCTGTCAAAAAGACCAACGCCGAAAAAAGTGTGACCAGATTGAAAACCACACGTTTAAAAATCGTCCATCGTCTATGTTTGTTTCTCATAACCTGCCTGTGTAAAAAAGAAAACTATGCAGGTCGTTACGGGTTAATTGTAGATATACAAAATATCCTCCATAAATCTAGACCATAGGTTATTGTGACGTCGGTAGGGTAAAGCAGAGCTTTCACAGAAAAATTGTTCGACGGACTCTTCTTCTTCACTTTTGCAACAGCTGCGACAGTGATCATTAAATTGTGTCTTCAATCTTCAAGCACGGTCCTTTCAATCGGCCAATGTCCCTGCAGAATGTGTTTCTGCTATGAACGGGGAGAGGTTTTATCTTCCAGCTTTGGTATTCCGACAAGGTTTGCTTAAACATCCTGCATTATCCAAAAGCATTCCATCTTGAAAGTGCAATTCTAAGACAATATCTTTAGATTTTTCACTACTAAATATTGGTCCACGACTGATCTAGTTCTTACCATTATATCGACCCGTTCATATCCTTATAGGTTCCTGTGTCCTTGAATCTATTTGAGAGTCACAGCGAACGTACTGTATAATTTAGTGCGTTCTTTGTATGGAACATGAGAGCCACGAGAGCCGCCGTTGCAGCATTTGCTGGCAGTAAAAAGCAACCTTTTGTTGATAGCGAAAATTTTGGCCTGGAAAAAAACTTGATTCCTTAGAAAGAAAGTAGTTAATCTTTTTTGTGCGTCAGCGAAGTTCTTGCCATTTTACCCACCCGTTCATACCCATATACATTCCTGTGCCCTTGAATCCATTTGAGAGTCTCATCGGACGTACTTAGTAGGGCAATACTGTTACAATATTGAACACACCCATTTCAATAGTAGAACTGAACATATCCCGTAAATGTCATATGGGTTTTGAAAGCTAAAGTCAATAGCGTTAGTCTGTAATGGGATTTTAAAATTGTTCCAACTTTCATCATGGAGTTGTCAGATAATGGGAACGGTATCGCTGTAATAGCGCTTTTCAAGTGTGAAATGAAAAAAGCGATATTTTTAAAACGCTCCGGCCTCTAGGGATTAGCCACATGTTCGTCTACCGACGCAAAAAACAGTTTGAGGAGACTGGAGATGTAAAAGACCGGTCATGCCGCCCACGCTCTGTTCGAACACCGCATGTCATCAAAGCCGCTATATCAAGAATTCACAGAAATCCGCTCCGAAAACAGAAAATCATGGCCCGTGAGATGAATATCACGCAAAAGTCCATGAGTCGAATCATTAAAAAAAGACTTGGGACTTGGGGCTTTCAAACGACGTACCGGACATTTATTGACTGCAGCTTTAAAAAAAATAGAATTGAAAAATGCAAACGTCTTTTGGTGAAGCACGCTGATAACTTGCACAGAAAAATGTTGTTCACCGATGAAAAAAAATTTACCGTTCAGGAAAAACAAGCAATATGATAGAGTGTATACGCGGTCATCTTAGGAAACATCTGAACTGATCCCAAGGATGGAAAAGTGTCATCACCCAGCTTCAGTCATGGTTTGGTGGGGCGTCTCTTGCGATGGGGTCACTGACCTGCATTTCTGTGAACAAGGAGTCAAAACATCGGCCAAAGTTGACCATGAAACCGTTTTGGAAGATGTTGTGAAGCCACTTAACAATTCCTTGTTCCAAAACCAGCCATGGACTCTCCAGCAGGATTCTGCGCTGGCCCATAAGGCTAAAACGTCCCAGGCCTGGCTTCGAAACAAATTGCCAGCGTTCATATCCTCTGAAGAATGGCCCTCAGGCAGTCCAGATTTGAACCCATTGGATTACAAATTGTGGGCGGTTATAGAGGACAAGGTTTGTCACAAGAGATACCCCAACATTGGATCTCTTAAGACTGCTTCGAGCAGTGGCCAATTTTCAATGGACGAGGTTCGTGCAGCTATTTACGATTGGCTAGTGCGACTTAAGGCGTGTGTAAAGGCAAAAGACAGACATTTCGAATAAGTAGATTCTTTTTGGTCAAAAAACATTCAGTACTTTATATTTTACAGCATAAAACGTGTGTAAAAGTTTTTATGTCCCTACTAAGTAATGATAGCGGGGCTTTAGTGAGTAGTGATATCTTAGATGTACATCATGGGAGAATACAAAACACTCGTTTCAACTTGGATTAATGGACCACAAATATGATTTCATATGCAGATACATGTTGAAGTTTTTAAAAGATTATGCCCGACTAGACTCAATATCATTTTACTTGTTACTTTTTAATGTGAGCTATAATGTCAACCCTTAAAAACAGGCCTGTGAGATATCGATAAATAAAGCCGTGTAATATTGGTGAACTTGTTTAATCGATTCAAGTCTTAGTTCTAAAGTTTTATTTTATTATAAAAATTAAAAGTCTTAATTACAGGGTTTCCTTTAATTAAATGCATAGGTTTTCCAAATACGAGAAGAATCTTGCTAAGATAGCAAAAATGCAGACAGGACACGAGAAGAAATCTGATTTTTGCTATTCCAGTTTTATTATAATTGCAACTGTATAGGGTAAAATATAATTAAACACATCCTTTATGTTACAATAGCTACAATTGCAAGCCTTGCATTTTAACTACCATAACAAATTGTTTGCCAGTTTATTTCTTCTTACATAGGTATAATATTACCTTGTTTTATTTTACGCCTTATTAAAAATAAAGAGTACTTTTGTATCTTACACTTTTGCATTATCCAAGTTCACTAACCCATTACTAAAGGGCTATATTTACATTTTAAAAGGGCTAATTTATTTTACAACACCACCATAAATTTCTCATATTATGTCAGCAAGAGACAAAGTCTTGAAGATAGCCTATCATTATTTCGTGTGTACACACACACACATTTTCGTACTGTGAACTAAATTCCCAAAACTCCCCAAATCCGCATTGAAATGAATGAGTGGCAATAATTGCACCACATTTTGAGTTTGTTGGAAATTATCGCAAACATGTTGTGTGACACTTTTTTTGTGCTTATCACAGTAAAGTGATCTTGAAATTTACGATATTTTGTTAGGTTTGTGGTTGCAAAAAAGCAAAAAAAACGAAAAAAGCACATACACAAAAAGTTAAACAAGAGCAAACGAAAGTCGTAATGCTGACATTCACATGTACATATAAAACAAAATACTCGTACAAACAAATATTTGAAAATGTTTTCAACACCAAGCTAAGGCTCCAACTCAAGACTCTGTTTGACGCTTAAAGAAAAAGGTTGTTTGTCGAAAGTTATAACAGTTTTAAGGTTAAATCATCACCCCTCGATTCCACTTCTAACTCCACTCCAACACCAGCAGACAAATGGTGATTATGGTGATGATCACGATGATGGTGGGTGAACTATGCCCAATTGGGGAAAACATTAAAGACACCGCATTACAGCTTTATGGTTGTTTTAAATAGTTCATGTTTCAAAACCTTAATGCCAGCTAGTTGAAATTAAGGTCTTCTTGGGGAAGACAGATTTATGCGCTTTGGGCGAAAAACTACCAGAAAATGGCTTATTTCGGTAGGTGTTGCTTTTAAGAAAAAGTTATGGAAATTTAACTTTTTGTTGCAAAACTTACACAGGAAGTTGAAATGGGCAGAGTGTATTTTTAAGTTGTATTTGCACGTCTAAGCAGTGCTTTCGGTTCAGTTTTGGTACCGCGGTTTTTATATAATCAGCCCATGAAATGGCCAGTAAGTGCCAGTTGTGTTTGCAAAAAACGAGTGTCCTTCTGAAACAAAAAAAAAAAACACATTTTGATTATAACCGTATACATACTCGTATATCGTGCTTATACAAGACCATCCATGCGAACATAAAACCTAAAAATGGTCTTCTGCTCGCTGTGACTTTGTTTTTAGTTTCAAATTTATTTAATTATAAAATGCACGTTCTGCGGTCATAATTTATCAAAAACCAAAAAAAAAAACTCAAAACTTTGTCTCAAGTTTGCTGCTTAAGTCATTTGTTTTGGCTTACACTTCACACACCTCTTGGCGGACGGACGTACACTTCCCAGCAACTGTACTCAAGTTCTTTTGCATAATTTGACCATTTTTCAATGTGTTTGACATTAAAAATGACTTAATTTAAAACAAACCCAAAAAAAGTAGCAACAATGCAAAGTGATGGATAAAAATGTAATTAAATTTTCTAAATGCATTCTACGCTAACAACCACCGTTGTCTGTTGCCAAGTTTATCCGAAAACAGCAGCAGTGAGTGCGCAAAAAACGTGTAGCGATTTTCTACCATAAATACGGTCTAGTTGCCCATGTAAAGGCGACATAAATGTGCTTGGATTTGAGCGGGCGCAGTATAAAAATTGTGAACAATTTGGACTCGACAAGCATTTTTAGTACAAGAGATTTTGTTATTAGAACTTAGTACTTACTTAGAAGACGATGAAGAAAACATTCTTTTCGGATTAGAGGTCGAAGTCGGCTAAAAATTATTCGGCGGCGGATAAAGAAAGTATCACCGGCGTCGCACAGTGACGTCATTTGGGGTTTTTCGTTGCCATAATCATATCTTTTAAACCGAATAAGATAATCGAATAATTTAATGGGCATATGATAGATAACTAAAATAAAAAGGTGCTTCGCTTTGTAGGTGATGTTATCAAAGACACCTAAAAATATATTTTTATCAATTTTAGATTCTATTTTAATGTCTTTATGTTTTAAAATTATTACCCTACAAAAATATTTTTTTTTATTTAATTTTTTTTTAATTTTCTGTAAAATATTCTTAAAAATTCGTAAGAGAAGGTATATCTAAAAGACTAATCATTTCTACACAATAATTATTTGCTAACTCCAGCAGTTAAAGAGGGCCTCATTTTGCCTAAACCTTGATGCGTTGAATCTATATCTTTTAAACAATTTGTTAAGAGGCTGCTTCTTTCAAAAGCTTTCCAATTGGCAAGGACTGGTATTCAATTATATCTTTGCCATTTGTCAATATTTTATGAACTGTCGGGTCAACTTCTTCTGTGGATACATTTCCGTTTAAAGTGATGCAGTTTTGGATGCTTATGCTCTATATTTTTTAGTATTGACGTTTCCTTTGCAGTTTTAAATAATCAAGATTGTTTCAAATTTTTTCACGATTTGATTGTCAATTCTAGATAATTTTCAAAACAAAAATCTCCTAGAAGTGTTCCCTGCTTAGAACAGTCTACTTTTAGTCCAACTTATTTAATAAAAAAACATCCTGTATTTGCTTCTTTCGGATCTTTTCCTTATCCTTAATTGCAGTATTTCTATCGAAGTGTTCCTCCTCTTGTGGTAGGGTATATACCAATTATACCAAGAACTTCATACACCTTATCGCTCGGATATAGAATTATACTCCATTTTCTGGCAAGTATAGGTGACGAATATGTTGTGAAAAATTAACATGTGCTTGATCCAGCAAACATCAAATCAACTAATTTTTATGCCCCGAACACGCAGAAAAAAAGTATGGTTGGGGTGACAATATTCGAAGGGCATCCTACTATTGTTCGGTATATGGTTGTGACACAACAATATAATGATCCTCACAACAATTGTATTATTCACACTCAACCATAATATGATCCTCACAACCATAGTATGATTCACACTCAACCATACTATAATCCCCACCACCATATTATGATCCTAATTACAATAGTATGACATACAATCATAGTATGATCCTAACAACCATAGAATGGTTCACACGCAACCATAGTATGATCCCACTCAACCATACCATAGTACTCAAAATTTTTTATTAGGATTGGGTTATGTTGTCAACTAAATAAATTAAAAATACATTAAATTTTAAATAATAGAAGTGTTTATTGAATAGTAAGGGGTGTTTTTTATTGGGGTATAGAACTTTAAGTTGGCATCACTTTTTTAACTGGCGGCCATTTTGTCAGCTGTCAAGTGATTAATATTTAGTTTGGTTTGCCATTTCATCATGAACAGGTTGACAAAAGAACAACGCTTGCAAATCGTGCAAATTTATTTCGAAAGTAATGATTCAGTTCGCGAAGTTCACCGCAAGCTCCGTCCATTTTATGGTCGACATAATCGTCCATCAGAGCAATTAATTCGGTTAACCATGGATCGGTTAACATGGACCATTGGATTATTTTCTTTGGGGATATGTGAAGTCGCTCGTCTACGGCAACAAACCAGAAACACGTTAGGGGACTTGGAAGCCAACATTCGTGGCGTTATTGCCAACATACGGCCCCATATGCTCGAAAAAGTGGTTGAAAATTGGACCTGTAGAATTGGCTTTATTCGAGCCAGCCGCGGCGGCCACATGCGCGAAATCATATTTAAACATTAATGGCATAAAATTATCCTTCCAATAAAGCCAAATTGATGGACATTAAAACGATTTTCTTGTGTTTTATTTCTATTCGAAGTTCTATACCTCAATAAAAAACACCCTTTAGAAAACATCCATTTAAAAAAACATAAGCGTGTTTATTAAAAACTTTTCAGCTAAACAAATCCAAAGCGGTTTGTTTGGAAAATTTTAATTCCCATTATTATTACATAAGATTCGTAACAATAACATTGTTGTTAAACCCATATTCAAATAAAAAAAATACAATCATAGAGTATGATCGCCGTAATCGTATTATTGCTTACATAAAACCCAAAGAACAATACTTCTGTCGCAACAACCATATTTATATTGTTGCTACAACCACATTTTCATTTTTAAATTTGGCAATAATACTATTGTTACATTTTAACAATATTAATATTGTCGCAATCATACTATTGTCAACATGAAATTCAATAAACAATAGCGACGAACATACTATTATTGCAGAGAACATATTATTGTTGCCTTAACCATATAGTAACCATATTTTTTTTACAACCATATTTTCATATTTAAATTTGGTAATAATACTATTTGTTACATATTAACAATATTAATATTGTCGCAATTATACCATTGTCAACATGAAATTCAAAAAAAAATGCTATGGCTAAGACGAACATACTATTATTGCAGAGAACATATTATTGTTGCCTTGACCATATACTTGTAGTAACCATATTTTTTCTTTGCGTGAACATAACGAGAGTCTAAGTCTTCGGAAACTATCTAATTTGTTCATAGTGCGACGACGTTCATAACTTAACAAGTTACACTTGGTCCTATGATCTTATCGTGCGAAAGACGGGCGTTGTTGAATCTGGAGAAAATTAGTTTATACTACGACATAGCTCCCACATATATTTATGGATTTTAGCAAATGAAATTTTCTCACAAATTCGAATATGATACTCCATACCACATTTGTTTAAACAATTTGAAAAAGTTTTTTTTTAAATTTGTAATTTAAACGATTGTAACTTTTGAATGGATTGCTATTTAGCCTCCAAGTTTGACGGCTCATACGTAAAATTCCCCTACAATCTAATGAAATTAATTGGATTTGCTGCTAAGGAGTTATATGAACAATACTTATTGATAATCATAAAAAATGGAACAAAATTTGTTTTTGATTTTGCATAAATCTTAAACTGAAGGAGATTTAAAGAGATATGTAAAGTAGACAAAGTATCTGAAGGCAGTGACTAGTGCCAAACAAAAATCGCCATGGGATAACAACTCTGGTTGAGGAGAGCATTACAGTTTGTTCTTACCCTAGTCTGCCAACTTCGGAGCCGTTTTATTCCTGTAAGCTCGAATTTTCCTTACCAATAGCTGTCTGAAATTTCATGGTTCTGCGACAAGCACAACAGAAATTAGATACATATTTTTAAAATATGTTTTTTAAACACAGTGTTCCGCAGCGTCTATATAACTATTAAGAACACAATGTTTCCACTACTGTGATATCACCCAGCCAAGTTTTGTTAGAACTTCTCACATATTGATGTCTTTAATAATTCAAAATCTGGAAGCGTGCAGAAATTTTTTGATTTGAAACAGAGCCAAGTAATGGTTGCCCCCATTTTATTATACCTACCTCGTGCTTAGGTGTGACTAGGTCATTTCTTTAGACATGGCGTTTATTTTTTCTTTTGATTAACTGTACAAGACGTTTTAATTGATCATAATGGAACTGTTTGGATACGAAGTTGCTGCTGATTTGCTCATGTTACCGAATGCGTACGCACAGACAATTAAATTAATTTTCGTTTTGGATTTGGTCAAGGCATATTACAAAACCGCCATCAGACATTTCTGAGTGCGTGTGAGTGATTTTTGGCATGTTTCTTGTTTGCATTTAAGGTTTACCTAAAAATTCCTTGTTCAATCATTGCCCATTAAACGACAAGAGTAAACTTTCAAAAGTTAGCTGAAAACCAAAAAAAAATCAAACAAAATTGGCCAGACACAATGCACGGCGATCCATGCTATTGGAACGAACGAATTGACATTAATTAGTTGCGTGTGTGTGTAAATAAATCTTTGATATGAAATTTAATACAACGATTACGCCGGCGAGAAAGAGCAGCCAGCAAAAAGTTAGTTTGGCTGATAAAATTACAAGGTATTTCTGAAAAGGCTTTAGAAGTTTCATGTTGTTGTTTTGTCGTTGACTGGTTTATTGCCACACTGTCAACTGAAATTTAATAAAAATCCATTGGATGCGATTTGTTCGAGCGTGTCCATATGTTATTGAATTTGAAACTTGTGTTCAATATAAAATTTTGAAAAAAAAAATATAAACAAACAAAAACGTTATAGTCTGTATGTCTGAGTGTAGACAAATAAACAAATCGTATTGTATCTCTGACAATTGCCCAACTGTGTTGTGGCAAGTTTCATGCTCCAAAGGTGTTCGCTTACACTTACCTTCACAGTCATAATAATAGAGTTGCATCAACTAGCACTGGGGGACCAAGAGGGCTCCATTACGGCAGCTGTACATACGAGTACATATATCGCTGACGCCGTTAATAGTCGTATCTGTGTCGGAAACTGTGTTCCTCTAGTGTGTTTGTGCGAGACGACAAGTGCAAAATAAAAAAAAATCATATTCAAAATTTATAGAAAGTATACTTTGGATACTGTCCCTGTCTCTGTCGCCGACTTTGTTTTCTGTTTTGGCTTTTGTATTAATTGTCATTTAATGGTCTCATTAAATTTGTAGAGCTACGAGTGACAAGCAAAGCAACTGCCAGCGCCTAAGAAGGAAAGATTTACTGCACCTGTGTAACATTTGGAAGCATTAAGGAGTATCGTCATTAGCATATTCAACCAACAACAATGGTAAGTCAAAATAAGTATACGTATCTACTTTGTAGCATGTAAATTTGAATTGTTTTTAGATCAAATGTAAACTATAAGCTGTTTACTGTTTTTTTGTCAACGTTTTACTAACTGAAGTTATTGCAATATTTGTTACTGTAGCCTATATATCCTAAAAAGGGATAATTACCTAAATTTAAAGTTGACTAGAACCCTCTGGTATTGTATAATTTTTTGTCCAAATTATAGTTTTTACCCAGACTTGCCATTAGTGTGTCTAATACCGAAAACCGACATTTCGGGTTTTATGTCGAAGCCCCATAGTCGATTTCTTGAAATCGATAAAACCAGTAATTCGGTTTAAGCGGTTGTTTGCTGTAGGGTTTCGACGGTTTTTAAATTTTTCCTGTATGTAAAATACAAGATAATTCTTAAACCACTATGTGCAACTGGGTATTATAAGTAAATTTCATGACAAGTGTTTTGTAACTACCTTAAATATATGAGCTAGACTCATATAAATGTACCGATCGACTTAAATTCACCAACTGATTTGATTTAATGAAATCTCCGGTCGAATTTTGTCAATCTAAAGCTCGTAATCAAACTTAAGGTTACAATTGTTGTCCGATCTTCATGACATTTGTCACAAGTGAGTTTTTTGATCCAAGGATGGGCGCTATTAACAAAAAAATATGTTTAGATTTAGATAAAGCTTCCACACATACATATGTATGTTCAACCGATTTTCTGTCCTTAGTTCTAAAAGCTACATATTTCATCCGATCATGATGACATTTGGCACAGTTTTTTGCTTTCGATCAGTATATAGCTCAGATCAAAATGGATCATATTGGACCACGTTTTAATATAGCCCTGCACCGTTCTGGAACACACATAATAATTTTGATTTCTGCCAAATTTGGAAAAAATATATTACTATGGAAAAAAGACATTCTTGGACTGTATAGGCCCAATTTTTTGTAATAGTCCTCGTACAAATGATAATGATTCAACTCATGGACTTTTGCGTGATATTCATCTCACGGGCCATCTCACGGCCTGTTTTTTAGCCGTGTGTTTTTAATCTGGCCACACTTTTTTTCGGAGTCACTTGTCGTTGATCAGTTGTTTTATGATCAGTTTGGTTTACTTTTCATAGTGAATAGACTTACTCCGGAACAACGTTTACAAATTGTGGTGAATGGGCCAAAAACGACATGGCTATCGATCCTGATTTTTACCAGAAAATTTAGTTCAGCAATGAAGCTTACTTTTGGTTAAATGGGTACATTACACTGTGGAACATTTTTGGGGTTATTGTCTGGGGGGTGAGAAATTCCAAGTCAGGGTGATGGTACTAGGTCAGTATATTAAAACCCTCAAAGGGTTTTGCATTCGTATGTGCCAGTTTTTTTATGACCTTTTACATTTTTTCCTTATCTTGATGTTTTTTCGCTTAGTTGTAAAATGTTGGCAAAAACGTAGTTTGACATAACTCGAGAACGACTAGTTCGATTTTGCTGAAATAAATTGAGAAAAATTAATAATTACATTTTCTTTAATCCATTAATATACTGTTTCTCTACCAAATCAACATTTTTGCAATTAGAAATAAATTTATGAAGAAAATTTTGCCAAAATTTTTTTTTTTTTTTTAAACATATAAATCCCAAACGGAAAAACGTGTAGAGTCTTATAACTTTCACGTAAAGTCACATAACCTATAAACAAAATGCGACATAGATCATAGAAATCGATTAACGCGTTCTGCGTTTATTCAAAATTAAGTAACTTCAATTAATTGTAAATAAAAGCAGAACACGGTTTTAAAATACTGACCTAGTACCATCACCCTGACTTGGAATTTCTCACCCCCAAGATTGGCTGTTGTACTGTGTTATTAACCGTAGTTGTCACATTTAGAGTAATGAAAATCTACAAGCCATTGTTGAGTCGTCTTTACATCCTCAAAAAGTCACTGTACAGTCACTGAATCATTTGTCTACATTTCTTTAAAAATGAAGCCGGCCATAATGTTACAGTCAATGGGGAACGCTAAAGAGCCATGATTAATTAATTTTTCGAACCTAAATTAGAGGATGTTGATGTGGTCGGCCTTTGGTTTCAACAAGATGGCGCGACATGCCATACAGCCAACGAAACAATTAATTATACAAGGAAACAAGGATTTATTGTTTCAGAACTGAAGGTTATTTTTAAGGTAATTTGGAATGCTGAATCGAAATCTGCACTTGGTTTTGTTTGCTATCAGCACGACTTTTCGCGATATACCGTTGTCAAAAATTAAGGCACTTCTACTACAAATTAAATAATTAAAAACTTTAAAACGGTTTATCGTATTCAGTTACAAAAAATAAAATTAAAACTCGACAACAAAAGTATCTTTAATCCGTGCATACATTGTTTTTAATTTGGCCCAGTAGTTTCAGAAAAAAAAACTATTTTATAAAAAAATAAATTTGTTCTTTAAAAATTTGAAAATTAAAAAACAAATAATGCGACAAAAATCAATAGATTTTTATGTACAGACATGTTTTAGAAAACTTCTTTAATTTGATATTTAATAAAGCTAATTAAAAGTAAAATTTTCTCCCAACCGATCAATTTTGAGCGTAAAGAAAAGAAAA
Source organism: Hydrotaea diabolus (assembly GCA_963513945.1). NCBI lineage: Eukaryota > Metazoa > Arthropoda > Insecta > Diptera > Muscidae > Hydrotaea > Hydrotaea diabolus. The sequence goes on from OY740719.1 coordinate 179,447,127, forward strand.
TTTATTATATTTTTTAAATTGAAATTTTTGGAAAAAAGTCGAAAATACGGTGGAGAACAACAAAGACTCATGCGAAACGGAATTGGTGGAAATGATATTGCGCGTTGAAGATTGCTCTCGAAGACTTTACACAAAGGGTAATTCTCAGTATTGCGTCTCCCGTCTAAGTCATTTGATTTGATGTTGAAGTAATCGTTGCCAAAGACTGCTGAAGAAAAACCTTGGCGGGTTTAGAAACAGCTGTACAGTCTGCCAGAAAACCCAAGCCAATACATTTCACCAATTTTTTTTCGTTGATTCTGAAAAAGAAACTACAAAAAGATCTCGAACCAGAATAAAAACTGTTCAAGTCATAATAGCGATGAAAGACCGAATAAATGTAAGCAAAAAGAAAAAAACTATAGAAAACAAGGAGATTAGATTTAAAATAAAAAAACTTAAATTAGTAAAAATTTGCTAAAGCATTCCAAACAACGCGCAAAAATTTCCATCCGCGTTGCGGGCCTGTGGCGTTACCTCCAAGATCGTGCGATTTAACACCGCTGGACTATTTGTGGGGTTATGTGAAATCGCTTGTCTACGCAGATAAACCTGACACGATTGACTCCTTGAAAGCGATTTTTCGGCGTGTTATTGCTGACATACGTCCCTAAATGCTGCAAAAAGTGTACGAAAATTCAGCCTCTCTGCTGGAATTTATTCGAGCCAGCCGCGGCGGTCACTTGCCCGAAATCATTCTAAAACATAATTACAAACCCTTATTTTTATAATAAGCCAAATTCTTGGTCATAACATTAAATTATAGTATGCGTTTTATTTCTTCTTGAAAAAAAACGTCTGAATAGCCCAAATATAAAAATATTTTTGCCATTTTAAAGTTGGGTGCCGGCCGAAAATACGCCCCTTTTAAAAATTGACATATTAGTAATTAATAGCAATGCATTTTTCTCACAAATTCAAATTTGATATTATTAAATGCGATATTTTTAAAAACAAACCTCCATTCGTCGCAATTGATGCATAAGGTCTTAGAGTCTAAAAATATAGCTAATTACTTCATTTCTGAATAGGAATATACTTTCCATTCTTAGGTAAAAGGCTTAAACCAGAAAGTCGGTTAATGTCAGTGTTTTACTTAAAACAAAAACTATAGGCGGAAATGCCGGTTTTCTGAAACCCTGTTTATTATAATACTTTACTTGTCATAGGACATAGCCTAGTCTTTGCACTTAAAGGTTTGTTATTTCTTCTCAAATATTGTTATACTCGTAATGTTTATAAAACTTGATATTTTTTAAAAACCCAAATAGCAAAAAAAACTACTTAGAGGGAAAATAATGTCAGGTGTAACTGACTTTATGATTCCCCACACCACACTCTTTGAACAATAAATGTCAGCACTTTCTTGGTTTCCTGGTTCATCTTGATGAAATCATCAATATATGTGACGCGCAAAATAGAAAGGGACCTAAGGGTAAAAACCAGTTTTGTTCAGGAGAGCCATTTTAAAGATTTAAATACGTGTATCTTTGGTGTACCATCACTTGCATAAAACGCGCATATCTCTTGGAGGGAACACTTTTGGGGCATGGGATCGGTCTCATTCGATGCTCAGATGTTGTCCACATCAAAAAAAAAGTGAAAATTGATTATTTTACCCTTAGGTCCCTTTCTCTATGCGCTGTCACATATAATTTTTTTTAAATCCAATAAAAACCACGTTTGAACAACTTAGTCCTTCTCTTGGGAGTTATTTCAAAATTGTATTGTTAGCGTAAGAATTGTTAAAATGGGTTATTCATATTGTGTTTTTTTTAATTTTTAATAAAATGCTTTAAATGACACAATGCCGGATAGAGCCGGATCAGGATGTAATCTACAATTCCGTAGGTAGGAAAATCAATTTGATTATGTGAAGAAGTATCAAGTGGAAACTTCCCATATATGAAACGATGACCGCGAATTTGAGAGAAATTGCTTACGATCATGAACATTTCTTCATAGGTCTAGGCATAGCAACTATACGAAGTACGTATCCAATGTCAGATTGTATTATTCTGCGAATATAATAAGATTAGATAACTTTATTATAACGTCCATAAGAAATCATAATGTACGAAGCACACATTGTTATGATAATAATCTTATTATGGCTCCTTACTACGCCTGCGATAGTTTTATAAACAACCTTATTAACAGCCCGATATGTCAGGTAAATTTAACCGATTTTACCTGTAACGAGCTTAAGTCACACCCAGCATTGTATTGCAATTTAAATATATACTATAGAAAAATCGTTGTCTTACGTATTGTTGATGTTTTAAATTCACCGACGCACGGAAAATGTATAACCACATGCATTTTCCACCCTGAGTAGCGACAACAAATTCTACTTACATACATGTGCATGTATGTACATACACACATACATATGTACAATTATCATGCGGAGCCTTTCAATGCACAAACAATTTTCCAAATACAATGTTCTGACAGCCTGCATATGGAAAATCGTACACATTCTCTACGTTACTACATGAAACCACCCTTAGTGGTGGAAATGTTTTATTTTATTTCTATTTAAAGAACGGTTTTAGCTCTTCCGTTCTTTTTACTCTTCACAATTCTCATCGCTGTTGTTATCCTGGCCGCATAAAATCTTAGCCGTGAGCTGAGAAAAGCATACTTACCTGGCGTAGGGGTTACCGTGATCATTAAGGCGGTTCCCCCGGAGTGAGGCTCGATCATTGCACTTTCGATTGAGTTGACCTCCGCGATTATTCCTAATGTGAATAACTCGTGCGTGTAATTTTTGTTAGCCGGGAATGGCGTACGCGCCGTCCCGATTTATTTAATAAATGTCATATCTTATTGAGAACTAACTTAGTTAAGTTAAACGTGTCTTTGAAGTTTATGTACATATGAACTCTACTAGGTATTTTTGACCTAATTTTCAATAAATGTAGATTCAATGACGTCATTGACAAACAATAATTCAGGATAGTATGTATTACACCATACGATTCTATATAGTACCAGTCTCGGATTGGCCCAAGTCTTTTTACAAGCATACAAATAATCAACAGTTTTTAAAACAAACACTGTTTAATATTCATGACCGGTTCAAGGTCATCTGATTTTTCTTGGCGTCCTAGACAAAACATAAATCGGTGCCTTAAATTTTGAAAATGGCGAAAATGTTAAAAGCCTTTTGTCAAATTATTCGTAAGGCCCGAATTGGTGGAATCATGCATTTGGATAAGAATAAAGCAAAGTCTTGTTTAATTACTTGCACATCGTATGCACCAAAACGTATAATATAATACATCGATGTGTTGAATCGTAGAGGTATGACTTCTTTACGACACCGGATCCTAAGGCCAACATCATGAGAAATAAAAAGATAGCTTCTCCCCAATCAGTGAGCTCAGCCCGATTTATTTCGTATACCACATACCTTCCTATTAACGACAGATCAGATCGGCTTAAACATTTGTACATGACTTGTAAAAACAACTGTATCGATCTGGGGCCCTTCTATGCCTATATGGTAGAGCTGGACCTGATTATATTTCCAATAACATACGAGTATTTCGCCCTATCCGAAAGTTTTGGTAGCGTGCCTTAAGTTAATAAAAGTCTCTGTTGTGGGTTAGACTTCTAAAGAACTGAAAAAAAAAAAAAAAAAAAACTGTAACTATAGGCTGATCCATCTAGAGGTATTTTTTCAGAACAAAAAAAATATAAAAATTTAAATCAAGTGTGGAATTACCAATAAAGATTGGTAATTTGAGAGGACATTTTATGTCATTTATTTTTTGAATATAATTTCCTTAAAATTTTGGCCGCAACCACGTCTCAGGGTTTCCATTCTGAGGGCCCAATTTTGGATCACTAGTTCGAGCATTTCGACCGGTATGGCTTTAATGACACGCGTAATGTTGGCTTCCAAAGCCGAAATCGTAGCTGGTTTGTCAGCATAGACTTTGGACTTTACGTAACCCCAAAGAAAAATGTCTAAAGGTGTGATATCACTCGATCTAGGCGGCCAACTCACCTGTCCAAAACGAAATTAGCTGCTTTTAGAAATGACCTCTCAATAGATCCATTGTTTGAGCAGCTGTATGGCAAGTGGCACCGTCCTGTTGAAACCAAGCTTACGTCAAGATTACGGGCTTCAATTTCAGGTAGCATAAAGATCGATATCATGGCGCGATAGCGAGCACCATTTACGGTTACGTTCCGACCATCATCATTTTAAAAAAAATACGCACCGATGATTCCACCAGCTTATAAATCGCAGCAAACCTTAGTTTTTCTCTGGGTATAATGACAACTCTTGAACCTTTTCTTGTTGCTCTTCAGCCCAAATGCGGCAATTTTGTTTATTGACTTTGCCGTTGAGCCAGAAATGGCCTCAACACTGAACACAATTTTGGTCGAAAACAGCGAATCTTCCCGTTTCTCACCGAACGCTCATTTCCATAATACGAGTACAGTTGCCAATATTTAAAGGTAATTATTTTCGAAAAATAAATGCCTTTCAAATTATCAATAAAGACTCCACACTTGATTTGAACTTTTATATATTTTTTTGTTCTAAAAAAAAATCCCTATAGATGGATCACCCAGTATAAGAGACTTTTTATCCAATTATTTGATTCTTAATTAAGTAGCAGTAACCTCTCACGCTTTCTTTCAGACGATTTTATATTGAGTTTGTGGTCTTTGTAGTTTACGGGTTCCAATTTACTTGTTCTTGGGGGTCTTCCAAGCACCAGCATCTTCTCTGCGCATTGAAAAAGATATTGTACACATTTTCTTAAGCAAGGAAACACACATTCTTATGCTGTCTCCCTTTAGGCATTGCCCTCGGGGCAACCAAATCACAAATTACTATTGAGTTCCGTCAGTGGAAAGGCAATTTAAATTTAACCCTGTTTAGATAACGTGCGTCTGCTAGACGTACGATCTCCACCGATAGTTTGTGTAACTCTTGATTCTGAAATGTAACCTGTAATAATTTGTTAACTTCTGTCCAATTAGCAAAAAATTGCTCAAGGTGCCTCTTGTAGGAATCATAAGATTTAGTAGACAAGATTTTCCAAAAGAAATGAAAAACGAGCAGACAAGACAGGTGGCAAAGTCCACGTTTTTCTATAATGTTCCTCTAAATCTCTTGCTCAAAAAGCATCGTAAATGGTCTGTGCTGTCTTCCTTAAATAAAAATGGGTTATTGGAGACAAAACTCGAAAGCCGGACATAATATTATTTAATAATTTACCGAACTGGGGGATAGTGGAAATATTTTATGGAATGCTTCATATGGCATTCTTAAAGTCCTACGAGTATGTTGTTTATTCTAATACTATGGTTTAAGCAAAAACTAACCCGAAAGTCAAAAAGAATACATAACTAAACTATGAACATCTTGAAGGCAACTAAATTCTTGTCTTTAATTTAAAGAAATCTATTGATGGCTCTCGACGTGGAGTCTCTTTAGAGGTGGCAAGAGTGAGTTGTATTTTCGTGGGCAATTGTGTTAAGAAAACTTGAAAAGTAAGGTTTACAACAGTAGTTCTCATGCGTTGGGGAGAGCCTGGCCTTATAGAGTTCGGTTTTACTTTCACTAATTGCAGCAAGGCTTTCTGAAGAGGGTTGTCACGGACCCAAAATCATGATAAAAGTAGTGTGCAGCCACGAAAATCAATGTCACTTTGCCATTTTGTTAAAAACTTGTCTTCTATCCGGTTAATCCCTGTTCAATGTCTAAATTTTTTCTCTAATTTTTTTCCCAAAAAAAGGGAATTAATGAATTTTGCATAAATAAATGATATCAATAAAATAATTTTTAATTTTATTTACGTTGAAATCCGTATAAGGATATAATCTAAAAGTACTATACGTCGTTGAGAGGTATCGATATCATTTGAGTACAAAAAATAAGTTTAAGTAACCAGAGCTATGGTCTTTTTTTTGTATAAACTAGATATGCCGACAGATATTCGTGTTTTCCTTCCAATTGAAGGTATTTTGCATTTATTTCGATCAACATTCCATTAAGGGTTAAAAAGGATATTCTTTCAAAGTATACAATATTAATATTAGACTAACTAATCGAGACCTCTGGCTCCGAACGGTAATGTTCAATATGGAGATGCAGGGTCCTAATTTAATCTTATTTTTGTAAAGTCGCCGGAATTAAGGTGGTATGACTGTAGCTAAAATATGTGATTTGGACTTGGTTAACAAAAGGGTATAACATTAAAAATGATTAAAGTTTTAGTAGAAGCAAAAACTGATTGCTTAAGCCTTTGAAGTACTCTTTAAGACTGCGAGTGTCATCTTGTTTTTTTTTTGATAAAAAAGTGAAGACATCGAAGAACGATTTGTACTGTATGTTGTTTTCTAACAAATTTTAAGTTTTGAACATTTTAAGTTAAATTTTAAAGACAAGTGTGATAAATATGAATCACTATAGAGAATTTATGAAGGTTGTTTCCACATCTTATTTTGTTTTTGTACACCAAATGTATACACAAATGCACCCTTGGGTTATGGCCAACCAATACTACGAGTATTTATATACATGCGAGTATGAATGTACGAGAACATACACAAACAATTTTTAAAGTATTATGCACTGACTGCCTGCATATACAATATCGAACACATTTTCGACTTCACTACTCGAATCAACCCTCATTTCTTTTCGAATAACTGAAAGAACTACTTTTTTTTTACACATAATAATTCTCATTGCGTTTGTTATGCCTGCATCATAAGATGTTAGCTGTGAGCTGAGATAAGCATACTTACCTGGCGTAGGGGTTACCGTGATCATAAAGGCGGTTCCCCCGGAGTGAGGCTCGATCATTGCACTTTCGATTGAGTTGACCTCCGCGATTATTCCTAATGTGAATAACTCGTGCGTGTAATTTTTGTTAGCCGGGAATGGCGTACGCGCCGTCCCGATTTACTTAATAAATGTCAAACTTTAAAATAAGTGGTGTACAATAGGGTGTACCTCAAAAAAAAAGTTCGCCGTACACCTTCGAATATGAAGTATTATTGAAAGGTAGTTTCAAAATTTTTTTTTTTATTTCTTTATGCCGAACGTAGGGGTCGCGCTTTTCATTTTTCTATATAACTTCTGCATTTATAAACGGATTTTAAAGTGTGATACATCGATGTTTTTGTCTCGACGAGGTTGATTTTTTGTATTTGAAGTCATTGAGCTCAAGCACCCCCTTCTGGTACTTACCCATCATATCTCAGTTGCTACTACCCTTATGTACCACTCTAATATCAGAAAATTAAAGCTCGCGCGGGGTGCTTGAGCTCAATGACTTCAAAGACAAAAAAATCGGCCTCGTCGAAGTTATATAGAAAAATGTAAAAGCGCGACCCCTACGTTCGGCATAAAAAAATAAAAAAATTTTTTTTGAAACTACCTTTCAATTATACTTCATATTCGAAGGTGTACGGCGAACTTTTTTTTTTTACTTGTAACCTGGTACGCTCTAGTGTACAACTCTAAAGTTGGTTAAGTCAGTTCTGAGATACAAGTCATTGTTTCACTAGTCAGTTGTGTTTCTCTGTGAATACATTTTTAAGATTTAATATCAAAGACATGTCTAAAATCCTTTTTTTAAGACGATTATTTCAAGAAATTTTAGGAAGAATTGGACCATTTTGTATTGTTTGACATAAATCGACTCCCATTCAGTTTCAATTACATATGTGACGCGCAAAATAGAAAGGGACCTAAGGGTAAAAACCTTTTTGTTCAAGAGAGCCATTTTAAAGATTTAAATACGTGTATCTTTGGTGTACCATCACTTTCATAAAACGCTCATATCTCTGGGATGGAACACTTTTGGGGCATGGGATCGGTCTCATTCGATGCTCAGATGTTGTCCATATCAAAAAAAAGTGAAAATTGATTTTTTTTACCCTTAGGTCCCCTTCTCTATGCGCTGTCACATATTTATTTGTAAAAACCGTTTCGAAAAGATTTCCTTACTAGATTACAGTTGGGTAAGGAAATCTTTTCTCAAAAATTTCGTTTTGCTCAAAAAGTTTCAAAATCGTTTTTTTTTAAATGTTGGTTTAATATTTATGTTTTTGTTATTTTTGGGGGGTTTAAAAAATGTTAATGGCCAAAAAATGCATATTTGGGCTTTACTAAAAATCTTGCTGTTTGAGAAGAACGGATAACCCAATTTTTACGAAATTTGGGTGTTATCTATATTATGAAGTCACATTTTTAGTTTACTTGAATATTTCTTATTTAAAATTTTAATATTTTTTTAAATTTCAAATTTTTTAAATGTCCAAAGGTTAAGTAACGGCTTCTTTTGAGTCAACACCGATTGACAATTATTTTGGCACTAACACCGGTTCTATTCTTCTAAGGAATAAATGTGTGTAAAAGGTGCTGGAAAATAATTCACAACTGCCAAAAGACACATAAATATTTCCCTGTCATGGGCTACTTGTTGTCCTGTTGCCACTATGACTACGTATTTTTTATAAAATTTATCTTTCGTAAAAAAATTACAATTTTTTTTTTAAAAATAATTTTATAAAATAAAATTTTACTATATGACTCAAATTTGACTGTGACATAAGCATAACAGGGTTTAAAGACCAAAGATACCATCCAAAACACAATATGAATTTTCCGAGTTTACTAATATTATCGTCACTTCCCTAATCATTTATGTCACAGTTGAAAGTAATAATAAGCAAAATAGGAGTTTTTTTTATTCTTATAAAGTATAGAAAACAATACAAAAACTATCACATGAAAACATCAGCATCCAAAATAAGGAAATCGTTAAATATTTAGGTATTAATCTAGACAAATTTGTATATTTCAATAGTCATATTAAAATGCAACTTATAAAAGCTAGAAATGCATTCTTCATGTATCGAAACCTGTTTTATTCTAAATACATTAATACTAGGGTTAAAATTATGTTGTACCAAACTTTAATACGTCCTATCCTAACATATGGTTGCCAAATACGAGTATGGTTCAATATTTCCCCTGCATATATGGAGAAACTAAGAATTTTTGAAAGAAAATGTCAAGCACGTCACTTTATAGAAGTCCAAATAGCGATTTCAAGAAATATATATCGAACAGTAAATTATATAACGTAGCGAAGGTCAACAGAATCGACAATTTTATTATACACCTCATTAAAAATCACATTTTGAGAAGCTTTTAATGCAAGGAAAACGATTTAATATTGGCTCCGTATTACGTCAATGAAGAATACATTTCTAGTACTCTACAAAATGGGTACATTCCTCCAGAGTCCATCTTATATCTTGATAAAAATGGCTATATACAAGACGAGAACGGTATCCCTATATTTTACCATATATATAGGAGAGCCAATAATAAAACTATAACTTGCAGACAAATAACCATGGACAACCAAAGGTTTGACAGGAACATTTATGAGAAAGATAGAAACACACCTCCGAATTTAAATATTAAAAAGTATTGGTGGCTCACTGAATAGCCCTTTCATACTTTTTTTACCTCCTTGACTGTTGTTTTTGACCTATTCTTATACAAAAATTAAGGTTTTTTTTGAAAATTTTCCTTGCATATAATTATACTTATCAATGTATTTTCCGTATACAATTAGAATATGAAATTGTAAATTATGAATTAAGAGTATACTAAATTTACTTGAGAACCCTATTAAGGGGCAGTGTATTAGGATTTATTTATTATACTTTTGGTTTATTTATAGTCTAAGCATACTGTAATGTGTTCAAATAAACGTAAAAAAAAACAATACAAAAACTAAAATTTTAAAAAAAGGTTTTCATTAAACAGATTATGGCGTTATCATATGAAAATAATTGCCACAGAAATTGTTGATGACAAGTCGCTTTCTGTACGTCTAATTTTGCATCAGCCCAAGTCCTGCGACCGACGACGAATTTATACATTCGGATTTTCTTCCATAAGTTAGTTTAGAGTGGCGATATTCTTTTTTAAACCCGCTTTCCTTCGAAGTGCTGGTGTTATTGCATCATTTAAAGAGTACGTGGTATGAAATCAATCCAGAGTTCGGCAGGGGGATCGCTCTGGATGATCATGTGCGTCATAAAAATCATGTAATCGTTTTTAAGTTGCGCAATTCGATGTCTGATTTTGGCTGTTTGCTAGCGTTGTTCAAGCATTTATTTTATGATGATTTGCCAAAGTATGCTGATAGAAAATGTTAAAAAGTGAGTGAGGTTGGATAGTTTCCCTCGTATGTTTTATCTTAACAAAAAAAGATTGACAAATTAAGTTCGGCCTCCATCATGGATTACCTTCCACATCCCTTTTTTCTATCAGTATCATCATTTCTTCACGAGATATAGCCTTTACAATTTCAGGTTTGTCGGGGCCACGCTCATTTCTCCAATCTGAACTCAATACAGTCAGAGTAATATCCTAATTAGTTATTTCATTCTGTTAAAATTTTATAATGATCGTTCTATTACTTTGACCATAACAGCGATTTTTTAAAGGGATCGTGTACCGTCCACTTTTGCTTTAGGATGTGTTTCGATCCATGCTTACATCAAACGTTTGTCATATCATCGTAGTATATTTACAATTTTATGAGTTACTGCATTTTTAAATTGAGTGTTGTGTGGACGGTACCAAGCCCACTCTACCTCCAGGATGTTTTTCGATATATGCAGTCATTATATGTTCCAAATATCACAGTTATTAATCTAATACACGCAGAGAAAAGATATGGTTACTATATGGTCACCGCAACAATAGTATGTTCTCTACAATAAAACCATGCTCGTTGCTACCATAGTATTGTTTTTTAAATTTTATTTTGACAACACTATGATTGCGGCAATATTAATATTGTTGAAATGTAACAATAGAATTATTGTCAAATTTAGAAATGAAAATATGGTTGCAGCAACCATATAAACATGGTTGCTGTTACAAAAGTATTGCTGTTTAAAATTTACGTTAACAATAATATGATTACGGCAATCATACCGAATGGTTGCGAGAATGAACATAACAAAACAGGTTTTATAAAGCATACATGCATACTAAACAAACACATACTCATAGTAACATCCGTTACTTGGGGTCTACGGATGGTGAAGTAGCTGCTGGCAACTGAAAGTATTTTCGACTGCCGTTGGAAAATATATTTTTGTTTTTTGAATGAAATTTTCAATAAAAACATGGCCTCAAATCTGGCTATGAACTAAGTGTAATGAGATTCAAAATAACTTGCTTGCTAAAAATCTATTTTCAAATTACAACCCAATCCTAATAAATAATTTTGGGTATCATAGTATGGTTGAGTGAATCATACTATGGTTGTATGGATAATAGCATGGTTGAGTGTGAATCATATTATGGTTGTGGAGATCATAGTATGGTTGAGTGCGAATCATATTATGGTTGTGAGGATCATACTATGGTTGTATGAGAAACATACTATGGTTGTGAGGATCATAATATGGTTGTGGAGGTAATAGTATGGTTGAGTGTGAATCATACTATTGTTGTGAGGATCGTATTATGGTTGAGTGTGAATCATACTATGGTTGTTGGGATCATTGTATGGTTATGTGTGAATCATACTATTGTTGTGAGGATCATAATATTGTTGTGCCACAACCATATACCCAACAATAGTATGATCCTCTTCGAATATTGTCACCCCAACCATACTTTTTTTCTGCGTGTAGTTAACGATATGTTGCGTTTTTAAGTTCAGGGTTGTTGATTTTTCTGGATGTTTACCAAATCCTTGTTAGGGGAAACATTTTTCATATTAAGCAGCTGTTTCAGTCTAACAACACGTGGTTCTGAAAAATTTCAGTCAACTAGCTTCAGAAGTGCGACCTTTACTTTGGTTTCAACAGGCAGACTGTAGTGCGTTTCAAAGCGAATATTTACTTCATCCTATGAAGAGGGTAGATAAAAGGAATAAAGGAATTGTTTTTTTTCCAACATGAAACTTAAATTTTTTCATGAAAATGTCAAATTTTCGAAAAAGATTTATTAAGAATGGGTAAACATAAATCGGTTTGCCACAAAGAATAAAGAAGGCACATCTTTATAACAAATCATAGATTTCGTTCAACAAAATTTGACATGTGATTTATTTGTTGAAAATTGGCCCCTATCCCTATTTGCGGGATGACCAAGCTATAAACGGGACATTCGATAACATTTTAATGAAATTTGGTTTCCAACAATTTTGTGTTGTGACGGAAGTTATTGCACATTTTATATTTTTTAAGAAAAAAGGATACCTACTGTAAAATCTTACCTTTTTCGTAAAAATGAGACAATGGACCCCTCCCTATGTTTTAGAGTGCTTGCAGTGTTCAGATTTGTTCTCTAATGAATAAGTTTGCAATTGTAGGCTATTTCGGAACCAAATAAACGTTAAAAAAAATGTAGGCTATATCAGACACGTTGCGCAAAGAGTATGATGTTTTCTATAATGCAATTATTTTTGCCCGATTTTTGTCCTTTTGTATTCACATTCTACCGAAACGTAGGATTAGGTTTAATTATTTTGTTTATGAAACTTTTTTTTTTGAATATTTGGTATAATGTAATTTTGACGCTCATATACCGATCTCTTATTATCAATACGATATTTAATCAGTAGCATGAAGTCATAATATGGCTGAATTATTTTTTATAATTGAAATGGTGGTGGCATAGCTAAAAGTTTGTTTGAAAATACGGTTTTTTAAATAAACTTTTTGTAAATGTTTTTTTTGTAAATGCTTTTCTTTCTTTGTAAATGTATATTTTCTTTGTAAATGTTTTTTTTTGTAGTGTCGAGTGTCCCCAAGGTTAGGCAAGACCCAAAATTAACGCATTTTCAAGACTGTCTTTAAAAGCCTTGATTTGTCTGTTACCAACCTGAACTGTCGCCTAAAATAAAAGGGGAGAATTTAAAATCTTGCTTAAAATTTGGATCTTTCGCAAGTTTAGGGACATTTTTAATTAAATGTGGGAATTTTATGGTTTATGTTTCAATTGCAAATTTTTCTTTTCACTTGTTTGTGAAATCATTTTGTGTGCTAACCATGATCTTCTCTCTTCTATAAAATGTTCCTTCCCCTTTTATTATAAACTATTTGTAATGCTTTAATTTAAACAAGCTATGCTATTGTTAGACATTTAAAGCAGATGTCAAAGTTGATTTCGACCACGAACTTTTCGCAGATATGAAATACTTGAAGACAGTTTGGCAGATGTGGTATTTCATGTCATAATCTAAGCATTTCCAGTACCCCATGAGCCACACTCAAGACAAAGAGCTACATGAACCGAATACACATTTGTTTTGGGGCCGTTAACACTTTGAGGTCATTAACATCAAGCCAAATAATAAGAAATGTGTGCGCAATAATTCATGAAATTGCACAGCATATTTGTGAGATTATTAAGCTTTTGTTAACCGACAATAATCGATTGATTTTCTTATCGTTTACGCTCGGGGAAGGGTGTTGGAGGGAGAGCCAAAAGATGTTTCATCGCTGAGCCAAAAAATTCTCAAATTAATGTGCGACTCCGCGTGGAGCTATACTATACAATGTGAACTATTTGAACTTTATGCTGCTGCTTGTTTTTTGTGTTGGTTTCTATTTTTTTTTTGGCAAATCATCGTAGCGCTCACTCACGTTAACTAATTACACGTAGTCATAAACCAATAACAATTTACTTTGATGTCAAATTTAAATAAGTAAAATTAAAAACAAACACCAAACGTCAGCTACACTATAAAGATGATGATGACGATGGTCAAAATGCGCGCAGAAGAGGCGTTACGGTTCGCGCATACATTTTATACCTCCTTCGTGGCCTTTTTTGTGAAAACAATTTTGAAACAAATTTTTGTTGGCATTTTGTATTATTTAGTGTTGACACACACTTATTCACTGAAGATCACAAAATATATACGTGTAGATGTGATTGTGTTGAATACTGCAATTACAATTGAAAGTGTGGGAACCTGAATCATCCATCATCAAAAAATCTTCTGTTGTTTTTTTATTGGAGTTTTTTTTTGTATTTATATACTAATAATTGCAATCAATAATCATAAAAAATGTTTATTGTTAGTTATTTGTGATACAATTTGTTTCGGGCCATTATTTGAATGGATTTGGGTTTAGACAAACAAAAACAGAATTCATAGTTATAATGAAATCAAAACACAAAAAACACTTACTCATAAAGACTTATGATATCTTATCCTGAGAAATAGTTGAAGTTTGATTTTGTTTTGAAGATTAGAGCAAATGATTTCCGTATTTCAACGGAATCACAGTGTCTGCTAATGACGCCAAGATATTGAAACGAAAGACTTAAGACAGAACCCTCCCCCCCCCATCGTTTGTAGAATTCTTGGTTTTTGTCTCTTCCAACATTAAGTATTGAACGCCCGATCAAAAATGTATAATCGATTATCTTCAAGCGATCTTAGCCTAGCAACGAAGAGACAGTGGTGTGTGTGTGTGAGTTCTGACATCTTCGAATTTTAATATAACGATTATTAATGATTTTCTCAAAAATACACAACAAATGGGGTAATTATCAAAGTTTTCGATTAAGCTTAAATTCCAAAAGCGCGTGTTGCTCACGGTGCGTGAACAATTTTTATTTGATTTGTATTTATTTTTTTATAGGTATAGAATTTTATTTTCGGAATTGCTAAAATATCAAACTGATTGGTTGGTTATGCCTTAAGACCGATAACAACCATTCTCCTTGTTATTAGTATTATTAATGGATTTTTTATTTTCATCCAAAAAAAGACATTTTTTTTTATAATTTTTTGAGTAAAACCACAACCAAAAGTCTTGCGTAAAACCTCAGCATTCTAAAATCCTCCTTGGATTATCGCAAAGTACCGGAATCTTCTGAGATACTTTTCCATATCTCACTTGCAAGGATGTTGGCCATAATTTTGTCATCTGCATGTATGAGACTGTAGTTTAACCACAATTCGGCGGATTGAAAATTCACTCGATTCTTTGCGGTGGAAAATTAAACTATCGTGTTAACTAATTCAAATCACTAAAATGTTACTCTTACGGGAAATTACTACCAAATCAGAATTTTTGTGGTTGTGAAAAGATCCCTATACTTTATAAGAATTTTTCAAAAGGGCTCAAAAGAGTATTAACTGAAAATGAATAATATAAACAACACTTTTTGTCGACAGGATTTTCAAATAAACATACCCTGAAGAAGTTAGAAAAAAAGCTAACGAAACGTTGGGAAAACATGGAATAAATTAGTTTTATTTAATTCATGAAGGAAGACTGACCAATCAGCCCAGTCAAAAAACGACATAAACAAATAAATAAAAGATGTTAAGAGGTTGAAACTCTTTGTTAACGAATATCTCCTGTATGCGCTGCGGAGACCTGGAACAGCTTCACGTAAACGTACCAGTATTAAAAAATTTGTTATGTTGAGTTGGCAGGCCCAAACTTTTTTGCCGGGAATCCGCTATTAAAGTAAAAGCAAAATGGATAGTTTTTTGGGCCTCACGGGTCCATGAGTCCGATCTTATTATCAGCCAAATATTCCAAATAAATACAAATTTGGATTCGTTATGAGACTTGCTTTGATTTGAGTTTCTATATGCCGATTTTACCGGCGGTCCATTTATTTGAACATAAGGGCCGCTTTTTGAGCCCCTGCGTCCGATCCCACTCTCAATCAAAACTTCAAAATAAATCCATATTTGGATTTGAAGCTTTATTTTGAGTACTTTAAGTAATATGTCCATATTGACTATTGATCGCCCGTTTTGACCATAAGGTACGATTTTTGGGACACTCGAGCCAACAAATTTAGGAGCTACAATCATTTTTGAGATATTTAGTGCGTCCCGAAGAAAAGTTAGTGCTTTAACCATTGCCCGTTTACAAAAACTTATGATTTGTTAAGCAGATACTTAAAAAAATGTCCGAGGTGTCTTAAGAACCTAAAGGGAAAGTTTTTCACGCTGGCCGATTTCGCCCATATACTTATACAATCCTAAACACACGTAAAAAAGTGTGGTTAGGATAACAATATTCGACGAGCACCATACTATTGTTAAGTATATGGTTAAGTATAACAATATTATGAAACTCACAACAATAGTACAACCATACCATGATCAACACAACCACACTATAATCCTCACAACAATAGTATGATTCACACATAACCACACTATGATACTCACAAACATAGTATGATTTACACTCAACCATACTATGATCCCCATAATCATACTATAATTCTAACAAACATTTACACTCAACCATACTGTGATCTCCACAACCATATTATGATCCTCACAACCACAGTATATTTCACATATAACCATAGCATGATTCTCTCTAACATAGTATGATTCGCACGCAACCATGTTATAATTTCGTCAAACATAGTATGTCCACACTCAATTTGACTATGTTTCCCAATAATATTTATTAGAGTTGGGTTAAGTTCTCAACAATAGATCTGAATTATAAAAATTATTTAAAAATACATTAAATTCAAAATAATAGGAATGATTTATTTGACAGTAAAAAATCAGTTTAAAAAAACATGAGCGTTTTTACTAAAAATAATTTAGTCAAACAAAGCCAAAGGAGTTTGTTCGAAAAATTACAATTTCCATATAAAAAATTCTATTACTGCATTAGGTCTGTAACAATAGCATTGATCTTAAAAGCATATTCAAATTAAGAAAAACTACAATCATACAGTATGATTGCCGTTATCATATTATTATTTAAATAAAACCCAAAGAATAATACTTCTGTCGCAACAACCATATTGATATTGTTGCTACAACCATATTTTCATTTTTAAATTAGGCAATAATACTATTGTTACATTTCAACAATATTAATAATACCGCAATGTTGCTACAACCATATTTTCATTATTAAATTAGGCAATAATACTATTGTTACATTTCAACAATATTATTAATACCGCAAATTGAAATTCAAAAAATAATACTATGGTTGCGACAAACATACTTTTATTGCGGAAAACATGGTATTGTTGCCGTGACCATTTTTTTTCTCTGCGTGCAGCTGATGAACACAAGCCATTATTATGAAAAATTACAGGATCCTAGGTTGGTTTGTTTGATCACTATCGGGGTTTTAACGAACATACGGACAGAGGCTAGATTGTCTTAAATTGTGCGACAATAAATAATATCCTATCAATATTTCGTGGTGACGCAAGCAGAATGACAAATTTAATATACCATCGACTCTTGGTTGGTGGGTATAAAATCGGGTTAATACAAAAGACCAAGTTTTTTCAGCTTTGGTGTTGGGTGACCTATAAAAACTGATAACGAAGGGAAAGGGCAAAAGGGACAGCTAACAAATAGATGGATTGACAGAGTGAAGAGTGGAATCAGGAGAAGAGTGCTTAAAAGTAGGGAGGATGGACTGATAAAATTTCTCGATTTTGTAAATAAATCTCTTTGCTAACTTCTT
Organism: Hydrotaea diabolus; assembly: GCA_963513945.1. Lineage (NCBI taxonomy): Eukaryota > Metazoa > Arthropoda > Insecta > Diptera > Muscidae > Hydrotaea > Hydrotaea diabolus. The sequence continues at coordinate 179,464,683 of OY740719.1, forward strand.
TAAATGTAACTTTCAACAACCTGACGTTCAAGCAATTGTCAATCAGTTGTTAGATAATGTTTTAGCTGATATTGATATGGGCTTTATTTAGTCTTCTGTTAGTGAAGTGCGTAGTGGTTTAGTCGAACTCCAAGATTGTACAGCTTTAGATTTTGATGGCATTGCGCCAACATTCCTTAAAAATGTTGTTCCTCTGTGTGTCTTCTATTGTAATGCATTTATAATTTTTCTTTAAAAACCGTCATATTTTTAGACAGCTGGAAAATCTCTTTATTTACTCTAACTCACAAATCAGGACCTTATAGTGATACTTTGCAATTATCGGCATATTTCAAAATTAACTAATGTTCCAAAACATTTGGAATATTAAGTATATAATAAACTATCTGCAGTCATTTATCCTTTTATTTAGATCCCCAACATGGCTTCATTAAAAACCATTCTATGACTTCTAATCTACTTGTATTTACTAATTATTGTTTAAGCAAATTTGAATTTCAGGTATTTCAGGTAGATACGGTTTATTTAGATTTCTGCAAGGCTTTTGATAAAGTCCCGCATAAAATTCTTTTAATTAAACTTGCTAAAATTAACTTCCATTCTTCACTTTTGAGTTGGTTGGACTCATATTAATTCCACTAAATCTGATCCTTACATACCTCCGTTTGTCATTCCGCAGGGTAGTATATTTGGTCCTCTTTTGTTCATAGTATTTACTAATGATATTTCTTGGTGCTTTCTGTTTTCAAAATTCTTAGTTTATGCTGATGACATTAAGCTCTTCTCTTAAATACTAGTATTAATGATACAATGATACAAATCTACTGCAGCAGCATATTAATCGATCGTTCAATTGGTGTGAATTAAATCGCTTGCCATTGAATATTTCAAAATGTTTTCATCTTCCGTATGGAAGGCGTACTATTTTAACTAATTCAGTTTACTTCATTAATAATCAACAGCTCCAAACAGTAGCTTTCTGAATTAAGTTGTTTTTTTCGATGCTACTTTAAATTAAATATTAATTTCCACGTTGATTCATTCTATTATGCCAAAAGCCACTCTGGTCTAGTTTTGATAAAAAGAAATAGTAAAGAGTTTACTAATCCATACACCCGAAAGCTATTGTATGTAACTTTCATGAAATCGAAACTTGAATATGGTTCCATTTTTGGTTGGGCGCCGTTCTACACAATACACTGTAATCGTGTTGAGGGATTACAAAAAAATTATAAGATTTTCTTTATTTTCTGTGCCATTTCCCAGCCCTATTTCATCGTATGAAGCTGGATGCAGGCTAAAACATCTTGAAACTTTAGTTAATCATCGCTCATAGTATTCTATGTTGTTTTTATACAAACTTATTAGTGGTCTTGTAGATTGCTCTGAACTTCTTAGCCTTGTTGGGTTTAATACACCTGTTAGGCGTCTAAGGCATAAAGGTCCAATCAGTCTTGACTGTTGACAGTAGATTCTGCAACCTACAGAAGTCTACCGTCGTCAACCGTCAAACTGTAGTTATCTCCCTCTAACACATGCAAAATGCAACACTCAACTGAAATAGCTGATTGCCTACCGTCAACCGTCAAGACTAAATGGACCTTAAGGAATAATTTTTATCTTTCTCGCCATAGAACTAATTACTCCTCACATGAGCCTCTGGTGAGAACTTTTAAAGGATTTAATAAAATTGACATAAATTATGATTTAGATTTGTCATTTACACTGAATAAATTTAATGACATTTTAGATATAATATATTTTTAGAATGGCTAGTCTGTCAAGGTTGTAATCCAGAGACTTAAATAAATAAACAAATGAATAAATGACAGACGGGCGGAACAACATTTTGTGTGAGACCGGATTTTAGCTAAAAATGGTATAACTGCAAACGTTTGAGATAATGGTCCATTACTGTCAAAATTCGGTTAAAGTCGTCAATCTGCAGAGAGCTTAAACTAATTTTCACTCCATTTTTAAGATAAATCAAACATAGGATTTGTGATAAAAATTATTCACAAACCATAAAAGAAATTTTAGAAACTAAACTTTAATGTTTGTCAATTTGATTTACAGTACCACTGCAGAAGGTATTAAACTGTCAAAATCTACCGAAATAATATTTTTCTGTTTGTTACACAATTTTTTCTTTTTTTCGTTTTGACGATTTTCCGAAAATATGGGAAAAAATAATTTTAAAAGTATATTAAAATTATTGCGTAAATACTATTAAGCAAATGTTGTTTTCAAGTATCATCTACCGAGAATATATAGGGAATATGTTTCGAAATTTTTTAAATCGCTTGAAATAAAAAACTTTTGCTAAATATTGAAGACACAATGATCTCTGTGTACAACTTAGGGTATTTTCTATCACATTATTACCAGCCACTATACAACAATAATAATCTTATTATTAACAAAATTGTTTTAAAAAAAGGATCGTTTAGGATTAATCCTAAACGATGTGATTATTTAAAAACTTGAACATATATAAAAAAAATTGCTTTAAAAACATTGATATAAAGAATATTTAAAATTAAAGGTTATTATGAATAAAGATTTCGTTTTTTAAAATATTCAGTTGTAGCTATATAACAGATAATTTTCAATATATACCCTACTTAATAGTTTATTTTGCTTTGAAGTGTTTTTCTATTTTATTTTACTAAAATCAGTTTTCTTAATCTAGTTATCGCAATATTTTACAGAGTTTTTATCTAGAACATTGTTTTTTTATTTACAGTGTGATTACATTTTTTATTTTATAAAATTTGTTATGCAGAGGAAAGTACATTTTTTTTTTAATTTATGAAGTGACTTACCCATCACCAAAATAAGTGCTTCGTTTGTCTTACCTTCATTGTATACTTTACTCAATTGAAATGATCCATTATTTGTGTGATATTTTTTTTAGTCACCCCTAAATTGCTTCAATGCTCTTATTCAACCACCATTAACATTTTTTTTAGGCAACAGCGGTTGGTATTCCTTGTCATATGTTAGCAAAATATTCTTTATAATTCTCATTTAGTTTGCTATTCATGCTGCATAAGATGTTCGTTGTGAGCTGATAAAAGCATACTTACCTGGCGTAGGGGTTACCGTGATCATAAAGGCGGTTCCCCCGGAGTGAGGCTCGATCATTGCACTTTCGATTGAGTTGACCTCCGCGATTATTCCTAATGTGAATAACTCATGCGTGTAATTTTTGTTAGCCGGGAATGGCGTACGCGCCGTCCCGATTTTGTTAAATACATTTCATATAAGAAATTCAAAAATGATGACACTGAGAAAAAGGGTCGTTCAAAATTAAAACAAAGTTATTGAACTTAACGTCTCGTCGAAAGAAACAGTGTAATATTTGACCTTGCTGTTTCATATTTACGACAACATGGATTGCGTTCCGTAATATGAAAGTCGTCGCGCCTACTATTCCATTCGCCAGACAAAAAGGCATTAAAATGTTGAAATGAGTGCCCTTAATAATTCATGAGGTGTTAAGTCGGTTAAATGAGTTTGATAGGTATGGCATTTGTTTTGCCACAGAGTTTCTTTTGTAGTTACCAGCATAATTTTTGTTTTGCTCTATTTAACCGCTATATCAATTTTTAGATTTTTTTTATTATTCGATCAAAGCCACACGATTTTTTTATTCGTAGCCGGAATAAGGCATTAAATCCCAGCAAGTGAGTGTAAGAATTTTAAAGTGCGTAGCTGACTGTTTATGATAATTTCCCGGTAGTTTCATAAAAAAATGCTGAGGGAAAATTAAAAAAAAGCAGAAGCAACGCAAATAAGGTTGCTCCAGCTCGGCGTATTAGGGCTTCAAACTTGCAATGCTAAATTGGTGTACCTTATTCGAAGGAGTTTATATACTTAAATCATAAGGACGTTAGCAGGACTAAGATAAAAGAAAAAATAAAGTTAGCAAATATATTTAGGACTCGATAAACAGCTTGAGAACTGAGGTATCTCTCGAGAATGTGTACAATCCAAGCTGCTATATGACGCTGACTCATGGTTACTATCAAATCAGATAATGTAGTATTAGGTAAATTTTAGAGAAAAGTTCTTCAAATAACTGTACGCTTTCTGAACGTGTACCACCCTAACTAATATATGACGCCGATCCATGGATACTATCAAAATCAGATGATACAGTTTCGGATGAATTTTAGAGGAAAGTTCTTTGAATAACCGTGCGCTCTGTAAACAAAATTCAGTGATTCCGATGGCTAGGATATGTCAATCGAATGTAAATCAACGCTTCAGATAAGATACTGATGGAAGATAACTACCCCAAAAGGCATAGGCGGGACTGGTACTCGTATTGATATTGGAAGCGCAAAGACCAAAATGCTTATAAATCAATTGTTGACCAACTCAAGACCAACAAGAGGTTTTTGGGCCAATGTAAGTTATTATGAATATGGCGTCCGCCATATGCTAATCTATTCGACTTTATTAAAGTCGACAAGCATGACTTTTCAAATCTCTGGTCAGCGTATTTCTTTAGATACAAAGTAAATTATTTTTTTATCCTAAAAACTGTCTCTAACAACACTATTCTATTGGAAAATTAATCGCTTTTTTTGCTTTATGGTGTCTGTCACCTACAATTGAATAGATCGTAGTATCTCCGGCTGAACATATTCTCAATTTGTTATCTTAATTGATTTGAACAAGCACCATTTCTTGCACTCATTTATAAAGCGATTATGATACGACAGTCATTTGTCCATAGCCATGTGATCATTAATCCGCACACTGGTCAATGGACGGCCGCATGTTGGAGGTCCGTCTGTCCGTCCAGTAAATATGAATGAAAATGTAACCATAATTTTCTAGCATTAATTACTCATAAACTAAACACAACTCGGACTATTGATATTTAATTATTCATCATAATCGGCAATTACGATGTTTTTACGTGGCGCTCAAAAAAGGCGGGGTGGGCGAAAACGACGCCCCACCGCCAGGCAACTTGTAATTAATAGCAATTGACACTGATGTCGTTGTGATTTTGTACAGTTCTCCAAAAGACAAATGCCGATCTTAAATTACACATTTTTCAAATAATTTGTTTATGTGTTTTTTTTTTAATATTAAATTATAAACAAAAGAGTTAAGTTAATTAACGTATTAAAGTCCCTACTGCTCGCTAATGTATGATATATTTTATGTCCGTTTGCACTGCAAATGTTTAAGTATTTATTGATTTTGTTTCTCTTCTTTTTGTTTTTGCATTACTTTTGACAACGTTTAATTTCATCAGAAATGTGTGAATTGTAATTAGCCTTTTTTGTTTGGAGGGAGATCATCAGCACATTTCGTTTTTTGGAGGCAGTGTGAGTTTTTATTCCACAACGAAAATACTCTCGCTTCCGTAAACAATTCAGGTTGATAAATCTTTGTATTTTTGTTGTTTTTTTAGGTTGGCGTTTTAATAACTAATTATGCAGTTAAATGACATTTTGTATATAAACGAAATGTTATTGGAGGCATTGACCCAATGGACTAGGAAATAAACGTTTTTAAGGGAAAATACGATTTTTTTCTTATCACCTTTATAGAAATCAAAAGGCTTGGGTGCTTTAACAAAACGATTTCCTTGTATCAAGTATCCATTTATTGTACACTTCTTTGATTTTTTATGATGCCATTTAATTGCACTTTGAAATGTACCATTGTTTTAATTTATAATTTAGAAAATCTTTATGTGGAAGATATAACGCTTTTGGTAATTTTCAACTCGTGTTAATCCGCCTTGCCAGCAACATTAAAGTTTGTTTGCTAAGTCTTTTGATTTTAAGCATTTCAAATTTAACCGTTTCAAAAAGTGCTGCTGGTTTGTTTCTTAAGTCTTTAGTTTCATTTATAACTACCAAACATTAACAAAAAACACACACACATATTTTTAATGGGGTCCATTTTGATTTCGCCCCATTCACAGAAAAGAAACAAACATAAGCGAAAGGTAAAAACGACGTTAAGTCTTTCCTAATCTACTGCCAACAAATATTTGCAATAGTCAATGCGACCGCTCGTGCGACAAACGTGACATGTATGTTCACTTGACTCAATTACGCATGATAACATTTAGCTACGACATGCAGCTACTTATGTTATTTTCTTTAGAAGCATTTATGTAAAATAGCTACAGTAGGCTATAGTCGGGCAGGCACAAGTGAGGGCGGTTTAAATACAAGTTTTGTTTTAAAAATTCCAAAATATAAACAAAAATGTGTTTGTTTTTGAAAGAGCAAACTTTTCCATTATCTTTGGAACATAATTTCAATCATGTGGCAGCCTAAGCTGACATCGAAGTATCGCATCCTGTCAATTAAAATTAGCAAAACCCCAATAATCATTTTAGGATTTCTCTTACGAATGGCTTGCTCGATAGCAGCTTCTAGGTAGCTAATTGACTACGTTGTGATGTCTGACAACACTATTACCAAACTCGACGCATAAAAGATCGTGGGCTGGTTGATTTAGCAGGGATTTGCAGCCCTCTTCGATAACTGAAAATGTATTTTCAGCAGAAAAATTAGTCAGAATCCAAACCAAACTGTCACACTATGAGGATCTCGAGATCATGTGCGGGTTGTCCTATTCCTAGATAAGGAAGTTTTGCTTGTTACATTACCTCCGAGAGTAAAATGTGTAGGTTAGAAAGGACGTTCTTTATTTAGAGGTGCTCAAATGTCATGTGCGTTCCAGTGAAAATTCAGTTTAAACTTGTTAGAGAAAACTGAGAGAATTTTATACAAAATTCGCATCAGGCAGTTGCGTTAAATATTGACTTTTTAAGATCAATGGCGAGGATTTGTTATAGGATTGAAATCAAACTCCCGGCTAACGCAGTGATATAGACGCGCAGTATGGGATTTCGATAAAATCGGTACTCTTCAGGCAATGGAGAACGGAAAAAAGGAAAGTTTAAATTCCATAATTGGGTGAGGGTATATATAAGTTGGATAAACCGACAAAATACGAGGGCGACCGCAAAACTAACTGGCCTGGCACATTTTCTGTTTTACTATCAACTTTTTTTTTGTTTTTTCAAAGCAATCTTTTATAAGCCATCTGTCAAAATTTCCGAAATATTTAATGATTATTTTCTTTATTACAGGTAATTGAAGTAAACAAGTTTTATAATTTTTGAAAAATGAAAAATAAAAAGTTTCGTGCGGTAATTAAACACTTTTATATGAAAGGTTAAACGCCACAATTAATCAAAGATGAATTGGATTCTGTTCATGTTGATAATGCACCATCATACTCCTCCGTGAAATCCTGGGTTCAAGAATTTAAAATGGGTCGTTCAAGTACGGAAGATGAACAACGCTCTGGAAGACCGAAAACTGCTACTACTATTGAAAACATTAGAGAAATATTTAATGAAGTGACTAAAGATAGACGAATAAAGCTCAGAGAACTTGCTGATATTGTTAAAATACACGAAAAACAAGTTTGGAGTATTTTACCTGATGAACTACACATGAAAAAGCTATCCGTAAGATGGGTGCCGCGTTTGTTGACTTTGCCCCAAAAATCGTCCGTTGGACCAATTTCGAGGAGCTTTTAGCGATTTATCAGCGTAATCCAATAGAGTTCTTGCGCCGATTCATAACTGTTGATGAAACATGGATCCATCACTACATCCCAGAATGCAAAGAACAGTCAAAACAATGGATAGAAGCTGGTAAAAGTGGTCCCAAGAAGGCGAAAACTGTTAAGTCAGCAGGAAAAGTAATGACCACAGTATTTTGGGATGCAAGGGGTATAATATTTATTGATTATCTTGAAAAAGGAAAAACTATAAAAAGTGAATATTATTGTGCATCGGTTGAGTGAAGAAATCAAGATAAAACGACCGCATTTAGAAAAAAAGTTCTTTCTCATCAAGATAATGCTTCTTCACACACTGCATTTTTAACTCAACAAAAACTGGCCGAATTACGATTTGAAATTGCTCCGCAACCACCATATAGTCCAGATTTAGCTACTTCTGATTATTTCTTGTTTCCAAATTTAAAAAAAATTCTCGGTGGCAAAAATTTTCGTCCAATAGCGAGGTGATTGCTGAAACTGAGGCATATTTTGAAGGTCTTGAAAAATCTTATTTTTCGGATGGAATTAAAAAACTTGAAAAACGTTTGATGAAGTGTATTGAGTTAGAAGGAGATTATGTTGAAAAATAAATAATAATAATTCCAAAAAACGGTTCTTTTTATGTTAGGCCAGTTACTTTTGCGGTCGCCCTCGTATGTTTACTTGTTTTCATTGTAATGGGTTTTTGAAAAGTTTCCGACAACCTTCTTGACCTGAGGATGGTTAAGCCACACCTAACAGCTATAATAAACCATACACCAAACAGTCGTGCAGTTTTTAAGGGAGTTTACCCTTTGTGTAATGGTTGACTTATAACCACTGTCTGATTAGATTTAGCTATGTTTATTCGTCCTCTCTTTAAATAAACTTTGTATATTGTATAGATTTGTGTCACGAATACAAATAAAATATTTAACTTTTGTATATGATTTGATATACTTAGTCCTGGTATACACCTTCTTACCGATTTTAATCGCTGTACATATTAATTTCCATCTGGCTAACAAACTCTAAAGACCAATCTGTAGGAAAGAATAGAAAACATTAACTAAAAGCATGGCAGTTATTAAAAAAAAACATTTTTTTTTCAATCTATAAAATAAAAAAACTAATCCGACGCTAACATACGCATGCCCCTTTTGGTACAGAGCTGCTTAAACTCACCTTAAGAAGCTGCGAATAATATACAACAAGTATATTAAAATGAATTGTAAGAAGCCTTGGAGATACTCTACTCTCCACCTTCATTACGCAAGACGTTACGTTTTAATTCATCAATTTATAAAAAGAATAACAAATTAAAAAATCCATCCTATTTACTGATACAAGTACGAGAATGTATAGAATCGCTAAAATATTTATTCATAAAAAAACAAGTCATCAAATTGAAAATTGCGCGTACATGTAGGTTTACTCGTGTTAGTAAATCAGAAACATGGCACACAAATTTATTTTAATAACATTAAATTTCTTTTTTTATTAAATGAAGGCTTTTCCCCTTTTTCCTTTAAACCTATCAATAATAATGTTTTAAGATATTTTATTATAAATTTTACATGCTGTAATATCTTTTGAAAAAGTCTCATAATCTGTACATGGTTGATTCTGAGATTATGGGCCACTTTGTTGTCCTTGGTTGTTTCAAGCGGGAAAAATAAAATATATTATACTTTATTATTTTCTATACAATAAATCTTTGTAGGACCTTTAAAGTCTTTAAAATTGTTTTCTAAAAAAATTATTTGTTCTTCAAAAAAATTCCTACCAAAGTATTCAAATATCATTACCCTGGTTGTCCCTAGCACTACTTTCAATTGAAATTTTCTCAATTTTTTACAAAAATATTAATTATTTATTTAATAAAACCAGTCCATAGTAAAAAATAATATTTAATTAATTTTATTGCTATTAACGATTATAATTTTTTATTCAATTTTTATTTTTACGGATGTTTATGTTTCTGTCCCTGAAAATACCCAGTATTCCCCTGTAAAATCTAATATTTGCTAAAATTCAAATTCCAAACAAATCCCGATTTTAAGCAACTCAAATATGATTGAACATTAATTGAAGTGGGAGCACATCTAATAGTTTTTTCGTCAACAGTCTTATTAAAATTAAGTAAGTCGTGTTTTGTCACTCGTTACGAACGTTCACACTAAAGTTGGTCATTCCCCTGTGTTGTTTTTTAAAAAGATAATTAATACTTTTTATACCCGCACCACATAGAATTACATTTTGAGTCGATCTAGCCATGTCTGTCTGGCTGGCTGGGCGGCTGGCTGGCTGGTCGGCTGGCTGGCTGGATGTAAAGATGTCCATCTATTCTTGTAATCAAAGTACAGGTGGCATTTATGCCGATCTTGATGAAACTTGGCATGTGGTAATATATTGGGACAAGGACGGACGCTATTGAATTTGGTCCAAATCGGAGCACTTTTTGATAGACCCCCCATACAAAGGAACTCCCGGATTTGGTCCAAATCCAGTTGATGTCGTGTGTATTGGTCAACAAATTAAAAAAATATGCCATTCGATGTAGAACTGACCACAAAATGTAAAAAATAGTTGTACCCGCCCCTCGGACCTACGGGGCCTTCAGAACCCAAAAAATGGACCCATGATTTTAAATATAAGTGTGACCCCTTAAATGAAAGGAAATTATCTTACAATTTTAAATACAGAAAAAAATTCGACCTGTTTGGGCCCCAGGGTCCATTAGGAGGCTCCAAAAGTTTCGGTTTACCCGGATTTTAGTGTGACCCCTCAAATGACAGGGAATTGCCTCAGGACTTTAAATATATCAAGCCAAATGATTTATCTCGTCCGTGGGAGGGCACAGGGTCCGAAAACAAGGTATGAAAATGTGGACCAACTATAATTGTTATACCCTCACCACATAGTGGTATGGGTGCTTGCGTGATAGATACAGATAGAAATAGCGACGAGTGCTTTCGATTAACAGGAGACTTAATCACATTTATAGTGGTGCGGGTATCATAGAGTCGGCCACGCCTGACTATAGCACTTACTTACTTGTTATAATTTTGCAAGTGTTTTTTTTGTGTTTATTGCAAATATAAACTTCCAGCTCAAGTCAATTTTGTAAGGGTCAGTACTTAAATAAACATTTCAGGGGGTTTTGTAGAAATGCATCATTCCCCTGCCAAAATTTTTCACAGGGGAATGACGATTAACAGATTTTTTCTTTTATTATTTTACAAAAGAACTGAATTAAAATGCATTTGTTGATTTAAAGAAAAAATACTATATATTTTATTGTTTTCGTCATTTCTCTGTTCAATGAGTCATTACCCTGGAGGTCATATTTTTAAATTGTTGCATGATTCCGTTAAAAATTAAAATTTTGATGTGCACCTTTTAAAAATGAATAGTCTTTCTTAAAACTAAGCAATCTACCTGAATTAAATATTAAATTCTGCAAAAAAAATCGAATTTCAAAAATGTTGTCGAAATAGGCCCATAATCTTAAAATCGCCCACATATAATGTAAAATTTTCTATTTATAAAGACGAATTAACAAATTGATAATTAAATTGAAATGTGGACTGAAATTTGAGCAGATTTTGTTACATATCTAAATAATAGGCTCGAATACATAGGCCGAAAGGGACCAAAAACAGACCATTTTTAATTTATTTTATTTTTAGGCTTAAGTAGCGTATTGACGGTGAAGGGTAAGGCCTGACCTAACTTACCGACGTTTTTACTGTTTTGTTTCTGTTTGATATTTTCCAAGCTACTTGAAACTACATACTCGTAACATAGGATCTGTAAAGTAAAAATATCATTTCAGCCCAAAGGTGGTTGCTATACTGTTGTTTTCTTTGCCCAGAAAAATAGTTTTTCACGCGCTTTGTTTTCTGCAGAAGCTAGTTTTTTGAGTGCTTCTACTCCTCCCCTCATTGTGTTGTAATACCTGAATTGTTTCGTTTAATTTGTTGCTATTTGTTTTCACTCACAAAGACCACAAATGACTTTATTATTGTTTATGTTTGTTTGGCTTATCAAACATCCACATAAATTCTTTAATAATAATTTTGACCTATTGCATGACCCTTTGGCAATAGACCTTTTGCGCTTAGCTATGACCAGTAAAGCTTCGACTGTTGCAGAGCCACAGCCTTAGTGCCGTAGCCAACACCAGTATGATGTCTACTACAACTGCCACTTATTGTCTTTTTGTACCCTACAACACACTGTGGAACAGGGTATTATGACTTAGTGGTGTGGTTTGCAGCACCTTCCAGGAATGGCGATAGATTGAGCGATGTCCGTCCTTACCTCCATCCATCTGTCCATTTGCTGTTATAATTAAAGTACAGGTCGCAGTTTTGAACCGATTTTGTTGAGACTTGGATCATTCTTCAAGTTTGGGCCAAAGACAACCCATATTGAAATTACTCCATTAATGTCCATATTGTGATATCATTCATAGATTTTTTTCAATTTCAGAACCTAAAGCTCTTAACGCCACTTATTACTTTCTATTTTTATCAGAAATCGCACAGAGCATTACGAGCGACCAGCACCCACCTTTGGTGAAGTTTGACAATATAGGTTTATATTTAAAATAGGTAGCTCCCGATTTGATGTGCAGCTCTAGAGGTTACAATGTAAATCCAACCATTCTCAATCTTTCCATGGTAAGTTTTTTTTTTTAATTAGCCAACACTCAGGGGTTTTCCCCTTTACATGCCATGCATTGCGTTGGTCGTTGGAAAGCAAGGGACCGAAGGGGAAAAGAGGGAGTAATGTTTATTGACATTCTTCTTGAATTTCTGGATGTCGCAATTAGTGGGAAATACATTTACTGGAAGTCGATTCCACATACGGACAGTACGGGCGAAAAACGAATTCGATCTGTAGTGTATAGTGCGGTTAACGGGCCAATCGATAACAAATGGGTGCGATTTTCTGGAAAGTCGTGTATCCCTGCCGAACATCCTCGCGTCAGGAATAAGACCACGAATGTCTGAAGAACACACACCATGTGTAAGAATCGATAGAACAGCGACACACAACCCACATTCCGATGATGCTCCAGAGAAACAATAGAGTTGAATACCCTACTGTCACCTATCAGCACCATCGCTCTCCTTTGAACACGGCCCATATAAGGGTGTTGTATTCCGTCTTTGGCCTTATGTAGGTTGTATAGATATCGAAAAGATCAGAAGGAGTGAAATATTTCTTGCACCGCTTTAGGAAGCCTATACACTTGAGTGCTTCTTTCGACACTTCGAATACATGTCTCGCCCAACGAGCGTCACATTGTATTTTCATGCCCAGAACATCAAGAGCATCTTATTGTTCGACGTCCATACCATCGATAGATAATGACGGCACTGTTGGGTCAGTGAATCGCTTGTGAGACAACAAGCAGCACTGTGTCTTACGCGCATTAAAATCTACTGTACTCACTCGGACCCAGTCGGAAATGGATAGTAAATCCCGGCCAAGTGTCTCTTCCATTATTCGCCTTTTGTCTTAAATATCTTAAATACTCGGCCTACGGTCGAATGAGTATGAATGACATAGGTAAAAGTAGATTGGATTCACGGTCTGAACCAAAAGTTGTGAGCGACTAGTAATTAACTGTGGTGAAAATTGACCATATACTTTAATATAATAGTTTCATAAAGCATTCATACAAAGGTCCTTCCCGATTTCAGAATCTGCAGCTTTCAAAGTCATATCCGACTCTTACCAAATTTTGCTTGGAGCTATCGCAGCGACCATCCCTTATCTCTGGTAAAATTTGACTATTTCAGTCCATGTTTTCAATAGCTCCCACACAAAGGTGTCTCCAGATTTGAGGTCGTGAGGCTCTGGACCAAAAATTACCTCAAAATTTTCATTGTACATTATGAGCGACCAAAACTCCAGCAAACTGGGCTACTTTGGTCCATATTTTCATATAGCCACTTTAGAAGCCACATATTACATCTGATTAGACCAAATTTGTTATGGAGCGTTACGAGCGGTAAAAACATCTCTGAAATTGAACCATATCGGTCTACGTTTTTAAATAGTCCCACACAAACGTTCGTTATGGCCTCGCTGCTCTAAAAGGATCATATTCAATCAATCTAAATCATCATCACCAGAATAGCAGAGTGGTGTAGAGTATCTTATAGTCGGCCCAGCGCGACTTAAGCCTTTATTTCTTGTTTCTATTGTTAAACTGTGTTGTTTTTAGTTTCTCTGCCGTATTATTGGAGTTTCTAGTTGCTGGTTTGTTTTCATGTAATATTTGCCTTTCGCTAAGTTATGGTTTGAAACAATTGGCTCACATTAATTTGCAACTTTGTAGCCTATTGTGTGTGTGTACGTGTGCCGATTTTTTAATAGAATTCTTTTATTTCAATAAAACATACAATTATTTACTCTATTTTGTTTTGTTTGAACAAAAAACGACATTATGAAATGGCTCAAGCTGTGTTGTCATACACTTTGCACGCTTAATTTGCTTTTGTTTTGTTTAGCCAATAATTTGAAATAACAAGAAAAGAAAACAATTCCAGAAATCAAGTTTGTGTCTTAACTCTTTTGTTTTGCTCCCATTGTAATCCCTTGATTGGGGTTTATGTCTTATCAACGCAAGCACTCCATTATCATTCTTAGATCTTTAGTATAGTTCAGCGTGTGGGAGCAGGTTCTTTTGTTTGCCGGAATCAAATCAGGTTTGTTTCTTAAGTCTTTTGTTTTTAACTATTCATACGAGTTCAATGCACTCGACTTAATAAAATTTCATTAAAAGTGATTTTTTCTTCATAAAAGTTTACAGCTTTCCCCCTTTGTATTGCGCATGTGTGTGTGTGTGTGTTTTTATAACTCCATTAAAACCTGAAATCTCCATCGCACGACCTATGCGTGTCCATAACAATAAATCTTGTTGGAGTAACTTTATTTGTTCCGATTTAATTAAAATTCAAGTTCAGGGTCAACGACAATACCAGCTCAATATCACCGTAGGCTTTTGAACAACAGACAAAACAAGCGAAATGTTAACACGAAAATGTAAACAAAATACGAGTATTGTTACACTTTTTCGGTTTCGCCCCTATGCATAAAGACTTGAGACAGTGTCTACGTGTTTTCGAGAGTATGTGAACAATGTTGTCTAGTCCAGATAAATAATGGTTATTAAGTTAAACAATGCCTAGAGCTATACAGCCAGATCTTGAGCGTAATAAAGACTTGAAAATTATTGCATACACTTCATAACTATTTTGTTTTTTTTTTTCGTTAAAGCTGTCATTGCCTCGAAAGCGAAGTTTGAAAATTGTTTCGAAAAAAAATAGAAACAGCAACTTGTCGGAAGCAAAAGCACAAAACACAATTATTATTTATCTTGGTAGGTGCCACATATAGTTAGTTAGTGGGTATTTTGTGGTGCCATGTTTAGTATTTTAATTTTGGATGTTAGTAAGAATCATATAATTATGAGTCGGTAGGCAGTGTGATAAGTTGGAAAAATGATTAGTTAGATATGTATGTATAAGTATAAGAGGTGGGGAAGTTAGCAAGACATACGTTTTCTATTTGAAAAAAGATTCCTCTTGTCCTTTAATGAAATGTTGTGGGAGGTAAGTTAGTACAAGGTGGAGCGCGGAAATTTGCTTATTTGGGAAAGAAATAAAAAAATTATGAACCTTAGAATTTTTTTTTTATATTTTAATTATATTGAACAGTAAGAGAATTTTCAAATTACATGGTTTTAAATGGTGTAGCTGGCAAATGTCTAACTTCGCTATCCACATACTGCTGCGTACGTTTTCTAAAGTTTTCATGAACTCTAACAAGCATGTCGACTGGTATTCTGCCAATTTCACCCAATATCAAGGTCTTCCAAGGTGATGGGACGGTTGAAATACACCTTCGACTTCAAGTAACCCCAGAAAAAAAAATCGCATGGGGCTTAGTCTGGTGAGCGCGCCGGCCAGTTAATATCACCCCTCAAAGAGATAAGCCGTCCAGGAAACATTTGTCTCAAACAATGTCCTGTTTCGATGTATCCTCTAATTTCATTGCCTCAAGAGTTGGCTGAAAAAAATCCTGTATCATAGTCAAGTACCGTTCGGAGTTCACAGTTACGGCAAGACGGTTATCCTGGAAAAAGTAAGGGCCAATAATGCCTACTCGTGACATGGCGCACCACACAGTGACGCGGTCCAAGTGCAGAGGTCTCTGGTGAATTTCTCTGGGATTTTTTTCACTCCAGTACCGCATATTTGGGGGAAAAGCGAATCGTAAACGAAAAGAACTCTGCACTGCAATGATCGAGTGTGCATTTGAAAAATACGCTTCAACACAAAATGACCTCTTCGCACGTGTCCAATGCATGATGTCAACTGAGCGGCAGACGAATACAAATCTCCCGTCAGCCACTATAAGCTACGCACACTCTCAACTCTCTGCGACCAACAGTGCCGCTCCACCCTGTTCATTTCTTTTCAGAGTTTAAAACTCAGAAAGAAGTTTTATTTACGGATGAAGGGTATTACGAATATATACAACACAGTGGTTAAAGAAATTGGGACATTGTCCGATCAATAAAACAATCAATTCAACAATCAAAGTGGTATGGTGGTAGTGTGCACAACTTTAACGCCAGTAAACCCAGGTTCAACATCTAACAATTTTTGAGCGGTGGGTTTTTTTTCGTTAATGCCGGTGACTATGAGTAAAATAATATGAAAAAATATGAAAGAAAGAAAGAACAAATTGGAAAATTGTTTGGTTTTTCTATTGGCTGCGGACTTTAATTTTCCAATTAAATCTGATCCATTCATACGTAGTAATAATTTCAGTATTATATGGGATATATTCCTCTATTGATAAGGTGGGACATTCTTAGCATGATCCCTGGAAACTTTACTCTGAGTTCCACGAACTAGGACACTAGATGTAATGCGCTGTATAGGGCCTTCGTTTGAGAGACACTCTTATGAACACATGTACTGTATTGATAAGTTATCAGTAGAGACTCTCCGGTTAAAATCAGATTGGATAGAACTGGATAGAGATATATAAAGTCACTCTCATTTACATAGAGTCGTTTAAGTGTCTGCTATCTGTGAAAATCTTCTGGTTTTTACGTGCTCTTTGACGGCTAGAGAACATGGACGGGTTCTTAATAGCCATTTACAGTTTTCCACCTCGTAAATTCCGGCGACCTTCAATATAAATGATTTATCTCTAGGCCTTGTAAAAGTTTCTTTCGTACATGCATTATCCATTCTAAGCCTTGAATCTGGAGAATATATGTATACATATTCTCAAGATTCAAGACAATCTAGTGGAAATTTTTAAACGCACCGACCAAAACCTATTTTTAAAGCCGGCTTAGAATGGATAATTGGTCAATATTTAAAGGCATTGCCAAAGGAATAAAAAAAATATACATCATCATATTTATGATGGAGGGTATACAAATTAGATATTTTTCAGTGAAAGGTGGACAATTAATAATGTTGCTTACTTTGGTTAGAAGGAAGCGCGATATTTTTCTCAATAGCCATTATGCAGTTTATAGGGAAAGCAGGGACAGAAGTCCAAGCCTGCCGAATATTACCGGCGGTGGCATCTGAAAAAAAATTGTCCAATGGTTAGTGGAAGCCTCCTTAAGTCGGCGCTCTTTTAAAAAAGATTTTGTAAGTTATAGCTCCACAACTTCCCTCAATTCTTTAATTTTATGCCATTGCGTATATTCACTGGAAGGTCCAAAAAAGATTTTAATGCCACAGAAATTTGTTTCATCGAAAAACAAGTCGAAATACATAAACATCTTTTTTGCATATAAAAAAAGAAGTTTGTCTTTATTTCGAATTTATTTATGACGAAAACTCCAAAATCTGACTATGGGATAGATGATTTTTTTATACTGCAGTGCTAATTACTTACCTTTACTTAATTTCCACAACTTCCTATTGAGGAACAAGTGGAAACTTCTCTGAAATGAGTGAGCTGTGCACGTTATAATTTGTTATACTCGTACTCACTGACTGGGATCTACTGTTTAACGACAGCTCCGAACGACTAATGCATTTTATAGCGAAGTTTTTTTATGGCTTAGAGATAAATCTCTTACTCGTTAAGTCGCTGGCATTTACGAGGTGGCCGCCCGACGCTGAAAAATTGTTAGATGTTCTTACCTGGATTTTAACCTGTGTTTACTTGCATGCTAGTCTTGCACACTCCTATAGCACTACGGCGGCCCATAGTGCAAATTATAGACAAGAATATGTGTTTCCAAAGTCGAATTTATTTAATAAATGGTGATCAATCCAGAGGTTTTTTTAAAAATACAAAAATTTAAATAAATTGTGAAATCTTTATTGTTCATTTGAAATGACATTTTATGCCATTTACTTTTTGAATATAATATCCTTCTAATGTTGGCCGAGAATACGCCTCAGGATGACACGTTAGAGCATTTCGACCGGTATGGCTTTAACTACACCAGTAATGCTGGCTTCCAAAACCTGAATTGTAGCTGGTTTGTCAGCATAGACTTTGGACTTTACGGAGCCCCAAAGAAAAAAGTTCAAAGGTGTGATATTATAAGTATATGATGTAGGTGCCCAAAACGTGAAATTAGCTGCTCCTCGAAATGACCTCTCCATAGATTCATTGTTTCAGAAGCTCTGTATGGCAAGTGACACCAAATGTTGTCAAGATTACGGGCTTCAATTTCGGGTAGCAAAAAGTCCAGTATCATGGCGCGATAGTGACCACCGTTCTGGGTTACGTTCCGGCCATCATCATTTTTGAAAAAATATGGACTGATGTTTCCACCAGCCCATAACCCTCAACAAATCGGGGTTTTTGCGGTGAAAGTCTTTCCATGATGAAATGCCAAACAATACTGAAAAGAAAAAAAGACATTGGTATAGCCTTTAAAACAGGCTGCATATTATAAGCCGTGAGTGAAAAGCTGTTGCTTTTGACAGCGGCTTTTATGCGTTTGATATCGGCTTTTGTTGGGGGAATTTGAAAGTCAATATAAATACTGCAGCTCACAAGACTTGCAAATATGTTTTGGGGTCAGAGTTATTGGGCCTTGGTAAATTTAAAAAAATTCACGTAAAATGGTACTTTATTAAAATAACAATTAAACTTGTTCTTATGAAAACTCTTTTTTTGTGTACGAATTTTGACCGTATTTAAACTGTTTAATCTTCAGACAAGACTTATTTAAAGACTCGGATATTTAAGCCGGTTGCACTTTCACCAATGTTATGGTAAAAGGCATTTACTTTTCTCCCAAAAACTGCTATCAAATAAGCTATCTGCGCAGGATATAATTCTTGTATTCACTGATTGGGACCTACTTTTAAATAAACATTTGTTTAAATGAGATTTGGTCGTTCGGGAGAAAGTGGGCTTTTGACAATCAGTGCACTTTAAGATACGCGTATAATGAAGTGATGGATTTAAACTATATTTTTTCTTCTATAGCTGTCGTTTGTTTCCATAGGGTCCGCGCTTTAGCTACGTAGCTGTTCTCGCTTGCCTATTAGAGAGGTCCTTTAAGTGAAACGTGGTAGCTACAGATTATAACAAATTTGCAGATTGGAGTTGGTTTCGCTGTGGAGTTGCATAGCATTGTGACCCTTGGATTAGCCTCCAATAAGTGATAACTTCATAAGTGAGGTCTCTTTTCTGATAATCCTAAAAGGATGGGGGATTTTTTAAAGTCTGGTATGAAACTTTTTCATTAAAAAACTACTTTGAAACTGGTTATTGTTTTCAGGTCAGTTTTTCAGTTCAACCACAGCATTTTCTGAATGACACTACTACCTTAGGCGGCACATAATGTCTTGATACATCCGTCATAGCTACTTTATTGCAGACAGAGGTCACAATTAATTTCTTTCCTCTTGATATGGCGCTACATGATATTGTGCGAACTGCCCTAAAAATCCTTTTTATTTCTTGGCTAAAAGACGCAGAGTTTATATACAAATCTCTGATACGTTGCGTTCCATAAGAACACATGATCGTAGGCCTAATACAATTAATTGATTGATCTGTCAAAGCTTCTTAGCTTTTGCGCAAGCTTTTTATATTTAAAAGCAGTAGTTATTTGATTTCTAGGCCGGGCGTAGTTGAAAACTCTGCCCTACAAAATAAATATATTTTGATTGTCCTGTTAAGGTCATGAATTGACCCTGAAAATATATTCTTGCAATATTTTTACAATATTCTTTAAGCAAAAAACGACTTTTCTTAACTTCAGCGTAGTCTCCTATTTTGAGTAGTATAAACATTATTTTCAAGTGCAAATTAATTGACCCCAGCGCATACTTTTGCTGCAAACCTCTTCAGTTTTTTGGCTCATTGGGTGTAACTTCACTTGGACTTAAATGATATAGCTACATCTTAATGCCAAAGAATTTTCGAATATTCACATTTTATGCTTATCTCACTTTTTAATCCACGTACCTGAGATTTGCATATGGTCATTAAAGTATACATCAACACTCTTCCAACTCATTAAAGTGCCCTCGTAAATGCCACTAAAGATCATTAGTAACTTTTATTTATTACACGCCTGAAGATGGTTCAAGTGTAAGAAGAAAAATTAACTTAGCATGACTAGCTCTTTTCCGCTAGACCTTAGCCGCGGCGATACACTGAGTTTAACTAGCATATGTACGCGGACGTATCCAAGACATGGACACACGTATTTCCGCCTCTATTTCACCTTAGTTGAGAAAACCTCACCAATTATTTTTTATATTAAAGAAGTGGGTTCTTTTTGCTAAAGTCTGACTAAGCTTATTATATTACATAATGAAAAAAATATTAAAACAAAAGAAATAGAAACAAGGTTCTGGCAAAAAATCTGCATTTTATTTTATATAAGTTTTACCCAGTCATTTGTTTAATCAAGGGGGTTGTGTTGTGAACACAGTTCTTTTATTTCAAATAATTTAACGCTTTGTCCAGATATAAATTAAATATTTGCTTTTCTTTATATCCATTTTATGGTAATTTCAGTGTATGCCTGTAACTGTCAACGTCTGTGTGTGTGTTTTTTTGTATATTTAATTATTATCATTTTTTAATTATAACTACGTATGCTCGTAAAAGGCTATAAATCACACATATTTAATATAAATATGATTTTCTAAATTAAAATATATCATACTCCACACATATCTTGGCCAACATTGTCAGGATTGGACGTTTGTCTAAATGTCGGGCTGTTTTTTTTTTAATTTTATCGCTGAAAACCAGTTATATTTTAGTTTTCGAATAATACTCTCAAGTTCAATTAAATTATATATACGAGTTATCATGAAGACTTAAATTGTGTTTCAAATATAATGTTTTAAATTCTACAATTGTTCATTTGTCATTATTATTTTTATGACGATTGGAGGATTGCCTTTGTTTGGATTTTTTGTTTGTGTCTTAAGTCTTATAATTCCCTTTTAACTCTTTCGAGTCTTCCAGAATAACACTGACCAGAACAGAAAGATTTATTAAAATAAATAATAGTAAATTATTTTAGATGTTGGACATGCTACATGGTAACTATTAAAATTGAGATAGAACAGGGTGGAGCGCGGATTATTGCTTTTTTGCAGTGAAGGCTGTGGCGGCACTGTTAGCTAGAGAGAGTGGAGTGTATGCGTGGCTTATAGTGACTGACGGGAGATTTGCATTTGTCTGCCTTGTAGTTGCCATCATGCATTAGGCACGTGAGGAGAGGTCACTTTGCGTTGAAGCATTTTTTTTCAAATACGCACTCGATCATTGCAGTGCAGCGTGCTTTTCGTTACGATTCGCTGTTCCCCCACTCAGACGCGTGCCTGGGCGGCAATCAATTGTTAATCAATTGTTCATTGAGTACAGCAGGGAATGTGTCATGTGTGCGAAGGGGACCTGAGAGAAGGATTACAACACCACAAAACATCGATAGAGTTAGAGCAGCAGTACTGCAATCTTTGAAACGCTCTGCTTAAAGGCAATCACTTGCTCTTGGCATTTCCAGACGATCTCTCTACCGGATTCTTCACGATGAACTGATTTTTCACCCGTATAAAATGTGCGTGGTCCAACAATTGTTAGCACGAGACTATTTGACACTGCGGACCTCTCGTAAAGTCAGTCTTGCAACTACTATACCCCGTGACGCAATTGTGTTCTTTTCGGATGAGGCTCATTTTCACCTCAGTGGGTGTGTAAACAAACAATATATGCGGTACTGGAGTGAATCAAACCCAAGAGAACTTCACCAGACACCTCTGCATTCGGACCACGTCACTATGTGGTACGCCATATCACGAGTATTCACCATTGGTCCTTACTTTTTCTAGGATAACCGTATTGCCGTAACTGTGAACTCCGAACGGTACTTAACTATGATACAGGATTTTTTCCAGCTGGCTCTTGAGGTAATGCAATTAGAGGACACATGGTTCCGGCAGGATGGTGCCACTGCGCACACAGCGAGGATTACTATGAATTTTCTGAGGCAAATGTTTCCTAGACGGCTTATCTCTTTGAGGGGTGATGTGAACTGGCCGGCACGCCCACCAGACTAAGCCCCATGCGATTTTTTCCTTTGGGTTACCTGAAGTCAAAGGTGTATATAACCGTCCCAACACTTTGGAAGACCTAATTAACAATATTGAGTCATGAAAACTTCAGAAAACGTATGCAGCAGTGTGTGGATAGCGAAGGTCGACATTTGCCAGCTACACTATTTAAAACTATACAATTTAATGGTTTACTTACTGTTCAATATAATTTTAATATAAAATAAATTTTTCTAAGGTTCATAATTTTTTTATTTCATTCCCAAATAAGCAAGTTTTGGCGCTCCACCCTGTATTATTTTAAGTGATGAGCTCCTACATGCCAATGATTGTCTACCATGATTTTACTGTTCTCATGGAGTGTAAACTAAATTTTTCATTCCGTTTGCTGCAACTGGAAATATTAATCGGAAATCCCTTCAGAGGACATACGAGTATATTATTTATTGCCGTAAAATTCTAAGACAATCTGGCCTTGTCCGTCCACCTGTCCGTCCGTGTTAAAAGCATGATAGCGCTAAAACGAATTAACCCAGGATCTTGAAATCGTTCACTATGATTTCGCTCATAAGTTTTTTTTTACTGTTAGCAAACGAAATCGGCCCAGTTTTACTTTAAGGAAATAAAAAAATGCCTGAAAAAGTATTAACACTTTTTTGAGTATTTGCTTAACAAATCTTATTTTTTGTGTGGACAACCAATGGTTTGGATGAGTACTACGACGCTCTTAATAGCTTTAAAGGGCATAGTTCCTGAACATTTCGACGCATGTGGCCCAAAACTAGTCTGTATGGTCAAAACGCGCTATCTGTAGTCAATATAATGTTATAGTTTTGCTACTATACACATATGGATTAATTTTTAAGTTTAAGCTGAGATTGTATTGGTTTTGGTGACCGAAAACTGGCTCTAATGTACAAAAGCAGGGACCACCTGTAAATGTGGACACGTGCCATTTTACTACAAATCCATATTTACTTTTTTCTAAAGATTTATCTGAGATTGCCGATTGTCCAAAAATCAGACCATTTTAATTCACCGTGGAGGGTATATACGATTCGTCTTCGCCGAACTTAATAACGACTTTACTTGTTTTTCTTTCTTTTTGCGTATTTAAAAATTCGTCTCGGTCAAAGTATTAAGACCGTCAGTCTGCAACTTTGCACATGCTCTTTTAAAGTTTATGCTTACGATAAATATCAAGCTTTACCGGATCTAAATATAATATGAATTATCAACTTAATGCCAAAGAATTGTAATTAAGTTTTTAAATGAATTTCACCAAATGCAATATGTCATCGTTCAATTGAATGCACGCCTTTCCACATGCGGGCAATATGCGAGAAGACTGAAACGCTTCAAGAGCATTGACTATGAAAAACACCGCAGATACGAGCATACCAGTTTCAAGAATAATTCTACATCTTGTATTACTGCTAAATTGAACGTATTTCGAAGCCACTGAATTGTGGCAGTAGACAAAACAACATTTATGGCTTGGAGCCAACTAATCTTCTTAGCGTTGCCACTTGCGAAACTTTGGGCAAACAATCTGACAACATGTTTGTGGCTTAAGTCTTTTGTATATCACTCATGCCTCCGCTGACTGTCAAGTATGTGTCTTAAGTCTTTTGTTTGTTTGCTTTCGGAGGTTCTTGAAGAAACCGCAACCGAAGACGAAAATGAAACTTAAAATAAAAAGGAGAAGAAGAAGAATCAACAACCTCTTGAAATAAGTTGATACTATAGATTTTGCTAATGATTGCAATTATTCTTGCCATATGTGTCATAAATATGTTAAAGTATTTCACATCGTTGGCTTTGTTCCATCCATCCATCCGTCCAGCCATTTAGCCATTCATATGAGTACTGCAGGCTTACGATGACTCCACTTGACTTCAGCGCACGGCAAGTTTTGGTTAAGCGTTTGACAACAGCGAAACTACACTTCACTTCACTTGACATGAAGCATGTATCATGACTGCCACACGACAATCAAGGTTGACTTTAATTGATGAGTTTAGTGTGAAATGTACATAAAGACAATACGAGTACATAGCTGCAAATACAACAATTGAGAAGAGAAACTACAACAAAGGCTATAAATATTTTCATAACCTTGAACTTAAAAAAAAGTTTTCTAACTCTTCAAACATATATGCATATGTACATATGAGTATATAAGAAGATGTATTTACATGAATTAGCATATATACATATGTATATATGTTTATGTGAATGAATGGTTCTATTATTGCCCGTTGCTGCCGCCTTAATATGCTAATGTTTCAGATGCTCCGCGAAACAATGAGTGACTTAATCATTTGTTTGAAACAAACAAATTTTGTATTGTCTTTACATGATGCGATGCTGTTTCTTCGCTGAGCAAGACGCCACTTCTGTAAACTGAACAGATGTTAGTTAGTGCCGTTGAATCACCTATCAAATGACTAATAATGAATATTTATTAAAAAGACATAAACTGTTTTATTGGTTTCCTTTCTCGTCGTTTTTTTTTCTTGTGGAGCTCTTGTCGGTTTTTTGTTGTACTTTAGTACTGCTTAAATATTTTCAGCAATTAAGCCATTTTTATTTAATGATTATTTTGGACATTAGTTGGTAATAACTTAGTTAAGTTACAAAAAATATACTTTATATATTTACAGAATGTGATTATTGAATTATGGCATTTGATAAAACTTGTTAAGTTTTTAAAGAAAATCACTAAGGAGAGGTCTGTGGATCCGCTACTCAATTGACTAAAATAACAGCTATCATTTTTTTAGTCCACATATTTACTTTTTGAATCCCTAGGATCCTCGGTTACTTGTCCCACTTTCAAAAAAATCATTAGAATTATTCCTTATGTACGAGGACATATTTATAATTTCGTGACTTTTCCCTTCCAAAAAATGGTATTTTTCGAGGTCCATAAAATAGGCATTTGTATGATCAATAATTTCATCGTTGGAGCTGAATCTTTCTCCACTCAGCCATTTCTTTAGGTTTGGAAATAGGAAATAGTCACTGGGGAATAAATCCGGAGAATATGGCGAATGAGGTACCATTTCGTAACCCAAACTATGCAATTTTACCCTTGAGACTGCACACGTGTTCACTCGTGCATTATCTTGATGAAAAATAACTTTTTTTCTTGACCACATTGGATCTTTTTTTTTAAATCCTCGTTAAATCGGTCCATAAGTTGGCATAATATTCACCGTTTATTGTTTTCCCCTTTTGAAGGTAATCGATGTTAATTATCCCACGTGCAAACAAGCACTGTTGCCATACCGTTATTGGCCGACAATGTCACCTTGGCTCTCTTCAGAACCGGTTCACCAGAAGAAATCTCTTTTTAGACTTCTGCGTGGTATCCGCAGTATTGTAATGGATCCTTGCTTTATTTACAGTTACAAAACGACACAAAAACTTATTCGAATTGCGGTTAAATAACTCCAAACAATCTTTTAAAGTTGTCACACGATTACGTTTATGGTCTATTGCGAGCAAACGCGGCAACCAACTTGCAGACGGCTTTCTTAAATCCAACTGATCATGTAAAATCAAAACCACACAGCCATATGAAATGCGTATGGCATCAACAATCTCATGCACTTTTACTCTTCGATCGGCCAACACCATATCGTGGATCTTTTCGACATTTTCGGCTGTATTTATTTATTTATTTATTTCAATCTATTGGGCTGAGCCCTTACAGATCCATTCTTAAAACTACGTACTTATTTCTAAAACAATATATTCGAATAGTGCCTTCTTAAAGATAGGCCGATTCGTGAAAAAATCTAAATGATTGCATGCTTTGTTACACAAACTTATACCCCTTGTAATAACTTCATTCAAACTATAATTATATCTATGAAAATATTCATAAAAAATTTCATGGTCCCTCAGATTTCTCCTTGGAACATTAAATGGTATCAGTTGTAGAAGCTCCGGTGAATCAATTCTACTATCCATAATATCCTTGATAAATATAATATTATGTGCAACTCTTCGTTGTGACAGAGTATTTAAACTGAGCAGCTGACAACGAGTTTTGTAGTCAGGCATGTTAATGAAGTTATATAAATAACGTAAGGCAAACCTAGAAAATCTTTTTTGGACTCTTTCAATCAATATTGATCTCAATTTGCCGTCCAGAACGTTCAGCGTCATTTGTACTTGTGCGACCATAACGAAAGTCAGTAAACCACTTTTTTTACCATTAAAATCGATGGTGCAGAGTCCACATAGTATTTATCAACCCTTTCCTTGGTTTGATTGAAGGTTTTTCTTCGCAAAAAATAATGTTTAATGAGCACTCTAAATTGACTTTTTTCAATTTTTAACCAAATCCACTACGTTGTATGTTTTGAACAGCTGTTTAACACAAACTAAATGACGGAACTCTCAAAATTTGACAGTAATCTATTAACAGATAACACTTGCTGGGAGCAGTGTTGCATTCCATATAACTATGAGGGAAGTTGGAAAAGTCACTGACCTATTGATATGCCCTCGTAGATTTAATACCATTTTTTTTAATTTGAGTTCCCATTTGTCCATATTTACTAGTGGTCGCTTTTTACTACCAAAATTTTAGTTGTGGTTCATGACTCCGACTCTAATCTAAGCTTAGTTTTTACAATAATTCCGTATTTGAATTTGTAATGAAATTTGCTCTAATTTAAGCACCAACATTTGGCCATATTAATAATTTATTGCTCGTTTTGACTATATGGGTCTGTAAAGGGTTCTAGCGAACTAGGCATAATAAAAGACCGAACGTGAATCTCCATGGAAAACCCATCATAAAACACGGGATATGTGTTGATTGCGTAGGCATTGAATATAACTTCATTAATCAGCGGAAGTCGTATGTTAAAAAGAATAAATTCTAATGTGCTCCTTGTGGTCACATATGCCAGCTTGGAAAGTTGCACTGGATTCACAGTAAACAACCGCAGCTTCCTATTTATTGATGACTTGATTGTTGTAATTTCCTTCTTCAATCGTTTCATAGGCAGAACTGCATGAAGAATGCTTGCCTTTGTTTTGACCATTGCCGCTATCACATCATTTTGTATATCATCGAAACCTCCCAGGACCGTTAGTAAATTTGTTTTGGCTTCAACTATTTCCTCTCGGTCCTTCATGAAACTAATTTCTTATTCCAATACTGAAAATAAGCCGCTAAACATCTCCATATATTAAAATAACTCCTAATTCTGTTGCAACGTTAAATCTTGGTTTATAATCGACTGCAATAAGTATTTTTTGTGGTGCACTTTTTTCTTGATTCGGTTGGATACAGCTTCAGCGTATTTCTCATCCATTAGTCTAAACAAGAAAGGCACATGCCACCAATAAATGCCAGCGCTGCTCTTTTGGCCCTCATTACTGGCATGGAAGCTCTGTTCAGTTGGTGTATATAAGTGCTTATATTTAGCAACAGATCATACACCACTCTTGGGTTCTGTATGCTGCTCACCTGATCAAATTGCATCAACTTGCAGACGAATTTGTCCAACATTACCATTAGCATCATCTAAGGCGTACTCCGTCATGTTGATGTACACCACTATGTTCCACGGTACTTTACTTCTGGCTGGAATTATTATGACCAACATGGCTAGTATTACTGGTAATACATTCATATTTTTAAATCTGATATTATCTTTTTACATTTAGGATTATTTTTTCCAAAGTACGACTTGGCCGACTCATCAACTGCACTTTCAGTTGATTTGCAGGCATAAGAAAAAACTAACAGGGTCCTTTTAAGGCCCCATAAGGTCCCTGAGTCCGACCCTAATCTCAGCGTAATCTTCAAAATATACCAATGTGTTTCTTTAGTAGTAGTCGGTAGACTACATTACAGACACTAAAGCCATTGACATATGCAATGTGTCAACTTTTCCCTTATTTAAAGATGTTTGGTTGCGTGGTCCATTGATTTTCTAGGAGTAACAAACCTCATTGGTTCTAATTCAAAAACCAAGTGCTGTATTTTTATTTATATTTCCCGCACGTTAGGTTTGGACTGCCATCATAAGATTAAGCTAAAAGATATTAATTTCGTTTGCAACAGTGTGATATTTGACCCAAATTGCATTTAAGATCATTTATGATTTTTTTTGTCTAAACATTTGTTTTTTTCTATTTATTTTCAAATTATAGTCAATTAAGTTAATAAAAATAAAAAATTAGTTGAAATCATAATTTTTTTATATTTCAAAGTAGTTTCTTCACTGAAAAGGCGGAATATTTTGTTAAGTTATCGCTGCTCCTTAATCACCGTTAAAAGAAAAACGAAAGACTTAAGAAACGAACATAGACCGAATTACATGATAAAAAAAGTTAACCCCAAACAACTCCACTTCGTTGGCTCAGCTGTGACATGCTCCAGAGACTGAAGATTTACTGTTAAGGCACTCCAAAACAGGGTAGGCTATTGTTAAATGGATTGTCAAAGAAAAAACAAGAATGTATTCCAGAATATGAGGCAGGTTTATTTCAATACCCTTAACTGTAACACAAAGCAGTATTTATAAAAGCTATTGCTATAAGCCATAGCTAATTCTCTTTGTCAAGATGATGCATACTGTTGTATTTTTTGCATTTTTGAAAATGTCTAGGACGCCACCTTAGTGCTGATGGGAAATAATTAAACAAAAAAGAAAGAAATTTTAATTCTAACCATGAGTTTGTTAATGAATCAGCTATTTATTATGAAATAATGAAAAAAATGATCAAAGTTATGACACTGAAATACTCAAATCATATTATATTCGAAACAAAATATGTATAGAGGAAGTAATTTCCGGATCTCACGAAGCTGTATATTTTTATTAAGGGAGACCAGCTAGCAATATTTAACAGCTTCATTAATGTTACTAAATCATTAGTGTTACTACTTAATAGAAAAACGTGCGCAGCATACACCAGAGTTATGCTCCATGCGGTGAAATTTGGTATACCCCCTCTAGCATGGAGTGCATACTTTGGCGGTCAAGTTTCATTTTACACTTAATTGGAAAATGTGTTGTTGCAATCTACAGTTCGACCTTATGGTTATTATTGAATTATTTCTGTTGTATGCTTTAAACTTCGGTTTAACAATCAAAAAAATTTTATTTATGTCATCTTAAAAGTTTTTTTTTTTGCATCGTTATTGTGGTAGTCCAATATGTCTTTGTTATGCTCTGTTAAGATTGATGAATACTGAAATTATATTCATAGAAAGTAGAGTTTTCAAACTAAAGTCGTAAACTTATTTTTTAATTTTTTTTTCTTAAACATTTTGACATTCGGGTAAAGTAAAAGTATTTTTTTAAAATAAAAAAACCAAAAATTGAAATCAAGTGTGGTATCTTTACTGCCATTTTATGCCATTTATTTTTTGAATATTTTTTCTTTCAAATGTTGGCCGCAACATTGCCTCTGGGTGTTCATTCTAAGGGTCCAATTTTGGAGGACTCGTTCGAGCATTTCGTCCAGTATGGGGAAATGCTCGAATACTGTGGTTTAAGCGGTGTTAGTCTTTCCATTATGAAATGGCAAACAATACTGAAAAAAAGTTTAACACAACTCAAGCGTAATATGTGAAAAAAAACCTTATTGAAAAAATACCCCTAGATTGATCGCCCATTATAAGTGGTATTTGTGATTATAACTTGTGAAAAATTCAAAGGCTTGTTTGAGTTTATACATCTAAACAAAAATATCTTTTATACTCATATGAGGGCTGCCATATATATTTCTGGCCAAATAATGAAAATGTGAATATTTATCATCAAAAATGGCTTTTTTCTAATTTTTCAAAGTATTCTTCAGCATGATTTATTCACTTTTGCAAGCGCTCAAACCAATTGTCGAAGCACTTTTTCCACTCCAATTAAACACCTCCAAAACATGGTTTTTAAACGCTTTAACAGCATCTTCTGGCGACGAAATCATTGACCACGTATTTTTTCTTGATATGCGTTAATAAAAAGATGTCATTTAGTGCCAAGTCAGGGCTGTATGGCGGATGACCCATTAATTCAACGTTTGGACCGTCAAAAAGGTGCTGGTTTGAGCCTATGTGTTAGAGCTCGCATTGTCATGGCGCACAATGAATTCGTCTTCTCTTGTTCGTTTTTCGAATTTCTCCGTGCGTTTCAGGCAAACAAATTGTGGTGTATCACTCAGAATTGACCGTCCTGCGTTGCTCTAGCGGAACAGTCGCCACATAACCAGCTTTGCAGAAGGAGCAGGCGACTATTTGCTTCGAAGTGCTTCTTACGAATAGATCCATGATTCGTCACCTGTGACGATCTTTTAAACGTCTTCTGAAGCACCGCGATCGTATTTTTTCAAAATTTTTTAGCACCAATCGACACGAGCCTTTTTTGAGCGACTGTCAAATTATGCGGGATCCAACGAGAACAAACCTTTTTTACGGCCAGGTGTTCATGCAATATCGAATGTATGCTGGTGGAAGAAATGCCCAAGGATGCCTCTATCCACTGTATGTCACATGACGATCTTGCATTATCAGTTCATGCACAGCAGCAATGTTCTCTGGCACAACGGACGACCTTCACGACCTTGGTCTTTGAGTGAGCGTCGGCCACGATTGAATTCATTTAACCAGTTTTCCACAGTGCTATGAGATGGTGCTTTATCACCATACAAAGATTTAAGTTCATCGATGCACTCTTGTCGTGATAATCCAGTTGTGAAAAATGATCGCACGACAATGTTCACGAGTTTATTCCATATTTTGCCAAATAGATTTTTCAAGTCACTGTAAACATTTCAGTGATGGTCGTATGTCAAAACGTTCTAATTACGTTTATGCTAAAAAATCTCAAGCTTTCCAATGGAAATGTCAGATGGCGCCAGGCAACACTTAGAGTTGCAACCCTCGTATAAAATTGGTCTCTTCATAAAAGTCTGCGCTATATCCATCTTAGCAATTGCAGAATGTAACCGTAACCACAAAATATTAATAGAACCAATCTACAGCGAATAGTCTTCTGCATCCATTCTATACAACTTGCATGTGTAAAAATTAACCGATCTAGACGAATCTCTCAACATGATACAGGTCCAAGATGTGTTTTAACTCCACAAATATATATCATGATATGAGGCCTGGTGACTTAACAACCTATAGTACACACATAGACCGAATCAGTTGGAATTCGGTTCGAACTTCAAAAATTCGTTGTGGTAAACTGACTTTCTATTGCAATCGCCAATATTCCTTAGTATTGATGGTAACATAGTTCCAGATATCATATGACGGTTGTTACTACATTATCACGGTATTTATAGCCAATAGCACTGTTAACTTTTAGTTACTACAACTGGTGGTAATGACAACCAACCAAAATGTACATGTTGTTTGGAACTAATAATTGGTGGTGCTAACAGATTAGTTCTTTATAGTGACTTAACTCAGTTTAGTTCGCTTTTGTAACATATTATTGGTTATTCCAACATCAGAATATAATCCCTATAGTAATTTATCGGTTCAAATCACTACAAAATTTATGTTCATGACGAAAACATATTTTGAACACCCCAAAAAACTTATAAAAACGAAAAAAGTGTCAAATCTGTGTTAATTTCTTCTCGAGTCAGACAATTTAAGTTTCGTGGGTTAGAAGGATAAAGCTTTCATACAATATAGAAATATAAAAGTAAATAAACGATTATTTTCTATAATATAGAAACAGACTCAACTCTATTTCAGCAACATTACTTAGACTGAATCAGAATTTTCGCCATAGACAGAATTCCTTATTATACAAAAACAACAAACATTTAAAAATGTGACAGCGCATAGAGAAAGGGACCTAAGGGTAAAAAATTCCATTTTTTTTTTTTTTGAGACCGATCCTCATAACGGATATACAATAAGTTTTACCATCAGTTGGTCCAGTTAACAAATTTACTTGATTATGACAACCAAAATTCATGTTGCGTATATAAAGTACATACAAATGTAGTTTTTTATATTATATCCGAGTATTTGTACCTTACACCACACTTCAGTGCATTTTCATCATTTTTTAGATTTTGGTACAAAATCGTTTTATTTTAAATGTACAATTTGAGCTGATAACAAATAAATGCGCGGTTAAATTTGTCGTGATTAAATCTTACATACCATTCATCGAGAATTGGCCTAATCTCATCTCAATTTTCAAAACAAATTCACATTGGGTTTAGTAGTGACATCGGCCTTAATTTGAGTACTCATATGGTCATATGTAATAGTGATCACTTCCTTTGACCTTAAGGGCTGTTGATTGGGCCCATTCGGTCTATGAGTTCGAACAAAAAATTTAGCCAAAACTTTGAAATAAATCTTTGTTTCGAACAGTAAATTTGCTATATTTTGAGTACCCATATGTCCATATTAAATGCTGATCCATCGTGTTGGTAGCAAAAGCCGATAGAAACAATGTCAATTTAAATTTAAGCAAATGTCCAAAAATGCGTACTTTTCCATAGGTGGCATTTGTCATTTAAATGAACCCTTTTTCCCAAGGACCGATTTCACCCATTTACAATCCCAAACCATCATCAGTCAGGCAAAATGGATGGGTTATTGGTAATTTCGTTTAACCGCTATCGTGTTTTCAACAGATAGATGGAGGGGCTTGCGTACGGACAAACTTAGTAGATCGTCTTTTTTTAAGACGATAAAAATATAAGAGAGATTATCATTAAACAAAACTGTAGTGAGGCTTCGATTGTGTAGGTGATTCTGTGTTTTTGAATTGTCAACTTGTCATTACTTTGAACACAAATTAGATATGCGTTGAAGAGTAATGGTAATCACCTAGGGGTAAAAAATATATTTTTGATAATGCTTATTATTTTACTTTTTGCAAAACAAAAAAAGATTAAGAAAAACAGTTTTAAATGTTGTTTGACCTTTTTTTGTTTTAGAAATGTTGTATTAATCCTTTGAACGAATCCTTGTCCTCTACGGTGTGTTGGCCGCACCTGTCCTTGTACACAGCATCCCTTATTTTATACATACTTCAAAGGATCTCCGATAAATATTTCGAGGTGTTTTAAACGGAATGCCGACAACAATGCATTCAATATACTTATACTTATATCAATCCGGGGAGGGTATTTTAATGTCTGATTTTAATATCTCGATACTAGCTGTTAGCCGTTTCCACATCACTTTAAGTCTTCATTGAAATATTTCGTTAAAACATAAAATATTTTGTTTAGCTCGTTTGTTTTATTTCGGTCTGTTGCTTTTACACATTGAACAGGGATTAACCGGCTCAAGACCTCTTGCTTCTATATTTAAATAGAAGACAAGTTTTAAACAAAATGGCAAAGTGAGGAGCTTTCTGGGGAGGGTTGTCACGGACCTGAAATCATGATAAAAGCAGTGTGCAGCCACGAAAATCAATGTCACTTTGCCATTTTGTTAAAAACTTGTCTTCTATTTAAATATAGAAGCAAGAGGTCTTGACCCGGTTAATCCCTGTTAAATGTATAAAATATTTTAGTCATTTTTTGCTGGTGAAAAGGACATAAGCCATCATGTATTTTCTCAGCGACAACTGTTATTTTCACAACAAATCATCTTAAGTGGCGATTAGCTTTTGTTTTCCACACACTTTTTACACATAGAACTTACAATCTTTTAATATATCAATAATATTGAACAGTCATGTTTAACATGTTAATTAAATAAATACCTAAATTTGTAAAACTGGTCCAAAAATGCTGAAAACAATGTATTTTGACTCTCCTGAAAAATCGGATTTCCCAACTTAAGCGTTTGCTACAGACCTACCGTCTAAAAGAATATGAAATGTTTTTCCATCGAGAATTACTATCTGATTCCAAATATGAACAGCTTTCGATAAAACTTCGCGAAATGACTTTTGTAATTGATCAAAGTTTTGATGTCATACAAAGCTCAATTCCAAATTGAGCTGTAGAAGCCACAGAATTGGATCTGATCAGTTAATGTTTTGCAATTGTCCCCGGATAATTCTAGAATAGTACTCGTATGTTTACTGGAGAAGCTGGACAATTTTGGTCGAAGTTTTTCAACGTCATCAATAAAAAAGGTCTCACCCGATTCACTCCAAAAGCAACATTTCACATCCGATCATTTTAAAATTTAGTGTAGATCATAATAGGAGATATAAAGAACAATCGAGTCTCTCGAACTTACGTTTGGGATAACTTATTTAAAGTTGTATAACCAAAAAATTGGCTTTCAGTTTAAATCAAGAAATCAAAGCTCTAAAAGTGATATATTCTTTCTGTGTTTGCATAGTGCTTTGTACCAGACCTGTAAGAAACCCTGATGAAATTGGACCTTGTTGGTACATATTTTCGAATAGCCCTTATGACCTCGATTTTTGTAGAGCAACACGGCCTCTCCCGAGTCCGAGTTTTTTATTGTTGTGGTTAATACTAGTATAATATAGGGTGATCCATCTATAGGTATTTTTTCAGAACAAAAAAAAATAATATAAAAATTCAAATCAAGTGTGGAATTGGGAAGATCCGCTGTTTTAGCCAAAATTTTGTTCAGTGATGAGGCCCATTTCAATTAACAAAATTGCAGCATTTGGACTGAAGAGCAACAAGGAGAGGTTTAACAGGCGCCATTATACACAGAGAAAACTACGGTTTAATGCGGTTTATAAGCTGGTGAAATCATCGGTGCATATTTTTTCAAAAATGATAATGGCCGGAACGTAACCGTGAATGGTGCTCGCTATCAAGCCATGATATCGATCTTTTTGCTACCTGAAATTGAAGCCCGTAATCTTGACGACACTTGGTTTCATCAGGACGGTGCCACTTGCCATACAGCTGCTGAAACAATGGATCTATTGAGAGGTCATTTCGAAAAGCAGCTAATTTAACGTTTTGGGCAAGTGAGTTGGCCACCTAGATCGAGTGATATCACACCTTTAGACATTTTTCTTTGGGGTTGCATAAATTCCAAAGTCTATGCTGAGAAACCAGCTACGATTTAGGTTTTGGAAACCAACATTAGGCGTGTCATTAAAGCCGTACCGGTCGAAATGCTCGAACTAGTCATCCAAAATTGGGCCCTCAAATTGGGCCCTCAGAATAGAAACCCTGAGGCGAAGTTGCGCCCAAAATTTGAAGAAAATTATATTAAAAAAATAAATGCCATAAAATGTTCTTTCAAATTAACAATAAAGATTCCACACTTGATTCGAATTTTTATATTTTTTATGTTCTGAAAAAATACCTCTAGATGGATAGTAGATAGTATAGCTGAAACAAGGATATTGTTCCAGTTTTTGATGTAGCTTCCATACAAAAGACCTTACCAAATTGATGTCCTGTCCTAGCATAAAAACTAGTTATTCAAGTACGGAATGCCCTACTTTTCCTTTTTCACTTATTCTAATCTGTTTTTGTGGCAGCTCCTGTTTTTGTCATAATGCTAGTTTCTTCACTATTCATACCAAATTATCTCAAATAATTTAGAGTAAAAGATGCCGAAAAAAGTGATGTGAACTTGTGAAAATACATCAAATTTTCAGGAGCAAATCTTAATTAAAATTAACGACGAATTAATATGCTGGCATTGCTTATGCATAGTTTAAGCTTAAAAATGGCTTCGTGCCTTTAATTTGTATCCTTCAACATGTATGTAGTGTCGCTACTAGCATTAAATGTAATCCGTATTAATTTTTTTCAAAACGCATGTATCCATAGCAGGAATGCTTAAAAGCTCTCATTGCGTTACCATCCCTTTCTGTGGCAGGAAACGGGGTTGGACCATTTTGCCAATTAAGGGAATATTTCGGTGAGAGCTATGCCAACCCTTAAGTTGGAAAGCGAACAAAAATCACTCAAACTTTAGGGATGATTTTGACAAATCAAAATGCTGTCATTTACATCTGCCTATATGGCATTAAAAGCTCTTTTCGCTGAGGGTTAAAATATTACTCATATATTTGTACGTATGCAAGAAGGTGTGATAATAATGGCAGTTTATGCGTAAGATTTTATGTACTACATTTTTCCAGGTATAGATTTACTCACAATGGAAATAATTAAAATTTTAGGCAATTTTAACCATATTGTATATTCATAATTTAACAAACCGTGAAATATTTTTGATTGTTAGTTGAAATTACTACAATAGTTTTCTGAAGACTTCAGTTACTACTGTGCTGTGCGGAGTTTTCAGGCCAAACTTCGTGTTCATAATTTAAAACAATTTAACTCCATGTAATCGCATCAGAAGCCATTTAGCGAGCTCTTTGTGTGTAGTTAGTTTTACATTCAAATCTTTTCATAGACCCCAGTGTTGTCGATCGAACATAAAAGGAAGCCTTTCGAAAAAAAAACTCTAAATGTCCATTGACTACAGAGGCAATTGTAGTTGTTGCCGCTACTGATGTTGGTTGATTTCATACAGATTTTGGGTAGCAACATCAAGTAGCATCCGATTATTTATGGCTACCACTTGGTTGGGTCTTGTGCAATACCTAAGAAGAAATCCAAAATGCAAAAAAGAGAGAAAATCGTATGCCTCCAAACAAAAGTCGATGTACAACATCATCATTATTTTTGTGTCGGCAATCAGTTATTTTGTAATATGGACAAACCAACGGACGGACGAAGGTGGTTTTGTAAAGAGTTCAAAACAACAGACACAACTCATCGTGTGCTTTTATTAACATTAATATCAGCTATAATTTGGCCAACAAAGCATTCTTGAAGTTAAGGAAAAGTATTTTTTAATTATAGTTAAATTTCAGTCAATGAATCGGTCTGTCCGACTGACAACACTTGCAATTGCCATGTGCAGTGTCATTGAATGCTGCTCAAAAGAATATGCAAATTAATAATCAAACCTGCCTGCCAGCAGTAGTGACATGCACATATTTTCTGTCACATTTTAGTTATGGCATTGTTCAGTGGTACATGCATATTCATAAACGATTTCCAATAATGCAGTGAAGGGAAATCTCAACTTTGTAAGAAGTTGAGCTATATTAAAGGAAGCCTTATGAAATGTACCTGGAGTTTCCTTGGGAGTGGTGAGCAGAAACCATAAGTATGGCATAGTGACACCAAGACTGAAAACATTTCCAATTTGTTTAGAGTGGGGTGCTGGTTTTTTGTAGTATTTCCTTTAAAACTTCTATGTCGCATTTTATGTCACAATTATGACTATCATTCCGTGCTTTAAATTATTGAGAATAAACCACCGTTCCTCGTAATTTCGCTACTAAAGCGCAATAAAGTAAACAAAAGGGGAAAGTGTCCTCGAATGACTTAGCCCTTAATGGTATTTTTTTTTGGAACCTAAAGTTAAAATCTGGTAAAATAACTTAAATTAGACTGCTACAATGTTGTTGCTTTTAAATATAATGTGATTTTACTTGTTGGAGGAATATTTCTCGCTATGCTAAGCGATATCATGCAAGGAGTTCTAATCAATTTTTTATAGGTAGAGAAAAAGTTTCGCACTTTGGGTTAATCCCAGAAATGGATTTATCCCCATTTTAGAAAACCGTCAATAGATGTTGTGCAGTCCGGTCTCTTAAAAAAGGTTTACTATCTCGTCGTTATTAAGGTTCTGCAGTAAAATTAGACAAGAATCATTGGGGGAAGACATTAGAGGTATTCAATTGCACTGCGTGAATGATTAGGGGTCTCAAACCAAAAAAGGGACTCCACATGGTATTATATGGTTTATGTAAACTTCAATGAGCAAGGCTAACTTAAAGAGACTGCCAGAGAAAGTTCAAAGACTTGCTGACTTGAACTTAGCATGAATAGGTAGAAGCATCACAAACGCATAACCTTGACCAACTCATAAACTCATAAACCAATTGCGGGTTTTACACAGGGGGCTGTGATATTAGGAGCATTAAGGCTCAATGATGTCGGAGTTTGGTCTAAGTGCATAACCGAACGTTTCATGCTAGTCGAGTAATAGCTAACCCTTGTAGTGCGGTTTTTTATTGGAAGGATAAGATTTCCGAACACCAATGCTCGATTTCTCAAATTCGAAATGTAATCATCACTTTCATTATTTTTGTATATACTTGAAAAGACGAAAGTCATATCGAATGGAAAGCAGTTGCAGCGTTTTTCAGTCAGAGGCTGCACAAGTTCTGATACAGGCTTATGACGTGGACAGCCTGTAAGCTTTGAAGGCAGGTTAGTCGCCCCTGGTGAAATCCAAAATTTTAAAGAGTTGTAAGGAGTCTCTGAATATCCTAACAAAACGACTCATTGGTTCTGCTGGGTTCTAGGACACAGTTGATTGATGGAAATAAAGAAGTTGATAAACTGCCACCTCATGGCTGGTCTGAGGATGCTTTACACGCTAAAAATTCGGCAAAACTCTTATTCTAAAGGGCTTTAAGAAACATGAATAATAGGACTATGTGGCCTAGGCCGAGAGTTTAAGCTTCTATTAAAATGAAGAGGATCTCGAGACATTGTTGCTCCTGTTGTGTAGATGCCCATCTCTCCGGAAAAGGCGGCGTAAATTCCTAGTAATGTACGTTCTTAAAGATCTGTAAAATGTTGGATCTGTTGAGCTTTGTTGACGGTATATCGTGGCTCAAGAGGAAATCCTTGCAGCAAGTTTTTTAATAAATAAAGGTTTATCAGAATGAACTCTTTATGTCACCTAGTAAAATTATATCAAAATGGACACTGCATAGGTCACGCGGAGAGCAAATCTTGCACAAGTTTTGGTACATCCCTACATATATGTGACAGCGCATAGAGAAAGGGACCTAAGGGTAAAAATAATCAATTTTCATTTTTTTTTCTTTTTTTGATGTGGACAACATCTGAGCATCGAATGAGACCAATCCCATGCCCCAAAAGTGTTCCCTCCCAGAGATATGCGCGTTTAATGGAAGTGAAGTCGACGATTCTAAGCGCTAATAGAAAGGGACCTAATCTTTAAAACGGCTCATCTGAACAAAAATGGTTTTTAACCTTAGATCTCTTTCTATTTTGCGCGTCACATATACTCTTTATGCTGTTGGATATAAGTGCTTACCATGTAGGGCAGAGTGTA
The DNA here is from genome assembly GCA_963513945.1 of Hydrotaea diabolus. Taxonomy (NCBI): domain Eukaryota; kingdom Metazoa; phylum Arthropoda; class Insecta; order Diptera; family Muscidae; genus Hydrotaea; species Hydrotaea diabolus. The sequence continues at coordinate 179,503,968 of OY740719.1, forward strand.
CTCATATTGTGTCACATAATATCAAGCGTGCTCTTCGCAACCCATCCATTTGTTTTTGGATCCAATAACTATATCTTTCCTCAAAAGCTTGCGACTACCAACTTTAAGGACTTACTTTAGTCCCACAACATGATAATAAAGAACAAAACGAAACATTCCTCAAACCAGTGACCTGTGTATGAAATATTTCTTATGTGCACTGAACGGAACCTAATGTTTAATGCTGCACAGTGGTCCAGGAACAATTTCCATCGGCGAAAATTCAATAAATTTTTGATCTAGTAAATACTTTTGATTTCTGTAAAAAGGGCAATTGTAGCCAAAGAGTCAAGGGTTTATTTTAAAACATAACTTAACTACCAAATTTTAAAAAAGAAAAACTAAAAACGATAAAAAAATACTTTTCTTTAAAATCAGAATGTACGAAAAGTGATCAACTTCAAGCTAATTTTTAAAAATACCGAATAGCCCGTTTTTCATATTAATAGCTTAAAACTATAATTGACTCCTCGGCTACAAATGCCGTTGTTGCAGAACTCAAAAATATTTACTAGATCAAAAGTTTAAGGAAATCGATCCTGGATCACTGTGCGTCGGCTCCAAACTCCGGCTTATGCAATTTATATAAAAGTTTAACAGGACTTTGGTATTAATCTCTTACTCGTAAAGTCGCTGGTATTTAGAATTGTAAGAAGTTCTTACACTGAATTGAACCTGAGTTTACTTGATAGTCGTGCTCACTAACCATCACAACATGATGCCCTTTATAAAGCTATTCAAAGTTTTATACTAGAAAATATATTTATTTTAGTAAAGGTTCATGCTCCTGCACTTGATATCAGCTGACTACCTTACGACCAGATCCTTTCCTTACCAGTTTACACAGAATTTTTTTGATCATTAAAAGTTACATTTAAAATAACTTGGCACATAACATCCAATAAACCGCCAGTCCTTCAATGCCGTCAATGGCACATACGAAATTCAAGTTTATTGAATACCTTGCATTCATTTCGAATTTAATGCATATACGAGTATTTCCGAACAATTAACAAAATTCTTTTTGAAAAAGTGAATTAAATCTGAAGCTAATTAAATCAGGTTTGTTGTTGTTTGCTATATGGAGAAGGGAAATTAACTCAGCAAAGTTAAAGCAAACGCAGCACCAGGTTTCGCCGTTGCTGTGGGACGGCTCTTCAATAATATTATGTGTGTGTTTTATTTTATTTTTTTTTTCAAACAAATTCACCGAATGGCATTGTTAACACATTTGATAATAAAATCTTAGAATAAATGCCTTTGTAAAACATCAATAACGAGCGAGATACCTAAATGAATATTCATGACCAAAACCACCGCCGCACGTTGCAAGGGAGCCAAGCAGCAAAAAAAAAAAACAAAATAATTGTTGTTCAAACCAACTTAAAACCCCATCAGCTCCCGCCCAGCCGCCATCGTGTAATGAATATCTAAAATACAATAAAATGCAAAACGAAATGCAAAAAAAAAGCAAGCAGCAACAAGTGCATAATTATTATATTCATACGAGTATCAAAAAGATAGTGGGTTACTAGACCCAGACGACATCATGAAGGAAACACGTTCGTTCGACGAGGTGAGAGATGGGAGAAATGTTACATAAAAAAACCACTTACCATGAAACGTGTATTTGTATGTTTGTAAGTCAATCGATCGATCGATCGGTCGGTCGTTCGGTTGGTATGCCTGTCTGAGTGTTTGTTCGAGTAGTTACACTAACTGAATTCGCACACGAGATCGACTGAAATGTATATGCAATGAAAAAAATATTGGGCTTAATGGAAATTGCACTACATTCGTTTGCAATGATAATTGATGAGGAGTTATTCAATAATGGACAGCATTTGATCGCAATTAATAATTTATGATGTTAAATGTTGGCGGTTGAAAGGGGAAGGAGTAGGAACATAAATTCATATCACCAAGGGCGGATTGCGAGTTTCAAGATGGAATGTATGTGTATAAATGATCAATAAAGATCGCTTTGCATAGATATTTAATTAGAAATCTAAACTTGTTCAAAAAACTCCAGATAATTTCTAGTTAAAAAGAATCAGACATAATCAGCTTATGGCCGGTGTAAACATTAGAACACCGAAAAAAGGCTACGAACTATAATTTGGGGGCCCAGAAAGGTGGATATGAATAAATGGAGGAAAACATCACAGATTCTTAAAAAGATTGAGTTAAAACAAAATGTTTAGAACAGACACACAATAAAGATTGGCTCACAAAACGATGTCACAGAAAATAACATTTAATTTGTGCACTTATAGTAGTTTTTAACTAGGCTCTGAAGAGAACACGTCGTATTATTCCTATTTATATTTCGGGTCCGGCAATATCACTGTGGAACATTTTTGGGGTTATTGTCTGGGGGGTGAGAAATTCCAAGTCAGGGTGATGGTACTAGGTCAGTATATTAAAACCCTCAAAGGGTTTGCTAGTTTTTTTTATGACCTTTTACATTTTTTCCTTATCTTGATGTTTTTTCGCTTAGTTGTAAAATGTTGGCAAAAACGTAGTTTGACATAACTCGAGAACGACTAGTTCGATTTTGCTAAAATAAATTGAGAAAAATTAATAATTACATTTTCTTTAATCCATTAATATACTGTTTCTCTACCAAATCAACATTTTTGCAATTAGAAATAAATTTATGAAGAAAATGTTGCCAAAAAAAAATTTTTTTTTTTTAAAACATATAAATCCCAAACGGAAAAACGTGTAGAGTCTTATAACTTTCACGTAAAGTCACATAACCTATAACCATAACCTGAGCGTTTTAATATTCTGACCTAGTACCATCACCCTGACTTGGAATTTCTCACCCCCCAGATTAGCTGTTGTACTGTGTTATCTATCCTCATTTCTTAGAACACTGTTGGCAAACAGATGTTTGTATACCACTCAGAATTGACCTAACCGTCCTACGTTCCACTTAAGGCACTGTGGCAACATGGCTGGTTATACCCAAAAAAACTCAATCATTTGCTTCGATAGACTTCTTCCACGAACAACTTTTGTTGGGTTTGGCTCGTCTTGAAAGAGCCATACGGTCGATTGCTTTTTTGTTTCGGGTTCATATGCATAGATCTATGTTTCGTCACCTGTGACAATGTTATACACTGCCTTTGGGCTACCGCAGTTATACTTTTTCAACATATCTTTACCTACGAGCCTTTTTTTGAGCATTCGTCAAATTATGTGGGATTTAAAGAGAACACATTTTTTTCACGGCCAAATAAACATGCAATATTTTATTGATGCCTGTCTTACTAATTCACAAGGATGCCTCAATCTTACGGTATGTCACATGTCGGTCTTGCTTTATAAGTTCACCTACAGCATCGATGATATCTGGAAAAGTGACCGAAGTTGGACGTCCTTCACGAAATTCATCCTGGAGCGAACGGCGTCTGAGACTGAACTCTTGGTGCCAGCGATAAACATTGGTTTTTGATGTTTCTTCATCGCCAAAAGTCAAAACATGTTGATTTAAACACTCTTGTTTCGATAACCCACGCCGCAAATCGTAAACAATCATCTTAAGAAAATGTTCACGAGATAGTTCCATCTTTTGACAGAGATGAATTTTTCAACACACTGTAAACAACACAATTCGCCCTCAAATGATAAAACGTTTTAAGTGAAGCTATGCTAAAAAATGTCGAAGTGTTTAATGGAACTTCCAGTTTGCATTTGCGTATTTAAAATATTTCTTTGAAAATATATATATTAAGCTTTAAAACAAAGTTCTTTCGAACTAGCTTGATAAAACAAGTAGTAGTTCACAGGGTCAACATAAAATACCCTACATCACTTGTGTATGGAGAAACCCAGCCTCTTGTGTTCGTATCATGACCCAAACGTTTCTGTCAAGATAAGCATCTTCAATGTCTTTGAAGTTGTTTCAGAATTCTGGGCCTTTGTTTGGCGATTTTCTAAGCAGAAGTCTGATTAACTTATCACCGTCTTTATCACGAAAATGTTGTCCTCTATCTGACAGGAAAGGCGTCTATTGGGTTTCAAGGATAATCCGAAAAGAAAAAGAAAGAACTTTAGCAATTAAAATGACTTCAGTTGATATTTATTGTTTCTGAGAGAAAGCAATTCATTCTTAGAACGCATTTTCTCTCTCTAAAACATTAAAATTTCCGCCGCTGTTGAATGTATTTTACTTTTAAGATCAATAAGGCAAGAACATCTACCAGTCAGAGAAGAACATTTTTGAGTGTATAAATAATCCTAGAGTCTGAATAGCCTTAATTACAAAGAATTGCCGAGAATTTCCAAACATTTAAACGCGGAACTACTCTCAAACTCATGGACCATTGTAGGAATGATTTTAACTGGCTGCAACCAAGCATTCTCAATTTTCAAACTGCTTTCAATAGGAGTCTAAAAAGCTTTTTACCTCTGAAGTCAACGTATTTTATGAGGTTGAGGCGCTGCTGGAAAATTTCAAATATTGTTACACGTACTGAACACAGGTGTCAGGTTATAAGGATAGGACTGGGGAAAATTTTATTAAAACAGAAATTGTCAGTTTATAATTCCACTAAAAACAGTAACGGATTACTGTTGTCTTTTTTTTATTGCCGAACTAATTTTAAAATAGTAAAATTTTCAATGTAGTTCATATTTCTTAAGATCAGACCTATTTTTAATACCCAGAGTCGAAATCCGTGAGACATTTTTGGTCTCTTAAATTCCGCAAACCTTAAATCGCTGACGATATCTAAGGTGTATTTTTCACTATATGCTTATGAACACACATACTTTTTGAGAGGAATGTCCTATCGAATCAGTGAGAAGTACAAGTATATTTTTTATACACACTGACCGGTTGCTAAAGTTTGGTGTGCCGATCAAGTCTCTTCAAATTTTAACAATAAACTGTTACAAAATTTTCTGTCTGCTTCATAAATCCTTAAGAGGACCAAATCCTTAAATTACATTCAAAATCGGTTGTTTTCCAGAACAACCGATTGGACTCCCTGGGTCTGGACTCCCTGGGAGGTAAAGGATTCTAAATTAATAATTGCCCTTATTACGGAGACGTGTGTGCTTTGGGAACCAAGCAATTGTTTATATAAGTAAAAAAAACTATAGTCGGGCCGGTTCACGTCAAGTTTTTTTCTGCATTTCATTTAATATTTTTCAATTTCAGACTAACTCAATTTGAGCCATGGAAAGATACACAAGCAAGCAATGCGTATAGGTTACTCAGGCTTATTGTGAAAATAAAAACCAATTTTCGAAGAAAATCGTCTTCAGTGATGAGACACATTTTCCCCTCAGTGGATTCGTCAATAAGCCAAATTGGCAAATGATTATCCAAGAGTTATTGTCGAAATAACAATGCACATACAAAGAGTGACTATTTCGTGCGGTTTATGGGCTGGCGGCATCATCGGGCCGTATTTTTTTCCAAAATGAGGCCGGTCAGGCAGTTGCTGTGAATGGTGTTCGCTATTGTAACTTTTTATGGCCCGCATTGGAAGATATGGATGTGGACGATATGTGGTTTTAACAAGACGGAGCCACTTGTCACACAGCTAACGAAACAATGGCCCATTTGCGCGACAAATCTACAACGGCCCTTAAAATTTAACCACCCTTTAGAAGATTACCAAGATTGCCCCTTAAGATAGCCAAATTGAAATAATGGCAAATTGAATCTCATATGTGACATATTCAGATTCGTGGATTAATATCGGGAGGGACCTTTGTAAGGGTTAAAATTCAAGGCAAATAAAGACCAAAGACATAGGCTAAGTACGTTTTAAATACTGTTTTAAATTTAAGCCTGATAAATTAAAGCGGCTAATCAAAAACGTCAATCAGAATGGTCTAATTTCACGAGTATTGCGTTACGATCATTTGCGTTACGACAGGAATTCAAACAGGACATGGACTATTTTAGTTTAGTTTCGAAAACATAGTCGAGACTCCACAGAGTAGGGTACAGCAAAAGGTGACAGATTATAGTTCTTATTAGCTAATTCCATGAAGATCTCATAATGGAAGAAACAGGGAACTTTACAGGAATCACTAAGCTGTGCATAATATAATTTTAAAACTCACAGGTCTTAACTTAAAAGGGACAATTTTACTTACAGATTTACCAAGTGCTCGAAAAGTTGCCTATAATAAGAGGTGGAAAACCTAGCTTACGAGTATCATAGTCGACTTCCAAGTAGATTCTCCTGTCACAACAATGACAATGTATTGATATAATTTTTTGCAGGCCTAAACTTCGCTGTACCTCATCTAAAGGAGGGTTACGGCAGAATATCGTAGCTGCGAGTTGGCCAATTGACATTGTCTAGATCGCCAGACCGGCCATGGCGAGCAAAATGTTTGTCACGAGGGCATTTTTAGCATTCCTGTTGAAACTAAGTCCATGTCTTTCATTTTAAGCCATCAACAAATGGTTTATCATGCATCTGTAGCGCCCAACTTAAACCCAAATGACGTATCCATAGTCATTTAAAAAAATGCCATCGCTCCTAATTTTGTACCAAATTTTACATTGAATTCTTGACGATCAAGAGCGGATTTTGTAATAACCACGTGTGGTATTTTTGATTATTAACAAATCCGTCAATGCGAAAAAGATCGAGTTGACCAATTGACATCGTCCAGATGGCCAGCCCGGCCATGGAAAGCAAAATGTTTGCCGCGAGGGCTGTGTAGCATGACTAGTCATTCTGCTAAAACTAAGTCCATGTCTTTATTTTTCAGCCAACAACAAATGGTTTATGATGCATCTGTAGCTCCCACCTTTTACCGAAATGACGTATCCAGAGGCATTTTCAAAGAAAAATGCCACCGCTCTAAATTTTATATTGACTTTTTGACGATTAAGAGCGGACTATCTAATAACCACAAGTGGTATTTTGATTCTTAACAAATCCGTCTATGCGAATAAGGGCTCCATCGCAAAAGATGATACCATGCGCAAAACCTTTGTCTATTGGTGTAAAAGACCCACAATGAGAAGATATAGTAAAGCGGATGGTTGTGTGCTTTCAATTGCTCAACTCAAGTCAACTGGACCTTCTGAATAATTTATGAGAAGTCTTTGTGCTAAAGTCGCATCAACTAGCGCGTGGAAAAATAATTATTTGGAATCTGACGAGTCAATGTTCCTAGATAAACTGATACACTATGGGCTATGACAGCCACATTGTCGTAAGTACCTACCGAACTATTGTCCACCAGCATGCCGGTCTCACCAATTTCTTGTGTGGTGCCATATTTTTATGCCACTTTTTTTTTCAATAAACACAAAAATAACTTTACACTTACTTTGGCCTACGACTCTGCTCGCTTACCGCATTTTATGGTAATACAATTATGTGACACTTGTTTTGCTGTTGCTGTTGTAAAATCATTATAGACAACAACTGCGATGACGACTACAATTACAGCAACATCAGTGAAATGAACAATTTTATTAACAAAAAAATGGCAACAAAACAAAAATAATAATAATATAAAAATCAGAAATAATTGCCAATTACTACAAGTTGAATTATGGTGTCAAGTTCACATCAAATCAAATATCGAAATAGAAATGTGTAATTAATTGTTTGGATAACATTAATGTTAAATGGCACAACAATAAAACTGCAATATGGAACAATGTAGCACTACACGAACAGCAACAATTGCCAAGTGCAATATAATTGCATTTGAAAAACTTAGCCCGTGCAGTGGAACTAATGAAATCATAAAGGATTTGTGGCTTAAAGCCCACATCAAGTACAATCAAAAGACTTAAGACACAAACGGTCTCGGTCGCTAAATTCTGGTTACGTGACAAAAGACTTAAGGCACGAACTTGTTTCACACTTATTAATTCGTTTTTTTTCTTTCATATTTTTTTTATCGTTATCGCCTTATTTTCTTTGACACTTAATCTGTGGCTCTCTCCGCTTTCGCGTCCCTCCTCTAAGCGGACACAGAAATTAAATTAAATTAAGCGAGGAGAAATATCAATAAAGACAACAGCAACAAAAGAAATATTGTTAAATGATCTGTTACAAATGTCATATGAGCGAATGAATTATGTGTCAAATTTATAAAATTGCCACATACATCACACGAAATTGTGCGCACCGAAGGTGTGAAGTAATAACTTTTTAAAATAATAAACAAATTATTTAGTCTTTTTTTGTCACATTGACAATCACGACACTAACAAAATACTCGTAAGCATGTATGCACATGCCCGAGAACAACGACATTAACATCAGCTTCATTGTAACCAGAAGAGTTTTGTTTGTACAGCATATATTTCACGTCATGATTTCGATTTTAGAATGTCTTTGGTAAATTGCACAAAAGGAACTTTGATTTTTGTTTGAGATTTTTTTACTTAACACATAATAGCATGAGTATATTTATTTTAATTTTTTCTCTCTATTTATTTTTTCAGCTTACAGGAATCAATTACTTGCTAGTCACCTGCTTAGTAACCGTAGCCACGGCGATACGAGTGGATTGGAATACAAACACCGGTCCCATAGTGCCGCCGACACCTCGCACCACCGTGAGGCCGATGCCACCGTTTCGGGAACCAGCACCCGTTTGGGAGGATTTGAGCAACGATATACCTAATCCAAATCCCTATATGTGAGTAGCGATCCCGTTTTGTCTTATATAACGCTTATTTTTTCACATAAATATAAGTATTTACGCACACACATTTACACTGACCACTGAAAGTTTGTTTATTTAGGCCAAACTATTTAATTTTGCTGTATTGGCGGCTGTAATGAATGAAAAACTCGCTAGACATTATTTCATAATTTGTTAGTGTCAACAAAGTAGACTTTCAATTATTGGTGGCATTTTACGGCGTTTTTATGGAAATTATGCGAAGCATGAAACAGAAGACTTAAGACACAAACTCTATGGTAAATCATAAATGATTCAATGATTAACTGTGGATAATTAGAGTGGCAGCTGTTTCTTTTTATCATTTTTGTCAGTGGACACTTTCATTTGTTTTTTTTCATGGTATGCCCATTTGTCGCGTAGGCGATTTGCTGATTTTGCGATACGCGATAGGTCATTTTAATGTCTTGAAAATTGATGTAACCTCATTAAATGTTACAAGAAAAAACGATTTCCCTTAGCAAAGGCGAGGTATATTTTGTGCAAAGCAATCTCAGGTATTAGGTTATTCAATTGTAGGAATTTTTTGTAACAATATTGAAATTAACGATTATTTACAAAAATTTTAACATACATTTTCTGGGGACTACTTTTATGCCCTCCATCGAAGGGTGGATGGTAATAAAATTTGTAATTTAGTTTGCAACACTACGATATATATATTCTTGATCGTCATACAATTTAAAGAAGATCTAGATATATCTGTTTGTCCGTTTGTTTGCCCGTCCTTCCTATTGGAAACACGATAGCGGTAAAACGAATCAATCTAGGATCCGGATTTTTTTGATGATGGCTTATAGTCTCAATCTTTTAAGATAGTAAATGGGCGAAATCGAACCAGGGAAAAAAGTTTCGCTTTATGGTTTCACGGTATAATGTACATTTTTTTGAGTAATTCATATTCTTTTGTGGAATAATAATGGTTGTGGTTAAATGGATACTACTTATTAGTTAAGACGCTCTTTTGACTTTTTTTTAACATGTGTCCCAAAAAAACGCCCCGTATGGTAAAAATGGGCGAATAATAGTCAATATGGACATATTTTCAGATTAAAGAAAATTTTGATATGAATGCAAATATGTGACAGCGCATAGAGAAAGGGACCTAAGGGTAAAAAAATTAATTTTCGTTTTTTTTGATGTGGACAACATCTGAGCATCGAATGAGACCGATCCCATGCCCCAAAAGTGTTCCCTCTCAGAGATATGCGCGTTTTATGAAAGTGATGGTACACCAAAGATACACGCATTTAAATCTTTAAAATGGCTCTCCTGAACAAAACTGTTTTTACCCTTAGGTCCCTTTCTAATTTGCGCGTCACATATAGAGTTGATTTTGAGACGGACGCATTGATGAAAAGGGTATAAAAACGGACCAATTTTTTGCGCTTTTGTTACGTCTGGACTGTGGTAGGTATTTAAGGTTCGGCCTGGACAAACTTAATAATTTTTTAACTTGTTTTCAATTGTGAACATATCTGTGGCATATAGGGTGATCCATCTGGAGGTATTTTTTCAAAACAAAAAAAAAATATAAAAATTCAAATCAAGTGTGGAATCTTTATTGGTAATTTGAAAGGGCATTTTATGGCTTTTATTTTTTGAACATAATTAGCTTCAAATGTTGTTAACTGTATTATGGAAATGAGCGTTCGGTGAGAAACGGGAAGATCGGCTGTTTTCGACCAAAATTTTGTTTAGTGATGAGGCCCATTTCTGGTTCAACAGCAACTTCAATAAACAAAATTGCCGCATTTGGGCAGAAGAGCAACCAGAAGCGGTTTAAAAGGTGTCATTATACCCAGAGAAAACCACGGTTTGGTACGGTTTATAAGCTGGTGAAACCATCGGTGCATATTTTTTTTTAAAATGATGATGGCTGGAACGTTACCGTAAATGGTGCTCGCTATCGCGCCATGATATCAATCTTTATGCTACCTGAAATTGAAGCCCGTAATCTACACGACACTTGGTTTCAACAGGACGGTGGCACTTGCCAAACAGCTGCTGAAACAATAAATATATTGAGAGGTAATTTAGAAGAGCAGCTAATTTCACGTTTTGGAAAGATGAGTTTGCCGCCTAGATCGAGTGATATCATCACACCTTTAGACATTTTTCTTTGGGGTTACGTAAAGTCCAAAGTCTATGCTGACAAACCAGCTACGAATCAGGTTTTGGAAGCCAACATTACGCGTGTCATTAAAGCCATACCGGTCGAAATGCGCTATTTGAGAATTTGGAATTAACATAGCTTCAAAAAGAAAGATATATGAAAGAATAATGTCACTAGGATGTAGGACAAGGGAATGCTGGGCTAAAACTACAGTAATTCCCGGAAATGTTTTGGTGTAAACAATCAAATAATGAAGTATCTTGCTATCTAAAAATCTGATAAACTATGTATGATGTACATTGTAAATATATGTGACGCGCAAAATAGAAAGGGACCTAAGGCTAAAAACCAGTTTTGTTCAGGAGAGCCATTTTAAAGATTAGGTCCCTTTCTATTTGCGCTTAGAATCGTCGACTTCACTTTCATAAAATGCGCATATCTCTGGGACGGAACACTTTTGGGCATGGGATCAGATGTTGTCCACATCAAATAAAGAAAAAAAAATGAAAATTGATTTTGTTACCCTCAGGTCTCTTTCTCTATGGGCTGTCACATATACTTATATAAATTATCGTTGTATACAAGTACGTCTAAATCGAGCTATCTGTGTCTGCTGTTTGTTCTATTCAAAGCGCTTTATTATTGGAAAGAGCTAGCATTTAGTGCGTGCTGCCGTAGAGTAAATAAATTGCCTCTCCCATATGACAAACTACAACAAATCAGATCGAATTAGTTTGCGGAGTAATTTTACTCAAACCGTACCAGGCACATATCATTTGGTACGGACAAAAAGTGTAACGCATCAAAAAAGCATTTCAGCTGGATTGCACGATAACCCCCAAAAGGAGCGACCAATCATTTTTAAGCTTAGCATGTCGTAAAATTTTTCCAAAACTGCCAAAATTTCCAATATTGAAAATAGGCAATTTTGCCACATCCCTTCTGGTATCTGGCACAGAAAATTTAATAGTTTATTATTGTAAGTTCTTTAACAATATTTGCACGATCTTGCTAAAAATAAATACTTAAGAATGAGTTATAGTGCAAACTTGGTGACAGGGACTTGGACTTACACGCTACGCCTCGTCTGATACCCCCCAAATAAATGAGCCTTTTCCACTTAAGATTGGAACCCACATAATTTGTCACATAGTTGCCTTAACTAGCAAACACTCTATGTTTTGTTCGTATTCGTTTGGCAGTATAATGTGGACAACTTTGCAATAGCTTCACCATGATACGCTATCACACTGGGGAATGTAAGCCTGTGGATGGATAGCGCGGCTTTTGAAGTAGTGTTCGGAATATTTCGCTGCTACTAATGCGAAGCATAATACATGGGCATAGCTTCCCGCATATCATTCCCCTTTCGTTAGTTATCGTTAAACGGCCGCAATTTAATAATACTTTGCCCAATCAACATGACTTGACGATGTGAACTAGAACTGTAAGACAAATGCATATCCGTGGTGTTAAAATTTCTCCGGTCAGGTTTCCTAACCAAAATACCTTCCCTCTATGACAAACAACAGCAAACTTGATCTTATTTGCTTGTGGAGTAATTTCTCTTTCAAAAGCAAAGTACCTAAAGTTTCAGTCGCTATCGGTTAAACTTCACGAGCCATCTAGGACCTTGAAATTCCCACAAATTTTATGACAGATAATCGCCTAGACCCTAATATAGGCCAAAGTCATAATCTGAGGTAAACTTAATAAAATATCATTACAAATTAACCTTTACGACCATTCTCTCTAAGAGACATACTAACTAGCACAAGCATGTCTTGTGTTCCCGGCATTAGGGTATGGTCAAAAACTGGCATAATGAGAAAAAAACCTTAAAAATAACTGCCGAAAAATGTATAGTAAGAAAATTTTGAATCTTTGACAAATTAACATCAAATTTTAAGAAGATGTAACTGAAGTTGGGCTTATATTGAAAATTTTAATAATGTTTCAACGCGTTGAATTTTATTTGTAGAAATTAGTGAAACGATACAAAATTTGTGTCACTATTTATATGGTTCGGTTAATACAAAGGGCTTTGCCAAACTACAATGTTCTCAAACACATAATAGTTTATTAAGGCAGATCTATAAGCAAGCCTGAAAAAATTAAACAGTATAGCTCCGATAAAAATGTCCGTCCTTATTTGAGGGCATGCCAATTTAGAAGCCAAATATTAAAGCCAAACATTCTTAGATAAAAAATACAGCTTTGCAAAAGAAATGTATTTAACTCTGAAAAAATTGGACTATAAACCCCATTCTTTGTTATTACTATCAAACAAAGAAGGCCTTTCTAATTTATGATCCCGAAGGTTTTATTTTGCTTAAGTTTCGCATGGTGCGTCTCGGGCTACCGTAACAAGCCTTGGTAAATGGGCGGTCTATGTTTTTCTATAGCCACCATAAAAAAAAAATTTTTGATAAGGTAAAAAAAGGTCTATGTTTTTCTATAGCCACCATAAAAAAAAAAAATTTTGATAAGGGTCCCATCCGCTTATTTTTTTTATTTTACTCAAATTTAATATAAACGTTATAAACGATCTATAACATATCCTGCTGAAATTGAATGTTGGTTAATGATTTCAAACCACCCGCCCGCCAATTTTGAGTCTCTGCCACTCTGCAAGTTAAATCTTGTTAAATTAAGCCAAGCAATGATGTGCCTATAACTTACCCGGATAAAATGAGACTGTATCGATCCAGTGTATATCCACATTTAAAAAAGTTCCTCAAAAGTTACCGCTCAAAAAGTCACATTTTAAATCAGATTTTTGTTGAATTCCAAACAGAAGTGATTAGTCTTTTTTTACACTGTGCTAATATGGTATAATACAGCACTTGTTTCTAAGCCCACTAATCGGGAACGACCGAGCAAAATTAGACCAATCCAAAGAAGTGCAACATGTCCGAGTGTTTTGATCTTGAAGTACGTACTTGCAAACTGTGAATTGATTTACACAGGCAATTCACAGAAAATATAGTTTTTTTCTCCTTTTTTAAAACTTCTTAAGACGTGCTTTGTATGCTTTATTTCAGTATTTTTTTCATACTTCAAAGATAACGAGAAAAACAATCGGCGCTCGTGGGAGACGAATCAATGCTTTTGCTGCCAATGTCTATCCCTGCTAAATTGCATACAATATTTAAATTGGCAACATTATGCAACAAAGTCGCATTGTACGGACCAGTGTTGCTACTGGCAAAGTTATTTTCCTTCCAATTTTTTTCAAGAATTCCATTACACAAATATAATAGGGTGCTACGAAATATGATAAGTTAGTTTCATTGCAAATGTTTGTAACTACCAAAAATATTAGAGCTTTGAGTATACTGACAGACACCGTATGATCAGCTAATGTGATTAAACGATGTCGTCCGTCTACATCCCTAATTCTAATCAAACTACAGGTCGCAACTTTTATTAAATATGGCAGAAGTACGTTTTTTGGACAGCCATTAATGAAATTTAACAAAATTGGTTTAGATATAGCTTCCAAACTTATGTTTAATCGATTTAAGGTCTTTTGCCACAAATGAAATCCAATCTTAATGAAATTTAGAAATTTTGTTAATGATGGGTCATACGGTTGAATTCTAATTATATAGAACACCTATAAATAAATATTTTTTTTGATAAAATGACTAAGTTGACGCATACTTAGTAGGGACATAATTACTGTTACAAACGTTTTATGCTATAAAATAAAAAGTACTCAATGTTTTTGGACCAAATATTTTTTAATATATTTATTGATGTATATTGTATCCAAAAAGAATCTACTTATTCGAAATGACCGCCTTTTGCCTTTACACACGCCTTTAGTCGCACTGGCCAATCGTCAATAGCTGCACGAACTTCGTCCATTGGAAGATTGGCTACAGCTCAAACCAAAGCAGTCTTAAGCCATCCAATGTCAAAAACCGTCCACAATTTGTAAGTAATCCAATGGGTTCAAATCTGGACTGCCTGAGGGCAATTTTTCAGAGGAAATGAACGCTGGCAAATTGTTTCGAAGCCAGGCCTGGGACGTTTTAGCCTTATAGGCCGGCGCAGAATCCTGCTGGAAAGTCCATGGCTGGTTTTTGAACAGGGAATTGTTAAGAAGCTTCACAACAGCTTCCAAAACGGTTTCTTGGTAAACTTTGGCCGATGTTTTGACTCCTTGTTCGCAGAAATGCAGGTCAATGACCTCATCGTAAGAGACAACCCACCAAACCATGACTGAAGCTGGGTGATGACCGTTATCCATTCTTGGGATCAGTTCAGATGCTTCCTTAGATGACCGCGCATACACTCTATCATTTTGCTTGTTAAATTTTTCCTGAACGGTACAAATTTGTTCATCGGTAAACAACATTTTTCTGTGCAAGTTATTAGCGTGCTTCACCAGAAGACGTTTGCATTTTTCAATCCTTTTTTTTTAAAGCTGCAGTCAATAAATGTCCGGTACGTCGTTTGAAAGACCCAAGTCCCTAGTCTTTGTTAACGATTCGACTCATGGACTTTTGCGTGATATTCATCTCACGGGCCATGATTTTCTGTTGTCGTAGCGGATTTCTGTGAATTCTTGATTTAACGGCTTGGATGACATGCGGTGTTCGAACAGAGCGGGGCGGCCCGACCGGTGGCGGTCTTTTACATCTCCAGTCTTCTCAAATAGTTTTATGCAACGGTAGACGAACATGCGGCTAGTCCCTAGTCGCCGGAGCGTTTTGTAAATATCGCTTTTTTCATTTCACACTTAAAAAGCGCTATTACAGCGATACGGTTCTCATTATCTGTCCACTCCATGATGAAAGTTGAAACAATTTTAAAATCTCGTTACAGACTAACGCTATTGATCTTAGCTTTCAAAACCCATATGACATTAACGGGGTTTGTTCAGTTCTACTGTCGACATGGGTGTGTTCAATGTTGTAACAGTATTTATGTCCCTACTAAGTATAGGCACAAATTCCAGTCCCTTCAAACATTGAAATATTGATAGCTAAATATTTAATTTATTTGGCTTAATTTGATGTTAACCCTGAGAACTGAAAAGTCGGCCATCTAAAAAGTGGCAATATTAGCAGAAAGTAATACGTCGGACTTATCAGTTTCTGTTGTGGTAGCCCTTATTATGATTACATAAAGGTACCAATAACACATTTGGCATCCCAATAATTCTCGGCAAAAATGCATATTTATCGCAAAACCTACCTAAATTGGGCTAACTTACCATCCTACTGAATGAAAGAAAAACTTACCTAATTAAGTAGTAAAAGCCCAAAACGGCAACACTGGCATAATTACTTTTTTTTTTTAAAAATTACATTTATAAAAAACTATTTTAGTAAGTTTTTAAAACAACTATTAGCATTAGTCCTTTTTTCAAAAACTTATAAAACTCTATTTTTTAATAAGTTTTATAAAAAACTATATATTATATTAAAAAAAAACTTTACAAAACATTATATACTAAAACTTGGGCTTAAACTCGAGATCTTCCAAATTGAAAGGATTTCCCCATCAAAAGAGCTTTTTTAATGTGACTTTTAGATGTTATCAACTTCAATATTATCTTCCGAAGCTAGAAAAAACGATTCAATGGGAAGTAGTTCCCTGGGTAAAAATGACTTTTACGTTTGTTCTTTCTTTGTGCTTTAAAGTTTGCCGGCATTTGAAGCTGAACCGTCTTCAGATGACCAGATTTCAGATGTTAATTACTAAGGTTTGGACTTGATAGCCGTGCTAACTACCTAAAACTGTACTGAAAGCCACAAGGCAATTCCCTACAAATTAAGGCGAGTTTGAAAAACAACAATATTTAGTGTGGGCAAATATATTTCTTTAAAGAAGTGTTAGCGAACATTTTTTTCAAACTCATGCTGACTCACACAAAATTACATTTTAATTAGTGATCGCATCAAGTTTTCTTATGGCTACCCGCTTATGTGAACATTTTGCAGTCACATTTAATTAAGATTGATCGGAGACAGGGAGTATAGGGTCCGGCATCCAGACGTGCTTGGCGGATTTTCACAGACAATCTTTATTTCATAAACCACAAATGCTTAAACGAAGCTTATTTTGAAAGCAGCCCCTTACAGCAGATGATTTATTGGATTTCACAAATAATACGATAATTTATTATTCTTTTTTTTGTATTTCTCCCTTTTAGTTACGTGCTGCCGCCACCTTCACGACCCAAGCAGTCGCTCAATACCAATGTCAATTACAATCTCAATAGCAACCATTACGGAGCCATCGTAACGCCACAAAATGCAAACTCGTACTATCAGCAAAACCACAATGCAGCGCAGGTTCCCAGTTTGTCGGCTCAGTATATACCCAATGTGGGCACCCGGTATGTGGCTGTAGTGCCAAAGGCTGCAACGACGACAGCAACGACGAGCAAATACCCGGCAGCATCGGCGAATGCACTTTCTCCGGCGGCTGGCAATGACAATGGCTACAAATTGCAGGGCAAATACAATGCGAAAACGAAAAAGTACAAGGCATACGAGAAGGTCAAATATGTGCCACTTAATTATGTAAGAGTTTATAATTATCGTTATTTTTAAGCAACCATCGCAACCAACAATTTCCTGCCTCAGTGAAGCTTCTACAGTTTATTCTGTTTGTATAATTGTCTGCTCTTTTCTTGTGTAGTATGGCTTTAGAAGTCAGTCACGATTACTTTAAGTTCTTTTCGAAAACCAAACAAAAAAATAAAAAACTTTTTGATAAAAATGCCTTGGATCTTCTAGAGAATAGCGCTTTATTGTTTTTTGATATGTTGTGTCGAAATTTTCGCATTATTCCCCCCCAAAACTAACAATTCATGTTTCCCTTTGCTTAACATTCATCCTCTAACATTTGTGTCATTTGTTGTAGTACACATTGCTTAAGGACAATGGTAGTGATGAGGCTTCATCTAAACGCAATCTTCCCGACCAAATACCAGTCTGGGCGCCAAGCGAGGAACAGGAACTGCCCAATGAAGAGTATGTTGTGAAGTTTGACAGTTTATTGAAATGGCACGCCCCCACTGAAGCTGCGGATAAATCCTTGTCCACCACGACCATAACAGGAACACCCTCTACCCTCTCGAAAGTGGCGTTGTTAAAGTCATCATCAGCAGCACCCACGTTCAAATTGTATTCCAAATACGTCTATGCCAAGGATTCAACGCCCAAGCCCAAGGAGAAGTTCAACAAGAAGAGTTGAATACCCGCTGGAGTAGTTTTAAGATAAGAAACAAACGAGTTCCATTTGCTTTCTGTTGTAATTGTAATTTACACCGTTTCCCATTGAATTGTTGCCAACCTTTTGATTAAGGTTCGGATTACGAATTGACCTTTAATAACCGCAAAAAAAAACAAAAACATGAAAACCAAAATAATAAATCAACACTAAAAACCGTTTAAATTGTAATTTGATAAAAAAAAAACACAAACACGCATACACATACATTTTTTGCCATATTTTCTTTGGTAAACCTTTGCACAAATTGTAAATAGAACTAACAAAGAAAAGAACAAAAAACAAGAAACTAACACAGAACAACCTGAAACTAATGAAAGGATGCTAAAAGTGTTGTATTTACGACTTTTTTTAAAATGTAAATAAACTTGAATATTTTTTATACAAAACTGTGCAGAATTGATTTTTATTACGAAAAGCTGTCTATTGAAAGGTAGAACCAAGTCGAAAAATATAGATATTTTGTATTTTCAGATTGTTGAATTGATATTCTAATTAGAAATTTGTTCTCAAACTTAGACCCAAATTGAATCTGATAAAAACTAGAGGTTTTAAAGTTTGTGTTCCCACGCATAGCCGGTAAACGATTGGCAAATGCAAAAAAACGAGTAGTCGGAAATGCCAATTATTGCTGGATGGCCCGACTGGCTGTTATCCAGGGTTAATTTATGCCACTAATCCATTCCATTTTTGACTCTCGATAAATTTTATTAAAATTTGGAGTAATGTGACACCATGGACAATTATATCCGAATGGGTTAGTAAATTTAAAGCGAAGTCTAGCTGAAATATCTAAACATCGTCACTTCTTGCGCTTAAAACGTACATTGTCAAATCCATTTTGAAACAGAAGGAAGAACTTTCGTCATATCTATGAGCTGTGTACGATATACGTATCATACCCACTGACCGGGACCATCTGTTTATTGTTAGCTTCGTACTGCTAATGCATTTCATGGAAGAGCTTTTATGTGGCTTAGAGATTGATCGTTTATAGGTAAAGCCTCAGACATTCATGAGGCGGAAACCAACCGCTGATAATTATATCCTCATCCTTTTGGATACAAGAATAAGTATTATAAGGTAAGGACAAAAAGTGTAACGCATAGAAAAAAGTATTTGAGTCCATATATATTAGGGCTGTTCACGACATAGTGGGAAAACCAATTTTTTGTCGGATCTTATAGCAATATAAATAATTTCGGGACCGGCAATAAAAACACAGTAATTTATCATTGAAAATGGTTTCATTGTTTTTCAAAATATTCTCCTTTAAAATCGATACACCTTTGCTGCTTCGGGCAATGGAAACGTAGACCACGCATTTTATTCTTGATGCTAAGGAATAAGAAGTCATTTGGTGCCAAATCAGGGCTGTACGGTGGATGGCCCATCAACTCGACATATTGAGCGGTCAAATAGCTCATCAGCTAATGTGTGAGAGCTCGCATTGTCGTGATGCAAAATGATCCGTCTTCTCTTATTATCATTCCTCATTTCTTCGAACACTGTTGGCAAACAGATAGTTGTATACCACTCAGAATTGACCGTCTACGTTCCGCTAAAAGCACTGTGGCAACATGGCCGGTTATACCGAAAAAATGCAATCATTTGCTTCGATGTACTTCTTCCACGAACTGCAAGTACTTTTGTTGGATTTGGCTCCTCTTGAAAGACCCATACGGTCGATTGCTGTTTTGTTTCGGGTTCATATGCATATATCCATGAATCTTTACCTGTGACAATGTTATACATTGCATTTGATCTACCACGGTTATACTTTTCCACATCTCTTTGGACCAATCCATACGAGGTTTTTTTAACATTCGTCAAACTATGTGGGATCCAACGAGAACAATTTTTTTTTTACGGCGAAATGAGTTTGAAATATCCAATTGATGCTTGTCATACTAATGCCCAAGGATGGCTTAATTTCACAGTATGCCACATGTCGGTCTTTCTTAATCAGTTCACGCACAGCATCGATGGTTTCTGGCAAAGTTACCGAAGTTGGACGTCCTTCGCGAAACTGTTCCTGGAGCGAACGGCGTCCGAGACTGAACTCTTGGTACCAGCGATTAACAGTGGTTTTTGATGGTGCTTCATCGCCAAAAGTCGAAACAAGTGGATTTAAGCACTCTTGCCTCGATAACCCACGCCGAAAATAGTAAAAAATCATAGCACGAAAATGTTCTCGGGATAATTCAATTTTTTGACTTAGATGCATTTTTCAACACATCGGAAACAAAACAGTTCGCCCTCAAATGACAAAACGGTCTGAGTGAAGTTATGCTAAAAAAGATCAGAGTTTTCAATGGAAGTTCCAGTTTGCATCTGAGAACACTAGTATTGTCGGGGCCCGAAATATAAATAGTAACCCTTATTAGCTTAATTTGTGCTACTGGGAAATATAAGTATAAGAAGACCTGCAAAAAGATATTCAATCGAACAACATGTAGAGGTTGCTTAATGCTCCCAAAGATTTTTTATAGAATATCCTTGTAATTTCCTTAGAATTTGCTATTACGACCCGGTGTTGATTAATGAATTGGAAAATGAAGACGTTGGTAGGTAATAGCTACTCACTTCACTTGCTGTGAGTTTTTTTGCATTACTGAAACAAATGTAAGCAAAGCATTTGATGCAGAACTTAATTAGGAGGGTTTTTGATTCTTGAAAATTTAAACAAAAAGCGCATCAGGCGCGACAACAAGATTGTAATACGTTATAGAATATGTTTAGGGGTTTTTATGCAAAGCTGACCATTACATTTTGTTTAAATTATATGTCTTAAAGTTCAAAAAGAAAGAAGTCCTTTGAGCAACCCCCAAATATTTTTCGATTTGTTTAAATTTTTGCATTAAGCATAAGTTGTGAAAAAGGAAAAAACAAGCTAATGTGCATAATCAAAATCAACTATCTTTTATGATCAGCCCTTCACGACTGGACAAATTTCACCAGCGCATTCCTTGGCTTATTTCATGAAAATAAGTCCATCTACGACCATGCCCGAAAATGCAAGGGTGCGAAATGGCAGCGGTTTGAAAATTTTCGGATTGGTGGTCGTAGGGTACTAGAGAAAAATTGCTAAGTTCTGAACCAGTGGTCAGATTTCTTTCTTTTAAAAGATAGCCCTACCTCTTACCTTTCTAAAATTACCTAATTGAAGCCCAGAGGTCCTACAGTTCCAATGTTATGACTATTTGACTGAAATGCATGACATCGAAATTGAAGCCCGTAATCTTGACGACACTTGGTTTTGTAACAGGACGGTGCCACTTGCCGCTCACAGCTGCTCAAACAATGGATCTGTTGTGAGGTCATTTCAAAAAGCAGCTTATTTCACGTTTTGGACAGATGAGCTGCTTAGATCGAGTGATATCACACCTTTAGACATTTTTCTTTGGGGTTAAGTAAAGTCCGAAGTCTATGCTGACAAACCAGCTACGATTCAGGTTTTGGAAGCCAACATTACGAGTGTCATTAAAGCCATACCGGTCGAAATGCTCGAACGAGTCATCCAAATTGACCTCAGAATGGAAACCCTGAGGCGTAGTAGCGGCCAACATTTGAAGAAAATTATATTTAAAAATAAATGCCATAAAATGTTCTTTCAAATTACCAATAAAGATTCCACATTGATTTGAATTTTTATATTTTTTTTATTCTGTGGTATTCTTGTAAATATATTTTGGTGGTTTGGTTTGCGAACTCCAGCATATTTTTATTACAGTTTTATTTGCTCGTACGAAAATGAATGGATAACACGCCCCATTCTGGTACTTCCTTATGCACCAACTGCCCAATAATCTTAATACTATTCATTCGATTCTACAGAAAATAAGTAATTAGAAAATCGATTATAGATTAGACCAGCTTATGGAAAATTGAGCCTTAGCCAATCACCTTCTTTTACCTCCCACACAAGCCACAGTATTCGAGCATAGATTGAAACCACATAACTTTTACCCTAATAACTTTAACCCTAACCCATTCTAGTACCTTCCATACAAACGGCCTTTTTTAACATTTTAATTTTTGCTAGCTGATTAGGAAATTAAACCTACGCCACGCCCCCTCTTCCCACACAAGTTACTCTATCGAAGCTCTAAATGAAACACACACAACTTTCTCTCTAATGCATGAATTTCCATTGAATTGTGTATTCTGTTGATTGTGTATTTCTTTTTTATCTTCGTGTGAGACAAAAATGGTTGCAACGCCCCTTTCTAGAGCTGACCTAATCGTGACAACAATCGTACTGTTCCATTTTTGTTTAAGATCTAATTCAGTATGTGCCTACGGGCATGGTATGTATGTAGGGAAATACAATTATATGGGATCTGTATCGAAATGTTAATCGGTTTTATTTTAATTATAGATTGGTGCTTTTGCCAACAAACTAAAGAACATCAAATGGAAAAGAGCGGGTCATCCTTTTTTCTTTTTTATTAAAATTTCAAAACTAACGGACTTATGTTGGAAACATTAAAATTTTTTATTGAATATAATAATATTATTAAGAAAAGAATGAGAATTATCCCCTTAGAAAGGTTTTTAACAGATTTTTTTCCACAGTGTAGATAATTTTCCGGTTTGGCCACCATTGTATGATGATAAGTGTGTGCGACTCTTTCGCAGAACATAAGTTCAGTTTTTACTGAAAATACCATCTTTTGTGCATAATTTAAAGAAATCCAATTTTTTGCCCACGTAAAAAACAAAAGCAATAATAAAATAAAAAAGTCTCTACCACAAATTTTACAAATTTCGAATAAAATTAATCTCTAATTGCAACTTTCGTACTTCTACTTAGTAGGGACATAAATACTGTTACACATGTTTTATGCTGTAAAATAAACAGTACTGAATGTTTTTGGACCAAATATTTTTTAATATATTTATTGATGTATATTGTATCCAAAAAGAATCTATTTATTCGAAATGTCCGCCATTTGCCTTTACACACGCGTGCAGCTATTGACCAATCGTCAATAGCTGCACGAACCTCGTCCATTGGAAAATTGACCGCGGCTTGAACCAAAGTAGTCTTAATGTTGGGGTATCTTTTGTGACAAACATTGTCCTTTATAACCGTCCACAATTTGTAATCCAATGGGTTCAAATAAGGACTGCCCCAGGGCCATTCTTCAGAGGAAATGAACGCTGGCAAATTGTTTCAAAGCCAGGCCTGGGACGTTTTAGCCTTATGAGCCGGCGCAGAATGCTGCTGGAAAGTCCATGCACGCAGAAAAAAAGTATGGTTGGGGTGACAATATTCGAAGAGGATCATACTATTGTTGGGTATATGGTTGTGATACAATAATATTATGATCCTCACAACAATAGTATGATTCACACATAACCATACTATGATCCCCCCAACCATAGTATGATTCACACTCAACCATACTATGATCTCCACAACCATACTATGATCCTCGCAACAATAGAATGATTCACAATCAACCATACTATTATCTCCATAACCATATTATGATCCTCACAACCATAGTATGTTTCTCATACAACCATAGTATGATCTTCACAACCATAGTATGATTCACACGCAACCATACTATGATCCCTACAACCTTAGTATGATTCACACTCAACCATACTATGATCCCCAAAATTATTTATTAGGATTGCTTATTGTTGTTATTCAAAAATAGAGATTTTTTTTAAGTTTGTTATTTTAAATTGCATTACTATTAGTTCATAGCCAGATTTGAGGCCATGTTTTTATTAAACATTTCATTCAAGAAACAAAAATATATATTCCAACGGTCAAAAATACTTTTAGTTGCCAGCAGGGATGAATGCTACTTCACCATCCGTAGACACCAAGTAACGAATGTGATTAAACCATGATCAATAGCTATATACTTAAGTGCAGGCAGATTTTAAATAAACGAGAACCAGTTGTATGTACAGTATTTCACCGAACAAAGTAAACACAATAAAAATCCCTCGAACTACCTTCCGATTGTTGTTGTTTTTTATAATGGACAGCAACCATTCACTGTATCGTGTGTATGTGTTTTTTTGTACATCAAAAAAACATACGCACACACATACATGTATGCTTTATAAAACCTGTTTTGTAATGTTCATAGTCGCAACCATACTGTACGATTGCCGTAATCAAATTATTGTTAACGTAAATTTTAACCAACAATACTTTTGTTGCACCAACCATGTTACAACCATATTTTCATTTCTAAATTTGGCAATAATACTATCGTTACATTTCAACAATACCAATATTGCCGCAATCATACTATTGTCAAAATGAAATTCAAAAAACAATGCTCTGGTTGCGAAGAACATGCTTTTATTGTAGAGAACATATTATTGTTGCGGTGACCATAGTGTAACCATATCTTTTCTCTGCGTGTGGCAGGCTTTGGAACAAGGAATTGTTTAGAGGCTTCACAACAGCTTCCAAAACAGTTTCTTCGTAAATTTTGGCCGATGTTTTGACTCCTTGTTCGCAGAAATGCAGGTCAGTGTCCCCATCGTAAGAGACACCCCAC
This sequence comes from Hydrotaea diabolus, assembly GCA_963513945.1. Taxonomy (NCBI): domain Eukaryota; kingdom Metazoa; phylum Arthropoda; class Insecta; order Diptera; family Muscidae; genus Hydrotaea; species Hydrotaea diabolus. The sequence continues at coordinate 179,528,607 of OY740719.1, forward strand.
CAAACAATGACTGAAGCTGGGTGATGACCCTTTTCCACCCTTGGGATCAGTTCAGATGCTTCCTTAGATGACCGCGCATACGTTCTTTCATTTTGCTTGTTAAATTTTTCCTGAACGGTCAAAATTTTTTCATCGGTAAACAAAATATTTCTGCGCAAGTTCTCAGCGTGCTTCACCAAAAGACGTTTGCATTTAAATGCTATTTTTTTAAATCTGCAGTCAATAAATGTCCGGTGCTTCGTTTGAAAGCCCCAAGTCCAAAGTCTTTTTTAATGATTCGACTCATGGACTTTTGCGTGATATTCATCTCACGGGCCATGATTTTCTGTTTTCGGAGTATTTAAGTATATTCAAATAATTAAATGTCAAAGGGGGGTTTTATATATTTACCACGGGGATAAAATAACTAGGATGTTTAAATTAAAGTGTAAAATTCTGGACTCCAGAAGATTGTGTAAATTACAGATACTCTCCATATAGGTTTGGGTGCAGAAACCAAAAGATACATGCCTTTCATAAAATTGCTCCTAGTTCTTGCGTCAGTGCTGAAATTTCGTTATTGACGTGTAAAAGGCATTGAGGTCAATTTTTGATCATATATGAGATTTAAATAGTCTTTATTTAAAAGTTCTTGTTATTTAAATTACTAAAACCTCTTTATGTTCTGATTTTGAGTATACATTGATCTCAAAAAAACAACTTTTGTGCATACTTTTTCTTTTCAATTCATATTTTTTGATTTTTCGCGCATTTGTTCATTCAATTCTCCATTATTTAAAATTGCTTTTGCATTTTTCGATTTTATAGCGCATTTAAGTTCTTAAAACGTGATTTTTTAATGCATATAATTCCAATCCCTAGTTATGACATATTCCTTACTCTAGAAATAAATAACATAGTAGGAAAAAACATTTTTTGAATAAAGTAAGAAATTCACAACCTTTTTCACTTCCACTTCCGTCGATGGATATTAAGGGTGGTTTAACCATAATGCACGATGTTAATTGTGAGACACACCTTAACGTCTAGTTTTTGCCCAACTTAATTTGACATATTTTTGCTACAGTATTTGACAAACTCAACATTGGAGATGAGACGCGTAATAATTGTTGAAGAGTTTTTAGAAAAAGGGCGTTTAAATCAAATGCATTTCGTGCACTTCGTGATTTTTTTAGTCAGCATAATAGGGCAAATATGTCCACAATCGGTTGAATTGTGCTAAAAAAAACCGATTCTTAGGAACATTGAATCTCCATTATGTCTCAGAGTCATTGAAGGTATGAACCTTTGATACCACCGAAGCCGTGACGATCATTTGGCCGATATTTTGTTTCACAGCTTATTGTTATAGAATATTTAATCTTATTATTGATAATGATAGAAGTATCATTATAAGATTAATTTATATAACTCTCCAAAAACGTGGTGTTTTATTTAAAATTAACATCGTGCGTTTAATTGGACCTTCCTTTTATTGATTTTTCTGATTACCACGCAAAATTTGTTGAAAAAATTAAAACGAAGGTTGACGTCCAACACAACTTTAAAACGCAACGGCATCTACGGCACTATTATATTTTCCTCAAAATTGTCCAGCAAATAATAAATGGCAATTTCAAAGTAATCTAAAGGAACTGGTGCTGCCAAAGTATAAAAAATAGTGCATTTACGACTCCAACAGGATGTAACGTGTGCTACACAGGATTAAGGCATATGTCGTAAATTAAAGTCAAACCCTAAATGTTCTAACGACTAACGAACAAAACCTGAGAAATTATGTGCAATATCTAAGTTGTCTTTTCTGATTTACATTTGTGAAATTACAAGCTATAACAAGCATTAAATCACACTTGTCCATTGTACCTTCATTTGCTATCCGTTTTGTAGGTAAGAAAATCGGCATACAGCAAACCTTTCAATTGCAAAAAATACATGAACTTGTAGGCGATACGAGTAATGTTTTAATAGAATAATTTAAAAATTGCTGTAAGTTGGAGAATAATTGAATTGCTCATGAAAATGGCTTTGAGATTTTCCTTAACAAGTTTATTCAATTTGTGGAAGTGGAGGAAAACCACTTTTGTCATCAAACCCACAAAGGTGCCATAAAATATAAACTGCAGCGCTTGTTTGAAGCTGGTTTGGTTACCAGGAGTGTCGTTATTAAAAATACATTTATACGGTTTAAGTAATTTCATGGTGAATGAACTTTTTGACATTTTTTGTTTGCTGTTGGTGTTTATGGAGTCCATATTTTTCACAATTAATTAATAAAAGTCATATAAAACAATGCAGCAAGCTTTCAGAATTTTAAATTGATTACTCAAAAAATTGTATAGTAATTTGTCAGCACAAAAAATCTAACAGAATTGCTTTAAAATTTTAATTGGTAAAGGGAAGCGTAAATATTTATTTTTATTTGATTTGTTTTGATTATGGTTGAGACCGGTGTGAAGAGTATAGTCGTATATAGAGGTTTTTTAATTGAAGACAACATTCATATCAAAGCTGCAAAATTTTCGATAGTTGTGATTGAAGCTTATGTGTGCAGAAATACTAATATGAGGCAAAGCTTCAGATTACAAAACATTGAAAGTCCTTCTAAATCGAAAATTATACTAAATACTAAAAAGGTCTGTAAACTACTGAAAGGTTCAACATGGTCCCGTTTCTTAATATAGGTACTCAAAACAATGCTATTTTGTTATAAATCCAAATACGCCGCTGTTTTTATTACTTTAGTAAACATAAATCCTTAACGTATATGACTTAGAGGCTGAAAACAGGTCACTTATAAGATGGAAACCAATTCTTAAGATTTGGCCCTAGGGGCCCTTATAACGGTCCCATTTAACATGAACATATGTGTTCTCACAAAAATTCAATTTCAGTAATAACTGAAATTTGAACTAATTTGGCTAAATTTGTGTCTAGCGACATAGGATCCCAACTCAGTCTAATTCTGCTATGGACCTAAAAATAATGAAATTTTATTGCACGAATCCAAATTCGAAATTACATCTATGATATGGTATAAATTGAAGGCCTTGCTCCTAGGGACCGAAAAATAATCGCACTATAAATCACCTCACGAAACTAGTTATGATCCTATTTATAACGATTATGATAAATTTGGTGTTCTGATCCCTTAAGCCTTGGTAGACCAAATACCAGCTATTTGTTGTTTTTACCTAAAAATACAAATTGGAATACGTCGTTTAATGTAAGGTTAACCTTCATTTGTTGTCCTATGAGTCGAAAGAAAGGTCTCTTTTAAAATTAACGACTCCTCTAAATATTAGGTCGGACTCCAGAGGCTTAGGAAAAGGTATTATAAAAGGTATTAATATTAATTAAATTAGGCCAAAAACAAAAAAAGAAATCCGTATTATTTAATGATAAATATTTTAAAATTTCCCTTTTATATTTTTGAGTATCCATTTTTTATTTATAACTGGGTTTAAGCCGAACAATAAACTTGCAAATATTCAATCCAATTTGGCTAACGTTAAACCCTCATCTTAGGTACCAAGGTCCAGAAACAGAGCCCTATTAATATGGACTTATATCTAAATATGCACTCAATTGACAATTTTTTCCTCTATTACTAAGGCCTTTCTTGACTAAAAAATGGGTTAGCTATATTTATTTCAAGTAACACTACCCCGCCTACAACACTGTCTCAGTATACTTCCAATATCATACTGGAAAACAATAAATAATAGGAAGTTCAAATCTTTCACACAAAGGATCTTTTCGATTTGAGGTCATGTAGAAGACATAATTTCAACGCGATGACATGGAAATGTTGCATGGGACGTTAAATGCGACAAATAATCCCTCTGGTTCAACTGGACCATAAAGGTTCATATATTCGTATTACCCATACAAAAGTCGTTCTCGATTTTAAATATGCAGCTTTAGAAGGTACATATTAAATAAAATTCAAAACAAATTTCGCATAAATCATTGAGAGCGGTCAACACCTATCTTTGCTGATATTGGGACATATCGTTCTTTGGATTTATATCCCCCACTCTAAGCAGCATTGTAAACCTAATTTAAGCAAGCGCTCGGAATCTTCTGAATGGTAGAAAATTGTATTGCGCAAATGAAAAAGGTCCCTAATGAATTTTTGAGCAGCTATACAAACCAAATTGAATATCCCGTCTGTCTCAATATTTAGCTTATTGAATTTTTAATTTATAATTTGACCAGGGATTGTCAAACTAATCTACATCGCAAACATTTTCCAATACCCTTCCGCAAGTATAGCAAGTAGGATTATGCTCAAAATAAGCATAACACGTTTTTGACCCATGTTGATATTCTATACCGAAGGGTGGATGCTATATTTAATTTGTCATTCCCCTTGCAACACCTCGGTTTATTGATCGGAGACCCTATAAAGTATATATTGTTGATCGTCGTAAAATTCTCTGACGGTCTAGCCTCGTCCGTTCATCAGTCCGAGTTTTTGCTGAATGGATCCTGAAATTTGCAGTGATGATAAGCTGTTTAGGATTATAAAAAAGCGAATTCAGCCCAGGGGGGAATTAGTTTCACCATAAGGAACAAGAGTTACGTCGGAATAAAGTTTCCTTTTTGGGCATTTACAAATCCTTTTTTTTTTTGAAGAACTATGGTAGAAATGGGTGCTGTTAGTTGGGACGCACTTAATATCTCAATAAAGGCATAATTGCTGGGCGGGTATAGTTGTTGGCTCAAAAAACCTGTCAGAGCGGTTGATCAATAGTTAATATAGCCATATGGGTAGCACAAGCTAATTTTGTTCAGAATCCAAATATAGATTTAGGACGCAAGGGCAGATAGGGTCCTTAAATAGGGCTTTAATATGGAGGTGGCGAGTGTATATGGTTTGGCCTGGCCCTACTAAACTACGTTTTTACTTGTGTTTGCTCGAATAGCCACCACATTAAAGCACTGCCATTTTAGAAGACAAGTCACTATTGTTCTAATAATTGGAGTTAGCTTAGAAATTAACGCTAGAATTGGCCATCCCGACCAACATTAAAACATTTTCTTGCTATTTCTTCAAGTTTGTCAATTAATTACTCCACAGGTTTTGGCGAGTGAAGTGCTACCTTTTCAATCAAAATAAATCCATCGTTATTGGATAGAGGACGTATTCACTCCGCCTCAACAAAAAATACTGGCCGTAGATCCCTTTAATTTTATTCTGAATCGTTGTACAGGGTGGAGGATGGGATTTTGCATATTTGGGAATGAAATAAAAAAAATTATGAACCTTAGAAAAATTTATTTTATAATTTAAGTATATTGAATAGTAAGGGAATTTGTAAATTACATAGTTTTAAATAGTGTATCTGGCAAATGTCGACCTGCGCTATCCACACACGGCTGCATATATTTTCTGAAGTTTTCATGAACTCTAACAAGCATGTCGACTAGTATTCTGCCTCAATATTGTTAATTGGGTCTTCCAAGGTGTTGGAACAGTTGATATACACCTTCGACTTCAGGTAACCCCCAAGGAAAAAATCGCATGGGGCTAAGTCAGGCGAGAGTGCCGGCCAGTTCACATCACCCCTCAAACGGATAAGCCGTCCAGGAAACATTTGCCTCAAAGAGTTCATGGTAACCCTTGATTTGTGTGCAGTGGTACCATCCTGTTGGAACCATTGTCCTCAAGAGCAATTAAAAAAATCCACGAGCAAGTGATTGCTTCCGAGCAGAACGTTTCGGAGAATGCAGTACTGCTGCTCTAACTCTCTCGGTGTTTTATGGCATTGTAATTCTTCTCTTAGGTCCCCTTCGTACATATTTCCTGCTGTTTTCAATTCCAATTTAAATTGATTTCAGTCCAGTAACACGTCCGTTCAGTTAACAGCGAATCGTAACGAAAAGCACGCTGCACTTCAATGATCGAGTGCGCATTTGAAAAATAAGCTTCAACACTAAATGACACTCCTTACGTGTCCAATGAATGATGGAAACCGAAAGGCAGAGGAATATAAATCTCCCGCCACTATGAGCCACGCACACTCTCCACTCTCTTCAACCAACAGTGCCCCCACAGCCTGAAATGCAAAAAAAGCAAACTATCGCACTCCACCCTGTAAAATTCTCAGATGATCTAGTCTGTAGGTTACATACTCGTGATTGAAGTTAGAAGGCTGACATTTTGTAGAAACATGTGTTGATAGACTGAAATGGTTGGCGTTGAGATTAGGCGAGATCGGTTCAGAGGTAAACAATTTCCCTGCACAAGGATTAGGTCAACCATTGTAAAAATAAACAACCCTGAAAGTAAGAACATAATATCTTATGAACTATCAGAGTTATAACGACGATATTCAGAACATATGATGTTAGCATAGATCGAAACACATTCAACAGGAAATATGGTCGAAAAAAACGTATTTATGGTCAAACTAATGGACCGATCAATACAAAATGTTAACAAAACGAAATAAATGACTAGAAAGTTATTCTAGACAATGTGATGGTAAACTTAGATAAGGGGGAGTGGCACCGCCCACACAGCCCTGGGCTTAAAAAGACAATTTCAAATGCATTATTAGAGATATGACGTTGATATTTGGCATGGATCGAAAACAATTATCGTAGAAAAGTGGGTGGTGCTACGCCCCCTTTAAAAATTGCATTTATAGCAAAAGTAATAGGCCGTTATCGTTATCAAATTAAACGGAATGAAATTAATGATTTGCATAAAGGGTGGTATGGGCGTGGCTATATCTTGTGAAGTAATACCAACATGTCGACAGTAGTTAGTATATGGTATGGAAAGACACATTGTTAACCCGACTCACAAAATCACCCTGAGTTTATTTCCCGATCTGGCAACGTCTGTATTTATTAAAAAAATTTTGTTTTTCTGATTGTCAATTAGACATTAAATTTATAGAAATTGAACAGGGATTAAACCGGCTCAAGACCTCTTGCTTCTATATTTAAATAGAAGACAAGTTTTTCAATGTGTAAAAGCAACAGACCGAAATAAAACAAACGAGCTAAACATACATTTATAGAAATATATAACGAAAATATTGCCTCTGAATTCCATACTTACTTATAAAAGTTGTCTTATCATACTCGGTGCTGGGGAAATTAAGAATTTAAATTGTTTTAAAGTTCTTAGTGGTTTCCATACCAAAAAGTAAGTTCACTTATTATTCTTGTATTTTAGTTTGAAAAAATTCCTTTCATTCTCTTTTTCATTTAAGAATTTTAATATACTTAGTTAAATTTTTTGTTCAATAAATCAATTATTTTTATGAGCGAATTGAACTTTAATCAAAATCCCCGTGGAAGTCACTAGCGCGGCCTATTTGCTCTTCAACAACACACACCCTTATAGAAAAGAGGACGGTGCCACAACCCCTTAATACATGGTGGAGGGTATATACAATTTGACAAGACCAAACTAAATTTGTCCACTTGTTTCTGTTTAGTTACAAATTGTAGCAAATTTTGTGGCCTAACCAAAGACAATCAATGGCATAGACTTTATTTTCGTCTGCTAGTATTGGTGCGTCAGCCAGCTCTTGATTCTATTTGGTCTGAATGATGTAAACAATGCCCTGTTCCTAGAAACTATAGCGGCTTTCTAGTTAACAAAATATGGCCGTCTGCCCTTTTGATAATCTAAAATATAACTACAAATTTAATTTGAAGTAATATAGTTTTTTAAGCTACAATATTTCATTTTGGTGCTCCAAATAATAATTTCATCTCAAAAACGTATTATATTATCATATTTTATTGCTAATATTTTTTGCTCGTATAAAACAATGGGAAGTTAGAAAAATAATTGCTTTTTTGGCCGAATTCTCACACTTATCTTTTAAGAAGTTCATACATTTTGAGCACGTTAAGGCAGCTACGATATTTCAACGAAATGTTTATTTAGAATTCATGTATAATTTATATGTGCATTGTAAATTAAGGAGAAATGAAATGAATTTTTATTATTTATTTAATGAATATATCATATGTGCTTTTTTGCAAAAATAAACTTAAGCGATTTGGCAAACAATACTTATTAATAAAACATTTCCACGTCATAACAGAAAGTCAAATGACAGAAGCCACGGGCTGTTGCAGGACAATCGGCAGTGTGGGCTGCTTGTGACTCATTAGACGTATGTGCGTCGAGCTGTGTGGAGTACGCGTCTGGACCACACTCTCGAATCCATTGTCACCCACTACCTGATAGTGAACACTGCACACCATGCCGTTCGGCTCGAGCAGACCATATTGGCCCACCACTTTGTCGCCATGGCGTTCTTCGATATGCATCATGTGCACCTTGCTGGGTGCATGATCGATGTAATAGTGAAATTTGTAATTTAACTGAAACGAGAAAGAGAATTCGAATAGAGTTTTTCTAAGTTGAGATTTTACTAAATTGTATGGCAAATGGAAAAACGTGCACTGCAGTAATTTCCTGAAAAGCATATGGAGTTCACAAGGAATTCCCTCTATATAGTCTTACCTTATCATCGTTGTGGAAATCACGATAATTTGCATAATATTCCATGTAATAAGGAGCCAGACATATGCCTTTCCTTGCCATTAGCAGCACGAAAAATATGCTTATCAATATTTTCACTTTCATTGTATAGGAGTTTCTGCAAAGAAAACAAAAGAAAGAAATGCCGAAAAGAAATCATGAAAAAACATCTTGTAAACTGTCCCTTTGAAATACACAAGAAACAACAACAAAAACAAAGAAATCTTATATAACTTAGAGCTTTCAACCAAGTTATATCTCAGTCACGTTAAAGCGTTTTTGCCATTAAAACGTTTTACAAATTATTAACATTTTTCACACTTGCTGCCACTCAAAACGCTGGCTGCCAGCCTGCCAGCCTGCCTTGGTTTTCCGTTTGCCGCCGCCTTTGTATGCTTTTAATCAATTTGTTTTGCAGCCATGTTGCATCAAAGGCGAGCTGGCAGCTACTGTTGCCCGTGCGGTAGTTGTGAGCGGCAGCAGGGGGAACTCTTTCACCCGTTGATACTCTTACTTTGAATCACGCGATAATCTTGTGATCATCTAAAGAAATGTTTGCATTTTTGATTTTCTGTTTTACTTTTTTGACTTGAGGTTCAATTGTGTCTGACCCTTTTGTTTCTTTTGTTGGGGATTCGGGTTAGTTTCGTGTAAACGATCGCAATTTTTGAATTTTTTCCCCGCTTAAAGTGTTTCCTTTGCAATTGAAAATAATACAAACAGCTACAAAGTGAGGAGTCATAAGGGCAATATTTCAGAATAGTTTTGTGAGATACTCGTAGCAGGGCTAATGTCGTTGGGGAAATGGGTTTACATTTTCCAAGACACTTTAGGCCAGTGAAGTTATTTTCTTTAGATTGTGTTTACGTTATATTGTCGTACAGTGTAACCAGTGCCGGATTAACAGTCTGTAAGGCTCTAAGCAGTGAAAGATATGGGGCCCCATAATTTTTTTAAGTTCTTTATATTAACTTTGGGTCGATTTTTAACCCTTTTCCCGTTATCCAATCGAGCTGAAATTTTGCAGGCAGACTCGTGGCGACGACAAAAACTCAGGCCCCTAGGGTCACGGACTATGGTACCTCCCATACATTTTTTTTTTCTTTAATTTTTTATATTTGTATTTATAGTCAAAAACTGTGTTTTTACATTTATACAAAGTTACATGAAAACAATCGCTTAAAAATTAAACCTTCTTTTTCCTGCACTTTTGACGAGCAAACTTTTCGATTAAATTGTCAAAATTCATGCGACGCGTAACATCTGATTCAATTGACAGAAGAGCCAACGAACTTAGTCGATCTTGTCGCATTGTCGTCCTCAGAGGATTTTTTATTCGTTTCAACTGCGAAAAAGATCGTTCTCCCGAACAGTTTGTTATCATTAATGATAAAAATATTCTGAGGCAGATTTCCACGTTAGGAAAGACTGTTTGTCATTTACAATGATGTTATAAAAATAAGTAAAATTTGCTCTAATATTTTTATCTTTTTCCATTTTCAAACGAACGTACTGATGAAATTGTTCTAGTTCATCAGAGAGATTTGAATTTAAATCCTCAGGATACGATGTGACAAGCGACTTAACTTTTGATAGTATCTCATCGTTGGTTAAATTCATGTTTAATAAAAATGAAAACTTTTCTGCCAGATTCTAATAAACGTCGCCTCTTCTTTTCATCTCGACTTGAAGAATGTCGACGATGCAATAAAAAGTCGAAATGCGAAATTTGTCCTTTGCGGATAAAATAGCATCTTCCGCTGGACCATCATTGACTTGTACTCTCCGAGTACGTATTCGATTACTATTTCCTCTATAATCACCGTCGGGTAAAATTTCTTTAGACTTGTTTTCGAATTCTTCAAATCTTTCCCTGAGATTTTGCAAGTAAATAGTCAACGTTTTATACAAATCAGCGCACACTTGCAAATTAACTTCTGAACTCTGAAGGGCTTGTGATGTCCGATGAAATTGTTGCAAAATGTCATTCCACATCGTAACCATAGAAACAAACTCAAACTCTTGCATTTTGTTTGCAATATTCATTGCTTCTTGTCTAGTTTCTCCTTTTTGATTCCTATCTTAAGAAATAGAATCTAACGCGTCGAGAATTTGAGAATACGAATTTAAAATTGCATCTGTGGCAACAGCGTGTGCTTCCCACCGCGTGTTTGAGAGTTTCTTTAACTGTTTTTCATCCTTGATATGATTCTTTAGTACCTTCCATCTGTTTGTAGAAGCAGAAAAAAATACGTAAAGTGTTTGCACTAATGAAAAAAAATTGACAGCCTCCAAACAACAATCGACACTTTGCATCCCTTTATAAATACCGGACATATTTGCTGCGTTATCATGGGATTGCCCTCTGCACTTCGAAAAGTCAATGTTGCAGTCTTCGATCAAGAATTTCAAAACTGCGTCAGCCATTTCTTTTCCAACGTGACTTTTCAATTCTAAAAATGTTAAAAATCGTTCTACTGGCAAATTATCAAAGGGCGAAACGTATCTTATGATGACGCACAACTGATCAATGTGAGAAAGATCAGGGGTTGAATCGACGGACAAACTAAAATATCCAGCAGCTTTTATTTCATCTAAAATCGCAGACCGGACTTCCTGACTCATTAGTTCAATTAGCTCTTCGCAAATAGTTTTCGACAAGTACGACACATTTCCTTTAAAACACAGAAAGTATGCTATTAGTAAATGTTGAATTTTCTTGAAAAAGGTCACATATTAACAATACATTGGTAATATATTAATAATATATTGACAATTCATTGATAATATACTGACAATACATTGGAAAAATTTATCCAAAATTTAAATCATGGTTCAAGTATTACCTTTCCCTTTGTTTCCATAATTTGAAATGTGCGAGGCCAAAAACGGATCAAATTTAGCGACAAGTTCTAGCAATCCTATGTAGTTCCCGTTATTCACGGATCCAAATTTTTCATCTGAACCTCTGAATGCCAATCCCCGTTCTGCCAATGTTTGAATGACAGATACAACTCGGTGCAAGATGTACATCCAGTATTTGAATTCTTCCTCCATTTGGTCATCAAACTGGGCTTTTAATCCCAATCCCTTTCTTCGAATCAAATATGAGAGCATTGCTTCTCTATGAGACTGAGAATTTTCGTGTTGATCAATGAAACAAGTGTTACGCCAATCACTGAATCTAGATACCAGTCGAGATGATACATTAGATGAAAATAGTTTACAAACGAAACAACAAACGTCGCCCTTTGATGGAGAATACAGCAGCCATTCGCGAGTGTACTTTTCACCGTTGGCTTTTGTTCCATTAAAAATGTTTCGAGAGCAGAATCTTGTTTGTTTTCCATCTTGGAAAATTCTCCGCGAGTTTTCGAATGAACCAGAGTGGTGTTGACATTTTTGTGGCCCCTCATTTGTCCAGTAGCTAATATCATCCGCAGTTAGTTTAGTCCACGTTCCAGAATCATTGTTCTTGTTTCCTTTGGGAAAATTAATAGACATACACGTATTGTGCAATTCGGGGAACTCCAAAAATGTTTTTTTTGTTATTAGAGAGCGAGAGCGATCACTTCGAATATGCCACGACGTGGAAACTGTACGTTGTACAACGTCATGAATGAATAAGAACAGGTCCGTTATAATTGCTGTATTTGCTTTTTGTGCTCAGTTGTCGTGTGTGACGTGAGCTGTGGCTATTTCTTGCCTATTACTGTTTCTGCGTCTGCTTCATCTGTATTTCTTGCTTGTGCAATTTGATAAATTCATTATTTTTAAAACTTAGAAAAAATTATACGCCTGATATTGGGGGCCCCAATTTTACGGGGGCCCTAAGCAGCTGCTTAGTTTGCTTATGGGTTAATCCGGCACTGAGTGTAACAAATAAGTGTTGCAACCATTATCAAATATCAATGGAGACCAATTGTAAGATAATAAAGAGAATTCTTAAGAGAAGTGCTCCAAAAGCAAATCCCTTCCCAATAAGCTGGCTGTAGAAAAGTTACACAATTTTGAAGGTCGCCTAATGCAAGACATTTTGACAAGTGAGGAATCATGCAGTTGGTCAAACACGAACTATCTGTCTGCGATTGGATTTTTAAAATAGAATATTAGAGCGCTGCCTGGACAAAACTTTTACTCGTTCACTACTCCCGGCATTCACAGAGGTTGAATCTGATTTATTTAATTTTTTTTGTTTGTTTTAGATCGTCATTGTTTTTGTTTTATTTTGTTAAATTACTTTAGATTTAAGATTTATTTTAGTAGATATAACTCTACTAGGACTCTGTAAGTGCCAGGAGCAAGCACTGTCGTATACTCATGACGATATTTTTCTTATTTACAAAATGAAACAAATTGTAGTATTCTGTAAGTCTCAATAAACAATATTATATAAAATTAAAATAATACATAATACGAGGGCGGTTCGGAAACTTTTTAGCCTAGCACAAAAAGCGCGTATAAATAGAAATATGTTAAGTGAAACTTCCATCTCTGCTATGAACACATGTTAAATTTTGATCTGGCAACTCCTTCATATAGAAACAGGTGTTCACAAAAGACGCATCCGCGATTTTTTACAATGGAAAAATTAGAAATGCGTGGTGTAATTAAATATTTACATAAAAAAGGTTTATCGGGACAAGAAATTCATAATGATATGGTAAATGTGTTAGGTGAAAGTGCTCCTTCATATGCAACAGTAAAAAATTGGGTTGCTGAATTTAAACGTGGTCGTACAAGCATTGAAGAAGAACCACGTAGTGGACGTCCAAAAACAGCAACAACAACAAAAATTGTAGCCAAAGTGCATGATATGGTATTAAATGATCGACGAATAAAAGTGCGGGAAATAGCTAATATCATGGGCATCTCAAATGATCGAGTCCATTTAATTTTGCATGAAGAACTACAGATGAAAAAGCTTTCTGCAAGATGGGTGCCGGACTTGTTAACAGTCGACCAAAAACGCATAAGAATGAACATTTCTCAAGCTTGTTTGGATCGTTTCAGCGAAATAAAATGGATTTTAAGCGTCGTTTCATAACTGTTGATGATACATGGATCCACCACTATACTCCAGAGACAAAAGAACAATCCAAACAATGGACTGAAGCTGGAGGAAGTGCCCCAAAGAAGGCAAAAACAATTCAATCGGCTGGTAAGGTTATGGCAACGGTTTTTTGGGACTTCAAAGGTATTTTATTGATTGACTATCTGCAAAAGGGTAAAACAATAAATTCAGAGTACTATTGCAACCTTTTAGATCAATTAAATGTAGAAATTCGAGAAAAATGTCCTGGCTTACAACACAAAAAAATAATTTTTCATCAAGACGACGCACCAGCGCACAATGGCTAAAATCAACGAATTAAAGTACGAGTTGCTTGACCACCCACCTTATTCTCCTGATTTAGCTCCCAGTGACTTTTACCTGTTCCCAAATCTAAAAAAATCCTTGCTGGCAAGCGTTTTACCTCAAATGAAGATGCAATTACAGTTGTAAACCACTATTTTGAAGACCTTGAGGAAAACTATTTTAATCAAGGGATAGAATTGTTAGTAAGCGTTGGACTAAGTGTATTGAAGTTTCAGGAGATTATATTGAAAAATAAAAATATTTTTGAAAAAATAACTATTCTCTTTCATTGAACCGCCCTCGTAGCTTTAAGTTTTCTAAGCACCATCATTTCTAATTTAACTTTAATTACGAACTTTCGTAAGGCTAAATAAACCAAACCTTAAAAATGACTACCGAAATTCTTAGTCGGTGGTCGCAACTTTAAAAGAGCTTACTCCAACTTTCGGCCGTTATAATTGTCCCCCCCGACAGGATGAGCGATGAAGCTTTTTTTTCTGGCCGAGTGGTTTTGCCAATAAACAAAATATGAGTTATTGGACATCAACAATTCCACATGTGCTACAAGAGACACAATTAAATCCGCAAAAAATTACTGTGTGGTGTGGTTTTACTGCTGGAGGTGTGATTGGGCCGTAATTTTTCGTCGATGAAAACAGTCGTCATGTTACCGTCAATGGAGAGCGCTATCGTGCCATGTTAGAAAAGTATTTTTGGCCAGTATTGGATGAGGTTGACATCGGCGATATATGGTTTCAAACAGACGGTGCCACTAGCCACACAGCACGCATTACAATCGATTTACTGAAAGGAAAATTCGATGAACGTGTTATCTCGAGAAATGGTCCGGTCGAATGGCCACCTCGTTCATGCGATTTGGCGCCATTGGATTTCTTTTTATGGGGCCACATCAAGTCTATATATCTATGCCAATAGGCGAACAACTTTAGCTCAGAAGAAAATTGAGTCCAAACAATAGATCGCTGAACACGGGCTCGTGGTGGTCATATGACGAAGTCAAATTTTATTTTTAAAATGTAATATTTGCACTACGCCTGGAATAAATTTGAACTCTATATCTTAAATAATCTGTCTTTTAATTATATTTAAAATTGTTATGTCCTTAATGGAAAACTCTTTATATCCTATTCCATATGACGTTTGTGGTTAAACGAATTATGCTTGTAGTGAAACGAATTAAACTTAGCAAGATGATGGCATGTATGATTACGCTGTTTAGGATTGAAAATTGGCAGAATCGGCCCTGGGTGAAGTAAGATTAACTTCGAGGAAAGTAACCTTGTTCGATTTTTTGCTGAATGGTGGGGGATATTTCGAAGTTTTGGCTGAGAAAAGGGGCAGACGCATATGACGAAAGGGCCCAAAAAAAGGGAACATTATTTTTTGCGTTTAAGTAGCTTAAAGACAATGGGTTTATATAAGGGGAATCTAAGATGAATTCGAATACCCTTTTCTCAGTAATTCTCTGAAGGCAACCTAATCTGACTATTTTTAAATTAAGATATGTACGGTGTTCAGAGATTATGAAGTCGTATGGTCTGCCGATGGAGAGGATTATGGGAAGGGGGTTCAATCCTAAGGAGATGACGGGTTGACAATTTACCAATTTGCTCAGCCAAAGCTTTGCCCCTTTGGTCATAGTCTAAGATAGAATGCCACAATCCGTAATGGACAATAAAGTATCCTAGAACCAAGCGGTTATTGCCTTGTAGAATATTAATAATTTCAGTCAAATAACGCGAAGCAAAGTTACCAACAGCTATCTCGGCAATCCCAGACTTGACTGCTATCATCATACACTCCATGCATGGGTCTCTGGAGCCAAGCTAAGGCGAGATAGGTCTGTACTGCACAGAATGTTGTATCAGGAAAGCAAACCCGCTACCTCCAATTCTCTTGCGTCCTTACGTAGCACTTTGTATTCGTCACAGCGGAGCAGACAGTAGGTGACATTCAGCATTGTTTCCTGGATCGCAACGAGCATGCTGTTTATCCGACTTATAAATTCTATTATCACACTGATATTGTTGCATAGACCACTGCAATAAAATTGCAAAATTGATGCGCTGTCAGGAGTAGCAACATCAATTTCTGCGGGGGGTTCTCATTGTTGGACGATAATGTCGACCCACTTCGGGATACGTTAATACTGCACGAGGCAACAAAGTCCATTTCGCTATAGGTACTCCCTGATGTGGTTCAATCCTAAACAACTCCTGAAGTGCACCCGCTCCATGTCACGAGTACACCTTATTTGTAATCGAAAAATTTATAACTTCTGACGCGGTACTTTGCCGTCTTGGCTTTCCTCTTAAAAAATTTAAAATTCCATTATGGATGGAACAGAGACAATTTTGCTTGAAACCGTAGAGCTGTGCACGATATTATTCTGATACTGACTGACCAGAACCAACTTCTAAATGCCGGCTTAAGACGAGTAAAGTACCTTATGGAGAATCTTTTACATGGTTGAGAGATGAATTTCTTAATCATAAAGTTGCGGATATTAGCAACATATTAAGTTGGTAAATTCCGGATGAGATTGTCATTCTCAGTATACTCATTTAACAGTGTCCTATTTAAAGTAGAGCAGTTCTAACAAACCACTGAGCAGTACATATTAATTCAAATATACTAGCTCGATTTGACACAGGAGCATACTTATAGATTAAGTTATAAAATTATTCATAATTGACTCTATTATTAATTTTGGCGCAATGACTTTAGTCTATTGGCATATTACTTGGAATTTTTATTGACGGTGGTTCACATATAAACTACAAGTGTTTTCATTCATGCTCAGCTTGCGGATGGCAACAACACTTCTACATATCGCATGATGTATTCTTCGCTATATTCTTCTACATATCGCATGTATCCATTACTCCTACCCTTTTGCACCGCTCCGCTAATTGAAACAATTTTATTATGAGTAATCAAATCATCGAAAATGTAAACGCCAATAAAGATTATGCGCCACTAATAAATATCGTCATCACCCGGCATCGTCATCATACAAGTTTTTATTTCATTTTCAAAAAAATCTACAAGATTCCGCTATATTCAATTTGAGAAAAAACCTTTGCGAAAAAACCCCACATTAATAATAAACTCCTCACCTTTTGTAAGTGAGTGTTAGAGTCGTTACTCGTCTTACCAATATTGACTTCTTTAAAGACAACAATTGTTGGCTGTCTGGCTAGCAGACTGGCTAGGCTAGATGGTTCATCATGCAACTATGCACTGACATACGTACCTTTGTATGTTTGTTTCTGCCAGACAAGCCAAACGAACGAAATGTTTCGGTTCATTTCATTTTGAATCATAGTTTGGCTGGTCGATTCTGTTGCCATTGCCTTTGCAATAACTGCCGAAGGCGAAAATTATGCCACCACCAGCAAGTAATAGCTTTTACTTGCAATTTCAAAGAAAAATCTTGTTGCAACCAAAAACAAAAGATAAGAAAAAAATCCGTCCAGTTTTGTAAGACTTTCAATGCTTTGAAACGGGCAGAGCAATCAAAAAAGACACACAAAAACCAACGTATTTCCACTGGAGTCTGTGGTCGATCGGTTGGCTTTTGTCGTTGTTGATATTGCGTTATTATTACCCGATTTGACATTTCCCAGTGACACAATGCTAAGAGGAGTCGAGCCGGATAGTAACAATCCATACAATGGCTATATAAGTACATTGCATGGACACCGACACACACAATTTCTTTTGCGCTCATAAACCAGACAAGATGTTAAACTTTATGAAATGATAGAAATTATAGTGCTAGTGAGGAGGAGCTGGAGGAGGAGGAATAGATAGACGGCCAACCTAAAGAAAATACTGCCTTTAAATGAAGAAACTGAACTGTACCACCGATACATGCAATATTATTTATGATTATTTTCTTTTTATTATGAAATAAATTCACTTTACATTCAGCAGCATCCAATTAACCCTTAAGTGGTAGTGTGGGGGAATATAGATACTGAACTGCTGTGAATTGTCTGCTAATAAAATCATCTTTTGTCCTTGTAATCAAAGATTTCAAAGATGTGTTTCCCTTTCTGGTAATAGGAATAGTTTTCATGTGTTGGGGCAATCAAAAGATTTAAGCATCAAACTTTAAATATATATATGTGACAGCGCATAGAGAAAGGGACCTAAGGGTAAAAAAAAATCAATTTTCATTTTTTTTTCTTTTTTAGATCTGAGCATCGAATGAGACCGATCCCATGCCCCGAAAGTGTTCCCTCCCAGAGATATGCGCGTTTTATGAAAGTGAAGTCGACGATTCTAAGCGCAAATAGAAAGGGACCTAATCTTTAAAATGGCTTTCCTGAATAAAACTGGTTTTTAACCTTAGGTCCCTTTCTATTTTGCGCGTCACCCCGTTACGCTGTTTTCCTTTTCATAGAAGTAAGGTCCAATGATTACTGCTGACTAAATTGCACACTAGACTGTCACTTTTAATGGATGCAAACGTGACTGACGAATAATTTTAGGGTTTTCCATTGCCCAGAACCGACTATTTTGTTTATTCACATATCCATTCAAATGAAAATGTGCCTCACACTCATTACGATTTTTTCATGAAAATCGGGGTTATCATGGGCTAGCCGTAAAATCCTATTGGCATATGTAATGGTCTTGTGGAAGAAGATCATGTGTCAACTGGGCCTATCAGCTACAGACCCTCTTCTTCGAAATCTTTATCTACACGATAATTAGTGCGTCTTGTTGGCGCGTAGTTTCTCCCAGAAATTCTTCATAACTTTCTCATCGTCTCAGTAATCGACGATTAATTTTTATAAAATGTTTTTACTGTTAAAACACGTTGGTTTATCAAATTTTTTCTATAATAAATTCGCCACGTCTCTACTTCACGACTGCCAAATATAAACTGTCAAGACACATGTTTACCAAAATGGCGGCAAAACAGAGTAGTATACCTTTCCGGCGGACACCCTGTACATCTCGAAGAATGTAAGCGATATTATTTTTTCTTAAGCGATATTATTTGTTCACAATGTTAATTATTTAAACGAATATGGAATCAGGTTTTTAAAGAGGCATATTAAGGCAAATAGCCCACCAATATATTGTTTACACAAAAATTATAAATTACTTTACTTAATTTCCCGTAGTATTAAGGAACAGGGTGAAAATGCTCTCAAGCCATCGAAAATTTTTTAGCTGATTTTCTCTGCGTTGTGAAAAGTGGGAAAGTAAATCTCGATGAATGTAAAGGGAAGATATTCCTTAGCGAGATTATGTTACCTATTTAAACGTAATCACGTTTTTAAAGAGGCATATTAAGGCAAATGATCCATTTATATATGCAATTTGTTATCAGAAACACTACTTTTCTGGATGCCTTCCTAAATTACTTTACTTTATTCTCAAGCCTATTAAGGAAAAGGTTGAAAACGCTCCCAAGCCAGTTAGCTGTGTTCGATATAATTATTTTACCCACCGGGACCTGCCGCCAGCTCTGGCTTAATGCATTTTCTTAAAGAACTTTTTACATGGCTTAGAAATAAACCTATTACGAGGTGGAAAACCCGCCGCTAAAAATTTGTTTCATATTCTTACCCTGGGTCAAACCTGGTATTACTGGAATGAAAGTTGTCCACACTTTCTTCACACGAGGGCGGCCCACAACATGTAACAGCATAAAAGAAAGTCTTGTTATATTTTTGGCTAAAGTCTTGTTCTATTTTTGGATTTAAATGCTATAAGTTTTGGAACAAATTGAACATCTATTATTATCGACTCGCAATCTGATGGCAAAGTGCTGCTTTTGTCGCATAAACATTGGAACCTTAATAAAGGTTTCATTGCGGCTTTCACATATCTTACATTTTAAAACCTTTACTAAATAGTTCATGAAAAAAATTGTAGGTAACACATTGTTGGGATGACATTTACATTAACTTTGCCCATGTTTGAAAGTTTTAATTGCAATAAACGTATAATTCAAACATTTTTGCAGCTATGCTTGTACTCACTCTATCATTCTGGATGTCCGCCTGAGGCTCTTGTTTGTAGAATTACTTTTAAATGGGGTCCAAGTATTCCTATCGGAATGTGAATGGACTGAATTCTCATTTGGTTCAGCGGTACAATAACCTAGAGCTGATGTAAAACGAATTGAGATAGAATGATATGGATATGGGAATCCATAGGTTCCATATCCATATCGTTGGTCTCCGATTTATGCCAATAGCTGCAAAACATTATTTACACTTTAAATGCTTGATTTGTAACAGCTTCATACAAAATCGGAAGCCTTGATCTATTTTTGAGTAGGAAGCTAGACAGATCATTTAAATGCTATAATATTGAGAGCAAATAGAACAAATATAGGTAATAATATATGTCGACTCAACCCTCTAGCATCTATCTATACTTTAATGTAAGACAAGTTTTGTTTTACAAAATGGCAAAGCGCTGCTTTTTTTAAAAGGCTTTCGTTGCGACTTAAAAATAACTTGTCTTTAGCACTTTTGTTATTTTTAGATTCGGATACGCATAATTAAAAGCCTTTACTAAATAGAGCAAATCGTAGTTACACATTTTTCGTGATGACTTTGACTTTCACTTTGCATATGTTTTAAATCTTTAAATGCAAAAACTTTTATTTCGATCATTTTTGAAACTGTAACCTATACTTGTGTACAAATGTACTCGTAAAATCCTGGCATTCTGGGTACGAAGGCATATCCATCTATGAGGCTAGTTTGTAGGATTATTTTCAAAAAGGGGTCCAAGTACTTCTGGAGGAATAAGGATAGACTGGTAGATGAACAGACTGTGGTAAAAGTTTTATGTTTGAAAACGTAAAATAAGTCAAAATATGTCCCATGTTTATCAGGCCGATCACTTTGGATCAACTCCCTGAATCCATTAAGCGATATCCACATAGCGTCTGTCTGTCCACACGCAGAGAAAAAATATGGTTACTACATTGTCACGGCAACACTAATATGTTCTCTACAATAAAAGCATGTTCGTCGCAACCATAGTATTGTTTTTTGAATTTCATTTTGACATCAGTATGATTGCGGCAATATAAATATTGTTGAAATGTAATAATAGTATTATTGCCAAATTTAGAAATGAAAATATGGTTGTAACAACCATATAAACATAAATTTAAACAATAACATGATTTCGGTAATCATAGAGTATGGTTGCGACTATGAACAGAACAAAACAGGGTTTTTAGAGCATACATGTATGTGTGTGCGTATGATTTTTTTGATATACAAAAAAAACATTCACGTTACAGTGCATGGTTGTTGTCCATTATAAAAAACAACAACAATTGAAAGGTAGTTCGAGAGATTTTTATTGTGTTTACCTTGTTCGGTGAAATACTACCGACTGGTATATTAGCCATTGATCAAGGTTTAATCACATTCGTTACTTGGGGTCTACGGATGGTGAACAGCACCCAATCCTAATGAATAATTTTGGGTATAATACTATGTTTGATTGAATCATACTATGGTTGTGAGGATCATACTATGGTTGTATAAGAAAAATACTATGATTGTGAGGATCATACTATTGTTGTGAAGATCTTAGTATGGTTCAGTGTGAATCATACTATTGTTGTGGAGATTATAGTATGGTTGAGTGTGAATCATACTATGGTTGTGTGTATCATAGTATGGTTGCGTGTGAATCATATTATGGTTGTGAGGATCGTAATATGGTTGTGGAAATAATAGTATGGTTAAGTGTGAATGATACTATTGTTGTGGATATCATAGTGTGGTTGAGTGTGAATCATACTATTGTTGTCAGGATTATAATATTGTTGTGCCACAACCATATACCCAATAATAGTATGGTCCTCCTCAAATATTGTCACCCCAACCATAATTTTTTTCTGCGTGCATCTACTGTTGGAATCAAAGTGTATCTTTGAACCAAGAGCAAGCCATACTGAAATTCTTCCATATCGGGTAATTTGTTATACTTATATGTGACGCGCAAAATTGAAAGGGATCTAAGGTTAAAAACCAGTTTTGTTCAGGAGAGCCATTTTAAAGATTAGGTCCCTTTATATTTGCGCTTAGAATCGTCGACTTCACTTTCATAAAACGCGCATATCTCTGGGAGGGAACACTTTTGGGGCATGGGATCGGTCTCATTCGATGCTCAGATGTTGTCCACATCAAAAAAAGAAAAAAATTAAAATTGATTTTTTTACCTTTAGGTCTTTTCTCTATGCGCTGTCACATACTCGTATACATTATTAAAATGGTGGCTCCCTTTTGGTGTCTCAAATTAGGAACAAAAGGTTATCTGCGACCCATTACCAACACTGGCGAAATTGATTCTTATCCGTAGTTCAATATAGTGCACGTACAGAGGTCCCTATTGATTTTAAGCCCTGCTGTTCTGTAAACTACATTTTTTATCCAATCTTGCTTAAATTTAGTTTATAACTGAAACATTTCCGACTCTGGTCAATTTTAGTCCATACATTAGGATGTTTTCCGCTAACATACCAGCAATACCACATATTCAATCAAGTCTTGCTCTACTTGAGTATACGAGTAGAGCTTAACGAACGACTACTAAGCAACGCTGATTAGTTTGGACCATAGCAGTCTCTTTTATTATTGATAGTGAAAACTCTTAGCCAATTTGAAATTTGGTATTATTGAAAGAGTGAAATACTCCACATGCTTACAAGTATTAGATCTAGTTTGTTATTGTTTTTCGTGTGGGAAAGGAAAGTTAAGTCAGGGGGGTTAAAGCAAACAGATTACAGTCTGATAGACGAACGTGTCGCCGTAGGTGTGGGATGGCTCATCTTTACCATATATGTGTGCTGTACACAAGGTCTCCACTCATTTGGTTGTTGGTGAAATAGCGAATGAAGTAAATTCAGCGAAGATTTTAGGAAATCGAGCACTGATTATAAGCATTTATAAGTATTCTCTCCCCAACGACGGGGGTAATACTCCTGTGTGCTGCCGACCTGCCTCTGTATTCCTTATTTCGATCTATCTAATGTTTTACTGATTGCCTTGATTTT
This sequence comes from Hydrotaea diabolus, assembly GCA_963513945.1. Classification (NCBI taxonomy): domain Eukaryota; kingdom Metazoa; phylum Arthropoda; class Insecta; order Diptera; family Muscidae; genus Hydrotaea; species Hydrotaea diabolus. The sequence continues at coordinate 179,551,557 of OY740719.1, forward strand.
TCATATGAATGTCCTGAATATCCTTCTAGGATGGTTTTTAATGATCAAACTTTAAACTGTACTGTACTGTGCAGTTCTAGTTTTGAACTGGGTGTTTGCTAAATAGTCGTATGCATTTTTCTAATTTTCCTCTTAGTTTTGGTATGTTAGAGTTATCGGAAGTTGATGTTTTGCACGGTATAAGTAGACTAAAATCGTCCTTTAGGATTAATTCTGACAGCCTTTTTGGGTTTTTCAATAAAACATTTGCTTTATAATTAGCTCTTCCTTTGCTGTTTTTGTTTAATATCGTAGTTCAATTAACAGGGAGTTTTAATTGGTAATTGGAAGATTGCATCAATTACGCCTATTTATAAATCTGGATCAAAATATATCATTTCGAATTACAGACCCATATCGAAATTATGTAATATAGTGTTTGAATATACAGTGAGCTCGGGCTAACGTCAACCCCCCATTTCGTCAACATCCCAAACCGTCAACCCTTTTTATTTGTATTTTCTACTCTGAAACGTCAACCAAACCTCAAAGCTCTAAAACGTCGACTCACATAATTCAAAAACAGTAACGGTTAAAATACTTCAATACAACCGTGTATAATTTTCTATTTAGGGGGTTTCCCTTATGTGTATAGATAGGTAGTTATTGTCTTTTTCTGTTCAGTTTTTTTGTTGTTTTATGTATTTAGGATGAAAACCTTGTTTTTGTTTTTTTGGACTTGATTTTTGTTTGATTTTAATTTATAAGTAATAAAAACGCTTTAAACTACAGTATTAATAATATTTTGGTCTTAAATTTGTACATTGATAAACGTCAACAATCTGGTAAATGTTAACACCAGCGGTTTTAATTAGTTGACGTTATCCCGAGCGCACTGTATTATATTTGATAAAATGTATTTTGCTGTTAAACCAATCTTATCATTATTTCAGCATGGTTTTATTAGAGGTAGCTCTACTTTTACTAATCTAGCGTTTTTTTCGCAGTATTGCATTTCTAGTTTTAAAACATGGTTCTCAAGTAGATACTATAAGTATTTACACAGATTTATCTAAGGCATTTGACAAAGTTTCTCATTTAATGCTTATGCATAAGTTGAGGTTAATTGGTTTTCATGGAATATTTCTTAAATGGTTAACTACATATTTATCTAATAGAATCAGTTTTGTATCTCTGGAGTATGCACGCAGAGAAAAGCTATGGTTAAACTATGGTCACCGCAACAATAGTATGTTCTCTACAATAAAAGCAAGTTCGTCGCAACCATATTAATATTGCGGCAATATTAATATTGTTGAAATGTAATAATAGTATTATTGCCAAATTTAGAAATGAAAATATGTTTGTAACAACCATATAAACATGGTTGATGCAACAAAAGTATTGTTGTTTAAAATTTAAATTTAAACAATAACATGATTTCGGTAATCATAGAGTATGGTTGCGACTATGAACATAACAAAACAGGGTTTTTAGAGCATACATGTATGTGTGTGCGTATGATTTTTTTGATATACAAAAAAATCATATACACACGATACAGTGAATGGTTGCTGTCCATTAAAAAAACAACAACAATCGGAAGGTTGTTCGAGGGATTTTTATTGTGTTTACTTTGTTCGGTGAAATAATCTAATACCGACTGGTTCTCGTTTATTTAAAATCTGCCTGGACTTAAGTATATAGCCAATAATCATCATAGTAAGGTTATGTGTGAATCATACTATTGTTGTGAGGATCATAATATTGTTGTGTCACAACCATATACCCAACAATAGTATGATCCTCTTCGAATATTGTCACCCCAACCATACTTTTTTTCTGCGTGTGTGAACTGTTGTTGCTTCTTCTGGATGTGAACTCATACGCTCATATTGCTTCTTCTGGTGTTCCTTAAGGAAGTATTCTAGGCCCGTTGCTCTTTATTATTTGTATTAATTCTAGTTCATCTTGTATAAAGTGGTCAAAAATTTTGCTCTATGCCGATGATTAAAGCTATTTTTGCGCATTCAATCCATATCAGATGTATTTCGTTTGCAAAATGATGTACTGAGTATTGCTAAATGGTGTTCGGAGAATTTTCTGGAAATTATTGTTATGAAATGTTTCAAGGTTTCATATTTTAAGTACAGGAATCGGGTTATATGTGACTATATGCTTAATGATCATAAACAAGTTAAGACTGATGAAATTGTTGATTTAGGGGCAATATTTAATTCAACGTTTACATTCGTAAATCATATAAATTCTATTGTTCCTAAAACATACTCACTGATAGCTTTTATTAAAAGGAATTGTAGAGATTTTGTGGATCCGTACACAGTAAAGGTAGTTTAAACGTCTTCAGTTAGAGCTCTTTTAGAAGATGCGTCCTTAATCTGGAATGCCTTTTATTCAATTCACATTCCTAGACTTGAAAAAATTCAAAAGAGATTTATATTATTTACGGTCCATTAATTTTGATCTACCTCAGCCTTTATATGTAGACAAATGTATGTTAATTCACTTGAAAACGCTGGAAAGCAGATGAACCTTATTACTTAAAATCTTTCTTCATAAATTGGTTTCTGGCTCTATAAATTCATCGTGTTTGTTGGCACTAGTCAATTTTTGTTTTCCTACCAGAACTTTGCGTCGCTTTAACTTGTTTTGTTTACCTGTTCATAGAACGAATTATTCTATTAATTAACCTATAACTTAAGCAATGAAAGAGTTGAATAGTATTTCCAATCAGAACATTGATTTTTTGATCCGGTACTTAATTTTATCAATAACTTAGATTTAATTTACATTTAGATGTAAGATGTAATCTGTAAGGAATTTATAATTAGATAAATAAATAAACTAGAATTAAAATAGACTTAACTAAATAAATTAATAAATAAACAGAAGAGCGAGGACGAACATTTTTTTTACCCTACAGGCTATAGCCGTCATTGTTGGTGGTCATGAAGTTTATCGGAAATTTTATATTATTGTCAGACCGACTTTTTTTCAGAAAGATTTTTTTTTGTACTTTATAGTCTGAAGCAAAGTTCTCTTTCAATTAAGGCCACCACGCACTACAGGGCTTTTAATACTTCCGTTTATGCTTAGTACATTTTGAGATATTCAGTACCGACCCTAATAATATTCACCATATAGTGCAACTGTTTTCTTATGGACCCCTATTAAAAAGATCCTTTAAGTTTTGAAGCTCTGTCGCTCTAGAAGTCAAATATTATACACGATTCTAATCTAAAAAAAATCAGTACAGAGACTACTTTCTTCTATTGGTTATCGTTTGTTTTTTTTTGAACCATTCTTTTAAAAGCGTGAAAATATACGAACACATGAGATATTTCACTTTGGTTTACATAAATAGTTTTATCAACCACCTTAGGGTTAAATATCCTAAGGTAGAAAATTGCCTGAAATCTCACAGACTTTTCCGCAAAAAGCACTAATGCCACCTTCGGATATTTACAGTTTTTGTGCTATCCATAAAATAGTCTTCAGTTGTTCGGAAAATAGTGTCTGTGGGCTGTTTTCAACACTAAATAACAAATAAGTACTCCTTTTATCGCATATGTAACTTCAGTATATTAGGCGCATACACACATTTATTAACACTTCCAATTTAATGGAAAATGTAGTCTTGACATGCGTTTTTAGTTTGTAGTTTTTTGCCTAGCCATTTGTGTCGAAATCAAAACTGGTTTCATTATGACTTTGGAAAATTTACTATCCAAACAATACATTATTTAACTAAGGAAAAATAAACTCAGAACATATGAGTTGAGTAAAGTTTAACATAGATGGAATTGATAAATTATAATCAAATAAACATGTACGAGTACTACTGAATTTATTTTTAACAAGTGCGTGTTTATCTAAGGAATGCATTTAGTGACTCCAAACATTAACCTTGATCTTTCCCAGTGAACGTATCTTATGTGAGAATCTATACTTCTTTATTTGGAAGTGTGCCACACCACACAAGGAGCGAATAAATCGCTTAATTTAAGTTCCAAAAATTAGAGATTAAAATTTATGGATTTTCTCATTTTTTCTGAATAATTCAATTTAAATGAAAAACGAAATGATCAGCTGAACCATATAAAAAACACCCAAACGATCACCTTAACACACAACAAAATCTGCCAATTAAAGCTCACATATTCAGCACAATTAGGACTGCGGAAATTGTACCATGAACGAAGAAACAATGTCTGCCATTCGAAACAAAGTCATGCTCGTACATTTGTATTCGTACATAGTTACTCTCGAACTCCAGCCAAAAATACCAAAAGAAAAAAGGTAACAACCAACAAAACAAATAAAGCAAAAAGTGCAAACAAATATAGCCAATCACGTTTTAAATGTTTAACGATGCAAATTAAGCAGACACAATATCCAAAAAGGCCAACAAAACCGCAACTCCTGCTGCAGCAAAAGTCAACGCCAAACCGCCATATGGAAGCATTAGGCCAAAATCAGCGAGGAGAAAAAATTTACATAAAGTTTTGAAAATGTTTGTAACAATGACTTTGGTACTACAAGTAAATCAAACAAGAAGAAAACAAAACGAAGCGAACTTCAAAGCCGTGTCTCGAAGGCAAGTGTGATAAATGGAGTGGCCTAAGCCGACCAACTGATACCCAACAGGCTATAGCTTTCATTGTTGGTGGTCATGAAGTTTATCGGAAGGTCAAGTCATAATTGCGGGGTGGGCCTACATTGAAGAATAAGGAATTTGTGGCCTGTGCGCGATATAAATGATATAATACAGCTGGAACCTTTGAATCGCATATTAAGCATTTAAGGGTCTCTCCCGATTAGCAGCCTTTTGAATTAATATAAAACACATTCACTCCTACGTAGTTGCTTAGATATTTTCCTCAACACATTACTAAGGAACAAACGGGGAAACTTTATTTAAATTATTGATCAATGCATAATTTACTCACTGACTACGGCTTAACGCCGGCTCCGAACGACTTTTGTATGTAATAGAGAATCTTTAATGTGGCTTACATTTCTAACTCTTTAAAGACGCCATAAAGACGCCATTTAAAAGGTAGAAAAACCTGCCGCTGAAAAAGGTTTAATGTTTTTACACAGATCAAAACCTGGGTTTACTTGAAGGAATACTCTAATCGTGCATACCAACCCATAAACCAAGGAGACCAAATATTCAATCTTACCTTGCTCAAATTGTTCAAAGTACGAGGACATATCAATAGTTTCGTGACTTTTGGAATAAAACAAAGTTTTTATTTGCAAAAAAAAAAAAAAAAATTTAAAATAATCTTCTTTTAGCTCAAGACACCTACGTTTTCAAATTTTTGTATCTCTTTCCAAAAAATAAGATTTTTCGATGTCCATAAAATAGGCGTTTGTTTGATCCATAATTTCATCGTTGGAGCTGAATCTCTTTCCACCGAGCCATTTCTTTAGGTTTGGAAATAGGAAATAGTCACTCAGGGCACAATCCGAAGCATATGGCGGATGAGGTACCACTTCGTAAGCCAATATATGCAATTTTGCCATTGAGACTGTACACGTGTGCATCCGTGCATTATTCTTATATTGATGAAAAATACCCTTTTTTGGCCACATGGGGTCTTTTTTTTAAATCTACGTTTAATAGGTCCAATAAGTTGGCATACTATTCGACGTTTATTGTTTTTCCATTTTGAATGTAATCGATGTGGATTATCCCGCATGCATTTTAAAAAAAACTGTTGGCATCACCTTATTGAGCGACAAAGTCACCTTGGCCAACTCGGTTCACCCGGAGACACCCATTGGTTGGACTAATGCTTGGTCTCTGGAGTATTGTAATGGATCAATCCACGGTTACAAAATGCCGAAAAAACCAATTTAAATTTTTGTTAAACAGCTCCAAACAATCTTTTGAAGTTGTCACACGGTTACGTTTATGGCCAATTGAGTGCAAACGCGACAGACAGATTTCTTAAACCCAACTGATCATGTAAAATCGAAACTACACCGCCATATTTACTCCTCGATCAGCCAACACCATATCTTGAATTTTTTCGATATTTTCAGTTGTATTGACCTCAATTGGCCATCCAGAACGTTCAGCGTCATTTGTACTTGTGCGACCACAACGAAAGTCAGTAAACCACTTTTTTAGCATTGAAATCGATGGTGCAGAGTCCCCATAGTATTTATGAAGCTTTTCCTTGGTTTGATTGACGGTTTTTTCCGCAAAAAATAATGTTTAATGACCACTCGAAATTCACTTTTTTCCATTTTTAAGAAAATCCTCGTGGTTGTATGTTTTGAAGAGCTGTTAAAAACAAACTAAATGACGGAACTCTCTCAAAATTCGACAGTAGTCTATTAACAGATGGTTCTTGATAAGAGTAGTGTTGCATTATATATAATTACGATTGAAGTTGGAAAAGTCACTAAATTATTGATACGAGTATGCTTGACTTGTACAGAGATTAGAACCTGGGTTTACTTGTATGAGTATGTAAGTCGTGCACACTAACCTCTAAACCACGGAGACCCACATATTCAATCTTACCTTGCTCAAATTGTTCAAACTATAAGTATTTATGTCCCTACTTATAACCAACCATACGAAAATTACCTTTTATTGCTACTTGGTTTTATATAGATCCCATTAAAGGGTCCTTCCCCATTAAAGTCCTTGACGCTTTAAAAGTTATGCATAAAATAAGATCAGATCATGTACGACATAATTTATTCTGATGGTTATGGAAACCAGACATGAAAAAATGACCATTTCTTTACTTGTCTTGCAAAGCTCTTATGCTAATTACGCTTTCATTTTAAGGCCCTGTCTCTTAAGAGTCAAAGTGACAAGTCCATTTTTAGTGAAATTTGGCACATTTGAATCAAATAAGGAAATTCTTAACTCCGCCGAAATTAAACCTTTTTGGCTTATCTTTTATTACCATCCCATTTAAAAGTTCTCTCCCTATTTGTGTAAATCGTATTCAACATATAAATAGCTATATTAATAAACACATGATTCCTGCTCACGCAAATGTCAGCCTTTTGCCTTTACAGACGCCTTAAGTCGCACTGGTCAAACGTCAATAGCCGCACGAACCTATTTCATAGGAAAATTGGCTGAAGCTCGAACCAAATCAGTCATAAGAGATCCAATGTTGGGGTATCTTTTGTGACAACCCTTGTCCTCTAAAACCGTCTACAATTTGTACTCCAATGGGTTCAAATCTGGACTGCCTGAGGGCCATTCTTCAGAGAAAATAAACGCTAAGAAATTGTTTCGAAGCCAGGCCTGGGACGTTTTAGCCTTATGGGCCGGTGCAGAATCCTGCTGGAAAGTCCCTGGCTGGTTTTGGAACAGGGAATTGTTAAGAGGCTTCACAACAGCTTCTCAAACGGTTTCTTGGTAAACTTTGTCCGATGTTTTGACTCCTTGTTCGCAGAAATGCAGGTCAGTGACTTCATCGTAAGAGACACCCCACCAAACCATCACTGAAGCTGGGTGATAACCCTTTTCCACCCTTGGGATCAGTTCAGATGCTTCCTTCGATGACCGCGCATTCACTCTATCATTTTGCTTGTTAAATTTTTCCTGAACGGTAACAATTTTTTCATCGGTGAACAAAATTTTTCTGTTCAAGTTATCAGTGTGCTTCATCGAAAGACGTTTGTATTTTTCAATCCTATTTTTTTTAAAGCTGCAGTCAATAAATGTCCGTTATGTCGTTTGAAAGCCCCAAGTGCCAAGTCTTTTTTAATAATTCGACTCATGGACTTTTGCGTAATATTCATCTCACGGGCCATGATTTTCTGTTTTCGGAGCGGATTTCTGTAAATTCTTGATTTAACGGCTTTGATGACATGTCGAGTTCGAACAGAGTGTGGACCGGTGGCGGTCTTTTACATCTCCAGTCTCCTCAAACAGTTTTATGCATCGGTAGACGAACATGCGGCTAATCTCTAAAGGCCGGAGCGTTTTGAAAATATCGTTTTTTTTCATTTCACACTTAAAAAGCGTTACGGTTCTCATTATCTGACCACTCCATGATGAAAGTTGAAACAATTTTAAAATCCTCTTACAGACTAACGCTATTGAGGTTAGCTTTCAAAACCCATACTCGTATGACGTTAACGGGGTATGTTTAGTTCTACTATTGAAATGGGCGTGTTCAATGTTGTAACAGTATTTATGTCCCTCCTAAATAGTACTTTTTATATGGAAATTAAAATTTTTCAAACTAACTTCTTTGGCATTGTTTAACTGAAATATTTTTTTTATAAAAACGATTACTTTTTTTGAACTGATTTTTTCTACTGTTGAATAAATCACTCCGATTATATTGAATTTAAGGTATTTTTTCTATTGGTGAAAACTTAACCCAATTCTAATAAATAATATTGGGAAACATAGTATAATTGTGTGTGATCATACTATGGTTTAAGAGATCTTAACATGGTTGCGTGCGAATCATACTATGATTGTATGTGAAACTTACTATAGTTGTGAGGATCATTACATGCTTGTGGAGATCATAGTGTGGTTGAGTGTAAATCATATTGTGGTTGTGGGGATCATGGTTTGGTTATGTGTGAATCATACTGGTGTTGTCAGGATCATAGTATGGTTGTGAGGATTATAGTATGGTTGTATTTGAATCATACTATTATTGTGATGATCATAATATTATTGTAGCACAACCATATGCCCAACAATAGTATAATGCTCTTCGAATATTGTTATCCCAACCATACATTTTTCTACACGCAGAAAATATTCGAAGAGCATCATACTATTGTTGGTTGTATGGTTGTGGCACAACAATATTATGATCATCACAACAATAGTATGGTTCACACACACCCATACTATGATCCCCATAACAATATTATGGTTCTCACAACAATAGAATTATTCACACACAATCATACTATGATCCCCCAACCATATTATTATTCATATTCGGCCATACTATTATCCCCACAACCATAATATGATCCTTATAGCCATAGTATGTTTAACGTACCACCATAGTATAATCCTCATAACCATAGTATGACTTACATACAATCATACTATGATCCCCAACATTTTTTGTAAGGATTGGGTTTAGTTGTTATTTAACAATAGAGAATTTTATTAAGTAAGTTATGTAATAATAGGAGTGATTGATTAAACAGTAAAAAAAATATTTATTAAAAATATTTCAGTTATACTAATTCGTAGTTTGTTTGGAAAAATTTAATTATTTTTACTATTATTGCGTAAGATTTGTAAAAATTACATTGTTAAATTAAAAAAAGTATAATTTTGTTGGTATGATTGCCGTAATCATGTTATTGTTAACATAAAAGTCATGAAAACAATACTTTTGTTGCACCAACCATATTTATATTGTTGCTACAACCATATTTTTATTTTTAAATTTGGCAACAATACTATTGTTATATTTCAACATTATTAATATTGCCGTAATCATACTATTGTCCAATTAAAATTCAAAATCATACTATTGTAGCCGTGACCATATAGGAACCATATTTTTTCTCTGCGTGTACGTATAGCAAAAGAGATCAGACTTTGACACGTTTCTTTAACTACTTAAACTGGATATACGACTCGCTATTGGTTTGACCTGTTTTACGAGTATATATAATTTCGTAGCACATAAGTTTTGTGCTTGAAGACTTCACTTAATTTAAAAAAAAAAACTTTTTATATATTCTTCCACTAGGACCTTCCTTTAAAGTCTTTATTTTCCCTTTTAACGCAATTGGTGGTAGCTATCACTCAACATCTTTTTGGCTCGATCCTTTTTTTATTTGTATCACAGTGCTAAAATCGTTCCTTTGATTTATACGGATCAATGTATTCAATTCCAATATAAAGTCGACGTTGTAACTCCTGGTCATGTCTAATTCTATCGTTGCTGAGCATCTCTAGCAGCTCTAGTTACAGCACGTTCTGCCTTTGCACTAATGGTTATGTTGTCTCCATACGCGAGGAGTAGTTGATGTTATTGTGGCCGTTCTCTTGACTACGTCCCAAACAAGGACAATTTCCAACGGATTGAATGCCGTGTCACTCTAGAGCTTGGTCATTAAAGTGATGTCAAGGAAAAGTTGTATTTTTAGTTGGTTATGTCGCAGGAAAAAGCAAATGGATTTTCGAGCTGTACGTCAGTTGTGGAGCAAAATCTATTAGAACTTTAATTCCACAGAATTTTTTGTCATGGAATTAGACACTTTTATAAATGAAAGGCTATTTGAGTACCACACCAAAGAATAAAAAAGTGAAACATTTTAAAAAGGCTTAATTTTAAAATTTAAAAATTATGAAATTAAATAAAATTTTGCATTTTTTCCAAATTGTTTTAAATTAACCTGAAAACTGCCTTTTATACCGATTTTCCAGTTTACAGGTGTTTAGTTGAATGGTTCCATCAAAAGGGAAAATTGCCGCATTTAGAGTGAAAAAGTCGAAGATGTTTTTCTACCTTTATAAAAAAAGCGATGAAGACACTGGACAGGGACGATACTACTTTGACGTTTTGTAAAAGAAGCTTGTCTTTTCAATATTAAAATATAGATACAAGAGGTATCGAGCCGGGTAATAATACCAGCTCTAATTTGGCCAAGATATCTTTAAGAAGTATATTTTTATAAATAAAACTATGCTCGTGCATTTTTTACATACTTTTTTTATTGACCCTTTTTTCTTGCTGACAGTTTCTTGGTACTACTTCTGATTTTTTTCAAATGTCCCTCTCCAGCTAAAATAGTCATTTTTATATACCAATTATGGAAAAAGCTGAATGCTCAATGAAATTGTCTTTTTTTGGCTATAGGCAAAGTAGGTGGTTCGGTAAAAATATATCCCATAGATCTGAATTCTCATAGGCCATTAAGCCTCAAAAAATGCAATTCATCGTTTTGTCTAGTTTCAGTCTTATAACTGTAAACGTGGTGTAGACATAGGTCAGAGTTTGTGGAGCTAAAACTTGTAGTGGTAATGTTATACATGGTCCTACTGGAGTTTAAAATCTGGACCCCGGGTGATCACGAGCTCCAATACTTTTGTTTTAGTCTGGTTTGATGGGATCGTTTCTTCGAGCGGTATCTAGGTAGCTGTGGTTTGTTGCCCATACTCGCCGGTATACCTTTGAACCTCAACTACTTACCAAGAGGAATGTTGCATCTAGACACCGCACCTCAAATTTCAAACTTTTAGGGAAGCGTTGAAAGGCAATGGACGTTATGCCCCTAAAAACGTTGTGGGCAAAGTAAGCAAAACTTATTGATTTACCACATGGATTGGATATTTTCGTACTGTGAACGACATAGGCGTAACGCAAGCGTTTCTAGACGTAAAAAGCTGAAACATCTCATAAATACAGTAAAACTGAATAGGGATAGCAAAATAAAGAGCCGGATTTTGGATTCCGATACACCAGGGAATTCTGCGTGGCAAAATTTAAGTAGTTTCAAGAACTTTATTTCGGAATGAGAATATACAAATTATTTTGATAGTGGTATTATTAATTTTGTATGTTAGAAATTTAGGCAGAGAGGATATGGAAAAATGAGTTTCTACTTATATATGAAGAAAGCTTACAATTAGTAGATATACGCAGAAAAAAATAAGGTGTGGGTGACTATACCACCATACTATTGTTGAGTATATAGCTATGCCAACTACGAGATTCTTCCTAATATTATTATACTATGGTTGTAGCTACTATAATAATATAGGCTGATCCATCTAGAGGTATTTTTGGAGAACAAAAAAATATATAAAAACTCAAATCAAGTGTGCAATTTTTATTGGTAATTTGAAAGGACATTTTATGGCATTTATTTTTTGAAAATAGTTACCTTCAAATGTTGGCAACTGTATTATAGAAATGAGCGTTCGGTGAGAAACGGGAAGATCCGCTGTTTTCGAACAAAATTTTGTTCAGTGATAAGGCCCATTTCTGGCTCAACGGCAAAGTCAATAAACAAAATTGCCACATTTGGGCTGAAGAGCAAAAAGAAATGGTTCAAGAGGTGCCATTATACCCAGAGATAACCACGGTTTGAGCGGTTTATAAGCTGGTGGAATCATCGGTGCATATTTTTTCAAAAATGATGATGACCGGAACGTAACCTTGAATGGTGCTCGCTATCGCGCCAAGATATTGGACTTTTTTCTACCTGTAATTGAAGCTCATATTCTTGACGACATTTGATTTCAACAGGACGGTGCTACTTGCGTAAGAGCTGCTCAAACAATGGATCTATTGAGAGGTCATAACGAAGAGCAGGCAGTTTCACATTTTGAACCGGTGAGTTGGCAGTCTAAATCGTTATATCACAGCTATAAACTTTTTTCTTTGGCGCTACGCAAAGTCCACATTCTATGCTGACAAACCAGTTTTGGAAGACAACATTAGGCGTGTCATTAAAGCCATACCGTGTCATTAAAGCCATGATCGAACAAGTCACCCAAATTTGAGTCCCAGAATGGACACCCTGAACTGTAGCTGCAGCCACCACTTAAAGGAAGTTATATTCAAAAAATAAATGCCATAAAATGTCCTTTCAAATTACCAAAAAAGATTCCACACTTGATTTGAATTTTTATATTTTTTTTGTTTTGAAAAAATACCTCTAGATGGATCACCCTATATATACGCAGATATACATAAAGTTGGGGTGACTATATTCCAAAATCATTATACTTTTGTTGGGTATATAGCTGTGACAGCTACGACATTCATCCTTCTATTATTATCGTATGGTTCTAGTTTCCATCATGATTCTCATACAACCATATTATGATCCCCTTAACCATAGTATAATTCAGTCCGTACCTGGTTATGATCTCCACAGTCCTAATATATTGTCTCCACAACCATATTATGATTCACACTCAACCATACAATGATAACCACATCCTCACGAGCATAGTATGATTCTCATACAACCATATTATGATCCCTCAACCATAGTATAATTCAGTCCGAACCTGGTTATGATCTCCACAGTCCTAATATATTGTCTCCACAACCATATTATGATTCACACTCAACCATACAATGATAACCACATCCTCACAAGCATAGTATGATTCACGTTCAACCATGTTATGATTCCCATAACTATAGAATAATTCACACGCAAGATTTTGTTATAATCCCCAAAATCCCAATAGAATCGCACTCAATATTATTGGTTCCCAAAATTATTGGCTTGGGTTGGGGTATACAGGGTGTCCACTTTGTTTGTTTATAGTTTTTGATTAAATGAAAGAGAATGGATCTTATATTGATAAATGTTTTATTTAATGTCGGAAATTATGTATGGAATTCAATATCAGATAAACGTTCGTTTCTGTTAGCCTCACAAATGCGAGCCCTTTTGAGTACATTTTCATTACATTCAACACGGTGTCGAATTAAGGTTTGTTGGCACGTTGTTGCTCCCAAATTTCACGTAACTTTCTCATCGTCACAGTAATCGATGATTGATTTTGATAAAATGTTTTAACGATTAATACACGTTGGTTTTTCGAATAGTTTTCCGTAGTAAATTTGCCGGGTCTGTACTTCACGAATGCCAAATATGAACTGTCAAGATTAATGTTTACCAAAATGGCGGCAAAGTAGTATACCTTCCTGGCGGACACCCTGTACATGTTTTTTACCAATAGTTTTTAATGAAAAAGCTTATGTACCTGTGTCGAAAAATTTAAACCCTACATCATGCATTATGGTCCAATATCAAAAATGTTATCAAGGAGGCGTGGCACCTGCCTCTTTTATTTCAGGGTGTGTTTTTTTAGTACCAAATACTATTGTCATGACATTATTTGTTTATAAAGCCTTGTTTAAAATGAGAAACATCTAAATAAAAGTGTGGAAAGAGAATATTAGTTGAGATGTTCGGGGTCGTGGTAAAAATGTGTGTTTTAAACTTAAATTTGCTTATAGATATAGTATGAATTAGAACCTAAGACTTAATCTTAAACAAACTTTGGAAAAACCTGTGTTAAATGCAATCAAATCGAACCTACGAGTATCAGTCCATTGTCAGTGATACAGGGACAGTAATAAACTTCTAAATAACTGAGTTTGTGACTGCAGACCAGACCAGACTGCAGATCCTATTTTACATGGGAATTAAAAATGCTATGTATGTATCCTTTAAACCTGTCACAGACATTACCAAAAACTCAACACACCATCAGATCATAGGGAACTCAAGTACAAAGTACAAGAAATGACCGTAAAAATAAATCACAGATTTTTGTCAGTCAACCAACCAAAGCCAAGCTTATGATGAAGTTCAGGGCAGTTGAGCGCAATAGAGTGTTACAAAAGAGTTTAGGAAAAACAGACACACACACAGATACAAATCGACAAAAGGAAGTAACGAATAAAGAAAGGGATTTGTATTTAAAGGTAAAAGTTCACCATAATCATGGACAGTCAAAGAAAAAATATGAAATGATTAATAGTTATGGGCATTGAAAGAAAAGGGTAGAAAAGCGGAACTCGGCAAAATTTCCTCTAACACTCATATTGAACTTACCTTCTCCTCTTTGAGGTTGCCCAAAAAAGACGAAAAACGTAAACGAAAATCAAGGAGAATTTGAAGTTTAAAATATTTTAAATGAAACTTTCAATTTGTTCGATTGCGGTTTAATTTCAAATTACAAACAGGTCGTTCGGTGGCGGGTTTGGCTTGAATTTAAAAGCGTAATTTGCATTTGGTTCTTCCCCTTCTGGTGGTTTCTTGCGTTGGAGTCTTGAAATTAGCAGACAGACGCTCGAATCGTGTTGTTTTATGTATTGAATCTTGCCCGTTTTTGTCGTGTTTGTTCACTGTATTCACTGCCACATACGAGTAAAGTTAAGTCGTATTCACTCATGCAGTCGCCTTAGGTTACATGCATTCATTCACTCAGTCATTTATTGATCTCTCATTGATACAAAATTGCTAAATTTATTCGGCATCTCAACAATTCTTTAGTAAAAAAAAACAATCCGCACCACATATGTTTTGTTTGATTGTTTTGTAGTTTATTTTTTTATTTCATCTTCTTCTTTTTAAATCTTTTTGGATGTGTTTGTTGCTGTTGCTGCTGCTGTGGTTGCTGTTGCACTCTGCACTGAACTGAAACACTTTGAAATGGAGGCACCACCGACCGACGGAACGATCGAGCGATTTGTTGCTTGTTTGCCGCGTTGTTGGTTGCAGCGCGCACTTTATTAAATGTTGCGTTACTTTTGCCCGAATGATGTTATTTTAACGTATGCCAAACTTAAAATGTTTCCAGTGAACGTTCAAATTTATGTGTAATACTCCACAACCGACCGAAATCAAACTTTGAAACGATTTTTTTTCGGTTTTGTGTAGTTTTCTGATTTCGTTTTTGCTGTTCAGTTCTGTTTGCCACACAAGAGCAAACAGAAACCTTTAAGAAGACACAATGAGCGTATTTCGTTTTTGTTTCTATTTCTATAACAGAACTTCTATGAGCAAATACATGCATAACTAAATATTCATGTTGTTTGTTGGTCTTTTCAGATATAGGCATACATGCTAGGGATGTCAGTTGGGTTATCTGGAAAACCCCACTGTATAAGTATATGTGACAGCGCATAGAGGAAGGGACCTAAGGGTAAAAAAATCAATTTTCGTTTTTATTTTTTTGAAGTGGACAACATCTGAGCATCGAATGAGACCGATCCCATGCCCCAAAAGTGTTCCCTCCCAGAGATATGCGCGTTTTATGAAAGTGAAGTCGACGATTCTAAGCGCAAATAGAAATGGACCTAATCTTTAAAATGGCTCTCCTGAAAAAAAACTGTTTTTTAACCTTGGGTCCCTTTCTATTTTGCGCGTCACATATGTTTTTGAGGAGAATCAAATCAAGAATAATGTAAACTGAACATGGATTAAACAGCTCAAGACCTATTGCTTCTATATTTAAAGAGAAGATATATATATATATATATATATATATATATATATATATATATATATATATATATATATATATATATATATATATATATATATATATATATATATATATATATATATATATATATATATATATATATATATATATATATATATATATATATATATATATATATATATATATATATATATATATATATATATATATATATATATATATATATATATATATATATATATATATCTTCTCTTTAAATATAGAAGCAATAGGTCTTGAGCTGTTTAATAATATATATATATATATATATATATATATATATATATATATATATATATATATATATATATATATATATATATATATATAATTGCTCTTACCTTTTTAAAATAACCTAAAATAAGACTAGATGTCCTACCGTTCCAAAGTTATGATTGTTTGACAGAACTTAGAAATTTTACCCTAGTCCTTCTAACCACCAATCCGAAATTTTTCAAATCGCTGCTATTTAGCCCCCTTGCATTTTCGGGCATGGTCGTAGATGGGTATATTTTCATGAAATGAGCAAAAGGAAAAGCTGGTAAAACTTTTGCAGTCGTAAATGAATCACCCTGTATATCATAATCAATAATTTGATAGTATAATTATCGATATTGCATAGGGCGATGACGCAGCCATTTTGATCCATACTGATGTTGCAACATCTGTCAAATGACAACATCAATAGATTGCGCAGTTTAAGCCTTGATGTCGACTATCAATAAGTGATTGTTGCGAAGATCCTAGGCATACCAAGGGTCAGAAATGACTGAGCAATTAAAAATAGAGACTATTGAAATTAGTAGACGTCACACAAACAACTTTAATTTTACCCTAACAATTCTAATCAATTTTTAATTTGTTTGACTTTGTTTATACCCTTACTACATTTTGGTACAATGTTTTTATACGTTTTTCCTAGTGTCTTTAATATCTAGAAAAAAGTGTGACAGACCTATTAAAATTATAACGTTCGACTCTCAATTAGTTTCAGACTCAAATAAGACATGCACGTTTGCCTGTCTATTCTTGTAATTTAGGCAAAATTTTTTTTTAATAAAAATTACGCTGTTGATAACAATTGACCAGATCGGACCAGTGGTCTAATCAATCCAACAGCCTTAGTTTCAATGCAATTGGCTTGTATTGAAATTTTCTCTTTGGAAAACATTATAAAAATACGAGGAGATCGGAGAATGTTTTATTTCCTATTTTCATTTTACCTTCTGAAAGATGTCAACAAATTTGGCATGAGAAGTTTCTTGAATAAAAAATAATCGGCACACGAAAAAAACAAGTAGTACTACTGATTCCGTATTTGTTTACGTTCGTGATTGGTAAAGTCATGAACGATGTTCGCCATACATTGAACTGCTGGCTATCAGCTGGGGCGTTGGAGTGAGCCAGACCAAAACAGAGCAAAAAGATGATTCCGTCGTATGTTAAAGTGACCAAAACCGAAAACCGACATTTTGGGTTTTATGTTCAAACCCGACAGTCGGTTTCTCAAAAATTGCAATAGTTGTCCGATCTTCTTGAAATTTAACACAAGTAAGTGTTTTGTACAACGGCTGTTGACTTTTATGAAAATCGGTTAAAAATAATCATAGCTTCCGCTTGCAAGTTCACCCGATTTTAGCTTTAGAAACCACACATCCAAAATTAATGAAATTTGGCACAGTATATTACGATCGATTAGTATTCAGCTTAGATAAAAATGGGTCATACTGGCTCACTTGCAAAGGTCTAGAACATCCATATTAATTTCTATATAAATATACCTTGGTATGGTATATAACGATTCACAAATATTCAATCTTGGCTTATTTTTGATATAGTTCTCGTACAAATTGTCTGCGGGCCCAAAAATTGGCTTTCCATATACATGGGCATATGGCTTTAAAATATCTATAAAAAGATCCCATAAAGCAAAAAATTAAATTATTTTTGCTGTTTGGCTAAATTTTGGTGACGGACCCTTTGTTCGGAAATCTGACCCAATTTACTTAACTTCTGATTCGGAAAATATTTTCCACTCTTAGCAAAAAGCTAAAACTCGAATGTTGTTTAATGCGGTTTTATTACTATTAAAAAAACCCGACAGTTTTTACAATTGCCAGTTTTGAAAAAAATCCGAATTTCCGGTTTGCTGAAAACCCCGTTTTTTTGGGAGCCTACAACCTCTCTAGCCTCAACGGACATGAGTCTAACTTTCAAATCACGCAAAGACTTGAAACTATCCGGACGAAAGTATACAGAACACGCAGATCATCGACACCACTACACTCTTTCCGAGGAATCTAGCGTTTCGATGCATGATCTTTTTTGCTAGCAAAGGGTGCAATAGATTGCATAAATTTTTGTTGACAGTCAGATCCGGTACGACCACAACATCGCTAGTATTAAGAAGCAAAGAAGAACAAATCTTATTGTGCATCACGCCCGAAGTGACTCTTCTATGGCTTCCAGGACACCGAAACCTATATGTGACAGCGCATAGAGAAAGGGACCTAAGGGTAAAAAAATTAATTTTCATTTT
Source organism: Hydrotaea diabolus (assembly GCA_963513945.1). Taxonomy (NCBI): domain Eukaryota; kingdom Metazoa; phylum Arthropoda; class Insecta; order Diptera; family Muscidae; genus Hydrotaea; species Hydrotaea diabolus. The sequence goes on from OY740719.1 coordinate 179,570,096, forward strand.
TTTCTTTTTTGATGTGGACAACATCTGAGAATCGAATGAGACCGATTCCATGCCCCAAAAGTGTTCCCTCCCAGAGATATGCGCGTTTTTTGACGATTATAAGCGCAAATAGAAAGGGTCCTCATCTTTAAAATGGCTCTCCTGAACAAAACTGACTTTTAACCATAGGTCCCTTTCTATTTTGCGCTTCACATATGGAAATAAACTGGCGGATTATATGGCAATAGCTGAAAAACATCGGACCAATATTCAGAAGATGTATCTATACCTATAAGAACAGTTAGAGGGGATCCATAGACATTATCTTAGAATAACAGTCTTAAGGTGGAATGATTTAAGAGAGCGTATATAGCAGAAGGCGTATATAGGTCAGTCAGAACAGAAAGGAGATTTTAAGAATGATTGCAGTGTTTATGATAAACTGATAGAGTGGAGACCACGCTCAACTATTGAAGATGCCTTTTAACGATCGATGTTGCAGCAATGATAACAGTGACCCTTTTTTGATCTACCGATGTTATAACAGGCTGGTACCTAGATTTCTAGAGGATGCTCCTTGCTGAAAAGAGGTAAGCCAAATAACCTGTACGGAAATTAATTTAATGGTTTACTAGAGCCTCCAGATTAATGTACCTCAAGAAGATTTAAAAATTTCATCAGATTCCAAACAAGTTAATATGAGGCGTAAATAAGCACATAGAACAAACAATCGACTAGAACGGTTTATATAGATAGCACCCATGGTTTATAACGCCCTTATACCTCCAGATATGGGATTTTAACGATTTCAGATCACAACAGTCTTATACAAAATTGGCAATAATTATAAGACTATACGCAAAGGGAATGTCTCATTATTAATACTTGTTATGAGACTTGTTATGAGTAATCGTTGGCAAAGACTGCTGAAAAAAAACTTTGGCGGGTTTAAAAACAGCTGTACAGTCTGCCTGGCAACCGTAGCCAATACAGTTCACCAATTTTTTAGTTGATTCTGAAAAAGAAACAACAAAAAGGTCTCGAACCAGAACAAAAACTGTTCAAGGAAACCAACAATTTTAAAATATAACTTTGGAAGTTAAGGTCATATAGAAAGTCTATGCAGTGAAGAGACCGTGAGGGTGTGAGGAAAGAAGTGAGGGTATCATATAGTTGACCAGACATTCTCCACGGCTCAGTGAATAAAGGCCTAACGAACTAACGCCTAATTTTTCAAAATGAAAGAATGCCTAAACAAGAACGCCTAAGAAGAAAGTGAAGGAACGTCTAACTTTAAAAATGAAGGAAAGTCTAATTTTAAAAATGAAAGAAAGTCTAAACTGTTAGGGTTTCTTTCATTATGGACTAACACCTAATGAAAGAAAACCTAACAATTGGAATTAAAATACAACTGTTAGTTTTCAATGAATTTACGCATAATAGTAATAAAAATCACACTTTTAGCAAAATGAAAAATCGCCTAACATTAATGAAAGAAAGCCTAACAATCAAAAATGAATAAATATCTAATTAGGCGTTTTTTCATTTCTGATTGTTAGGCTTTCTTTCATTATGAAAAATCACTTAACAATTTTAATGAAGGAATGCCTAAAATATTAGACATTCTTTCATAATGAACAACCGCCTAATTCCTATATATTTTTTGATGCAATTTTTAGGCATTATTTCATTTTTTTTTTAGGCGTTAGTTCGTTAGGCCTTTATTCACTGAGCCATTCTCCACTCGTTTTCTTTAGAGTTTTTAAATATGAAAATGTCATGAAAAATTACATCTAATTTAAATATTTTCAAATAAAAAACCACTCTCGTTATGGGAAGACTACGAGGTCGACCGCAAAAGTAACTGGCCTAACATAAAAAGAACCGTTTTTTTTGAATTATTATTATTTATTTTTCAACATAATCTGCTTTCAACTCAATACACTTCAATACAAAATAAGATTTTTCAAGACCTTCAGCAATAACCTCGCTATTGGACGAAAATTTTTTGCCACCGAGAAATTTTTTTAAATTTGGAAACAAGAAATAATCAGAAAGAGCTAAATCTGGACTATATGGTGGATGCGGAGCAATTTCAAATTGTAATTCGGCCAGTTTTTGTTGAGTTAAAAATGCAGTGTGTGAAGGAGCATTATCTTGATGAAAAAGAACTTTTTTTTCTGAATGCAGTCGTTTTATCTTGATTTCTTCACTCAACCGATCCAATAATGCACAATAATATTCACTATTTATAGTTTTTCCTTTCTCAAGATAATCAATAAACATTATACCCCTTGAATCCCAAAATACTGTGGCCATTACTTTTCCTGCTGACTTAACAGTTTTCGCCTTCTTGGGACCACTTTTACCAGCTTCTATCCATTGTTTTGACTGTTCTTTGCATTCTGGGATGTAGTGATGGATCCATGTTTCATCAACAGTTATGAATCGGCGCAAGAACTCTATTGGATTACGCTGATAAATCGCTAAAAGCTCCTCGGAATTGGTCCAACGGACGATTTTTTGGGGCAAAGTCAACAAACGCGGCAAACATCTTGCGGATAGCTTTTTCATGGGGAGTTCATCATGTAAAATACTCCAAACTTGTTTTTCGTTTATTTTAACAATATCAGCAAGTTCTCTGAGCTTTATTCTTCTATATTTAGTCACTTCATTAAATATTTTTCTAATGTTTTCAATAGTAGTAGCAGTTTTTGGTCTTTCAGAGCGTTGTTCATCTTCCGTACTTGAACGACCCATTTTAAATTGTTGAACCCAGGATTTCACGGTGGAGTATGATGGTGCATTATCACCATGAACAGAATCCAATTCATCTTTGATTAATTGTGGTGTATAACCTTTCATATAAAAGTGTTTAATTACCGCACGAAACTCTTTATTTTCCATTTTTCAAAAATTATAAAACTTGTTTACTTCAATCACCTGTAACAAAGAAAATAATCATTAAATATTTCGAAAATTTTGACAGATGGTTTATAAAAGATTGCTTTTAAAAAACAAAAAAAAGTTGCTAGTAAAACAGAAAATGTGCCAGGACAGTTAGTTCTGTGGTCGCCCTAGTAGAAAGGCTATGGAGTAAGAGAGCGTAGTGAGGGTATTATATAGTTGGTCAGACATTCTCCACTCGTTTTCTTTGGAGTTTTTAAATATGAAAAATTACATCTAATGAAAATATTTGCAAATAAAAGACCATCTGCGTTATGGGAAGACTATGAAAAAAATTATTGGATTCGATCTAAGTCTTTGGATGGTCTATTCTTACTCGTACACAATAGTTTACCGATCGGTAAAATTCATACTGTTTTAGTGTATTACGATCAAAGCTTTATTTCAGCTAATATATGCATTTTACAAAGCGAAGTGGCACCCCGTATTTGCTTGCATCCAAGTTAAGAAGTTAAGAACTAAATCTGAATTTAAAACTACTAGTACTAGCATATGTCACGCCCATATTGTCGAAAGTAGAACTTTAACAGTCTGATGGAAGTTTTGGAATAATAAATAATTTTTTTTGTTAGATTATTTCTTCCAATATTAAGATCTTAACAAATAAATATTATTATACGAGTATACCAAATATATTTCGAATTCAGAACAACCCAAAAGCGGAGAAAATGGAATCTCCCATGTGATATTCCGATGGAGACAAAGACTTTTAGAGCATTCTTAAACTAACCTTACTAAATTTCACATTTAAATTTTCTTTTTTTCTAATTTGCAGTTTATATTATTTTTGTAGAGATTTTTGCTAGTTTTGGTTAAGTGCAAGTTCAAAGATTTTTTCCTTATACAAAATCGAGGATGAATTATCTTTTGTTAAAGTACGCCTGCTCCATTCAACTTCTCTGATAATGAATTCTTCTTATTAAGGTTCCATGTTTTAACGTTTTTGTTTTGTTTGTGGATGCCCTTAGTCGTCAAAATGTCATTTATATGAACGTCTTTCACCATAACTACTGCTATTTTTGGAATCTTCTGGTTAATCGTCTGTCATCCCAGAGATTTGTAAAACGTCGGCCCATTTGGCATCCCTAGTGCATGCATACAGGGGTACACAATAATGGGATGTGACAATAGCACCAACATTCACACAAACAACCAGACGAAAAAAGCGCAGAAAAACATCTGCACCGTTTTTTATAATTTGAAGGTAATTCGTGCAATTTGTACCGTTCGGGTTCATTTATTTTTTTTCAGATTTTTCTGTTTTGAGAGCAAAAACTTGGTGCATGTACGCCAACGATCAAAATTAGAAGGGCTTTAACATTTTAAGTATGCATGTATGTATAGGTTGGTCACACACACTTACAAAGATGTTTTAACATAAGAATATATAAATGGAAGAGTACATCAAAGAATCGTGTTAAGCCAGTCTGGTTTCGTTGCTATAAATATTTAATGAAAATGTAAAATGCATAAAAATGTGAGATGTTGTGAACAAAATGACATTAGACAGTTTGCAATGTGACGAAATTGGATTGATGAAATATACCGCAAACTATCGTGGAACTGGGACTCGTATTCTCACCTATGATATGAGACGGGATTTTAGTATTTGTCATTTATTTTCCTAAAATACAATTTTGAAATTTTACAAATCATGTGTGTTATGTTATGTTATTTTGTCGGTGTGGATAGATTTTTAACTGTATTTTTTTTGTTTTTATTTGACTTACACTGTAAAATCGTTTCTTTTTATGCGATTTTCTGATATACAATCTTTTAAGTAGATATTTTACAGTCCGATCAAAATCAGGTTCTAAAACCTCAGACATTGCATTTCAAAAATTTTTGCGAATGCTTTTAATATACCAAAGGTGCGGTCAAACTGGGCAAATATTTGAAGAAAAACATCGAATATTTCTTTGCCCTAATCTGACCACAAAATATTTCTGAGTGGCAAACAACAAAACACCTGATTTCGGGAAAACAAAAATATTTGCCAGCAAACAAAAAACTGCCCAATGTGAAACCAGTGTGACCAACCAAGAACTAACATTTTGCATTTGTGGTTTTCAACGAAGACCCATGCGAAACGGAATTAGTGGAAATGATATTGCGCGTTGAAGATTGCTCTACGCACAGTTCGAAGACTATACACAAAGGGTAATTCTCATTAATAAAAATGAGTCTCCCGTATAAGTCATTTGATTTGTGGCCGAAGTAATCGTTGCCAAAGACTGCTGAAGAAAAACCTTGGCGGGTTTAGAAACAGCTGTACAGTCTGCCTGGCAACCATAGCAAATACATTTCACCAATTTTTTCTTTTTACGTTGATTCAGAAAAAGAAACAACATAAAGGTCTCGAACCAGAATAAAAAACTGCTCAAGTCATAATAATGATAAAAGACCGAATAAATAACGAAAAAACTATTTTCCTCTATTGTGAACTAACTAACTAACATTTTCCTCTATCTGTGTTTTTTGAGCAAATATGATGAAATACATTTTCGTCAAATATTTGCCCAATGCGACCGTACCTTAAGAAGTTTTCAAGACGTTGCTGTTACGTGCAATCGATTTTATTAATCTTATCGTATGGAATTGTTTGGCAGACTCTTCGACAGCGACAGTTCTAAAGGATGTTCGAGCCACAATGCATTTTTGATGTTAATTGTGTGTCACACCTTAACGTCAAGTTTTTTACCCAACCTTATTTGACATTTATTTGTTTCAGTATTTGACAAATTCAACACAATTGAGCAACGCGTTAAAATTGTTGAAGTCTTTTATGAAAATGGGTGCTGAAATCAAAATGCATTTCGTGCTCTTCGGGATTTTGTTGGTCAGAATAATCGATCAAATGTGTCCACAGTGAATTTGTTAACAAGCAGAATTGCCGCATTTGGCCAAAAGAAAATCTACGAATGATTGTCGGAAAGCAGATGTATCCACGAAGAGCGAATGTTTGGTGCGGTTTATGGGCTGGCGGGGTCATCGGGTCGTACTTCTTTGAAAATGAGGTCGGCCTAGCAGTTACTGTGAATGGTGTTCGATATTGCGATGGGGATATTTAAAAGAAAAAGTGTGCGTCAATAAGCCAAGAACAATTCAAGAGCTAAAGGATGAGATAATTCGGCACATTAACGACATTGAAGCTCCATAACGTCCCAAAGTTATATGCAATATATGCACCATAGGTGTCTGCAGTTTCTGTAAGCGCCACTTCACCATCATAGAACCGCAAGCAACGAATGTGCTGTAACTATAGGGTGATCCATGTTCAGGTATTTCCTTTCAATAGCCTTTTTTCACAGATTTTACGTGAGTTGTGTTCAGCTTAATTTTTTTTATTTTCAGTATTGTTTGCGATTTCATCATGAAAAGGCTTACACCGAAACTCAAAATTGTGCAACTGTATAAATTGTTTTCGACTACGGCAAACTCTGCAGACATCCATATTTATATACTATCGCAAAGGATATATAGTGTGATCCTTATAGAGGTATTTTTTCAGAACAAAAGAAATATAAAAATTTAAATCAAGTGTGAAATTTTATTGGTAATTTGAACGGACATTTTAGGGCATTTATTTTTCGAAAATAATTACCTTCAAATGTTGGCAACTGTATAATGGAAATGAGCATTCGGTGAGAAACGGGAAGATCCGCTGTTTTCGACCAAATTTTGGTTCAGTGATGAGGCACATTTCTGGCTCAATGACAACTTCGATAAACATAATTGCTGCATTTTGGCTGAAGAGCAACCATAAGAGGTTCAAGAGGTGCCATTATACCCAGAAAAAACTACGGTCTGGTGCGCTATATGGGCTGGTGAAATAATCGGTCCATATTTTTTCAAAAGTGATGATGATCGGAACGTAACCGCGAATGAAGCTCGCTGTCGCGCCTTGATATCGGACTCTTTGCTTCCTGAAATTGAAGCCCGTAATCTTGACGACATTTGACGGCTCAAACTGCAACACAGCTGCTTAAGCAATGGATCCATTAAGAGGTCATTACGGAGAGCAGCCAATTTCACGTTTTGGACCGGTGAGTTGGCCGCCTAGATCGTGTAATATCACAGCTATAAACTTTTTTTTGGGCTCCGCAAAGTCCACATTCTATGCTGACATACCAGCTACGATTCAGGTTTTGGAAGCCAACATTACGCGTGTCATTAAAGCCATACCGGTCGAAATGCTCGAACAAGTCATCCAAAATTGGACCCTTCAAATGGACACCCTGAAGCGTAGTTGCGGCCAACATTTAAAGGAAATTATAAGTATATTCAAAAAATAAATGGCATAAAATGTCCTTTCAAAAGAACTACAAATATTCCATATTTTATTTTATTTTTTAATACCTTTAGATTGATCACCCGATATGTTAAGCGGCTATACATTTAGGGGCAGGTAGTTTCGCGAATAACGACAGCTACCGGCAATAGAGCTTTCCACCAAACACAATTAAAGTTCCTCGCAATACATAAATACTCACACACATACACCCAATTTTCTGTTGTTTTCATTCATTTAATATCATTCTAATGTCTGATAAATATTTAAGTTTGTTATCGAAAATTTTTATTGATAAATTGCTGATAAATTCACATACCAATTTTTTGGTTCAAATTCAAGGGTTGTCTTTGTTTTTTATATACCCTCCATAATGGTTTCCGGTATAATATGAAAATGTTGTCAATGGGTTATGACACAAGCCTCTTTTTTATCAGGGTGTCTTTTTACCACACCATTATTATATGTACCAACTACTATCGTCATATCGGCATTATAAGTAGTTCACGAGATATGACCTTTGGCCTAAAATTCGCCTTTAATGCGGTTTTTAAAGGTTCCTTTTTCCGCTCACTTTTCCACCGAGATGTATTTCGATCCATGCCAATATCTCTAATAGTTCATATGATAAAGCATTTCTAAGTTTAGCATTGTGTGGGCGGTGCCTCGCCAAAAATACTACTTATAAATATGTGGTGGCTTTTCCAGAAGTCTCAGGCCTTGTGTGTGCATTTTTTTCCTCTTGACCGATCTATCCCATTTTCAATACTAATACGAGGGCGGTTCGGAAAGTTCTTAGCCTATCAATGAAAGAGAATAGTTAGTTTTTCAAATATATTTTTATTTTTCAATTTATCTCCTGAAACTTCAATACACTTAGTCCAACGCTTAACTAGCAATTCTATCCCTTGATTAAAATAGTTGCATCTTCATTTGAGGTAAAACGCTCGCCAGCAAGGAATTTTTTTAGATTTGGGAACAGGTAAAAGTCACTGGGAGCTAAATCAGGAGAATAAGGTGGGTGGTCAAGCAACTCGTACTTTAATTCGTTGATTTTAGCCATTGTTAAAACACTCTTGTGCGCTGGTGCGTTGTCTTGATGAAAAATTATTTTTTTGTGTTGTAAGCCAGGGCGTTTTTCCCCAATTTGTACATTTCATTGATCTAAAAGGTTGCAATAGTAATCTGAATTTATTGTTTTACCCTTTTGCAGATAGTCAATCGATGAAATAGCTTTGAAGTCCCACAAACCCGTTGCCATAACCTTACCAGCCGATTGAATAGTTTTTGCCTTCTTTGGGGCACTTCCTCCAGCTTCAGTCCATTGTTTGGATCGTTCTTTTGTCTCTGGAGTATAGTGGTGGATCCATGTCTCATCATCATGAAACGTCACTTAAAATCCATTTTATTTCGCTGAAAACGAACCAAACAAGCTTGAGGAATGTTCATTCTTATGCGTTTTTGGTCGACTGTTAACAAGTGCGGCACCTATCTTGCAGAAAGCTTTTTCATCTGTAGTTCTTCATGCAAAATTCAATGGACTCGATCATTTGAGATGCCCATGATATTAGCTATTTCACGCACTTTTATTCGTCGATCATTTAATACCATATCATGCACTTTGGCTACAATTGTTGTTGTTGCTGTTTATTGACGTCCACTACGTGGTTCATCTTCAATGCTTGTACGACCACGTTTAAATTCAGCAACCCAATTTTTTACTGTTGCATATGAAGGAGCACTTTCACCTAACACATTCATCATATCATTATGAATTTCTTGTCCTGATAAACCTTTTTTATGTAAATATTTAATGACACCACGCATTTCTAACTTTTCCATTGTAAAAAAATCGCGAATGCGTCTTTCGTGAACACCTGTTTCTATATGAAGGAGTTGCCAGACAAAATTTAACATGTGTTCATAGCAGAGATGGAAGTTTCCAAAACACTTAACTTTTTCTGTTTGTACCGCGCTTTTTGTGCTAGGCTAAGAAGTTTCCGAACCGCCTCGTACAAATATCTGTGAAATTTCTAGTAGTTTGATCCCACTGACAAACGGACCATGGCCAGATTATCTAAGCGTTTTACTACGATTTAAAAGATATACATATTTTTGGGGTCGCCGACCAGTATTCGATGTGACAAACGAAATGATTAAGTGAATATGCCCTCTATTCTATGATCGTATGTGTAAAAACCAGTATTTTTCCAGAAGTCTCTGGCCTTGTGTGTTTAATTTTTTCATCTTGGCCAATCTGGTCCATTTTCAACACCAACACATATTTCTTAAAAATATCTAGCTCCAATAAAGCGAGCGATCTGTAGTTTGATTTCCACTGACAGACGCATATGTGACGCGCAAAATAGAAAGGGGCCTAAGGGTAAAACCCAATTTTGTTCAGGAGAGCCATTTTAAAGATTTAAATACGTGTATCTGTGGTGTAGAATCGTCGACTTCACTTTCAAAAAACGCGCATATCTCTGGGAGGGAACACTTTTGGGGCATGGGATCGGTCTCATTCGATGCTCAGATGTTGACCACATCAAAAAAAGGAAAAAATGAAAATAGATTTTTTTACCCTTAGGTCCCTTTCTCTATGCGCTGTCACATATGGCTACATCTGCTAAGAATTTTACGACGATTCAGAGTTTACTTATAAATATTGTTGGGGTCTCCTAACAGTATTTCGAGGTGTGGCAAACAGAATGGCAATGTGAATATATCCCCTGTCCCATGATCAAGGGTATAAACAGCAGTAATAGCCTTGGGATTAAATGTCTGACCGTAGCTTGACATTACAGGCTGTCAGGAGCCTCCAGAACTGTTTTGTTGGCTCGACTAGTCGATGCGGCCACTCGGGAAGTACTCGTATTATTGTGGCTGTGTTTTCGTCATACTTTGGATATGCATTGCTACCGTATGCGTAGACAAATAGAACAGCCAAGGTGTTCGATAGGCCTCTAACAAAGAGGGATGCTATAAACCATAATGTCAAGCTTCTATTTGGTTCGGCTAGATAGGTCAAAAAAGGTTCAGGACAAGGCATGGTAGCGTGGCGCAGTGCTATTGCTCTCCACCATTGAAGGTTTAAAAAAGGGAATCATGTGAAATACACGGGCCGATATGATCCAGTTGTATTAGGGTGATGTATACGAGTAGATCACTCATAACGATTCTAAATTTGCGGACTTCCGGGAGTTGAATATGTCGTGTAGAGCAGAAGGATCTTTTATTGGAATATGGCCCTTTTTGAGGGATATGGAAAACATAGGCCGATATAGTGCAACTTAACTAGTACCGATTATGCATAATTGAATATAATGTGGGGATTTCAGAGAAACGTTGTCTGGAATCGGTAAGGACCTTATCATTAGTATAAGTATATAAAAGCATGGTCGGATATGAACTAATTGTAATTTAGAAATTTTTTTAGGTTCATGTAAGCAATATGTACATTAACTTTAAAGATAAATGGACTGACAGACGGACAGGCGGATGATAACGAATAGTGACAGAGAATCTATCTAATAATATTTGCAGAGAAACTGTTCCTTTGCCCCCTCACCTTCTTGAAGGTGGCAAAGGTTTTTTGAATTGTAAACGGTGAAACGGTCAATGAGAAGAGTCAACTCGCCATATGTGATTTCGTTAAATCACCTGTCACTGTCGATTTCATAGAAGTTTCCATGACTGACAATCAAATAAAAACTGAATGAGACAATCAGTGCTAGTGTGAAGTTAAATACACTGATATATTCAGTTGCAATTTTTTGAGCACTTCAGTAGACCAACTTTATATGGTTGTACTGGTGGAATACTAGAATAGTACATGAAATCAACAAATCGTTTGTGACAATGCAACGTTTCTCCCTTTGAATATACAGGGTGAAGCGAGGTAATTTGCTTTTTGCACTGCAGGCTGTGGCGGTGCTGTTGGTCGAAGAGAATGGAGAGTGACATTTGGTGTGTCTGCCTTTCAGTTACCATCATGCATTGGACACGTGAGGAGAGGTAATTTTGTGTTGAAACGTATTTGTCAAATGCACACTCGATTATTGCAGTGTAGCGTGCTTTTCGTTTACGATTCGATGTTGCCCCACGTGGTAATGGATATATGCGGTACAGGAGTGAAACAAACCCCAGAGAACTTTAGCAGAGACCTATTCATTCGAACCGCGTAACTGAGTGGTGTGCCATATCATGAGTAGGCATCATTGGCCCTCACTTTTTCGAAGATAACCGTCTTGCCGTAACTGTGAACTCCGAACGTTACTTGACTATGATACAGGATTTTTTCAGCCGGCTCTTCCAACAGGATGATGCCACTGCACACACAGCGAGAGTTACCATAAATTGTGTGAGGCAAATGTTTCATGGGCGGCTTATCTCTTTGAGGGGTGATGTAAACTGGCTGGACAGAATACAAGTCGACATGCTTGTTAGAGTTCACGAAAACTTCAGACAACGTATGCCACAGTGTATGGATAGTGAAGGTCGACATTTGCCAGATACACTATTTAGTACCATGTAATTTAAAAATACTCTTGTACTGTTCAATAACAATTATTTCATTCCCAAATAATCAAATTTCCGCGCTTCGTCCTGTATAATTCGTAATATTTATTTAAAAAAGCGAAAGGGAACATTGAGCTGTGCCAGCAGTAGATTTGTCTTAATGGTCTCCCTTAAACGTTTTTGCGATTTACTGTTCCTTTACAAGGTGGTTATGTATGTAAATTCACATCCAAGAGATTTATCTCCAAGCCATGTTATTAGCCCTGGGACCCGGTCAATGTACAGATTATATCGTACACAGCTCATTGACCGCATAGAATTTTTACACTTGTTCTTATTGTTGATGTTTGCTCCATATTATTTAGGTCGATTTTGTATTTCCTTAAAACTTTATTTACTGGTTACCAAATTTCTGATATTTTCTTGTTTTTTTTACAGTTCTGCAGATACCATTTCTTTTCTAATGGGAGAGAAATGTTGAATCTTGATATTTTGGGTAAACTGATTGATATATATGTCCACACCACATCGACAATACATCTTAGGTTGTGTTACTGTTTTCCAGATAGTATTTTAGTCATGGGTAGTTTAAATCGCCGAAGGCGGCATCTCGTCGAGTATTAGCATACAGTTTTAGCACTTTAATTTGACGAGCGTTGCCCTTTTCTTGAGTTTCATATTTAAACACTTTTGACTTAAAAACTGATACAATTCTCCGATAATAGTAGCTCAATTGCCTCATATCTTTTAGCACTTTTTTATTGCCAAATTTAGTTTTCGATTGACCCCTTTCAATACTCGTTCACCTTTGAGGCATTTTAATTTTCCGACATTTCATGTATTCCAATTAACATCATTGTGGCTTCTTTTCATGTTAAAAATTCGCATTTGTTACAATTCACTTCACTTCGAACTTCATTCGCTCGTCTGATCATGGTGTTGTTGCTGCTATTGATCATGGTGTTGTTGCATTACATTGTAATAACTGAGTTGGTAGATAGAAATCTTTGCAACGCTCAGACACTGAAACTTTGACTTGAACACCAACCGCAACTGAAACATCTCTTCAGTGAAGAAACGAAAAAAAAAACAAAACAATCCTAAACACCCACTGACGCTGAATGCTTTGGCTGTTGCGGTTAAGCAGCCTAGTCGCATTCGCAGCTAGCGCGCTCGCTGGCTGCCGCCAACGGAGAGTCTTAAAGAATTTATGATGTTGCACTGACAGAATGATAAGTGGCATGTTGTAAACAAATCAAACAAAACATCAAAAAGATTTGTTCATGTTCACTTTAAAGATTACGGAAAATAAATCGTGTGTAGCTCAAAATCTAAAAGCCAAATTGCATATTAATTAAAAATCCGCTTTTATAAAACGATGGGTTCGCTTTCAAAGCCCCCCTTCGCCGTCGCCGGAGCAAAGCACAACTTATAGATTTTAAAGATGAATTGTCGTGGAATTGAGATTGACTACATCTAATGATATGCATACGTACAAATTTGAAGCGATAACATCAGACGTCTTAGTTGTGACAATTTTTTGTTTATTTGTGGAACAAATCGTAACTAATTTTCAGGTCACACGTGATTGGGGGAACATTGAAATAAATTAATAAAAGCTTGTTTTGAAGTCAAAAATTTTCGAAATACTTACGATTTAAAAATTGGATTTATTTTCTCGCATCCCTTGTATTTAAGAGATGAACATAAGGTGTTTGAAGACCTTCTATCTTGTGGGAAACTTGCTCGGTAAGTACTTTTAATTTCATTTAAAGCAATCAGTCCATTTGACATTATACATAATTATCTAGCGATTTAATGCTGCAGCGACATTATAAGTAAAGAATTTATTAAGCTACACCAAAAGTATATTTTCTTTTATGTAGCTGGTATTAAATAGCTGTGGCATTAAAATATCTTAAATCGATTTAAGTGAGTGTGTTTATTTTATTGGTTATTATCATTTCCCTTACTCAGAAGCGCATAAACGTTCGACTTCGTTGTTGAAATGAGTGTTTAACATTTTAATAAGAAATTTGATTCCACAAATTTTGCTCATTTTATGCCCGACACTATAATATGGCACATGACTTAGTGTTGGCGTTTGTAATAACTTAAATAATAAAGGATAGACCCTATATTAAATTAACCAAATGAATTGAAATCACTTTGAAATTTCCGATTTTAAAATATGCGTATCAAGAAGCCACATACGATTTTAACCAAATTTTGTGTAGATCATTCTGTATGATTAACATACTTGTACGAGTATATCTTAGATAAAATTGAGCCATTTCGGTCTATCAGTAGGGTTTTTAATAGTCGTCAGACAAAGGTCACAAATTTGGCTAATTACACAGTGCTACACTTTTTTAAAGGGTGCTTGAGTCGATCGGGAAATTAAATATTAGATAATTGTAGTTAATTCCTAAAAGGACAAGGTTCTGGTAGGTTTCAGTATTTTTTTATGGGCAGAGAAAGTTTTTGTTTTTGCAATGCCGATTGCAATATTCGTAAGATACAAAATAGTATTCATTTTTACAGGGAACAGATTCGTTGCCACAACCGAATTTTTTGCCAACCTAAAAGAACAATGTTCTGGTAGGTTTCAGTATTTTTTATGGGCAAAGAAAGTTTTTATTTTGCAATGCCGATTGCAATACTCGTAAGATACAAAGTAGTATTCCTTTACACAGAGAACAGATTCGTTGCCACAACCGAATTTCTTGCCACCCTAAAGGGACAAAGTTCTGGTAGGTTTCAGTATTTTTTATGGGCAGAGAAAGTTTTTATTTTGCAATGCCGATTGCAATACTCGTAAGATACAAAATAGTATTCCTTTACACAGAGAACAGATTCGTTGCCACAACCGAATTTCTTGCCAACCTAAAAGGACAATGTTCTGGTAGGTTTCAGTATTTTTTATGGGCAAAGAAAGTTTTGTTTTTGCAATGCCTATTGCAATATTCGTAAGGTACAAAATAGTATTCATTTACACAGAGAACAGATTCGTTGCCACAACCGAATATCTTGCCAACCTAAAAGGACAATGTTCTGGTAGGTTTCAGTATTTGTTATGGGCAAAGAAAGTTTTTATTTTGCAATGCCGATTGCAATACTCGTAAGATACAAAGTAGTATTCCTTTACACAGAGAACAGATTCGTTGCCACAACCGAATTTCTTGCCACCCTAAAGGGACAAAGTTCTGGTAGGTTTCAGTATTTTTTATGGGCAGAGAAAGTTTTTATTTTGCAATGCCGATTGCAATACTCGTAAGATACAAAATAGTATTCCTTTACACAGAGAACAGATTCGTTGCCACAACCGAATTTCTTGCCAACCTAAAAGGACAATGTTCTGGTAGGTTTCAGTATTTTTTATGGGCAAAGAAAGTTTTGTTTTTGCAATGCCTATTGCAATATTCGTAAGGTACAAAATAGTATTCATTTACACAGAGAACAGATTCGTTGCCACAACCGAATATCTTGCCAACCTAAAAGGACAATGTTCTGGTAGGTTTCAGTATTTTTTATGGGCAAAGAAGTTTTTATTTTGCAATGCCGATTGCAATACTCGTAAGATACAAAATAGTATTCCTTTACACAGAGAACAGATTCGTTGCCACAACCGAATTTTTTGCCAACCTAAAAGGACAAGGTTCTGGTAGGTTTCAGTATTTTTTATAGGCAGAGAAAGTTTTTATTTTGCAATGCCGATTGCAATACTCGTAAGATACAAAATAGTATTCCTTTACACAGAGTACAGATTCGTTGCCACAACCGAATTTCTTGCCACCCTAAAGGGACAAAGTTCTGGTAGGTTTCAGTATTTTTTATGGGCAAAGAAAGTTTTGTTTTTGCAATGCCGATTGCAATATTCGTAAGATACAAAATAGTATTCATTTTTACAGGGAACAGATTCGTTGCCACAACCGAATTTTTTGCCAACCTAAAAGAACAATGTTCTGGTAGGTTTCTGTATTTATTATGGGCAAAGAAAGATTTTATTTTGCAATGCCGATTGCAATACTCGTAAGATACAAAATAGTATTCCTTTACACAGAGTAAAGATTCGTTGCTACAATCGATTTTTTTTTGCCAACCGAATGTTGGTTGTTCAAGAACTATCCATGTATTCCATCGTTACAACCGAATGTTGGTTGGGAAGACGGCAATTTTCAGTAGACGAAACTGACACTTTCGGTTGAAAAAAACAAGTATTGGTAATCCTAATAGACGAAGATGATAATTGGAATCGATTTCGTACATATATTGGTTTTTGTTATGGATTGTTGGTTATACGTACTTTTTAAAAATAAAGAATATTTCACCACCTTTCATTGGGTTAACTAAAAGTTTTATTTATAGTTTGTATATTTTTATGATCAGTATCGCTTGGAACAATTCACCGTCTAACCAAAGCAACTTATACTGTCTGCCTTTTTTGTTTTTATAAATTTCTTCAGGATTTCGAAATATGGCTTTTTTAAAGGGTGGTTGAGTCGATCGGGAAATTAAATATTAGATAATTGTACTTAATTCCTAAAAGAACAAGGTTCTGGTAGGTTTCAGTATTTTTTATGGGCAAAGAAAGTTTTGTTTTTGCAATGCCTATTGCAATATTCGTAAGGTACAAAATAGTATTCATTTACACAGAGAACAGATTCGTTGCCACAACCGAATTTCTTGCCAACCTAAAAGGACAATGTTCTGGTAGGTTTCAGTATTTTTTATGGGCAAAGAAAGTTTTGTTTTTGCAATGCCTATTGCAATATTCGTAAGGTACAAAATAGTATTCATTTACACAGAGAACAGATTCGTTGCCACAACCGAATATCTTGCCAACCTAAAAGGACAATGTTCTGGTAGGTTTCAGTATTTTTTATGGGCAAAGAAGTTTTTATTTTGCAATGCCGATTGCAATACTCGTAAGATACAAAATAGTATTCCTTTACACAGAGAACAGATTCGTTGCCACAACCGAATTTTTTGCCAACCTAAAAGGACAAGGTTCTGGTAGGTTTCAGTATTTTTTATAGGCAGAGAAAGTTTTTATTTTGCAATGCCGATTGCAATACTCGTAAGATACAAAATAGTATTCCTTTACACAGAGTACAGATTCGTTGCCACAACCGAATTTCTTGCCACCCTAAAGGGACAAAGTTCTGGTAGGTTTCAGTATTTTTTATGGGCAAAGAAAGTTTTGTTTTTGCAATGCCGATTGCAATATTCGTAAGATACAAAATAGTATTCATTTTTACAGGGAACAGATTCGTTGCCACAACCGAATTTTTTGCCAACCTAAAAGAACAATGTTCTGGTAGGTTTCTGTATTTATTATGGGCAAAGAAAGTTTTTATTTTGCAATGCCGATTGCAATACTCGTAAGATACAAAATAGTATTCCTTTACACAGAGTAAAGATTCGTTGCTACAATCGATTTTTTTTTGCCAACCGAATGTTGGTTGTTCAAGAACTATCCATGTATTCCATCGTTACAACCGAATGTTGGTTGGGAAGACGGCAATTTTCAGTAGACGAAACTGACACTTTCGGTTGAAAAAAACAAGTATTGGTAATCCTAATAGACGAAGATGATAATTGGAATCGATTTCGTACATATATTGGTTTTTGTTATGGATTGTTGGTTATACGTACTTTTTAAAAATAAGGAATATTTCACCACCTTTCATTGGGTTTACTAAAAGTTTTATTTATAGTTTGTATATTTTTATGATCAGTATCGCTTGGAACAATTCACCGTCTAACCCAAACAACTTATATTATCTGCCTTTTTTTGTCTTTATAAATTTTTTCAGGATTTCGAAATATGGTTTCGCCTAAAACAAAGGTTTCGTTGTAACTAGAACCGATAAAATATAGCGTTTATTTCTTGATGTTTGAGTAACAAATATTATGTTACAATAGCCAAGTAAACAGGATTTGGTCACCAAAAAGAACTAGTCCGTTGTCACCACCAATTACACAGTGTAACAAAAAAGAATGAAGTCAAAATACCTGGGAAGTGATATTAATTTTCTTGTAGATCTTGCTGAGTACAACAAGCCGGTTTTGAAATTTCCCAAACACCTCCAAAATATAGAGTTGCGGGTAAAAACCGGTTTTTCGGATCCTACGCACTTATATGCCAGTAAATTGGTTAAATATCAACCCATTTTAAGTTTTTAATTGTATTTTTCAAAAAATTGGTTTTAATAAAGGTTGAATAACTCAATCAGTTTCTAACGGATTTTTAAAAATGACATCGAATTGTATTCGTAAGAACACTTTCTTTATTATTCACTTCAAATTAAAAAAATTTAAAAAAAAGAGTTTACAGGAAAAATATACAGATTTTTTTTTCAGTGTTATTTTAAAAGTGTATACACCATTCGAAAGGTCGCAGTTTCCAAATCTGCCAAAAGCTTAAAATCGGTTGATATTCAACCAAGTTACTGGCATATAAGTGTGTAAGATCCGAAAAACCGGCTTTTTATACGTAACTTCAGATTTTGGAGGTGTTTGGGAAATTTCAAAACCGGCTTGTTGTACTCAGCAAGATCTACAAGAAAAATAATAGCATTTCCCAGGTATTTTTTCTCTGTCGCACTGTGTTATTGGTATCAAAGTAACATGTACTTGTAGAGACATAAGTCCTGTTACACACGTTTTATGCTGTAAAATAAAAAGCACTGAATGTTTTTGGACCAAATATTTGCTAATATATTTATTGATGTATATTGTATCCAAAAAGAATCCACTTATTCGAAATGTCCGCCTTTTGCCTTTACACACGCCTTAAGTCGCACTGGCCAATCGTTAATAGCTGCACGAACCCCGTCCATTGGAAAATTGGCCATAGCTCGAACCAAAGCAGTCTTAAGAGATCCAATGTTGGGGTATCTTTTGTGACAAACCTTGTCCTCTTAAACCGTCCACAATTTTTAATCCAATGGGTTCAAATATGGACTGCCTGAGGGCCATTCTTCAGAGGAAATGAACGCTGGCAAATTGTTTCGAATCCAGGCCTGGGACGTTTTAGCCTTATGGGCCGGCGCAGAATCCTGCTGGAAAGTCCATGGCTGGTTTTGGAACAGGAAATTGTTAAGAGGCTTCACAACAGCTTCCACGACGGTTTTTTAGTAAACTTTGGCCGATGTTTTGACTCCTTGTTCGCAGAAATGTAGGTCAGTATCGTAAGAGACACCCCTTGTGATCAGTTCAGATGCTTCCTTAGGACCGCGCATACACTCTATCATTTTGCTTGTTAAATTTTTCCTGAACGGTAAACATTTTTTCATCGGTGACCAAAATTTTTCTGTGGAAATTATCAGCGTCCAAAAGCATTTGCATTTGTCAATCCTATTTTTTTTTTTAAAGCTGCAGTCAATAAATGTCCGGTACGTCGTTTGAAAGCCCCAAGTTCCAAGTCTTTCATAATAGTTCGACTCATGGACTTTTGCGTGATATTCGTCTCACGGGCCATGATTTTCTGTTTTCGGAGCGGATTTCTGTGAATTCTTGATTTAACGACTTTGATGGCATATGGTGTTCGAACAGAGCGTGGGCGGCCCGACCGGTGGCGGTCGTTTACATCCCCAGTCTCCTCAAACAGTTTTATGCATCGGTAGACGAACATGCGGTTAATTCATAGTGGGCGGAGCGTTTTGAAAAAATTTGGCTTTTTTCATTTCACACTTGAAAAGCGCTAATACAGCGATACGGTTTTCATAATCTGACCACTCCATGATGAAAGTTAAAACAATTTTAAAATCCCGTTACAGACTAACGCTATTGAGGTAAGCTTTCAAAACCCATATGACATTAACGGGGTATGTTCAGTTCTTCTATTGAAGTGGGTGTGTTCAATGTTGTAACAGTATTTATGTCCCTACTAAGTACATCACAATTGGTTGGTTGCCAAAGCCGTCAATTGTCGCAACAAAAAGTTAAACTGAATTCGGTTTGTATTACTGTGTTTTTGGCTGTGAATACCGTGATATGGTTGTAGCAACCATCATATGATATCTTTAAAAATGGATTACTATGGAATATTGGTAATTGCAACAGAAATTCGGTCTATCCAACCGAATTTGTGTAGTTCGGACCGATTCCATAATAATTTTCTCTCAGTGTGTTTATTTGAACAAATTTTCGTGATAAGATAGCTTAAGTGAAATCGCATTGAAATTATTTTTGCAGAACAGTTTAACATTCTATCAATCAGTTTGCAGTGTCCTCTTCGTTCTTGTTTCCAAAAAAATTAAAAAATTCTTGTTCTACAACAATGCTGGCCTGTTGATTTGAGTAGGGGGTCACCGATGACGAATAATCGATATCAATAATTTTAGAGTGTTCTTTTTGTCCTATTGTTTAGAAAAATACATAAATATGGGTAAAAATGGTTTTGGGTTAAAATGTGCTTTTAAATTACTACTAATATTGTTTTGGTATAGGTCGTCTAAATTATAATCGGGATATCTTCAGAATGTAATAGCCCTTCTTCTTATTTTTTTTTTAATAAATACAATTTTTTTTTAAAAAAAATGTATGGTTTCTAAAACTATTTATTTATTTTTTTTTGTATTTTAGTTAGTAAAAGGCATCCCTTTTTTAGATTGAAAACCAAAATAGTCACTGATAACGACAGGCAACTGACCATAACTTCAAGTTTTTAAAAGCTTTTATTCCTCGATATAAATAAACTGGTTAACCGACAAAAATTCCGCCAGTATTCTCGGTAAATCAAAAAAGAAAACATTTTGTTAAGCCGGCTGAAAGTTAGTGATGTGTAACCGGCTCTACCCGTTCTCGGTTACGGCTTTTAAAACTCTAGGCCAGGCTAGTTAACCGTTCTCGGTTGTGGTTTTTTAAACTCTAGGCCAGGCAACAAAGCTTGATAAAAGAGGTATGGGAACATCATAGCCCCCTATATTTACTTGAATTGAATGAAATGAGCTTGTATTTATGTGCACAGTTAGACTCATCGGGTATTACATAGTAGTTGCTAACATTAAAGTTTCCTGACTGCTATATATTTAGTATAAGCGTAGTAATTTTTCTTGTATAAATTTATCATTCCTGTGGAAAAATCTTTGTGGTACAGAGAGCCCACATAAGAACGATAGGACAGTAAATGTTTTGATAAATTGTGTGAGAATAAAAATAATTCTGATTTTATTTTGAGTCTAATTTTATGTATAAGTATTAAATACTCGTACACATTCTATCTAGTTGTAGAAATCAATATCCATGAACAGTCGGGAAAAAACGTTCTACCTGACCGAATCTTATATGAATTGCTTCCAAAGTATCATAGTGGACACATCTACTAGTCAACTGTCCAGGGGTTATTTAATTGCGTACCGTTTCTCTAATTATAAGATTGGTATCTAATAACAATATTGGTAAGATCGGTAAGGAGCATTAAAATATCCATTTCACTTAAAATATATTGGCTTTTTCTTAGCCACAAGAATATTTCAATTGTTCTTGTTTCAAGATTCAGTTTTTAAGTCGCTGCTTATGGCTTATGGCATATGGCCTATGGCAGAGTGTGAGGTGTAAAAAGTTACCTCTTTATATATTGTAACTCCTAGAATAGGTTATACTCTATAAAAAACTCTCTTGAAATAAACTCTTCTTAAGTATTGAATATTTTTCAGTTTAATCGGTGCTGAATCTTTTTCTCTGATGGCTTAATTTACACAATATTACCACTCCCCTTCATCTTAATTATGATACTTAAACATCTTGTGTTGATCTTCAGGGTTGTAGGGGTGTCCCTTGCATTGCATTTAAAGATGATACGTGTTCATTCAAAAAAAATGTATGATCTTCGCAAAATGCAGGAGTACTTTATAAAGTTGTAGACTATCGAATTTAATTGATTGCTTCGTCCACAATTGATGACCATTGATTAATGGTGCGGTGACCCAATTTTCTTTGTTCGTCCATCCATCCCTCCCCCTATTGTGTGCATTATAACGCAAAACCAAAAGCCAGGGCTCTTTTTATAATTGCATAAATCGGTTATGCGATCATAAAAAAAGCCCTCATGTTTGTTAAAAATTTAAAATGTTTTTTAATAATGATACACATTATTCAATGTCTGATTTTGTCGGCCAATAAAATTGAACTGAAAGTAAAACCATACACAATTGTGTGTTATTCGCCGACAATCTGCAGCAGTTGTTCATACCTTCCTCGTAATCCTCGCAAACAGTTGGTTTTAGGTTTTAATTAAAACTTTGTTCCTAAGATCTCATTCAATGAAATATTGCCGAAAACACCCACTGAATGGTTTGAAAACGTACAAGTAGCCATACTTTCGCGTTTTGTTTTACCACGTCCACGTTTTTTTATATTAACAATTAATTAGACAAGAGAATAGTTGTCTACAACAATTGTCAATGGCCAGTGGCCAGTGGATTGTTCTTTAAATGTAATTAAAATTACACAATTCTCGTACCGCAATAATCATAGAGAATTTTCTATCGTAACCAACTACAACGGTTCACAAACATGTGTTTACAGATGCAAGTATCTCTTAGATACAATTATTATAAAAAAAAACCCAGAAGCGGTCTTAGTTTAGAACTCATAACAAACATATATCATTAAATAAAAGATCATATGTTCGTATGTAAATTTCTTAAACAAAAATGAAAAATTCCATTTTAATTAAACATTTTGCCCCGTTTTCATAAGGTTAATTGTTAACTAATGTTAACCGATTATTATTTGACATTAGAAAGATTATTAGCGTTGGCTGTGTTGCTTTTTCAGCTTTTGCCATTGACGCTTTATGAAATGGCTCGTTGAGCACTTTTAAATGCCATGTCATATTTCAACTTTTTATGCGGGTCTTTGGAAATTTTCAATTGTTAAGTTTACTTCAACAAGTGAATTTATTGCAGAAATTTCCCAATTTAAATGTTTTATTTAATTGTTGCAGTTCTTTTGACATAAAGTCAATATTGAATGGTAGTGATAGGTAACGGTGGTAGTTATAAAAGTGGTAACGACATTCACTATTTAAATTGAGTTTTTTTTTCGCTTTCATATGTATATGAGGGCAGCGATGACTTTATTTATATAGTTAAGAGGTGAAATGCGGGGGTTCAAGGATAAATGGTAGTCTATGCTTTTTTAAGGATTGATAAAATTATATGCGTGTGCAAAAAATCTAAGTTTCTTTTTAAAAGTTTCAATAAATAATAAGAAATAGTTTTCATTTTCACATTATTGCTTTAATCGCAATAAATATTAAAAACAAGGAAGAACGCCGTAATGTTAAGCTAAGTTATATACCTACCACTCTCACAACGATACTAAGCGTCAAATAAATTGGTCCGTTTTTGGGCCCCTACGAAACCAATTTTATCCAAAACTTCATATATTTGTATACCTTCCATCTTAGGATATAGGGTATATTCACTTGTTATGTCATTTGCAACACATCACTGTTATGTCATTTCCATAACCATATCGTGGATTTTTTCGACTTTTACTGGGGTATTGATCTGAATTGGCCGTCCAGACCGTCCAGCGTCATTTGCACTTGTGCGACCACAACGAAAGTCAATAAACTACATTTTTACCATTGAAATCGATGGTGCAGAGTCCCGGTAGTATTTATTATGCTTTTCCTTAATTTGATTAACGGTTTTATTCCGGGAAAAATAATCTTTAATGAGCACTCGTAATTCACTGTTTTCCATTTTTAACAAAATCGACGAGGTTGGATGTTTTGAACAGTTGTTAAACACAAACTAAATGACGGAACTCTCTCAGAATTCGACAGTAGTCTATTATCAGATGGGTATTGATGGGAGCTGTGTTAAATATCATGTAACTACAAGGGAAGTTGGAAAGGTCATGGAATTGTTGATATGCCCTCGTATATACAGAAGGTACACCTATTATGAATCAACGTAACATTTTAAGAAGATCTGGCATGTCCTTCTCTCTGTCTGTG
Organism: Hydrotaea diabolus; assembly: GCA_963513945.1. NCBI lineage: Eukaryota > Metazoa > Arthropoda > Insecta > Diptera > Muscidae > Hydrotaea > Hydrotaea diabolus. Next base: position 179,593,831 of record OY740719.1, read on the forward strand.
GAAATTAAACGACAGGTCGCTCTATTAAAGCTAGGTGGCTTAAAATTGGCAGCATGTCTGTTGATGAACTGAATCGGTTAGCATTGAAAATGGGTCAGACCGTCAAGAGGTTAACAAGGACTGCGTCAACATCTAGAAATATAAGTATCACCCTTTAAAAATCGAATTTATGGCCAAAGTAATATACCGGTCATTATAAAATTTTAGAGAAATTAATCATTGATTGCCAAATTGTTATGGACTATATTGGGTTTAAATTGGACAAAATAGCGTCCTGAACTTTTAAATGTGGATATCTCGTGAATTAATACCAAAAGGTAGTTTGTTTATATGAAGTTGGATAGAGATAGAAACACACACTAATATAAAAGAGGTCGGTGCCACGGTCCTTGACAAAATGTTCATCAATCTTACGACAGCCGGTTCTTTGTACCGGATAATCCCAAAGCAGTAATTCTGCGGCCAAGGACTGTCATTCTGGCAATATGAGTGGCTACTACAACAACAAAAATACAATTTTCATATTCTACCTATCTATTCTAAATCTGTCCACTCGTTATTTGTATCACAATTTGCATTAATTTGAACATGTCCAAACTTTTTGATCATGCGGGCCGTTTTTGGTTTATACAAGCCAATTGCCACCAACTTTGGCCTGTTCACAACTTAATATACTTTGTAAAGCAAATACTCAAAATAATGTACTTTTTCCCGCAAAAGTCAGTTGAATATCGGTCCAAACTACAAATTTCTGTTAGACAAAAGGACTTGCAGTGCCAATCGCCAAATGTTAATGATCGTAGTGGAAAAAAGTTTATGTTTTTTAAAGATTCAAGAATCCTCTGAAAACTATATCGTTGGAAATGAAATTCTATAGCCAGGTATATCAATATAATTTGTATATTTATTTTATTTATTTTTTGCTTTGGCCTTAAAGTCTTTAGTTAAATCTTCAAATCCTGATAAAAAATTTCATAATAGAACTAAAATTCAAATTTCATTTCATTATTCAAATGTACCGACTTTATCGCTTCGACAAACATCAACTAACATTCGGTTGCACTAATGAAAACTTGATAGTACATGCAGTCTTAATAATTCGGCTGACAAAAAATTCGGTTATGACAAATTATCTGTTCTCTGTGTTTTCCTCTTGAGTAATTTCGCCCATTTAGAGTCCCAAAGAGCTTATGCCAATTACTAACCAACAGAATGCTTAAGTTCAGGATCATTGGTTAATTCGTTTGACCGTATTTAAAAGACACTAGATAATCTTATAATTTAACGACGATCAATAACATATGTACTTAATACGGTCTACGATTTTACCATCCACCAACAAATTCATTGAAATTGCTGCCTTGGCTACCTGTCAATTTTCCAGGATTTTAGTTACGGTTTTTGGGTTTATCTCACGAATAGCATACTCTTTATTTGCCATAGCGGTCTTAATTGGTAATGGATTTATAGATGGCATACATTTTGCTATTTAGGATAACCCACAAAAAAGTTTAACGGATAAAATCTGCGGTTTGCAATTTATATCGCCGAGATTGCTGATAGAACGATAACCAAACTTGGCGAGCAAAATATCGGCGTCCAGCTTAAGACAAGGATCGTCTTAGTTTATATCTTGAATCTCTGTTAACAATAAATGATTTATCATGCCTCTGTCGCGCACGCCGTTAGCAAAATAGCGTTTAGCAGCATTTCAAAAAAAAAAAAAATTGTTCAATAATGCCACCAATCACCGAAAATGCGTTGGCTATTCCATCACCACGTACTAGTTATTTCGATTCACAGATGAGTCCGTTTTGCTTGTTAACATAGCTAACGGGATGAAAAATGAAAAAGTGTTTTCTGTAAGGAAAAGCGATAACGAAGCAAACAGCGGTGTAAGTACATTGGACCTTGGAAGCGAATAATTCGATCTTTGTGAAAAATATTTATGGTGCTGGTGAGGGTCACTATGGTGAGATGGTAGTGGGGGCGATGGTGAGGGTCACTATGGTGAGATATTAGTATACATGACTATCATGCCAGTAAATCCAGGTATAAATCCGGGCAATGTAAGAAAATCTCCGTAAAATGTATTAGCCGTTCGGAGCTGGTTTTAAAAGTATACGTATTATATACTTTATTTTCACTGATCACTGATCACAGATCACTGATTAGAGAGAAGTTTCCCTTGTTTCTGAGAGAGATATTGGGGAATTTGATAAGTACTTTTCAGACTGGTGCATTAAATTTTAAATTGTTATGTTTAAAAACGAGTCGCTGTTGCAGGACTGTGTCTCAGATTTAAGAATTAAGATATATGTGACAGCGCATAGAGAAAGGGACCTAAGGGTAAAAAAAATCAATTTTCAATTTTTTTTTTCTTTTTTTGATGTGGACAACCTCTCAGCATCGAGTGAGACCGATCCCATGCCCCAAAAGTGTTCCCTCCCAAAGATATGCACGTTTTAGTGAGAGGGACCTAATCTTTAAAATGGCTCTCCTGAACAAATTTTTCATCAACTTTTCATTTTTTTTTGATGTGGACAACATCTGAGCATCGAATGAGACCGATCCCATGCCCCAAAAGTGTTCCCTCCCAGAGATATGCGCGTTTTATGAAGGTGAAGTCGACGATTCTAAAATCAAATAGAAAGGGACCTAATCCTTAAAATGGTTCTCCTGAACAAAACTGGTTTTTAACCATAGGTCCCTTTCTATTTTGCGGGTCACATTTAAGAATATAAGACTGCTGAAGAAAAACTTTGGGGGTGTAGAATCATTCGTACTGGTAACCTAGTCAATACATGTTACCAGTTTTTACGTTGATTCTGAAAAAAAACAACAAAGGTCTCGAACCAAAATAAAAACTGTTCAAGACATAATAATGATAAAAACCGAATAAATGTAAACAAAACAAAAAAAAACAAGGACACTATTTTTATTTATCTTTTCATTTTAGCTGCTTTCTGTACACAGTGTGATGCAAAGCTAAGAATTGCTTTCCTAGCAAAATTTCTATAGCGATTCAAAAAAAATAAATTATTATGCATAGTACAGCTCTCGTTGTACCCAGTCTCTCTCTAACTCCCTTCGATGTTGTCAATTGACCCACTAGATGGACCAACCGCTATATGCTCAAAAACAGTCAAATTACCTCACGAACCCAAATTTGCATGTATTTTTTAACATTTGACTCAACTTGGTGTGTGATTCACGTACCCAAAAAGTTCCTTCTATACGGACAAAATAGAACAGTAGCAAAATGTAAGCAGTTATGGTTTGCCCTTAGTGGACTCTAGTGCCAATACTTTATTGGCCCGACAAACTAAACCTAATTTTTCCGCTGAATTGAATAATTTTTACCATTTTACTAGTCAGTTTTTAGGTATAATTTTAAAGAACCAGAAGAAAAGACAGTAATTTACACTCAAATCTTGTTTGGATGCTCAAGCCAATGAAAACAAATAAGGTCTATCTGGGCAGAATTGAGATATTTAAAAAAGTTCATTTCTGAACATTTAATTCGAATCTGTTTTGATAATCAATTTCTAAAAATTTTATTCGAATCTGTTCTGATAATTATCTATGTTTTCATCTAATCAAGTATCGTACATTTGCTGTTGTCCTGTGCCATTCTTTTAATATTTTTTGACAACAAAATGTTATAGATATTGACAAATCATATGGAACTTACCTTTAAACCCACTTTTATTTCGGACTCCAGATTATAAGAGTATATAACAATATAAGTACGCTAAAATAAAAGTGCAAAACAAGATTACAATTACATGTGCTCTATTCACAGAGTTACAAACCTCTAGGCTATTTAAGATGATGAGCACATAATTACCTAAAAAAACTATAAGCCAAACTCTTACGAATACGCAAAGATGAAGTCATTTAAGCCCAGTAACCAGCGCTACTTTATTGTGGTTTACACTAATTTGTGTCTGCTCCATTTTTCTTTTCTTTTTTCAATTTTTAAAATCATTGCCACTACATGGGCTTAATTAAGACTCGAGTAATAATTCCGTCGGCATTATATGGCGTTTAATGGTGAATAATTTCTCGAACAATGTAAACAGACCGACTACTTTCTGTAATTTGAAAATTGATGTGTGTGTCTGAGTATGTACGAGTATTGCCCGACCAGAGGATGTTTGAAAAACATTGTATTAATGTAATTGGATATTAGCCGCAAGATGGGCGCCGCGAACTTCAATGGATCGGTTGGGATTTTATTGCTGCAAATGTTTTAATTAACGTAAAGGTGGGTGGTGTGAAAAGTTATAAAAAAGAAACTATTAACATTTTATATTCTCTACGTGCGTAGAGTAAATTGTTTTTCGAAGATGCTTTTTCGACTAACTGCTTAGCCATATTCGGTTTTTTTAGTGTGGGTGTTTCTAGTAAATACGATACAAGACTAAATCATCATACCCCCCTCGTTTTTAATATATATTTTTTACAATTTCTTCTTACCTTCTGTCTTTGTTTCGAAACCATTTCATATTTTTCTTCAATTCCCATTTGATTGAACGGAAATATTTAACACACGTCTAAGTACTTGAGCCAATTGTCCACAATTGTTTTTCAAGTTTTCTGCATTGGGCATTTCAATTGATTTCCTTTTTTCTGCCATTCATTAAATAACCACTTATTGCGAACAAATGAACAATTGTAGCAACTGGAATTTATTTATATGTTAATGAACATTATAACTAATAGAAAAAAATGAAACAAGTTCCAAAGAATTCAATTCTCTATAAATCATATGTCAGAATTCCTACCGATTCAAAGAAATTGAATTGTTTTTAAGAAACCCTTACCAAACAGACATTTAATTTTGTCTTCTTTAACAAAATACTAAAGATACTGAAACATATGAGCTGCCAATCAGGTTAAGACAAGACATAATTTAAAAAATCACATGCACAAAAATAGAACTATAATTTACACTGAAAAAAAAAACAATTTAATTTGTGAGTCAAACATCTCACTGTTTGACGAAATATAGATTAAAATTGTTTAAAATACCATAACAAGTTAAACCACCACAGTGGTTTACAGGAGGCTCTCCGTCTCTGTATGAATTCAAATCCCTTCACGCAGAGAAAAGATATGGTTACTATATGGTTGCCGCAACAATAATATGTTTTCTACAATAAAACCTTGTTCGTCGCAACCATAGTACCGTTTTTTGAATTTTATTTTGACAACAGTATGATTGCGACAATATTAATATTGTTGAAATGTAACAATAGTATTACTGTCAAGTTTAGAAATGAAAATATGGTTGTAGCAACCATATAAACATGGTTGGTGTTACAAAAGTATTGTTGTTTAAAATGTATGTTAACAATAATATGATTACGGCAATCATACCGTATAGTTGCGACTATGAACAAAACAAAACAGGTTTTATAGAGCATACATGCATGTGTATGCGTATGTTTTTTAATATACCAAACAAACCCATACACACGATACAGTGAGTGGTTGTTGTCTATTATAAAAAACAACAAAATCGGAAGGTAGTTCATGGGATTTTTATTGTGTTTACTTTGTTCGGTGAAAAACTCTACTACCGACTGGTTCTCGTTTATTTAAAATCTGCCTGCACTTAAGTATATAGCTATTGATCATGGTTTAATCACATTCGTTATTTGGGGTCTACGGATTGTGAAGTAGTATTCACCCCTGCTGGCAACGAAAAGTATTTTTGACTGCCGTTGTAAAATATATTTTTGTTTTTTGAATGAAATGTTCAATATAAACATGGCCTCAAATCTGGCTATGAACTAAGTGAGATTTTTAATAACTTGCTTGATAAAAAAAAACCTCTATTATTGAATAACAACCCAATCCTAATAAATAATTTTGGGTATCATAGTATGGTTGAGTGAATCATACTATGGTTGAAGTGATAATAGTATGGTTGAATGAGAATCATACTATGGTTGTGGGCATCATAGTATGGTTGAGTGCGAATCATATTTTATTATGCGTGAATCATACTATTGTTGCCAGGATCATAATATTGTTGTGCCACAACCACATACCCAACAATAGTATGATCCTCTTCGAATATTGTCACCCCAACCATACTTTTTTTCTGCGTGTACGTTTGTTAATATGAGAGTTTCAGAGGGACTATTTATGGAGATTTATGAAAGTTTAAGCTATAATTTTTCATTGCGACAGAGATAAGTCCTTATCATACAGTATGTTAAACTAAATTAATTTCGGTTCTTAAATGTTACCCCATGGTATCAGTGGGTGAACTATTAATAGTGTAGTTAACGCGGCTCATGGAGCTTAATATCGGATGTGTCGACCGAACATACATCTCTTGTATGCAGAAGAGGACGAAGGTATTACTCATTCCCAAAACGGGGAAATTCTTACATTTCAGACTTATCAGCCTGTCATGATTTGTCTTGAAACACTGACGAGACTGATTGAAAATCACATTATGGCCACTATAGATCGGAGGATAGAAAGCCTTCATGCATTCTATGAGAAAGCCTTCATGCAACTAAGGCAGCCCTGGGTGTTCTGGTCAATGTCAACTTCACAAGGCTTGTGTAAAATCTTTTCCAAGAAGACACTTCATGGCCATACTGGGGTCATTATAAAGGGTGGTGCAACCATAAGCCACAATGTTTATCATGAGTCCACCTTAACGTCAAGGTTTTTACCCAACTTAATTTGACATTTTTTTGTTTCATGTGTTTAGATAATTCAACCATGGAAAGGTACACAATTGAACAAAGCGTTAAGATAGTTGAAGCCTTTTACACCAATGGTAGTTCAAATCTAAATGCATTCCGTGCACTTCGTGATTTGTATGGTCGACATAATTGACCGAATGTGTCCACAATCGGGTCAATTGTTTGGAAATTTTCAACAAACCGGGTCTGTATGAAATGTTAAAACATCTGCGTGAGCTCAAATGATTTGAGACCATTTAACTTCTTTCATTGGGGATATTTAAAAAAAAAGTGTACGTCACTATGGCAAGAATAATTCAAGAGCTAAAGGATCAGAAAATTTGGCACAATAGCGAAATTGAACCTCCTGATGTCTCAAAGTCATTGAAAATATGAACCATCGGATAGAGTAATGCCACCGAGGCGGGGTCGTGCATTTGGCCGATATCACACATAATTGTCCTAGATCCTTCAATCTCAATAAAAAATGTTAAAATAATTCTATAAAAACTTTATGTTTTATTTACAATTAACATCGTGTGGTTTTGTTGGAACACCCTTTACTAAAAAAAAGATTTGTTAGTCGGGGAACTCCTCAATGTGGTATCATATCTTTCTGACCTCAGCATAAATTAAAATCGTTTCTCCTTAATTGAGGCTAATTTAAGGGTTAATTACTACACACTCATCATGGCGATAGCAGGCAAAGGAAGTTCCGGAAAATATCGCTTCTCACTTGGCGAAGAGGTTTGCCAAAACACGTTCTATTTATCAGGAGACATTACATCCCAAATGTGGAGCCTATCTCCTTGGAATGAGCTGAAATTCTCGTTGCTGATACCAATATAGACACAACATAGTGGTGTAATATACTTGTAAGAGAACAGTGAAGATGAAACCCGGCCTTTTGTGCTGCATTTTTGACTGGGTAAACACTGCTGTAGTAAGACTATAATGCTATATAGGGATATCATCTAAGAGAATGCTCCTTAGAAGTGTACATACTGCTGGAAAGGGTAAAAAGAATGGCTAGTATGTTAATCATGGACGTTCTACGTGCCACATCCTCCGAGGTATTTTTGTTTTAAGTCAAGCCAAACTGTTTTCGGCCAGTACTACCATATACTTGGTCGCTATTCTTTGACAAATAAATTTCCCCTGTCCAGATTCTTCTAAAATTTGTAGAAAACATAATTTTTGATATTTTCTACGTTTATTAGGAAAAATTCTTAAAAAAAATCATTTACGAGCTTGACGAACATTGGAGTTAATATGGGCCGAAATAATCCAATTTTATCTGAGATGCTATTCTCAATGGTGTACTTTAGGAAAGTGCTTAGGCAGCTTTATCAATCAATGGTTTTGTAGAATATAATTCTAGCAAACAGTTATTATTAATGATAACAAACAATTTATAATAACGAGTTGTTTGTGGTTAAAGCTTTATATTAATTAAAATGTTGGCTTAAAATAAAAAAAATTAAATATTCACAAATTCAGAACGATCTGAATGAAGTACATATGGTCGGAACTGTAATTTAAATATCTTAGGATGACGCTATAAATTACAAAAATCGTAAGTTAAAAAATGGTTTTAATGCAACTTTGTAGGGTTAATAAAACCCCTAATGTTATATTTCCTTACCTAATGTTTACTATGGCGAATAGTTGTTAGCTGATAGCAATTATTATAACGCACAACATCCCATTGAGAAACAAGGGTTATCTCTCAAATCAGTGAGCTGTGGTCCATTCATTTCCTATATTCACTGTCCGGGACCTACTGTTTAACGCCGGCTACGGACGGCTTATGTATTTTATAGAGACGTTTTTGCATGGCTTAGAAATAAATTTCTAACTTCGCCGGCATTTACGAGGTAGAAAAAACACGTCGCTGAACATTTATTACTGCCATGATAGTTGTGCACACTTCCATCACACCATGGCGGCACCAGTTCTATAAAACAGTATTATCTCAAATTTTTAATATTTGTACTTTCAACGAACAACATTTTTCTGTAAAAATCTTCACTAATTTTCTTTACTTTTTCATCAAGAAAATAACATGATCGTCTTTATGTTTAAGTGCACTTGACATGTGCGGTATACTCGTATATAAATATTTGTATGGAGAAAAAACAATTGTGGAGGATCTGATACTTTTTATCTACTACCAAAACATTCAGTTCTAATTACTGTCAAATTCAGTGCATCAACCAACATGCGTTTGCCTTGATGGAAACTTTATAGTTTATGCAACCTGAATCAATTGGTTAGCAACAATTATTCGGTCGTGCAACGAAATAGTTTTCTGCACGCCTATTCTACTTGGGGTCTATAGATATTTATATAGACTTATTTCCATTCTTATACGGTGTTTCCAACATCAGTTCTATGTTAAGCCGTACCACAGTATGGTGAAGGGTATAAAAAGGGGATGTTTTCTGAAATAAATCAGAAAAATCGGATACATGAGAGATTTGTTGCCCGGATCATGGAACTGCCGAACTTCTGGTAAAATCCATGTCGACTTTCATACTGACGGCTCAGAGTAAAACTATTAAATAAGTTCTGGGCATTTTCCAGTGATTGCTGTAGTTGCAACCAAACGGAGATTTTAGCTCTTAGGAAAGCAGCTAAATGACTGAGAAATAAAGTTCTTACCACGGCAGGAATTACTATTCACCCTGGCAGTCAGGCTGACAATAAATCTCTGTACTCTGTCTACCTGAATATCAGCCTGAAATTGCCACAAGTCTCCCCCGAGATAGCACAGCAGTTCATTTGGGTACTTGGCAATAGGGACACACTGTACGTAGAACAAAAGTATTGCTGCGTATATGGTTGTTGTACAACAATATTATGGTCCTCATAACAAAAGTATGATTTAAAAACAATCATACTACGATTCTTACAACCATGCTATGGTTCTCACAACCATGCTATGATTCTCACCACAATAGTATGATTCACACAACAATGGTATGATAAACACTTAACCATGCTATGATCTACTCAACCATCTTATGATCCTTATAATCATAGTATGTTTCACATACAACCATTGTATGATCTTCATAACCATAGTATGTTTCACATACAACCATAGTATGATCACCAAAACCATGGTATGATTCACACACAACCATGGTATGATCATTACAACCATAGTATGATCACACACAATTGTACTTTGATCACAAAATTATTTATTAGAATTGGGTTAAGTTGTCAACAATAGATTTTAATTATGAAAATTATTTAAAAATACATTAAATTCAATATAATAGGAGTGATTTATTAAACAGTAGTAAAAATCAGTTAAAAAAATGTAAGCCTTATTAAAAAAAAAATATTTCAGTTAAACAAAGCCAAAGCTTTTTTTTCCGTACAAAAAGTACTGTTATTGCATTAGATCTGTAACGATAACATTATACTAAAAATCATGTTCCAATGAAAAAGAAAATTACAATCATACAGTATGTTTGCCGTTATCATATTATTGTTAACATAAAACCCAAAAACGATTTATAAGTATATTGTTACTACAACCATATTTTTTTTTAATTTGGCAATAATACTTTTTACTTTTCAACAATATTAATAATGCGGCAATCATACTATTGTCAAAATTAAATTCAATAAACAATACTATGGTTGTGACGAACATACTTTTATTGCGGAAAACATATTATTATTGCCGTGACCATATAGTAACTATATATAGTAACCATATAGTAACTTAAATTTTTTTCTGCGTGTAGCGAGCATATGAGCTAGCCACAATCGGTATTATCTTACGGATACCAGGTGAACATGAATCAGTGCGCATGCCCATGGCAACCTGTAAACTTATTTTGCAGGATAGAGCCTACTGGGAAACAACTAGTAGACGGGATTCAATCACAGACTGCGTTAAATCTTGGCAGATGTGGCAGAATCAGTGTCACTCATAGTTGTAGTTATCAAATCATGAGGTCTCAATTTATCTATCATGGCTGGATACTGGCCAACGAAAAGCTATGATGTTGGCAAGGATAAGGAGTCCATATAAAACCTACTCTTTACGAATCCTGCTCCTGCGTGGGGATTTACATCAGGTTATAACTTCTATATAGGGATCTAGCCGAACTGACTTTGTCGGCTTTTACCAAATTGGAAGATTTTGGCTCTCAAAAAAGTTCGACTGAAAGACTATGGATTTTTTTGGCTAGTTTGCGTGGTATGTCGATGGACATTACATAACCTATGACATTTAGCAAAAACTTAGCTGCTATGAGAGAAATCTAAAGCCAGATATTATGACGTTAAAATAAAATATTATTATGACCAAGACTAAGCAAATAGTAGAAACAAACCCACTGAATTGTGGTTTTGATTTCGACCATTTAGTAGGCTGCCGCTTTTCGTTGAGTGCATTAGTACATTGTTGAAGTAGTTTGTCTTGTTTATGCGTGTATAATTCATGTAGTTGTTCTTGGTGGCTGCTGGAATCCCTGCAGGTGATAGAAATCATTTATTATCTGTTAATTTTTTGATTCGGATACACGTTCCACATGCCTTGCATTAATTGTATTGTATTTAATGTAGGTAGCTGGATACACACGCGAATATTCTCGTTTACATACTCGTATATCTATATACTCGTAGATGTATAGATAGCTTTTGTTGATCCGATCTGTTAACCTCTTGTAATTACTTTAGCTTTAGTTGGTGTAACTTTTTTGTAATTAATTTGATAGCTAGTGCACACCGAGAGAAAAAGAGTCTGCTGCCAAGATGCTAAAACCGTATTCAAGGTTAGCAGCATCATAAATAAGTTTGCGGCAAACAGCGATAGCCGATCGGAGTTGTAATATACAGACGTACATATAAGTATATGCCCGCATTTATTCAATATTGGCATGTATCGTACGTATGTAAGTAACATTTATCATTTCCGAGAACATTGTGGTCGTTAGCGGTGTATCGACTTAAAATCACTGACCATCATCATTGTCTGCGACGTTGGTGATTATTCCATATACGCTCGTACGCTGCCTTCTGCATGAAATATTTGTTTAATTTTTATTTGAAATTAACAAATTGCAAAGTAATGTGATATGCATACGGTGCTACGGTAGGAATTGAGTTGTCGCTATCAAAAGCCCCAATGGATTAACAGATAAATGATATGTGTACAATAAATATATAATACCATTAGGAGTATGATAGTTGATAATCATACAGAAGTGGCTTAAGATAGATGTCTAGCAGTGTAACCATTAATATTTCTTTTATTTTCATTTAGTATCCGTATATGCTAGTAATAAGTCAAAAATTTTGTTACAGCTTAAAATAGTCACCATAATTTTAACAATCTACTCTTTACAAAACCTTTTCCATCAACATTTTGCTAAGAAAAAACACTAATTATTTCTCTTGAATTAATAAGCTTTACATGATATAATTATTGTACTCACTGAAATAGACCTATTGGTTAATGCCATCTCCGACCGGCTAATGTAGTTTATAAAGAAGGATTTACATGGCTTTGGTATTAATCTTTTACCAGTTTACGAGATTGAAAAATCCTTTGGCAATACTTCTTAATTATATTCTAAAACTAACAGGTAAAAACGTCATTAACTTCAGTCAGGCCGTATTTTATGTACCCTACACCGTGTGGCAGTAAGAACAACTGTTATCTTGAGTGTTCTCACTCGTATACACACAGAGAAAAAACATGGTTACTACATGGTCACTGCAATAAAAGTATGTTCTCCGCAATAAAAGTATGTTCGTCGCAACCATAACATTGTTAACTGAATTTAGTTTTGACAATAGTAAAATTGCTGCAACATTAATATTGTAGAAATGTAATAATAATATTATTGCCAAATTTAAAAATGAAAATATGGTTATAGCAACAATATAAATATGGTTGGTGCGACAAAAGTATTGTGTTTTGCGTTTTATGTTAACAATAATATGATTACGGCAAACATACTGTATAATTGTAATACTTCTTCATATAAATGTGCTTTTAAGAACAAATGTTATTGGTGTGTATCTAATGCAATAATAGTACTTTTTTATCGGAATTTAAATTTTTTTTTAAAACAAGCTGCTTTGGCTTTGTTCAACTGAAATTTTTTTAATGAAAACGCTTACGTTTCCACTCCTATTTTCTAATTCAAATCTATTGTCGACAACTTAAACAAATTCTAATAAATTATATTTGAGATCATAGTATAATTGTGTGTGATCATACTATGGTTGTAGGGATCATAACATGGTTGCGTGTGAATCATACTATGGTTGTGAGGATCATACTATGGTTGTATGTGAAACATACTATGGTTGTGAGGATCATACTATGATTGTGGAGAATATATTATGGTTGAGTGTGAGTCATACTATGGTTGTGGGGATCATAGTATGGTTATGTGTGAATCATACTATTGATGTGAGGATCATAGTATGGTTGTATTTGAATCATACTATTATTGTGAGGATCATAATATTGTTGTACCACAACCATATACCCAACAACAGTATTATCCTCTTCGAATATTGTTACCACAAATATACTTTTTTCTGTGTTTTGTCGTTTCTTTTAGCCAAAACCATATGGACCATATTTAGGTCACTACGTACCAATTTTGTTGAAATTTGAATGACCATATGACATATAATACAGGGTGGCGCACGAATCGTTCTGCAAAAACAAAACATAGTATCTTTTTTCGTGTGAGCAATCGGATTTTTTAATTTTATTTAGAAGGTTAGTATTTAGATTTTTTTAAAATGATTAGTTGAAATAGCGTAAAGAGTATTTGGAGTCCTGCATTTCCGTCCAAAGGCGGGAGTTGGGGCGGAACTCTCCCGATTAGATTGGCCATTATGAGGCTGGTAACCATGTTTACCGAAGCATTGCTCGAAGACAATACCATCGCGGCTCCAGCATTGTACAAATGGAATTTGACAAACAAAAATATTGAAATGGCCGAAGAAGATGACAGCTTGATAGATGCATGTTTATATCTGATGAGGCCCATTTTGATCTTATTGATATAGAGTGACTCTAATCCACAAATATTCTATAGGACGGAACAGCCCCCAGATGGAGTTACTGCGTGGTGCGAAGTTTCATCAAGCTGCATTCTGGAGCCATACTTTTTTGAAGAAAACGAATTAACAGAGGATGTTTTTTGCATCGAACTGCGCCAAAGACATATCCGATTCAACAGCATTTGGATCCAGCAAGAAAGAGCAATAGCACATATACCTAGACCGGTTTTAGCAGAGCTCAAACTGAAATTCCCAAACAAATTAATATCTAAAAATGCCACTTTCCGCTGGCCCCCAAGGTTACCAGACCCTGATCACGTATGGCATATGCGTGGATTAGCATGGAGGTCATTTACATCTCCAAAAGCAATAAGTCATATAAAATTTAATTACATTTTCTGTACAATAAAAAAATAAATGAAATGCATTAATTAAAAAAAAATATCTAAATTAATTATTGTAGCACAATTAGTGCCCAACAATTAAACCAACTTCCGTATTTTTTTTTTGGTTACTAGATTTCATAGTTTTACGCTTCTTTGGTCATTAACGATTCTAAAAATATGTTTGTCCATATTTTTGAGCAAATACCAAATAGTGTAAACTTTTCAGAGGTTCTTCATGGTTCTTAAAGGGAAACTTTTTTCCTATTATCCGATTTAACACAATTTAATTCCCAAGCAGTTTATGGCTGTAAGCACTAATACTGCATAGTTTCAGTATAATTGCCTAATTCTTTGGACCATTTTCGCGCTTTCAGAGGCCAAACGGGCATAACCAGAGACGTCCTAGAATTTTACGACACTTGATATGGTGTCCGACGAATTTAAGTAGGATTCCAAAGTGGAGATTATAATTAAGATGCTGGTCTTAAGTTTATTTTATTTATCCAGAGTATTAGGCGTGTCAGTGTTTTTAATGGATCGTTATTATGCCTCAAAAGTGCAATCTCTGATATTTTCTTGTTGAAGCTTATTTCATTAGGTAGTTTATTCGGTGTACATAACTTTGACCAATCCTTACAACTTTGCCACCGGTATTTTGTGAAAAATTAATGTAATGCTGATGACGTATACTTTTTACATTTTTAGCACATGAACCCAAAGAAAGGGTGTGGTATCACACGAACTCGAAGGAAGGTTCGTCAAAAAGCCAAATTTCGCCTACATAGCTGGCAATAATACCTCAGCATTAATTTGCATCTGATTTGATTGACTTATTTATTGATTTAACTTTTGTTGTTAGAACAAAAAGAAATAAGTTCTTTAATTATTCAATTTATTTGATTCTTTTCAAAGAAAACCCACACTCAACGAAAAATGTAATGTTGAATAAAATCAGAGATTACAAAAAGTTAGAAAATAAATATAATAGAACATATTTTTTAATAGTTTAAACATAAAGGTTAGGAAATAAACACAATAGAACATAGAATAGTGAATACTTTTTTTTTAAATCATTCGGACTAGTAAGAAGTAATAGTTAAGTTAATTTTGTTCGAAGTGCAAATATTTAATATAAATCAATATATACAAAATTTTTTGATGATTCGACCCAATTTGTAACTCGACCAAGCCATATGGGCCCAAAAAACATTTAAGTAACAATGCAGTTCCTTACTTGTCTAAAAATACACGTTTTTTTTTTAATGAAATGCTTAAATTCCAGGCTTAATTTCATGCTCTAGCGTACTGATAGGCGCTCTCTCAGAAAAACGGCACAAAAAATAAAAAAAAACAAAGAATCTGGATACGACATTAAATTCACTATTTGGCTCAGTTGCTTCCTAAAATCAGCCAAGTAGACTCATTTAAATATTAATAAATGGCTGCCCAGCTGCAATGCAGTTTTCTAACAAAAAAATGAACACCGCGTTTTGAGGATTAAGTTAAATTTACCCAGTCAACATGGACATGATCATTCCAAAATTTGGCCCCTGCAATTTTGAAATAAGAGATAGTGGAAAACAATAATATTGTAAAACGATTCAATATGAAACTAATTTTATAATTTCTAGTTATATAATTTAAAGAAAACTGTACTTCTAAAAGCTATAAACTGACTTTAACTACAGTCGAAGCTGGATAAGTGGGATCGCAAGGGACCGCCTGTTTATTCCCCCCGAAATATGTTTCCCACTTTTAGAGTTTTCAACTTATACAGGTAGTTTGGTTTTTATCCCACTTAAAGAGGTAAAGCATGCTTATTTTTTTAAAGGCTTTTTGTGTGTAAAAAATTCTTACATTTTTTTTATTTGCAGAAAATTTCGAATTCCATAGTTCATTTTCAAATTCCATAGTTCAATTAAAAATGTTAAAAACAGAAAAATATGCCTTTATAAACATAAAAAGAAAAAAAAATCATTTAATTAAAGTGATCTGCACTAACATAAAACCAAAAAAAAACATATAATTTGGGAAAATAGTCAAAATTTTGTTGATTTTAGATATTTGTGAGATCATTAATTTTATTAAATACTCCTGGATTACCTTTATTTACTGCAAATTTTTTTTTTTAATGCATTAAATTCGTCAGTGTTTTGGCCTCTGTCGCGAAATATTAAATAGCCCAAAACTCGTATAACCGCAGAGATACTGTTGCCAATATTTGTGCCCCTCTATCCTATAATGTAAGATACCCCAATACATAGAACGAAGTCAATCAATCGGATATGAGCCAAATTATCGAAAATGTCGACGAATGTCGAAAAATTGTTTTTAGAGTAAGCTACTTTTTTATTAAGACCTTTAAAAGTTAAATTAGGGCATTTCCCTTAGTAAAGCAAAAACAAGAGATAAGGACACAAATTTTACTTTTGGAGGTACTTTGGAGGTACACTTACTCGTATATGAGGTAAATGAGAAAAAAAAATCTTAATTATAGAGGAAAATTCTAAAAAATCATTTAAAAAGGTTCAAAATCCTGCTTAAAGAAACTTGTTTTATATTTTTGTTCATTGTATGCAGGGACCGGCAAAACTTTGCCACTCATGGAGGTAAATGAGTAAAACCCACTTATAGAGGAAAATTCTAAAAATCGTGTCCCATATAAAGAGGTTCAAAATCCTGCTTAAAGATTTTTTTTAATGTTTTTGTTTAAAGTGTTCAGGGACCGCCAAAATCTTCACACTTATAGAGGATTCCCACTTATGCTCGTTTCACTTATCCAGGTTTGGCCAAACAGGAGGCGCTTAAATTTCAGATTTCGGGTTTTCGACAGCATTTTTGTGGACCATATAAATACACAAAACTCTAGATAAAGAATCCTTTTTTAAATTTTGTTGAAAAAAAATCACGAAAAGATTAGTATTCTTCATTTTCCAAAGCAATCATCCATCCGCCGTAGAAAGTCAGAAATTGTATTGCGTAGTGTTACTTGAAGACAACTTGGATCTCTGCTTAAAAATACATGTTGAATTTCGACAGAGTTGTTATTGCTTCTGTCTGAAATGGCATACTTTTTATATTGAAGGAAAAAATAAAAGTATGCTATCATGTTGAAAAACTGTACAAATGAAATCAACAGGTATGAGGGTTGCTATATATATTTCTGGCCTAGGCAACGCTAAGTATTGCCTGGCACCATCTGACATTTCCATTGGAAAGTTTGACATTTTTTAGCATAATCGTACTCAGAACGTTTTGACGTACGACCATCATTTGTGTTGTTTACAGTGACTAGAAAAAAAATATTTTGGCAAAAAAATGGAATTAGCTCGTGAACATTTTCGTGCGATTCACAACTTACGACGTGGATTATCACGACAAGAGTGCATCCATGAACTTAAATTTTTCTATGGCGATAAAGCACCATCCTATAGCACTTTGAAAAACTGGTTTAATGAATTCAAACGTGGCCGACGCTCGCTCAAAAACGGCCGTTGTGCCAGAGAACATTGATGCCGTGCGTGAACTGATAATGCCAGATCGTCATGTGACATACCGTGAGATAGAGGCATCCTTAGGCATTTCTTCCACCAGCATACATTCGATATTGCACGAACACCTGGCCGTAAAAAAAGTTTGTTCTCGTTGGCTCCCCCACAATTTGACAATCGCTCAAAAAAAGGCTCGTGTCGATTGGTGTAGAGAAATTTTAAAAAAAATTACTATCGCGGTGCTTTAAAAGACGTTAATAAAATCGTCACAGGCGACTTATCATGGATCTATGCGTATGAGCCCGAAACAAAACAGCAATCGACCCTGTGGGTCTTCGAAGAGCCAAATCCAACGTAAGTTGTTCGTTGAAGGACCACTTCGAATTAAATGGTCGCCTGTTTCTTCGGCAAAACTGGTCATATGGCGACTGTTCCGCGTGAGTAACGTAGGACGGTTAATTCTGAGTGGTACACCACAATTCGTTTGTCCGAAGTCTTTGAAGAAATTCGAAAAACGAACAAGAGAAGACGAGTTATTGTGCACCATGACAATGCGAGCTCTCTTATTTTTCCAATTGATGGGTCACCTGCCGTACAGCCTTGACTTGGCACACAATGACTTCTTTTTATTCTCGCACATCAAGAAAGAAATGCGTGGTCAATGATTTTCGTTGCCAGTAGAAGCTGTGGAAGCGTTCAGAAACCATGTTTTGGAGGTATCTCAATCGAAGTAGAAAAAGTGCTTCGACAATTGGTTTGAGCGCATGCGAAAGTGTATAAATCATGCTGGAGGATGCTTTGAAAAATATTAAAACTATTTTTGATGATAAATATTCGCATTTTCATTATTAGGCCAGAAATATATAAAGCAGATAAATATTTCTATGTGTTCGATTGATAAATATTTTAAGCTGTTTTTAAAATAGTAAACTTGAACTCACAAATTGCTACAATGATCATTTGTACTGGCAAGCAGAAAAATTGGACCAATAAACACCTACATAAGCTTTTGCTTTAAATATGGCAATACTAAAGTTCAAAACATGAAAACAGCTTAACAAATTGTCATTCAATTAAATTAACTATTTCAAAGAAGATCGAATTTTTTTTAGAATTGGTCTAATTTTAATAAAGTACGGATATACCCCTTTAAATCTATAACGGGTTATTGCTACTGCATCAACTTCAACATCTGCACAATTATAAATAACTGAAACATTAAATCCATATTTTATACTTAATTGATTATATTCCATCTTTGCATATAAAACCATACAAAAAGACAACTATGCAAAACATCGTACAGCCTCAATAAAGCCACAGTGAATGTCGTAAAAATGGTAATTCCCAATAAGGGGGATTTCTTAATGAGATAATTGATAAATAAATACTTCTACTGTCAATGGGGAACTTGCTGGCAACAAATATGATTTACTACAAATTTTAGAGCCAAAAGCAGCATTTTATCGCGCTCTTTAATATCAAATAACTTATAAAAAATGTTTGCTTTAACGAAATATTTCTTTGGAAATTTTATTTTATGTAAGAGTAATTAAAATAACACCTTTGTGTGACGAATACTTCCTTAGTGACCCACATAATAGGCGATGTTTAAGATGAGAGCAGCAATTATAGTCAGCATAGCGACTTTGTCGAAGCTCGTGCTTAAATTTCAGCAAAACTTTCTTTGTGAACAAAACTCAAAAAAGTTTGTTGTTTAAGTCTTTAGTTTTTAGAAGTTATTTAAATGAAAGCCCCTTAACATATGCTATTAAAACTGAAAATGTTGTATAACTGAATCTTGCCGTCGAATAAAAAGTTTGGCTTTATTGGAAGTCTGTTTTCAAACCACTGTATATTTTTGAGTATTTCTTTAAACCTATCTTTATATGGGGAAAATGACTACAAAATCCATTGAAAGCTTTTCTGAGTGCTTGTTAAATGGTGATATTGGGGTTTCTTTTAATTTCTTCCATTCAACACTTGAGGTTGTGTTTTATTGTGCAATTGATAACATAAGAAAAAAGTCCATCAAATTTCTACTTGTGGCCTGCGGTTTATCTATTCAACGATCATTGCGAAAAACGCGCAACAACCGCCACTGCAGACCATGAAAATGTAACGATCGCATAAATTTGTGGCAATTTACAGGAAGTGGGGAAAAAGACGTTTCTATGCAAATATGGGACTATGCCACAAAAAGCAAATTTCGAAAAAATAAAACCATGTCTTTGGGAAGTATACTTTTCATTTGATGAACACATTTTACAACACACTTAATTTTTATTTCACCTTCCCCATCCAAACAAGTTGCATTTCAACACAACGAACAAATTTATTTAAGACATTGGATCACAACATCCGATAATTATGCAACCCACGTTCTTAGTTTTCTCATCTTGTTTAGAGTACTATTGGATGTAGACTGCATCGGTTTAGAAGAGATTTGTATCATTCAATTATTAAATGAAGCCTACAGTTTGTTTTATATTTATGGCAAATGCATTTATTGTATTTGCATCGTTTTATAGTGGGGCTTTAATAAGATTTTAATTTTATTATGAATTCTTTCTTTACTCGATATGGCGTCTTCTTACATATGTATATGATGTTGCCGTTGAAAAGTGTAGACAACCTTGAATGTGCAGCTTTTACAGAAAGGAAAGAAATTATAAGATGTATTTGATAAGTCACAATTTTAATCGAATTTTCCGTTCTTATTGCCATGCTGAAGATAAATCGTGATTGGCAGAGTACGCTACTGAAGAATATCAAAATTATTTTCGTGTCGATTTTTTCCTCTGGTAGCCCTGTAAATCGTTTCTACTAAATTTATATGTGATCGAGCACAACATGATGGAAGTATGGTATGTATCAGGGATGGGCACAAATCATGTGATTAGCGTGTATCACGTGAATCACGCGTGAACGTGACGAAAAGAAAATCTTCGTGCGAGAGTGGAAAATTTTCGTGATTCACGAAAAAATTCGGCTTTACAAAAGACACTAAATTACCTTAATTTTTTTGCTCCAATGAAAAAGACACAGAATTAATTTTTGTTTTATAATCATTTACTATTATTATAACTATAAGTTTTTTTTTAAAAAATATAAACTTTGGGTGTCCCAAGAAGAACGCAATTTTTTAAATCTGGCAACATTCGAAGTGTCATTGTTTGACATTTGAACAATTGTTATTGTTTGTTAGTAGAAGGTACGAGGTTAGTAAAAATGGAGCGCTACACGAATGAACAACGCATTCTCATTGTGAAATTGTTTTACCAAAATGGTGAATGTTTTGCGGCTACAGTTCGCAAATTGCGATCAAGTTGGGGTCACAATAATGCTCCAAAAGAGTCAACTGTAAAGAGATTAATGGATAAATTTGCCGAAACTGGGTCTGTTAGTGATGTAAAGACAACAACGCGCCATCGACCAGGTCGATCGACCGAAAATGTCGCAGCTGTACGTGATGATGTCGCTCAAACTCCATCCACCTCAATTCGACACCGAGCTCAGCAAATTGGTGTCTCCAAATCCACTTTGCAGCGAATTTTGACGAAAGATTTGCATCTTCATGCATACAAAATTCAATTGACTCAGGAACTGAAGCCAGCTGACCATGGATAGCGAAGGGATTTCGTTAATTGGGTATTGGAGAGACAACATGAAAATGCTGATTTTGCCGATAAAATCATCTTCAGTGACGAGGCCCATTTTCATCTTGATGGCTTCGTCAATAGGCAGAATTGTTGCATTTGGGGTGCGGAAAATCCTCGAGTGATTCACGAGAAGCAAATGCATCCTCAACGTGTCACTGTGTGGTGTGGTTTTTGGGCTGGAGGAATCATTGGACCTTTTTTTTATGAAAATGAGGCAGGTCAAGCGCAAACAGTCAATGGTGTTTGGTATCGTGAAATGATAACCAGTTTTTTCTTGCCTAGAATTGAAGAAATGAATGTGGAGGGCATGTGGTTCCAACAAGACGGCGCCACATGTCATACAGCCAGAGAAACAATTCAATTGCTGCATCAGTCATTTAATAATTGCGCTCTTCTTGGGACACCCTTTATATTCGTGATCCTCGTAAAATTCTAGGACGATTTAGCCATGTTGTCCGGCTGTCCGTCTGTTGAAAACAAGATAGAGCCTGAATGAAAACAGCTAGGGAGCTGAAATTTGGCACTAACATGTGTAGTTAACCTAGCATGGTTGGTATTGAAAATGGGCTATATAGATCCACGGGAAGTTGGTGTTGGAGACCCTCAACCGACACTACCTCATAAAAATTAGTTATTTATTTGGAAATATCCGTCCAGTTTCTTGAGCAAAATCACTGAAATTTTGCAAACAATAATCTCTATATAGGCGCAATCATCTATGTAAAAATGGTTTAGATTGGGCCACCATTTCTTGTACTTCCCATACAAACGGCCTTAAGGGCCTTGAGAAATAATATGACTATAACTCACCACAAACTTGATCTATCGAAATGAAATTTTACACATCAAGATTTCTATATACAACACACTTCTACGCTGAATTCGGTTGAGATCGGAAAAGTCCTACTGGTACCTCCCGCACAAACGGTCTCATGGGCTTTGAGAAATAATATGACGATAACTCAACTTACATCGAAATGAAAGTTTGCACATAAAGGGAATCTGGTGGAGGGTACCCAAGGTCGGCACAGCCAAACTTAACATTTTTTTTTTGTTTTTATTTAAAACTGTGAGTTTTTTTCTTTTGCGTGACTCAGTGCTTATCTGGTTTGAGAGAAGTTCCCTTTTTGATACCTTATAGGGTAAATTTATTATAGATCGGGAAAAGTATTGGCACTTAAATATTTTGTGATCAATCTAAAGGTATTTTTTCAAAATAAAAAAATACTTATACAAAAATTCAAATCAAGTGTGGAATATTTATTATTCCATGAAAAGAACATTTTATGCCATTGTTTTTTTAAATATAATTTCCTTCAAATGTTGCCCGCAACTACGCCTCAGGTTGTCCATTCTGACAGTTAAATTTAGCATGATTCATTCAATGATTTCGATCGGTATATCTTAAATGACACGCGTTATGTTGGCTTCCAAAACCTGTACGTCAGCATAGACTTTCGGTCAACTCACCAGTCCAAAACGTGAAATTAGCTGCATTTCGAAATGACCCCTCAATAGATCCATTGTTTCTATGACAAGAGTCACCGTTCTGTTGAAACCAAATGTCGTCTACACTTCAATTTCAGGTAGCGAAAATTCCGATATCATTTCCCTAGAGCACCATTCTCGGTTACGTTCCGGTCATCATAATTTTTGAAAAAATATGGACCAATGATTCCACCATCTCATAAACCGCACTAGCCCGTGGTTTTCTCTAGGTATAATGGCACCTCTTGAACCTCTTCTGCTTGCTCTTCAACCAAAATGCGGAAATTTTGTTTATTGACCTTGCCGTCGAGCCAGAAATCTCTGAACAAAATTCTATGTCTGAGCGCACGAGAAACGTTTCTCACCGAACGCTTATTTCCATAATAAATTTGTACAATTTAGAGACGTTGTTGCGGTGTAAGTCTTTCCATCGTGAAATGTCAAACTATACTAAAAAAATTAATATTTAACATGTATGGGTCTTTTAACTTTTTTGATCTCTATTGCTCTATTAGATATTAGGCAAAAACGTTTGACAAGTATTTATATACTGCATAGTTTTATGCCAAATATTTGTAACTACCTAAAGCTTTGAACTAGACCCACTTCATTATTGTGAGCTGATTCGATTTTACAAAGACAGTCTATCTGTCCGCCCCACTTCTATCCTTTTAGAGCTTGTTATCAAACTACAGGTCGCAATCTAGATGAAATTTCGAAAGACGGAAGCTAAATTAATTAGAAAGAATCCTGACCGATTTAGATACAGCTCCCAAACATATGAATTTTAAACCAATTGCCTTTTATCTAGATGCCACATTTTACTATCAACCTTTATCAAACATCTAATCTTGATGAAATTTGTCGCAGTTGACATCCATCGATTAGAAACAAGCTCTGATAAAAATTGGTCATATTGGACTACAGTTTCATACTCCACACTCCATATTTTACAAACAACCGATCTACAACACCTACATTAACTCCAATTTCTATCAGTATATAGGAAACAAACCTATGGATAAAACCGGATTTCAGTTTACATACTCGTAGACTTATGGACATTAAATATCAATATTTTTTTAAATTTTCTCACCAGGCGAAAAACAAAATAATTTTTGCAGTTTGGCTTGTAAATCCGGCCCTATTAAACATAGACATATGATTATAAAAAATGCAATTTTATCTCTAATCTTTCATTTGTAGATAAATAATTAATATTCGACCTTATATATCTATAAGTATATGATGAAACAATTAAGTACTCAAGGTCGAGGTCGTGGTTTTGTATTTATAGTCTTTATTTTATTCAATATTTCGTCCCTCTTATATTTCAGTTATTGTTAGGCTTAAGGTCATAAGCAAAAAAACAGATGTTGGTGTTTTATGATTTATTTAATTTTAATATTTTAGTAATCACTTAAACAAAACCGAGAACATAAAATTACAACAATTCACAATTTTCTATCACGAATAACATAATTTTTGTTAATAATGACATTTAAATAATTGTTTTACTCCTGCCCTGTTGTACTTCTAATATTCAACTAATTAATGTATGTCTTTCCGTCGGTACTTATTAGCAATATGTCTGTTTGTATGAGCACATCTATCCGTGTCAGTTTTAAAGTTCATTCTCTTAGATGTAGGAACGTCGTTGATGTAAAGCATCTTCAAATTGTATCTTTTCTTATAATTTCTCTCTTGTGCTTTCAGAGAAATCTTAAGGAAGTAATGTTTTACATATAAAACAAAAACTAACTATTCTGCTATGGTGTCCAGTGGTTGGAGTTGAACTCAAACCATTAACAAATCTGACATATTTAAAAGTTAAACATAGGGCCCGTCCAAGCGGACAAACATTTTTTAAGTGAATTTTCTGCAGATCCCGAAGTGTAGGAAATAATAAACTCTTCCACGCTCTACCTTAGTTTTTTAATAGTTTTAGGTTATATAACTGTAAAAGAGGGGTAAGGAATAGGTTTGAGTAAAATGACTTTTAAAATATAAATGTTGTCGAACGTGTGACCTATGAATGATCCATTATTTGTCTCTCAAATACAATAGGAAATGTAATTAATTTTATTTCTTTCTTTTATATGTTTTACTTAAACTTCTGGCTTTCACGTTTCCTAGTGGTTATTTTATGAGATTATTATTCTATTGTATCACATCCTCCGATTCGTTGGAAAATCTGAATTTGTCTAGGGGTATTATTTCTTTTAATGTGCGTATTTATTGATCCGAAACGTACAGTATATACCGCAGTAGCATTAAATATCACGCTTATTTACTAGTTCTGATTTGTCGTTTACAATAAATATAAAATATACTAAAAACATGCTCAGATGATACGTGTATTCCTTTTCCCTGTCTCTACATTCCATTTTACCATGGTAAAATTTAAAATATCTAAATATTAAATATGTTCCCAAATTTGTTCTATTCCATTTTTTTGCAGACTGCAATTTAATTTCTAAATTAAACATTCCTTGAACCAATTTTAACCCAATATTCTCTGAATAAATGATGTATCCCTGGACGTGTCAACATTGTACATAATGCATGACGATGACCGAGTCCGCTTCCTAACTTCTTACCAATTATCTTTTTTACTATATATATTTTACTAGGAAAATTCCTCTATACGACTTATAAGTAAAACTTATTAAAATCGGCATTACAGTGGTCTGCATCAAATGACTCCAGCCAACGATTTCAGAAATATTTCGTTGTCGTTAATGTAGTATTCACAAAACATCTTTCAAGTAATTTTCCAATATGTTCGGGACACATTTTTCTTCGATTCACAATTAATATTTATTGCTTGATGTCGGGACGGCGCGAACGCCATTCCCGGCTAACAAAAATTACACGCACGAGTTATTCACATTAGGAATAATCGCGGAGGTCAACTCAATCGAAAGTGCAATGATCGAGCCTCGCTCCGGGGGAACCGCCTTTATGATCACGGTAACCCCTACGCCAGGTAAGTATGCTTTTGTCAGCCTAACGCTGACATCTTATGTAACAGGAATAACAAACTCAATGAGAATTATAAGGAATGTTTTGTAAATACCGTCAGGCTTGGTACAGTAGACGTTAGGGCAACGGAGAAATAGGTGGTGGTTGGAAAGGCAAATTTGTACAACCACTTAAGGGTGAATCACAGCACACACAAGTTATTGAGAAGCATCAATGGAAATATTATGTGTACTCGTATGTGTTTTCGTGTGGATGAATGTAAATCTATTTTTGGTGGCGGATAATCCACAGCCAAAGAAACGTGGTAGACGTTGCAGTCTATTGTACAGCCTGCAATAAATATGACAATTAAATACGAGGCCAAATCAAATATAAAACAGAGTTTTATGCAAAAAAAATCAACATACGAGTAACTCCTTTAAGCTCAATACACTTAGTTGAACGATTTTCCAATTTGTGTATCCCTTTCAAAAAGGTCCATAAAATAGGCATTTGTTTGATCAATAATTTCATCGTAGCTGAATCTCTATCCACTATTTCTTTCGGTTTGGAAATAGTCACTGGGGGCTTAATCTGGAGAATATGATGGATGAGGTACCAATCCGTTACCCAATTCATGCAATTTTGCCATTGAGACTGCACACGTGCATTATCTTGATTAAATGGTAATCGAGGTACGCATTTTGCAGGCAGCTTTCTTTTACCCAACTGATAATGTAAAATCGAAACCACTCTGCCGTATGAAATGCGTATGGCACAAACAATCTCACGCATTGTACGCATCGATCGGCCAACACCATATCGTAATTTATTTTTGACATTTCCGGGTGTTTTGACCTCAATTGGCCGTTCAGAACGTTCAGCGTCATTTGTACTTCTGCGACTACAACGAAAAACAGCAAACCACTTTTTTACCATTGAAATGGATAGTGCAGAGTCCCCATAGTATTTATCAAGCTTTTTAAAGGTTTGATTGAAGGCTTTTCTGCAAAAATGAATGTTTAATAAGCACTCGAAATTAACTTTATTTTGTATTTTTAACAAAATCCACGAAATATTTGAAAAGCTGCTCAACACAAACGAATCGAAATGTCGGAAGTCTCTCAAAATTTGACAGTAGTCTTTTTACAGGCCGTACTTGATGGGAGTAGTGTTGCATTTTATATAGCTACGAGGGAAATAGGAAAAGTCACGGTATATTGATATTTCATTTTCCATTTTCATCGTACAAAACGAAAAAGTTTTTCAAGTTCATCTAATGATAAAAACTTCCGACGCGGAAGTTTTCGGTGTATTCCGAAGGAGGTTTCGACTCTCGTCACTACAGGATGAGCAGGAAATTGTTTGTGTCGAGTCTGATGTTGCGTGGAGAACTTAGTTGAGACCTTCAGGAAAGGTTTTGTTCGGTTTAAACAACTTATAATTCAGGGTAACTATTTGAATCCGCCAACTACATAGCTTACAATATTTTCCGTGAATATACAGCTAAGCCTTCAATGTAGATTCATGACTACAGACTCAACAATATTCTTTTTGATTTGGATTATCGTCGTTGTAACTTATGTAATACCAGTGACTGCGCGATGTAAAAAAGTCGTTTTATGCCTAGCAAGTTGCATTTAATATCTGCATAACGGAATTTCAACGAAGCCGTGCTTAAGTTCGTATTAATCCCAATATCGTTACTTTTGAATCATTCCCAGAGATATGAACCAATGTCAAACTGTAAGCTCTTGCAGTTGTCAGGAATCATCCTTCAATAATGCTTTTAACTATTTCAGCCTTGAACCACCGCTTAAAGTACCCCCAGCAGTGTTGAGGCGCCACATGAATCAGGTGGAAATCAATTATAATCAATTTGATAGCCCGCACCACTGATATTGTGTTACAATTTATTTTTTTACTTATTTTTCTTACCTGTATTTAAATAGCATTGATTCCGTACTTATTTCCATCAATAACCAATTAAGGATCAAATAAAAAACTAAAAATCGGGCTGTACCGACTATGATATGTCTTAAACCTCTACATTATTCAGAATATTCCGAGCCTCTGTTTGAAATTGGAACAGGTCTGTCTTAATGTTCGATTTCTAGCGCTGAAATATAGTTTTGCTGCTTTCGATTTCGAGCGCAGAAGTATAGTTTTTGCTGCTACATGATAACATTGACCGATGCGTTCCAATTTCACACGGGACTTGTCTAAAGCGTTATGCATCGTTTGAGGTACGTAGAACCTGAAATGTATAACTTCAATCGGATAGGGTCTATACCCAAAGACGAACGAATTACGCTCTACGCGAATCGTATGCCAGTTGTGAGTTCTAGAGCTGGAAAACATTGGTTCGAGTGTAATCTTTCGCTTATAATGCTGTATGCAAAAGTTGGTGGAAATCTCATGTTACATTTGGCTTCTAGTGCTGCAGGTTCTGAGATATTATATAATATCAAAACATTGACCGATGTGGAATTATTTTTATAGAGTTCGTTCTAGGTCCAACTTCGAAAAATGTAACAAGTTTCATTGAATTAGACTCATAATTTCGAACTGTCTCTTGATTACGACGATATATTTGGCGGGCAGGCAGACGATTAGACGTGGTTCAATGGAATCAAATACTGATTCTGAATCGATCGGTATAGCCTACTTGGGGTCTATCTACTTTCCTTTAAGATACTACAAACATCAGCACTAAGTCATAATAACACAGTGTAACAAACGGGGAACCACTCAAATCACCGAGCTAAGCTCGATATAATGTTTATATTTTTGGCCGGTGGTCTTTGATACTACTTAGTAGGGACATAAATACTGTTACATACGTTTTATGCTGTAAAATAAAAAGTACTTAATGTTTTTGGACCAAATATTTTTTAATATATTTATTGATGTATATTGAATCCAAAAAGAATCTACTTATTCGAAATGTCCGCCTTTTGCCTTTACACACGCCTTAAGTCGCACTGGCCAATCGTCAATAGCTGCACGAACCTCGTCCATTGGCAAATTGGCCACAGCTCGAACCAAAGCAGTCTTAAGAGATCCTTTTGTGACAAACCTTGTCCTTTAAAACCGTCCACAATTTGTAATCCAATCGGTTCAAATCTGGACTGCCTAAGAACCATTCTTCAGAGGAAATGAACGCTGGAAAATTGTTTCGAAGCAAGGCCTGGGACGTTTTAGCCTTATGGGCCGGCGCAGAATCTTGCTGTAAAGTCCATGGCTGGTTTTGGAACAGGGAATTGTTAAGAGGCTTCACAACAGCTTTCAAAACAGTTTCGTTTGGACCAAAACTTTGGCCTATGTTTGACTCCTTGTTCGCAGAAATGCAGGTCAGTGACCTCATCGTAAGAGACCCCCCACCAAACCATGACTGAAACTCTATGATGACCCTTTTCCACCCTTGGGATCAGTTCAGATGCTTCCTTAGATGACCGCGCATACACTCTATCATTTACAGTCAATAAATGTCCGACACGTCGTTGAAAGCCCCAAGTTCCAAGCCATTTTAAAGGAATCGACTCATGGACTTTTTCCTGATATTCATCTCACGGGCCATGATTTTCTGTTTTCGGAGCGGATTTCTGTGAATTCTTCATTTAATGACATGCGGTGTTCGAACAGAGCGTGGGCGGCCCGACCGATGGCGGTCTTTTACATATCCAGTCTCCTCAAACAGTTTTGTGCATCGGAAGACGAACATGCGGATAATCCCTAGTGGCCAGAGCGTTTTGAAAATATCGTTTTTTTCATTTCACACTTGAAAAGCGCTATTACAGCGATACTCATTACTCCAACTCCATGATGAAAGTTGAAACATTTTTAAAATCCCATTACAGACTAACGCTGCTGAGGTATGACATTAACGGGGTAGGTTTAGTTCTACTATTGAAATGGGTGTGTTCAATGTTGTAACAGTATTTCTGTCCCTACTAATTACTTCCCTTTAACTTTGTTTCGTATAATTTTAATACAAATAAATTTATAAATACGTAGTATTAAAATATACCCTTATTTATTGACCAGGAGATATAGCGAGGTATAAATCCTATTTTAATTTAAAAATTCTGAATAAATTAACAAAAATTATTTTTTTTTAGAAATCTTGACTACTTGCAAAAGCTTATGTAGTACCAAGTGATTAGTGATGATCCGACGAAAAGATTGATCGATATTTTTGTTGAGGGCCATAATTGTTAATGGATTGTTCGCATAACATTTGTCATGTACCGTCCCCAAAAAAAATCTAAGTGTGTCAAATCGCAGCTGTGAGTTGGCCGCGTGGCGTATCCGAGGCGGCTTATACCACTCGTGTGTAGGTGTGGGGCACTAGCCTGCTGAAACCAAAAAACGTTAATGTCCTTTTTCTGAGGCTGCCCTAGTTTATATGGCTGCCGAGATGGAAATTCCCTTTACAGAAAATATGTCGAGCAAAATCTATGTACAATTTCAACTGCGATAAGATCCAAACTGTTATGCGACAAAAAGCGGCTGGTATTGTGCCTTTCATTGTTGAGTCAATTTGATATTGTAAGCGAATTATGCTTGG
This sequence comes from Hydrotaea diabolus, assembly GCA_963513945.1. Classification (NCBI taxonomy): domain Eukaryota; kingdom Metazoa; phylum Arthropoda; class Insecta; order Diptera; family Muscidae; genus Hydrotaea; species Hydrotaea diabolus. The sequence goes on from OY740719.1 coordinate 179,624,158, forward strand.
CCTTTGCTAAAAAATTGCTTCAGACTGGTGCGTGAAATGTTGAGTTGTTAAGATCGATCGAGAGTGGATTATTTATGACTGAATGGGCCAAACTCGATTTTACACAACATTTATGGGGGGAAAGTACTGCCAGTGCCAAATAATATGTGGTTCAAAAATGACCATTAAGTAGACCATCGGAAAGTCACAATTCCGTAAAAAAACCAGATGTGGCCGATGAAAAAAGAAGCACTACAGATTGTTCTGATTTATGTAATTTTTTTCCTTACATTCCTTAAACACAGTATCCACTCAAATCGTGGTTATAGGTACCTTTTTCTATTAAAACAAAACATGCTTGTCTCTTTAGTCTTTCGTTTAGTTAAAAACACTCGCTTCAATTTCCATACAATCATCGATTTCACTTTATTTTCAATTTGGTTTTCTTTGCTTTTACACAGACTTAAAAACTAAATTCGCCATAAAACAAAATAAGTAATGCACCTTAAAATTATTTGTAAAATTTTGAATAAAAAAAAACAAAATAAAATTAAATACATTTTTATAAATAAAGGCAAAAGCACACAATTTTGTGTACGATTTACATACAAAAAAATAATAATAATAAAAATAAGAAAAAACAAACACTTGTACTAGTCGTTTAGCAATTTTGCAATAATTCCAGGTGGCGTTAACTCGTCGTTTTGATTCTCTCAATAATGACCGGCATAATGATGATGCTGATGAGGGGCAGCATAGGTGGCATACTGGGGCACATATTCGTACTGGGCACCATTGCTGTAGTAGCCATCATCGTAGTCGTAATGAATGGGAGCGGGGGCCACATATTGCTTATGGACTGAAAGAAGAGAGTTAATAAAGTTGTAGATTAATTGAATGGAAAGATATACAAGATTGAGTTAATGATTAACAAATGTTTTACATGTTATTAGCACAAGCTAAACAGGCTTATGAAAGCATTCAAACGATATTGCGTTGGTGGGAATTTGTTTTGCTTTCAGGGAAACTCAACCATGCATGGCATGATGAATGATATGAACACTTACATTGTAAGCTGTGTTTTGTTTTCAGTTTCACGTGAGATGTAATGAAGCATTTGAGCCAGCAAAGAACTGTAACCCACGGATGAAGACATTTGTCCACCAAAAGCTGTGGCCGATATATGAGTATGCCAGAGCATATAATTAATACCAATACAAAGGAATCTTACAAAATCCATCGTAATGTAAATTATAATTAAATCTAAAACAAAACAGTACCCATTCGCATTACAGAAAACAAAGACATCAGCAAGACTCGATGGAGCGTTTGTAATGAATTCATCACTCATATATGCAATCGTTGATTACATCTCGTCGTCATGTCTTCAGACGCATGTGTTTACTCGTATCGTTGTAGTCGGTATGACTAATCATTAGTGTTTTGTGTATGGCTGCACTAGATTTCTGTTGCACAAATCTTGGTAGAAATTTCACACGGTAATTATGTCACAACACGCCTGCCTGTCTGTCTGTTTGTCTTTAAATGTATCATCTTCAGTTTTTAGATGGGACTTGCATTTTTTTTGCCAATGTTGGTGTTGGTTTTTCATCTCGTTGCAAGTGGGAAAATTTTTGTTTACTGATTTGCATAAAACAAAATATTTTAAACCGTGTTAAGCAAGCCGCTGATGATGTACTATAGAAGGCTTAGACATAAACATTGTTTACTTTCAGTCAAAGTTTTCCTTTGTTTTTGCGTTATTTACAGCAATGGGAATTTTTTTTAATTTAGAATGTAATTAACCTACTTTTGAGGTGTTCAAAAGAGAAAAAATGGCCATAAAATTGCCTAGTACTGAATAAAAAGTTGTTTTTTACGGACGTATTCGCAATATTGAAAACAATTTTAAATAATCATATATTTTTTCCCAAGATTTGTTCTTTTACGTTGATACAGCGGCACACAGTGGGTCGTTTTTCAACAAGTTGAATAAAATGCAAAAACTCAAAAAACAGTTTAGAAGGGGTAATTGCATTTGATAGATCTTTTTCATGTTAAAATTATAAAATTATTTTATTTTAAAACGAAATTATTAATTTTTTTTAGGATGGAGTAAAAACTAAATTTGACATTCCATTTGCAGCATCTCGAAATATTGATCGAAGACCCTATAAAGTGTATAAATTTATGATCGTCGTTAATGCTAAGACGTCAGTGTGTCTGTTAAAAACATGGCAGAGATCAAACGAGTTGAACTAGGACACTGAGCTTTTAAGCAATGGTGGTTTATGGACAGCAATGGTGGCTTTTGGGATTGCAAATAGACGAAATTGTTACTGCGAAAAAAATGTTCGTTTAGGGACAATAGGAAGTATTAAATATTTTATTTAATATAAATATTATATTTTAGCCTTATCCGTCTGTGCGTCTGTTAAAAGTATGCCAGAGGTAAAACGAGTTAAGCGAGAACACTGAAGGTACCTCGGAAAATTACATGTTTTTTTTTATCACATTTTTTGTGGCGGAACCATGGCTATTTTTTGAGACTGATAATAAAGGGTTATCCAAGTAGATATACTTTTTTCAATAGCCTGTTTTTGACAGACCACGTGAGAGTCGTGTCATGTTATCATGTTATTTTTGTTTAGTATTGTTTGGCATTTCATCATGGAAAGACTAACGCCTGAACAACGTTTACAAATCGTTCAACTTTATTACGAAAATTCACATTCTGTGAGGAATGTGTTTCGTGATTATGGTCAACATAATCGGCCAACATTTCTGGCTCAATGGGTATGTAAGTAATTAAAATTTCCGCATTTGGGACGAAGAGCAACCAGTAGAGGTTCAAGAGCTGCCACTTCATCCAGAAAAAACAACGGTTTGCTGTGGTTTGTGGGCCGGTGGAATCATCGGTCCATATTTCTTTAAAAGTGATGCCGATGAGAACGTAACCGTCAATGGCGACCGTTATCGTGCCATGACAACCAACTATTTGATACCCGAAATTAAAGCTGGTGATCTCGGCAACATTTGGTTTCAAAAAGACGGCGCCACTTCCCACACATCGAATCAATCAATGGATTTATTGAGAGAACTCTTCGGTGAGCAGATAATTTCACGTTTTGGGCCGGTTAATTGGCCACCAAGATCGTGTGATATCACACCGTTAGACTTTTTTTTGTCCAAATCAGCACAGACTTTGTCCAAAGTCTGTGCTGATAAATCAGCTACGATTCAGGTTTTGGAACCCAACGTTGCGCGTGTTATTAATGCCATATCTGTCGAATTGCTCGAACGAGTCATTGAAAATTGGACTCAATGGATGGACCATCTGAGACGTAGCTACGGCCAACATTTTATAGACATAATCTTCAAAAAATAAATGCCAAATAATGTTTTTTGAAATGATAATAAACATTCCCCATTCAATTTGAATTTTCTGTATTTTTTTTTAAAAAAGTAGGGAACCTCAAAATTTATCACCCTATACTTTAAACTCAAAAGGGCATACATTTGGGGATCTTGCCAGACAGTTTTGATTTCCAACCGATGAGTCAACTTGACACCCCTCCAGTATTTTTTGGGAGTTATGATTAACTATTAACTATAATAAGAAGACATCCACTCTGTAAAAGCACACGGGCAGTATTCGAGATGCTGTTGCCGTACCAACGCCATGCACTTAGGATCAAGTTATTAAAAATTTGAGCAAGCACTTGAACACCAATAAAAGCACGACCAGCTGAGGTTTTCAATTAAATGAAAGGATATTTCATACATCGTGGTTAAATGAAGCTTTTAGTAAGTAAAGCCAAAATCAGTTTGATATATTGTAAAGTTGTTTCACATTTCCATTCCATTTTATGACATTCTTATCTGGTCATCTAATATTTGCTTAATGAGGTGAGTTTTTTCTTTGGATTCCTTAGTTTCCATGAGGCACAGCCTAAATAATAAGGTGGGTGTATGTGTCATTATGGGGTAAATAAGATTGTATCCTTAAAAATATCTGATTAGATGACTTTATTTGTCTATTTATAAAAAAAAAATTATCACATAAAAGTGGATATGGTACAAAAACCAACATTTGTTCTCTGAACAATTGAAAAAAACTAATGTATTTGTGGTAATTAAGGACAGGGAAATTCCTAAAAGAAGGACATGGAAGATGAAGGCGAACGCAAACAAAAATGAGTACCTTTTCTTCAAACCGACTTTTTGGTATTTAGAGTAAATTCACTCTGGGTTTTAGACATGGTAGTTTTACAACTTTCGCAAAAAAAGAGTTATGTCGTTGACCATAAGGGCGGTTGATCCCGATACCAGTTTATCTCCATTTAGTGCGCTCTTAGATATTCTGATCTGCTATGCTCGTTAAACCATACAAATCACAGAAGATAATTGATATGCATACGTGTTCGTGAAAAAATATAGAGGTCTGGCGTGTTAAAATTGGTACTAATACTACACAAGAAAACCCAACCAGATTCATATTTCAGGCAAGAACACCTACTAAGGTTTGCTGGCATTGAACAGTAGATCCCGGCCAGTACATATAAGAGAAAGAAGGGTGCTCACTAATTTCAGAAAAGTTTCCTCATTTGTTTCTTTTATACGATACAAAGTTATGAGATTAACATATGTTTTTCGTCGAAACTACAAACTACACAAAAAAAGATAAATAATTTAAAAAAAATCTAGGAAAACGTAAACATTTTAACTAAAAGCCTTTTCAAAAAACATGGCAATTGAAGGACCTTAATGGAATTTGTGGAGATGTTAGCATTGTTATTTTAATGCGATAGAATCTTAAAGTTTATTTTATGTGATCTAAGCAAACACATTATTTGTTAACGTTAATCAGAGACTATACTATCAGTTTTAGAGAAAACAACCTAAATCATCTATAAATATTTCACTAGAATAGCTTCGTGCACACATGCACATATCCGAGAATTTTAAACAAATTGTAATTTCCACTCTATGTAGAAAAATAGTTCTTATTTGTATCACCAACTCTTTGCCACTTATGCTGTTCCCCTGATTTTATATATAACCACAACTGTATTGAAATAAGTTAGGTAGATTACAAATTTTTGTTCCACCGTGGCTCAAAAATAACAAAAGACTTAAGCCACAAACGTTTTTATATCAAATACCTCCCGGTGTAATTTTATTTTCAATAATCTTATATTAATCATTGAATAACGCGCTATTTAATCGCTCTAGTTTCTTGTAATTTCATTGTTACCGCATTGTTTTCTTCAAATTTATTTAGCAAAAAAACCCGACTTTCAATATTTATTGTGCACATTGCATTATGGTCCATTGTAAGTTTAACAAAAAAAAATACTCATCATGTCTCATGCGATTGCATGGCATATTATTTGCTATAGTTTAGCAACAAATGCCTCTAAATAACCATAACAATTTTAAATTGTTTTTGCTAAGCTGCATTATCTGTGTGCGAGTGTTTACGTGTCTTTTCTTCATTGGCACTATGATCTTGTGTTTTTTTTTTTTGTATTTGCAATTGTTGTCATTTGAACGGTTATTGTAAAATACTCGCAAGAAAAAAATTAACGCAATTTATTGACATTGATTTAGTTTTGATCAGATGATCAAATCGGTTATGTAGTTTTTTAAAGACTTGGTGTTGTTGTATTGTAGTGAGTGGTTTTCTAGCTCTTCATTTAAAGTATGGTATAAAGTCTTAAAACCGGAGTCCACTGGGTTTTTTACATTGCGTTTTTAGATGTTGCTCATGATCATATGATATTAGAGAAGTTATACAACGAGTTTATCAAACTGCTAACAGTAAACGAGTATTTATTGTTTAAAGTCGGCTGCTACTGATTTTATGATACCGTTTGCCACACTTATTGTCCTTAAAAGATGACTTAAAAAGGTTTTGGTCTCATATTGAAAGAATGTATTTAAGTTTTTCCCAAATATATACCGGGTGATTCATTTACGACTAGACAAATTTCAACAGCATATTCCTAGGCTCATTTCATGAAACTATGTCCATCTACGACCATGCCCGAAAATGCAAGGGGTGAAATGGCAGCATTGGTGGTCTAAGTTCTGAACTAGTGTTCTAACCTTTCCAAAATTACCCAACGAAGCCCAGAGGTACCACCGTTCCAAATTTATGACTATTTGACTGAAACAATTTTTAATCGAAATGACAGCACACATTTATTTGGTTTTGTAAATTAACACAAAAACATTTTTGCTTTTCAGTCAAATAGTCACACCGGATTATACGGCCTTTGAGGTAAAGACATAAGGATTTTTTGATTTTATTGCAGATGTGTTTATATTTGCTTTCTGTATATGTGACGCGCAAAATAGAAAGGGACCTAAGGTTAAAAACCAGTTTTGTTCAGGAGAGCCATTTTAAAGATTAGGTCCCTTTCTATTTGCGCTTAGAATCGACGACTTCACTTTCATAAAACGCGCATATCTCTGGGAGGGAACACTTTTGGGGCATGGGATCGGTCTCATTCGATGCTCAAATGTTGTCCACATCAAAAAAAGAAAAAAAATGAAAATTGATTTTTTTTACCATTAGGTTCCTTTCTCTATGCGCTGTCACATATATAGGATGGATTTCTGAAAGTAACAGCTATTGCAATCAAATTCGCATGTTAAGTATTCCCTGCAGTTCAGTATATGGAAAACAAATTAATTTAACAGTTCGTTTTGCATAAATATTTGAAGGGGGTTGATTGTTTTGGCCTGAGAAGTTCCATGTTAACCAAAAGTAAAACTTGTTCAGGTCGGTGTATCATAAATTCTGTTGTATTTCTCGTGGACTGACAATTTTATGCACAACTCATAACTTTAATTGTGGAACTATTTTACATAAAACAATGTAAATATCAAAGAAAATTTGCAAAAATAAATACTAAAATTTAATCAATTCCGGCGATTTAGCTAAACTAAAACTATAAATTGCGGTAAAATTCTTCATTAAAAATTTTACATGAATTTCATATTTTCGGCTATTGAAAAATAAAAATAATATGATATGACGTTATGTTCTTTTTAAAATTGTGAAGAAAAAAATAATTTCGATTGAAAAACGATATTTTTTTTGGAAAATTTTTTCTTTGTTTGGGTATCGATGAATGCATAAATACCCAGAAAGTGGGCATGACATTTGAGTTTATGGACCCAAGGTGCTCAAAAGTATTGGCACTTAAAATTATAAATGATTTTTTCATGATTTTAAAAGTTAAAGTTTTGAAAGAGTTGACTGAGATTCTGAAAATAGTCCTGTGAGCACAGGAGGAAGAAAATTCGATATATTTAATCTTGAACCTATACATGGTAGTTTAAGAATATTTTTATTTTTAGAATTTGGAGAACACCGATATACAGAAGTTATTTCATTTGGGTGAGAGAACATCTGCGCATAATATGTTTAATAGTTAATATGCCTCGAACAGACAGTTTCAGCTAAATCACGGCTTTTCGGTTATAAAGCGTACATAATTAGGTCGTATTTGAAAACATCACATTCAAGACATCACTCTAACTAACGGAATGCCTGTCAGACTTTTTCGCAAAGTCCAAGACCATCTTCAGGTTGTAGTCAACCAGAGTAAGACAATATCATATTCTATCAGGGTCAACAAAATTCTGTATCAAAATTGCTTTTCCAATTTAAAGATTTGACAACATTTTTCGTGCGAACAAAAAGCATACCGCCAAATATAAGTCTGCCGGATATTAACATTTTAAAAAATATAATGGATAACTTTCGAGATTGGGCTGTTATAGTAACAGTGTTTCTTTATCTCACAAATTACCGAAATTCAAGACGTTTAGATACAATTAATATGTTTTTCCGGGGTCCTTACCCAGCTGGTAAATGTTGACCTCAATGTATGTTATAGATCAAACTATGACAAAAATAGTTATGCCTTCTGACAGTTTTAACAGTATATCTAGATTAGTTCGACCACAGCTCACTGGCTGCGAAAATTTTTATGATGAAATATTGAGGGAAGTAGGCAATTTAATTTATAAGCTCTAGAGTCTGAAAACTAGTCCGTTATAAACACATCTTGTTTAAAATTAAAGATATTTTGACAGCAGACAGCGATAATCAGACGGACGACATTGTTTTGTTAATTGACAGCCCCTTAAGATGATTGACGAAGTCAATCGAAATATTGGGATAAATAAAAATTAAACAACACATAGAACAACGAGTTTAAATAAATGACCTCAAGCCGAAAAATAACTTCATAAGATATTTTAAATAGGCATTTCGGTTTTGCTGATTGTTGAGTTCAAGCTCTAAGTTTGAGTATTTTTTTTACAGAGAAAATTTTATGTTGATCCCAGATGACAGCTCATTTACAACCACAGTCCAATTTACTGGCAATTGCAAATTAAACTCTAGAGCCCTTAGTGCAACGGTCTATGGACTCTAGAGTCTGAAAACCAGTCCATTATAAACAAATTTTGTTCAAATTAAAGATATTTTTAATATGCCATTTTACTGATGTTTAAGCTCAAACTTTTAGTTTGAGTTATTGTCTCTCAATGAAAATTGTGTTTTGGTCTCTAGTCACAGCTTATTTAAAGCCTTACTACAGTATGCTGTCAATTATTGGCTTATTGCAAATTAAACTAAAATTGTTTGTTTTTGTTTTTAAGCTAGTGCTGTTTTTTAGGGGTTCCGTTTTTCTATTATCATTTCCTCATAGGGGACTACAGCCAGAACAATATGAAACCAATATTTCCAAGCTCTACACGTTGTATTCTTATAACAATCTTTAAACTTCCATATTCTCTCTATATTCCTTTAAAAAATGACGGTTAGTTTCTGTTAATGTTAATTTGCGTTAAGAACATTTGACCATGGATATTATTATCGCCTCTGATGTTAATTTAATTTTGCTCTAAATGAGACCAAATGGTTTTCTCACCACGAGAAATTCAAGATAGTTCTATACACTGTCAAAAAATGTTTATGAAAAGATCCCTGTCTCGGCCATAAAGGTTAGAAACAACTTTAAACGCAAAAACAAAGGCCAAAAACTGACAGGGTACGACCCTGATTAGTTTGAATAGAGTTCTAAACCTTTACCTTTAGAATACAGTGAAGCCAAGTCAGCTGAACGAAATTATATTGAAGTGCCTATAACGTTAAATCACTTTTCAATGGAGTAGCACAGCACTGGGTTTAAAATTATTTAATTTTATTTTACCATCTCTATTATAAGTTCTACACCTCTAAAACACCATCTGAAAATCTTTTAGTAAGTTAGTTTTTCAGAGATATCAAGTAAAATTTGATTTAATTTCAAAAGATCGTTTACTTCTACTAAGCAATTTAAACTTAACAATTTTAAAACGACCAGCCATGAAGACTGACAGACATTGGTAAAATTCTAAAAGTATTTCAAAGTTGCAAAGTTTGCACATCACTTTTATGCGATGCCAACATTTTAATGTCAGATATTACCAATATGCGCTCAAGTTTGTTGCTTAAGTCTTTTGTTCCGCAAGCGAACGTCTTCTAGTGTGCTACATTTCAGATCAGTTTTACACTTATTTCCTACTATGCCGATTCTCACTAACAAAGTGTTATTAGCAAAGCAGCGTTTTATAATCAACAAATTTATTTTATAAATAGCATGTTTTTAAATAATATTTAACAACAGCAAAGACTTGATCGCTTTGTGATCTGCTATTTGGTTTCGCGTGGCTAAATGCATGTGCTTTCAATAATCCTGATAGTCTCCCGTATAATCATCGTAGTCGTCGATGTTTTCCTCGTCGGGACGTATTTTAAGATTCTGGCCATTATAGTAGTTGGCATGGCGTCTAAATAACTTTAACATACGATATGTGTCAATGCCTGCATCTTTGATTTAATTTGAGCGTGTGTGTGTTCGTTTGTAGGGGCATGTGGGAAAATGTTTGTTTAAATATGGAAAAGGAGAGAGAAGAAAAAGAAAAACAATGCAAAACAATGTTAATTGTTTGTTGTTTGAAATAATTAACACACATTGTGGAAAATTAGAAGCTATGGTGGCAGGTGGGTAGTAGAGGAACTTGCATTGCGGCTGATACTGGCAAAAGGTGAGGAAAGGCAAAGTGACAACGTAGTTATATCTAGTTATACAGCCAACTACTATTTGCAAATGGAGCCAAAAACTATCACGGATGATTATATTACGAGAGAAGTGCTTAAAAGGTGCTGGATTCACTTAAGGGAATATTTGTGGGGGAATAATTTATTTTTTTATTAATCAATTATTCATTACTTACCATAAGGAGCCGGAGATGCCACTAACACGGGCGCTGCAGCAACGTGTTGTGGTTGATAAGCCACATGTTGGGGCTGATAGGTCACCACTGGTTTTGGTGCTATAGCCACTGGTTTAGCGACCACAGCCTGGGCATGAATCGTAGGTCCCGACTTTGTAACGACAGCATTGAAACCATTGATGGAGTCAGCGGTATAGTCAACGGTACGTATGGAACCATCAGGTTCAACCAAAGAATATTGACCTAGAAAGAAATTTTAATGATTATTAAATAAAAAATAATGATAATAAAAGTGGTTGTTGAAAAGAGTCGAGATTTCTTACCTTTTACGACATCACCATCACGAGTTTCATGTTGCGATTTGACATCTCCGGTAGTATGATCGGCCACTCCATAGTTGAAAGCATATTTGGGATGATCCTGTGCGAAAATAAAGTTTAATAAAAACAAAAAATAAACGATGAGTACTGAAACAATTGAAATAATTTTTTTTATAAATAACCAATATATTAGTAGAAATCCTCGTTGGAGTTAAAATTCTCTTGCACAATGCTGATCAATATGAATGGGGCAACAATCTGGTTTGATTCATTAATCACTATTATTTTACAACTTAAAGAACTTAGAAGAAAATTAAATTAAGGAAAATGGGCTTCTATTGTACTTGAATACCTTTGGAGAGGAATGAGCATTTGATAATATCAGAAAAGTTTCAGACACCTGCTAGTTCCATATAACTTCAAGTATTTAAAAATAGTTTTAGATATGGAGTTGTATGATGCTCCAGTTCAAAAAGAGGGCGGGGGTCAATCATTAAAATAATCGAGCCTTTTATTTATTTTCAATTAATTCAACATCAAAATCGGTACTGCAAACTTTTAGTTAATCGTTGAATGGAGGACATTAAATTGAAAAAATCGTTACTGTACGAATTTGCCGGCAAATATTTTAAAATAAAACTAGCTCGCCAAAACTGAAGCATTGTTTTACCAAAAAGTTTATCGACTCAAAAAATAGTACATTTTTCCGAGGTACCATTTGTCCCTTAAAAAGAAACATTTTTCTTCTGAGCCTATTTCAGCCATTTACAACTCCAAACAGCTTACGACTATAAGCCACCATCGGTCCCACCTTGGTTCGTTGGACATGGATGGGCGGACATAAAACAGAACATATCATTTTACGACGATCATCATTACATATACTTTTAGGGTCTCCGATAAATATTTCGATATGATGCATACGGAATGACAAATTTAGTCCCTTGGTATAGAGTAAAGTATAGTTATATGAGTAATGTTGAACCAGATCCTGTTAAAACTTATATAGGGTCCTTTGAAAAATAGCTTTTAGCATAATTCAGTTTTCTCTCAGGCTTGTAATAAAATTTTTCATCACTACAAAGTGAAGTGTTTGTGCCCGATTTTTTGCTCCCTAACTTTAGTACGCAATACCTAAAGCTTCAGTTACAAAACTGTAAGAGGTCGTTAAATTCAGCAACGGACTGATTTTTTCCCTGATAAAGTTTGCCTTCGATTAGTAAGTCAAACTTTAATCTGTTAAATGCGAGCGGAAATGCGGATTCCAAATTCATTCAGAAAACAGCACAGGGACGATCTAGGGCTTTGTCTCAGAAATTGATCGAATCATAAATATAAATGATTTTAAAGGATAGCTTATTTTATTTAGGATTACAAATGTGCCAGTTGATGAAACAGGAGAAACACGTTTGTTGCTGATCAACACTATGAACAATATATTGCAATTTTAAAAGGATTTTACTGAAAAAAATTCTTCGAAGTATTGAAAAACTAATGCTTTAGGCCTACAAATGGACGGACATGGTTTTATACATTATGAGGTTAAAACAAATCTTGATCTTCAAAAGCCACAGTAACTCAATCTCAAATCTTCAACACACCAAATCTTGTAGGATTAACAAAAACACTTTAAATACTACTATAGTCCATGATCCATTTAGAACTTACAAAAGTCATTGGTCCTCAAGAAAAATAGTATTTCGAAAATGCAAAACTTGAGTGTGAGTCTTTAAATTTTTTATTTGCAGTATTGTAAACATTCTAGAGTTTAGGAATTAATTCCTTCAATTGAATACAGTAAGACTATACACACGCATTTTGAGAATGGCCAGAAAGGACATCACTTGACCACACCGATATTCTCAAAATTGAAAAATCCATCTGAATTTATAAAACATAGTCAGGCAATTTTAAAGATATTTTTGTTAAAATGCCACTACATCACACCATTTCACCTAGCCTAAATATCAGGGATAGAGGTCCAACCCAGCAGAATAATATTTGATATTTGAATGATAATAATAATATTTGAATTTGAATAACTGAAATTTAATTAACTATGCTGGTCAAAATAATATAAGACTCATTAACATGTCTTATCGTAAAGTTCCACATGCTTTGATTTTAAATGTCCTTTTCAAGTCCTATTTAAGGATTTTTTTTAATTTTATTTGTTATTTTTTTCACCAACACTCACATAATAATCAACCGCATAGCCCGGTCGTGCATAGACCACCGAAGCACTTAAAGCCACACACAGGATAATTGCATTACAGAGGGGAGACATTTTATGGAAACTGTTGATTTTCGTTGAAATGATATTTTCGATAATTTTCTGAAACACAAACACAAAAACTGAATTAACTTATTTCAATATTTTTCTTTATCAAATATATAATTGCACAAAAATATTTTAAATTTTGGCTGATTTGAATGTCTTTTTATACTTGTGGTATTTCTTAGGCACTGCTATGAACACTTTGAATTTGCCCGGAATACTGTGACTATTCTAAGACCGAGTTTGCATTATATACGCAAATACCCCCAACAGCATAAATCCGTCTGCGTTCAACAACACACACAGACACACATTGGCAGTGAGTACCACCGGTGCGAGAATAAATGAGCGCAGTGCCTGTCGGCGGCGGCAGCCAACTGCCGGTAGTGAGTATTGCCAATGGCCAAAGCCAGAGAACTGTGACGTTCATCTGAGCAAATGCCAACGAAAGATGTGATCACTTTGCCGTGAAGCAGAAAGAAAAAAGAGCTTTTGTTTATGTCTACAAAACACTTTGTAAGTCAAGTGTAACAAATGTTAATAGGAAATAGGTTTTTTGTCTTTCTCTTAAAGTCGTTGTCGTTGTAGGCTGCAAGAGTAAATGTATTCTCCTCGTCGGAATTGTGGTGAATGGATACGGGTTTTTTTTCTTTATAAGGAAGAAATATTTTAAATTAATTCACATTATATAAATTAACTAGGATATCCCCTTAAATATCCTGAGAGGATTAAGGGTTTCTCTTAATTTGTCATAGTTTGTTTCTTAAGTCTTTTGATTGTTAACACAATGCGTGTACTTGTTTCTTGGTCTCCTTCTATGAATAATGAATAATAATGTATTAATAGTACGCGTATCTGGCGCCTTTTGTTCTTTTGACACACCCTAAACTTTTTATTAGATTGCCCAAAATATTCTATTATTGACATGTTCAATCAATTTGTTGAGGTTCAATTGTCATGATCTACAAATTAAACGCTAATTCGCAAAAATGTGCAGTAATAACAAGGCTTTGACTTGACTTTACTATTTATTATTTAATGAAATAACTTTAAAATAAGTACTGATAAAGTGACCGATAATGGTGGAGAAAAATGTGTAACAAAACACATGTATCTTAATAAAAGATTACTGCAATAGAGCTTCAAAACTTAAATGTAAAGAATAATCAAATGTTGAACACAAATAGCACGAATTGTAAAATTTGGCAATAAATGGTAATAATCTTTAGCTTAATTAGTACGCTAGAGCTAAATTAAATTAATTGGCATCATAGTCTTTGTATATTACAATGAAATAAATAAATAAGTCGCGGCAGACTATGAGAGCCTTGTCTTTGCGAAACAAAAACGGCGAATGGTCAACACCCAAACTGAAACAGGTCAAGATTTGAGTAAATCATCTGAGCAAAGACTTTCGTCCAAGTTCACCTGCAAAAAAAATACCATAGCTGGTATTTATCAGGCACTGAATAAGTGTTAAAAAACACTGCTAAGCAAAATTAAGCCGCCAGGTTATAATCTCATAACTCTAAAAATATAACTTGATTTACCATATTACATATTCGGGGTTCGTTAGGGCTAAGTAAACTTTCTGACTACCATAATAAAAAACACATTTAGAAGACTAGAATACTGCTATGCAGTGTTTCTCGATTTTGCCCTAGCATTCGTGAAAATTTCGCTTCAGGCATTGAAGTACAAAGTTACAAAAAAAAGTTGGTTGTGGTGACAATAGTCAAAGAGGATAGTTCTATTATTGGCTGTATGGTTGTGGTACAACAATATAATAATCCTCACAATAATAGTATGATTAAAATAGAACTATACTATGATTCTTACAACTATACTTTGATCCTCATAACAATAATAAGATTCACATAAACCATACTATGATCCCCACAACCATAGTATGATTCACACTCAATCATATTATGATTCTCTCAACCGTAGTATGTTTCACATACAACCACAGTATGATCCTCACAACCATAGTATGATTCCCACGAAACCATGTTATGATCCCTACAACCATGGTATGAGCACAAACAAGTGTACTATGATCCCCAATATTATTTATTAGAATTGGGTAAGTTGTCAATATTAGATTTAAATTATGAAAATTATTTAAAAATACATTAAATTCAAAACAATAGAAGTGATTTATTGATTGGTAGAAAAAATCAGTTAAAAAAACGTAAGCGTTTTTATAAAAAATATTTCAGTTAAACAAAGCCAAAACAGTTTGTTTGAAAATTGTTAATTTCCATATAAAAAGTACTATTATTGCATTAGATCCGTAACAATAAAATTATTCTAAAAAGCATTTTCATAGAGTATGATTGCCGCTATCATAATATTATTAACATACAACCTAATAAACAATACTTTTGTCGCACCAACCATATATATTATTGATAAAAACATATTTTCATTTGCCAACAATACTGTTGTTGCATTTCAGCAATATTAATATTGCGGCCATCATACTATTGTCAAAATTAAATTCAGTAAACAATGCTATGGTTGCTACGAACATACTTTTATTGCGGAAAACATATTATTATTGCCGTGACCATATAGTAACCATGTTTTTTCTCTGCGTATAGGAAATATATTCCTACATAGAGTCATTTCCTTTTGGAATCATATCTTCAAAGTCGAACTATTCCTGTAAGATTTAGAATGATTTTTTATTCTGATCGAGTAAGCGTTCTTGGCCCCTTCTGGATAGTTCTTTTATCTGGACAGAAAAGTTAGTTTTTCTTAAATGAACGGTAATGACTTCCCTTACAAACCCTTTACGGAACATTTCAGAATTCAGTTATTCATGGAGACCTAGTATTAAAAGACAGGTCCGGTTTTGAACTGTAAATGTACAAGGTGGAGCTCGAAAATTAGCTTTTTTTGCACTTCAGGCTGTGGCGGCACTGTTAGTCGAAGATAGTGGAGGGTATACGTGGCATATAGTGGCTGACGGGAGATTCGTACTCGTCTGTCTTCCCGTTGCCATCATGCATTGGACACGTGAGGAGAGGTCATTTTGTGTTGAAGCGTATTTTCAAATAAGCACTCGACCATTGCAGTGTAGCGTGCTTTTCGTTTACGATTCGCTGTTCGCCACGCGAACGTGTTCCTAGACGGCAATTAATTGTAAATTGAATAAATTCTCTGAGAACAGAAAGGAATGTGTCATGTGTACGAAGGGGACCTGAGAGAAGGATTACAACACTACAAAACATCGAGAGAGTAAGAGCAGCAGTACTGCAATCTTCGAAACGCTCTGCTCGGAAGCTATCACTTGCTCTTGGCGTTTCCAGACTTTTTTAAGTCGGCTTTTGAGGTAATGCAATTAGAGGATACATGGTTTCAACAGGATGGTCCCACTGTACACACAGTGAGTGTTACCATGAATTGTTGGAGGCAAATGTTTCCTGGGCGGCTTATACCTTTGAGGGGTGATGTTAGCTGGCTGACACGCTCACCAGGCTTAGCCCCATGCGATTTTTTCCTTTGGGGTTACCTGAAGTCGAAGGTATATATCAACCTCCTAATATCTTGGAAGACCTAATTAACAATATTGAGGCTGAGAATACCAGTCGACATGCTTATAAGAGCTTATAAAAACTTTAGAAAACGTATGCAGCAGTGTGTGGATAGCGAAGGTCGGCCATATACACTATTTAAAATCATTTAATTTAAAAATCTCGAATTTTTTTTTCATTCCCAAATGCATCTCGAGGTGGAGATGCTAAAAAAGTTTCAGGTGGTCCTAACCGAAGTCGATCTTGGGTTACGGCGGCCCATAAGTGTACCCTCTCCACTTATGGGCCGCCGTAACCCAAGATCGACACAGTTCATACAGCCAAAAAATTAATGAAAATTAGTCAATACATTTGCACCAATTTTTACGTTGAAAGAGAACAACAAAAGGTTCCGAACCAGAATAAAAAGTGTTCAATTTATAATAATTATAGAATACTCTATAAATGTTAGCAAAGCTAAAAAACATATTAATGACACTCCTTAGTTGAGGTAAGGAATTTATAAAGGGCCACTGTAATGCGATGGTATTTATACAAGTCAATTGGAAAAGTAAAGGTTAACATCCGGGATTATTACTTTCTAAAGATTTTCAGAAGCGGGTTTTATACCTAGTAAATGTCGGCATCTTGACGAGTCTGAGATTAGAGTCTAAGCCTTGAACAATCTTTTCTATAAAATGCATTATAGGTTTGTAGCCGGCGTGCAAAATTAGGTCCCGATACGCGGAAATTACACAATTTACGAGTACATATTCATTTGTAATTATTTAATTCTTATTGTTAGAATAATTAGAATTTAGTTCCTTTACGGTTCAATTCATTTAAAATAATTTGAAGGCATTACATAATGAGGTCATTTTTCAGTGTGCATAGTTCACTGATTCGAGCATGTTTACCATTTGTTCCCTAATGGAAAGTTAAAGTTATTATATTTTTTGTCCATGTAGTCGCTTTATTTGACCATAATTTTAGGACCTAGAGTACGATCCACACTTTTGGATTTGATACGGAATTATTTTTTATTTCAGTACCTTTATGTAGAAATTTACTAGTGTTTACTTTTTTTAAATATAACAGCTAGTTTTTGGGTCCTTAATGTATTTCTGGAATCAAAGCAAATTTTCAAAATGATTCCCCATTTGAATTTGTACCGAAATTTGCTTTTATTTAAATATATTATGTCCACATTTACGAGTGATCGTTCGCTTAATCCAACGGGGTGGTTGTATTGGAGCCAAATACATGATACCATACATCACTTAGCTATGTAAAGTATTTGGCATTGAGGGCGTTAAAATTTCAAATCTTAATGTCCGTCATGATGTACCGTATTTAAGTGTAGTCTAAAAAATATTATATCCTACTACACTCAGGTATGTAAAAAATTTTCGATTGGTTGCGTGTAAATTTTAAAGTGTACATGTCCGTCATGATGTATTTCCTTTTGTTCATTTTAATACTTTTTCCTATTAAGACAGAAAAAAAATAAACCCTGCGAAGCAGCCTCTTCTTGAGGCTAAGTCATCGTAAAGTTCGTCCGAACGATATATACTCACCATCATGAATTCAAGTACTTCGTTTTATTCGTTTGATTTATGATTCCCAACCCGATCTCAGCTAAATCTTCCAAATAAATCAATACTTTAATTTGTAGTAAAATAGGCTTTATCTGAATAGTCAGACGAGGATTTTAGAATGCTATAATTAAGTTATTATGAAAAAACAACACTGATAAAGGATCTAAAAAATGTAGGCAGCTTAAAGTAATTTTTTGTATCGAAAATTCGATATTTCTATGAAATTTTGCCAATATCTTTAACAATTCTTTTCCGATAAAATCGTTGCCAATCGTTGAAAAGGTCAATTTCTCCTCTTAATACTGCCATCAAGCATCGGTTAGGGGTCGTTTTTTTCAACAAAAAAAAACCGGAAGTAAAGGTTTATGTAATTATCTCCTGAACTAGAGCGAATATTTCAAATCGAAGGCCAGATCTGTGATCAGCAATCCGAAATCAACTACAGTTGACTATCAAACCTTCTGCTGCAAATTTAGTGTTGACTAGTGATTTTGATAAGTATTTTTTTTAAAAATTTCGAAACAAATTTTTTCTTATGCACTTTTGATTTGTTCTCCTTAGTGGACCTTACGATTGAAATGCGCATATTTAAAGTACATAATATGATCTATGATTAGTATTTCGGATGTTGCGAAATAAATCACAAATTAAGTATACACTCCATCCTTTGGTAGAGGGTTTAAAATGTCTGTCGGGCGGGGCGACTTCCTCAATTTCAACAAGATCTGACATAATATGCGACTTCTATATTTCAACTTCGTTAGTGTTAGGTTTAATACGCACATAACGCGCAATGCTATATTTAATCTAGATCAAATTTTAAATGCGTGCTTTTACGTTTCAGTATCTTGAATCAGCAAGTACTTATACATTTATATGTGGGCTATATTAAATGATGGACCAAAATCATCTAGCTTTGATAGGTTCGGTTACGAGTCGCTCATAATGCACTATGCTTGAGCTAGATTAGACATAATATGAGGCTTTGCTGTAAGCCTTATATAAAAACCACGGCTATATAAAACCACGGAACGATATGGCCTTTTTGTCCAAGGGTTTTTTTATTCATTCACTATATTTCACTGTATTTAAAAAAAATACATTTCAAAATTAATTTGTGCCCCTAGGGCGTATTTGAGGCTATTTGGCAACAATTGTTCAACCATTGAAAAATTACAAATTTGACAAAAAATAAATATATGTGACGCGCAAAATAGAAAGGGACCACAGGCTAAAACCCAGTTTTGTTCAGGAGAGCCATTTTAAAGATTAGGTCCCTTTCTATTTGCGCTTATAATCGTCTACTTCACTTTTATAAAACGCGCATATCTCTGGGAGGGAACACTTTTGGGGCATGGGATCGGTCTCATTCGATGCTCAGATGTTGCCCACATCAAAAAGAAAAGTAAAAAGCTGTTGAAAAGTTTTGTTCAGGAGAGCCACTTTAAAGATTAGGACCCTTTATATTTGCGCTTAGAATCGTCGACTTCACTTTTATTGATTAACATGGTCATTTATTAAACGTAATGCTACCAATTGTATGGGTTGATTCTAAGTCAGTTACATAAAATGCAAAATTTGAGCAAGATTGGTTACGAAATATTGACCTCCGTTGCTGCCCAATTTTATCACAGTTAATTTTTAGTTACTCGAAACATATCAAGAGAATTTTAAGCAATGTCATATGTAATGTGTAGCTTCTCGAATGGCAGGTGCTCAAAACATATATATTTTTAGACGATCGGCAATTAGTAAATATATGGTCATACCATATCAAAAGGGTGCACCAAGTGTAAATATATCTGCCAAAATTAAGAGTGAATGGGAGACCTCCAACATTATTGGTACATTATGAGACTCTACTCCTAGTGACCATTACCGATTTCTTTAGACTCAAATTGGATGATATGGTTGTGGTTTCAGCTGGACTGCTCTTCATGCCAGATTATATCAATGCTGGAGTGATTTGAAAGAAAAAAGGTCAACCACTGTGTTCCAATACTCGTATTTAGTCTGGAATCCTACTTTGTCTAATAAAGTAGCATTTGTATATAATCGCAAAGTTTCTCGTTGTTATCGTTATAATGATATATAAGCATTCTTGTTCATCCCATAAGAAAATACCAAATCATATTGCACTAAAACATTTAGTTTGGCTTGTTCCCATCTTCTGAGAAAACCTTAATAAAAAGTTCTCATTGATGATAAGATTGTTTAAGATTTGTCATAATTTTCTAAGAAGTTGTCCATAACACTTGTTATTAGGCTTTTGCTATAACTTTTCACGCAATTTATTCGATCTGTGAAAGAAACCATTTAAAGCGAACATATCTATTCATATTGCCCTACTTTGAGTGATTCCACTAAAACAGCTATTAAACACCATAAATCACAAAGCTATGGCTCTCAAATACCTGAGAGCTACCCATACATTATGCTACATTTTTCATAATCTTATTTTATATTCGATGACTTTTCGGTTAAATTGCAATGAATTGAGTTACAAACGAGTTCAATTACATTTAAAAATTATGTGAAGTTCGAAAATAAGAAAAAACACAAATTGTTTGTGGTGAAACGTAAGGAAACAATAATAATTAGAATAAAACAAATTGCTTTTTTTGAAATTAAAATGATTATTGCCGACTATTCTCATCTAAGTAGGTACTTAGTCTTGGCCAACAGTTTCTCTTGTGTGGTGTGTGGCTGTCTGTATGTCGGTCTAAAGAAAATAAGACAAAAAGGCAATACAAATATTTGCCAAGGTTGCACGTAATTCTAAGGCAACAACGCCAATACCATGAGACAAAGTACAAATTAGCGACTACGACAACAGCCACTATGAAATCAGATCAAACACTAAACAGTGAGAACTTTACAAAGCATATAATATATGTGCGGTTTACTTTAGTTTTTTTCACTTGAAATCTTTTATTTTATTTATCACAATAAATGTCATAAATGTCTTTAATTACAAAAGATTATGAACAATTAAACCTTTTGTACTTTACAGGGACTGCACAAAGGGGGGAATATAAGCACTCAATAATCGATACCCATTTAAATGTGGCAAAGAGCAGTTCTGCCAGTCTGCTTCGACGACAGTGTGCCATAATAGTGCCAGTCGATACATAAGACTTAAGCAACAAACCTGGGCTTTGTTTGAATGTTGTTTTCTCTTTTTGCCAAAGGATGTGTTTCGTCGATTTTGGCTAAATTCACGGAAATGCATCATTATATTCCCCTTAGTCGTGCGAGTTTGCAAGTGTGTATGACTTTTAAGGTTGGTTGTCGGCTTTTTGTTTGACAAAATTGTGTTTTTTTTATGGTTTTGCTTTTAGTCTCTGGTTAACCACATTTAGGCGAAACCATAATTATTGAACTTTAACAACTTGCAACGTATTAATCAAGTCTTGGTATGTGTATTGATTTTGCAAATATTCTGTAGCAGTCGGTGACATATTGCATATTACCTTACATGCCTTGGGATGCGAATGAACGTCATTGTGAATTATTTCTTCAATGTCATCGTATTTTAAGTTCAAAATGTAGTGTTTTCATACAAAGTTTTATGTTAGATGTATCAGTAAATTGTTTGGTTTCACGGTTTGGTTGTCCATAGCAAAAATAGGTCAACATTGAATAATATACACAAACATAAGTTTTAATATTTTAGAAACAGCTGTTCAGTATGCCAAGCAACCAAGTCAATATATTTCACCAAACAAACAAAAAGAAAAAACTTTTATTTTACATATAAAGGTTATAGGTAATTGTTCTACCCTAAGGCTAAGGCGTATCGAACAGAAATTTCAGACCCATGGAACACATGCTGCCAAAAGAAAATACAATACTACAGTTAATGTCTTTACATTTAAAATTATTATTATTTTTTTAATAAGTTAATTATTCTAACTTAGTTCAAAAAGCGTTGATTTTACTCCTAGTTTCATATCTACACAAAATGCAGAACCAATGCAAACATTTTGAAGTCATCTGTCTTGGTTCAGCACATAGCAAAAATTTATGTACATTAGAGTGCTTTAAACAAAAAGTTGTAGCTTTAGGATTAAGGATTGATATTTTCTAAAATGATTTCCAAAATATTTCTACTCTTGATGTTAGCATTGTTGAGATGGACCTGTTTTAAAACACCATTAAAAATACTTCAATAAAATTCTAGGTTTTATACATTTGGTTGCCAACGGTGCCATACTTGGACTTTGCATTCAAGTAAAATTTTAAGATTGTTTTACGTTTGAGATCTTAAAAATTTTGTGCAGTTTTTTTAGATTATTTTTTAAATATTTCTCACATAGTTTTTATTTTAGTACAGAAATATTGAGTAAGAACTATAAAAATACAATTTTTCCTCACCAACCCTTTACGGAACAATTCAGCAACGGCCTTCAAATCAGTTATTAATGGAGACTATTGAAAGCCGGGTCCGGTTTTGAACTGTAAATGTATAGTGTGGAGCGCGAAAAGTAGCTTTTTTGCACTAAAGGCTGTGGCGGCACTGTTAGTCGAAGATAGTGGAGGGTATACGTGGCTTATAGTGGATGACGGGAGATTCGTACTCGTCTGCCTTTCCGTTGTCATCATGCATTGGACACGTGAGGAGAGGTCATTTTGTGTTGAAGCGTATTTTTCAAATGCGCACTCGATCATTGCAGTGTAGCATGCTTTTAAAAATCCTTCAATAAAATTCTAGGTTTTATACATTTGGTTGCCAACGGTGCCATACTTGGACTTTGCATTCAAGTAAAATTTTAAGATTGTTTTACGTTTGAGATCTTAAAAATTTCGTGCAGTTTTTTAGATTATTTTTTAAATATTTCTCACATAGTTTTTATTTTAGTACAGAAATATTGAGTAAGAACTAAAAAAATAATTTTTTTTTGAGTTTTATGAAAATATTTAAAACACACCGAATAAAGTGCTTAAACTCTTAACATCTCAAGCAAAAGCCACAAACTTCAATATTATTTTAATGCAAAGTACACATCTTTTCCAAAATTAAATAATCGAGAATATTTTTAAGTAAAATTAAATTCTTTATGGTCTAGTACACACACGTTGCCCGCTAAGTCCAAAGAAATCTACTGATGGCTCTCATGTTTTTTTGTGTTCGTCTTTAAGAGGCAGAACAGTGCGTCCTATACGTTTGGTGAGAAACTGGTATTCAAGAATTAAGTTTTCCTTCAACAATTGAAGACAAGTAGCATTCTGACTAAGGTCGCTAAGGACTGGAAAACGCGATAAAAGCACAATAATACATGTCACTTTGCTTTTTTGAAAAAAATGGCCCTTATTTTAAAAAATATGCAAAAGGACTTGGCGGTAATAATAACTTTCAATTTGTTAAATAAAAAGCCCGAAATAAACAAACAGTTTTAATATATAAGTTAAGCCAAAATATTAACTTTATAATCATAATTTCTGGAGGGTTACAAGTGTACTTCTTTTCGTGGGGATATCTGAAAAGCAAGGTTAATGCAAACAAGCCAGAAATGCTAATGAAATACCGCGTGAAATATGTGAGAATGTAATCAAAAATGTGCACAAAAGGGCTCGAATTTGTGAGACTAACAGAGGCTGACATTTATCTGATAGTGTATTCCATTCATGATTGCCGACATTAAATAAAACATTTATCAATATAAGATCCATTCGCTTTCATTTAACCAAAAATCATAAACAAAAATAGTAGTATACCTTCTCGACGGACACCCTGAATTTGCTCCCTACAAATCAACTAACTCTAGTGAACATATTGTATAGGAGTAACAATTTATTTTTAATATATATGTAGTAATCAATAAGAAAAATATGAATTTGTGTCTTGTTCGAACTGCAAAGTGTCTTGCTTTTGGGGAAAATTTAAGAAACCGGCTATTCGACACAAAATAACGTATGATTCGAAAAACGGAAAATAGAAATTTTTAAGAACCCAATTTGTTTTGGTTTCAAGAAAAAGAACTGCTTGTTTTTAAAACCCGAACCGATCACCTTTTCATTTCACCAAATACCTTTCATGACTTTTCAAGTCAGTTGAGCTATGTATGTCGGTTTGTTTTTTGTCCGATTCGCAAGGTTATTTACAAAACGTGTTTCCTTTTCTCTAAATTTTGCATGTCGTAATATTATTCCAGAAGAAGCCATGTGATTAGAATTTGGGCGTTATTGCTACTCACCTTCTTGTACCTCGCATACATATTTACCATTTCGCCCACTTTGGTATTCCTGTAACATATTTAATTATTTTCGATCTTCATCGAAGATCGATCTTCAGGATAAAGATCGAAATATCGAATTTAATAAATAAATAAATATACAAAAAATAATGACTTCGAGCTTGAATTCAACATTTCATCACCATTTACAAAAAGGTCGAATAAAAAAGAATCAAAGATATGTAATTATATTTATATTTAATATTACCATATTGTACTCCTAGCCACAAACCTTCTTCCACCTCCTATACAAATGATTCTGTTCCTGTACAGATAAGAACCTACATAGCTTGTCTCCCAATATACTTAGTAGGGACATAAATACTGTTACAACATTGAACACACACATTTCAATAGTAGAACTGAACATATCCGTTAATGTCATATGGGTTTTGAAAGCTAACCTCAATAGCGTTAGTCTGTAACGGGATTTTAAAATTGTTTCAACTTTCATCATGAAGTGGTCAGATAATGAGAACCGTATCGCTGTAATAGCTCTTTTCAAGTGTGAAATGAAAAAAAGCGATATTTTTAAGACGCTCCGGCCACTAGCGATTAGCCGTTAACTGTTTCAGGAGACTGGAGATGTAAAAGACCGCCCACGCTCTGTTCGAACACCGCATGTCATCAAAGCCGTTGAATCAAGAATTTACAGAAATCCGCTCCGAAAGCAGAAAATCATGGCCCGTGAGATGAATATCACGCAAAAGTTCATGAGTCGAAGCAATAAAAAAAAACTTGGGGCTTTCAAACGACGTACCGGCCATTTATTGACTGCAGCTTTACAAAAAATTGAATTGAAAACTGCAAACGTCTTTTGGTGAAGTACGCTGATAACTTGCATAGAAAACTTTTGTTCACCGATGAAACAATTTTTACCGTTCAGGAAAAATTTAACAAGCAAAATGATAGAGTGTATGCGCGGTCATCTGAGAAGCATCTGAACTGATCCCAAGGGTGGAAAAGGGTCATTACGCAGCTTCAGTCATGGTTTGGTGGGGTGTCTCTTACGATGGGGTCACTGACCTGCATTTCTGCGAACAAGGAGTCAAAACATCGGCCAAAGTTTACCAAGAAACCGTTTTGGAAGCTGTTGTGAAGCTTCTTAACAATTCCCTGTTCCAAAACCAGCCATGGACTTTCCAGCAGGATTCTGCGCCGGCCCATAAGGCTAAAACGTCTTAGGCCTGGCTTCGAAACAATTTACCATAGTTCATTTCCTCTGAAGAATGGCCTCAGGCAGTCCAGATTTGAACCCATTGGATTACAAATTGTGGACGGTTTTAGAGGACAAGGTTTATCACAAAAGATACCCCAACATTGAATCACTTGAGACTGCTTTGGTTCAAGCTGTGGCCAATTTTCCAATGGATGAGTTTCGTGCAGCTATTAACGATTGGTTAGTGCAACTTAAGGCGTGTGTAAAGGCAAAAGGCGGACATTTAGAATAAGTAGATTATTTTTGATACAATATACATCAATAAATATATTAAAAAATATTTGTTCCAAAAACATTCAGTACTTTTTATTTTATAGCACAAAACGTGTGTAACAATATTTATGTCCCTACTAAGTAAGTACATAGTCTGCGAACTTTATAATATTTTTCATAATATTTTTCATTTTTTTAATATGTTTCATTTAACAGCTTTATAGGCTCGTAAGAGTGGACCATTCTCATACCACCAGTGCAAATAAACCATCCCTTCCATGTATTTAAAAAAAAGATTTTAAATTATAAGTATAATAGCTGTTTCTAAATTTGTTTCAGCTAAATCGGACGAGTGGTTCTCAAGTTATGTCAAACAAAAGAGCCAAAAACGTGACAAATTCCCCTATACGATACTTACTAACTTCAAATCGATATATCTCGATTCCTAGATGAGACCCAACGAAACGCTGGGACACGTATGACCTTTTTTTGACCGATATAACTTTCCCCGGTGGTTTCATCCCAATCCGATTGTGGCTGTCGCACAGTGTAATCGACGTAAAATTCTAGGACTGTGTCCGTCCGAGTGTCTGTTCAAATCACGATATCAACCTAAGATCCAGAAATTTTGCAAATATTTTGTTGGGGATTGGGGGGACAAAAGTTTCGCGTAAAGGTCTAAAGGAACCTCGGATAAAGTACACCTTTTTGTGTATTTTCTTAACAAATCATAACTTTTTGTGGACGGGCAATGGTAAAAATGGGTACTTTTTGCAAACCAAAGTTGCTAGGTGTTATTGCTCATGTGGGTCAAAAAACAGTCCCGTCTTCTCGAAACGGGCGACATATAGTCAATATGGGTCGAAAGGGCTTAACAAACAGACCAGTTGTTGTTTATGCGATTTAGTAGCGTATAGAGGATATAAAAGGTTCGGTCTGGTCATACTTAACATCGTTTTTAATTCTAATATGGACTAGACTTGCAAACGGATCTTCTTCCTTAGGGGAGTTGGAACGAATTTGGTCTCTGCTGAATATTTTCTAATGTTACAAATGAACTGTCACAATCGTATGTACTTTGCGTCAATACATAATATCATAGAATTACTTAAATCATCGATTAAGAAATGATTTTAAACGAAGTGTTTCATTTTGGAATAAATACAACAAAGTCAGAAAATAACTTATATCGGCTTAGAGCTAAGCAAACTAATAAAAATTACAAAAGCTGTATTATCTCCACACCGTACTTTATTTTATATATAAGTAAATATTTTCAGAAAAGGAAATTTAAACACAGATTTCGACGTAAACGTGTACCTAAGCCCAACAACACATTTTCCACTAAGGATTACTCTCCATACCAGTTAAACTAAAACTGCACTTCTCTTTCCGTTGTACAGCCTTTTCTCTGTTTTATTTTTCAAATGTCACTCAAAGTGTTTTGGCATAACGTTTCCGATTCTTTTAGCCGTAACCAGAATTCTTTTCTTAGTTGAAAATTTAAGCAGCAGGGGTTTTCTTTAAAAAAAAAGAAACACTTATAAAACCAGCAAGAATTTTCCCACACTTATACGCATTCTTAAAACCATTTTAGCGCAACCCCAAAACAACGTACCACGTATTCATATGCAAATTGTTATGTTTTCCATAATTTCGGATTTTTTTCCACAGTGGTAACCTTCAGAGTAAATTAAAACAAACAATTGTTTTAATAAAGCATACAACTGTACAATAACACAAAAACATTTTGTCTCTATAAAAGTATTTTCAAAGTTCTGTATTTTTTTCTTATCCAAAATAACCTCGACTCACCCCACAAGCAAAAACAAAAAAGAAAAAACCGAAAAACTTTAAACATGACATGCGTGCTTCAGGATTTCCCTCAAGTTGAGTGGGTTTCGTTCCCAAAGGCGAACAAATAAATATAGTTTTCAAATTAGTTAATTATGGCTGGAAACACAAGTAGCTGACACTGAATTACCATGAAATGAATTCCGACAGTACCGCCACGTTAGTAGTTAGCCAAATGTATGCTTAAACTTGTAATTAGACCATAAGTCCAGTCCACAACGACAATGTGAAATTAATTCATTGTATTACGGTTCACACTTCATCGTTGCCATTGCCGATTTGATGTTGCAACATCTTAGCTGAAATTTATTTTTGGTGTCCAATCTAAGAAAACACAGTTACTCGTATTGTTTCAAGCGTCTGCCTGAGGTTAGCGGTTTTCATTATGGCTATTTGGCAATTTATCGCAATTTTCTGAGTGTCGTTGTTGCACTTGACATAAAAATCAGGGCGATCTTCAAATGTAAAGCATGTACTGGGTACGACGGGTATAAAACACCCCATGATAACGAGCAACAAAGATCGCTTGAGGAGTTTAGGCAATGAAACTGTAACAGATTGTTTAACATCAGCGCTTGCTAATTAATTGTCAGCACCAACTTTATTGTGACCATAATCATACGGAGGAGGTATGGTAAGGTTGGTTCGTTTTTCGCTAGTTGAAACCTTTCTCAACTTAAAAGACAAGATCGGGAAATATTGTATGTTAATAAAGGGAACTTTCCACATGGTGTACTTATGTAGGTACTTATGTACATAAGAGCGCCCATGAAATACATAGAAAAATGGAAAAATGTTATTCTTTCCGCTCCCCGCTCATTTTCTAGTATATACTATACATAAATTAGTAATTTTACTTATAAATGTTTGAAAAAAAGTTTGACTCAAATTTGTAGTTTGACCTCTGAAAACACCATGAAGGGTCATAGCTAGGTCAAAAATTGTGCAAGAAAAAATGTTTGCATGTATATTTGCAACACAAATGCTTAAGGTGTATTTTCCGAAAGTCGCCTGGCTTACGAGTTATAGCTCATCAAAGCTTGCAACTAGTTTTACTCCATTTTTAGGGCTAAAAGTTGTGAAGGAATGTCCAGTCTCCATTCGATTGAAAAAGTTTTTGCACCGATATTATTTTTGATGCCCAATATACTGGAAAATGAGCGAGGAGCGGAAAAAATAACACTTTTTGTTTTTTGGGCGCTCTAATGTACATGGTGTATTATGGATACATTTTACGATTTTTTTTAAATTATTTAGAACACAATGTAATGCCGGTATAATTTATATTACTCGTATAATTTTCGTATCAGAAGTAAGACGCTAGATAAGATTACAATAATCGATGTTTATGTTAAAAGGTCTTGTGCCCATGTCAAACATGAAAATTGTACTTTGGTTACTATTGGTCACTACTTAATTTTGTATAATTCTTGAAATTTTTCTACAATCATAATACCATTTAAAGCCATGATCATCGCAGATAAGTCCTAGCTATCTTACTCTGTGAGTCCTAACCCAGTTTCTGTACTGTTAGATTATGCGAATAATATTTGCATTAGTAGGCAATGGAAAATTGGAACACTCACGCCCTCTGGAATGTCTCAAACAAATAATTTTTTTTTGTAGCAGAGAATAAAACTTGCAAAGGATTCAAGAACCGATTAGTCCGTCTAAAATTTTAGATATTGAACCACAAAAATGTAAATTCTCTTCACTCGATGGTAGATCTACTCACTTTAAAATTTAGGCAAAAAGAGGCTTCTTTCTTCTGACAGGTCTTTACCGGATACCGAGAAATAAATAAGACAAGCCATCTATAGGTATATCTCGTATAGGCAAATCTCGCCATGACAGCTTTTAGTATTTACTAACAGCGCTTTTCGTATGCACTCCACATATTGAAACGGAGCGGACATCCAAACACTTTAATGGTTTGCAGCTGTAAAAGCTACAAGTTTGCTAAGGGGGAAGAGTCAGTGAAACATGTGCTTCGCGGCTGCCTACTAGAACGGTGAATCCCATATCGAAGAAGCAAGTTTATTTACGTATTTAACAGGCTTTAAGTGACTTAGCAACCAAGGTTTTTCTGTACTTACGAGGTAGCCCAAAATATCATACAAAAATATCAGGGCTCATCAGCCACCCTGATAAAAGCCGCTACCAAAAAAAAATTTAATTATTTTTTTCTATTAAATGAATCTGATTATTTTTCTTTTATTTTCCAGATTGATTCTTAGAATTAAAAAAATGGATAACTGGGGCACAGAAACAGGGATTTGGATTGTCCGCCGCTATCATGCACTAGAGTCCGTAGTTTCGGATCAAAGAGAGTATAGGCGCACGTTTGGCGGCAATCCTCCGAGCAGATGGAGCATAATGAGCCTTGTTAACAACTTTGCCGAACATGTAACAGTCAACAGAAGACCTTACCAACGAAATCCTTCAGTTCGGGTGAAGGAAACAATCGCTGATGTAACTGCTGCCATACAAAACAACCAAGACTTTCGACAAGAAGCTTATCTTCTCAAATGGGTATAAGCATACAGTCATTGCAGTTTATTATGCACAAAGATTTGTACTTATTCCCATATAAAATTCAAATGACTAACAAATTGAACGCAGCAGACTTCCCGGTTCACTTGGAATTTTGTCAGAAGATGCTTCAAATGGTGGAGAAGGACGAAAACATGTTGAACGGTCCTTTCACGTCTGGTGAGGCCCATTTCGATTCGATTTCAACAGAATTGCATCCACTTTGTGTCACAGTAAGGTGGGCAGTTTCATCACGCAGCATTGTCGTGCCCTTTTTCTCCGAAGAAAATGGTCACACCGTAACGCTTATTGGATACCGTTACTTGAGCATGTTGAGAGGGTTTTTCTATCCAGAACGACGTCGAATAAAAATTTCTTTCAACTCTGCAAGATGTTGTAACTCCACACGTAGCCCGGTCTGTTATGACAGAATTGCGACGAAAATTTCCCAATAAGCTGATATCCAAAAACTCCACATTCTGTTGGGCCCCCAGGTCACCTGACCTTACTGCACCTGACTTTTTCCTGTAAGGGTAATTGCAAACAGGAATCCTACAACGAATTTGAATGAACTTAAGCAGAAATGAACAACTTTTTGGTAATATGCCCCACATGCATCAACGAGCAAGGGGGTATTTAAATTCCTTTATTTTTAAAACTTATTAAGCTTATTTAAAAAAATATTGAATGAGCTTTAACACGAAGAAAAGAAAAATGCATTCCATACACTGAAAAAAGTCTTTCTCGTAAGGTCGCCAGTGAAAACGCAGTGGAAAACCGCCGCCGAAAAATTGCTGGAAGTTCTAACCAAGAGTTAAACACACACAGCTGATCCTTAAATTATCTCCCTGCATGGTCTACCTGTAAGATTGTCGTGCACACTAGTCCTATGACTCCCACAGATAAATGCCAGTTTTACGTGATTATCACCACTATGGCCTGAACCATGACACTCCATAGTACTGGTGTTAGCTATAATGCATCTGACAAACAGATTAACTGGAGGAGCTAATTTAAGGATCAGCTGTGTGAGCTTCACCTACTTCTTGGTGAGGGATTTAGTTGAATCTAAAACCTCGGCAACTCTTACGGTCCAGTTCCGTTAAACCACAACAACTCCCCTTATGACTGTTCCCAAATAGGTCCGACTAGAGCAATGGTTCTAGACTTGAGTTTTAGTTCCGACTACTAGTTTGATGGGTAGCCTCAATCTCTACGTCAAGTATTTGCTCCATGTTGCCCATAAATATTGAGGATGAACAAATTTATTCGAGATATATTTTAATCTTGCAGGGGAGCTCTTGGAAGCAACTTAGGGAAATCATGTGACCCTCATTGTCCCTTCGGGTCTACAATTCCCAAAATCATCATACTACCACCTGCCGAATGTTTTTTTGCTACTATTCACTGAACACTTTCGTAGCCGTTGCTTGGAAGTTATACAAATGCCATTGGGTGTTTTTAATGTGACGAGTGATGTTTGCACTGTGCGATAAGTTGCCTTTCCAGTAGGGTGTTGTATATATTTATGACCCTGTCATTTTATTTTTATTGTTTTACATAATTATAAGTTCAACATTTTCCTTTTGATGTCTCGTGAAGCTCTGCCTTTTGTTTATTTTTTCCTCTTCTTTACGTAAAACAAGGCACTTCAACGGTCATTATATCACTGCGGACTTAGCTGAAACGGCTGACTGAGTAATCTCAGAAATTCACACTATTTATGGTTGTAAATTTAATTAATTTTATCTCAAACTGCTTGACTTTTAACAAATCGAAACATCAATGTAATGAATTTTATTCAAAATTCAATTGTTTTAAGGTGGTTTTTGAAAATTGTTTATGGTTATAATGAAGTTTCTTAATATTCCATAAATATGAATACAGAATTGGTTAATACTCTTTTGTACTTACTTAAGTACATTATGATATTGAGTTTTTCTTGTAGTATTAAAAGCTTAAATAACTATCAATGTTGTTAAATTATAAGCTTCTCATGATATATTGAAACGTAGCCATTTTTGCAATAGAGTAGATATTCAAACGTTTGTGTCTTAAGTCTTTTGTTTTGTTTTTCTTCTAAGGCTGACGAGTTACCGATATGAAGGGATTAGCTTAAGAGCATTTACAATTTTATACATTATTATTATGGTCATACATTTCCCTCTTCTTTTATACATTTCTTTGAATTAGTTAACATTTACAAACTCTGTCTCCTGATGAACATTAATTTAAGGTTTTTAATTTATTTTCTTAAAAGTATTATTGGCATTATCATTGGACCTCAATAGAGTCTACACTTCTTATAAAGTATTTAGAGTACTGAGTAGATAAATTTTCATTAAGAAAATTCCGAACAAAATTAAAATGCAGTTGCAGTTTGAAAATATTACATTGAAATGTTCTGTCTCCCATGAGTTATGCTTCTCAGCATCATGAATTTCACTGTGTACTAACAGCACAGTAGCAACAGAAGTAAAGTAGATAATGCTTTAATAAAAATCATTTGAACTACTAAGTAAAACAAATGAAATACGATGTTGTAAATAATTTTGTAATGAAACCCGAGACAACAAAAACCAGATTACACATTATTTAAAGAATTTATAAATTATGAAGATCACTCGTTTAGCAGTGATCGTTAGCAGGTGACATGTGTCTTATACCAATAGTACGAGTAGTAGGAATGTAAATCTGTGTGTAAAACAATGTAAATGAAATATATGTTTCTAGCTACACTTAAAGAAATAAAACACCAACTTACTCCAGAATGTGAAAAACTCTCTCGCGAAAAATGTGTATAGGCCAGGATTTCCAATTACACAGTGCGACATGTGGTAGATGTCAGTCAGATTTATATCGGTCAAGAAAAAGTTATATATTCTCGGCGTTTCGCTGGGTCAGGTAGAGGAATCAAGATATATTGATTTGTTGCTAGTAAATATTGAACAGGGAAAATTGGCATTTGCTACCGAGGAAAAATGGTGAAATCTTTTTACAGTTTTTTAATCTAAAGGTTCGAAAAAGTGATGTTTTCCAAAATTGTGAAGCTTTATGCCGTCTACAACAATGTCAATGAAGGAAAGCGGTATTTTTGGATTTTCTTGAAAGGGGCCCAGAAAATTCCGTTTCCCTCAATTGGTTTTTCGAAAGTTAGCTAACAGTTTGGATTTTCTTGAGTGGAGCCCAAAAAATCCGTTTTCCTCAATTGGTTTTTGGTGTTATAAAGTTACCTAACAATACTCAAAAATCATCTTATACGAGTACTACATTTATTATTTACCACATTATATAAAGAAAATGTTTTTGTTCCTATGATTTTTGAACCACTGAACCGAACTAGAATAAGAACCACGTTTCAAGGATACCTAAACGCGCTTAAAACCGAACCAGTGGTTCATACCTGCAACGAACTGAACTTGATCAAATTCTATAATGGTTTGCATCCATGGTTATACGATTTAAACGAGAGATCAATTACCCGCTTTTTGACCAAGATGTTGCAATGCTTTCAGAAAATTGGAATAAACATGAATCTCAAAATGCACTTTTTGCATCATCATCTAGTCTGCAGCAAGTAGCAAACCTTAAAGTCGGATACATACGTCGAGCGTCTTTATCAAGCAGCCATGCCTATAGAAAGGCAAAGTACTGGACTCACTTTCAAATTTGTCGGTAGTCGCAAAAACATTCGATCTCGAAGATGATTAACTGACTAATTAAAAACTGATTAACTGACTAATTAAAAACTTAACATGTTGCAGACTAAAAAAGATCCTTATGTGACTCTGAACAAAAAAGGGGCGCCCTCGTTCAAGAAAGTAAAAAAGGCATATAAAGTATTAGATAATTTAAATTAAGTTTCGTTATATAACTTATGATAAACTGATTCCACTCAAAAAAAAACAAAAATTGCGCTTTCGATTATTAAAAATGTTGTAGGTGGTGCACAGTGCTTCAGATTCGTTTTTAACTGGCGAAAACTCTGTAACTTGAACCGATTTCAAACTACCTTAATCGATATAACCGATTTTAGTGACATTGTTGTTGTCCAGTTTAAATTCCATTAAGATCGGTTCAGTAGTTATTGAGGAATTCAAGGTCAAAGTTGAACTTTTTTAATATTCAGCATGGAAATGTGGGTTTTTTGTTTTCATCTTCTTTGTGTATTTAAATGGCAAATGAACAATTTTAATAATATATTATAAAAAAATTACACCAAAAATTGTTTTTTCTTCATATTTAAAAAAACGAAAAACAAATTCCATAGAAAAAGTTACCCGTTATGGATAATACTAGAAGTTTTTGAGAAATAGCACTTTTCATCTATATAAATTACAAAAATTACGTTTTATCTAAAATAACAAATATTTAATTGGCAGTAATAATTGGCATTAAAATTTTAGAAATCGGTGAAGACAAAAATTAAGTAAAATTAAATTCTAAACCATCGTGCAGCGTTGTGCTTAACACCTTTGCCCTATATCACTTTTCAATATTTGGCCGTTTAGATGGTTAAAGCAGCATGAAAAATGCAGAAAAACAACAATTTATTTACTTACTTGTAGTCAATATTTATCTCGATTCCTGGACCTGACCCGTAAAAATGCCAGGGCAGTAAAATTTGCTTGTTTGACCGATCTAACTTTTCCCGGTAAGCAGAACCTCCACCTATTTGGGCTGTCGCACAGTGTTATGTGGACCTGATGGTAGCCAACTGATTGCATTTTAAACTGCGGCAAAATGTATAGTTGGATAAGATTTGGTAAAAACGATGGCACATGTAGGATTTGTTCGGAAACAGTAATCATTGTGTTTTATAAAAATACCACAAAAGGATGAACATATAAATATCAGAAAAGCTCATAATTCAATTGAGGAGATAAAAACAAATGTTGTGCATAAACTCGTATATGCCATACATAATTAGAATTCAAAGTTTCACAAAAAATCGCAAGTTTTTTATAACTCAATTGTATATGGCAAAACTGCCGAGTTGGATAACACCAGCTTTGAAAAATGTAAGAGATTGGCTTTAAGTTTTTTTCCTAGCTGTTATGCACATAGTCCTTTACGCCACAATATTACCCAATATTATGATATAATATAGCCCTTGCCACATAAACGGGCAACAATTTGCCCACATTTGTACAAGACAACATAAATGCTCCAGAGTCGTACAGATTTTGTTTACAACTTCAAAATTTTGTTAATCATTCTGGAAATTATTTCCATAAAATAGAGATCATATATGAAGGATGGTTTTTTATGACATGTGATTTTCAATCTGGCCACACGCTTTTCTAAGTTTTTTAAAAGCTGTCACTTGATTTATGCTCAGTTTGGTTTGCCATTTCATAATAAATATACTTATTGCGGAACAACGTTTAAAACTCGTGGTAATTGGGCCCAACACTAGATGGCCACCGATCCTGATTTTCACAAGAAAATTTTGTTCAGCAATTAAGCTTACGTTAATAGCCAAAATCGTCGCATTTGGAACAACGTTTAAAACTCGTGTTAATTGGGCCCAAAACTAGATGGCCACCGATACTGATTTTCACAAGAAATTTTTTTCAGCAATATAGCTTACGTAAATAACCAAAATTGTCGCATTTTTAGTAATGAAAATCCACTAGGCATTGTTGAGAAGCAAAAATACACTGTTTGGTGTGCTCTATGGGCAGAGGGAATAATTCGTCCACATTTCTTCAAAAATGTCGCCATTCCATTTATCTTAATATGATAATACTCATCCTTAAAAAAACTCAAGGACTAGCTTCTTACTAACCTATTGTGGGAAGGTAATTGCCTGCAGCGTCCATTCATTTAATCTGTTTAAGAATAATTGACACGGTTATTGTAGCTGTGTTGTCTAACTATAAGCATTTAAGCGGTAAGACAAAAAAAAATCAATAAGTATAATTTTAATACCACTTCAATCGACCAGTGCTATTTACTTAACCCTTTCACTACCATTGGGATCATGCGTCCCAAGAAAAATTAAAAAAATCGTTAAAAATACAATACTCGTTCTATTTAAATAGGAAAATGTCCCATTGGTGAGCTTTAAGTGTTTTCTGGTCATAATCAGCTGTTTTGAGTGTGTTCAGTGAGTATATTGTTTTTTATTACAATCATTAGGCGGCAATCTCTGTTAGATGCGCACGTGTTCTCCAAATTTTCGGTGTGAATAAGAGTTTTTCCACTTTGTGTTATATTGTGAGAATAATATAAGTGTTTTATAATTATAATCAGGTAAGTAAACATCAATAGGCTGTAAATATTTTATTTTATGTGGGTTTTTTCCATTTGGGATAATAGATCCCACTGGTTTCGTTTGATCTACATAAATGTGATATATTGTCCCATTGGTTTTGTTTGATCCACATAAATGGGATATATTTTTGATATTATTGTTTGATATATTATCCCATTGGTATACATTACTAAGATAATTTGTATGTTTGCAGAATGAATAAAAACAAATCTGGTGGTAGATTGAAGGAAGACGAAATCTGCGCGATAATGAATTCCAGTGACTTTGATCTTGGAGACTTTAGTGCTTCTGAATCAGAATATAATCCTGCTTCCGACGATGAAACAGATGAATCTTTGGACGAGCCTGATGAACTTTCAGACAACGATAATAACGCAACAGTGATCGATGTACATTCGAATCTTCAAGTAGTATGGGGACAACCATCAGACTTATTTTGTCCACGATTTTCTATCACTGAAGATATTGAGGCCGTTATACTAGCAGCAATTTCAAGAAATTCTACTGAGTTCCAAGTTTTCAAAAATTTGTTTCCAGAATCTTTGTTTATTTTTATTGCGCAGTGCACCAATGAACGATTGAGTCTACTGGAAGAAAAAGGAGGTCGAAAAATACCACGGACTGATGCATCCGAAATTAAAATTTTGTTAGGTATTTCTCTTATAATGGGCTATAACAAACTTCCAGAGATTTCTGATTACTGGTCCCAAAATGAGTCCATGGGAAACGAATTTATAAAAAACTCTATGGTGCGAAATCGTTATCAAACTTTGATGTCAAAATAAATAAAATAAATAAACATAAAAAATCACAACTGAAACCCTTTATTGTTCCACTTGCAGAACAGCTTATTGCGCAAGGTAGAGCTGGGACAAAAGTCAAAAGGGCATCTACAACCAAAGGTCCTAGGACCAAAAGATCTAAAACAATGCTTAATGTGGGAGATCATATGCCAGTAAAAACAGATCACCGTAGACGCTGTGTTTTATGCAGCTCAATGAAAAAGGAAAAACGTTCATACTATATTTGTTCAATGTGCAAAGAGTCCCTATGTTTCGAGTGTTTTGGTAAATTCCATAAATAAACAACAAAATATTTGTTGAAAATTGAATTAAATAAAAATTTAATAAAAATTTAACAAAAATGTATTTTATTATTCTCATACAAAAACTACCGATGGGATATTTAGTCCCAATTAATGAGGTTTAAAAAACACATTGGGACATAAAATCCCAGGACATATCTTCCTTCAGAAGGATACTAGATTTTTTTTAACAACATTTTTGAGCTTTCTAGTATCACGTCACTACGAAAAAAAATACTTAGAATTGTCAAAAATCACTCCTTATAGTACGGTAGTGAAAGGGTTAACATAGTGCGATGTAGACCCTGGGGGTAGATTACTGAAAGTTTAAGAATTACCACTTGATTTCATTAAGCGACTTCCATCCGATTGTCCATATATCGTTGTAATTAAAATGCGGGTCGCAATTATGAAAGCATTCTGGAAAAATGTTGCACATTGTTCAATTGATCAGGATGAACCCTAGTAAACGGTTTATGTTTTGATGTAATACAAATGAATTTTTCAATTTTAGAACCTGACATTTTATATCCTATTAGGACAAAATACATTTGGTGGAAGTACATTGCCCAAAGGTTTCGAATATACCCTACCAAATCGGGTGCTCAAAAAAGTCGGTTAAAATAACTCGCACACCGCTTCAGATTTGTCCCTGTTCTGTCACCGAACGTAATGGCTGTCCAAATAGTCTTTCTTTTTATTGTAGGGAACCGTGAAGGACAGATGCTATGCCAACAATACAGAAACGATTGAGGCATTTAATGCCATTATCATACAAGTAATCCGTAAGCTTTAGCCCGAAACCACCAGCAAGGTCTTGAAATGTTAGAGTGAAGGGATGCTGAATGAAGCTGTGTTCAATAATTAATGGAAATGTTTTTCTTGCTTATAAAGCAAGTATTCCAGGAAAAGTTTTATTTTCAATTTATTGTACTGTTTAAAGTAAACCTGTATTTGGCCCATCTTGTACACCCCGGTGTTGAATAGATCTTACGTCCGAAAATTTCATCAGATATCACTCCAATTTGGTTTGTAGCGTTGTTTAAATATAGCCTCCATACCAAAGTAGGGTCCAATCGAACAAAGCCGGACAACTTTATGAGATTCGGAGAAAATAAGAGATTAGAAGAAGGATGGAGTCTGAAGCGTATGGTGAGGGTATCATGTAGCCGATATAACCTGCATTAAGCCTTTCCTTACTCGTTTTATAACACTCTGCGACAAATGGTAAGGGTCAGTGATCGGTTTGGAATGAAACCACCGGGGAAAGTTATATCGGTCAAAAAAAAGTCATACGTGTTCCAGCGTTTCGCTGTGTCTCATCTAGGAATCGAGATATATCGATTTGAAGTTAGTAAGTATCGTATAGGGGAATTTGTCACGTTTTAGGCTCTTTTGTTTGACATAACTCGAGAACCACTCGAGGATGAAGACAGATCCTCATCCGATACAGACTCTGAACAAGTAGGCGAACCACCACGCAAGAAAGAAAAGGGAGCAAACAAACGAAAATAAATGTATTTAAAAAAAAAAATAAAAAAAAAAAAAAAAAATTTCTTCATGCGCTTATTTTTAACTTGGAAACTATTACTTGTAAAGGAAAATAATATATGAACAGATTAAGGGAATTGTAATTCTTGGTTTTTTAAAATTTATTTCAGCTAAATCGGACGAGTGGTTCTCAAGTCAAATGAAGGATAATACATTTTCCTTTATTTTTAGAATAAAAGGAATGAGTTAAAAATCTGGGTATTGATGGTCAGTTTGCACTACTAGTACAGAAGTACCCAGGTTCTAGGAAGTTTCAGCATTTTTGCATCATGAAAATACTGGCAACTTCACGAGCAATAGATCATTTGCTTAAATAATGAATAGCCGCTTGGAAACGGTTTTATAAAATATTTCCAGACTTGGGACCCAAGAACCTACAGGGCAGCATGAAGCACAAAAATAATATTACCCACAAACGTCCACCCCACAGGACAGCGTTACACTATCCATGTGTACTTATATAAAGTTATCTCTACCAAACTCTACAACCCATTGTCTGACCTGACCTCTTTCTCTAAGTGTAGTCCAATAAATAAAGACAAGAACGACTTTTGGAACATCGAATGAAGACCAGTAGTCATTCACTGCATACAAACGTAATTGTAACATTGAGCGGATCGTAAATAAGCAACGACAAACTTGAATGTCATCATGTGGCTGAGACGCTGTTAAATATTCCAAAGACGAAAAGCAGTCTGGAAAGCTTAAACGACGACCGTGTGTCATTTATTGATTATTGAAGCATTGTAAGTATTCTTTAGAAATTCGAGTACGACGAAGAAGTTATTGTATCTCATCCGTAGCATGATATTTAAGAAACATGAAATATTTCATCTTTTTTATGGACTTTACACACTGTAAAGGTTAATAGAGCATTTTGTATGAACTGAAGATAATTGAATTCATTTAGCATTTTTGCGAGTACAGATTCTCTGTAATGTAACCTTGTTCACTTTTGGTTTCATTTGCGTTTAAAAGTAATTTTTCATCTTCTGTTTGCGTTTTTTTTGCTGCTATTTTGGTTGGCGCTGTTCGGTACTCGTGCTTTAAAATTAATTAGTCTTCAGTTAGTTTCGTGTTGGTTTTTGAATGCCCCCACCGTTTTGACTTTTTAACATGGGTTAAGTATTTTGATTTAAACGTTGTTTAACGCTTCGTTGACTTTTTGATTCATATAAATTAATAAACAGAATTTTATTAAATACACTACAGCATAAATAAATACGACTCTAGTAGGGTGAGCGAGTGTGTGTTTGTGAATATTGTATACGTCGAGAAGGAAGAGTTCTGCTGTCGGTCTGTCTTGCGGGGTGTCTCGGTCTGTGTCTGGTTTTTGGAAAAACATTTTAATTCAAATTGATATATTTATGAAAGGCACAAAGCAGACAATTTGTTTCCTCCATATGTTTATGACGGAATCAGGAAGACTTCGTTGGCTAGAACATTTTATTTACTAACTTAAACAAATAGAACATTTTTGGCTAAAACATTTTTTTTCTAACTTAAACAAATAGAACATTTTTGAAACAAAAAAATTTGCATAATTTTCAAATCGTTGTATTAGCCAGCAAGTGCGTGGTGGGCATGTATTTTTTTTAACACAAAATTGTAATAAGGAAGCTTTACAAATGAATGTTTGTTTAATTTGATAAATGTTAGGGTGATGTGGCAAAATGTGTGGTCACCCTATTGTGTTAGTCGCACTCCCTTGTGTAATTGCCGGACCATAAAAATTAAGTTTATGTGCGAACGTAGATATGTTTTGCGTTTCGCAAAATTTAAATGAAATGAAGATGAAAGGGATTTTGTAACTCGTTAAAATAGAGGAAAAAACGGTGTAGAAATAAATACCTACAAACAAAAAAGATTTAAAATCGTCTTAGGTAGGGTATGCGTTTTAAACATTACTTCTGGTCTACGCAAGTAACTTAAGTTTTCGGTTCTTGACCAGTAAAACTAAAGAGAAGAAGTAATAGCAGCGTTAAAGTCGTAAAGGTCGACGGTTATATACACTTTACCTTCGGTTTGCTATAGAAATGGAAAAAATACAAATTATCATTTTTATGGGCCCTGTGGCTATTAAT
This sequence comes from Hydrotaea diabolus, assembly GCA_963513945.1. Classification (NCBI taxonomy): domain Eukaryota; kingdom Metazoa; phylum Arthropoda; class Insecta; order Diptera; family Muscidae; genus Hydrotaea; species Hydrotaea diabolus. The sequence continues at coordinate 179,665,209 of OY740719.1, forward strand.
GGGTTCTACAAATCCAAATTCATGTTTGCATTTTTAGTGATATTTGCTTAATTTTATATATCCATATTTACAATTACTTGCTTGTTTTGATTTGAAGGCCCTTGTTGTTCCCCAAGGGTCCATGAGTGCGTGCTTAAATCAAAATTAAATAACAAAATAAAATTCATTCATTGAACAGGGATTAAATGGCTCGAGACCTATTTCATCTACAATTTAATTGAAGACACGTGTCAACAAAATGCCAAAGTGACATTTATTTTCATGGCTGCACATTGTTTTTATCGTGACGACCTTCATTAGAAAGCTTTGCATCAATTGTTGAATAGTAAAGTAAAATCTTTAAGACCAGGTTCTATCAAACATATGAGAACTAATGTTGTAAATCTCAGTTTTCAAGTTTTCTTCAAACAATTACCCATGAAAATTTAATTCACCTTTTCCAGCTCTAAAATGCAAAAGGTCTTAAGCCGGTTAATACGAGTACCTATTCAATGTGTTAAAACAAAATACCGACATAAAAAACGAACTAAATATAAAATTTATTTTTAGACCGTAGTGAAATTGAATTTAATTCGATATCAAGCTACCCATTTGTTTATGGCGTTTTTTGTCCTTCAGGTCCTAGTTTTAAGCAGATCCTAGTTTTAAGCAGATCTAAAAAAAGATTTATTTTTCGCATTGTAATGAAATTTATAATTTTTCTGTTCATGTTTATTAGTAAACGATTGAAAGGAATATGCGTGGCTAAAAATAAGATCTAGAGAGGAAGCACAGCAACCAAAACAGAGTAGATAAGCGCATCGCTCGTAAGGATGAAAGAGCATACGCAGATAGGAACATGAAGAACATGCTGCCGCAGAACTGGTGACTGGAGACCTCCTTTATGTAACCAAAGAGTATGCCAAGAATCTATCATCTCCTCGCGGACATTTTAGATCGAAATGGTAAAAAAAGGTCTTACTGTCAGTTTTTTTTAAATGCTCTCAAAAAGAGAGCTTTGTTTGTACAACCGATTTCTAAGAAAATTAGGATAGATTTTTACAGAAAAAATTCGCCATTTAGTTGAACAAGTGCGTCATATTATTAGTTACTAACTAGATACTAATCGTAATGACAATGTTCAACAATAGGTTAGAAAACAGACCACCAGTATTTTATTTTATTAATCTCTACCTAGTTTGATAAAAATATTTTTTTTAGAAAATTCTAAGTAGACGTGATTTTATTGAATTTTAGCTTAGGTTGAAGTTATTTTAAGTGTCATTCCGATCGGCTTGATGACGTCTTAATAAGCCTACATTCGTTTAAATAAGCCTACCAAGAAATATTGCCACCAAACAATACGTTATTTTTAACAGTTTGTTGTCATGGCTAACAATCGGTTGCTAAAATCAATGGTGCATGTTCCTTTAAGTTGCCTTAAATGAAAATTTACTTATTCTTTGACAAAATGACTATTTCTTTTATTTGTTTATGTCGTTTTTGACTGGGCTGATTGGTCAGTCTTCCTTCATGAATTAAATAAAACTAATTTATTCCATTTTTTTTGAACGTTTCATTAGTTTTTTGTAACTTCTTCAGAAGATGTCTATTTGAAACTCATGTCAACAAAAGGTGTTGTGTTATGTATTGTTTGCTATGTTGTGTTTGTTTTACTCACAATTACTTTTACATTTCATTCGTCATAATTTCTTACTACTATTAAAAAAGTGGACATCACGAAACAATTTAAGAATAAAAAATAAATAAATGTAAAAATCACAGCAAAGCTTAACACTAATATCACAGTACCGTACTTCTTTGCAGTTCAACTTATTGCAGCGGAGTATTGGAGCTTTGTGTTGTCTATGTCTTCTTTGGTATTTATTGATTTCGATATTCTCTGTTTTTTTCTGCTTTCCGTAATGCTCCCTGTGGAGACTTGGAAGGAATCAGAACATTATTTGAGGTTTATTTAGCTCCTGTATGCAACTTTTGTTGTTGCATACAGGTAATGTCACGTAGTTCTGATCTTTGGTAATACTGTTCTGCAATAAAATCCTGCTTTGGACGAATCCAGCTGATTCTTATGTAAATGATTTCCTGAATCCGAATCGATTTTCCGTTTTGCCCCACCACGTTAAGTTTTCGAGACATCGTGAACATGAAACTATTCGGACTTTTTTAATTATTCTGCCTAAAACTTCAGGAATTCTTATCCGATTCACTTAAAATGGAGTTCTATTAATTGGCATGAATGCACCTTTCATGTAAACTATATTTTAAAGAAATCGAATAAAAATTGTGAATGTAAGAGCAAAAAGAAATCAAAATTTTGTTCTTAACTGCCAATTGTACCCTAATTCTAGGGGAACGATATCAATGTAGTATATATTTTGATAATCCGACGAAAATTGCCTGAGTTATTGCAGTTTTGACATAAAAATTTAAATTCTGCAGATTTCTTTACATAAGGAGGGCTCAAAAGATAATTTTTGCCGAACAGTGTAACTTGTCACCCGAAACATCAGACTCCACAACAATACGAAGGTCTGAAAATACACTATTCTTTTTATTTAAACAAATTTTCATTTAGGGTACTCTTGTCACTCAATTTTCGAATACGACATTGATTCTGCAAGCAGTTTGGAAAAAAAATTATTTTTTAACATTTCAAAAGAGAAGCCAACATTTTACGATATGTTCAAAAATATGCATTAAACACATAGACGACAGCAAGCAGCGAGCGACAACCTGTCAAAATTAAAACACACACGTTTATATGAAAATGATTACTTTGACGGCGTCACAGCAGCACGACGGCACAGCAGTCGTTGCTGTTGTCGCCAATATAAACTAATTTCTATTTTGAAAGGCGACAATATCAGATACAGTGTTGGTAATGCACTAAAGTAGTTGTAATAATTTAGAGATTAAAGGCGTTTAACTAAAAACTGAAAATTTGCGTCAAACATTTTGGGATTTATTAAATGTTCAAGGTGTCAAGGTGTTTTTATATATCTTCTTGGTATGCTAAAATATAATTTCGCTATATAAAGATCAGCTGTTTACGCTGCTGCTGCCGTTCTCAAAATATTTTAAAAGGTGGCAGCACAACGACAAATGTCGCCAACGACATTTGAAGTCAGTCGTCGTGCTGCTTGCTGTCGTCTATGTGTTTAAAGCAAGAAATTCGGATATACTGATGTCGATGGAAAGTGATAACTAACAAATCTCATCGTCGTAAAGTGAGTAACAGAATACAGAGTATAACCATTACTTAATCATTCTTTTGATATTTTGATATATAGTACACCAACAAGAAACTGTCGAGGAAGTTACTAAAATATTGTGCTGATATTTGCAATACCTAAAAAAGTAGATAGATACCGATCGTCACGGAATCATATTTCAAATTTAATATTGGACTTAAGTTGAAGCGTTGACACATGGTTCTAAGGGCGTCGAAAAAATTACCTTTCGAACATAGAGAAATATGTATGCAGAAATTTGTATGGAATTTATGTAAATATGCACCAAATTTTTTTTTGAAGATCATTACACATAGTTATGTGTTTTATACGAGTATAACATTGGTTTTTTTAGGCTACGGGTTACTTTATATTGGTTTAAAACCTGTTAAGTTTTTACTATACATAAAGAAAAAAATATTTGATATTTGATTCGATACATACGGAACTCAACTAAGATCCGCTCTCGATGAATATTTTCAAATTGTGTAGGTCTGGGCTAAAGAAAGACTACAGAAATCAGCTTAACAAAATTCCCGTCCATCTTGAGGTAATTTTAAACAAAATAAAGCTCAATTAAATCATTAGGGTTAAGAGTAAAATTTTTAATTATTTACAAAAATATTTATTTTTTGTGATATAACTTAAATTACAATACAAAGTTTACCTTCGACCATAGTAATGTGTTCGAATGAGTTCAACTTAAATAGACTGATAAAAAACGACTGTGATCGCTTTAAAGTTAAAATTATCACACTTTGCAATATGTTCTGATGTGTAAGTCACAGTTGGCTTTTCATAAGACTTAAACCATATCCCATGATAAATGAAGTGTTTGGTTCAAGTATTGTAGTTAGATAAAAATCCTTTAACGAAGCCTTATGATTTCGATGAAATTTTCATATATTCTTAATACAAATTAATGACAAATTTTGCACATTTATCAAAATATCACAACAAATTTATTTTTGTTTTTTAACGTTGTAGTTCTAATTTAAACGGAATATTTTTAGATATGGATCACAAATTACAAAAACTTTAAAATTAAAGTGGATATGGTTCAGAAAAGCATCAATGTAAATGAGATAGAAAAAAAATTATTCCAAACTCCGAAAGAGCAGATCGAAATGGGAGTACAAACAAACTCCAAAAATTTAAAAAATCCCATTTGGATCAAAATAGCTTTAGAGCTAATCATTGATCATGAGCCATCATTGTGCAAAATTTCAGATTTCTAAATAATTTTTCAGTTATTGTTAGGCTTGAGGTCAGAAGCAAAAAACAGATGTTGGTGTTTTTACAATTTATTCAATTTTAAATAACCCAATATTTCGAACTGACTTCGTCGTTCATCATCAGGGGTGATCAATTTAAATAATTGTTTTATTTCCGTCCTGTTGTACTTCATATATTCAATAATTTTGTTTATCCTGACTTTCAAAAGTCCCACTGAAGGATAGATATACGACGATCAATAAATTATGCAATTTATAGGGCCTGTTCAAAGTTTAACAATTTTATATTGTGTGTTTGGTTATGTTGGCTAGTAATTGCACTTTCGAGTGCAGCGAGGGAACATATGAAAAATATTCCTATACCTGCTTCTAATCTCACAGACAAGGAATGAACCCAAATGTTGGTTAGCACATATGTTCCGCACATGGCGATAAGGAAAAGCAGTGACCCACACACAAACCAATATTTTACGATACATCAATGTTCAAATGCATAAGTGAAGAATTCTTCACAATTAGTTATGTAAAAAATTATTCTAGATGTAAGAAATTTGTATGTAATGATGACTCAACAGGAGAAGACCTTTCAACTCTTTTCCAAATGTATCATTTAATTATACAGAGCCCGATTAATATTCAAGGTAATGCTTAGTTTATAGTCAGATGCTGTAAATGGAATGACTTACACTACAGCTTATATGAATAGCGTCGCCTATAAGTATTTTTTTTTGGTTTTCTTATTACAATTCTGGTCCAAATGCAATATTTTTGTGGATATGGATCAAAAATGCGCTAAAAATAGAAAGGCTGAATTATCCGCGAATGCAACCCAAAAAGTTGATATGGCATTTGGATCAACATAGCATGAGACCGAAGATAGCATTACCATGAGCCGTCATCTTGCCTTTAACAGTCCAACTAAGGAGAGACGAAGATCAATCAAGTATGGAATTTATAGGGCCTGAAGTGTACCCTTCGATCAATATTACGATGAAATGCTTAGTTTATAGTCCGATGCTGCAAATGAAATGACATACATACTGTTTTTTACTAAGATAACAATGATAATGGTTTGTTGCCTTTCTTAAATATATATAAAAGTTAATTCAATTTTATTTATTTAACTTTTTAAGCATATAACAAGAAAAAATCCTTTGTCGGTTGAACTCCTATGTACTAACGTACATAGGAGTACGAGTATATCTTCACTCATGTATGGAATTTTATTTTCCTTCCTTTCGTCCTCCACTACCTGAAGTGTATCGATTTTTATCGAAATTTCGTAAGGAGTCGCTTAAGTGGAAGGTTTTTGCTGCGGCTCCACTTTTTGCTTTTGCATATGCAAAGATGAAATAAGAACAGAAAATGGAAGAGGATTACCTCAATTGTACCGATTTTTATCGAAATCTCGTAAGGAGTCGCTTGAGTGGAAGGTTTTTGCTGCGGCTCCACTTTTTGCTTTTGTACATGCAAAGATGAAATAAGTATATTGCTGAACAGAAAATGATAGAGGATTTCACATATTTGGAAAAAAGTTATGTTGGTTCCAATCTATGGTGTGTGTGGAGGGTTCAAGAAGGGGCGTGGCTAAGGATCGTCAGGTTACAAGCCCCCAGAATGGAGCTTGTCATCCGCTCTTTTCGTACACGTGTATTAAGCAATTATTAAAATATAATAAGGTTCAAAATTAAGGCGAATTGTACCAAACGGGTGATAGGTTATGTTGATTCTTATCTGTACTGAAACAGTGGCATTTGTGTGGGAGGACCAGAAAGGGCTTAACAAGGAATCAAATTATTTGTCAATAAGTTAAGCTTTTGTTTTTATGTATTGATTTTGGGATTACAATATTTTAAGAATGCCAAAAGTAGGCGTAATGATACCTTTTGTTGGGGATGTACCAAAAGGGATGTGACAATATTGCCCATTTCCAATCCCATAGGCAGTCTTGGAAAAATATTATGACGTGCAAAATTAAAAAAAAAACGATGTCTAGCTCTATTTGCAAGTTATTGTGCCAACCTGACGTACTGCTGGACAGAATGACATGGCTCAACTGCCTTAAAAAGGCATGAAATGTATTTGGTAAAAAAATATGAAGGGTCTAAAATGTTTTTTTCGATGCGTTATAATTTTGTCCGTACCGAATGATGCATACTCCCTTACCTCCTGAGATTAGCGTAAGATTTAAATCCAAAAAAAGCGACCATTATTAAATATATGTGACAGCGCATAGAGAAAGGGACCAAAGTGTAAAAAAGTCAATTTCATTTTTTTTCTTTTTCTGATGTGGACAACATCTGAGCATCGAATGAGACCGATCCCATGCCCCAAAAGTGTTCCCTCCCAGAGATATGTGCGTTTTATGAAAGTAAAGTCGACGATTCTAAGCGCAAATAGAAAGGGACCTAATCTTTAAAATGGCTCTCCTGAACAAAACTGGTTTTTAACCTTAGGTTCCTTTCAATTTTGCGCGTCACATATATTATATTGGGTCTGAAATTAAAAAAATGTTTACAAATCTTTATAGGGAATCGTTCTGAAGTTTAATCTGAAAAAATGGCTAGCACTCATGAACCCTAGGAACTAAAAAATATTGTAGAAACAAGTGACGTTTAAAATGATGACTGCTATTTAATGTCATTTCAATTGCGAATACACAGGGGAAGATTTATAAAATTGGCCTGGACGAATTCAAAGACGTTTTGACAAAGTCTGTGGTTATGGGCCCAAAAATAGCTCTCCTCAACTCTGGATATAGAGGAATTATGAGTCAGTGAAACTCCTTCATGAATCAGAGTATACTTATAATTTTGTTTCCTATTATTTAGCTATTGAATGAGTCGTTCACACATGGTTCTAAGAGCGATGAAAAAAACATATGCACGAACACATGCAGACATAGTGGAATTTACTCCCTTATCGAAATATAAACCTAGTTTTGTTTGAAAATCATTACACATATTTAGGTGCTTCATATAGCATTGATTCTATTAGGCTACGGGTTGATTAATTTTGAATCAAAACCTGTTACATTTTTACTATAAATGAAAAAAACTATTAAAATAAGCATTTGTATTTCAGCTGGTAATTAAATTAATCATGATACAATTATTTACTGATAGTAGTTGTAACTTTACAAAACTGGAAGCAAGTTTTTATAAAAGAGAACATGTTTGGATTGCACTTTTCCCACAAAGCGCATACATCTCGATACAGGAAATGACTCAGACAATTCTATATTTTTAAATGGTTGTATTAACTTAACAATTTAAATGAACGTGCAGGTTTTGTATTAGAGTAGACCATGCAAGAAGCATTGACAAAACGTTTACAATTTAACAAAAAGCTCCCTCAAATATGCTTCAAAATAAACAACTGTTATGGTTCAAAGAGTTTGTAATAATTTATAGTATATTTTTAAGCTTTTGCAACATTTTTATGTTCATTTTCTTTGTTTTTATAACGTGACATGTTAACCATTCACAGTGGAGACTTAGTCAGCTGGTATGGTTTGAAATCAGAAGACTTAAACGCCAAGCTTTGTATAGAGCAATTAGTGAAATTTGTCGTTTTTATACCCTTCACCGAAGAGTGGATGGTATATTAATTTGCCATTCCATTTGCAACACCACGAAATATTGACCGCAGGCCCCATAATGTATAAAGTATTATTGATCGTCGTAAAATACTGAGACGATCTAGCCATGTCCGTCCGTCCGATAGCGGCGAACGAATCAACCTAGGATTCTGAAATATGGCATGACGATGGCCATAAGGGTTTGCGATTGTAAATGTGCGCGATCGGCCCAGAAGGAAAAAAGGCTCTCTTTAAGGCTTAAAGTATCTCGGTCAAAACAACGCTTTCTTGAGTATTTGCTTAACAAGTCATAATAATTTGTGGGTAGACAGTGGTTAAAATGTTTACTTTTAGTTGTTACGCACTACCTACATACTCGTACGTTAAAATGGGAGTTAGTTACTAGACTTTTTAGCATTTGTGGCCCAAAAAACGTTCCGCATATGGGTACTAAAATTAAAGCAAAATTTCCTACTAATCCACATATAGAGTAAATTTCAATTTTTGTGCTTGTACTGCCTGGCCGAACATAACAAAGTTTTTACTTGTTAGTAAGAAAATTTGAATTTAAACCTTTCGTATATTGCTATGAGTGTAATAAGTTTATTAGATTTTTATGTTTTAAACCTTAGAAGCCACATCTTACATTTAATGGTGATGAAACTTTTCGGGTCAAACAACAAAGTTATTAAGAAAATCGGTTCAGATTTAGATATAGCTCTCAGATCTTCATCCGAATTCATGTCTTTAGATCTAGAAGCCACATCTTACATCTCGATGAAATTTGGCACGAGTAAGTTTTTGGGCCAAGGTGAGCGCTATTATACAACTTATCTCCGCTACCGCTACAAATTTTATTAAAAAAGTAGTTTATCTAAGCGATGAAAAATTCAGATCCGAAAACATAAAAAAGATCAAAAATATCCTAAATCTAAACAATTACACCATGACCATAACAAGTAAGCTACGAGTAATACAGAGATCACAAAACCAGAACAAGATCTGCGAGAAAACAAAAATAGAAACAAAATTTTACAGTGTACCGTACATTCCGAAACTGACAGAGAGCTGAGCTCTAAAAAACATAATAATAAAAGATGAGAGCACGGCAATAGCTTACAAGGCCAATGAGACACTTCAAAAACTATTCTCAAAAGGAAAAGAGGCAATTGACAAGCTCAAAGTAAGCAATGTTTTATACGAAGTAACATTCAAAGGAAAGGAGAAAGAAAAGTGCAACAAAATATACCTAGGCGCAACAAAAAGAATGCTTGGAGTTAGACTTGCAGAACATGAAAATGATGTACGAAAGGGAAAGGAATCCACAGCACTCGCTCAACATATAGAAGAGAGTGGACATGAAGCCAACTTTCGATGTGTAAAAATACTCGACAGAGAAAATAAAGAGAACAAGCGATACACCTTAGAGAGTCTGAGAATACAACAAAGAATTCAGAACTCAATAAACACAAAAGAAGACAAAGACAATACAAAGCTACTATACTCCGCTGCAATACTTTGACGAAAGAAATTCTTTTTAATACTAGTCTTAAGTTCCAACTGTGATATTTATCTCTGTGATTATAATTATGTATGTCAAAAGTGATCGCAGTAGGATAGTTCGATTGACAGCTTACCCTTTTCTAATTTCTATCTAAGCATAAATCACACTCTTTACAAGACACACATTTAAGCAGATTGTAATAGTAAGCAATCCTAGTGAAATCGGCCAATATTTTCCAATGGTCGACATACACAGTCCCCAACTTGAGGCCCATTTGTGCAACAAGTCATATTCTAAATACGATATTGCAGACATACACCACTTCAGGTTAACAGGATCATATCGGTCCATTGAAAGCCACCATCGAAAGGTACATACAGTAATTTTTAAAGTTAACTAGCTGTAACCTATGCGCTTCGCTGCCTCATACATGCTTTTATAGAAATAAAAAAGAAGAACCTTGTTCGGTATACATTATTTTAATATTTGATTATATATTTTAGTAGAATATTCGATATAGAATGTTTATAGTTTTACCATCTGGTGTGAAGATTTGATGGTTTCCCAAATTTGTAGACGCTACAGCGCAATAAATAATGATTTTTTACTTGATTAATTTCTAGTTGTCATTTTCTACCCTCGACCGGAGAGTGAATGGTATACTAAAGCTTTCATTCCGATTGCAACACCACGGAATATTGATCTGAGACCATAGAAAGTATATATACCAAAAGTGACCATGTTGTTAAAACATAAATAACTTTTTCGATTATTATTTTTTTCTCAGATTATATAATATACAAAATAAAAATGTTTATACACTAAATATAAAAAATAATGTCACTTAAATGACCCCCGTTTTCAGCTTCGCAATGATGGGCTCATTTTAGAGCATTATCATAACATTATTGAAAATTTGTGGCTGTAGCGTCCGAATTTCTGCAACAATGTTTGCCTTGAGTTGAAGGTTTGTCTCGGGATTGTTCACATGAACTCGCTCTTTTAAATAACTCCAAAGAAAGTAGTCGGGTGCTGACAAATCTGGCGATCGCGCTGGCCTTTTAATTTCCGAATTTTTAGAATTATTCTCTCTTCAAAAATTTGACTTAAAAGATCCATTGTGTCTCGGGCAGTGTGACGGTGGCTCCGTCCTGCTGAAACCATATCTCAGCTCTGTTTTCAAGAGCAGGACGTAACAAATATTCTAACATAAAGCGATACCGCTCTCCATTTACGGTTACAGCACTTCCATCTTCATTCTCGAAGAAGTAAGGCCCAATGATATTTGCAGGTGTGATGCCACACCATACTGTACACCTAATGGGGTGCAATTGGCGTTGATCAATGGCTCTTGGATTTTCAGAACCCTAGAAACTACAGTTCTGCTAATTAACAAAGCCATTCAAATGAAAATGAGCTTCATCACTCAACATTTTGCGTTAAAATAATTGCTCGCTGATTTAAATAATTGAACTATATTATTCTGTTTCTTTGTTCAGTTGTGAATTTCTCCATTATTTATTGTCTAAGTGTTGTTTATATAATAAGAAAAAAATAAAAAAAAATAACGAAAAATTATTAAATTTTTAAACCCCATGGCTAATTACCACCCTGTATTATTGATCGGCATAAAATTCTAAGATGATCTAGCCGAGTCCTGCGTCAGTCTGTGCGTCTGCCCATGTGTCCTTCCTTCGTGTGCCCGTCAGTCCGTGTGTCTGTTCGTCCGTGTATCTGTTAAAAGCACAAACTAATCAACCTATGATTCGGAAATTTTTCATGATGTTGACTTAGGAACATGAGCTGCCCGGCATTGTAAATGGGCGAAATCGACTTGGGAGGTAAAAAGATTCTTCTTAAGAGACTATAGGTTTCTCGGTAGAAAGTACAGTTTTTTTTGGTTATTTTCTTTATAAATCATAATTATTTATCGACCGATAATGGTTAGAAAGGGTACTGTTAGTAGGGACTATTTACACATCTCCAAAAAGAGCATAATTGCTAGATGTTCGGCCTGGTACTATACGATTTTTTTTCTTCTTAAATCAATTCCGTACATTATGATGTATCCATTTGAATATATCACTTATGAATTCAATAGATCGCCACAAAAAGCCCTCGTACATCTTACACTTAATCATATTTCAATCCATATCAATTGGCGAAAAAGTTTCTCATCTCTTTATCAGCCAAGGCAAATTACCATGCAAATTATAAGCTAATTAAGACAGCGAGTAAATAAAACTCCCTTTACAAGATACTCGGAATACATCAAATTATAGTTAAATTGGCAAATATCAAAATTACCAGTTCGCATAATAAAATGATACCCAGCGTCTAATTAATCAATTACAATTGAGCGGTTTATAATGAAAAACCCATAATTGATTTGTTTTATAGTCGACTTCAGCCATAGTAAACCTTGATATCTCACGATTCATGATTAAATGTGGAAAACCAAAGTAAAGGTTGGTAATTGAAACAGCAGCCAATCGATTTGATTTCTTTTTTCAAATTCACTACATTTTTTCCTTTATTTAATTCATAGCATTAACGCATTCGATTAATTATAATAATAAAAAAAATATAAGACTTAAATTAACAATATTTATGCAGAGTGTGAGTGTATTATACAAAACGTACGTAGATATGATATAATTGTGTGTATGTGTGTAAATACACACAGTCACACACATTATTAAATACTCGCTTTAATAGTTTACAAATGTATTTCGTTACGTGGATTTTCCAGCACTAGAGGCAATTCAAAGTCATCGAAAAACAGCTTGACGTCAGGAGATTAACAGTGGCAAAACAGAAAATGATGGTGTGAAACAATATGAAGTGGCAATGTTGTGGAGATTTCATGAAGGTAGTGATCGATCTCTGATAATAGTTATGATGAGTATATAGGTGAGGGGTGGGTCTGAGGTCCGGGCGGGGAAGCGAAATAATACTACAGTTTAATATGAAATATAAACGCAATGAAAGAGATGATGCTGATATATAGGCAGCAATAGAACATGAGTGACTGAGTAGACATCGAAAAAGTTTCGAAAGTGAAGTGTGAAGGGGGTAGGGCCAGGTTTTTTTTCTTGTGTGGAGATCTGTTGGAAATTATGTACAATAGTGGTAGGTGTAATGTTAAGAGTATTAAAAAGAATTGTTCTCTCTAGTTCTAGAATGAGAACTTTACCATTTCACTGCTACTACTTATACTTCAGTGACTATCCTTCTTCACTTCATCGTTGCTTTTCATTTGATCTTCTTCTTTGCCGCTTCATTAAGCCTTTCAAACATCGAGGTCGTCATCAAGGGGGGTTGGCATTTAGTAAATGGGGGTGGTTTTGTCGGTTTGTCATTACTTACTAAACTAAATAATTTACAATGTATAAGTGTACAAGGGAATGGCTTCTTAGTAGTGACCATGAGCACCATGACCGGCATAACCGCCGTAACCATGACCGACAGCAATAGCAGCAGGAGCGTGATGCGCTACCGAGGCATAGGGAATGGCGGGAGCAGCAGCAACATGATGGGCAACAGCTGGGCCGGAGTGGGCATAGACAGCGGGGCCAGCATGGTAGGCGGGAGCTGGGGCGGCATGAACGACGGGGGCAGCATGGTGGGCAACAGCATGAACAGTGGGGGCAGTTTTGTGGACAACAGCATTGAAGCCGTTGTGGTCATCAGCGGTGTACTCAACGGTACGCACTGAACCGTCAGGTTCGACCAACGAATAAGAGCCCTTGACTACATCACCATCGCGGACTTCGTGTTGAGACTTCACATCACCGGTATGTGAATCAGCAACGCCGTAGTTGTAGTGATACTTGGGGTAGGCCTGCAACAAAAAGCAACGTACAAAATTCAAATTTGAATATTTTAATTAAAACATCGAAACTTATCTCAAAACAATTGTTTACATGAAAAAAACAACATGTATTAAATTAAATAAAATATTGCAAATCAGCTTCAAAACAATACAAAGCAGTGTGTGGCAGTGATCAGGTCGATCTTAACATCGACACACATCAAGAGCTCTATGAGCTTGAGTGTGTGTGTGTACGAGTATGTGAATGAAAGCCATAAACAAATTAATGTTGCTGTGGCCGCTCAAACAGAAGTTGCCGGCAATTGTTGTCATAAACAATTTTGTGGTAACACCGACCGATCGACCGTCAGACTCGAGATCACTCACATGCGCATAATCACATTTCTCTTAGCTGATGCTTGCATGCATAGAGGCATATATAACGACTTGTAGCCGTTTATGTGGCCCGGTACGACTGCCTGTCTGATGTGCTACATTTGATAATAAACTCAGTGTGCCACTTTACATGAATATGCAATGTCTGCATGAATGAATATTAAACAACAACCGAGGCAAACACTTACACACAAAAGCGCAGACAATGAAAATATAGGCGAATTACGTACGCTAGACTTTAGTAATGAAAATGGAAAATGTTGTAATGTGTAATCGAATCAAAAGAAGAAACGCATTCGAAACGAAAACAAAAGTTTCGCTGTCGGAACAGCAGTGCTGTGTGAAATAACAAAAGACTTAGGCAACAAACTTTGTTTCCGATTTTAATGAGGAAATAATGCTTTATTTAGAATATTTTAAAACAGCTTAGAAAAATATGTTGCCACACACACACAAACTATTATTGTCCTATAGAAATCGAGACAACGCAAGAACTGAAGCAATGTCTAGGAAGCACGCCTAGGAAACTTGGTAAGGGAAAGCTTAAATCACAGCTCCTGTATGCAAGATTTATTCATTGCATTTTATTAAGTTATGAGAATTCTTCGTGGTAGGGGTGGTAGTAGCGTGAAGGACTATCACGCCATTAAGCCCAGGATAAATTCCGGGTAAGAACATCTAACAATTTTTCAGCTCCGGGTTTGCACTTCGTTAAAGCCGGCGACATTATAAGTAAGAGATTTATCTCTGATCAACATACAAACGTATCTAAAAAATACACAAGCATGCGTTGAATATTAGGATTTGTTCAGTGAATATGTAAATTAAATGGTGAACAACTCTCCGATTTTAGAGAAGTTTCCCCTTTTTTTCCTTTATGGCATGTTTTGTTAATAAAGTAAGTAAGTGAGTTTTCTTCGAGAGACGTTGAGTGAAATTTTATATTTAAGGGACGAGAAAATGTTTTACTAATCGGTAGTATCGCGATTACACAGTTAAAAATGATTAATTTCGATTGTATTGGACTGTAAAATGAACTATGAGATTTCCATGACAGTCAAGATCTATTGTAATTGGTAATCACAGATCCTCTGTTTTTATAATCTTTAACTGACTACTGTAAAGTCTTTATCATCTAGAATTTCTAGATAAATTTTAAAAAGAAGTTTTGAAAAGGATGGTGTGCCATCGACACTAATATTTATTCTTGGCGAAAATATAGTAGGCGTATCACACTGTACTTATGAATGCCTGAATTTACGACCATTAATATAAGAGTGGGTAGTCGAGAGATTTCTACAAAGATAAGTGTTGAACAAAAAAACATGTCGTTTCTAATAACGGAAGTTATCAGCAATTATCAGAATACCATTGGGAATACAAGGAGTGATAGTTACACAAGAAATACAAGGTAAAATCTGTTCGGACCTGGCCGCTATATTCACGATGCAAGAGAATATTCAGTAAGGACGTAGAGGCAGTTATGACTGAGAATCTGTGAAAGATATTTAAAGATTAAGGGTATTCGGTTTTTTACTTAGCGCAAGATTTGTGGGAGCGTTCATAATCAAACCGTGATTAAATAGAGAAAAAACACTTTCAGTGTTAAAAATGTGTAAATCTATTTGGTAGCGGTAAATTCCCGGTACTGGTGCTAGGCGTTGTTCATCAGGAAATTTACCATTATTGAAAGGTATGTTTTGCTGCTGTTTCCAACTAAAAACTTAGCAATTTTAAAATCAAAAGGCTGGGTGCAGTTTTATAAAAAACTAAGCATGTTTCATACAGAAATAAATAATATTTTAAGCAAATTAAGGATATTTCCTTCGCATTTTCTGGCATGATAATTTAAAATTTAAGACCAGAAAAATCGGAACCTATTATACTCTGCAAAATCTATCTAACTCTGAGAGTTAGACAAATATATTGTACACCACCTGCTTGTCACTTGTTAATTCACATATTTAATATAAATTCACATTTTCCCATAAAATTTCAACAAGATCTCAATGCATGAAAGAAAACACAAAACAAAATTCTTCTTTTTCATCTTCTTTGTGATTTCTACACATAAAACCCACGGAAATTTGAGATGAAGTTCGGTATGCCTGTTACTGCTTTGCTGCCATTTATTGCGTTGTCACTTTGCGTGTGCTTCATAAGATGTGATGAGATTACTAATTTTTGTCGTCTTTGCCTTTATTATGATTATGAAGTAATTCATTATTATTGATGCCATAAGTCATGAGAAATCAATTCAGTTGAAAATCAATTGTAACCGCAACATTTGCAAATTGTGTTTTTTTGTTTGCTCTGCCTAAGAAATATGAGAAAATGCGGTTGCTGTGTTGAGAATTTGGATTTGTTGAAAATTGAATACTTCGCTGCAATTGTGGGTGATGGGAATGTCTGGGAGGTTAATAACACATTTAGATTTGACAAACTGGCAAAAATAAATGCAAAATTGTGGTAAGCACACGTATGATAAATTTCGATTGGAAAAATATGTTTATGTTTTGTTTTCAGAATTGCTGGAAATTTCAAGTAAGTAGAAGTGTCAACTATGTATTATAGTGCATCAAAACAAAAGTCTTAAGAAACAAACAATCCAATAGGGTTCATTTGAGGTGTCATGCTCTGTGCTGTCAAAAGTTTTGGTACGGAGTATAGTAAATCAAAAGACTTAAGAAACAAACGTTATTCGGTGTTTTTATTATACAGTAACTGTCGAAACATATTTTCTTTCCTGATGTTCCTGCGGGCGGGTTTTTTTTAAATTGTTTTGGTCTATTTTTAGAAGAAATTTTAGTTTAGCAAAATATTTTTTATTGTAGAATGCTGCGTGCTCAAATTATGCATAAATGTGGATTATTTGTGCAAGATCAAATAATGGCGGATATTAATATTATTTGTGAAAAGAAAAATATTTTACGACACTTATTTCCTTCAGTACCACATTAAAGAACTATTGGGCAATTTCTTTGAAAACAGACGAGTTGTGCATGAGAAATTTCCTGTCCTCCCTAAGCGGGACCTGCTGTTTAGAACCAGCTTCGAACAGCTAATATATTATTGGGAGTAGTTTTAACATGCCTTGAGGAAAATATTTTGCTTGCAAAGTCGTCTGCATTTATGAGATGTTCATACCTGGTTTTGAGACAGCGTTAGATGTGAGATAGGGGCGCGCACTACAAATCTTAAGACGGCAGAATTATTAGCGCCAGTTAGAATTAATAAAAATATGACTGGCTTCCATATACCAACACAATAATATTAATATTATATAAACAGTACAGTACAGGATATTCTACGGAATAGACATATGCTTACAAAGAAAAGCAGAAGAGGATTTCAAATATGTTGCTCAAAATTTTGTAGATGTTGCTTGCAGAGAAAACTCGAAGAGAATTTTGAAGATGTTGCTCAAAAAACTAATAAGGAAAGTCCAAAAATGCTGATATGCTTATTCGAAGCCTACTGTAGTTTCATTAAAATATCACATGAATACGTGTAGTACTTATCTTGCCAGAAAAACCTAAAATATATTCATCGTACTAATAGCTACTAATAAGTTCTTAGCTTGAGAGCACAGATGTGATATTTTATATCAAATATAAACTTTAGTCAATGAAGTCTTTTCTTTTAAAGGCATTTTTTAAAATAACATCATCTTAGAACTGCCAAACAATGATTGGCAGTTCTGCTTGAAGCTTCGAAATAAAGCTGTACCCTTCTCATCTGGTGGATAAGCAAGGTCACAAATCTGGCAGTAGTAGTTTAATCAATTAGTTTAATTTTTCACTGGGATGGAATTAACCGCCGTGTTCGATAGCACTAGGGGACCATTACAATGCATCAACCAACGTCCCCATGCTTTGACTGGTGGATACCAATACTAGGTGTGATGTTTGGGTATTTTCCTCCCTATAGGTAATAATATAAATACAATCTAAAACTTCTTACACATTACAAGTCAAAGCATTCGCTTACTTCAAAACTTTACGTTAAGCGAAATCGTCACTTATGACTTTTGGTGAAATCCACAAAAAAACTATGCAGCTCCATTTTCAGCTCACCAGGCTAGAACAACCATTCTAATAAGCTTCTGATCACCCACGCCATTTTACTATAAACTTCGGTCAGGCCTCTTACTGGCTGACTTCCAATACAATCTGACTGGTTGAATAGGACTAGATGTATTCGAATCTGACATAGAAGTATTTGATGTCTTTATTTAAATTTTAATAAAACTCGGGTAAGTTTTGACAGAAATGCTTGGGATATAATTTTCCCTGTGACCCACATTCAGTAAGCAGAATTTGCAATGAGGTATAAACCAAACCTACTGCTACGATTTGGACGATGCTGCGATGTATAACTTTAAAAAACGCATTATTTTAATTCACTGTGTGAACTTCGTGATAGAAATAAAGCTTTTGTAGCTTCTGACAATAACTATGTTAAGTCTTTTTGGCTCCTCTACTATCCTGTTTTATGCCTCTGCCATAACCTTTTTACTACTAGAAATTCAAACAAAGTCTTCAAAAGGACAATATCCCCTTTATGAATAATACACCAACACAAATAGACTTTCTGTTCCATTCTTTTTAAAAGGATTGTAAATTTATTTGTGTTAAAAATAATGTCAAATGATATTAATGGTTTCTAATAGAAGATCGGCTATAGTTTATGACATGAAAACCCTAGATTCTTCGTTTAGTCTTTTACAAGTTATATCAAATTTAAACGATGATGGTTCCCATTGTGGTTACCAACGTACTGAAAACCACAGCTGTTACTTGATCATCTCCAAACACTAATATTCTAAAAAGTGTTTGCCGACTACAAGAATCATTTTCATTGTGACTACTATTCACTAAAGAATCAGAATGCAGACTAAAAGAATCATTCTCATTGTGACTCCTACTCACTGTCAACAGTTGTAATACTTACATGATAGTCCAAACCCTCATCGGGATGACCATGACCATGGCCGGCATAGACAGCTGGGGCACCAGCATACAAGCCAGGACCACCATGACCGCCATGCAAAACACCAGCGGTGGCAACACCGACAACAGCCAAGCATATCAAGGACTTCATATGAAACGAAACAAAATAGAACACATACACACTTGTTAGTTGAATTTCAATTATTTTACAAAGCACTTTTTTACTGGCAAAATTTTCCACTATTTTTTTATTTTTGCAAAAAGTGTCCTTTTTCAAAAAATTCTCTTTCTTGTAAACTTTGTTAAAGACTCACTTTAAAGAAAGCCATCTCTCTGTTTGATTAGGTTTAGTTTGTAAATTATTTAGTAGGTAGTGTAAACGTCTTGACGACACAATGTATTGCACTCAACTGATAACTAGAACCAAGAAGGAAATCGCTTTTATATACAAAATACCATAAGACCGACACAAGCAACGCCGGTACAAACGATGGAAATACTCGTACAAGCTACGCTTTGGAGCAGCAGACTCCACCCGTGATAAAACGCGAACTTTGAAGCAAAAATTAAAAAAAAAAACACACACAACACACGAGACAAGACAAAACAGAAAAAAAATCATTCATCGCCAGAAACGAAGTGGTGGTAGAAGTAGGTACTCAACATTAAGAGGGTTAAACATTAAACGTTAAAACGACTTCAAAACCGATACATTCGACAACGACATCAACAACAACTACAACACAAGCAGCAGCAGCAACATATAGCATAAAATTGTCTACAACAATAGCGACAGCATCGACTCTGTCAAAGTTGGCAGAATTAGATTAAATAATAAAAAGACAGACAAATATACTTACGAAGAGAAGAAGGCAAAAAAAACACTGAAACAAACTCTGAGTAAGAGTACAAGTCAAATAATGTATGATGTCGATTTCATACGTCACCCGGAGGACAGTATAAGAAGTGGGGGTAAACCCAATTGTGCAATATGGACTTCTTTGTTATTATTTAGTTATTTTTTTAGATCTGTCTAAAAACTTGTTGGATTAAGCCTACGATTTTTGTAGTTTTAACCACCAAGTCATTGTAGTTATTTTGTTTACAGTATAAATGTAAGACACTTATCCATGAATGCATTATCCGCTAGAAGACGGAGCAAAAAAGTGTAACCAGAATTATGGGACCTTGATTGACTGAAGTAAGTAAGACATTGTGATAACAAGGTAGATTCAAATGACGTTCTTCTTCACCTTTTTTTTAGTAATAATGACCCTGATACCTTTTGCCAATGCATCGGGAACCGATATTATGTCCAAAACCCAATTAAAGTTCCTAATATTTTTCGCTAAGATAAGCATTTTATGTTTTTTTCCCAAGCACTTAACACCAACATCAATTTGAAAAGTTTTCATGGTCTCTGCGATTCTCTCGAAGCTGAAAAGGTAAATTTTTTTGATTGAACAAATCTTCTTCCATATCATTATCATTATCATTATCATTATCATTATCATTATCATTATCATTATCATTATCATTATCATTATCATTATCATTATCATTATCATTATCATTATCATTATCATTATCATTATCATTATCATTATCATTATCATTATCATTATCATTATCATTATCATTATCATTATCATTATCATTATCATTATCATTATCATTATCATTATCATTATCATTATCATTATCATTATCATTATCATTATCATTATCATTATCATTATCATTATCATTATCATTATCATTATCATTATCATTATCATTATCATTATCATTATCATTATCATTATCATTATCATTATCATTATCATTATCATTATCATTATCATTATCATTATCATTATCATTATCATTATCATTATCATTATCATTATCATTATCATTATCATTATCATTATCATTATCATTATCATTATCATTATCATTATCATTATCATTATCATTATCATTATCATTATCATTATCATTATCATTATCATTATCATTATCATTATCATTATCATTATCATTATCATTATCATTATCATTATCATTATCATTATCATTATCATTATCATTATCATTATCATTATCATTATCATTATCATTATCATTATCATTATCATTATCATTATCATTATCATTATCATTATCATTATCATAATCATAATCATTATCATTATCATTATCATTATCATTATCATTATCATTATCATTATCATTATCATTATCATTATCATTATCATTATCATTATCATTATCATTATCATTATCATTATCATTATCATTATCATTATCATTATCATTATCATTATCATTATCATTATCATTATCATTATCATTATCATTATCATTATCATTATCATTATCATTATCATTATCATTATCATTATCATTATCATTATCATTATCATTATCATTATCATTATCATTACAACTAGCGTACTAGATGACAATGCTGTCAAACCGACTAATAACTGAGAGCGTGGTTTTGCACACTTTTAAGCTACCTTCGAAATAATAAACAGATTTCAGCAACTTTAACATCAATAATGATATTTCGTTATCATTCGATTGTAAAACGCGAATTCACATTAATCTTATATGAGTAATATGATAATGTTCGAGCGATCAATGGCGTCAAGAAATATTTAGATCAATACATTGTGTCAGATAAGCACCAGATTCAGTATACTATAAGTAAAAGCTAAAAAATAACCTAGCATAGAGGAAACTCTCGCAAAACCAAGAACATAATCAGCCCGATTCTGAATAACTTTTCCCCGGGATTTTTTCCCTATTCCCTGTTCCCCTATTATAAATAAAGGCTCTTCAGGAAGTTTTCCTTTTTTCCCTGTTCCCTTATTCTAAACGAGCTTCGAAAAAGGGAAATAATTCACAGGGAAAAATAGGTATTTTAAATATCAAAACAAGGGAGAATGTGACACATTTTTTTTGAAAAATATCGCCAACAAATTGCAAGGGAGTTTTGCCAAAATTTGTAAGTATATAATATTTTTTATTTTTTTTTGTTCGCCAACTAAAACGCACGATGTAATTTGCAAATGAAACAGAAAGTTTTTATAGAATTATCTTAACAATTCCATGATAGAGGGATCTGTGACAATTATGTGTGAAGCAAAATATTGGCCAAATCACCACAGCTTTGGTGGCATAGCTCTATGCGCTGTTCCATCTTTTCAATGACTCTGAGACATCCTTTAGTTCTTAAATTGTTCTTAATGTCAATAATGCACTCTTTTTCTTTTAAATATCTACAAAGAATACAATAAGAATACAAAGAATAAAAACCAAAGGTACGTTTTTTCTAAAATCGAGAAAAAATAATTTTTTTCCAAAATAGAAAAAAAAAATTTAAAGAAAACAAAAATTATTGTGTACACCTTCATTAAATCCTGATAGTTAAAAAAAATCTCAAATACTATAACAAGAACAAAAGTTTTGAGTTTTTTTAAAAACGTATTGAAAATGATGATAGCAACCGCATGATCATGGCGGAAAATTAGCATCGTCATTGTGGCTGTGTGGCACCATTCTGTTAGAACCACATACCGTCCATATCCTCAATTTCTGGCTCTATCAATTTCTGTTTTTATCTCGCGATAGAGAACATTTACGGACTGCTTGGGCGGCTCACCAAACAGTCACACTTTGTGGATGAATCGGCTTATCAGCAATCACTATTGGATTCTCATTTACCCCAATGTGGCAACTCAGCTTGTTAACGAAAACACTATGGACACATTTGGTCGATTATGCTGACTAAAATAATAATGAAGTGCATTTTGATTTGAACTCCCATTTTCGTAAAAGGCTTCAACAATCTTAACGCGCTGCTGAATTGTGTTCCTTTTCATGGTTGAATTTGACAAACGCTGAAACAAAGAAATGTTTCATTATGTTGGGCAAAAAACTTGACGTTAAATGTGAATCACAATTTAAATCATGCATTATGGTTTGACTACCCTTTACAATGCACAAATGAAGAAAATGTGTAACCTTTTTCAGGTATGGGCGACGTTACAAAATATATAATTCTTCAGAGAAACTGGTATAGGCCACAATATGGAACAGAAGTTTTCTGCCATCATCACAAACGCAACACTGAACATTTTAATAAAGTTTTTTTTTGTTATATTCGCTTTATTCACTTTGGACGTTTGCATCTTCATAAATGCATAATTTTCAAATTGTTAGCAAAACAAACAACTTCGAAAAATCAAAGTTCTCTTTGCCTATTACTCGTACTCTTCTCCCCATTTGTTTAGATTAGGAGGATTTTATTATTTAGAATAGTAAATGAATACTTAATGCCGTTAGCCAGCAAGAAGTGAAAAAAGTAGGGTACCACACACCCCGTTTAGAATCTACAGCAGGACATGCATGGGACAGATAGCGGAAGGTTAGAAGCGTTAATTTCGATGAAAAAAACTGAAGCGTGTTACTGTGGGAGTAATTTTTTTGTGGGTTTTGTGAAATCTTGGGTTTATGCGAATAAACACGAAACAATGCCTGTGCTCAAATTCGAGATCCAATGCGTCATTGGTGAGGTATCGCAACATCTCTGTAATAAAGTCATTAGAGCCTTCGGGGTTATTTTACGGATCTTTTATTCCATACATCGGAACACGGCTATTTTCACATCCAATAAAAAAAATCAGAAATGTCTCAAAAAATACGTGATTTTATTTTAAAATGAAAAGCTGCATTCTTATTAAGACACCCTTTACAAATATTCTTCTGATAATAAGTTTTTTTTTGTTTTTTTTTGTTTTTACATTTATTTGGCCTTTATCATTGTTATGACTTGAACAGTTTTTATTCTGGTTCGATACCTTTTGTTGTTTCTTTTTCGGAACCAACGTAAAAATTGGTGAAATGTTTGGCTATGGTTACCAGGCAGACTGTACATCTCTGAAGATTGCTCTTCACATAGTTCGAAGATTATACGCTAAGGGTAATTCTCAGTAGTTCAAATGATTCTCCGGTATAAGTCATTTCAATTGTAGTCGAAGTAATCGTTGTCAAAGACTGCTGAAGAAAAACCTTGGCGGGTTTAGAAACAGCTGTACAGTATAGCCATTTTTTCAAATTATCTTTTATTTGATGCAACACTTAATCATAAATTAAAATCATCTTTACCAGCTTTTCATCGATAGCTGAAGAGAAAAAGATAACAAACAACTATATCGGTCAATGTTTTGATATGGGGACAAAAGGATAGGATACTTCTAGCTAACATGTGATGATCCATAATGATTTTGTACCCATTTTGATAATAACCAGCGTCCACGATTTCGTGTGTTTAAAAGGTTTTTATACTCTGAACCACATACTATGGTACTAGGTATTATAACTTTGTGCTGATGTTTGTAGTACTTATAATCACTGCCTGAATCTATTACGTGATGTCCCCCCGCTTGTCCATATTTCGTTATCATCAAAGTACACGTCGCAAAAATGAACCTAACTCGATGTATGAAAGTCGATTTTGATGAAATTTTAATTTCATGAATTTTAACCTTGTTTTTAAGCGATATTTAATTTTTTTTTTTGAAAAATTAAATGACAAACTTACAAAATATTAATAATGCGTTACTTTTTTATAAGCAGTTATTCACATTTATTTTTATACTGTGCACTCAGTTGAGCTTTCGATAGATGTTATGTTTCAAAAATTATTTGTGTTTTTAGGAAGTCCTATAAAAGACATCCTATGGTGGATATTCATAGAAGAAGAGAGAGTAGCGACATCGGTTCAGAATCCTTGTCAACTGAAATTAATTAGGAATCTTCTCCACCATCTTCATACGACCATCGTTATTCTGACCACCCGACAAGCATACATTTAGTGAACCAACCTTTTCTGTTGCTATTGCTGTTGTAGTTGTTGCTTTGTTGGTGCTCGCTGTTGCCGGCGTTATTTTCTACATTGAGCATTACGATCATATAGGAGCGTGTAAGCGCAATGCTTTTCATAGTTTATATTCGTATTGAAAGCGAGAGTAAAATATAGAAATCAGTCTACGATTAGAGTTTGATTTGTGTAGTAATTGGTTTTGAAAAATACACTCGTTCGGACTGACGTCGCTAGTGCTCAGGGGATTTTAGCTTGTCGGCTTTGCTTCTTCTATGTTCAGTGTGTTTGTGTGTGTCGGTAATTTGTTGGGTTTCTTCTCGCAAACGGATGAATGAATGAATTGGATTTTTTTTCCTTAGATTTCGGTTTTTTTCATTTCGATTATTTTGCGGTGGCAATAGCAATATTCTTGCATCAAATTGTTGTGTATAACAGCGGTGCATTTCGGCGTACACATCTACATACGTTCATCAGTTGAACAATAAATAAATTCACACCTAGTTTTTTTTTGCTGTGCTTCATTCATTCTGCTCTGTCATTAGATCAGTTTTTTAATGGTTAATTAACAAATATATAGTACTCGTATATTATGCTTTTGGAAAGGAACAAATATATTGAATACACTCGAATGTGCGGACAAAAAAGTGATTGCATTTTTATGGATTTTAACTGAAACAGGATTAATTGAATAGACAATTTTTGTTAAACAATGAGAAGGTGGTTATGTTCATGTTCATGTTTTTTCATAGGATATTACAATAGCTGATGCTCTAAACAGTAGTGGAGAGATGCTTTTTAATAGGATATTACAATTATGTATACTATAAACAGCGTTTATTACGGTGGAGATGGTACTGTTCATACATAGTTAAAGGAGAGAGTACCAGCAGTTTAAAATTGAAAGACTTAAGACACAAGCGTACTTAAGACACAAGCTAAATGTTCTTGCCTCTTGTCCCTTTTATCAACACCACTTGAAAACTTTTGTAGTAGTTTTAATATATATTCCGATTTAAATGATATACAGCCATTTACATTCCACTAGTGAAAACAGTGGCAATGCTATTAAATGAAGGAAAGTGAAGAACGATCGATTTAAATGTCGCAACGGAATAAACGCGTTGAGCCTTTACTCTATGAATAGATATAACTCCCTGTAACATTTCAATACTACCAGTGATGTTGTATGGTACGAGTACTGACACATGAGAGAGAATAAACCTAAAATAAACCATAAAATGTTCTATCTCTTTTCAGACATTTAGGATGATAACACAGTGCTACAAAAAATAACGAAGTTATAATGTCTGGGTAGTCATACTATATTTCTTGTAGGTTTTGCCTAGTACAACAGCAACTAAAAAGACGTATCTTTGCTTTTTAAAATCCATTAATTGTTGACTGAGCTCTTGAATTTTTATTAAAATGGAAATTTCGCAGATATACAAATTTTCGTCCTTCAAATGTAAAAATGTTTGAATACGGTTTTTTTGTTAATGCAGCATTTTCAGTATATATTTAAACTGACCAACATGTTCTAAAATTATTTATATTAACTTTTTTAATTCTTCTTCAATTGCGTCCATTTCATCGCAGCGTACTAGAATATCACAAAATAAGTGCAAATGCAAATGCACTAAATGAGGAATTATATTAATTAAAGCACTCTAATATCTGAGAAGTTCACCGTTTGCCTCTTAAAGGTCTGTTGTGGGAAAACTGTATGTAATTGCGTTACCACGACAATAGACTTCACGATAGAATTCATAGAAATCTTTGGTGGAAAGCCCAAGTAAAGAGGGCGAGCAATTCTCGGTATTACGAACTGTAGACAGTATGCGCAAGGTCGAAGTGATTGAAAGACATTTCGAATGCAGGCCAGGAGGAGGTTTAAGTGCCAACATAGATATGAACGGCAGAATTCTGTAAACTATAAACGCCTGTAAAAAGTTTAAAATAGGAATAGGTATAAATTCTTCGCCATCAGCTGGAATGTACACTAAACTTCTGATGTCGTTTGCAAAACTTATATGTGTTCTTAATCACCACTTAATACTCACATGATCTAGCCATACCCGCACGTTCGTTCACCATTTTTTGGTTGGAATTGTAAATTTCTATTTCATTCTTTTAAGGAAATTAAAGTATTTGTGAAAATGTTAGCGTTTTTTAAGAATGTGCTCAACATATCTTAATTTGTTCCAATGGGCTGCTCTGTCCTGAAATGCTTTAAACTAGGGCGGGAATGCATGGCTATTTTAGACCAACAAACGGCTTTTATTCTCAAAAATCCACCGTTAGTAAAAATATACTTATACATAGCCAACTCCATGTAACAGAATTTTACTATGAGTCAAAATATCGATATGTTTTAAAGATTTTCCTGGATTGAGTCTCAGACTCATAGACCCTAGATTCCCAGATAAAGTCCGTTTGAGCAAAACAAAGTAGCAGTAGTAAATATGGATAAATTAAAACTAAAGCAAATTTCACTAGGAATGAAAATACGGATTTAGTTTTAAGATATTTCTTATTATTTAGAGTGAATGTCCATGGACACTAGTATATTTGTTACGTATCCAAATATACTCGTATGTAATCTTAGATTTGGTTTGAGACGCGGATCATACGGAGCCACAAATTAAATACGAGTAACTGTTAATTTTTTTATTTGAATTACTAATCAATTGTAAAGAGCTTATGACATTCGACCTGGCCATGTTGACCTGTTGCAGCCATGTATGGAACATATCATCTTCTTATTGTTGTGGTCTCTAGTGGTGTTTCCCGAAAAGGACAAAGTTTCGTAGTACAATAGGAACTAGTATTTGGTGATGATCACTAATATATGAACTTTAAATGGACCCACATTAGCTTTATTATATATTGACTGACTGTGATGCTGGAAAAGGACCTCTTACAACAGGTCCTGTTTATCATCTTTGTCTAGATGGTGGCATAGAGTGAATCTCTGGTCTTATAATTAATGCTACCAGTTGAAGTATATGGAGCTGAAATTGGAAGTAGTTATGTACTAAGTAGTGCAACCTAAGTCTGCAAGCTGGTACCACGGGTGATCTGGAGCTCCAGAACTGATTTTCAAGTCTGGTCAGTACTAATCGTGGCTTACTCGTAACACGCAAATCGCTGGTAGCATTAAAGCTTGTTCTTAAGTTAAGTCAACAACCGAGTGATTTGACCCACAGAGTAGGAAAGAAGTAAGATGGTCCCTAACCCCCTCCTTAAAGGAATTACATGCTTACACAACGGATCCTTAATTGGAGACCTTCCGTATACATAGGGTGATTCATGCACGAGTGAAAAAATTTCATCAGCGTATTCCTTGGCTAATTTCATAAAAATATGTCCATCTACGACCATGCCCGAAAATGTAAGGGGCGAAATGGCAGCGGGTTAATAATGTTCGGTTTGGTAATATTGAGTACAATTGCTACTTTCTTAAGTAATAGTCGGTTTTTTTGTTTTTAAGCTTGTTGGAAATGTAAAAGTGAAATCGCCAAAATAGGGAGCTTTCAAAAAAATGGGTAAGAAACAAAGGAACGTGCACATAACCTTAAACTCTCCTTAAAGATCGCCTTACCTCGTACCTTTCCAAAATTACCTAAACGAAGTCCAGAGGTGTTTTTTTTTCCTTTGTGCTCGATTGATTCTTAGCTCAAAAAATTCAATAAAATAAAATACCTAACGTGTTTATTTACAAAAACAAATAAAAGCTTGCTTTATTTGGCTTCCAAAAAAATGTTTGCATTTCCGTCAAATAGTCATAACTTTGGAACGATCCTTTGGGCTTCGTTTAGGTAATTTTGGAAAGGTAAGAGGCAGTGCTATCATTTAACTTTTAAAAATACATAAGTTATCTGCAATCTACTTGAAATTTTCGGGCGTGGCCGTATTTACATATTTTCATGAAATGAGCCAAGGAATAGGCGGGTGAAATTTGCCCAGTCGTGAATAATTCACCCTGTATAGGTGCTTCTAAGCACAGTAACTAAGGCTGAACGGAGTGAATCACATTTTACCTCCACTGCAAAATTAAAAAACATATCAGATAGTCCTATCCCCCTTAGCTGAAACAAAATCGTGGTGGTTACAGGTTATTGTCGGTGTTTTTTTTATTAGTAAATTATTAATTTTTAAAGTCATGAAAACTTTCTGAAGAAACAAGTCTCAATTGGTACGCCCACTATATTTACACAAAGGCTTATAGTAAACGATTCGCTGGGGCATTGCTTAAATTGTTATTCAAATAGACCTCGCCTTTGCACATTTACATAAAAATTACCAAATTTTTAGTCTTAAATTGTTGGTCAATACTTGGGCATTTTTAACGTGTTATATCTATCGGAAATAGAGTTTAGAAAGTTGTACAAACAATTTATTTCTTTAGTATGTATAGGTATAGTACCGATTTATCTGGATTTCAATACTTAAGGTTGTTGAAACTTACTTCACTATCAGCAGTAACTACAAAACGGCTTAGTTCATTAACGTAAGTATTGTTATCTGAGTGCAAGTGAAAGTCACTTGCATTCATTCTTAACAACAATTGTTTTGATGATGAATCATCAGATGAAACGTATGACGTTTGCGTAACTAGAAACTCATTACTTAATACATTTAACTGCTGCTGTTGCTATAGGTTCTAGAATACAACAAAAGGCTTTATTAATAATTGTTAACATGCCATAGGTTCAATGGAATTAAGAAAACAAATTTTAAAATTACAATCTAAAACTACAAATTCATTTTTTACAAAAGTAAAAGCAATACAGTTTAAGACAGAATTTCAGCCGACTTAGTAAAGAGCCATTAATTGATTTGAATTAATTGCTCAATTAATTCGGTTCACATAATATTGCCTAACAATCGATAGGCGGATAGAGTGGCTGCCTGTCCGTCCGTCTGTCGGTTTGTCTGAATGTTTTCTTTTTTGTTTTGTTTTGCTTTTGCATTGTGGGAGTCATTTTGACCACAAAATATGTGGCTCTGTATTTGTCGTTTGTTCGAGTTTCTAACCATAAAACCAACGACATTTTTCGGTTTCAGACAGACAACGTTACAGTTGCAGCAAAGTTATGAAGTTATGCTTCATTTGCTGGTAATAAATTATCTTTTGCCAAAAGAAAAACAACGAATTACAACAAAATTATATGCCACAGCGGCAGCAGCAACAGCAAAATGCCATTTATTGTCATTTTATATTTTTAGCCGTTTTTCGAGCAATTTCGATCAAATTTTGTTGTTGTAACAATTTCATTGTTGCGCGGGAATTTATAATTAAATTCATGTAATCATATCAAGGTTGGCACGACATGTAACGGATCAATACACGAGAGACCAATGAAAAACAAAACTCAAAAACAAAAACAGTTAACAAATCATAAACAATTGACCATTAAAGCGTCACTAAAAAATATGGGGTAAAAACCACCACAAATGTCAAAGTTACCGTCAAAGATTTCAGGCATGAATACAATATCAGGTAATTGTGGTGGATAGCTGAGGAAATCCCAAGCTTAGCAAAGTGATGCAAACATCTTGAAATATCAAGCAACAGAAACCATTGCATCGTAATTTACACTGAACTTCTTTTAATTGTAACCACATGTGACAAAAAACATCTCTTTAATGGCCAACATTATTTGCACATGCACCAAGAGTTGGAAATTTGCCAACAACAACATCATGAATTATCGTAGAATTTAAAAAATAATCATGATTTTTTGATATTAAATCCGGCAGCGAACAATGCACCAAAAGATCCGCAAACAAATGGTTCGTACTAGAAGTATTACATATATATCCCTTAATGACTTGCTTTGGTTATGCTAATTAAACATTCATGTTCAATCGTGTATTGTATTGGGGTGACAATTTGATTGCTTTGTTCTATATTTCATTCAAACATGTATATGAGTATCGTTGTGGACATGGTCCAAATAATGTTGTATGTATTACAATTAACAATAATGAAAAACACACAAATTAATATGCCTTAATTTTAGTTGTCATGTTTGTTTCTTAAGTCTTTTGATTCAACGCATTCATACATACAACTCGACAACTGTTACTATACATAAATATGGACGGTACGAGGGGTACTATATATTGATTGACTTCCAAAATATACTCGAGTAAAATGAAATTAATTTTCTACAGGTGTATTTGAAAGTGTGTCTTATCCATTTCGAGGTTCCCTAATTTTTTAAAGTAAAGAAAACACAGAAAATTCAAATTGAATGGGGAATGTGTATTATCATTTGAAAGAACATTCTTTGGCATTTATTTTTTGAAGATTATGTCTATCAAATTTTGGCCGCGGCTACGTCTCAGATGGTCCATCCGTTGAGTCCAATTTTCGATGACTCGTTCGAGATTTTCGACTGGTAACTGGCGAATGACACGCGTGATGTTTTGCTCCAAGGCCTGATTTGAAGCAGGTTTGTCCGCATAAACTTTAGACATTACATATCCCCACAGGAAAAAGTCTAACGATGTGATTTCACATGATCTTGGTGGCCAATCGACCGGCCCAAAACGTGAAATTATCTGCTCACCGAAGAGTTCTCTCAATAAATCCATTGATTGACGCGATGTGTGGGAAGTGGCGCCGTCTTGTTGAAACCAAATGACGCCGAGATCACGAGCATCAATATCAGGCATCAAATAGTCGGTTATCATGGCACGATAACGGTCGCCAATTACGGTTACGTTTTCACTGGCATAATTTTTGAAGAAATATGGACCGATGATTCCACCGGCCCACAAACCACACCAAACCGTTGTTTTTCTTAAGGAAGTGGCAGCTCTTGAACGTCTTCTGGCTGTTCTTCGTCCCAACTGCGGCAGGTTTGCTTGTTAACATACCCATTGAGCCAGAAATGGGCCTAATCGCTGAACAAAATTTGTCTCGAAAACGCACGAAGCACATTCCTCACAAAACGTGAATTTTCGTCATATAGTTGAACGATTTGTAAACGCTTTTCAGGCGTAAGTCTTTCCATGATGAAATGCCAAACAATACTAATCAAAAACAAAATAACTCGACTCAGCCGTGATCTGTCAAAAAAAGGCTATTGAAAAAAGTATCTCTACTTGGATGACCCATTTTTAGCATCCGGCAAAGAATGAAGTATGTACCAAGTTTGCGTTTGCAACTGACAATATTGGTCGGACTCCCTATAAGGTAAATATTTATTGATCCACTTTAAATCGTAAGACTCACATCCGTCCATCCATATACTTATTAAAATCATGATAGCGGTTCAACGAATAAACAAAGGATTTTGAGTGACGATGCCTAACAATGGTTTAAATACGTATTGTAGCTTGGACGCACTTAATACCACAAAAAGGGCAATGCTGCTGGTCATTTGGGCTATTGGGGCCCAAGAAATATGCCTTACTTAAAACGAGCGACTAGTTTTTGAAACTTAGTTGACAAAAGATTTCGTAGGGACTCTTAATTATTAATATTAATTATTCCCAATTAAAAGAGATTTAATTTATTAGACTTGCCCTTTAAAAATTTTACAATTGTATTTTTAAATATTATTTATGTCAACGAAGCACTGCCAAATGTCTATAGGGCTTACTGAAGCCAACTGCCGAAAGTTATGATTAAGTATATATTGGATCACTTAGGGGTATATTTTGAGCGCAAAAAAAATGTATAAAAATTCAAATCAAGTGTGGAATCTTTATTGGTATTATGAAAGAACATTGTATGGCATTTATTTTTTGAAAATAATTACCATAAAATTTTGGCAACTGTATTTTGTAAATGAGCGTTCGGTGAGTAACGGGAAGTTTCACTTTTTTCGACCAAAATTATGTTCAGTGATGAGGCCTATTTCTGGCTCAACCGCTAAGTCAATAAACAAAATTGCCGCATTTGAGCCGAAGAGCAACAACAGGTGTTCAAGAGGTGCTATTATACCCAGAGAAAACCACGGTTTGGTAAGGTTTATAAGCTGGTGGATTCATCGGTGCATATTTTTTCAAAAATGATGATGGCCGGTACGTAAACGTGAATAGTACTCGCTATCACTCCATGATATCGATCTTTATGCTACCTGAAATTGAAGCCCGTAATCTTGAAGACACTTATTTTCAACAGGACGCTGCCACTTGCCATACAGCTGCTCAAACAATGGATCTATTGAGAGGTTATTTCGAAAAGCTACTAATTTCACGTTTTGGACAGGTGAGTTGGACGCCTAGATCGAGTGATATCACACCTTTAGACAATTTTCTTTGGGATTACCAAATTCTATGCTGACAAACCAGGTACTATTCAGGTTTTGGCAGCCAATGCTTGTCATTAAAGTCCTACCGGTCGAAATTCTAGAAATAAAATAGTCACCCAAAATTGGACCCTCAGAATGGAGACCTTAAGGCAAAGTTGCGGCCAACAGTTGAAGGAAATTATATTCAAAAAATAAATGACATAAAATGTCCATTAGAATTACCAATAAAGACTACCAACTAGATTTGAATTTTTATATTTTTTTTATTCTGAAAAAATACCTCTAGATGGATCATCTTATATTAACAAATTTGCTAAATGCTGTAAAACAGATTGTAAATAAAAATAACTACAAAAAAATATCCCCAGAAGATAAGTAATAAAGTTAGTCGGGTACCAATTATTATTAAATATTAAAAACAATTATTGTTATAGATAACTTCAAGCCAAACGATAAACCAACATATAAAAAACACTTTTCTTTTAAACCATATTCTAACACGACCAGCTAAAAATTAGCTTATATCATACCTTGAACAAAAGTTATAATTTTTTTAGTTCTAAAAGACATGTTCTCCTAATTATATTTTTACGCAATAGATCTGATACGTTCCTTAAAATCCCACACAAATTATAGACACATAAAAATTAAATACTTTTAGCTAGCATAAGACAAATAACGAGTAATTTATATTCATGATGACTCAGACTCATATTTTATCAAAAAAATATAAATAAAGGAATCTTAAAAAGGCCTTGCCGACTGTAAGATACAAGATACAAAGATTCCTCGCCTCAGTTTGGAGTTTGATCAAGGTCGAACTTAATATGTGACTTCTAGAGCGAGGAGCACATTTTTCATTGGAGGCTATATGAAAGGTCCAATTTCACCTGGGATAGTTACATGTCACACTATGCTACATATGAGCTAGATTTTATTTAAAATGTGGCTTTATGAGCAGTATGAAATTGGGAGTAAAATTTGCTGGGGGAATACTTAAAGGGTCGGAATGATGTGATTTTATTTACCACGGTCCTTAAGTGGACTTATAACGCAGCATGCGAAATATTACTAAGTTGGATATAAAATGTAGCTAGAGGGGCAAATTCTCAAATCAGGAATGACTTTTGCTGTTCGGGAGCTTAATCAGAACAACGACTTTCGTAACACACTTTAATAAAGTTGAGCATGATCAGGTATAAAAGTGGCTTGCAAAGGGGCAGAACTTCAAAATCAGGACCGATATAGTCTCGAGGTACGTATATATATGTGACTTTTAGAGTAGCAGAATCTCAAATCGGAAGGAACCTTTGTGCTCGATTGTTAAATAGCTGTGGCTTTTAAAGCAGCAGTACCTCAAATCGCTGGGATTCTTCGTGTAGGGGCTTTTCGAAAACTTGGACTGATATGGTTCAATGTTGCCAGCGTTGAACATCGTTCTAGGCGCAAGTTGGACAGAATCAGACGCAATGTCATGTTTCTGCAGCTGCATGTTCTGTAATTAGGAAAGCATGGACCGATAGGGACAAAATTCAGTAGAATTGTCTTATGCCAAACCTGCATAATATGAAAAGTTCTGTCGAGATAAGTATGTATTTGCGATAGACCTTAAAACGGTTCAAATCACATAGTGATTTTAAGTTGGTCAGTACAATAAACATTTGATGGAGGGCATAGAATACGCGGGATACGCGACTTTCTAGGAATTCACACCCGTTCGTTATCGATTGGCCAGTTGACCGCACTATACACTACAGATCAAATTCGTTTTTCGCTCGTACAGTCCGTATGTGGAATCGAGTTCCGGCGAATATATTTCCCACTAATAACGACATCCAGAAGTTCAAGGCAAGTGTCAACAAACATTACTCCCTCTTTCCCCCCTCCGATCCTTTACTTTCCACTCGCCAACGCAATGCGCCGCATCTATAGGGGTCGTCCCCTGAGTGTTGCTTATTTCAAAAAAAAAAAAGTATATTAAATTTGTCATTCCGTTTGCAACACCAACAAATATTGATCGATAACTTTTTATTGAGACCCTATACGATAAATTATTAATCGTCGTTCAATTGTAAGTCGATCTACCAATGTCCGTCCATTGATCTACCAATGTCCGTCCGTTGAAAACACGAAAGTGGTCAAACGAATTAACCTAGGATTCTGAAATTTTGCATGATAATGGCTTATGTTTATTACCTGTTTGTGATTGTAAATCGGCAAAGCAATTTTTGCTATTTTAAACATAGAGCAATAAGTAAGTTGTATCTGAGATAAGGGACAAACGCATTGTCTGAAACGGCTAAAAAACAGACAGTGGAGGGTATAAAGGTTCGGCTAGCAGAACTTGACTACATTTTTACTTGTTTTTGATTTCGTTTAAGGGGTTATATTAATCAGAACTATGTCGCACCTTGTGGAGAAAAAATATGTTAAAACATGTAAAAAACATGTTTGTATGTAAACATACGAGGGCATGTCCATAGTTCCGTGCCTTTTAGAAGAAACACAAAGTGTTGCAGGGCGCTATCTGACATTTGCATTGAAAACATTTTGACGTAAGAACATCATTAACTCGTGAACATTTTTATGCGTTAATTGTTCACAACTTTCGACGTGGATTATCACGACAAGAGTGCATCGATGAACTTAAATCGTTGTATGCCGATTAAGCAGCATCCTGTGATAACTGGTTTAATGAACTCAATCGTGGCCGACGCTCGCTCAAAGACGAAGGTCGTGAAGGTCGTGAAGGTCGTCCAAAAGCGGCCGTAGTGCCAGAGAACATTGATGTCGAGCGTGAACTGATAATGCAAGATCGTCATGTGACATACCGTGAGATAGAGGCATTCTTGGGCATTTCTTCCACTAGCATTCATTCGATATTGCATGAACACTTGGCCGTAAAAAGGGTTGTTCTCTTTGGATCCCGCACAATTTGACAATCGCTCAAAAAAGGCTCGTGTCGAAATTTTGTAAAAAGTCGATCGCTGTGCTTCAAAAGACATTTATAAGATCATCACAGGTGACGAATCGTGGATCTATGCGTATGAGCCCGAAACAAAACAGCAATCGACCGTGTGGATCTTTGAAGACCAGACAAATCCAACGAAAGTTGTTCGTGGAAGAAGCACTTTGAAGCAAATGGTTCGAAGCAATTTCTTCGGCCAAACTGGTCATGTGGCGACTGTTCCGCTTGAGCAACTTAGGACGGTCATTTTTGAGTGGTACACCCCAATTTGTTTGCGTGAAGTCTTAGGAGAAATTCTAAAAACGAACAAGAAAAGACGAACCATTGTGCACCATGGCAATTCGAGCTCTCACACATCGGCTCAAACAAGCGCCTTTTTGACCGGCCAAAACGTCGAATTGATTTGTCATCCGCCGTACAGCCCTGACTTGGCATCCAATGACATATTTTTATTCCCGCACATCAAGAAAAAATGCATTGCAACCATTTTCGTCGTCAGAAGATGGTGTTGAAGCGTTCAAAAACCATGTTTTGGAGGTGTCTCAATCGGAGTGGAAAAGGTGCTTCGACAATTGGTTTGAGCGCATGCAAAAGTTTATAAATCATGCTGGAGATTACTAAGAAAATCATTAAAACCATTTTTGATGATAAATATTCGCATTTTCATTATTACGCCAGAAATATATATAGACAGGTTTTTTCCGCAAAAAATAATGTTTAATGAGCACCCGAAATTCCTTTTTTCCATTTTTAGCAAAATCCACGAGGCTGTATGTTTTGAACAGCTGTTAAACACAAACTGAATTATGGAACTATCTCAAAATTGGAAGTTGTCTATTTACAGATGGTAATTGATGGGAGCATTTCATATAACTACACGGAAAGTTGGTAAAGTCACGGAATAATTGATATGCCCTAGTTTTATGCAGGAAACCTATAAACCTTTGGAGCATGCTACAAACATATGTATAAGTATGTATGAGTCACGGCAAATATTAATATATTCGCAGCAATGTTCTTTAACATTCGATCATATGCAAACATATATTTGTTTGCATCCAAGCAATTATGTGTCTGCTGTAATGGTTCCAACCATTTATATGCCTGCAGGCAAAAATATGTGTTTTTGCACGCAAACATTAACGTACGATATTTGCAGAAGAAGGCATAAATACATACCTACTCGTTGAAATTATGGGCATTTATCCAATGTTTAACAAACGTACAACAAAAAATTCTGACGCCAACTGTCTGATACTGAAAAAATACTTTTATTTAAACAAACGTTTTCTTAATAATCTTTACAAATTAATTCAAATTCTATCTTATGCACTGAAACACTTCCACATGGTAACTAGCAACTAATAAAAATCTCTTTAAAAAAATCTCAAAATTTTTTTAACAAAGAATTTTTCAAAAAAAAAACATATGATACTCGTACTTGAATATGTTGGAATGTTATCTCAAACATTTAATATGTTTGGGTCGCCTTTTATGATGAATTACAAACATTTAAATGTTTAAAGCATGCTAGCAGTATATATGTTAACATGCATTGAAAAAAACATTTGTTGCTTGGAGTCTGAGGATGGTGAAGTAGCATTCACCGAAATCGCAGTCAGCCCTGCTTCCAATTAGCATGATATTATATCTAACTATGAACTAAGCATATGCAAAATTAGATATAGTTTTCCTCAGACAGCAAAGCGTTAAAATTCCATCGTCGTGTTCTAACATAACGGCAGAAGATTACGAATTAGACACTTAATAAAAAGTGGTCTTAAACAAAGATATATTTGCAGACCTAAACTTGTCTGTGGAATCTAATATTTTAGTAGGAAAACCTGAGGACAAAATAAAAGGAACCATGGAAGGATAATACCAACTGAGGGCACATTCGCGCCGATGAAGTCGCAGCAGCAGTATCCAGCTACCATGTGAATGTAGTGCTAGGGTAGCATCCTCCGGAGATTTTACCTGAGGAAAACGTACTACCTCGACAGATGCGCGTGTTTCCGGCGCAGCTGAGATCTGGATGGTGCAGTCGCCTCAATTCGTACTGGACACGATTTGATGCTAACGTTCCGGACATCTGTCCCGCCTGTCATCAGGGACCACATGACGTGCTGTACCTCTTCAATTGTCCGGCCAAGCCCACTCAGCTGACCCCCAGGTCTCTGTGGATGCATCTAGTTAAAATGGCGCGTTTCCTCTACCTGCATATCGAAGCAGATCCCCCATAGACGAACAAGACTTTAAAATAAATATATTATTGTTACAACAACAACCAACTGAGGTTTTTACGTCCGAGATCGAGGTGGTTGGAAAACAGTTCAATACCAGAAATAGTTCGTGGCACCAAAACTTCAGTAAGTATGACCATTAGACAAGACCTTTTTAGTAACGGAGTTGTATATTCTAAATATGGCTTCTTCCATCAAAGTAAGATGAGAGAATTATTGCCAAATGGAATATATGTAAACTGAAATTAACATACTCGTTCTTTCTAAATCATTGATTAATTATTGTGAAACTTCTGGTAAGCCCCTACGTTTAAACGTTAACGGATTTATTAAGCAATTGCAAATCTTGTTGAAACAAATAACAGTTAATTAAACAATTTCAACAAGCAGACCAAAGAAAAAAGCCAACACTCTAAACCAAAAATAATTAAAATAACACGGCAACATTATCGCTGCAACAGAAACTTCCCAATGGCTTATGTCTCCAAGTGACCCATGACTGGGCCAGCCAGTTACTCAAAAGCGGACAGGGGTATGTCCATATATGTATTGTGTACATATGATTATTTGATAATTTAATTGTTGACCATATCTTATGGTAATTTTGAGATACAATTGCTTCTTAAGTAGTCCAACACTGCGGTTGCCGCAAACACGGCATGGATGGCTGGACGCACGAGCACTCGTATGTGCACCCAATCAACTGGTTTACAAAAACGTCTTGTTTTTCTTTTAGTACCAGTAGGTATGTGTGACATGATTGAGCTGGTTTGTCCAAGTGTCTTTACTGTAATTATTACTTAATTTGTCTGTCAAATTCTGTATTTTTTCCATTTGAGGCATTTCGGCAATGCGCACTTTGTCTTGATTTATTGTCGGCTCACTAAAAACATATCAATCAATTTGGGGGGAAATTTATCATTTGTTGCTAGCAATCTCATTCATCTCCTAGCAAACATTTAATCATATTTAAATGATTTATATTTTCAAATTTAAAATAAAACTTTAAACCTTGAATAATCGAAACTATAAAAAGGGTTTGATGAATTATTATGGTAACTCTTTAAACGTCGCCACTCGTATAAGTGCCTATGTACGATAATCTACAATCTGTATCGCTGCAAGCTACGGAAAGTGCAGTTGCCGTTTAATTAAATTTGGTTAAATCATTAATTTGATTTAATTATGTTTTTAAATAAAGTTTTTGGTGTTGTTTATTTTTAGATTTTTTATAGTACCTTAGGGAAGGTCATACAGAGGTTTACTTCTTTGGATTTTAAATGTATTTTTTTTATATTCATTCGCCCCAAAAAAAAGTAAGAGTTGATTTTTTATAACAGCAAATACCTTTAAGAAGGCTAGATTGAGTTAAGTATGAACTGAAAACAATGAGATTTACATGGTTAAAGATTTCATTATTGTGCACTTTGCAAAGTTGAAAGAAAGATCCCCAAGACGGCATAATGGGTTTCTCATTCCCTCTATAAAAGTAATACTTATATTTTAAATATACTAAATTTCTCACTCCATTTGCAATATTTGGATATATTGATCAGACATGTTATAAAGTACATATTAAATGCTATAAAGTATAGGGTGATCCATCTCAAGGTATTTTTTCAGAGCAAAAAAGTATTAAAATTCAAATCAAGTGTGGAATCTTTATTGGTAATTTAAAAGGACATTTTATGGCATTAATTTTTTGAAAATAATTACTTTCAAATGTTGGCAAATGTATTGTGGAAATGAGCGTTCGGTGAGAAACGGGAAGATCCGCTGTTTTCGACCAAAATTTTGTTCAGTGATGAGGCCCATTTCAGGTTCAACGGCAAAGTCAATAAACGAAATTACAGCAATTGGTCTGAAGAGCAACTTGAAGAGGTTCAAGAGGTGTCATTATACCCCGAGAAAACCACGGTTTGGTGGAATCATCGTTGCATATTTTTTCAAAAATGATGAAAGCCGGCGCTTAACACTGAATGGTGCTCGCTATCGCGCCATGATATCAATCTTTATGCTACCTGAAATTGAAGCCCGTAATCTTGAAGACACTTGTTTTCAACAGGACGGTGGCACTTGCCATACAGCTGCTCAAACAATGGAACTATTGAGAGGTCATTTTCAAAAGCAGAAAATTTCACGTTTTGGAAGGGTGAGTTGGCCGCCTAGATCAAGTGATATCACACCGTTAGACATTTTTCTTTGGGGTTACGTAAAGTCCAAAGTCAATGCGGATTCAGGTTTTGGAAGCCAACATTACGCTTGTCATTAAAGCCATACCGGTCAAAATGCTCGAACGAGTCATCCAAAATTCGACCCTCAGAATGGAAACCCTGAAGCGAAGTTGTGGCCACATTTGAAGGAAATTATATTCAAAAAATAAATGTCAAAATAAATGAAAGGACATTGTGTCCTTTCAAATTACCAATAAAGATTCCACACTTGATTTGAATTTTTATATTTATTTTATTTATATATTTTTATTTTATATATTTTTTTTGTTCAGCAAAAATACCTCTAGATGGATTACCCTATACATATAAAATAAATATAAAGTACATTTAAAATGCTGTAATCTGTAAAGGGTGGAATCAGCACAGAAGGAAAGCAGTTTTCTTTAAGGAACCAAAAGGAAATCTGATAAAGAACAACTAACCAGTGAAAACGTCGACGACTAAACACGGCCGTCGACCGTACACCGTACACCTCTTTGGTGAACTCATCGCTTTCCTATTGAACTTGACAAAGATGGGCCTATAAATGTGCCTAGAATAGAAACAGGCCCGCACATCAAGATCTTTGGTACGGTGGCATATCAATAATTCCGTGACTTTTCGAATAAAAAACATTTTTCATTTTTTTCTCCTTTACGCTCAATATACTTAGTCCAACGTTTGTTTAATATTTGAATCGCTTTCAAAAAAAATAGGATTTTTCCAGGTCCATAAATTGACATTTGCTTAATAATTTTATCATTGGAGCTGAATCTTTTTCCAACGAGCCATTTCTTTAGGTTTAGAAATAGGAAATAGTCACTGAAGTACCAATTTGTAACCCAATTCAAGCAATTTTACTATTGAGACTGCACCCGTGCATTATCTTGATGAAAAATAACTGTTCTTGGCCAAATGGAGTCGTTTTTTATCCTCGTTAAATCGGTCCAATAAGTTGGCATAATATTCGCCGGTTATTGTTTTTTTTCCTTTCGAATCGATGTGAATTATATCGCGTGCATCCCAAAAAACTGCTGCCATCACCTTATTGGTCGACAAAGTAAACTTGGCCTTCTTCGAGCCGGTTCATGCTGTGAAACCTATAGTTTAGACTGCTGCTTGGTCTCCTGAATATTTTAATGGATCCATGTTTCATCCACAGTTACAAAACGAGCCAGCTCAGTTTTAAAATCTGGCTTCTATCGGATCTGAGCCTTAACTAAGGATGGACCCACAGTGATCTAGCATCAATTTTCATCGGCCAAAAGAATATAACTTTTGATCTAATAAACATTTCTGAGTTTTGTAAATAGGAGGGTTGTAGCACAGGACTTAAGGATTATTTTGAGTTATCGACATTTTAAATCAGGTTTCAAAAATTAGTCCCAACGTCACTTCATTTATTATTTTGCGATTTAAGGAAAATATAAAATATGTAGTTTTTATTTTTTTTACCTTTATGCATGTAATTGTTAATAAATAGCACAAATAAAAAATTAGGCTCGGTCGTGTCGAAGCTTATATATGTACCAAGGGGCATGGCACAATCCCCTTTTCTATTAGGGTATATTTTTATCATTTTATTTTTATATATTTTTATATTATTATAATTTTATTTTTTATTATTTTTACTTTTATATTATATGATGTTCAGGTTTGTTTGAGCAGAGCCTGACGCAGTCCTTGTGAGGGGAATATGTTTACCTCTTGACCGATCCTGTCCATTATCAATACCAACCGTTTCAGTCTATCAGCACATTTTTATTCTAAAGTTCTACTACTTAGCTTTACTGTAATTGGCTTATCACAGACAGACCGACAGATGGACTTTCCTACAGCATCCTAGAATTTTACGATTATTAAAAATATATATGTGACGCTCTAAATAAAAAGGGACCTAAGGTTAAAAACCAGTTTTGTTCAGGAGAGCCATTTTAAAGATTATGTCCCGTTCTATTTTCGCTTAGAATCGTCGACTTCACTTTCATAAAACGCGCATATCTCTGGGAGGGAACACTTTTGGGACATGGGATCGGTCTCATTCAATGCCCAGATGTTGTCCACATCAAAAAAAAAAATAAGTGAAAAGTTGATGAAAAGTTTTGTTCAGGAGAGCCATTTTAAAGATTAGGTCCCATTCTATTTGCGCTTAGAATCGTCGACTTCACTTTCATAAAACGCGCATATCTCTGGGAGGGAAATCTTTTGGGACATGGAATCGGTCTCATTCGATGCTCAGATGTTGTCCACATCAAAAAAAGAAAAAAAAAATGAAAATTGATTTTTTTACCCTTAGGTCCATTTCTCTATACTTTTTGTGTCCCCGAGCAGTATTTCGAGGTGTTGCGAACGGAATGACAAAGTGAATATAACCTCTATTATATGGTGAAGCGTATGGACATTTCGTATTACAGATTTTAGATTTTTGCAGGATTCAAAGATTAAAATAGTTTGTTTTAAGTTTTCATATTTTCGAACTGTATCTCATACATTTTAAGAGCAATTGCACTTTTTGTAAAGTGACTTTTTACATCTTTATTATGACGTACACATTTTTAGT
This sequence comes from Hydrotaea diabolus, assembly GCA_963513945.1. NCBI lineage: Eukaryota > Metazoa > Arthropoda > Insecta > Diptera > Muscidae > Hydrotaea > Hydrotaea diabolus. The sequence continues at coordinate 179,708,049 of OY740719.1, forward strand.
TGCATAAAGTATTTTAAACGTATTGAATAAAAAAAGACTTATTTTTTTTTAAAAGCTTTTAAAGAGTGCATTTAGAGAATCCATTTAGAGAGGTGAAAGTATATGAAGTAAAGCCAAGAAACCACACTTCATTAAAAAAAAACGTTGAGTGCAATACTTGTAGCTCTTAAATGTATGAGAGACAGTTCAACAAAGAAAGATTTTTCTTCAAAACCAGCAATAAGGAAAATCTGTAAGTCGAAGAATAGCATCCGAGTGGTCCAGTTTTAGATAGCTGGAGTTACCGGTCTTTTGTAAGGTATTGACTTAGGCTTACAACTTAAGCGAGTCCCACAATGCAAAGTCTTAAGAGATGGCCAGAACGCATATATTTAGCTTGCACAAATGGTAAAGAATTAAGAGCTTGCGTTAGTTGTGTACAGTCTACTTCAATCTGTATATAAACCTGCTATTTTATATATTTCCTTGATTCTTCTAATGGGATTTAATAAATCGTTATTGGATACGCCCAGAACTGTTGTTTATGTTTTAAGAAGAATAAGTTCGTATTAACAAAACATTCTGTCATTTCGCTAAGATGCTAATTATTTTTATATAAAATTGATTTGAATGATTGATTTCAAATACGAGTATGACCTTCAATTGAGTGTCTGCTATTAATAGCATGCTATTCTGTTTAACTACTTATTTAAGATGATTAAAATCAATGTCTTTCTTATGGCAAACCATCCTCAAACTACAGACAATCCTTTTGTATTTTCTTTATCCAAAAAATTCTTGAGATATTCAAAATTTATACAACCGCAAAATAAAACGCATTCTTTGATGTTAAAAATGGGTGTGTTGGAATAAAAATATTTATTGATTTCAATTTGTATAAATGAACCATTTTCTATTGTTTTTCCATAATTGTTTTTTTTTGTTGGTATGTTTTTTGCGCTGCATATCAATTGTTTTAGGTACAAAAAGCAATCTTTTTTATTGTTTAATTTTTGACGTTATTGTGATTTATTAAAAACAAAAGTTGTGTTTGACTGTTTAAACATACAAGAGGTATGAGGAGAGAGGGCGCTTGTTCGTATCAAAAATTGCTACAATTTGTGGTAATGGAGACACAGACAATTGCTGTTGAAAAGATACTTCGTACCGTTGTCGCCTAAGATAATTATATGTTTGCAAACAAGTTTGTTGCTTAAGTCTTTTGTTTTTTTCTCCTTAATAATTCTCATATCAGCTTTGGCATGATATTGCTGTTTTCGTGTATACAAATTGGCAAACCAAACAAATTAAATGTAACAAAATGTATCAGAACTTCTTTTGGCTGTGAGGAAACCGATTGCGTTATATTAGTATTTTTCTAAACGTTCTTGTATCGAAAACCCATTAATACCATTCAAAATTAGATGTACCACACTTCGTGAATTCAACAACAAATTTATTTTACTCTCACTTTGAAATGTATGGCTAAAAGTGTACAATTTTCAATTTATTTGAAGGACAAGTTCCAGCGTGAACAACTTTAATTGAAATCAAGGGAAAACCAAATTATTTTTAACAAGAAAATTCAATTTCGTTTCCCTATCGCTATTAATATTGACCATCACGCAACTGGCAAAAGCTTTTTGGCCACTGCCTACGAGCATGATCGAAGTCTGCAAAGCCAAAAAGAACCTTCGATTTGATAACACCTTTAAGAATAATAGCTTATAAGACACATAATTGAAACTAAATTTAAACCATATTAAAAACTAATCAAATCGTTGTGTCCAAACAGTAGATAACATCCGAAAACGAATAACCAATAAATCTACACTTAAACATCAGCAGAGTTTAATTATGGCCAAATCATAATTGCTTGGCCGTACATCGAACTGAGCGCCGGCTAAAATCGGTAGCAGCAGTAGCCGCTTTCAAATTTATGTAAATTCGTTTAAACGAAACAACTTAACGCAAAAACCAGCAAATAATCAGGAAGGCAATGTCTACACCATGTAGACGTCATTTCGTTTTGATATTTGATATAAAACTAAAATTTGAAAGAAAACACCAAAAGTCTTTCAGACATTTAAGACAGCCGGACAGTTGTCTATCTCAACTGTTGCAAAAGTTATACTCGAAAGTATATGAAAACTTACATATGCTGCGTTATTTGTATAAAATGATATGCAAAGACTTCATAAGAAGATAAACGAATGGAAACAGAACAACACCCCGACACACCATCTCACTGTGCAAATGCGGATATGATTAATGGATTTTGTTTTCGGCAATAATATTAAATTGAATAATGAATAATATTTTGTTTCATTGCATGATAACTTTTAATCACAATTTTATGCACCAGTTATAATAAGGTGGATATGCGTCTTTTTAATTAAAATCGGGAATCGAATAGATCAAGGTTGATAACTTGCATGTCTGTATATTAGAGTGGTCGCAATTTGAGAATTTTCCAAGTACAAATGTTTTATGGTATTTATCAAAAATCCAGTAGTAAGTACAAACAAACATTGTTATCTGACTAAAACTAAGTAATGTCATTCTTTTCATTTTACGGCATCAACTATTTATGAAATGTATTTACAAAATCGGGACGGCGCGTACGCCATTCCCGGCTAACAAAAATTACACGCACGAGTTATTCACATTAGGAATAATCGCGGAGGTCAACTCAATCGGATGTGCAATGATCGAGCCTCACTCCGGGGGAACCGCCTTTATGATCACGGTAACCCCTACGCCAGGTAAGTATGCTTTACTCAGCTCATGGCTAACGTCTTATTCGGCAGCGACAACAAACTCAACGAGAATTATAAGGAATGTGTCTACGAAAGCAACAATCAGCACGCACAAGATAATGTGTTAAGAGAAGATGGTGGTGTTTTTATAAAAACGTTTACTCAACTTCAGATAAGGGTGACTTTAAACGATGGTTACATGTTTTGTGTGCACAAAAATAAAAAGATGTAGACAAAACATTAATTGACAGTAAAAATTCTTAAGACTTCTTAAGTAACGAAGGATGTAGTTTCAACGCATGGCACTGGACTGCAATTTATTAATCTTAGGTGCAATCGATTTAAAAAGAATAAATGTCGCAAAAAAATTAAATCGATAATTACTGCAGGGTTTATCGAACATTTCCAAAGGATGGAATAGATTCTAATATACATATGTAGTTGACGCTTAGGTTAGGTAGAAGTGTCAGTTTGTAAAACCCAACTTACATAGTCAATTTTTATACCACAAACTAACTGAAAAAGCCCTAGTCCCTCCCGTTACACCAATAAGGACACCTTAGGTTAGGTAGAAGTGTCAGTTTGTAAAACCCAACTTACATAGTCAATTTTTATACCACAAACTAACTGAAAAAGCCCTAGTCCCTCCCGTTACACCAATAAGGACACCTTACAAGGCCCTTGAGTTAGCATTTTGATATAAGGCAGTTCAGCAAGATCCCCAAGAAGAACGAACCAAATGTGATCCCCGGCCGATCGCCAGAGCCCGTGTTGAGTGTCCCTGTGGCCTAGCATACAAACAAGGTGAATATAGAGCCTTTGAGCCGTCTTGTTCAAAGAGTTTACGCAGTTAAAGCAAACGGAAGACGAAATCCAGAGATTTAATGGCTGCTTAACTATCGGGCCAAATATAGGGTGATCCATCTAGAGGTATTTTTCAGAACAAAAAAAAATATAAAAATTCAAATCAAGTGTGGAATATTTATTGGTAATTTGAAAGGACATTTTATGACACATATTTTTTGAAAATAATTTGCTTCAAATGTTGGCCGCAACTACGCCTCAGGGTTTCCATTCTGATGGCCCAATTTCGGATGACTCGTTCGAACATTTTGACCGGTATGGCTTTAACGACACTCGTAATGTTGGCTTCAAAAAACCTGAATTGTAGCAGGTTTGTCAACATAGACTTTGGACTTGACGTAACCCCAAAGAAAAATGTCTAAACATGTGATATCACTCGATCTAGGCGGCCAACTCACCTGTCCAAAACGTGAAATTAGCTGCTTTTCGAAATGACCTTTCTATAGATCCATTGTTTGAGCAGCTGTATGACAAGTGGCACCGTCCTGTTGAAATCAAGTGTGGGCAAGATTACGGGCTTCAATTTCAGGTAGCATAAAGGTCGATATCATGGCACGATAGCGAGCACCATTCACGGTCACGTTCCGGCCATCATCTTTTTTGAACAAATATGCACCGATGATTTCCACCAGCTCATAAGCCGCATCAAATTGTGATTTTCTCTGGGTATAATGGCACCTCTTGAACCTCTTCTTGTTGCTCTTCAGCCCAAATGTGGCAATTTTGTTTATTGACTTTGCCGTTGAGCAAGAAATGGGGTCATCACTAAATAAAATGTTGGTCGAAAACAGCGGATCTTCCCGTTTCTCGCCGAACGCTCATTTCCATAATACAGTTGCAAACATTTAAAGGTAATTTTTTCAAAAAATAAATGCCATATAATGTCCTTTCAAATTACCAATAAAGATTCCACACTTAATTTGAATTTTAATATTTTTTTGTTCTGAAAAATACCTCTTGGTAGATCACCCTATATATAAAGACCATTATGACTTTTTCTCGACGAAAGTGTGGAGAAAATGGGAAAGGCTTTTAATAGAAGAGGTTGTATTATTTTTCTAAAAAAATAAGATTTTGTGTGAATGCCAATTTGTTCGAAAAGTGCATTTCAATATGTGTACGATTCGCCCTACTATGGTAGGGAATAAATTAATAGGGTTTACTTTTTTAAACCCGACATAGATTGATAATAAAAACTTAACTAAGTAAACGTTAAATTATGAAATAGCTCAGATTTGTGTTATTTGTATCGTTATCTTGGGCTATTTAACTTCGCATTTGCAACTGTATGTACCTTATTCGGATTGTCTTAAAAGCTTGAATATTTTTTTTTTTACAAGTCTACATTTAAATCTAAAACACCTTTTCCAAGAAGCAACCAGTTATTCTGTGTTTATACAATGTTCGTTACCACCACCAATACTGGTTGCAATAATTAATTTCCTACAAAACTATTTTGAGCTTCAGTTGTTGCAATTAAATATATTTTTGCATTTCATTAGTAAAACTGATCTATTGGTTGTGTGCACAGTATGATGACGAAAGCTATCATCTAGTGATATGTCGAACCGAATATTCATTATGATTAAAGACATTCGGTGATGACAATTATTTCCTTGTAACGCACATTCTGGAGTTCCCTCTGATTTCCAAGAGATTTTTTTCTGTGTGTAGAAGGAAAACAAAGGTAAAAACTGCAAAGCCTCGGTTAAGCTTCCTTCTAACATTTTTCTTAAAATTGGAATGTATGCAAGAATGTATTCCATCGTTTCAACCGAATGTTGGTTGGGTAGACAGTAATTTAGAATAGAGGTAACTGACACTTTCGTGTGAAGAAAACAAGTATTGGTAGTCCTAACAGACGAAGCTGATTATTGGAACTGAATTTGTATATGTATTGGTTGTTGTTATAGATTGTTGGTTAGAAGTACTTTTTGAAAAAAATAATATTTTACCAACTGAAATAAATTAATTAAGGTTGATAACAATATTTATTGTCAAGCGTTGGGTGGCCGTAGCTCGGGAAAAATGGGTCGCCACCAAAAAAATTGTTTTTTGTTTTGAATAATAAGGAGGTCTACTCGTATGTGATCAAGTCTAAGTATCGTAATGTCACTAAATTACAGTTAAGCCTGCTTCTATATTTTGAAAATATTCTTTTATTTATAGTTCGTATACCTTTATGATCAATATAGCTTGGAAGCACTCACTGTCTAACTCTAGAAATGACGTCTGACGATAATTTTTTTTTAAATTTTATGCGGATTTCGAAATATGCTTTCGTCGTAAACAAAGGTTTTGTTGTGACTAGAACCGATAAAATATTAAAGGGTTTATTTGTTGATGTTGAAACAACCAATGTTATGTTACATTAGCCAACTAAACAGGGTTTGGTCACTACAAAGAACTAATCTATTGTTACCACCAATTGTTGGTATTAGAGTAACAATATCAGTTGGTTAGTTGCCATAACAGCCAGTTGTCCTAACCAATAGTTAAACTGAATTCGGTGTGTATAACTATGTTTGTGGCTGTGAATGTCGTGATATGGTTGTAGCAACCATCATATGTTAAATCGAACCATGCTACCATCATTACTATGGAATGTTGGTACTTGCAAGAGAAATTCGGGTTATCCAACCGAATTTTCGTAGTTCGGTCCGATTTCCGACTGATTTCTTCTCTGTGAGAAGCTTTGGAAAATGACTAACAAAATGTTATTGCTGTGCACGAATTAGGAGTCCCACCCTTCTTGCTTACTCTATCGACCACAGACATATTTGCCGCGTTGTGTGATAACATCCAACAATATTCAGCGATGAGGGTCTCAACCTCAATACAAAAATACATTGGACGTTCGGCCGCCGGCGTTAAACAGCAGTAAATATAAGAATTATATCGTGACAGCTCACTGATTTGAGAGAAGTTTTAACTTGATCCTTTAAGGGATGCTGTAGAAATTAAGTTAGTATAACTTCCGTGCCAGCAAACTGAACAACCAAACATCAATTTTACCATTACTGTAGTGTAGAAGGTTTTCGCAAACAGTCTACTAATAATACTTTTAATATGTAATAATAAATAAATATTTGAACATGTTTATAAAATTGTCAAAACATAGCCACACCAAAACTTTCTGCCCAGTTTTGTCTAGAAACAAATCAGGTTTCTCACAAGCCCGCATTACGAGCACTCATGACTCAATATCTGTGTCAAGTTCAAAAATTTTAAAAAAAAATCACATTACAAAAGGGAAATTGTGTACATTTCCACGAATGTACAGAAACACCAAACAAAAGACTTAAGCAAAAAACTCGTTTCATTAAGAATTTTTTTACGACCGAACGAACGCACAAAATTTTGTGTGTGGCACTACGAACACGCAATCCAAAACGGTTTAATGTGTACAAATGAATGAATTTTCCATGAATGCGTTCGTTGGCCACACGTACAGTATTTGGCCAACTAGTTTTGCCATACGCACTTTACAGTTAAGTTATCTCGATTTCTGTATTGACACTTCAAGATATGGGCATGTTTGTCGCAGTGTTTTTTGCAGGAGTCGCATGTCTATGTGCGATAGTACAAAATCAAAACTACAAATCAGACGCAGTAGTGACAAAACCATATGAGTTAAATGTCATGTGCGTAGTTCATGTTTAACAAGTTTTCATGAGAAAAAACCTTGTCAAGATACAAAAAACAAGCAAACATTGAAACGTTAACAAAAGTGGCAACATAAATGACGCATTACAAAGTAATTATTCATTGTCAAAGGGGGAGGGTGAGCCGATTATGCGTTTTAGTAATCAGACGATATTACTTTAATCCCCCCTTAAGAACAGCACCAGCGATCGCTACATTAATTTAATGATTCAATTATAATGTTGCAACCATTGTTTAGTTCTCGAAAATTGATTTGAAATTACAGCGATTATTAGAAAGCCTAAGAGTTGAAATTACTCATACACCGCGGGTGATTAGTTTTAACTAGTGCTGTTTTACCGATTGTGCGCTCGCTTACTCACAGTGGTTGGTTGGTGAAGTGCCCATAGATTATTTCTGAGCCGTTTCGTTTTTTAGTTTTTATCGACTTATGTTGCCAACGAAAAGAAAAAGTCCATTTTCAAGATATTTTCCATTGATAACATGTTGTTTCTGGAAGGTAACAATAAACACAGCTGTTGGGTTTTATTTGCTTTTGTTTCGCTGAGCTGTAAATATTTTGTAAATAGTCAATAAAAATTAAAAGAAATGAGGAAAAATACTAGAGCAAAAACGTGCTTTATGCAAATATCTATTTTGTGGATTTGCCTTGCGGGGGCTATGATGTATTACCAGGCAGAGATTCTTAAACTTTTCTCACTAGTGGACGGCTTTTTGGTCGAGCTAGCAGCTGGCAGACCGATTTTATAGAAACTTTGCACATTATGCTTGCCTAAAACAAGGATAAACCGATCTGAACCTCCAGCTCTAAAAAACGTATTTTTATTTCGCTACTGTTAAAATTTATTACAAAACGCTATAAAAGACTACTAACAAATGCTAGTGAAACTCAACCTTATTGGTCGAATTTTTGTTTGTTACCGATGCCTAATAGATATTCGGCGAAGATTCTAAAACTCGGCCAAAGTCAAGATGAATCAAACTTCTTACTTCGTTGATACGTGTAAGTCTATTTGTCACATACATATATTGTATGCTTAGGAATTCTTTCGATGTTATTATTTCTACGTTGGTCTGCCGCATTTCCAGATTTTGTCAAAATCTGATAATTAGCTCAAAAAATATTGCTGTTTTAATATTGCAGGAAATATTAACATTTTATTCTGCATTCAGTTTTAATAAGGGACCCAAATGATTTTGTAGATACAAATTTTACTGTAGTAACCAGCTGTTACTCCCAATTTTTTTGTATATTAGGTAACATGAAGACTTTGGTTATAGAGGTGGCTATGCTGGATGATCTCGTATTTAAATGTTGGAGTACATTTATACAGGTCGGTTGATTTTTTTTCTGTGCCTCAATTACAAGGTCATCTGCATTTAGTACAATTTTCCAGTCTGTTCTTCTTAGCTCTAGAAGAGCATTGTTAAGGCAGAAGGGGCAAATGGACACCCTTAAGGGTTCCCCTGCAAATACTCCTTGTTAAGGTCACAATACCTAGAAAAGTAGTTATTAGTCTTTGCATAAAAAACAGTTAATGAGGTCGATGTGTCATTAAACGACATCAAGTGCCGAAGATGAACTTTATTTTAACGATGTCGGACGTTGTAAATAGCCCACTTTATGCATATAAAGGCAAGAAGATTCTTTGCCTACTAGTAGACAGATTTCTATAACTGGCTTGCTAAGTAAAAAGTGTAATTGTTGTTGATTCTCCTAAAGGTCACCATCATAACGTGCAGATAGTCGAGCAGAAACAGGGATTATGCGCAGACCATCAGCGCTAGGATCTTTTAAAGAAAGGATAGACTAATAGCTCAGAAGCTCATAGGACTCGAGTATGATATTTGCCATTCTTTGGGTATAAAAATCACATTTGATTTTATCAGTTTGACGGGAATATACAACAGCGTATAGGCTTTAAGACATATTAATACATTTTATTTATGCTTGATCATTTATGTCTACTTATATTTTCAATTTCTGCTGGCGATATTTTTTTCATTTGGATGATTTAAGAACTGTACAGCTTCTAACTACCCTGTGTTTTTTCATTCATGGTGTACAAGGAAACATTTCACGTGAACTAATTTGTCGATGTAATATACCATGCGTCGTCCGCCGAGCTACCACGAAAGTGTGTATTAAATAAAGTGTCTAATGTTTCATCGCATTTAATTCATCGTAAGTTACAGTCAAGATGTTTTTATCAAATACCAAAACTCTAAAACAATATTCTTAATATTGTCAGTTTATAGAGACTTTGACCAAAGCGTGATTACAAACAGTTGTTAAGTCGTTTAGTACGATCGGTAATATTTCCATTTATTGCTAAAATTAAAGAGCTTCTAGCAATTAAGAACTAAAAAAAACTGTCCAAGTTCGTGTAAGTTCGGGACAATAAAGAAACATTTTGAAAAAAGTCCATTGTTGTACTTGGTTTGATTAACATCAATTCAATAGTCCTTGCATTTGATCCTGTTGCTCTATCTGCCACATATGAGGTCCGATTTTAATCCGCTTCGCCTTGTTTTATAATACTAGACAAATAGTAGCCATAAAAGTAACATTACGTAGCCTACAAATTCATTGTTGACTATATTTGGTCATGTATTTACAATTCTATTTAAACGTATACTAGCAATGAAGCTGATTTTATTTAACAGAGTTTATTCTGTTTATACTTCTACTCTGAGTAAAAGAATTGCTCTTTGTGAAAACAGTTTTTCTGAGAAATGTTAGGTAAAAGAAAAAGTTTTAAAAACTGGCTGCCTTTGGGAAACACTTAAAAATGTGACAAAGACATTAGGTGAGTGGGTTCACACTCGTGCGTTTCTTTTAAATTGTTGTGCTATCACTTTTAATTCTAACATGCCTGTGTTATAAGTGGGTGAGGTACCTGCATTATCAATGCAAACTTTTTAATAGGTAGAAGTGCAGCCAAGTAAAAAGTATCCAGTAATAGCTGATGCCTTATGAAGAATTTAAAATCTATCTGGACGAAGAGGATGTCAAAGTATAGTATCCTGGCTCTTTGCTTGCGAAAGATTAAATTTGTTGGACTGTTAGAAATATAGGATCCAAAATTCAACAATCGCAAAAAGACCAGATCAAGATGAGGCAGAAAACGAGCTAGCGAAATGGAATTAAAAAAGCGCAATTGAAAAATTAATTGTATTTGTTTTCTTAGGAGAAGTTATAGTTTGGTCATAAGATTAAAGAAAATCTCGTTTTTAATTCTTACTCTTGTTATGGTAGTCATTCAGGTTGAAAAGGCTGACGTGCTAGCTAACTTTAATATAATATCGAATTTGTGGAGCCAAAATGTTTCTACCAGAACCGAAGGTAAAGGAAGCCTGGTTTGCAAGACATGTGCTATACTAAATATATCACAAATTATTTCAGTTCATACTTCACAGTTTTTGTTTATAAAACTATATCAGCAATGAAGTTTTAAAAAAAGATTTTTTTTGTTATTTGGTGTGTGAAATTTATCGGTTGTATAAGTATTTATACCCTGCATGACATTGACAGTGTATTACTCGTATGACTTAGTGCTGATGTATGCTACACCATAAAGGAAACGAGATTGATTCTATGTTATGTTAAGCGACTGCTTCAGAACCACTTTCTGATTCCAATTTTATAATCTAAGTACAGGTTGCTGTAATAAACGGATTTCGTTAAAACTTGTTATATTCATCAAGTTTGGGCCAAGGGCCAATTGGTCCACATCGGCCTATACTTTGATACCATACATAGTTTTTTTTCCCGATTTCAGAACCTACAGCTCTTTCAGCCGCATATTACTCCCGATTCTAACCAAATTTCGCTTAAACCATAACCAGCAAGAAATTGGACCTTATCGATGTTTCGTGTAATATTCGTCTTTTGAGAGAACAGAACCCTGTTTTAGGTGGGCCCAAATTAACTCTTAATACATCGTTTTTTTCACAGCTGACATCGTAGCAGTGAATTTGCATACCTTGGTTCGTTTATAGTGGAACCAAGATATGCAAATTCCTATACTCCCACGACGTTACAACTACCGATTAAAACGGTCTCATATTTCATTTGCGGTTGTTGTTGTTGTAGCGGTAACTGTGTTCCGGGGGCCAGCCCTTGGCCAAAAAAATGATCTTCGGGTCAATCCCGTCCGTAGAACCGGCTGTCGTTTCATTCGTCTTGGCAGGCGTTGCCAGCATCAATGAGGTCTTGTCCTCGTTTACCGACAGGCCCATTTAAGGTGCCGTTTACTAAATCTTTGAAAAAGCAGTAAATCTACCTTGTTCTGTCCTTCCGTCAATGTCTATGGCATATGCATATAGGAGAAGGATGTAGCCCTTGGTGTTTATTGTATCATTTATATTAAACATTGCTTTTTTCAGGTTTTTTATTATCCTTGTCCTAGACCTCTTGTCGAAGTGAATAGTTCGGAGAGGTAACTTGCAATTTTAACTGAGGGTTTGTTTTCACTCATTGTCATTCATACGCAGACATGGCTTTAAAAAAATGATCTCTTATAAGGGTATCAAATGCAGTGCTTTAGTCGATTAAACAGAGATATGTTTCAATCATATATTAATGTAACTTTTGCAGGATCTGGCGCAGTGTTAAGATTTAATCGCTTGAGGATACAGGTCGACAAGTCTGGACCTAAATGTTTCACACAGTGAAGTCTATTTTTTTTAAAGAATAGTAGACCTATACCTCGGAAGTTGGAAAAGGCTTCTTTTCGGATCCGCAGCATAACGTGTCAGTTACCACATTCCCATTTTCATAACTACACAAGGCTTAAGTCTGGTGTTTGACTCGTAGCTTTAATTGTCTGGCTTCGTTTCAGTTCTTCTCCCGCCGCTGAAGCTAAGAAGAAAGAGAAGAAGAAGGAGGAAGAAACCGAGGAATCTGACGATGATGTGGGATTCGCTCTCTTCTACCAAATCGACAAAAGTTTGATCTCAAAACCTCTCTACTTCACTTTCTACTAGTCTTTTCTATTCTTGGGAAGTACCATCCTCCTTATTTCTTGACTCCCGATATGGTTTCAACATTTCTCGCGTCACCACAGGCGCCAGTGTTGTGCTTAACTTCTTTTGCGGCCCTACATTCCTCATTGTACCATTAGCTTATTATTTGCGGTGTTCGGTTACCATTATCTTTCACGATAGCTTTTGTTGCGGAGGCTAGTATGTGTTGCCACCGAGCATTGATGTCATCAGAAGAAGGGGTTGTTGCAAGTTCCTGTTCAGATAACGCGATAACTGGTAAAGTATGATTCCGCTTTCTGTTGTAAGTTCAGCTTTTGGAAGTATAGCTTTTCTTTTCCTTACACAGTATAACATTTTTCAGGTGATTAATTCGGGACTCAATTCTGATAATTGTTTGTGAAAGTAGCCCCAAATAGAAGAACTTCTGCAATGAAAATGTTCTAAATTTTATTTCCTACATAGATAACATATAAAAATCTCATATTTTCTGTGCGAGAATAGCTGTAATATGAATCGGAATGTTTATTTTCATGCAAAATAAAGAATCAATAAAAAAGCCATCAACGTTTTTTCCAAAGAATTTTGTACATATCTCGAGCAAATTTTTGAAATTCATACCTTCACTTAATTGTGCATAAAAGTGAAACGCGTAAATCGATTTTCATGATCTATGTCTCATTTTTTTCATATGTTATGTGACTTTACGTGGAAGTAATAGGACTTGACACTTTTTACCGTTTTGCATTTTTTATGAATTAAAAAAAAAATAATTTTTAGGCAATAAATATTTTTTTTCTTCACACATTTATTTATAACTGCGAAACTGCTGCTAATGTAGCGAAACATTGTATGAACAGATTAAAGGAATTGTAGTTTTTAATTTTTTTAAATTTGTTTCAGCTTATTCGGACTAGTGGTTCTTGAGTTATGACAAACAAAAGAGCAAAAAAAGTGACAATTCCCCTATACGATACTTACTAACTTTAATTAATTATTAAATTATTATTTGATGTACCTTGACCAAACGAATGATGCAGAAGTTCTTCTTTTTGGGGCTACTTTCACAAACAATTATCAGAATTGAGTCCCGAAATCATGTGTTGTACAGTGTTATTGTAGTGCATCTAATCATACATCTTTTGTGACATTTAACATAGTGAGTACTGTTGCAAGGTTGCATCAAGGTTGTGGACCGAACCGATGTTTGCTGTTCTTACGTCTTACACGCTAAAATCGTGCCGTCTCGATGCGTCGTTCACAATATAAATCATTTGATCATTTGGTGAAACCCATGTCGCCTTATGGATCAATATGTTTGAATCTGTTTCTAATTATTGAAAAACAATAAAGCTTTGACACGAATTGTGGCTAGGTGTTTGTCCACTGTGGCTGGTGACACGATGAGGTCTTTGCTTGAAGGTAGAAAAAGGTAGAAAAATGTCATTAAAAATAACGAGATAGCAGTTGAAGAATGTTAGACCATCGATCCCTAATGTTAGACATGCTCCCAGTCACTCTCATGCTACAGTTTGCCTATCACTGACGCTATTTCTCTCTATTGTACAGTTTGGGTAATATGTCTAAGCATAATAAGTCAGTGGGTAAGTGTCACAATGGGTTATCGCAGCGTTTAAGTCATGTTTTTTGTAACTTAAAATGATTTATAATAGACCGAAAGACCACAACATAAATATGTTTGTATTTGAATATTCATTATACCACTCGCCGCCACTGCAAGACAACTTATATTCCTTGCAGACATGGACTTAATATTAACTAAGACTTTACAACGTGTATGATCATAGCTCTAGTTTCGCCATAACACCATGTGTGAACACACAATTATAAAGGGAGGGCTAAACATATCACACTAAAAACCGAAATGAAATGACACCCATTTGCATACTCTTTCAAGATCTCAGTGGACGGCCCCACACACGAAAAAAGGTACTCGTACCTCAGAAGGGTTCGGAAAAAAGCACCTTGTGGTCTTATTTCGTTGCCTTATATTTCAGAGTGTTGATGGCAAGAAATTATTACCAATCATTGTAGCAAAAGGTGTGGTATAAACTATAGTTTGGTACTTTAATGTATTGTCTTGAGGTTTTTCTTTTGTTTTTTTTTGCTTGTCAGCATTTTTTTTCGCTTTTTTGCTGTTGCGACTTTTCTGACTCTGCCGCAATATGGCAAAAATGCAATTGTTTCAATTGTTTGGCGTTACGTTTTTTTTTCTTCTATTCACGTCGTACGACTTTGTCTAAAAAAACTGTGTAATTTCAGCAAAATGTCTATGTGTGTGTACATTTGTACACATATGTAACGACATTGACAAGGCCATTTTGAACCGCTCCACCACATAGACTGGATACTCAAGCTACAAGCTTTACAACTATGCTCGCATACGATCTTTACAGCGTCTTTGCATTAGTTGTGGTTTTCATCACACACAGGCGAACACACTCACACGCTCACACACATGCATGCATAGTTTATTATTAAAACTTGGGAATAAAAAAAACTGAAATAAAAGCCAGCAACAGAAAATTGAAAAGAATTCAATTTATGTTGGTCTGCTGTATTTACAAGTAATTTAGCACTTTATAGCTGATAATAATTTTAATGTTTTTGAATAAAACACAAAAAAAATACTCACTACGTTCACTTGAGTTACGCGAAGCCCCTAGAAAAACTAAACATTAATTTAACCATTTCCATGTTAACATTGAACAAAATTTAATAATTATCTTTTAAAGTTGATAAGTAGACATTAAAGTTTTATATTAATTTGATACACAAAAGCTAACGATCAGTTGTTGGATTTCAATTTAGTTTTTGACTTTAAGTATATATTTTCATTAAAAATTCGTTGGGACGACTGTGAATCTCGCGAACAATTACCTATAAAACAAAAGACTTAAGACACAAACGTAAGTGCGAATGGAGGGATGCTGACGCATTCGAAATGTAGTTAAAGGTTGATATTACATTCTGCATATTTTTAATTTATATGACACTATTTTTTGTTGAGGAATAAAAATTATGATGCCTGGACCAATTTTTTGATTACTTTATTTCTTTATATTTTGTTATACTACGAGTATTATAAAAATTAGACGATATGTTACAATAGAAAAATGTAGACCATATTTGCATTTATCTTTTATTTCAGCCACGTTAATGAAATTCATAAAAATTAGCTTAAAGCTATATGAAACAATGCAAATAATGTTAATTGACATTAAATCTGTAATTTAAGAAGTTTAAAGTCGAATGTGATCAATAAGGAGATACCCTATTCAACTCTAAAATTCAGAACATTCTGCGCTGTTACACCTCTAAAGCGGAAAGGACAAACTTCAAGAGGCTATATAAAACGCAGACGTTTCCAATTTCACCAGCGATAAGTATACTTATAAAGCGCACATAACGCTCTATGCTTTATTTGTGCTAGATTGAGAGTTTTTAGAGGTAAGACCTCAAGTTGGTCGGACGTTTGTATGGCGTCTACTAAAAAGCATGGACAATAGATGGACAGGCGAACAGCCTGACAGATTCCAAGACCACAGCCACATCTCGAACCAAAGCAGCTCTTAAGACTCCAATCTTGGGGTATCTTTTGTGACACACCTTGTCCTCTAAAACTGTCCACAATTTTAATCCAATGGGTTCAAATCTGGTCTGCCTAAGGCCCATTCTTCAGAGGAAATGAACGCTAGCAAATTCTTTCGAAGCCAGGCCTGGGATGTTTTAGCTTTATGGGCCTGCGCAGAATCCTGCTGGAAAGTCCATGGCTGGTTTTGGAACAGGAAATTGTTAAGAGGCTTCACAACAGCTTCCAAAAGGTTTCTTGATAAACTTTGGCCGATGTTTTGACTCCATGTTCGCAGAAATGCAGGTCAGTGACCCCATCATAAAAGACACCCCACCAAACCATGACTGAAGCTGGGTGATAACCCTTTTCCACCCTTGGGATCAGTTCAGATGCTTCCTTACGAGTATATGACCTCGCATACACTCTATCATTTTGCTTGTTAAATTTTTCATGAACGGTAAAAATTTTTTCATCGGTGAATAATTTTTTTCTGTGCAAGTTATCAGCGTGCTTCCCTAAAATACGTTTGCAATTTTCAATCCTATTTTTTTTAAAGCTGCAGTCAACAAATGTCCCGTACGTCGTTTGAAAGCCCCAAGTCCTTTTTAATGATTCGACTCATGGGCTTTTGCGTGATATGCATCACGGGCCATGATTTTCTGTTTTCGGAGTAGATTTCTGTGAATTCTTGATTTAACAGCTTTGATGACATGCGGTGTTCGAACAGAGCGTGGGCGGCCCGACCGGTGGCGGTCTTTTATATCTCCAGTCTCCTCAAACAGTTTTATGCATCGGTAGACGAACATGCGGCTAATCCCTAGTGGCCGGAGCGTTTTAAAAATATCGCTTTTTTTATTTCACACTTGAAAAGCGCTATTACAGCGATACGGCTCTCATTATTTGACCACTCCATGATGAAAGTTGAAACAATTTAAAATTCCCGTTACAGACTAACGCTAATGAGTTAGCTTTCAAAGCCCATATGACATTAACGGGGTATGTTCAGTTCTACTATTGAAATGGATGTGTTCAATGTTGTAACAGTATTAATGTAGCTACTAAGTATAAGTACATAGTGTATCTGGCAAATGTCGACCTTCGCTATCCACACACTTCTGCATACGTTTTCTGAAGTTTTCATGAACTCTAACACGCATGTCGACTGGTATTCTGCCAATTTCTGCCTCCGTATTATTAATTAGGTTTTCCAAAGTGTTGAGACGGTTGATATACACCTTCGACTTCAGATAGTCCAAAGAAAAAATCGCATGGGGCTAAGTCTGGTGAGCGTGCCGGCCAGTTTACATCACCCTCAAAGAAGTTGTCCAGGAAACATATGCCTCAAACAATTCATGGTAACCCTCGTCGCACGTTCCGTAAATGGCCACCGATCCTGATTTTTACAAGAAAATTTTGTTTAGCGATGAAGCTTACTTTTGGTTGAATGCGTACTTTAATATCCAAAATTGTCTCATATGGAGTAATGAAAATCCACAAGCCATTGTTGAGACGCCGTAGTAAAAAATCACTTTTTGATGTGTTCTATAGGCAGCGGGAGTCATTGGTACATATTTCTTTAAAAAAGAAGCCGGCCATAATGTTGATGTTGGTGTTGACGACCTTTGGTTTCAACAAGACGGTGCTACATGCCATATATCCAACGAAACAATCAATTGAAGGAATTTTTAGGTCAGCGCATTATCTCGCGTCCTGGGCCTGTGGCAAGGCCTCCAAGATCGTGCGATTAAACACCGCTGGACTACTTGTGGGGTTATGTAAAGTCGCCTGTCTACGCTGATGAGCCCGACACGATTGACGCCTTGGAAAAAATTTTCGGCGCGTTATTGCTGACCCAATAACGGCCCCAAATGCTGCTAAATTATTTACGTTTTATTTATTTCTGTAAACCACACATCGCGAAAAACACCCTTTATATTAAGGGTATAATTATTAAGGGTTAATTTTGAATAAAACACAATTATGTGTGTAATAAAATATCGGTTAAATGGCCGCCGTTAACTCGGCGGCGCACCTTCATCCGATGGTCTAAATTTTCGATGACGCTGAGGCATAATTGAGGTTATATGCCGTTAATGTGCCCAATTATCTCCTCCTTTAGCTCTTGAGTTGTTGCTGGTTAACAACGTACACCTTTTCTTTCAAATAACCCCAAAGAAAAAGTCCAACGGTATCAAATCTTATGATATTGGCGGCCAATTAACATCGCCACCACGTGAGATAACACGACCATTGAATTTGTCGCGCAAAAGAGCCATTGTTTCATTGGCTGTGTGGCATGTGGCAACGTCCTGTTGAACCACATATCGTCCACATCTATAACTTCCAATTCGAGCCATAAAAAGTTACGATAACGAATACCATTCACAGTAACTGCCTGACCGGCAGTTTGGAAAAAATACGGCCCGAATGCCGCCAGCCCATAAACCGAACCCAAAAAGTCACTCTTTCTGGGTGCATTGTTTTTTCGACAATCACTCTTGGTTTATCATTACAAAATATCATACCAAATGCGGCAATTCTAATTATTCACGAAAATGTTCTCATCATTGAAGATGATTTTCTTCGAAAATTAATCATCCACTGTTGCCACATCTTGCCACCATTCTGAGCATTGATGACGTTTGGAATGGTCAAGAGGCTTTAGTTCTCGAGTCAATTGCACCTTGTAATCGTGTAAATGCAAATCTTTATGCACAATGTTCAAGAGGTGCAATTGTTGGGCACGACGACGAGTTGAGGTGGACGGTTCTTCAGTACGAGCTGTACTAGCACTGGTGTTTTTACATCTCCTACAGACCCGGTTTGCTCAAATTTTTGCGCGTTGACCGAAAAAATCACGAAGTGCACGATTTCATAATAATCCTGAATAACTTTAACGCGTTGCTCTCTTGTGTGTCTTTCCATGGCTCAAATTGAATTAGTCTTAAATTGAGAAATGTCAAATGAAATGCAGAAAAAACTTGACGTTAAGGTGTGGTTCACATTCAACATTAGACCTTAAAATTTAACCACTCTTTATATAGAATTTATTGGCTCATTTCAACATGGTCTAATTACCACAAAACCATTTTACAATTTTTACAAAACTATAAAATGTTGTCACATGTTTTATTATTATAAAAATTTAAATCCCGCCTGAGCAAGAAAAAACTTAAAGCAGGTTAGATTGAATACATAACACTCTAACCACATGACATATAATTCCAAATTATTAACTCAAAATTGTTGGATTGGATTAGATATATATCGCCGATTAAGAACAGTTCTTTCGCAAATCATAATGCACAAAACAAATATTATAAAAACGCAGTAAAATATTGCGCTCTTTTATCAGTTTGATCCCAAATCGGGACGTATTTTGTAACTATACGAAACCATGGATCTGATCCAACATTTATCCTTAGTACAGTCCAATTTGACACATAAACTTTTTTAGGAATCTTATAAAATTGCAAAATCTTATAAATGTACCACAACGGTGGTACATTTAGGCTAAATGTGAACATGTTTACAAAACAACGCTTCAAACCAAATTGCGTTGAAATCTGATGACACTTGTTGCTGTATGGTAGGTTAGACACCATATCAGGAGGAACATTTGTTTGGCGGCTATATTAGAACTTTAACCGATTTTTCCCAATTTCAATACCAACCGTTACTAGCCGAAAAAAAATAATGTTAAAAAATTAATCGACATCGATTCATATTTGCAACCTATACTTTGTTGAAAAGAATAGATGGATAGACAGACGGACATGTCTAAACCAACTCAAAATAAGATTCTAATTCAATCGATTTAACAGAAGTTTCTGAGTGTTACAAGTACAAACATCAGCACACACTGATAATATCTCTGTACCACCGTGTGGTGATGTCACCTTGTTAAGAAGGTGAGCTTAACAATTATACCATGTCACATCGAATTAATGGATTTATTTATACGACGCATAAACCGTAATTAAAAAGGATAAAATTATATTTACTCAATACAAACGCGTTTTCTACTTGTGTTTCTTGGAGACTACAAAAAAAAGTTTAATGCCTAAATCGATGGTTTCAGTCGAGCGGACTATGAACACAATAAGCTGCATATTGACATCAAAACTCTCCTACTCATGAGAATATACTAGAATGTCTTTTGAGTGGCTAAGAACCTTCCGGTTAGAATGACTTTAGGCAACTGCTAACACAGAATGCCACAACAACCAAGACTTTAGTGGAATTGGACATAGAAGCTACTCAAGAATTGGATAAAGAGCACACAGCACTGAGGTGATTAAAATGCCAACAACCGGTTGCAGAGCCAACTAAAGTAAGTCAGTAAGGTAGAAAGTCAATGTACTTGACTTACTTAAATTTGTATAACCACCAAACAGAAATATGTTGAAAAGATTAAACAAAACCTCATACAAATTTTAAATTGTATAAAAGACAAAACAAAAGACTTAAGACACAAACCTGCTCCCACACACTGATGTTACTTAATTTTCGGACTTTTCCATTCGTTACTTATCATTTCTATTATTAATTCAATCAGACTCTCTTTCAATTCGTATTAGCATTTCTTTTAATGCACATTTGCATTTGATTTCCGATGACCACAGCTGCATATTTGCCAATTTTTTGTGTTGTTGTTCGGTTTTTTTTATTTCTTTGCTTTTTAGCTCTTGATAGTCTCAATTTGTATCAAAAAGTGTGTTTTGGGCGCTGTCCTCGTACAGCTCACAAAAAATATATTCGTTTGCTTTGTGAGTGAGCCTGAGTCGGGGCGGTTTGGATAGACAAAGCGTTTAACGTGTGTCTGCACCAAAGTGGAGTGGGTAAATTGGTTATTATGTAAACACTTACGGGCACAAAAAGAATGGCTGGACTATATATTGAACACAAACATGAAAGTCTGTGTCTTTTACAAAGTCTGCATGTATTTTCGAATTTACGTCGTTTGTAATCAATTCACAACAAATTGTATTTGTTTTTACATTTCGTTTCAAATTGTGCTATTGGCACTTCTCCCAAATAGTATTTTATGTCGGGTGGGGTTTAAGTTTGGTTCGGTAGCCTAATCTGTGTCATATTTTAGAGGGGCCATTCAAATGAATTAGTTTAGTGCCGGTCTTCATCGACATGAAAAACTGATGAAATTCCAGCCACTATAGTTCTTAGTCTCAGAAGGCTTTTGTAGACAATAGCGATGGCAACTTTCAACATTACAACACAAAGTAGTAACTTTTTACCCATTATTACACGCATTACTAATAATATATTTCGTTTGCTTAAAAGCCGACTTCAATGTCTGAGTTTCATTCTACGTGGACCACATTTCACAAGAGCCAAAACTCATTTTGCTTAGCTGTCGATTTGGTTACAAGATAACTTAGTTAGTTACTCCTAAATCATGTTATGGCAAACGCTGCTGCAGTACATACACGGCGTATGTTATTACCACCATCACCACCGCCGCCGTGGCTACTTGTTTAAGAAATCGCTTCCTTCTGCCTCCCCAAACCAACTTCTAAAACTATAAACGCTTTTGTTGAGTAATAACGCAACTAGCCAAACACAGTTTCATCGGTTTTTGGTTGGGAAAAAAATGAAATAGAAAAAACTGTTAAGTACTGAATTTGACAGTTGAGGTGACACCCACTCTGGACACCAATCATAATGCACCACACCATAGCCGCCACAAAATGCGCAGCCAGAAAACGCCAACAAAGGAAAAGTAGTGCTTTTATAACTTTTTTCTTTATAATGTTTTGATTAGTTCCAGTCGTTTTTTTTTTTTTTTAATTTTGGCACAATTCACAAGTTGTGCAATAATGCGGAGCGTAAATAAATTAATTCATTCAAATGCAAAGCGGTAGAGAACAATGCGATTGTAAGATTGTAGGTTCCACCGAATGCAAATCATTAATTCAATGAATGGCACAATTCAATTTTGCCAAAAAGTGTTAAATAAGAGGGCGTTTCTTAATGGAGCATACTAACATTTATGGCATAAGTCAGGATTTTATGTCATTCGATACGATCTGCATAGATTCACAGGCAACCAACATAACCGTTAATTAAATTTATATTGCTTTTTTACAAGATTGTTGCGCGGTGACTTTTAAAGCAAATAGTGTAAAGAAACCCCATATTTGTATGTACCATCTCTCATAGTATCGAAGAGTATTCCGTTTGCAATACCACGAAATTTTGATCGAATATCCCATAAAGTATTTGTATTCAGAATTGTCGTAAAAATCGAAGACAATCTGGGCATGTCTACCTGTCTGTCTTTGGTAAACAAACTATCGCTTTTAACGCTTTTAAAGATGTACAGATGTTATAAAATTGTTGGTAATAAAAATTGACGAGATCGGTAAAGTACATTTTCTCTACACTACGACACAGTTGACCTCTAGAAAGCACTATATTTGTAGAACTTATTGAGTTTTTGATCATCAACTCCAATCGTTATAAAATTTTATGGTACTTATGACCTAATTGTTTCAAGTCATGGGCGGTGCCTAGCCCATGATTTTGACAAAATAAGAGACACTTACTTACCTCTTAAGTCCAACAACATTCCAATTAGGAACAAGGGAAAACTTCTCTCAAATCAGTCAACTGGGCTCAATTCAATCTTATACTCACTTACCAGCACCTACAGTTAAACGCCGGCTCCGAACGGCTAGTGCTTTTATTACAGAAGTTTTGACATAGTTTAGCGAAAAATCTCTTATTTGTAAACTCTCCGACGTTTATGACTTGGCAACCAGCCGCTTACCAGGGATGCCCAAAAATTTAACTTATTTGATTTTTGAATAGAGATTTCAATTGACTCAACAGCTGAAGCCTACGGACCATTTTAAGCGTCGTCAAATGAGTGAATGCTGAGTGAACAGACAGAATTGAATGGTGACTTTACAAAGAAAATTATCTTCAGTGAAATTCACCTTAATTCGTTAACAAGCTGAATTTCCGCATTTGAGCAAATAAGAATCCACGAGCTGAATTTCCGCATTTGAGCAAATAAGAATCCACAAGCGAATGTTGAAAAGCCGCCATGAGCTTGTGGTTTTACTCGTTGGACTTCTTTGAGGGTGTTTAAAAGAAAAAGTGTGCATTAATAAGCCAAGCAGAATTCAAGAGCTCCATTATGTCTCAGGGACTTTGAAAATATGGACCATCGGATAGAGGTATGCCACCAAACCGTGGCGAGCAGTTTTGTTGGACCACCTGTTATAAACATAAAACTAAAAGATACATTTTTGACCAACCACCAAAAAAATTCTTGACATTAATACGAGAATGAAAAAAATCCGTATTAAATAATGATTTGAAACTATTCAATATTTTTTAGAAACACTTTGTGCTCTGATTCGATGCAGACGATTTACAATAGCAACTGACGATAAACGGTTACCAAATTATTTTGATTCAAACTTGGAACCGGCGCAAATTGTTTTTATTATTTCTTATAAAAAATAGATTATATATTTTCTATGCAATGAATACTGCAGTGGTAAGAATAACGTGTAAAAGGTATACGATGATATTTATTACATCTTTTAATATTTGTCAATCTAATACTGACAATTTCTTAGTTACATAGTTCCATTAAAGTCCCATTCGAAAACGAACTGGAAGGTTTGAGGTTTGGAACTGTAAACTGTAAATTTTTCACGAATCAGTGATCTATTTCCAATTTAGTTCTTATGTACTCTGACTGAACCAACAGTCTTTTAACATGGCTTAAATGCTAGTTTCATTTTGCGGCTTTAGCGGAAAGTGACCAATGGATCATATTGGCAACTCCCACTCCATGACTTGCTCAATTTTACACAAGGACCATGATATAAAGGCGCTATCTTATTCAAGAAATTAAAACCGCCATAATTAGTTTTAAGCTTTAAGTTCCGACAACGGCCCCTGCAAAAGCTTATTTTGTTTAGCGACGGTCAAATTTCTGGACCAATTGATGCATCAATAAAAAAATCTCTGCATTTGGACATATGAACATCCCGAATGGATTCACAAATATAAACTTCTTAAAAAATAAGGCCAAACGGCTTTTGATAATCATTTTGGCATTTGTCACAACATAACCGTCAATGCCGGTAGCTCCATTTCTGGCCACAAATGGAAACAAATGTGAAATCAAAAGGCGTTGTCTATTAGCTTTGATTCTATCCCAAATAATTGATCAAAACAGATCACCTACAGCGTCATCACAATTAAGATTTAATTACAATTTTATCATGTTGGAACCACATGACATTATAGATGGGCGGAAGATCTATGTCAAATACCTTTTGGCTTTGCCAAAATGAGTCAGCTAAATGCTGTGCTGGTCCTTTTAAGTATATGGTGTTTTTTCAGGCGTGTGGCTTTCGAGAAGAAATAAAAAACATATACTAAATATTATGGCCAATAAATATTCCAGCGGTGTTAAGTAGCACGATTTTAGAGGCCACGCCACTGGTCCAAGACGGCAGATAATGCGCTCACCAAACTATTCCTTCAATAAATCGATTGTTTAGTTGGCTGTAGGGCATGTAGCTCCGACTTGTTGAAACTTAAGGTCGTCCACTTACACATTATCCAATTCAGACATAAAGAAGTCATTAATCATGGCTTTATAGCATTCCCCATGGACTTTTTCATTATGACCGGCTTCATTTTTAATGAAATATGGACCAATGACTCCCTCTGCATATACTTATAGAGTACACAAAACAGTGACTTTTTGAGTTATGGCGTCTCAACAATGTCTTATGTTATGGCGTCTCAACAATGTCTTGTGGATTTTCATTACTACAAATGCGTCAATTTTGGTTTTTAATGTACCCATTTAGCTAAAAGTGAATTCATTGCAAAACAATATTTTCTTGTAATAAACAGGATCGGTGGCCATCTCGTTTTGGGACCATTCACCACAATTTTCAAACGTTGTTGCGAAGTAAGTCTATTCAATTTGAAATGGCAAACCAAACTGAGCATAAATCAAGTGACAGCTGTGAAAATGACCAACTCCGAAAAAATTTTCGCCAGACTAATTAGTTGTTCTAATTTGTATTGTTTTTTCTGGAATAAATTGCGTAGGAAGCAACTCTTGCACATTACTATGTACATCATACTTTATAAAAAGTGTAATAACCCTGAGTATCCCACAGTGGGCAGCAGGATATAAACTGCAGGATAAAAACACTACCGGTATCAAGGTCCTAATATACTTACATTAAAAGTTGCACATTTTACTATATATACTCAATGAACGAATATGATTGTGTCTGATATTTTTTAATTTTGATATGAATTTCTGTTGTATTTCAACACCGAATATACTTAGTTCGTCTTGTAGTCATAGAGAGCATAGATTTAACAATTGCCTTCGAATATAGTTCGTCTTGTAGTTATAGAGAGCCTAGATTTAACATTTGCCTTCGTTTACTTAGTATGCAAGGCCATAACCCTCTAAACAAGGCCAAGACTAGCCGATAACCATCCTGTAATATCATGTTGAATTCTGATAATCGAAGCCTTTTCACACTTCCTCCGATTAACACTCCCAATTTTAAATTTCATACTTATAATGATTTCTAAACATATTTTGCACATACGTATGAACATACATACTCGTACGTATAATAGTAATTTTCAACTGACATATGTAAATAGTTGTTGTGTATGCTTTACTAATTAAAAAACTAACACCATTCACACCAGGCATCTGTTGCCAAGATCTTCGTGGGAAATTCACCTTTAAATAGCAACATATTAATACGAATATTCATAATTAATGATAGCGTGTTCCAACATGTGACCACACTCGCAGCCCACCACTTCATCTAGATTTCAGTGAACAAACTCATTTGAATTTTGAATTTCCCTCGAGATGTTATACAAATTGTATTTAAATATATTGAATTACATATTGAAATTATTAAATTGATTGTAGAAAAGTGCTTGAGTAAGATATAAATTTACTAAGCAAATGATAATTGTATGTATGCGCCGTATTCCGTGTAAAATTTTACGATTTCGACTAAACGTAAAACAAATTGCAGGTCAGACTGATTTTCTAGACTGGAATTGCATAACGAAAATTAAACAGAACAATTTGTCGTCTTAAAGCTACGCATGAATCATTTGTTGTGTGATGAATGCATGAGCGTGCCTAACAAGACTTGGTCAGTAAAAAGGTGGAGTCAATGGTCAGATCAGTTTATGCTTAAAAATCGAAAGGGGTAGGGTGAAACGGGACAGGGTAATATATAAGTAGATTTAATATGTACGGTTGCTATACTAAATTTAAAAACTTGGTCGTACAAATTTTTTATATTTTCCACAACATCCAATAAGTGAATTGCGTACGATATTATTCGTGTACTTGTATTCACGCGTTTTGTTTAATTGAGCACTCCCACCATTACAAAATGACAGCCTATATTGCTCTAATCTTAGTTTCAGAAAAGTAGCTGCTAGACAAGTCCTTCTGTCTATCTATTTTAGGTCGAAAATATATAAAGGTTGCAGATATGAACCGTTATCCATGAAGACTTTTACAATATTTTGTTTTCGGCTTATGACGGTAGGTAATAATATTAAGAGAATAAGGTACAAGTTTTGATATAGATATGTACCTCTCTATATGTGTAAATGCACTACTGACTGAATAACGACCAATTAAATCAGATTTCAGCAAAATGCGGTTTGCGTCATAATTTTAACAAAGGAAAACATATGCATCCAAATATACCTTCGAAATTTTGGTCTTACTAACCTTATTTGCGATAAATTTCTTTAGATTGTGATGCAATATGGTATATACAGCGTGGGGCGCGAAAGTTTGCTTTTTTGCAGTGCAGTCTCTGGCGATACTGTAAGTTGAAAAGAGTGGAAAGTGTGCTTGGCTAACAGCGGCTGACGGGAGATTTGTATTCATCTGCTTTTCAATTTACATCATGCATTTGTAAAGTTCATGAAAACTTTAAAAAACGTATGCAGCAGTGCGTGGGTAGCGAAGGTCAACATTTGCCAGATACACTATTTAAAATCATGTAATTAAAAAATTCCCTTACTGTTCAATAAAATTAAAATATAAAGTACACTTTTCTATGGTTCATAATTTAAATTGTATTCCCAAATAAGCAAATTATTGCGCTCCACCCTGTAGTTTAGTTTCACACAATAAAGAACATAGCTGAAAATATGGCGTATTGGTCCTTACGATTTTTGCTCTAACCAACCTATCAGCGTCAATTTTCATCAGATTGCAATGTACTTTCTTTTGTAATGTTATTTTGCACTAAGAAAAGACATTGCTAATAATAATACCGGATCAATCAAAATCTTGACATAGCCCCTAAAAATGGTCCACCCCACGTTGAGCCTAACAGCGGCAAATTTTATCAGATTTCAGCAACATTTTATTTGTGTCGTTATTTGGGACAGCGACAAAATATTGTAAAAACTAGACTAGATCGGTTCTAATCTTAATAGTCCCCATATCAACGTACCACCTTTCTTTGTTTCGAACCCAAGATAACATGGGTACATTTTTATTAAAATTCAATCCTATTTGGTTTGTAGCGTTGTTTTTCAGACAAAAATAAAAAAATAATAAAAAAGGTTTTCGTTTATGTCAATGCTCCCTGAAAATTTTTGAAAGATCTTTCAGTGTCAAAACGTTAGTCAAATTCAACATTTAAATCACGGTAAAGTTCACATACGAGCAACATTCGGAAAAATAATTCTACCAAAATTCTGACACGGTGGCTCTGGCAAAGCTTTACGAATATCCAGAATATCATCCAAAAATCATCTTTAG
Organism: Hydrotaea diabolus; assembly: GCA_963513945.1. Lineage (NCBI taxonomy): Eukaryota > Metazoa > Arthropoda > Insecta > Diptera > Muscidae > Hydrotaea > Hydrotaea diabolus. The sequence goes on from OY740719.1 coordinate 179,735,734, forward strand.
CGTTGAAGGTCATTTCTGGCTGAGTGGTTTTGTCAATAAACAAAATATGCATTATTGGACAGCAACAAGTCAACATATGCTTCAAAAGACAGAATTGCATCCGCAAAATAATTTCGAGTGGAGTGCTTTACATGGCATGCCGGAGGTGTGTTTGGGCCGTATTTTTTCGTCGATGAAAACAATCGTCATGTTACCTTCAATGGAAAGCGCTATCGAGCCATGTAAGAAAATTATTTTTGCCCAGAATTGAATGAGCTTAGCATCGCCGATATGTGGTTTCAACAAGACGGTGCCACTAGCCACGCAGCACTCGTTACAATCTATTTACAGAAGGCAAATTCGGTGAACTTGTTATCTCGAGAAATGGTCCGGTCGAATGGCCACCTCATCCAAGCGATTTGACGACATTGGGTTTCTTTTTATGGGGCCACATCAAGTCATTGCTCTATGCCAACAAGCTAACAACTTTAGACCAGCTCAGATACAAAATCCGACTCGAAATTGCCAACGTTCCGGTCGAAATGTGTGCAAGAGTGGTAGAAAATCAAGTTCAAAGAATATATTCGTCATATGACGAAAACGACTTTTTTTTATTAAAATTTAACATTTTCTCTACAGCGGAAATTAATTTAACTCTATATCTTCAATATGCTCTGTTTGATTTAAGTAAAAAAATTGTTATGTCCGTAATGAAAAATCCGTTTTATTGAAAGCCAACGAGATTGGTCCAGGTTTGGATATAGTCTCCATACAAATATACCACCATTTAGTGGCGCGTGGTAAGGGTGTCATAAAGTCGATCTTACCCGAATGTAAGGATTCATTAACTCCTTTTATACCGTCACTAACTTTTCTATGAAATATTTGACTTTAGCAGGAGGACCTTTAAGAATAAAAGGTGTCTTTAGTTTAAAAAAAAACTTTTCCAATTGTTTCTTAATAAACTAGTTGCAGTTTAATTTGCTGACTTACTTATACTCTTACCCGTAGAAGGTTTATTTTTGTATCCTCCACCATATAGCGAACCTACTTACCCCATGAAGGAATATAAAGTCCTTCTTTGCACCTGGTCTAGAAACTCCCAAGAAGATTTACGCACATTTGCCAAGATTCAAGGCCGAGGGTGACTGAATCGTATTAACTCTCGACCAAGGAATGTACTCTCAAGTTGGATAAGGATCGAAAAGGCTTTCCGACAAGTATATGACAATAACTTTCTTCTCATTTCTTAATAATTACACGGTTGATCGAAGTCCGAGTGGTTTACATTTTTTTTGAATTTTACTCTTTGCCGATAGGCATATGCTGCTACGAATTTTATATTAGCAAAATCTCAGCCAGAACTTCAAAATTTCTCTTTACCAAATTTTCATTAATTTGAGTAACCATATGTCCATATTGACTATTGATCGCCCGTTTTGACCACGCGGGACGTTTTTTTGGCCACATGAAATGTCCAGCAACTATGCTTTTTTGAGTTAGACAGCAAAATATTACGATTTGTTAAGCAAATACTTAATAGAGTGTACTTTTTTCCGAGGTACCTTAAAAGAAACTTAAAATGAAAATTTTTCCCCTCGGCACAGTTTCGCCAATTTACAATCCCACACAGCTTATGGCCATCATCATTAAATTTTTAGGCTCCTAGGTTGATTCATTTGACCGCTATTGTGCTATCAAAAGAGGCACAGACGGGCGGAATGACACACGGAGAGACATGGCTAGATCGCTAGATCGAATTTTCTTAAGATCGATAATTTTTATACTTTATAGGGTCTTTGATCTATATTTTTTGGTGTTACAAACGCAATGAAAAATTCAGTATACCATCAGCTCCTCGTTAAAATGTATAAAAATGTCCCTTTTGAGAAACTAAAGGAATCTATGAAAAAGTTACATTTTACAACTCTGTCAACATACCACCATTTTTGGTGGATGCACCATTGGTTAACCACTGCACTCAGAATATTCAAAACTAGGACCTGTGAGCCCGTGATTAGAGCAAATATTTACATTTGGAAACTCAAAGATAATATAATTTTGTTATTACTCCATATATAATTGTATTTTCAAGATATGCCTAAAGTCGGGATTGGAGTTATTGACCCTTAAGACACACAATCAAAACAAAAAGCAAAAAGCGATCACTTGTATATGTGAACAAGAAAATTGTACTATGTTTTCAAATATGTGCTCATTTTCAAGATGCAGTGGAGATTGTGGGGTTGTTAGCTATGCCCCTAGGTTGTTTTTATACCTTACGACCTAAAAACGACATTATAGTCAAAAGAGACAACCTATTGTTAATATGCACATATGTGCACTAACATTATAGATTGGGCTAATACTGCCGGCTTATTCTCATGGACCTTTCGGTCCGGCCAAACTTTAAGGTGTTATCATTTGTAAAAACTTATCTGGACGAGTGGGCCACCAATGGGCTACCAATGTTCGTAACTACTCATTTTAACTAGGAAACCTAAATAAAATTGATTTTAAAAACACTTGGTAATTGTCATTCAGAATGGGTCGTGGCAATCAAACTTGTCATTTGACCGCACGAGGATGTATTTTGAAGAATACACAATTTAAACCAAATTCATTTAATAGGGAATGAAATAAAAAAATTATGAATCTTAGAAAAGTTAATTTTATGTTTTAATTTATTGAACAGTAAGTGAATTTTTAAATTACATGGTTTTAAATAGTGTATCTGGCAAATGTCGACCTTCGCTATCCACACGCTGCTGCATACGTTTTCTGAAGTTTTCATGAATTCTAACAAGCATTACGACTGGTATTCTGCCAATTTCTGCCTCAATTGATATACACCTTCGACTTCAGGTAACCCCAAAGGAAAAAAAATCTCATGGGGCTAAGTCAGGTGAGCGTGCCGGCTAGTTTACATCAATCCTCAAAGAGATAAGCCGTCCAGGAGACATTTGCCTCAAACAATTCATGGTAATCCTCGCTGTGTGTGCAGTGGCACCATCCTGTTGGAACCATGTATCCTCTAATTGCATTGTCTCAAGAGCCAGCTAAAAAAGTCAGGAAATGCCAAGAGCAAGTGATTGCTTCCAAGCGGAACGTTGCGGAGATTGCAGTACTGCTGCTCTAAATGACTTGATGTTTTGTGGTGTTGTAATCCTTCTCTCAGGTCCTCCGCGTGGGGGAACAGCGAATCGTAAACGAAAATCACGCTGCACTGCAATGATCGAGTGCGTATTTGAAAAATAATCTTGAACACAAAATGACCTGTCCTCACGTGTCCAATGCATGATGGCAACTAAAAGGCAGACGAATACAAATCTCCCGTTAGCCGCATACCTTCCCCCCTTTTCAACTAACAGTGCCGCCACAGCCTGCAGCGCAAAAAAGCCACTTACCGCGTCCACCCTGTACAAAGTTCCCTTTCAGAAATCTGCAGATAAACAACATCCGCCACTGCAGTGGTCAGTCCGCCCGTTCACCCGCTTATTCTAAAGAAAATCAATCTAAATTTAAATTAAACTATAAAACAAAAACCTCAATTACAATAGAGAACGTGAATGACTGATTGGCCGTACGTACGAGACTCTAGCATGAATGACTTTTCTGTTGTAAACATTATCGTCGTTTGTTGTTCAGGTACGAACGACTACCAGGTACAAGGTTACCAGCGGTCATCTAGTACATCCGCTCACGCCACTAACCCTCTGATCCATTAAACGAACTCAAGATACAAAATGTACCAGAATTCAAATCTGTCGTATCTCTATCGGCGCTGCAGCAGCCAGTCAGTCAGCAGTAGCAAAAGGCAGCAGCTGTGGTTTTGCCTTTTTTATGGACTATTAATAACAGACTGACTGCCAACTGAAACCTGAACGGGGGTAGCGGGCATTTTTTTTTGTAGAATACGAGAGACTCCTATGAGTTGGCGTAGTTTTCATATTTTTCATATTCGCCGACCGTGTTGTGATTGTTGGCCAGAATGGCGTGTTAGCATTTTTCCCACAATCGTCAACACTTTTATTACGTTTACACAGCCAAATACGAAAAAAAAGGCGGACATTCTGAGTTGAATGCTTGTACTATTGTTTGCAGTGTCAGAGTCATTTTCACGTATTCGATGACTATTCAGCAGACTTTATAAGTTCATGAGCGTTGGTGCGGTTTTAATGTTTTCTCTGGTGTCTGTGACTTTTTCTGATTCTGTTTCCACAATTAAATAGTTCACCACACGTTTAATGTTAGATTTTGTTTGAAATTGAAACGTTACAATGTTTCACATGATATTATTGGCCGGTGGTCGCATTTGTTACACCGACATTCCGTAGAATCATATTCAGAGGAGGAATTTCGCCTACATAGGTAGAGGGTCAAGGAACATCTCAGCAATCAATAAAACCGCACAAATGATGTAACAATAAATTGTGATGCATCCTAAATACTCGTATACCACATAGAATACCACATGAATCAACAACCTGATTAAAAACGTGTATTGATTTTTATTATTTCGTTTTTTATGTTTAAATACTAAAGATAAAAGCGTAATAATGTAAAATCATGTCCAAAACAATTGCAGTCAGAGTGTCATGACTTGTGTAGAATCAGAAAGAAAATGTTTTCCTATAGAAATGAAGATTCCTAGAATATTTTTAATCTAGCTTTTTGCATTCTTGAGCTGGTCTAGTTTCATAACACCAATGAAAATTAAATTTTCTTTTAATAGTTTTCTCAAATATATAATTTAGTTAAAACTTAATCAAGTATACTAGTAATAGAACGAAGCCAGTGTGTAAAATCAGCATTAAAACTATTTTTTTTCGCTGGAAATATTTGTGCACTTCTTCCCTTTTTTCGAAAGATTTTCTTGAAATTTGAAATAAATCGCTTTTGTAAATATTTTATTTCTAGGTATTTATGCATATTTTTCAACAATTATGAATAATAATCTTGATAATAATTAGCAGATTTTTTGTCTTACTGTCAAAATCCGTCTAAGATACAAGATTGGTAAGAACCTCCCTTACCTAGTATTTTACAAGACTCGCGAAAAGACTTATTAACGTTCATTCTACAACATTTCTATACTTTGAGATCTTTGTATGTCATCGGTTCGAAAAGACATCAAATATTCAGCGATATATAGTGTACTAAAAATTTGAGAAAAATTCAACTAATATCTCTTAATACCCCTTTTGGATAGTTTTTTTTTGTCGATCTTTTTTAATACAATTTAAATTTTGCTCTGCTTAGGTAAGGTTCCGTAGAAGTGGCTGTAAATTGTTTGAACCTGCTAATCCATGAAGGACCGTTGTGTTAGAACACAACATAATTATCGATACTTCCATGTAGAAGACTTTCATTTACAATCTTTTATAAGCCATCTGTCGAAATTTCCGAAATATTTAATGATTATTTTCTTTGTTACAGGTGATTGAAGTAAACAAGTTTTATAATTTTTGAAAAATGGAAAATAAAGAGTTTCGTGCGGTAATTAAACACTTTTATATGAAAGGTTATACGCCACAATTAATCAAAAATTAATTGGATTCTGTTCATGGTGATAATGCACCATCATACTCCACCGTAAAATCCTGGGTTCAAAACAATTTAAAACGGGTCGTTCAAGTACGGAAGATGAACAACGCTCTGGAAGACCAAAAACTGACACTACTATTGAAAACATTAGAAAAATATTTAATGAAGTGCATAAAAATAGACGAATAAAGCTAAGAGAACTTGCTGATATTGTTAAAATACACGAAAAACAAGTTTGGTGTATTTTACATGATGAACTCCACATGAAAAACCTATCCGCAAGATGGGTGCCGCGTTTGTTGACTTTGCTCCAAAAAATCGTCCGTTGGACCAATTCCGAGGAGCTTTTAGCGATTTATCAGCGTTATCCAATAGAGCTCTTGCGCCAATTCATAACTGTTGATGAAAAATGGATCCATCACTACATCCCAGAATGCAAAGAACAGTCAAAACAATGGATAGAAGCTGGTAAAAGTGGTCCCAAGAAGGCGAAAACTGTTAAGTCAGCAGGAAAAGTAATGGCCACAGTATTTTGGGATGCAAGGGGTATAATATTTAGTGATTATCTTGAGAAAGCAAAAACTACAGTGAATATTATTGTGCATTATTGGATCGGTTGAGTGAAGAAATCAAGATAAAACGACCGCATTAGGAAATAAAGTTATTTTTCACACACTGCATTTTTAACTCAACAAAAACTGACCGAATTACGATTTGAAATTTCACCTCATCCACCATATAGTCCAGATTTAGCTCCTTCTGATTATTTCTTGTTTCCAAATTTAAAAATAAATCTCGGTGGCAAAAAATTTTCATCCTATAGCGAAGGTCTTGAAAAATCGTATTTTTCGGATGGAATTAAAAAACTTGAAAAACGTTTGATGAAGTGTATTGAGTTGGAAGGAGATTATGTTGAAAAATAAATAATAATAATTCCAAAAAACGGTTATTTTTATGTTAGGCCAGTTACTTTTGCGGTCGCCCTCGTAATTACTTAATAACAACAATTTGATTGTAAAAATACTAATAAAATTATTAAAAAAGTTGTTACGGCAAAATTTTAAAGTTTCTCCGAAAATCAGATCGCCGGAAAGTAAATCAAGTTATATCTTCCTGCGATAGACAAGCGGATCTAAAAGTAGTAAATCACTGTGTCCCGTACGAGGGCTGCTATACATATAACAATAATGAAAATGCAAATATTTATCATCAAAAATGATTTACTGTTTTTCAACGTATTCTCCAGCATGATTTATACAATTTTGCATGCGCTCAAACCAATTGTCAAAGCACTTTTTCTGTTTTTGGACGACCTTCGTCTTTGAGCGAGCGTTGGCCACGATTGAATTCATTAAACCAGTTTTTTAGAGTGCTGTAGGATGGTTCATACAAAGATTTAAGTTCATTGATGCACTCTTGTCTTAATAATCCACGTCGAAAGTTGAGAATAATTATCGCGCATTTTTTGCCAAATTGATTTTTTCAAGTCACTGTAAACAACAGAAATGATGGTCGTACGTCAAACGTGAGCACATTTATGATAAAAAATGACAAATTTTCCAATAAAAAATGTCAACACTAAGTGTTGCCTGGGCCAGAAGTATATAGCAACCTTCGTATTGGGTAATATAATTTTTTTTTGACGATTTTTTTTATTAGGACCTTTAAATCTTCAAATGTAACTTTAAACCCCTACAAAGTATGTATTATAAACCTAAAATTCAAATATCATGTTATTACCCACAGGTTACTACTTAGTCACATTCACTAATGTATTAAGTTCCATTTACTGAACATTTTAGTGCGTCAACTAACATTCGGTTGTACTAATGGAAACTAGTTAGTGCATTCAATTGGCAAACAAATTCGGTTGTGACAACGAATTGGTTCTCAGTGTGTATACCGATGTGAAATTGAACTATATCGCTCCACATTTTAATATAGCCTAAATGCAAAGGTCCTTCCCGATTCTGACCATGTCGTTGTAGAAGCCAATAAATCCGATTGTGCTCAAGTAATGACCGACTTATAATTAACTCTGTTAAAATCAGACCATAAGAGTATTATTCCATATTTGTGTGTTGACTCTATACAAAGGACCTTTCCGATTTGATTTATATGTGACTTTTGAAGTCACTTATAAAATCCAATTTTGCTTAAAATTAACATAGTGCCAGGCTTACGTTTCACACACATTGAATTTGTTGGCCGCCATGGTGCGATAGTTGTATGAATGGTGCCAGTAAATTTAAGACCACGTTTGGGTAAGATCATCTAACAATTTTTAAGCAGCGAAATTCTACCTCTTAAATACCGGCAAATTCAAGAGTAAAAGATTTATCTATAGGCCATCTAAAAACTTCTCTTTGGAACCCATTCGTAGTGAGTGTACGAATTTTATCGTGAACCGCTCACTGCTTTGAGATAAGTTCCCCCTTGTTCATTCATTGAATGTTGTGGGAATAGAGAAAGTAAGTCCATAAGAACAAAAAGGCAATGCTGCTCTGGAAGTATACTCAATTCCATCAGAAACAATTCCGAAGAATCAATTCCGAAGCTCGACTATATTGGTCCATTCATTATAAATGTCCATTCAGTTTTGAGATCCTATCGCTTTACAGGCCACATTACATTAAATTAGCGCCAATCGATCAAAGCGCAAGCTTTCACTATATCTAGTAAAACAGGACTTTATTGGCCTGTGTTCACATAGCCCTTCTAAATACTTATGTCCCTCTTCCTAGAAGTCGCATTTGGGGTACCGACTTAAAACCGCACTTATCTCATTGGCAATTTTTCCACTGAAAACAGTTTCGCATTACTTGCCTATTTTGGCTGCTAACACTACGATCGTTTACTGGCTTGCGTCCAAGCACCATCTTATGCTTCCAGGTCTATTTTTGTACAGGTTAAAATGTATTCGATGTATTTAATATGAGCGTTTCACTGTTCCTCATTAAGTGCCAATTCATCAATCATATTTTTGACTGTTATGATTCCTACAATCACCTAAACTTCGCACAGAAAACCGATTCGTTGCCACAACCGATTTTGTTCGCCAACTAAATGATAAAGGATAAAGGAGTATTCCATCAGTAGAACCGAATGTTAGTGGGTGCTATGTAATATACAGTTATTAAAGCTGTAGTTTCGGTGCAACATACCAAGTACATACCATATTGTGGTATTTCGAACCGTATACCTATTACTACTATAAACATTTGGTGATTGCAATCGAAATTCCTCTTTTGCAGCCGATTTCCAACTTATTTTTTCTCTGTGTGCAACAACGGAATATTTTATAAAATCAATTACATGAACACGGCCATTTATTCCACAAAATTATTTATCAGACCGTTGTATTTAAAAAACAAGATATTTTGTATCATTTTCACACATTTTTGCATTGGCTTAATTCGCATAGGGCATTCTGTGTTCGGTACAACTCTAACATTAGGACTGCCACAATTGAATGCAACAGTTTTTTGATTATACAGCAGTTTCTTATGACTAATCTGTTGCGACTTAACATGAGTATTTCCATTGTAATTACCATTCTGTACGATTCAGTGGTCGTTTATGTCTTGATTACAATCAACAGATTTAATGGTTCCTTAGTTACCGAAACACTTACACACCCAAACCAAATTAAAACAAAGCGTGAATAGTCTATGTATAAAGTATATCCTGAAATTGCACCCTACGTACCCGGTACTCATATACATATGGAGGCCATTATAGTTCCGCAAATTGTTCAGGCGTTAGAAACAACGCCCACAGAACGGTTGCATGCGAATGCTGTGAATTCGGCCATCGCTGTGTGTGTGTTTGTGTGCAATTTAGTCAAATGTCAATAGGCTATTGGCTATTTGTCCAACAACAACAAAAACTTAGAGCAACTCAAATTCAACACCACAATTACACTAAATTCTGAAATGATTCCAGGCCAATTGTAGCATGACTAACTGCACGATACTAATCATAAAACTAGAGGGCGTATGAGTAACCTTTACTTTTCAAAATCACGCTGTTGCCTCACCGCACAAAGAGCTGTTGTTAATTGCAAGTTTTTTACAAAACTGTCACAATTATTTGTCAGATAACGGCGCGATACATAGATCAGCCTGACATTGAAATATATGTTCGACTTAAGACCCATTTCCAATTACGAGTACCATTGTTTTCGCCATCACCAGTGTAATGGCCTGTAACGCTTTTCAATTCCATGACAAATAATACACACGCCCTCCGCAAGAGAATTGAAAAACATGAAATGTAGGTGTATTTTGACATGTTATCGACAAAGTAGAGAACGTGCCGCATCACCAACTGCTTTGGTTTTACCAAAACCTTTTGACAGATGTCAAAACACTTGTCAAAAACGTTTTGGTTTAAATTAATATGTCTTTGGTGTAAATTGGTTTTTTGAAAAAATAACATTTACACACTCAATAACAAATCATGTAAGTTGAGAAAGATTAGTCTTGTCAGTTTGTTACTACCTCGAAATATGGAGGAAGATTGCTGGAGAGCAGTGAGTGTAATGTTGAACTGGTCTTAAAATTGAATTAGAAATAGAAATTCATAAAATACATATACTTGGATATAAAGAATAAATAGAAATCATGAAGATCCCAGATTGAAATTTGATGATAAAATCTCATTATTAAATGGAGATCTAAACCAGTAAGGAAAGTCGTAAGTCGGGCTTGGCCTTGGCTTGAAATAGAGAATAAAGTAAAATATGCTTGGATAAAAAGAATTAATGGAAAAAGATGAGGATGCTGAAATTAAAATTTGAAGTTAAGTTCTCCTTCTTAACTTAATATATAAAATTGTAAGAAAAGTCGTAAGTCGAGGTTGACCAACTACGAGAAACCTTGCACCTTTATGATTTTTAGAGACTTAATCACCTCTGTCTTGAACTTGCAAGATCAAACTTATATGTTAGACTTTGAGAGTGATTGGTTATAATTTGTGGTTTCTAGAGCTGCGATGTGAAATCTTGTCGGAATCGGGTGTAATATGTGACTTTTAGAGCTGTAAGTTCGGATATCGGAAAGATGGGGCTACTTATATATAAGTATACAAATATGGTCCCATGCGATCCAGTTTCACCACAGTTAATTGATGGTCGCTCATAGGGTACCATGCACAATTTGGGCTTCGGGACCTGAAATCGGATGGGTACTTTATGTGAGAACTATTCGAAAAAATGGACCTATGTGGTTCTATTTGAAAAGAGATATGTGTTATGCTCTGTGCGAAATTTAGTTGGTATCGGCTATAATATTTCGCTTTAGAGACGTAAGTTCTGAAATCGGGAAGGACATCTGTATGGACTATAGGAAAACATGGACATTTGTGGTCCGGTTTCGTTACAGTTAATTAGTACTCGGCCATAACATGCAAAAATTTGGGCTTTATCGGGTGTTATTTGTGGCTTCTGCGTGACCTCAAATCGGGAGGACATTAGACCGATAACATAGACCGATATAGCTAAACACAATACAGTCGCAAATCACAAATCAAGCAAGCCAAATGTTATTAAAATCAAGTGAAAGCTTTCGTTTCTGAATTGGTAGATTTTAAATTGGGAGGTATGACGTCTACTTAAAGACATGGAACGATCATCTCAAATTTCAGAGCAGATTTACTATCGGAAATTTATTTAAGATTTTCCTGATTTATAGCTAAGCGCAATACAGTCGCAAATCACAAATCAAGCAAGCCAAATGTTATTAAAATCAAGTGAAAGATTTCGTTTCTGGATTGGTAGATTTTAAATTGGGAGGTATGACGGCTACTTAAAGACATGGAACGATCATCTCAAACTTTAGCGCTGATTTACTGATTTGAGGTCTATTCACCCTTCTTATACGAGTACGGGCGGTTCGGAAACTTCTTAGCCTAGCACAAAAAGCGCGGTATAAACAGAAAAACGTTAAGTGTGATGGAAACTTCCATCTCTGCTATGAACACATGTTAAATTTTGTTTCGATCCTGCAACTCCTTCATATAGAAACAGGTGTTCACAAAAGACGCATCCGCGATTTTTTTACAATGGAAAAATTAGAAATGCGTGGTGTCATTAAATATTTACATAAAAAAGGTTTATCGGGACAAGAAATTCATAATGATATGGTAAATGTGTTAGGTGAAAGTGCTCCTTCATATGCAACAGTAAAAAATTTGGTTGCTGAACTTAAACGTGGTCGTACAAGCATTGAAGATAAACCACGTAGTGGACGTCCAAAAACAGCAACAACAACAGAAATTGTAGCCAAATATGGTATTAATTTAATACCATATACTATTAAATGATCGACGAATAAAAGTGTGTGAAATAGCTAATATCATGGGCATCTCAAATGATCGAGTCCATTTAATGTTGCATGAAGAACTACAGATGAAAAAGCTTTCTGCAAGATGGGTGCCGCACTTGTTAACAGTCGACCAAAAACGCATAAGAATGAACATTTCTCAAGCTTGTTTCGTTCGTTTTCAGCGAAATAAAATGGATTTTAAGCGTCGTTTCATAACTGTTGGTGAGACATGGATCCACCACTATACTCCAGAGACAAAAGAGCAATCCAAACAATGGACTGAAGCTGGAGAAAGTGCCCCAAAGAAGGCAAAAACAATTCAATCGGCTGGCAAGGTAATGGCAACGGTTTTTTGGGACTTCAAAGGTATTTTATTGATTGACTATCTGCAAAAGGGTAAAACAATAAATTCAGAGTATTATTGTAACCTTTTAGATCAATTAAATGTACAAATTCGAGAAAAACTTCCTGGCTTACAACACAAAAAAATAATTTTTCATCAAGACAACGCACCAGCGCACAAGAGTGTTTTAACAATGGCTAAAATCAACGAATTAAAGTACGAGTTGCTTGACCACCCACCTTATTCTCCTGATTTAGCTCCCAGTGACTTTTACCTGTTCCCAAATCTAAAAAAATTCCTTGCTGGCGAGCGTTTTACCTCAAATGAAGATGCAACTATTTTAATCAAGGGATAGAATTGCTAGATAAGCGTTCGACTAAGTGTATTGAAGTTTCAAGAGATTATATTGAAAAATAAAAATATTTTTGAAAAACTAACAATTCTCTTTCATTGATAGGCTAAGAACTTTCCGAACCGCCCTCGTAGGTGCAACAAACTGAAGTTTTATATAAATTTTATAACAAATTGCATTTCACCGTATGGCGTTGGCTATTTTAAAATGTTAACTCATTTTGCCCTAAAGATATGACAAAACCACCAGCTATTTGATGCTGCCCAACTAACTACCGGTAAAGTTTCGTCGAAATTGAAAATCGTATATACTTATATACGAGTATCTATGAGTAAACATAAAATAAATCCAAAGCATACAATAATGTGTTAAACCTGTCATATCACTCGAGTTTATGACTAGATTTTCACAAATAACTCCTCTAACTAATGTTAGAACTATCAGAAAACCAAATTCCAAATTATTGGCTCTATACAAACATCTCAAAGAAACTACTGTGCGTGTACGCCGATTGCTGTGAGAAAGTAATGACCACTGTGCCGTTGTGTTTGTATTTAATACAAAATCTCATTGATTCGGAATCTGCTGTGCTTGTCCTCATAAGCTGGAACAGCTAGACAATATTTAAGCATACATTAAGCCTGGCCTTAATACGATTTCCAATTCTTAACTTTATAGCATACTTTCAGGCATTGCATAGTAAAGTTCATTGCTTAAGTCTTGAGTTTTTTCCACATTTTGTAGTATTTTATGTGTGAATTAAAATTGAATGAATAATAAGGCATTGTTTGAAACTAAAATAAACGCCACGAACATTTTGCTGATTGCCAACGATTTAAACAATTAAACCAAGATTCACCCGAACGGCCAACGCCACCACAACACCACTTGTTGTTTTGTGTATCTGCGTCCGTTTATTTCCGGTGTTTAGTGTATGCACGCTTGTGCTCGTGGTTTTAGTGTTTCTGTGAAATGGGAAACACACATCGGACTCATTTTATATTAGACAGGTTGATATAACATGTTTCGCCCGGGCTCGTTTGGGTTTTGGAAAACTACGTCAGCCAACTTTTTGCGTGTGCGTGTGTGTAAGTGCGAACAAGCGCGTTTGCATTTAAAAGTTTAAGTTCAATAACCATGCATGATTTGGAGCCAACGCCACAGTGAGGTGAATGTGTTTTTTTATGGTTTTTGGTAATTTATTGAACAACTTGGCTTTTAGTCAAAAGTTGTTGTCGTACACGCTGCAAAAATGGGTGTCTTTGAAGTGTGCTTGGTTAAGGTTGCATGCGGCATGCGTGCGTTTGTGTAGATGACAAGTTGGCCAGTTTCCAGGTTGTGATAAAAGATAAATAGTATTACGAGGTTGCACACATATGTTGTGTACATAAAATACCGTATGGATTCAGAATATTGAGGTTTTGTTGCTAAATGTTACGAGTGCCTCTGTTAGACTTTAATTGCAATTTTCAAAAAACGAAATACATATAAGTAACGGGTGACCCAAATAAGACCAGCTGATGTAAAACACAAATAACTTTTCATATTTTTTAACATAATTTATTTTTTCTTTTTGCAGATTATAACTGAACTCTTGGAAATTTAAAATGAATACGTACAGTCCACAACAACTCATTAAAATTATCGATTTTTTTTATTCCTCTCAACGATCAATTGTTCTGATGCAGCGAAATTATCGCAATTTTTTAACGTAAAATCAGCGCCCACATCTTCCATGATTACAAGTTTAGTTCACCGATTTGAGGAACTGGGTTCAGTTGCCGACCGTCCAAGAAGAGGTGCGGCAGCTTGGCGCTATCGAGGAAAATGGTAGTCATATGTCTGATGTCAATTTTCACACATAGTCACGTTAAACTTCCATAAAATGTATTTAACATATAAAAATAAATCATTTAAAAAAAACCGTTATTACAAGAGTTATACGTGTTTAACATCACTAGGGCCACCCTGTTTATAGAGATCGGCAGTTGACATAATCAGTTGTGACGATATCTACACATAATTTGGAAATTATTGAAAAACAATTTTTTATTCATGCACGTAGCAGACAATATCTTTTGAAATTAAATAAGAAGACGATCATCAAAATACTATTCAGAGATATATATATCCTCACATATAAGGCGATTGGTGAATATTTATTGTGTATCCTAATCAGCAATGGGCTAAGTCCGTTTTCTTAGAGGCACTTAAAATATCTTGCCACTGGGCTGAATGCTTAAAACAGGACCGCTGATTTACGAAATAGTCTAAGATACGTATTTCTTTAGAGAATAGCTTCAAAGCAAAAATGCGGTCAAGATCCTAAACAATGAAAGATTACGTCTATATAAATATGACAAACCTTAAAGAAGATCGGTGTATAAATGGTCTGTACTATCCATACGGGGATTGGTAATAGAATTGACACACTGGTTATACATTGTAATCCCATATGAAACTCTGGAATGATTTCGCCATAGAGAAAATATGAAATGTAAAAAACGGTCAATAGATTTACCTACTGCTGGCCAAATCTTTCAAACAATCAGACCAATTGTTAAATTGAACTGATATGATGTGATAGATAGAATAGTTTCTGTGATAGGTATTCTATGGTGGATACAATGACACGTTCGGTACTTAACCTTTTTGATCAGTCCCGTGATATATCACATGGTATCTGAGTAGTGTCAATTGACTCCATCCAATGACAAAGCCATGTAAAAGTTACAGGTTCTTTTCATATCGTTGAGTCGATACTGGAAACGGTCCCCATCCATGAGGGACCTTTCACGTGACTGGTTCTGTATCGGTCCTGATTTCCGTAGGGTTACTTATAACAGGTAAGTGGACTAAAAAAGACCATATATCGTAAGAAAATATTCAGGGTCCATAAAAATGCTAAGCATTTCTGCTTTTTCACAAATTTTGTTAGTATCCACAGCTACTATTATGATAGAAAAAATTGCGGCCGGGTAGAATAAAACTTCCAACACGGTCATTAAAAAATTAAAGTTTATTAGGAACAGCCTTAATCGAACACTTCGCTTGAAAGTAATACCAAACCCAGAGCACTCGCAGGAAAATAAAAGGAATGCTGAGAATAGCCTTAAACAATCAAACAACAGCTCAGAATGGTGTTTAATTAAGAATCAAGTGAGCGGGCTCGAACATATTCATATATGAGGCATGTGAAGTGACATTAGAAAAAAGATAAACTTTCTTTTCCCTTCACAAGTTTTAAAAAGGAAAAGACGTTAACCGCACTTAACTGCAATAGCTCGTAGTTTAGAAATACACCGTGGGCTGCATGCATTTTGGAGTGCAAGGCAAATGTTAGAAACACGGATCGTCAATCTGCTAGTAGCAATTTAGGAAATCAAGAACATTTCAAGAACGCAATCACAAGCCTTGAGTTAACCGTTTCAAACTTGTAAATTGCTAGTGATTTGTTACTTGTGCCAGAAGTACAAACCGATTTACCAGCGAATTTTTGGCAGCGCCGCTGTTCATTGCTGGGTTAGAACGTATTGGTCGGTTTGTACGAAATTTGGATAGTAAAAGAAAAAATTCTATCTATAATATGTAGTCAATTTTTAACTTAAAAAAGTATTCTTTTAAAATATTGTATGTTTTATAAATTTTTTGTATGTTCATAGCAGAGGGTCTAAAAAACCATGGTTTTCAGAAAACCGCCATTTTGGGCTTTTTTCAAAATAGTATTTTGGAAAAACCGACTGTCGAGTTTTTTAAAAGTAAAACCCCGTATTAACCGACACTCCGGGTTTAGTCGTTTGTCTTGAATGGAAAATATTTCCCCGATCAGAAATAAAGTAACAGTCCCTATTTCTAATCTATATGCAGGTAATAAAATCAATTTCTTCGAACAGAAGTTTGCTTTTATTTAAGTGGCCACGCCGGCTACTTTATATGTTACCCTCCACTTCTAGATGTGCCAATTAAAAGCGGGGTTTTGAAACCCTTGAACTGGTCCTAACTTTAACCAGATTTTAAAATATAGTCATGTGTGAATTTGTTATGTTATGTCCATGTTGAAATAGACAGATTTTAGGACATAGGGTTGGTCTCCCTAATCTAGCCAATCTGCATTGCACTGAAAGTAGTTTGGTAAAATTCGTTATGATCCAAATCGGTCCAAGATTAGTTATTTGCCGAGCGAAGTTACTATGCCAAATTTGATCAAAATCAGAATGAATATGGTTGTTCTAGAGCGATTGTAACAACGGGCGGGATCTCTGTACTGGAGCTGTAGTAAAACTTGGTCCGGAATGGCCATTTCTATCTGTGAGCGTTGTTGTTGTAGCGGCACACATAGTGCCGGGGTGACAGCCCTTGTTGTTTCGAGTCAATCCGGTGCATAGTACCGGCTGTCGTGGGATCGCCTATCTGTGCTCGTTATCAGCTGTGCCGAAAATTATTAATATTAGATGTTGTATGTGGCTTCTAGAGCTGAAGTCAAATATAATGTATTTGTGGGAGCTTCATCTACATTTTTACTAATTTTTTTATTGCACAAAAAACTAACTCCAGCCAAATTCCTGTTGTTTGTTGATAGATATCGAAAATCATAACAACTGTTTAGTCTGTCGATTGGTATACTTAAAGGAGTGTCTATCACATATACAAATTATGAAATAATGAATTTTCTTTGCTCTTTTAAACAACAATCAAAAAACGCGACAACAAAAATAGCGGGTAAACCGACAAGTCGGGTTTTAGCTATTTATGAGAAACCGACTGTCGGGTTTGAACACATAAGGCTGAATGTCGGTTTTGGCGCTCTAGTTTATAGGCTTAGATTGTTTTAAAATGTTACCAAATTTACGCATAAATCTTACAAATCCAAAGCCGTAATTGGATATGTAGGACCGCCATAATTGTTGCAGTTGTGGGAGAAACTCTAATGGAAATTGGCAATCGTTTTTTCAACAAAACCTACATATATATTTTTTTCGAAAATTGTTCCAGTGCAGATTAAAGAATTTTGCGCAGGCGACTTAAAAACTCCGACCGATATATATTAAAAATAATACGTTCAGGTGACATTGGAAGCATCCACAATTTTTGTCCTTTTAAAATTGACACATGATTTTAAATATCTCGAAAAATTCTGGATCTCTCAGGTTGTAATATGACAGTGCTAATATTTGCACCACATTAAACGAAGTCAGATTACTAAGATCTGATTCCAATGTGTCTTTGTTCGTGCCGTCTGTCCATCGGGTGGTGGATAGACGTCTGTCAGGTCCCAAAGGTAAACCGATATCGATTTATAAACCTGAATTGGTGCATATTGGTCCCTGTTTTGATAAAATACCAAATCCTTATCGATTTCGGAACACGCAGTTCTAGAAAACAGATTTAACATTTTACTAGCATTAAATTTCGAACAAAACGCAATGAGTGTGTTCCCTTATTTAATAGTTCCTCTTGATTTAAGTTCCTGTTGCTGCAGAAGCCAAAAATTCAATTTGACATGGTAGTTTATAACCGATCAGTTATTAATCCTGCTGAAATTAAAAATGGAGTAATTGGACATCATGTTCAGAACTCGATTTGAAGTCCTGCCAAGCAACAATCCACATATTACATTTAAAATGGTGCATTAGTGCATTATGAGAAATCTACAGCGAAGTCTGCTGAAACGTGGACGTATCGATGCTTGATTTCCTTAATATTCTATTAAGAGACAAACAGGAACATCTATCAAATCAGTAGCCTCTGCACGATGAAATTTGTTCACTCATTGAATAAAACTTACTGTTTAGCCTCGGCTTCGAAAGAAAACCCTAACCCACATCATTTTATAAGATGTGGGACACCATCTGCTTAAAAAGTCTACGTTTTCTCAGCTTTGTTTTAAACTTGGTTCATTCGTGCGATACTCGTCCGCTCTAACCATCACATCGCAGCGTATATATTGCCGCGATTAAATCCCTGTCAATCTAGGAGTAAATTTGAATATCCCATCTTTGCCTAGTTACTTGCAAATTGGATAGGTCGTCTTTATACCTAGTTGATATAGTGTAGAATATACTTTGCCAACTTTAAAGTTACTGTCTTATTTGTAGTAGGCAACGGGGAAGACTTTTGTAAAAATTTAATAGACCTATGGTTTTTTTGTTTTTAATTGGGTTAATTTGTGCGATAATTGTGCACTCTTACCACCAAATCGCAGCGACTCATATGTACAGCCGTGATTGAAGCCCTGCCACTCTTGAAGTAAATTTTTAAATCGCATCCTTGAATAATTACGTACAAATGCGATGAGTCATCTTATACCTAGGTGATGTAAGGTATCGTATAATTGAACTACTTTAAAGTCGTTTGGCGTGTATTTTTTGCGAATGGTTATTAAGCGAATAAGTCGATAACTTTAACACTTTCAATTTTGTGTGTACAAAAACTACATCACTCTATGCGTCATAAACCGTTTAATATTAACGCTTGGAGTTTATAGAAAAAAGTAATTAAAGAAATAATATAAAGATGTAATATACGACCTTGCTAAAAGTCATTCTTTAATAACTTTTTTCCTTAAAAATTAGAATTGTCCAAACAAATTCCTTATGACGCAAATTCCAATAAAAATTATTGCAAACAAAACCTTTTTTCTATTTTTGCACAATGGTATGGAGTTGTTGTACTAGCGACCATTTAATAGCTTCAAAACAACACGCCTATTGTTTTGTTTGTATTTGACCTTTTTTTAATCAGACAGGGCAGACGACTTTGATGTTTCTAGTGTTTCCACCATTTTTGATATCCAGGCTTTTTTCGAGTATAGAGACCCCGAGGATTTGTTTTAGTGTTCATAAGCGACCAAAATGTTTGTTGCCACTATTCTATCCTTCATTTTTAACTCTTATTGTTTAAGAGTTATTATTTTGTAAGAAAACATTTCTTAATTCCCATCCCTTAGTCTTAGTAAATCCTATTTAAGTATTTTCCAATTGGACAACTTTTAAAGGATTGGAGTTTTCCACCTCCTCCATGATATTTGAGCAATTATGTATGTGTCTTAAGTCTTTCATTTCAACTCACTGAAAATATTTATTCTTTTTTTTTGAGCTTGTATCCTAAGTCTTTCGTTTACAATCATATAATTTAAAAACAATTGTTAAAACATCGATTAATTTTTTTTATTTTTCATATTTTATTATAATAGGAAATCATCAATTATAATGCAATGCGTTTTTAATTAAAGTATTACTCTATAGACCGTTGCGGATAAACAAGACTACAGGGCAATACAGTGGGTTAGTAAAAGTCATGAAAATGATAATTAGCTACAAAAGAAAAGAAAAAGATTGTAATAAAATATATGCAGTCTATGTGGTAAGTGTTAAAAATGAAGTAGAGATGTTACAAATAAAGAATAATATGAAAGTGAGTACTCGCTATAGGATTTATTGTATGGTAAGTGGTTATCGATAAAATTAAATCACATACGCAAAAATTACTATGGTTGGAGTAAGAAGCATGACATATAATTTGTAATTAGACATTTCAGTTCGGTTTAAAGAAGAGTACAGTAGTATGATGATGATGACAATGATGAATAGAGCATTTTAGCAGTTGTGCTATCACAGAGATATAAAAACATAAATTCAAAACAAACAATAAAAAAAAAATTATAAATCATAAATTAATACACAATAATAAATTCTATAAATTAGCTTTGAGTAGACAAGTATGAGTTGACAATATTTAAAGAGTACTGAGTAGAATGGACACAGTTTTAGGTAAAGGAGCATCGCTATTAATAAATTGACTTTCTTTTTG
This sequence comes from Hydrotaea diabolus, assembly GCA_963513945.1. Lineage (NCBI taxonomy): Eukaryota > Metazoa > Arthropoda > Insecta > Diptera > Muscidae > Hydrotaea > Hydrotaea diabolus. Next base: position 179,756,090 of record OY740719.1, read on the forward strand.
GCCTTCGAGTGTTTGTTGTTGGAATTTGTTTTACAAAATACAAAAATATATTAAAGATACTTATCAAGTGTTAACAAAAGAAGATAATTTGGCTAAATATTCTTGGCAATTGTATAAAATTAACAAACCAACATGCACGTACAGCCCATCGTCTTCGAAACTAACGGATTAAGTGCACGGGCAGGCTGTTCAATTTCGATATCAATCATGGTTTTGTGGTTTAACTTATCGTTTAATTTAAAGGTTTACGTTGTATGATTTTGCCTTAATAATGATGTTCATGCTGTTCATGGTGTTCTTCGTGATGATGGACGGGAGCTGTCTTGTGTACCACAGCATTGAAGCCATTGTGCTTGTCGGCGGTATAGTCAACGGTACGAATGGAACCATCAGGTTCAACCAAGGAGTATTGACCTAAAAACAAAAGACATTATTACAAAAAAAGAAATACATACAAAATTTAACAGACATCACTACTCGTACAAGTATGAAGGACTGGCATGGCATGGCATGATAAAAAATAAATTGTAAATGTTGTTTTAATGTAATTGCAGTGCCCGTAATTGTAGCAGTAGCAATTTTTGTAATAACTGCAGAGTAATGACTAATATTTCTGTTGAAAAACATACAATATGATGTTGTAATTCGATTACGTGAGACGGGTTTTTGCAAAAAAAAACACCGGCTTATTGCCAATACGTTTTATTTCAATTAATAATATCGTTATAGTTATGATCTAGTTAACAAAATTAATGATAAAATTACGTACAAGACAATGGTCATAAATTTTCAAAACACATCATAATGATATCTCGACAGTAAGTGATATTATAACATGACACACATGTTTGCTCTATACAAACCAAAATCCAATTATGAATACAAATCTATACGAACGAATTTAGGCGGTTTTCTACAACATCCTTAACAAGACTAAATGTGACGCGCAAAATAGAAAGGGACCAATGGTTAAAAACCAGTTTTGTTCAGGAGAGCCATTTTAAAGATAAGGTCCCTTTCTATTTGCGCTTAGAATTGTCGACTTCACTTTCATAAAACGCGCATATCTCTGGGAGGGAACACTTTTGGGGCATGGGATCGGTCTCAGATGTTGTCCACATCAAAAAAAGAAAAAAAATGAAAATTGAGTTTTTTACCCTAAGGTCCCTTTCTCTATGCGCTGTCACATATATATATTTATTAGTAGTTAATCTGTGGTCATTACTACTCTACACGCATTTTTAGCAAATAAGTTGTATTCTATTTGTCAGGCTTAAGATATTCGTGAAACAGAATTCTAAAAGTGTCCAAACCTCATTTCTATAAGTGGTACCAGAAAGGGTGTGACAATATGGCTATTATTAAATCTCTTAGGAAAAATATTATAGCAAAAAGAAGTAAAAATTATTTGAAAACGCTTCCAAAAGGTAATTTACACAGACGGCTGTTATTATAAGCTTACTTCGATTATTCACACGTTTTAATAGTCAGAAAACAAATCAAGCAATCAGTTTAACGAACTATGACGCAAGTCTAGCAACGCTGGTCGTTTAGTGGTGCATAAAACCAGGATCCTGCGTTTCTGAAAGGACTCTTTTCTGTAGGACTAAACTAAGAAACTAATTTAATAATAATCTTCGGTGAAATGCAAATATGTGATTGAATAGTACTTACTGTAGAATTTTTGGACATATATCAGACATTACATCATTGAAAAACAAATAGTTTACCAATTGAGGAACAAGGGTAAACATCTCTCGAATCATGAACGTGGTATTAAATGCCTCAAGACTCTTATCTTTACGACTATATTAAAATACAAGATAAGCCAATACTTAACCAAAAGCATATTATAATTACAAAAACTATTTGAGAGATTCACTTCATAATAAGCTCGAAGAAATTAAAGACAATTTTTAGTCTCGGCTTAAGGTATTTTAAATCGTGGTGCCATTTTAGAGAAGTATACTTTAAAATGTAAAGATATTAAATGTAGCATTTGCGCAGTTTTATGGTGCATTGTTGAAACTATTTTTAACTATTTATTCCTAAAATGTTTCGGCATAAGCCAAAAAATAATAAGTACAAAAAGTTAAAGTCGAGATTGACCCACTAAGACATTCCCTATACCACTCTACTATTCGGAGGACTAGGTGGGCCTCTATGGAGCTAGGTCGAACTCAATATGTTAGAGTTTATTGTTTGTCGTTAAAGGTACCATGCTAAATAAGAACTTGGTTGGTTACAATTTGTATCTTCTAGTGATGTACGAACTCATGTCGTGTGTGACCACATATTAGAAAACATGGACCGATATGGTCCAATGAGACAAGGCAAAGGTGTTGGTCGCTTGTAACACTCCATGCTAAAATTGGTAAGAGTTCAATATAAAAGGTGCAGATACCGAACTCGGGAAGGACGTTTTTTTATGGGGGCTATACAAAAGTATAGACCTATGTGCTTTATTTTCACCGCAGTTATTTAAAGATCGCTCAAAACGTACCATGCAAATTTTAGGCTTGATCTAGTGTAATTTGTGGCTTCTTAAGCTGCAGGATCTTAAATCGGGAGCGACCTTTGTGTGGAGCTATTCGATCGATAGGGTCCAATTTTACCAGAGTTCGGAGTTGGTTGCTCGTTATGCCCTCTGCAAAATTTGGTCAAATCGGATGTGTTATATGGCTTTTACAGCAGTAGGTTCCAAAATCAGGAAACCCCAATTTGCGACATCAAAATATGGACCAATTTTAATAGGGTTTATCCTTGGATTCCATCCGGACTATTTCCTAGTAAAGTTTTACCTGTATGCATAATAACGAAACAATCCCAATTTTGTTGAAATCTATTAAAATTGGCCATTGTAAGGTAGGGCACAAATTTGGGAGGAATATTTGTACTCGTATTGATCTAATCTGTTTTAAGCAATGGTTTTTATGTGTGCTTTTTTCCGCTGTTACGTCGGCTAGATCTTAAACCGGAAAGTACATTTAAATAACGATCATTCTTATCCAAAAGCAAAATAATGTACAAAGTTTCATCGGGATCGCCTAATATTGGCAATAAACACTTTGATAAATCATAGATGGACACATCTATGTTTTTAATCGACGCATAAAATAATTTTAAATCAATATCGAATCCTCCTAAAAATGTACAAGATGGAGCAAAATTAATGTCATCATGTAAATCTTATTTATTTTTTCAAACTGCTTTAAATGCCATTGTGTTCCGACATCTATATTGTAGATAAAGAGAGAATCATGTGTTAACAAAGCAATGAATAGATAAAGCTCAAGCAAAGATGAAGATTTTGAAACACCAATTTTCATGCCGAGTGATCTACCGAGTGATTTACATTTTTGGAGATTTGAACTAGCTAGTTCTAAATAGGCCAGACTTCTTCCTCGCGTTTACCACAACAAACAAATTCAAATGCCCTTTTTAAAAGATTGCAGAAAAGAGGTAGTCGGAATCATTTTTATCATTTATAAGTCGATAATCTACGTAGAACTTCTTCTCAAATGTCGATAAATTTGTGAATACAAGATCTAACGTGATATCTATCGACAATATCGACTATATTTTTCTCAAACTACAACTGAACACATAATTTAAATACTCAGCATAAGGATTGTAGCTTAAAGTATTCCAAATCGATTTATTTTATTTTATATATTTTCAGTCTAGCCTGTTCCACTGATATATATTGAGTATAATTATCATTTAATACAAATTTAATCTGCTAAATGTGGCATTTTAATTTAAAATTTGAAGTGCTATTTTCGGTTTGCTTCTGTATTTCTACGACACAGTCTTCTTTAAAGAAGAAAAATCAATAACTTCTTGAGGTTTGATTGAGAAAACTCGATCTAAACATTTGAAGAAGATAATATTATTTATGGTTGTTAAAAAACAATTTAATAATTTATTTTTACTCTCTACCATGAAATTGCATGGATTTTTTGATTGATGGTATTATATATCTGTAGTTCTTGCGACTACCACACAACTTGTTTTGAAGTGAGAACAATTCTCTAAACAGTAACAATGTGACGTTGAAAGAAGTGCGGAAGAGAGCATATTATTTCTTTCGTCCGTTTGTAACACCTCAAGATATTTTTTATAGGTCCCAGAATGGAATTGGTGCAAGTCGAGATTGTGTATCGAAATTTTGTTTTAAGAACTTATATTTAGAAAACTACGAGCAACTGAAAATATGTCAAAAAGCAGGAAAGTCATATGCTCCCGCAACATCCAAAACTGATTGTATACTCGTACAAGAATAAATGTTGTATCAAATCAAAAATTCAAAGTGATAATTGCTGTTCTTGAATCATAAGGTGTTTTAACACAATCAGGATAACTAACAACTTTATATTAGAATTTTTTTTATGAAATTAGCTTAAATATGTGTCAAGAAATATTATTAAAAATATTTACAAAATATTTTACATCTTTTCTATTGCTGAATTAATTTTAATATTTCCATCTTAAGAAGAATCACTGTTAAATTACACAAATCGTCTTCAGAAATTAACGTTTGCTCATACTACAACAGAATGTGCCTTCTTTCTTTGGGATAAATTTCCCGTACTTACCCTTTACAGTATCGCCTTCACGAGTTTCATGCTGGGACTTGACATCACCGGTGTGGTAGTCATTGACACCATATTTGAAAGCATATTTGGGGGGAGCCTAAAAGAACGAACAACAAATTTATGTCATCTGTCTTTAGCTCTTGTAATTACGTTAAACACTCTCTAAGACTTACATAATAATCAACATGTTCATCTTCATGATGTTCCTCATGACCATAGCCGTGTTCTTCACCCAGAGAGACGCGTTCAATTTGATGACCGTGGCCATAATCATGTGAGACCTCGTGTTCGTAGCCATTGTCGTGGCTACCCTCATAGTAATGATGATCCAAAGGATAAGCCAAAGTCAGGCATAAGGCAGAAGCAAAGATAACAAACTGTCAGGAATAATCAAAAAAAAAAACAGTTTCAATATGGGATTGAAATTTCGTATTTCGTATTTTTCTTAAACCACTTTTCGTATTTATTTTTTTGTAATATTCAGCAATTTTAAAAAGTCTCTAGAATTTATAAATTATTAGAATTGACTCGGTTTCTTATTTATTTTGAATTTTTTGCTTGTCTTATTTTTTATTTTTTTTTTGGGAATTTGAGCACCTTCAAGTTTGTGTCTTAAGTCTTTTGTATTTTTCTTATTCTGGTGCTTATTGACATCAATAAAATGCGTTTCATTAATCTTTCACATATTTTAGCATTTTGTATTTATAAAATACGCAGTTTTTTTGGCACTTAGCACTTTAACACCGAGTCCTTTGGCATTCGTTTTCTTTTATGTCGTTAATCCTTTTTGCTGTGAGGCTCACCTTAAGGGCCATTTTTTGTAAATTAATGTTGGGCTTTATATTCCTATATAGGCAAACTGTTAGCAAAACTTTTTTAGGGAGATCACTGTATTAAAGCTGATCTGTGTAGATTTTTGTTTCGGTTTTTAAACAAGAGACGTTGTTAACCAAATGAATTTCCACCACGGAATAATGTTGTTACAATGAAAATATGTTGCTTTTATATATTTAGGAAGAAATTGTTGGCTTTATCCATAAAGCCAACAAACATCAGCCAAACGGCTCTACAGCTGGTAACAGCAACACAGGCAGCAGCAAACGGCCAAAAAGACTGAGCTAGTATTGGAATTTGTCTGCATGTGTGTGTGCCTGGGTAAACGGAGAAGCGGTAATACAAACACTGTGCATTGCGGCCGCCGCAACGGCACAGACAAACATTTTTACAACATTCACAAATGAAGCGCTGCATTACAGCAGCAACAACTACAACATGAGCCACAATATGTATATGCATTTGAAAATAAATAAAGTTTATTTTTCAGAAAATAAAAAAACAACACATTCACACTCCATTGTCTGCAAGTATTTTTTATTTTAAGCCAAAATACACATTTCTGCCACTATTGCTGCTTTAAACTGTTAAGCCTCTAAAAGAAAAGTACACCGACACAAACAGATAGACAAACACTCCAAAAAAATCGCTACAATTCGAAAAGTAGCCTGCATTACATGCTGAGAAGAAGAAGAAAAACATTATCATTATTACATATTGACCATATTTCATGGCGCTATCTATAACAATTCATATATTAACTATAACTGTATATCTGTTGGTCTCTATGCCTGTCTGTCTAACTGTCGATATGCGCACACAAAAATACTCGCATATTCATATTAAGGGAGTTTGGCGGAGTTGCAAAGAAAAAGTATGCAATCAGCTGTTGCCGGTGCTGATGGCGGCGGTGGTGGTGGCGTTAGAGATGGTGTAATTAAAATTGTTCAAGTGATTGGCTCATTTTTATGCAAGAATGATCATACAGAAATACATAGACACAAACATAATATGTCTGTTCATTGTTCAGTGTGGTAATTTCAGCTTGGTTGCTCTATTTCCATACGACAGATACGACTATGAGTCCATTTATCAATTAAATAAATTGTTGCTAAACGAGAAGAAAGAAAAAGTAAAAAGTTAAGTAATTTATGGTGGCAGTTGTATCGTTTATCATAGGCATTTTATCACATCAGATAGAAGTTGCACAGGCATTTAGAAAGTCTTGGAAACATGGTTTTGCAACTCACATCATACATAACAGTTTAAAGGAATTTTCTATAATCAAACTCTTCATTAAAATAGGCAAAAAATGCACTAATATATCAGTGGAACTTTATTTCAAAATAATTGATTCGCAAAGATGGTGTGATGTACTTTATGCGTTTGTGTCCTAAGTTTATGGTTTAAAAGCTAAAGAAATCAATAAGAAATGACCAATAAATAAAAATTTAGAGACCTAAAAAAAGCAAAAGGATCATACAATCTATTAAAATTTTAGAAATTAGAAAACAAAACGTGATTCGTTTGGAGCTTTTACTACATTTATAATGAAACAAAAAAATCTCAGAATCTTTACTATTCACAGCAAGAAATACCTCTGAAATTTTCTTTTTTAAGGTAATTTTAATCTAATGTTGGTTGAGACTATGCGGTTAGTTGGATTGTCCAATATATTAGTCTTTAAAGCATTGTCACCGGTATATCGCGAGTAATGTTGGCTAGAACTGTTGTTCATTTATGCTCCAAGACTTTTGACTTTGGCACGTAACTCCCTACACAATCTAGACAGAAATTCATAATAACACCCTGGTCAATATAATAAAATGAGGACATTTGCATAGGATCAGAAGACCTTAATGTAATGTGTAGAGTCACAAGGTCTTAACTTAATTATAACAAATCTAAATAAATAAAACGTCCTTTATAAAAAAAATTGCAAAATTGATTGCCAAATGTGGTTAATACAAATCGGGAGAAATGTTTGTTTGTGAGATATGACTTTTCGTATAAAACGCATTTTTTTTGCAAAAAAAAAACAACTATTTTTAACATAATCTCCTTTAAGCTCAATATGCTTAGTTCAATATGTCTCCTATTTGTGTATCCCTTCCAAAAATAGGAGTTTTAGAGGTCCATAAAATATGCATTTGTTTGATCAATAATTCCATCGGTGGAGCTGAATCTTTTTCCACCGAGCCCTTTCTTAAGGTTTGGAATAGGAAATAGTCACTGGATAATATGGCGGATGACGTATCAATTCATTAGCCAATTCATGCAATTTAACCATTGCGACGGCACACGTGTGCTCCCGTGCATTATTTTGATGAAAAAGAATGTGGGGTCCTTTTTTGAAATCCTCTTTAAATCGGCCCAACAAGTTGGCGTATAATTCGTCGTCAAATACAAATCCCCGTACAAATGTTTCTTCGGTAGTTTGGGTCTAACCGACTTTAAGCGGCAAATTACATCAGATTTCAATGTTATTCTGTTTGTAATATTGGTTTATGTAGTCGGTCTCACCCGGCTTACGACTTTCATTACTTATTAAATATTGAGCCGTCTGAAATTTGTCTGGTGATCAATTAGAACAAATTATGCTGCAAGAGAAGTTTCGCGACGAAAAAATGGCGAGATCGTTTTAGCTGGCAGTTGCAACGTCGAGGTAGTAGTTTGTTGTCTCGAAATTGCAAAACCGAAAAGAACGATGTCAGCGCTGAAATAATATAAAGAATAGTGTTGGAAAATATGTGATATTTTGGGGTCCGTAAACATATTAAAACAGATCTCATTTATTAAGGATTAATCTTTACAATACAGTGTAAAGTATTACAATACACTGATACTGCATCGAAGGACAGGTGCTATAAAAAAGGAAGGTGTACTAGCAGCTTAACAAAACCCATAAAAAAATAACTTTTTTAATCGATTTAAACATGTCCGTCTGTTCATTTTTTTGTAAGTACGATTATAAAATTATAAAAAATTGCAATGATATTTTATTTGTGGTAGTCTTGTGCTCAATGAGAGATTGGTTTTTCTTAATAAGAAAATTAAATATTTTTCAAATATCACTTAAAATTTTAGGTCACATTATGTACCAAGACAATTCAACGAAAATTTCCGAAATTTTTAGTTGGTTCAATCGTTCCAAAAAAACGGTTCAGTCTGTAATTGTTTACAACTTTTTTTCTAAAAAAATTATTGAAAGCCTTGTACTAATTTGTTTGCAAAAACTTAGATCGAAAAAATATAAAAACGAATTCTTTTTGTTTTCAAAATAAAACATCGAATTTCAGACTAAACATCTTAAACTTGATATAAAATAAAAGATTAACCCAAAATTTCAACAAAAATGCACAAAATCTTAATTATACCTTATTAATTAATAGCAAAATTTGTAGTATGGTTTAGGTACCATCTAAGTTTTTATCTTAATAAACAAAAAAAATAATACTTAGTGTAGTTTTTTTTGTAAGCTTTACCTCCCTCAATGTTTGTTGTAAATAAAAAATCTGCCTAAAAAATTTTGTAAATATATATTAGTTGTAAAATTTTAAGATATTATTTTAAACTCTCCTATAATATAAATGACAAAATAAGGCGAAATGAAAATATTTTCGATATGTAATACTAGGGCGACCGCAAAACTAACTGTCCTGGCACATTTTCTGTTTTACTAGCAACTTTTTTTTGTTTTTGTTTTTTAAAAGCAATCTTTTATAAGCCATCTGTCAAAATTTCCGAAATATTTAATGATTATTTTCTTTGTTACAGGTGATTGAAGAAAACAAGTTTTATAATTTTTGAAAAATGGAAAATAAAGAGTTTCGTGCGGTAATTAAACACTTTTATATGAAAGGTTATACGTCACAATTAATCAAAGATGAATTAGATTCTGTTCATGGTGATAATGCACCATCATACTCCACCGTGAAATCCTAGGTTCAACAATTTAATATGGGTCGTTCAAGTACGGAAGATGAACAACGCTTTGGAAGACCAAAAACTGCTACTACTATTAAAAACATTAGAAAAATATTTAATGAAGTGACTAAAGATAGACGAATAAAGCTCATAGAACTTGCTGATATTGTTAAAATACACGAAAAACAAGTTTGGAGTATTTTCAATGATGATCTCCACATGAAAAAGCTATCCGCAAAAACGCTGCCGCGTTTGTAGACTTTGCCCCAAAAAATCGTCCGTTGGACCAATTCCGAGGAGCATTTAGCGATTTATCAGCGTAATCCAATAGAGTTCTTGCGCCGATTCATAACTGTTGATGAAACATGGATCCATCACTACATCCCAGAATGCAAAGAACAGTCAAAACAATGGATAGAAGCTGGTAAATTGGTCCCAAGAAGGCGAAAACTGTTAAGTCAGCAGGAAAAGTAATGGCCACAGTATTTTGGGATGCAAGGGGTATAATATTGATTGATTATCTTGAGAAAGGAAAAACTAAAAATAGTGAATATTATTGTGCATTATTGGATCGGTTGAGTTAAGAAATCAAGATAAACGACCGCATTTAGAAAAAAAGTTCTTTTTCATCATGATAATGCTCCTTCACACACTGCATTTTTAACTCAACAAAAACTGGCCGAATAACGATTTGAAATTGCTCCGCATCCACCATATAGTCCAGATTTAACTCCTTCTGATTATTTCTTGTTTCCAAATTTAAAAAAATTTCTCGGTGGCAAAAAATGTTCGCCCAATAGCGAGGTTATTGCTGAAACTGAGGCATATTTTGAAGGTCTTGAAAAATCTTATTTTTCGGATCGAATTAAAAAACTTGCAAAACGTTTGATGAAGTGTATTGAGTTGGAAGGAGATTATGTTGAAAAATAATTAATAATAATTTCAAAAAACGGTTCTTTTTATGTTAGGCCAGTTACTTTTGCGGTCGCTCTCGTAAATGAAATTTATTTGAAAACTTTATATGTACAAGAGCCGACAAATTTCATTTGTAATTCGACTAAAAACAATACGGGTATAAGTCGTACAATTGACAAGTATATGAATGAGTCCCAAACCGTTTGACAGTTCCATCAAGCTTGCAAATATTGCAAATTTGAAAAACTCTGTTTGAGCTAAGCGCTCGTAATGTCTTTAGTGGTCACACAAATACTCAAATTATTGTATTTAAGGTGAAATTATGTTATATACGATACATTTCCACAACAAGAGCAATCAAAAATTCGGCTAGACGAACTCATTTACTTCTTTAAATTTATTGATGTTATTGGGCCAAAATCCTGGCGGTACTGCAATACCGGGCCAACACGCGACAGAAGTGAAGCAAGCCCCTAACATTCCGTCAATTTCCAAAAATCAGTTTAACATTTGCTGTCGTCCGATGGAGGATCTATCAGATGTTAAGCTGATAAGAACAGATACTACACTTTGATCTTAGCCATAAGGCCGAGAAGCGATAACTGCTACACATCATGGCAAAGTATTTAGGATAGTGTGCACACAAACTAAATGAGAAGTATAAGTCACGAAAAAAATTCCAACACCAAAGTTAATTTTACCAAAATCTCTTCTTTTTAAAGGGATGTTAAGGAAAACATTAACATAAACAAATATCTACCATTAGAATGCTGGACTAGTTTGGGTATGAAATTGTTTATGTGAAAACAAAAGTTAATTTTTTTGTGTGCCACCCCAAATGTCAATTAAAGCCTTGAAAAAAGAGAAGCAAATTATTCTGTAATACTTAGTAAGTAGCGAATTCAAATTTGTTTTCAAAGGAATGGTAACGAAAATTTATAAAGGAAATATTCCATATTGCTTTGACGCTAGTTCTTACAAGATCGAAATACAGTTTAACGATTTAGAGAAAGAAACAATTTCTAAACAATCATGGAAATATCACACGCAAATCACTATTTTATGACACCTAGCATTGAAACTGCAACGTTGGGTTTCGAACTTGTTCCTCAACAATATTTGCCAACAATATTTACTACCTAAGTACCATGACTTTAGAGCCGTCTTTGTTGGATATTTACCACCACCATTATGTCTCTTGTGTGGTATTACTTCTTAGCTCCTTACTTTCCGCTGATACACATTTCTTAACACCCTTAAAAACGTTTCTTACGACATGTTCATTTGCATTGTTGGTGTTAGTTTTCCTTACAAACTGAATATTCATTTGACATTCTTAACTTCTGTGTTTATGCAGTGATCAGCGTTTTTCTTTCAAATAATTCTCATTTACCTTGTTTACACGTTTACTTAAGTAATTTCGCTTCATGTAGTATTGCTATCGCTTCTCGGCCTTATGGCTAAGATCAAAGTGTAGTATCTGTTCTTATCAACTTAACATCTGATAGATCCTCCATCGGAGGACAACAAATGTTAAACTGATTTTCGGAAATAGACGGAATGTTAAGGGGCTTGCTCCACTTCTGTCGCGGGTTGGCCCGGTATTGCAGTACCGCCGGGATTTCGGCCCAACTTTATATAATCAATTTAAATATTAACAACATCAAGGCATATGTGTTAAATTAAATTGGCGAAGGTTGAATAGATTAACCGGTTTCTAAATTTATATGCAAGATTGAGATGAAAAATTAGACTGAATTAAATCTATTTCCATTTTAACATGTGATTCGAAACAAAAAAGATATAAGAATAAATCTTAAAAATCTTAAATTTAGACACCAATGGTCCAAAAGGAGCAAATTATAGTATAAGTAAAACAACTGGTCAATCCATTTACATACATATTTTAAAATAATTTTTGTTTAATTTGCAAATAAATTAATTGTATTTTTTTCAAAATGACACAAGGCTGGTTTATACCCTTTGAATCTTAGAAGCCACTAATCATTTTAAAAAAATCGTACGTGGTATAATCTTTACAAGACCACCCACGTTGTATACCATAACCAATCAGGTTTCACCTACAAACATTTTGATATTCTCCATTTATTTATGTCTAATACTATTCATACGATTTTGTTTTATAAAAAACTTAAAAATATTTTAAATAATTTATTTTATTTAAATTAAGAAACATAACATATTTACTTACTACGAGTATGCTCCTTGCTGTATTTTCCATGCCAATGTTCCAGTTTCAACTCATGTTAGAGCCCACTTATATGCTCATCGAATGCTTGATATTAGCTTAAATTGTGAAATCGATAATATGTTCATGGCGGCTTTGTCCTCGTGAAGCAACAGAGTGTTTGACACGTCATATTCTGACCCCTCCTATGCATGCCCACGACTCTAGAATCCACGCAACTTTCAAATTGTATTAATTTTTCCTAAAGTTGTGATCTTAAAAATAATTTTATTGCGTTTTGCAAACAAAAGGAGTGGCCAAATTTTGGTATTCGCATAAACAATGACAATTTGGTATAGTTTTATAGGCAAATAGCTGAGAAATCCCAATTAAGCAGAACAGTTGGTAATACAAATCTTCCAGATCGTTTAATAATTAAAAAAAATCAACTGTCCTAACAAGTAAAAACGTCGTTAAGTTCGGCCAGGCCGAATCTTATATACCTTCCACCACTACATCGCAAAAAAATGGTACGGTTTTTGGGCCCTCTCGCTCCATGCATCCCAAATCTCAGCCAAAATTTTAAAATTACTAGCAAAATTAATTTGACTTTCCATATGCACATATTACTTCTAATCGCCCGTTTTGACCATGAGGGACGATTTTTGGGCCATATGAGCAAAAACGCCAGCAACTACGCCGTTTTATTTACAGATTTTAACCATTGTCTGTCCATAAAACATTATGATTTGTAATGCAAACACTCAAAAAAGTATAAGTGTTCAATACAATAGGCCTCGATTCGATTCTCGCATAGGCTAAAATTGTATCAGGGTTTAAATGAATTTTTTATTAACAGAAATCCAGATCATATTTTAAGAAGCGGTTTATACTTTTGTATGTCGATTCTTTTAATTTACTAATTTACTATTTTTTATTTACTAAAAAATGTTTTTTGTTACGGCATGTCGACAATCTAATAGATTTGCTTAATCTTAAAACATCATCGCTTATACAGATTTAACTGTGTAAATTGTAATGTAAATTTTTTAAACGCAATGGCCTTTAAAAAGTAATACAATACGATCCCTAACCACTATTAATTCACACAGTGCACTTTTTTCGTATATGTAATTTAAATGAATATTTCTGGTGGTTTTTTTTTAACATTAACTATAGCATTATAAGTAATTCATTCCTGTATTAGAATGGAGTACAAAAACAAAAGTAAATTCAATGTTTTTTGAGAAATTTTTATCTTATTCCAAATATTATTTCTTCAGTGTACATATATAAGGCACTATTGATTCATACAGGGTAAACTTAATAAAACCTTATGTACTTCAAAACTGTGTTACATCTCCTTTATAACAGCATTTATACGTTTATTCATGGAATTTATTAAATACTGACACTTTAGTATTAAGGGTGATCCATCTAGAGGTTTTTTTTCAAAATAAAAAATACTAAAATTCAAATCAAGCGTGGAATCTTTATTACGCCATTTATTTTTTGAATATAATTTCCTCTAATGTTGGCAACTGTAATATGGAAATGAGCGTTGGGCGAAAAACAAGAAGATCCGCTGTTTTCGACTAAAATTGTGTTCAACGATGAGGTCCATTTCTGACGTTTCTGACACAGACGTCAAATTTGGAATCATCGATAAAGATAACTGAATTCCATTGTCGTTGAGTCCAGGAACTCTTGGCTTTCGCCCATGCTAGCCTCCATTTCTTCTCCTAGGTAGTTAAGTGAAGTTACTTAATTGTAAATAAAAGCAGAACGCGTTAATCGATTTCTATGATCTATGTCGCATTTTGTTTATATGTTATGTGACTTTACGTGAAAGTTATAAGACTCTACACGTTTTTCCGTTTGGGATTTATATGTTTTAAAAAAAAATTTTTTTTTTTGGCAAAATTTTCTTCGTAAATTTATTTCTAATTGCAAAAATGTTGATTTGGTAGAGAAACAGTATATTAATGGATTAAATAAAATGTAATTATTAATTTTTCTCAATTTATTTCAGCAAAATCGAACTAGTCGTTCTCGAGTTATGTCAAACTACGTTTTTGCCAACATTTTACAACTAAGCGAAAAAACATCAAGATAAGGAAAAAATGTAAAAGGTCATAAAAAAACTGGCACATACGAACGCAAAACGCTTTGAAGGTTTTAATATACTGACCTAGTACCATCACCCTGATTTTGAATTTCTCACCCCCCAGATTGGCTGTTGTACTGTGTTATTTATGCTAATCATCTTGTTTCGCGCGGAGTAATTTTGGAAACACGGCCACGATTGTTCACTCGAGTAGCCACTGTACCATTTTTATTATAATTTTCAACTATAGATTGAACAGTAGCTCTAGATTTATTTAAATCTTTGTTTCTTTTTAGTTTTCTTTCAAATTACAGTTTTTAGTTATTAAATCTCGAATTTCTGCAACTACCGGTGTGGCACTTGCATTTTCAAAACTAAAACTTAATGAGAAGAAACCTTAAATAAAATGTTCTCTTTCCACTTCCTGATAACGGTAAAAACATTTATTTAAGAATTTGCATAGATACTTTTAAGAAATCAACACTGTTCTTTTGGATTTCAGGTATGTATGAATTAATAGTAGTCATTTTTAAATATACTAAAATAGTAAAGTTTTTATGGAATCGACCACATGATCAATATTAAGTAAATTGAATTTTAGGACAAAATTATCTTCCAAAATATGAAAATTGGTATCATAATTTTAATAAAGAAAGCAACAAAAATGGTCGATTAAATAACTAATGTATATGAAAATGAGTGCACTAAATGAATTAATAGTGGTTAGGGCTCGTACAAATATAAAAAGAGTAGAAAACATCAGCATTTACCGCAAACAGTCTCAATCTGATGTGATTAAAACACTATATAAATGTCATCAAAATCCTCTGGGTTTATCTCTTTTTACTTCACAAGCGTAGTGTGAGATGTTAATATTGAAATTTATTTTTTAAAGTTGGGCTGAAATCCCGGCGGTACTGCAATACCGGGCCAACCCGCGACAGAAGTGGAGCAAGCCCCTAAACATTCCGTCTATTTCCAAAAATCAGTTTAACATTTGTTGTCCTCCGATGGAGGATCTATCAGATGTTAAGCTGATAAGAACAGATACTACACTTTGATCTTAGCCATAAGGCCGAGAAGCGATAACTACATTACCGCAAACTAAAGTACTTAAGTTTAAGTGTGTACATAGTAAATGAGAACTACAAGATATAAAATTTCTAAGCCAGCGAAAAACGTACAAAGTATGAACAAAATGCGTTCAAAAAACATAGGTTTCATGACAAAAACAACTACCTGAAGACCATTCAGATTTCACAGTAAGGGGTGTTTAGTATCTGTTTGATCCTGTACTTAAATATGTGCTGAAGTATGAGTCAGGGGAAAAGGAGCAATGCAAGATAAGGGATGATTGAGCATTGCAATGATGCTGACCTGTTGCCTGTAAAAACATAAACAAACATAAGTAGGAAAAATGCGCAGAAATCAAAATGCAAAATATTTGTAATTTAAACAATAAAATACAGTACCGATGTGGTTTGAATGTTTAATACCTTTTTAAATTTTTTTATATTTTTTTATTCTTATTTCAGAATTTTGTGAAGCATACTTGGGAAAATTTGAAATGGAACACTACACAATAGAACAAGAGCCAACACTTCAAAGAAACACAATGGCTTTGTTTCAGGACCTATTTGGCAAACGCATCATTTCGCGCAAAAGCGATTTCGATTGGCCCCCCGTTCACCGCACTTAACAGCGCCATGCCGTTTTCTTTGGGGTTATTTAAAAGAAAGGGTATACCTAAATAAGCCAGACCATACTACAACTAAACCAAATCATTCGCCATATAATTCAAGCGTTATCACAGGAAATTTTACGAAAAGTTATGCAAAATGTACTGGAGAGCACGAATTTGCGCAGCCGAAAATGGCCACCACTTGCAGGATATAATTGTTTATACTAAAGCCAAAAATATTCCCCATTATAATGCTAAAGGGTGGTTAAATTTTAAGGGCCGATGTTGAATATGAACCACACCTTAACGTCAAGTTTTTTTTCTGCATTTCATTTGACATTTCTCAATTTCAGACTAACTTAATTTAAACTATGGAACGATAAACAAGCGAGCAACGCATTAAAGTTATTTAGGCTTATTGTAATCAATTTTTGAAGAAAATTATCTTCAGTGATCAGGCACATTTTCACCTCAGTGGATTCGTCAATAAGCAGAAATGTCCATTTGGGCAAATGATTGTCGAAAAAACAATGCAACCACAAAGAGTGACTGTTGCGGTTTATGGGCTGGCGGCATCATCGGGCTGTATTTTTCCCAAAATGAGGCGGGTCTGGCAGTTACTGTAAATGGTGTTCGCTATCGTGAAATGATAACGAAATTTGTATGGCCCAAATTGGAAGATATGTGGACGATATGTGGTTTCAACAGGACGGTGGCACTTGCCATACAGCTAACGAAACAGTGACTCTTTTGCACGATAAATTCAATGGCCGTGTTATCTCACGTCGTAACGATGTTAATTGACACCGTTGGACTTCCTTTTTGGGGTTATTTGAAAGAAAAGGTGTACGTCGATAAGCCAGCAGCAATTCAAGAGCTAAAGGATGAGATAATTCGGCACATTAACGGCATATAACCTCAATTATGCCTTAGCGTCATCGAAAATTTGGACCATCGGATAGAGGTGTGCCGCCAAGGTCGCGGCGGCCATTTGGCCGATATTTTGTTCCATACATAATTGAACCATACCTATATTATCATAATAAAAAGAAATGATAATAATTTTTTAAATAATTTGTATTTTATTTAAATCAACATCGGCCCTTAAAATTTAACCACCCTTTATATAACAAAATATAATCATCATTAACCAATAAATAAAAAAAATTTATTAAACATTGAAACCACAACGTTAGTTTTGTGCCACCCTGTAATAACATGTATAAAAACATTAAAAAATTTAAAATTCTTGTAATGTCCAAAAAATTTAATGTTGCTTTGCATTACCCATTTTTACTATTGTCTATCCACAAAAAATTATGATTTGTGTATCAAACTCTCAAAAAAGTGAAGCTTTTAACGAGGTATCTTTATTCTTTTTCCTTATGCCGATATCACTGATTGACAACCCCAAACAGCTTATGACACAGAATATACATTTTCCCATATAAACACTGGCACTTGACAATTTTCTAAAAAAAAACTTTTTTTTTGAAAGAATGAACAACTTCCTGTAAACTAGTGTAGGCAATAAAAAACCAACGCAATGTTCCAAAATATGGAGACATTTTTTTATATCACTTAGTACTCGTATCTGTACGTCGATTTGAATGCCCACAAGGCATTCATACCATTTACAGTTGACCCAACGTAAGTGCATTGTTTGTTACGAGTACCAAAATAACATTGCGATATTCGTTACTTTTGGTCAAGCTCTATGACAAGATGGACACGATTCTTTGAAAAATGAAAATAATTGCGATTAAAATCCCATAGCTATTCCTTTGGCCAACAGTTTGTGTGGGAATGTAGGGAACATGATTTACGTCAATTGCAACAGAAAATACAACTGTAGACAGACACCATCACAGCGACAGGCAGACAGACAGACAGAAGGCCGATAACGAAATGCAATCAAATCAAATTTAGGTTAAACATCAGATAAACCAAGGGGAAATACTCGCATCGCACTAACATCGACATCAACTTTAGCAATAGCTCAGTTCCAACGAAATTGAGTCACTAAGTGAAGTTAAACTGCAATTATGTTGCCGCCAAGGTCTAATTTCGAATTATCAACCGACGAACAAACGTACGATCAAATCAAACCAAGTTTTACACAAAATACCAAAGTAATAACAACAATAATGGACACAAATGCCACAATTACCCAAATTGCATTAAATGAAAAAACAACAACAAAAATAAAAGCAAACCCGCCGAATATAAATCCAACATTCCAAAAAAAAAATATAAAAGAGTTTGTCCATAAAATGCACTACTTAACAGACAAACTAATTAATCCTAAAAAAGTAGAGTGTTTCTGAGCTGAGTAAAGTATTTTTATTGTGAGGCACTCATTCAAAGTACAAACTCACATGTACGCCACGAATAAAGACTGTCCACGAAAATAAAGTTGTATGCTCCCACTTTTTTTGACCACGAAATCTTATACTGATGCTAGAGCCACAAAAAGTGAAGTTTAAGTGAAAGTGAAGGCAGTTTTGTTTTTTTCCATATCACTTAATTTAAGACTTCTTTCATGCGTTCATTTGTTTTAAACATCGGTCACACAAAACAGAAAAATTCAAAAAAAATTTGGCGTAAAAAATAAAATTTTATTTTTTTATATAAACGCTCCAAATCCGTTCAATGAAAAACAGATAATAGTGGAAAAAGTTCACCTTAGTCACACCGATTAATGAAAAAATAGGTCTCATATGCTTTTACAAACACCTCAAGTTTACTTAAGGCTATAGTTTTAGACATGACAATTATCCTGGGGGTTGTAACTATCAAAATAGGCAGAGAAATACTTAGTAGGGATATAAGTACTGTTACACACTTTCTATGCTGTAAAATAAAAAGTACTGAATGTTTTTGGACCAAATATTTTTTAAAATATTTATTGATGTATATTGTATCCGAAAAGAATCTACTTATTCGAAATGTCCGCCTTTTGCCTTTATACACGCCTTAACTCGCACTGGCCAATCGTCAATAGCTGCACGAACCTCGTCCATTGGAAAATTGGCCACAGCTTTTACCAAAGCAGTCTTAAGAGATCCAATGTTGGGGTATATTTTGTGACAAACCTTTTCCTCTAAAAACGTCCACAATTTTTAATATGTTTAACTCTGGACTGCCTGAGGGTCATTCTTCAGAGGAAATGAACGCTGGCAAAATTTTTCGAAGCCAGGCCTAGGACGTTTCAGCCTTATGGGCCGGCGCAGAATCCTGCTGGAAAGTACATGGCTGGTTTTGGAACAGGGAATTGTTAAGAGGCTTTATAAAAGCTTCAGAAACGGTTTTTTGGTAAACATTGGCCGATGTTTTGACTCTTTGTTGGCAGAAATGCAGGTCAGTTACCCCATCGTAAGAGACAACCCACCAAACCATGACTAAAGCTGGGTGATGACCTTTTTCCACCCTCGGGATCAGTTTAGATGCTTCCTTAGATGACCGCGCATACACTCTATCATTCTGCTTGTTAATTTTTTCCTGAACGGTAAAAATTTTTTCATCGGTGAACGAAATTTTTATGTGCAAGTTATCAGCGTGCTGCACCAAAAGACGATTGCAGTTTTTAATCCTATTTTTTTTAAAGCTGCAGTCAATAAATGTCCGGTACGTCATTTGAAAGCGCCAAGTCCCAAGTCTTTTTTAATAATTTGACTCGTGGACTTTTGCGTGTTATTCATCACACGGGCTATGATTTTCTGTTTTCGGGGCGGATATTCGTGAATTCTTGATTTAACGGCTTTGATGACATGCGGTGTTCGAACAGCGTGTGGGTGGCCCGACCGATGGCGGTCTTTTACATCTCCAGTCTCCTCAAACAGTTTTATGCATCGGTAGACGAACATGCGGCTAATCCCTAGTGGCCGGAGCGTTTTGAAATTTCGCTTTTTTTCATTTCACACTTAAAAGCGCTATTACAGCGATACGGTTCTCATTATCTGACCACTCCATGATGAAAGTTGAAACAATGTTAAAATCCTGTTACAGACTAACGCTATTGAGGTTAGCTTTCAAAACCCATATGACATTAACGGGGTATGTTCAGTTCTACTATTGAAATGGGTGTATTCAATGTTGTGTTTATGTCCCTACTGAGTACATGATTCTAACAATGGCAGCTTTTACCAAGTTTAACTTTTGCACTGGGAGTCTTCTGCATTGACAGTTGCAGGTATCCCCTTGGAATAGCCCAGGGCCGATTTTTGATTAGGTATATCGATAAAACTTCTCCTTCATAAGAGCTCATCACAATGCAACTTCCCACCGAAATGAAATCCTTCGGATGTTGCCGTGTGAACCATAGGATATCAACAAAATATTTATTTGCATGTAATTTCTTAAATATCTTGGGACTCTTATTAAGTATCGTTTAAGAGATGTACATACAATCAACATGACGTTCGTGGACTGGGGTTTCTCAGCGCTCATCCCCGCAGTGGTGTAAGTGGTGTAAGGAAATTTGAACCCCTTTAGTAGGTTTCCAAGGCACCACTTTAAGTTCCAGGGAAACAGTTACACTGTCATCTACAACAAATCAAAAAAAAATATAGAAAAACGCGT
This sequence comes from Hydrotaea diabolus, assembly GCA_963513945.1. Classification (NCBI taxonomy): domain Eukaryota; kingdom Metazoa; phylum Arthropoda; class Insecta; order Diptera; family Muscidae; genus Hydrotaea; species Hydrotaea diabolus. Next base: position 179,776,921 of record OY740719.1, read on the forward strand.
CGCATTAAAATCCTTAAACATGGATTAGTTTTTTTTTAATTAAACAACACTCGTGGGTTTTCCCCTATACATGCCATGCATTGCGTTTACATTTCGACTTTGGTGGAAAGTACATTTGCCGAAATTCGATTCCGCAAACGGACAGTACGGGCGTAAAACGAATACCATATGTGACAGCGCATAGAGAAAGGGACCTAAGGGTAAAAAAACAATTTTCATTTTTTTTCTTTATTTGATGTGGACAACATCTGAGCATCGAATGAGACCGATCCCATGCCCTAAATGTGTTCCCTCCCAGAGATATGCGCTTTTTATGAAAGTGAAGTCGACGATTCGAAGCGCAAATAGAAAGGGACCTAATCTTTAAAATGGCTCTTCTGAACAAAACTGTTTTTTAACCTTAGGTCCCTTTCTATTTTGCGCGCCACATATGTAGTGTATTGTGCGGTCAATCGGCAGTTCGATAACAAATGGGTGTGAACTCCTGGAAAGTCGTGTATCCCTGCCGAAGACCACGAATGTGTGAAGAGCACACACCATGAAAGAAGCAAAAGAATAGCGATACGCAACTGACATTTCGACTATGCTCCATGGAGAAAACAGAGCTGGATACCCTACCGTCACCTATCAGCACCATCGCTCTTCTTTAAACACAATCAAGTAGCTCAAAGGATGATTTTGGAGCACCTGCCCATATATGGCAGTTGTATTCCATCTTTAGCCTGATACAGGTTGTATTGATATTAAAAAGATCAGAAGGAGTGAAATATTTCTTGCACCGCTTAAGGAAGACTATAAACTTGAATGAGTCTTTCGACACTGCGAATACATGCCTCGCCCAACGAGCGTCATATTGTATTTTTATGCCCAGAATATCAGGAGCATCCAATTCTTTGATATCTATACCATCGATAGATAGATAATGACGACACTTTTGGATCAATCGGTTGGGAAACAATAAGCGGCACTGTGTCTTACGCGCATTAAAATATACTTTATTTACTCGACCCCATTCGGAAATGGCAATTATCAAATTTCCTCAGGCCGACACCAGACCCAATTTAATCTAAATAAAAATCCATATTTTAATTCTCAGTGAATTTTTAGTTTCTATAACTCCATAAGTAAAATAATTTGGCACTCACTCAATAGCACACACCCTTTTATATAGGTTAAATAAATATCTACTAATGATCCCAAGTTAAGACATGGCTCATCCACATATAACGAGGATTTTAAGAGCAGCTGTTCAAAAAGTGCCCTCCTTCGAATGGTGGATGGTATACTAAATTTTTCATTTCTTTTGTAAACCGCAAAATATTGATCGGATACCAAATAAAGCATACATGTTATTGATACTAAGACGATTTGTCCAAGTCCGTCCGTTCTTCCTCCCGTGTGTCTGTTAACGGAACGAAAACGGTCAAACAAATAAATCAAGAATCCTAAAATGTTGCATGGTGATAGACTGGGGCTAAAAGAGGGCGACATTTGCTTAGGGAAACAGTTTAACATTATGGAACTAAATGCAAGCAGTAATCAACCATCCGCATTAACGGCTCACACATTGAAGACGTAAATATATTCTGCTATCTTGGAAGTATTATCGACAGCAAATGCGGGTTCAGCTCGGATATCAAATACCGCATTAATAGTGCCACGCGCAAATAAGTATGGATCTTTGAGCGTGGAATTTATCTTACATTTCCAGAAACACAAAGATAACGATTTTCAACTCCAACGTTAAATTAACTTTGTTGTGAAAGATGGAACACCAGCTCCAGCAATCTGAACACTTCAAGTCTTTTGCTTTAAGAATTTCTGGCCCGCCACAATCTCCAACAGCGATCTATGGCTGGCGACAGGGCAATATCCCATTGTATCCGAAATCCTCAGACGTAAGTGAAAATAGCTTTGATATACACTACGAAAACCGCAAGAGAAACTGGCCCGAATCGTACTTAAACGGAATCCGCAAGGAAGCCGAGGAATAGAAAGAACCGCCCATATCTGGAGACGACAACTAGACAGCGATAGTAAATAAAGCCTGGAATGAATTAAATTGTTAATTAATTGTTATTAATTAATGGAATTAATGAATACTCGTATATGGAACTAAATGTAGCTCGGAAAAACAGTATATATTGTCGAGTATTTTATTTACGAATAAAATTTAATTAGGTACTGTATGAATGGTCTTATTACTTGAAAAAGAGCTTGCGCCCACAAAAAAGGTGACCCACAAAAGTGTACAAATGATCGATCATTTATCAATATGGGTACTCAAATAACGGCAAATTTTGCTGCGAATCTTAGTATTTGAAGATTTGGCAGAAAGTAGGATAGATTTTTCCTCTTTTATAGCTTAAGGGAAGTAAAGGGTACATATTGTTTGACCTGCACAAATGTAACGACGTTTTTACCTGTTGATATAATTTTCGATCAGTACATATCTCCGGCGAAAAAAAAAATATTTCTATTCCCCACACCACACTGTAGTCCAGGCTATTAAGACTAAGTGCTGGTATTTGCAGCACATTAAAGAAGTAGAGATAACGCCTGTGCTAACCAATAGATTCAGTATCACTATCCATTAAGCGAAGTCCATCCGTCTGTCCACCTATCGTAGTTATCAAAATACAACTCGCAACTATGAACCGATTTCGATGAAACTTTGTAGATTCTTAAGGTTTGGGCCAATGACGAAGCCTATTGGAAATGGTCCACATCGGTCCAAAGTTTGATATCATACATACGTTATTCCCGATTTCAGAACTTATAGCTCTGAAAGTCCATACAACACACCGATTTCGACCAAATTTCAAAAAAAAACCAATATCCATCTTTGGATAAAATTTTACCATATTCGTACATATTTTCAAATAGCTCCCATGCAAAGGTTTCAGCAAATTTCACCAACAGCATTATGAGTGACTAATATCCTTCTCCGGTAAAATTAATCATATCCGTCGATGTTTTTAAAAAGCTCCCATGAAAGGTTTCAGTAGTTTTAAAAGCCACAAATTAAACCCGATCACGCTAAAATTTTCCATAGTACGTAATGAGCGACTAGTAATTAAATGTTGTGAAACTGGACCACATAGGTTCATATTTAAGTAAACACTCCATTCAAATGCCCATCCCAATTTCAGAATCTTTAGCTTTAGAAGATACATTTTGCATCCGATTCCAACCAAATTTAATGTGTTACGAGCCACCGACATTTGCTGTCAAATTAGACCATATAATCTATGTTTTCGGATAGTGCCCACATATAAAGTAGGTTCCTTTTGATTTAAGGTCCTGCAGCTCCAAAAGGCATAAATTATATCCTATCATGATTATATTTGGTAGGGTACGTTATGAGCGGCAAATAAATAACTCTTACATCGGACCATGCCCAAACTCCAGACAGAGGTGATTAATTCTCACAGTCGGGTACCTTACAGTCGGCTGTGCCTGACTTTACTTGTCACTTGGTAAAATTATTTTAAAGCAGAGTCCATTTACTACTGACCAAAATTACAAATTCGAGAATGCTATAAGAGGAAAACTCTATTTTAAATGATATTTTGAAACTTTCCCAGCTCGCAGTCGGCTTAAGTTGAATTATTTTGGTAATCTCTGTAAAAGACAACAAGCGTTATTTTTAGAGAGCTGCATTTGCATATTTTTATGGTTTCTCAAACTCTACTCTACACTCTACTAAAGTTCTAAATGATATAAGAACTGCAAAGGAAGTATTAGGAGTATTTAAGTAAATACAAATGTAAAATGTATAGACCTATTAGTGCTGATATGCAACAAGGAATATAAATTAGACATGCTGACATATAAAGGGTGATCAATCTAGAGGTATTTTTTTCAATAGACTTTTCTTCAGGTATTACGCGTGTGGTGTGCTAATTTTTAACTTTTTTTCTTTTCAGTATTGTTTAACATTTCATCATAAAAAACTTACAGTTTATAGGCTGGTACAATCATCAGTCTATATTTTTCACATTTCTAATGGGTGATAAACTTTATTATTTTTTCATTTCAGTATTTTTAATCATTTAATCGTGACTCACACCGCGAAAACCACGGTGTGTGTCATTAAGGCCATACCGGTCGAAATGCCCAAACGAGTCATCCAAAATTGTTCTCAGAATGGACAACCTATCTCGTAATTGTGGCCAAAATTTAAAGGAAATTATATTCAAAACAATAAATGGCATAAAATGTCATTTCGAATGAACAATAAAAATTCCACACTTGATTTGAATTTTTTTATTTTATTTTATTTTGAAAAAAAAAACCTGTAGATTGATCACCCTTTACAACTCTTAGTCCAATACTATACTATATGTACTAAATGGGATAATTTGTGGTAATGAAAGCAAAGCTACAGAACAATGAACTTGAATTTGAACATTGAGTTCTAGAGTGATGATCTCGATATATTTTCCTGTTTAAAATGATCTGAAGAGGGTTGCGGTAAAAAATCTCCTTCAGATGCGCATCTATAAATATAGGTGTTTATCTCGGACGAGTAAAATCTTGGCTTTCTGACTGGAGAATAAAATTCAATGAGGCTAAATGCACACAGGTAACTTTCACACTGAATTTTAGCACTTGTCCGACATATCTTGGAATCCATCTGGATCACCGACTCAACTGGAGAAGTCATATCGAAGCCAAGAAGACTCAACTGAAACTTAAGGTCTATCAACTTCACTGGCCACCACCTCTATTTTACGAGGTTAACCCCAAACTTGGCTTAAAACGCTCAATTATGTAAAAGGCCTACAACAGTACGTACAATACCGCGCCTACGAGCAAAATCGACTCAACCATTTTAAAGTCGTTCACTCTGCTAATCTAGAGTTATCCGTTATACATAATAACAAGAGTTTTTCGCTCTAAATAACATCGCGAACATCACGAGGTTAAGTCAAACCAGGTTTAAAATTTTCAGACATGTGATAGCAGTTATATAATATTTTGACCAAATTAATGAAAATTTCTACCAATAAGCAGAGAACCTCATAACAAACAATCCATACTATGATTCATTATTGAAAAATACTTAAGATTCGTTTACTTATTGTAAGGGTCCTAAGGAGCAGATTCATTAATTCAAACAAAGCATATATATGAAAAAAATTGCGCACAAAATTTGTTTTTTACACAGTCCTTATATATTTTAAAGCTGCAACTTAATGCCTTGGCAATTATATGTAACAATCGCAAAGCATCACACACTCCAACTCATGCAGAGAGGCACATTTGGCCTCATCCATTTGAGACTTTAAGAAACTTGCAGGCAGTACTTGCCGTGATGGCAACATATCCAACTCTGGATTAGTTTTGTTGTCTGGCCCGTCTTATGCAATACCTCTTCTTTAAAATTGTTGAACGTAAGTCGCTATAAAACATCGCACAGTCAGCAGAGTCTCTGCTATTGTTAATATTATTATTATTATAGCATGCAGAGTGTGTAAAAATTAAATAGAAAACTCTGTGTTTTTTAACTGCACTTTTGGTTTTAGGTTATCGTTAACCACCATTTGGTATTTGGACTTAATAAATAAAATATTAAATATGTTTTTTGCCTAGTTAGGCTTAACAAACACTTGGCAGTCAACTTATACGGGTAGTTGAGGGATCTCACAGGCTATGAGCATGTTCATCAAATCTAATAAATCCAGTTCTGAGCTTATCGATGTCATTTCCTTTATGGCTACTACATAAATGCTGATCTGTTTCGCACTACCCTCGTAAGTCACATGAAGACAATATAGAAAACAGTGTAAATACTTAATTATGACTACGTTTGGTTGATGCGGCCAGGCCAACAGGTGAAAAATCATAACGCAATCAATGGCTGTCTGTCCGATTCTTTACTACAGTTTTTGTTTATAGTGTTTTTCAACAAACCACATAATTTTTACTGCTGAAGACTGCTTTTTGTGTTGCTACATTCAATTCAATTGCATTCAATTGGATTTGTAGTTGGCAATTTGCTGTTTGCCGCTTGGCACTCCGTGTGTTTGCCAAATACTGGTAGCAGTTTGCTGTGGATTGTTTCTATCTCAAAAAGTCAAACAGTTTAACATCCTTAATAACAGTTTGTTTGTTGTTAGTTTGCGATATGTCTGTCCCTCTGTCCGTCCGGCTGTCAGTCAGTTTGTTAGTCTGTCCGTCCACCTGTCTTGTGGTAGCAGGTGCAAAGTCTGTTCCCTCCCCTCCTCATTTGTAATTTTCTTTAATAGAGTATTTTCCACGTAAAGTGGCATGTTTTGGGTGCTTGGTGTTTGGACTTTTTTCCCTCTTGTGTTTTTGGTGTCTTTGCCAACATTAGCATGAAGAGGTTTTCTCTACCAAATATTATCTACGTGTTTCGTTTATGGCCCACACAATTACCCGGTTACCTATATAAAACATCTGGTCGTTGGTGGTTCTTTTTTTATTTTTGTAGTTGTTTAAATGACACGAAATAGAAACAGAAAACTACATAAAAGTTACCGATAAAAATTGAAGAAAATATAGTACGAGATTTTACACTGAGAAAATAAAAGTTCTTGGTGTTGAGCGTTGAAACTCATATTACACGAATACAAGGTAAGTTTAAATCTTTACTGGTCCTACGGCATATTTAAAGACAAGTTCCAGGCATTGTGACTTCATACTTTACTGATATTGACGTTTGTGTCTTAAGTCTTTTGTTTTGTTAGTCATGAACTATCGTTTATTGGTCTAAATATCGTAAATCAAACCACCGTGACTATTGTAAAGGAAAATCATCTATAGTCGTCTATTTTTGATGAAGGAAAAACAGTCACTCATAGCAAAGCCAGGAGAACGAAAAAAGTTTAAAGTATAATTTAGCTTGTTACGATCTCTAGTAAAAAAAGCATTACCGGTGAGTAAATTATTATATTTCAGAAGCTGGAAGTGATACAACTGCTGCCAAAATATTCACAATACATTTTTTGTACATTGATTCATTCGTTCAGCTGGTTTGTTGAAATTATTAAAAAAGTCGAGATTTCGGCTTAGTTTTAAACGTGAATTTTAAGCTAGATTATCAACTTGGCTTAAGAGAGTAGGCAATTTTTTGCGCTATAAAAAAGTGTGCAGGTAATTCATCGCACTGTGAAAAAGTTTGAGAGGAAATTCACTCTTTGGAACTTTAAGCAATTCACCAGACAAAGACAAACCGCCAGTGTCAATAAATCTATTAATGCCAGTTTGGCGTCTGTAAACTCAATTGGACATCACCAGGGCATTCTGGCTTTTTATTGGGACTACGCTGGTAAGACTGGCCGATATAAGATTTTGTCTGCTCAACAAAATTGTTGCAAACATGAAGGGTTAGTTGCAGTTTATGGCACGGCATAGTCAGATTAACGTTCTTTATTTTAAATTGACGAAGAAGACACTTTTATTTTCTATGGCATAGAATTGGCATGGTGGCATTACTTTTTATACGAAAGACGAAGTGTGGTGTTGAACATGCACATGAATCCTTTGAAAATCTTTTGGTTTATCAAACGAGGTTAATAAAAATAGAAATAAATGACAACAAAATAACCTTCATATATATACGTATCATTTAAGTTAAAAGGGGTTAAAAATCAAGCTTTAAAAACAACAAAAGACAATTTTAAATGACAAAGCGTATCGTACACCAATCATAGCAATACAAGGCCAGGGAAAAGTAAGCGGATTAGATAAAACTCTGTGTAATATTTATATATTTCATATAATGAAGAAAAGTCCTGTGAAATAACTATCCCATCCAACCTATATAATTTCGAGTGTGCTATGAGAAAGATTAAAGACCAAAAACCACGAACTGAATAAGCCATATGCCAAATCAGGTTGATAAATCAAAAAACGACCAGTTTAACACTAAGCTAAATGCTGAAAAGATTTCCCATAACATCACCTTCCATGCTGTGAAAAGGAGAAAAATTATTCTAAGAGATGTCATCAAATCTGGTACGCCTTTCACAAATGCCGAATCGAATATCAAACAACAGATTCCTGGTTTGACGTTACCTTTGACTAATGAGCAAGATTTAGTCAGATAAGCTGACAAACATACTCTCTCTCTCTCCCATAGAATGTTTACTTTTAAAGCTTCTCTGGAGCTAACTCCCATGTAGAGAAGTGGACCTAGACTATCGAAAAAACCGGGGTTTTTTGAATACCAGCATCTCAGTTATTTCCCTAAACAGTGTTTTTTTAAGCAAAAAACTGCATTAACCTACATTCTGGTTTTAGCCTTATGTCAAAGAATTAAAATAATTTTCCTATTTTAAGTTTAGTGATTGTCCAATTTTTAGACTCTGAGAATGTATTAAAATAAATTGCTGTGAATATAGGTTGGTTTTTTATTCCAAAATAAACTAGTAAGATAGTTTAATTCAGGCGTTTTCGACTATATTATAACCTTCACTTCTGGACATGCAGAAAAGCATAAGGAAAACAGGTTTTGGACCCCATTAAAGGTATCTTAATTGACCTAGATTATGAGAATAATGTCATATTTGAGTTGTTGGTACCCATGTTAAAATTTGTTAGATTGTTGGCCAAACTGCAAAAACAATTATATTATTGGATTTTTGAGAAAATATTTTTGTCATATCGATGTACTATATCGTACTAGAAGCTGTTTTTTGGATTATGATGGGGACTATATCAAAAAACTAGTCTATATGGTCCAAATTGCACAAAGATCAAATATCGGAAAAGACCTTACCGGGGCTTTATCAAAACGTCGACCGTTGCAACTCTTTTTTATCAGAGCTGTTATACGATCTTTCGTAATGAACTGTGTCAAACATCATCAAGATTGGATTAATTTGTGGTTCTTAGTTTTATCAAGTAATATGTATGTGTAGAGCTATATATATAAAATCGGTTGAACATATGTGTAAGAGCTAAATATAAATCTGAATCTCAATAGCGTCCGTCCTTGGCCCAACAAAAAACCTTAACCAAATTTTATTAGGATCGGACAACCATAGCGACCAAAAGTTTGATTGCAAGCTTAAGATGGGCAGCAGGCGGACAGACATCGTTAAATCAAATCTTGTGGATAGTCGGTATACTTAAGGCTGGTTCTAGTTTCAGAATACGTTAGCGCAAATTATAAATTGTCTTTGCTTTTACATACAATAACAACAAACAAACCGAATAATTAGACAGAAAATTGCCGGGTAATCCCATGTCAGGTTTTAGCTTTAATGGGAAACCGACTTTCGGGTTTGGGCAAAAAAAGGCGAATGTCAGTTTGTTTCGAGTTTGAACACTGTAAGCCGACCTTTTTCTGGTTTTAAATAATCGCCTGTTGTGCTTCTCTGCTAATATTTGCCAACTTTAAAAATCTTTTACCGTTTGCAACACTCTTTCTCAAAAAAGAGTCTTCGATCATGTAACTAATAAAACCAGGATAAATTAATCCTTGTCAAAATGTATAACAGTTTAATCCTAGTCACTGTCCATTCCTGCATGTTAACAACTACTTGCTTCCTACTCGACCCATTTAGGAACAAGTGGAAACTTCTATCCATTCAGTGGTCTGTGAACCAGATAATTTGTATTTACTGATCAGGACCTACTGTTTAACGCCAGCGTCGAAGAGCTAATTCATTTTTCTAGAGAAGTTTTTACATGGGTTAGAGATTATTCTCTAACTCGTAATGTCGGTGACATTAAGGAGGTGGAAGCCCGCCGTTGATAATTTTTTCTCCGTAAGCCTGGAGTAACACCTCAGAGGCCCACATAGCAACTAGCTTGAGCTCAATGCAACCGTCGGAAAGGTTATTCGTTCTATAAATGTCAAGTGAAACAGACCCATTACCATCGCGCAAGATATTATACTGGGAAATAGGTCCGGAGTAGAAAAAACAAAGAATTTCCTTTGCAATCAGTTTGACTTACATCTTAATGATAGTAATTATTAAGTTATGGTGCACATAACCAATAAGTCGGTTTTGCAAATGGAATAATGTTGAAATATTATTTGATACAACCTAAAATTTGGTAGACTACTGTTACTTGGTACCACTGAACCTTACTTTAAATATAAACCCTTATGTTATGTTTTTCAAAAGCAGATCCGGATAAGACCAATTTGAGCTAAAAATTGAATTTTACGTTTTTCTTTATTTTTTTTTTAAACAGAAAATATTTTTCAAAATACGTATCTGCAAGTTTATTGATGCTTTTGTGTATATTGGTCCCAGCACCCGTTTGCTGTACAACTCCAAACCAATTAGAAGATCTTCTTACGTTTTTGGTTTTAACCGCTGCCACCATGAAACTTCCCAAAGGGCTGCAACTCCTTCGTAGTCCTCAATGCTCCGGTTGTCTACAATTTCATTTGGGGTTTGTAAACGAATCACTTCTCTGTGTGTAGTTATAGATGCCACTTTTTCGGAAGTATCATTTTTATAACTTTCTGATAACTGGACCGTATTTATTTTCCTAAATTCTCATTCTGAATAAAAAATAAACTCAATAATTTCTTCGAGTGTACTCATGTCACTGTTTAAATCATATGACTATTGTTTTTCTCTTACCTCTTGCAACAAGCATCAAATTCGCAAATAAAAAACGATGACATGTAACAATTGCTACCACGTTATTATACTCACATAATACGACACACATACACACCGCGCTATACGCTGCCTCCGTCTGATGCTGCTGCCTGCAGCCTACTGCAAGTGCCGCATGAGTGTCACATAAAAAAGGGCCTTATGCGCTCGACTGTCGCATGATACCAGAGTGCACCGGTAGACAATGCAACCGATTCTACCAAACATCTTGCCCCAAAACAAATGTGTGGGAATCGAAGTGATGCATGTGAACTCCGACTAGTACAAGCCAGTAATTGTATCCTTATATGCTTAGTTTAAACACTGCTATATACGTTTGCGAGATATATATGTATTTTTATATGTAAATCTCTACAGATACTTTATTTAGAAATCAACACAACCTGCACTAGAGATTTTGCAATAATTTTCAAAATTGAATTGTTCGAACAGAATGTGTTTACGCGGTGGAAAAGGTAAAGGGGGCACCACGGCGCTTATTTTCAATTTACTTCGATGGATAAATGACATAATTTCAGTTTGCAATCATCATCAATTGGGTTATCCCCTTATATAGCAAGAAGAGTGACGATTTCAGAGTGTATTTCCCCTGTCTCCTCTGCTTATTGCGTATACGCCACATAAACCTTAATTTTGTATGTTTCCTTTATTAAGGAACGCCAATTTTGTATAAGCGTACGTTTTGTTGCGCATGTGAGCGTTCACCTCTGTGTGCGTACGCGCAAGCGTAAACAAACAAACGCCATAAAACTTGACATTAAGCCGATGAAACTTTCAACAGATAGGAGACCCGTTTGTAAACGTTTTGCTTCAGCAAGCGATTGCTGTGCAGGGTTACCATGTATTTTATTGGTGTTAAAGCAGCAGTTTGTCTATACTGGAGAGATGTCCACGTATTTTTGTCATTAGAGTAAACCGTCATCTGTTAACAGATATCAGTAAACTTTTGTACGACCGACCAAAAACCTTTGTTTCTCCTGTTACGTAGTGATTTTGAAGAGTTTAAACGATTGTTTGATGATATTAAATCTAAGACCAATGCGGTCTTAGATTGGCAATCATTTAAACTCTTCACAATCATTACGTAACAGGTTAAACCTATTAAAGTTGAGCTGTATATTTGCGACGCAAAGCCGAATGTTGTGCAGTAAATATTTGATGACTGGGTCATCCCACGACAAACTTTCATTAAAAAGTGGCCACTATCGTCGAGTTGGAAACAGGCAGTATTGCAAAGCGGCCATCAATAATATAGCATCACATTAAAGCAAGTATTAATTCGATAAATTGTATATCTTAGAGCATGGGATGGAATGAAACGAGTGGTCCAACCATAATGCATGCTGTTAATTATGAGTCACACCTTAATGTCACGTTCATGTTTTCATTTTTGTTTATTTATTTGGTAGATAACATACGTAATTTATTTATAGGTGATTCTGAGATAATGGGCCAATTTCGACATCATTTTTGGCATTCTATTTTTTTTTGCAGAATTTAATATTTAAATCAGGTACATTTAAAACAGGTCTTAGTTTTAAGAATGACTAGTCATTTTAGTCACTTCATATAATGTTCAATCATATTTGAGTTGCTTGTAATCAAGATTGGTTTGGAAATTTGAATTTCAGCGAATATTAGATTTTAGAGGGGAAAACTGTGTATTTTCAGGGACAGAAAAAAACATCCATAAAAATATAAATTGAATAAAAAGTTATAATCATTAATACCAACAAAATTAATTGAATACTATTTTTTACTTTGGACTGGTTTTATTAAATACAAAATTAATATTTTTGTAAAAAATTGAGAAAATTTCAATTAAAACTAGTGTTAGGGACAACCAGGGTAATGATATTTGAACACTTTGGTAGGAAATTTTTGGAAGAACAAATACATTTTTTTAAAAACCATTTTAAAGAATTTAAAGTTCCTATAAAGATTTATGGTATAGTAAGTAATAAAGTATTATATTTTTTATTTTTTCCGCTTGAACAGCCAAGGACAGCAAAGTGGCCCATAATCTAAGAATCAACCTTTTACAAAAAAATCAGTGTATACTTCATTATCTTCATAAACAATTTAGTTTAAAAAATACATTTCTTATTTATTTTCATAATTTCTTTAAATGAATATTTATGTCCTGAAATTATTTTAATGGATTTAAAAGACTGTGGTAGTTCGTTGTACTTTACGCCGCCAGCATAATCAATACGTTGTTTAGTTTTCTCTGGTCTACTACCTGGTACCCTCAGGTCCAATTGGTTCAGTGTATTGAATGATGAATGCATTTGTATACAAATAAAAGAACTTGATACTCATAAACTCCACCAACAGACAACACTCGTGCACAAAAGGTATGTCGAAAAGTGCATTGGTAAATTGTACACAAATATTAGGGCCATAGGATCCTTTGTTTCAGTGTTTGACAAATTCAACCATAGAGAGGTACACAATTGAGCCGCGCGTTAATATAATTGAAACCTTTTCCAAAAATGGGAGTTCAAACAAAAATGCATTTCGTGCACTGCGCGATTTTTTTGGTCAGTATAATTGACCAAATTTGTTTACAATCGAAAGTAGTATTGTGCGCAAATTTCAGCAAACAAGGTCTGTAAGAAATGTGAAAACACCTGAACATGCTCGTTCTGCGGCAATCATTAATGTTGTTTCGCGATAGTGTAAATGAAGAACAGCCAACCTCGGCTCCGAAACTGTGTTTGCTATCGCAAGATGATAACGGACTTCTTGTAACCAGCAATTGAAGATGCGGACCTGAACAATATGATACGCGCAAAATAGAAAGGGACCTAAGGTTAAAAACCAGTTTTGTTCAGGAGAGCTATTTTAAAGATTAGATCCCTTTCTATTTGAATTAGAATCGTCGACTTCACTTTCATAAAACGCGCATATCTCTGGGAGGAAACACTTTTGGGGCATGGGATCGGTCTCATTCGATGCTTAGATGTTGTCCACAACAAAAAAAGAAAAAAAATGAATATTGATTTTTTTTAACCCTTAGGTCCCTTTCTCTATGCGCTGTCACATATGTGGATGATGCCACTTGCTACACAGCTAACGAAACAATAACTTTTTGCCAGAGAAATTCAATGGCCATTTTGTCTCACGGCCGACTCTATCATGTATTTTGACGCAATTGGACGTCTTTCTTTATGGATATTTAAAGAAAAAGTGCACGTCAATAATTCACGAACAGTTCAAGAGCTAAAGGATTAGCACATTAATAACATTAAAGCTCCATTATGTCTCAAAGTCATTGAAAATATGGACCATTGGATAGAGGATTGCCACCGAAGGTGTGGCGAGCATTTGTCATGTTACTATTTTTTACACATTATTTTAATTGATCCTTCTATCATAACAAAAAATATTAAGATAACTCTCCGAAAACTTTTGGCTTTTTTATAATTAATATCGTTTGCTTTAGTTGGACCACCGATGCGTCGGTGGTCATAAAATATGGAGTTTAAGAGGTGGTCGGCAGTAAATGCAGAGCATAAGAAAATGAAGGGGAAAAGGAAGAAAGAAGTGCAAAAGCGGTTTCGAGAAGAGTTAGGTCTGCTAATAGACAAACTTCGCCCTGGAATGATGGCAACACTGTAAGAAGGTTCTTTGCTAACTGGGAAAAATCAGCTATAATAATAGGTGCAAATGCCGACCTCATAAGAAGGTTAGCTATATTTAACATATTCATATGTGACGCGCAAAATAGAAAGGGACCTAAGGGTAAAAACCAGTTTTGTTCAGGAGAGCCATTTTAAAGATTTAAATACGTGTATCTTTGGTGTACCATCACTTTCATAAAACGCGCATATCTCTGGGAAGGAACACTTTTGGGACATGGGATCGGTCTCATTCGAAGCTCAGATATTGTCCACATCAAAAAAAAAAGTGAAAATTGAAATTTTTACCCTTAGATCCCCTTCTCTATGCGCTGTCATACATACAAAAATTTTAATTTTTTCATTTCGAAGTTTTTATATAATTTTACAAACAATATCGTCCTCGGACAAATTTGGACAATATGCGTTTGAAACGGCAAAGCTGTTTATTAATAAATATAAATGGTATTACATGCCGTCTTCTATACATAAGCTCCTTATTCATGACAAAGAGGTTATAGAACATTTTGGAATGATTCCTATTGGAATTCTTTCAGAGGATGCGCAGGAATCAAGAAACAAATGCTACAAGCAACACGACGATTTCACTCCAGAAAATGTTCGACCCAATCTACTTATGAGGATGTTTTTAATTACCTATTGTAGTCTTCAGGTCCATATACTCGTACATCATCATTAAGAAAGAAATATGGTAAATATGTCAAAACACTAGATGATTGTGCCTTAATGCTTTAGAAAATTCGGAAAATTTGCATTAGTCTTAAGGTTGTCTGGAAGAATAAAATTTTAAAATAAAAAAATATTAAACAAATAAATATTTTTAATTTTATTTTTTATTTTATTTTATTTTTAATTTTAATATCAGCAAGTTTATTTATCAGTTTTGTATACATTTCCGGCATTTAATTTTTTTTGTAAAAACAAAATGAAACAATACTTGGATGTAAAAATAAAAAAAACATAATTTTAAAATATTAATACGAGTAACTCTAAAACTATTGAAAGTACCGACTTAATTTTTTGCATAAAAAAGTAAAAGAGTCCTTAGGTTTGGCCAGACCAAACCTCATTCCTCATTCCTAACTCTACTTAGCACAAAAAACATTCCGTATTTTGGCCGTTTTCGGCCAAATCCTCCGTCCATAATGTCAGCCAAAACTTAAAATTAAAATATATTTAGATTTGCTTTAGTTGTTCGAGTACCCATATGTCCATATTTCTCCATGGGCTAAAAAGTACACCTACTCCTTTTTTTTGAGGTAATTAGTGCACACAGATAGAATATACGTTAATGTTGCTCCAAGTTTCGATTCAATCGGACGATAAATAGGAAAGTTACAGATTTTAGATACGCAGAACCCAAAAAGGAACCACTATGCGACGGTGGTCCGTTTATAATAAATATGTCAATCCGTTTACTACGCTTCGAAAGATTGAAATAAACATATGAAAGTACGATTCTATGTTTATTCGTCAATTCTACCGTCAGTTCTTCTGGCCGATCTTCAATCTTTCTTTCGTCTATTCTTTTGTCTTTTGAAAGCAGGTAAAATGAAAGAAGCTGCAGAACTGAAACTTTGTAGGATGCACGACTATAGAAAGAAACTGCTTGGGATTGTAAATGAGTGAAATCATCTTTGAGGAGAAAAACTTTCCTAAGGGTAAAGACCTCTGGAAAAGTACACTTTTTGAGTATTTGCTTAATACAAGGTGTCCGCCGGGAAGGTATACTACACAGTTGACAGTTCATATTTAGCAGTCGTGAAGTAGAGACGTGGCAAATTTGAATGGAAAATTATTCGATAAATCGTTAAATATTTTATCAAAATCAATCATCGATCATTGTGACGATGAGAAAGTTACTTGAATTATTTCGAAGAAAGATGGTCTGTAGCTGATAGACCCAAGCATGGACCACAACGTACTGCAAGATCGGCTGAAAATGAAAATGACTGCTGCTCAAGAAAATGTTCAAAACAATCCATCAACCTCAATTCGACGCCGTGCTTAATATAATGAAATATGCGCTCATAAGGGCTCGCATATGTGAGGCTAACAGAGGCGGACATTTATCTGATATTGTATTCCATACATAATTGCCGACATTAAATAAAACATTTATCAATACTTTTTTTTTTTAAATATTCTTTATTTGCGATCTATTTATACTATACAAATAATAAGCAAATTTTATGATATTTAAAATAAACTTCACATACTTATTGAAATCCAGTGAGATCAATAGTTTAAAGATAATTATACATATAACACAGTACAACAGCCAATGTGGGGGGTGAGAAATTCCAAGTCAGGGTGATGGTACTAGGTCAGTATATTAAAACCCTCAAAGGGTGTTGCGTTCGTATGTGCCAGTTTTTTATGACCTTTTACATTTTTTCCTTATCTTGATGTTTTTTCGCTTAGTTGTAAAATGTTGGCAAAAACGTAGTTTGACATAACTCGAGAACGACTAGTTCGATTTTGCTGAAATAAATTGAGAAAAATTAATAATTACATTTTCTTTAATCCATTAATATACTGTTTCTCTACCAAATCAACATTTTTGCAATTAGAAATAAATTTATGAAGAAAATTTTGCCAAAAAAAATTTTTTTTTTTTTTTAAACATATAAATCCCAAACGGAAAAACGTGTAGAGTCTTATAACTTTCACGTAAAGTCACATAACCTATAAACAAAATGCGACATAGATCATAGAAATCGATTAACGCGTTCTGCTTTTATTTACAATTAAGTAACTTCACAACATCAAGATAAGGAAAAAATGTAAAAGGTCATAAAAACTGGCACATACGAAAGCAAAACACTTTGAGGGTTTTAATATACTGACCTAGTACCATCACCCTGACTTGGAATTTCTCACCCCCAGACAATAACCCCAAAAATGTTCCACAGTGTAATTAATTAGATTAAATATTTATATTTAACAATATATAGATAAAGGACATGAGGTCTTTTCAATCTTCTTATTTCATCGGTTTCATCTAATAACGAGATTGCCAAGGGATTTGTGTGGTTACTTAATCTGTTTAGATAGTTATTGCTATATTTAATTATCTAGTCTTTAACATCGGGGACACCAAGATCGTTGTGTATAGTTTTATTGCTAACAAACCACGGAGCATTAGTTATGACTCTTAAAATTTTCGACTGTGACGCTTGCAATTTTTTTGCATTTGAATTACTCATTGTTCCCCATAGTTGAATTCCGTAAGTCCAGATAGGTTTCAACATCGCTTTATACAAAGTTAGTTTGCTTTCTAACCGTAATTCTGATTGGGGTCCAAGCAGCCAATGCAATTTCTTCATTTTAATGCTGCTTTCGTTTGGCTTTAATGAGTTCTTTCCATGTTAATCGCCTATCTAAATGTAGTCCCAGATATTTAATAGCGTTGGGCTTTGGAATTAAACAACCATTTAAAAAGATATTCGGGCAATCGCCTCTTTTCATTGTGAACGTAATGTGAGTCGATTTTTCTGTATTAACTTGTATATTCCACCTTAGTAGCCAAGTATTATTTAAATCCAACTGTGTTCGAACAAACCTTGAAGCTTCGGTTGCGGATACATCAGAAGCCAATACAGCTGTATCGTCCGCATACGTTGCCACTGTTACGTCTTAGATAACGGGCATAACTGATGTGAAAATTGTATACAAAATTGGTCCCAGTACCTTCCCTTGGGTAACTCCAGCATTTACCGAACCAAATTCAGAGCTTGTGCCGTTTATGTCCACATAGAAATTTCTATCTTCTAAGTACGATTTCATAGCAAGTAAAATGGGGTGGGCACAATTATTTTTAGTTTATACAGTAGCCCGTAGTGCTATACTTTATCAAATGCTTGCTTTACATATTTATCAATATAAAATCCATTTTCTTTCATTTAATCAAAAATTATAAACAACAAAGTAGTAGTATTAGGTCCTTGTGAATTCATAAAAGCTACTTACATGAGTTATATATTGATGATTTACTTGTCAGTTCGTCGTTAGCTGTCACATAGTAGCCAAAAAAAAACCCAACTAAAATTCCAAATTTAAGCCCAAGTACTCAACTCGATTATTGGCATAATGTTGGTATCCCTAGTTGAAAATCGTTTTCCTCTTTTAGGACTACAACACATGTCAACTGGTATGTCGTGCTCGCGTTTGGCAATACCAATTAAAATATTAAAGATTACGTAAATTAATACACAATCACACTTGAAATATTAGCGTGGCAACGACTTGCTACCTGTAGAGATTTCTCTGGGCAACTTCTATAGAAAGGCAACCTTCTTTGTTGTTGTGAATTCGACGAACTCGGTGCTGGAATTGATCCAATTTTGGCAGGCCCACGTATGTACGGACATACGTCACCTCGCCCATGCCGAGAGTGCAGCCAAACAACATAATTAATTATTAATTAATGTCCTCCGGTTGGACCACATGAAAAAACGCCAGCCAAAACACAATGTGGCATTTATTATTAAAACTGAGTTAAATCAAACCACATTTCTTTTGACATATATTACTTTTGTTTTTCTTTTTTGCCGTCCGTTTCGGCTTCGATTTTTCTTTTCGTTTAGTGGTGTTGTTTTTGTTGCCGTTTCCAATGTGTGGAAAATATGTGCAGAGCGTTTTCCCGATTTACTTCCTTGCCGCCATAAGTTGCTTAAGATGTGGTTTGCGTTTGGTGCGCTTGTGCTGCTTTTCTTCGCCGTCAGTCCAGTCAGCCTAGTCAGACTTTGTTAATAAAATAAAAATAATAGAAAAGAAATAGTTGTTTATTTGCCTGATTAATTAACGTTAACATACGGGGTGATCACACATATGCATGTGTTCATGCATATGCCTGTGTTGGTGTGGAATATCATGGCTTAGACAGAGACGTGCAAGTACGATTGGTGCGCATGTGGACGAGTATTTGGAAAACCGACACACAAACACATACACACACATGGTGATCGAAACTACTTCCTTGGTACGGGTATTAGCAAACAATGGAAACAGCAAAACTGATCTGCCATGGCTTGCTCCCCGGTATAACTGATTTTATTTGGTATTAATCATCTGTCGATTGGGTGAGATTTTCACCAAGGAAGAGATAGACTCTGGCATTCGAAATTGTTGAAGAGAAATTGTAAAGTCTCTAAAGAAGAATGTCTCACAAAGACAGTGTGACATTCTTAAGCGAAATCCTGAGATTGAGTAATTCAGATAATTTTCCTCATATACGAAATACCATATCTTAACATAAAACAAGTAAAAGAGTCCTTAAGGTCGGCCAGATCAAACCTCATATACTCTATACATTCCTAACTCTACTTAGCGCAAAAAAATATTCCGTATTTTGGGCGTTTTCGGCCAACGCCTCCGTCCATAATGTCAGCCAAAACTTTAAAATTACAATATATTTGGATTTGCTTTAGTTTGAGTACCCATATGTCCATATTGGCTCATGGGCTAAAAAGTACAACACCTACTCCTTTTTTTGGGGTATTTAGTGCATCCCAATTAACAGTACCCATTATGATTTGTTTAGTAGATACTGAAAAAGGTGTACTTTTTACCAAGGTATAGCTACTTAGTAGGGGCATAAAAACAGTTCCTCACGTTTTATGCTGTAAAATAAAAAGTACTGAATGTTTTTGGGCCAAATATTTTTTAATATATTTATTGATGTATATTGTATCCAAAAAGAATCTACTTATTCGAAATGTCCGCAGTTTGCCTTTACACACGCCTTAAGTCGCACTGGTCAATCGTCAATAGCTGCACGAACCTCGTCCATTGGAATTGGTCACAGCTCGAACCAAAGCAGTCTTAAGAGATCCAATGTTGGGGTATCTTCTTTGACAAAACTTGTCCTCTAAAACCGACAACAATTTGTAATCCAATGGGTTCAAATCTGGACTGCCTAAGGGCCATTCTTCAGAGGAAATGAACGCTGGCAAATTGTTTCGAAGCCAGGCCTGGGACGTTTTAGCCTTTTGGGCCGGCGCAGAATCCTGCTGGAAAGTCCATGGCTGGTTTTGGAACAGGGAATTGTTAGGAGGGTACCAAAACGATGTTTTGACTCCTTGTTCGCAGGAATGCAGGTCAGTGACCCCATCGTAAGAGACACCCCACCAAACCATGACTGAAGCTGGGTGATGACCGTTTTCCACCCTTTTGATCAGTTCAGATGCTTCCTTAGATGACCGCGCATACACTCTATCATTTTGCTTGTTAAATTTTTCCTGAACGGTAAAAATTTTTTCATCGGTGAACAAAATTTTTTTGTGCAAGTTATCGACGTGCTTCACCAAATTGTATTATATTTTGTATTTTTCAATCCTTTTTTTAAAGCTGTAGTCATAAATGTCCGGTACATCGTTTGAAAGCCCCAAGTCCCAAATCTTTTTTAATGATTCGACTCATGGACTTTTGCGTGATATTAATCTCACGGGCCATGATTTTCTGTTTTCGGAGCGGATTTCTGTGAATTCTTGATTTAACGGCTTTTATGACATGCAGTGTTCAAACAGAACGTGGGCGGCCCGACCGCTGGCGGTATCGAAATAAGGAAAATGACAATTATCATTTTTATGTCATCTACTGTGGCCCCAATGGACCAATCCTAGTCTCAGTAAAATGTATAACAAAAAAACATAGTTGGTTTCGTATTGCAATATAAATATAAGTATAATCTTACCTTACAGGGGAAGAGGGAAAAAATATTGATTACTGCCAAAAGGTATAACTCATGTAAAAACGTATTTTAGAATCAATACATGTGCTTTCCTGACTTTCTACGTAATTTCAGCCTAGTCAGTCTGTGAGGCCGGTTCACACTATACCTTTCAAAAGGGGGTAACTCCTCCTTTAAACTCGTTGTTAAACTTTGTAGCACTTTTTCAAAACTCCCTATGGAATTGAAAATAAGCCATGTTTCTACACCCCTACTAAAGGGTGCTTAAACTTTAAAACCCGATGATAAATGTAAATTACACCTAAACGTTATTTTTTTCAGCATTTCATTTGACATTTCACAATTTCAGACTAACTCAATTTGAACCGTTGAAAGATACACATGCGTGCAACTCGTTAAAGCTATTACGAAAATGAAAATCAATTTTCGAAGAAAATCATCTTCAGTGATGCGGTGCCACACAGCTAACGAAGCAATGGCTCTTTGCTCGACAAATCAACATCGCCCCTTAAAATGTAACCACCCTTAGTAGCACCCGCATAGATGTAAAACATGAATACTTCATTCTTTAGTTAAAGGGTATAATTGGGGACAAAAAATAATATTCCTAGGCACGCCCCTTCGCGTACCCAAAATATATGACCTTGCTTCAGGGTTGATTCTTTCCTTCATAACTTGTATCCTAGTGCACGAAATTCGTTTAAATTGAGAGGTCCAAACAATTTGCCTTACAGTTTTATATGCGAAAATTAGTAATTAGGATTTCGGTTATTAATTACATGAGCCTACGAAAAATTGTAACTTTAGCCAGCCTCCTTCTTATTATTCCAACTTAAATGACTCTAACCAAGCGTTGATTGAAACCCACATAAATTTCCCCGTCATCTATGAATTTCGCTTACATTTTGTATACTGCAATACGTTTATTTCATATTTATACACGCGACCCTTCACGAGATTTCAATTAATCAGTTACGATTCAGGCAATGGCAGTAAAATGAGTGGTTATTAATATTAATACTGGATTAACTAAACGACGTGAAGTGCAGCTTGTTCATTTCTGACGGAAAATATGAAATGTGGCAACGCCCTAGTAAATTATACACTACACCACTCTGGGGAACAGTGCATTACATGTTTGTTTTAGGGCGAATATTTTAAATACTGATATTAGCCGGACCCACCTTTAGGTATACCGATCGACGTATAATCTATAGCTGCTTCCGTTTAACGTTGTCTGCCCGTTTGTAATCAAACAACAGGTTGCAATTGCTGCGCGATCTCTGGCAGAAGTAATTCAAGGACAAACGCTTTTAGTGTTAAAGAAAATCTGTTCAGATTTAGCTCCCACATATTTGTTAATCTGATGTATCCTGCACCACTCCTACATATATGTTCATCTGATGTATCCTGCACCACTCTGTCTGTAATATAAGTTAGTTTCCTGCCATATTTTTCTAATTACAAAAAAATATTTGAGACCACCCACCTATACTGGGTATAGTAATCGACATATAATCACCTTCTGGTTACATTTAACGATGTCTGTCCGTACGTTTATATAAAGCTTGTAATCAATCTATCGGTCGCAATTGTAGTCTGAATTTTAAAAAATTGGGCAGAAATATGTTTTTTGACCAAGCACGGACGCTATTGAAATTGAAGAAAGTCGGTTTAGAGTAAGACATAGCTCGCACATATATGTTTATCCAATATAATGTCTTTAGCTATATAAGCCACATTTTACATTAATCGTGATGAAATTTAGAACACATAACTTTTTTGGACAAAGGGAAATTTAATAAAACCGGTTTAAGTTTAGATATAGCTCCCACATATATATTCATTTACTTTTTTTTAGATCTAAAAATGTATAACTATTAAGTTTTTTGCACCAAGGAATGGCGTAATTGAAATTAAAGAAAATCGGTTCAGATTTAGGTATAGCTCCCTCACATCTATGTTCATCATATTTTATGTTTTTAGCTCCAGAAGCCATATTTTTCTTTCAATCTTAATGAAAATTGGCACACATGCAGAACATGCAGGGTATAATTTAGTCAGTCACACCCGAAGTTAGCTTTTTTAATAAGTTTGAAATTTCTACAAAAAGAATTTTAAGTGAAAACTATAAACATTTCCTTGGACTTGGATTATGCCGTTGTTGTTTATTAATAGACATGCATTATATCGCTTATATTTATTTTGGTGTGTATGCTGTGCGATGGATTTTTATTGTGTTTATTTAGTTCTGTGAAAGGCTCTACTGCCGGCAGTTCTCGTTAAAAGTGAATCAACCTCTTCTTAACTGTATGGCCGCTCTCATGTTTACAGCACATTCGTGATGGAGAAGTATCGTCTCATCCTTGCAACAAATAGACATTTCAAAAGCCTTTTGAATAACTCTATTTCAATATTCCATTTAAATATGAAATATGATCTTGAACTTAGCATTTTATTTTAATTTTTTATCGCCGCAACACTTGACTTTTTTTGCCACAAAACGAAAATATTTTTGAAAATCGGTCTTCAATTGTTTTTTTAATTTCCGAATTGATGAACAACTAGCGAATTTTTAAGTTAAAATGTGTAAAAATGTTTCACAGGATTCCTAATAGTTTTTTGATGGAATCGAAAAAAAATATTCTTTGTATGAAGTTGGTATGAAAGTTCCCTGTTGGTTTCTTAACACAATGTTAAGGGAATAATGAACGTATGAATTGAAATGATCCATTGTTGAGCAATTTTAAAAGTAAGTAATTCTTGTTCCTAAAATTGTGCGGAACATTTAGTTGGAATTGGTAGGTATGCCAACTGTGGTACTACGGGTAGCAATCTTTGGTCCGGCAGATCATTAGTAATCAACTGTATTGGTATGCTCTTTTTGTTAGAAGGGTTTCCAATTTCTCACAGCGTCTTCACGTATCCACGACTTCCATGTCATTGTAATTGAATTAAACTCTAAGTAAAAACTCACCATTTGACCAAAGTCATCGTTCTTTGTTTTTGTAAAAGACTTTTTGGCTAATTCCATTAAAAAACAAATAATAAATTAAATAATACCATACTAAAATTAATCAAATTACTAAATCCATAACTACGCCTACTTATACCACATTGGCCACAATGCTCACTGGCATTGCCGAATTTTTAAATATTTGCCTACACTTCCCAGCAACTTAAGATTATCTCTCATCATAGGTTGCGAAAACCTCAAATAGTTACGCATTATTTCCTCATAAATTACGTAATCGGCTTTTATTGTTTTAACTCAATTTAATTAATATTAGTACAGCTATTCGTTTTGATTTTCCATTTAACGCTTTTTAAAACAGCAAATTAAATAAACGGCAAACATTAACGCTTCTCGTATTTAACTGGAAACCAAGAAAAAACAGTATCTCAACATTTCACATAAAGTAAAAAAAACAATATACATAAAGACATGTACACTAGTACACATGGCTCTTAATCAACAAACGGGTATTAACACAAAATTTTACGAATTTTACTTCTAAAAAGATAAAGGCTCTTACTGGTAATCTTTAAAAACAGAGAAAAAATCAGTTGGAAATCGGTCCGAACTACCAAAGTTCGGTTGGATAAACGTACTTTCTGTTGCAATAACCAGCATTCCATGGTACTGATGATAAAATAGTTCCAGATATCATATGAAGGTTGCTACAACCATACCACGGTATTCACAGTCAATAACACATTTATACCAACCGAATTTAATTTAATTATTGTTTGAGACAACTGGTTGTTATGGCAACCAACCAATTGTGACGTACATATTACTTTGGTACACATAATTAGTGGTTAAACAGATTAGTTCTTTTTAGTGACCACAGCCTGTTTGGTTCGCTGTTGTAACATAATATTCTAACATCAACGTATAAATCTTGTCATATTTTATCGGTCCTAGTCACAATATAATTTATATTTACGACAAAACCTATTTCGAAAAAAAATGACCGGACACTTTAAGTTTTTGGGTTAGACTAGATATTTACGACAAAACCTATTTCGAAAAAAATTGACCGCGCAGTTTAAGTTTTTGGGTTATGCTCCCAAACGATACTTCCATATACGAGTAAATAAACGAACCATAAATAAATAAAATCTTGAATATAGAAACAGACCTTACTGGAATTCAGCGAATATTTACTCAGACTTGTTCAGAATAGGTACCCCTCCCTATTTTTTAAAACAACAATCAATTTTTTTTTATTTGGTGAAAACCCAATTCCCGAGTTCGGCCACCTCAAGCTTGACAATAAATATTGTTATGTACCTTGATTAATTATTTTCAGATTGCGGCATCATTGCAATGCTTATCAAAATATCTATCCAAGAAGTATTTATTCTACTGAGTATTTGACCCATTGCAAGACTTTAAAATATTAAATTTTTTCAAAAACTACCTGTAACCAACAATCTATAACAACAACTAACATATGCTCAAATTCTGTTCCAATAATCTTCTTAATCTGTTCATCAACCGAAAGTGTCAGTTCCCTCTATTGGAAATTGCTGTGTACCCAACCAACATGTGGTTGTAACACTGGAATACTTGAATACACGCAAAGAAAAAATATGGTAACTATATGGTCACGGCAACAATAATATGTTCTCTGCAATAATAATATGTTAGTCGCAACCATAGTAATGTTTTTTGACAATAGTATGATTGCGACAATATTAATATTGTTGAAAAGTAACAATAGTATTATTGCGAAATTTAAAAATGAAACCATGGTTGCAGCATCAATATAAATATGGCTGGTGCGACAAAAGTATTGTTTTTTGGGTTTTATGTTAACAATAATAAGATTACAGCAATCGTACTGAATGATTGTTATTTTTCTTAACTTGAATATGGGTTTTACAACAATGTTATTGTTTCGAATCTTATGAAATAATAATGGAAATTAACATTTTCCAAACAAACTGATTTAAAATATTTTTAATAAAAACGCTTACGTTTATTTAAATGGATTTCCTCGATTGTTTAATAAACACTCCTAGTATTTTAAACTTAATGTAATTTTAATTTATTTACTTATTAACATTCTCTATTGTTAACAACATAAACCAATCCTAATAAATAATTTTGAGGGCCATATTATGGTTGAGTGGGATCATACTATGGTTGCTTGTGACCCACACTATGGTTGTTAGATTCATACTATGGTTGTTAGATTCATACTATGGTTGTATGTCAAACATACTATTATTGTGAGGATCACAATATTGTTGTGGGAATCATAGTATGGTTGAGTGTGAATCATACTATGGTTGTGGTGATCAAAGTATGGTTGAGTGTGAATCATACTATGGTTGCGAGGATCATAGTGCGGTTTAGTGTGTACCATACTATGGTTCTAAGGATCATAGTATGGTTGTGTGTGAATCATACTATTGTTGTGAGGATCATAATATTGCTGTGCCACAACCATATACCTAACAATAGAATAATGCCCTTCGAATATTGTCAACCCAACCATACTTTTTTTCTGCGTATAGTACGTGCAACTTCTAACATTCGGGAGGCAAAAAATTCGGTTGTGGCAACTGTTCTCTGTGTGTACTCATTTGAAAAATCGTACAATGATGTCATCACTCTTTAAATAAAATAACTATGTGACACTTTTAATGTTTGGCCGTTCCCTAAAGCCCCGAGCCAGCTTTTTTTGCCTCTACTCAAAATTGCAAAATTTGAGTTAATACCTTTTTGTTAAACAAGTGCGATTTGAACATATCAGTGAGCTCTGTGTTCGTATTGTCTTATGCACACTGATTGTACGTACTGTAATTGTGTCTATTGGATTTTTTAAATTGTGTAAAAATTACATTTGATTAATTGCAATACTTTGAAAAATAAATAAATGAAATGCCTACAATGTAACTTTCATTGGACGAAACTCGCATAGAAATCAAACAAATTTTAGTTTTATATCATAATTTCCATAATTATCTCATCTCGGTTATACATTTTGAATATGAAACGTTTGATTTTGGCAAAGGTTGTCGGGCGGCGTTCGCCATCAATGTGAAAGTGATCGTGAGGCATAAAGCCATGTATTGGTTGGCCGTAGGTGGAAGTGAACATTAAAGCCAAACTGATCTAGACATGTGATAAGATATTGAATAAAGTACAACTATTACGTAATTGTTTAAATACTTTCCTTATATGTTCGTTCAATACAATTACCGCTTAGATTGATAGCTCCCTGGAAAATTGTATTAACCTTGAACCAAACCTTTTCATTCCTGGTTGTTTTTGGTAATCTCTCCATAAAACCTAAAAATATGTTTCTAATGTTTTCTTTTCCAGCCAGCCAGCCTGCTTTCATGTTACAAGGCAATATTTTTATTTTTTGCTTTTCGTTATTTCATCTTTTTTCGTATTTATTTTTCTTTGACATCGAAAAAAGCTGGTTTTTCTCTTCCACTTCGGCTAGTGAACGAAAGAAAAGTAGGCCTGGCTAACAACGTTTTGGCTATTATGTTGATGGAAAATGGCAAAAGTGAAACAAAACGTAACCAATAAAAGTAAAACTGGCATCAATTGGTGCAGACGCTTGAGAAATCTGCACAGAAATAAATGTTTTCCGAAAACTGGTAAATTTCATAATATCCGGTTTATGGGGAAAATACAAAAAAAATATTTATTGATTTTAACATCTATAAGTCGCTTTACAGGGTGACAACTTTAACTATCGAACCGATAAACACGCACACTAAACAGTACATGATAAATGGCTACAGAGATTCTGTGCCTATTACTAGGAAGTGTCATTCGATGTACAAATAATTGCAATTATGTACCAACTGTTTCACATTTAAATTGGAAACATTCCAAATGAAAGGAGTTGACAAATTAAACTAACTTTATCCTCAAACTCTTACGTATTTGCATTTTCTTACATACTAAATTTTTCCTCATAGCCTATGAGGAAACAGTAAGGGAGCTTCTTTTAAATCAGTGGATAAGGAAAAATATAATTCCTGAGACCTGCAATTTAAAGTTGTCTCCAAACGGCTAACATTTTCACCCTACACTGCGGATTATACAGATTATTGTGAAATTTCGAATGATGTTGGCTTATGGTCGTAAGGTATTTAAGATTGTAAATGCTACAAATCCCAATATAAGCTACTTTTAAAGTTTTGGTTGAGATTAGGGACGGACGCATGAGCCAACTCGGCCCAAAAAACGTAACAATTTCTTGCGCTTTAGTAGCGTGGGGACAAAGAAGGTTATAAAAGACTCGGCCTGGCCGAACTTAACGACGTTTTTGCTTGTTTCCTTTAATCTATTATTAGATCAAAGGCTTACTAGATCAAAAGCTATAGACTTTGGATATATGGACCACTGTGCGCCGTCAGGCGCAGCAAAATACTACGATTGACTGGCTGGGACATGTAGCGCGAATGGATTAGAATGATAAAGCCTAAAATTATTCGACGGCGGAGTTCGTCAGCATGCGCACGAAGGGCCAACTGAGGCTCCGATTGAAATCTAAGGAATCTAGTGTAAACACCTGAAAATCAAGCGCACAAAATCGAAATGAGTGGAACTCAAATTTGAATCGCAGCTAAAGACCTATTCAATTCGAGAACAGTCTATTTACTTTAAGTTAGTAAGTATTTTTCGTACAACTTATGCTACCAAGTACGGAGTACAAAAGTAATTGACTTTTCATACAAAAAAAACCGAATAAAGGTTCGGGTAAAATTAAAAACCCAATAAAAAAATTCCAAATCCAACGGAGAAAACGACGACTGCATAATGCGATCCCACGACAGTCGGTTCTATGCACCGGATCGACCCGAAGAAGGAATTCTTCGGCCAAGGGCTGTCAACCCGGCACTATGTGCCGCTACAACGACTGCACAATTTACCCCTATATCCCTTTTTGTACATATTCAACATTTATTTTATATTGGTCTTTAGTCTGAAAACTACCGGAAGTTAGAAAAACGCAGCGCAAGAAAAAAAGTTTCAATGAGCAGGGATCTTACAATATTATTCCACTCAGTATATTCATGCTAAACCAAATGCCAAATGTCATATGACATCGAATTTCTGTAGCATTCACACAGTTTACAACAATCCGCTCATTCATTTTACCAAAAGAACTAGACGTATAACGTTAAATTCCACTCATCTCCAAAAATACACGTTTTATGCTGTAATATAAAAAAGAGCTTGATGTATATTGAATCCAAAATGATTCTACTTATTCGAAATGTCCGCCTTTTGCCTTTACACACGCTTTGAGTCGCACTGGTCAATCGTCAATAGCTGCACGAACCTCGTTCATTGTAAAATTGGCCACAGCTCGAACCAAAGCAGTCTTAAGAGATCCAATGTTGGGATATCTTTTGTGACAAGCCTTTTCCTCTAAAACCGTCCACAATTTGTAATCCAATGGGTTTAACTCTGGACTGCCTGAGGGTCATTCTTCAGAGGAAATGAATGCTGGCAAATTGTTTCGAAGCCAACCCTAGGACGTTTTAGCCTTATGGGCCGGCGCAGAATCCTGCTGGAAAGTCAATGGCTGGTTTTGGAACAGGGGATTTTTAAAAGGCTTCACAACAGCTTCCAAAACGGTTTCTTGGTAAACTTTGGTCGATGTTTTGACTCCTTGTTCGCAGAAATGCAGGTCAGTGACCCCATCGTCGTTTGCATTTTTCAATCCTATTTTTTTAAAGCTGCAGTCAATAAATGTGCGGTACGTTGTTTGAAAGCCCCAAGTCCCAAGTCTTTTTAATGTTTCGACTCATGGACTATTGCGTGATATTCATCTCACGCGCCATGATATCTGTTTTTGGAGCGGATTTTTGTGAATTCTTGATTTAACGGCTTTGATGACATGAGGTGTTCGAACAGAGCGTGGGCGGCCCGACCGGTGGCTATCTTTTACATCTCCAGTCTCCTCAAACAGTTTTATGCATCGGTAGATGAACATGCGGCTAAACCCTAGTGGCCGGAGCGTTTTGAAAATATCGCTTTTTTATTTCACACTTGAAAAGCGCTATTACTCTATTATATTATAAGAAGAGACCATCTATTCGATTCTAAACGTATATTTAAAATCAGCTTGATTTCGGCATATTCGCACCTCTATTATCCTACAATATAAAGTGGTGTAGTCTGGCGCACTTGATGTGACAGGCGTCTTTTTCTATTTTGTGGAATTTAGCTAATATTTAAGTGCCATCTTTCTATGGGATGGTCAAGCTCTAAACAAGTTTCTTCATAGAAATAATAATGTCCATGTGTTATACGTTTTCAATACCAGGACCAGTATTCTTAACTGGGATTTTAGAACAGAAGCCATTTAGTATGACTTGAGCAGCCATTTAGTTTAGGACTTCTACCGAAAAACTAAGTTTTTGCAATCCTCTGACAATAAGCCTAATATCCCTTAATCCTTAGAGATATCCCAAGGGGGTGGTTACCCCACTATACAAGAAGCACGATGTCAAATCACCTATTCCATGCATTCCAACTCTTAATATAATTATCATAACCATAGTAACAAATAGGCAATAGTACAACCGTATCGCATAACAAAAGCTAATCACAACTATTCCAAAATGCGATTCCCTCTTTGCTATGAACTTTTTTTATCTTAACCAGAACTGAGACAAATCAACCCGTTCGCGTTATATGATACACCAGCAATTATTTGAATCTTTCATCAATCAGTTGGAATATGAGATGCTCATATTACGTCTGGGGGTAGGTACCTTTGTAGTTGGTCGCAAACAAAAGACTTAAGACCCAAACTCAGCACCATACGGACACACACAACCACACAACATTTTAAACCGACTGGATGGCTGACTGGCAGCAACACATTACCATAATAAAACCTGCAACGGCTCACAATCTGTTCATAACAAATGCACGGCATAAATAACGCTGCAACACCTACAACAATTTCTTTCACTTTGTTTTAGTGTACGAGTATACAAAAAATATATAGGTTATAAAAAATGATTACTACTTTTTGGCAGATATCAAAAACCGAAACGAAACAGGCAACATAATCCATAATAAATATTGTAACTGCTCTGGGTATGAGTGTACGTACTTATGCCGAAAATGCATTGTAATTACAACCTGCGGAGATAGTTTGCAACAGCTACACACACACCTACAAACCTTCGAATATAGTTAGTCAGTACTTTAAAAAGTTAGCGAATGTAAAGACGCCATTTTGGGATGAAAAAAGGAGCTTAATTGCGAAAAACACCAATTAAAAGTCATATCTATATACTTTATATTTCAAATTGAGATTTCAGTTATTTCGCGCTAACAACGATATAAAAATAAGCCGTAAATTGTACTTTGCTACATTAATAATGTAAATAGCTTTTAATTAGCAACATCATTGACCTGTATCAGTGAGGCTTAGAACTGGTAAATCTTCAGCTGATCAGATCTTTATCTTGTGTAAATTCCCAAAAAGGCCAATTGTCACATACCATCTCTCTGTCGATTATAAAGTCGCCTTTGAGCTTCTTTAAATCAAAGCTGGTTAAAATAATATCTGATATTCGTAATCTGCTCCGCAACCTCTTGAACATTCTGCGGCAAAGAATTGTAGAAAAAATGCAAACGACATGGCGGGAGCTCAATAAAATAAGCTCGGAGCAATCATCATCTCGTGAGACAAACAGGATAGGTTAAATAAACGATCAGTTTTTGTTTTATTTGCTAGAAGAGAAAATGATTCGGTCAAGCTGGGATTGGCGATGAGCGAGGACAAAACAAAGGTCTTGGCTTCATCTAATATAACGTTGTGAAAAGAATATCCACAAGAATAGTAAATGTAAGCAGTTGCTAATTTCCAGGTGATCGAATAGTTTGTATTTCTAGGGTCCGCCATTAACAGAGTGGATGACGACAGCCTGAGCATAAAACGAAGAATCGTTTTAACTAACATGTGCTACTTTCGACTTTGCAAGCAGCAACTAGTTGCTGCACACTAGGGCGGGTCGATTTAAAAATCGCCGAAATGAAAATTTTTATGTCCGGACAATTGACACGAGTCAAATTTTGAAAAATATCACTCTGCCAGACGATGTTTGCTTTACTTCACTGACTTACTTTTCCTTCCCTCTATGACAAACAACAACAAACCTGATTCCTCTTTCAAAAAAAATCAAAAAACTTATTTTTTGTTAGAGAATACATTTTCCCCTCCGCGTATATCGATTTGTAATGACATTTCATTAAAACTTATTGGCCATTTGTGCGTATTATTTAGGGTGATCCATCTAGAGGTATTTTATCAGAACAAAAACAAATATAAAAATTCAAATCAAGTGTGAAATCTTTATTGGTATTTTTAAAGGACATTTTATGGCATTTATTTTTTGAATATAATTTCCTTTAAATGTTGGACGCAACTACGCCTCAGGGTTTCCATTCTGAGGGTCCTATTTTGGATGACTCGTTCGAGCATTTCGACCGGTGTGGCTTTAATGACACGCATAATGTTGGCTTCAAAAAACCTGAATCGTAGCAGGTTTGTCAGCATAGACTTTGGACCTTTCGTAACCCCAAAAGAAAAATGTCTAAAGGTGTGATATCACTCGATCTAGGCGGCCAACTCACCTGTCCAAGACTTGAAATTAGCTGCTTTTCGAAATGACCTCTCAATAGATCCATTGTTTGAGCAGCTGTATGGCAAGTGGCACCGTCCTGTTGAAACCAAGTGTCTTCAAGATTACGGGCTTCAATTTCAGGTAACGAAAAGTCCGATATCATGGCTTAATAGCAAGCACCATTCACGGTTACGTGCCGGCCTTTATCATTTTTGAAAAAATATGGACCGATGATTTGGATAACCGTATATTAGTAAACGTTTTTTAGGACAGTGCACCAGAAATGTGCCCATTTTTTCGGGCACAAGAAGCGAAAGGTACAACAACCAAGCCTCGGTTAGATGTGCCTTAGAGGCAGGATCTCAGTAATGCTTTATACGATAATATTTTAGTAAACACCTCCAAAGGCAGTGACGAGTCAAGTACTTTCGTGGACTACTTTTCTTATACGAGGGCGACCGCAAAAGTAGCTGGCCTAACATAAAAAGAACCGTTTTTTTTGAAAATTATTATTATTTATTTTCCAACATAATCTCCTTCCAACTCAATACACTTCATCAAACGTTTTTCAAGTTTTTTAATTCCGTCCGAAAAATAAGATTTTTCAAGACCTTCAAAATATGCCTCAGTTTCAGCAATAACCTCGCTATTGGACGAAAATTTTTTGCCACCGAGAATTTTTTTTAAATTTGGAAACAAGAAATAATCAGAAGGAGCTAAATCTGGACTATATGGTGGATGCGGAACAATTTAAAATCGCAATTCGGCCAGTTTTTGTTGAGTTAAAAATGCAGTGTGTGAAGGAGCATTATCTTGATGAAAAAGAACATTTTTTTCTAAATGCGGTCGTTTTATCTTGATTTCTTCACTCAACCGATCCAATAATGCACAATAATATTCACTATTTATAGTTTTTCCTTTCTCAAGATAATCAATAAATATTATACCCCTTGCATCCCAAAATACTGTGGCCATTACTTTTCCTGCTGACTTAACACTTTTCGCCTTCTTAGGACCACTTTTACCAGCTTCTATCCATTGTTTTGACTGTTCTTTGCATTCTGGGATGTAGTGATGGATCCATGTTTCATCAACAGTTATGAATCGGCTCAAGAACTCTATTGGATTACGCTGATAAATCGCTAAAAGCTCCTCGGTATTGGTCCAACGGACGATTTTTTGGGACAAAGTCAACAAACGCGGCACCCATCTTTCGGATAGCTTTTTCAAACTTG
The DNA here is from genome assembly GCA_963513945.1 of Hydrotaea diabolus. Taxonomy (NCBI): domain Eukaryota; kingdom Metazoa; phylum Arthropoda; class Insecta; order Diptera; family Muscidae; genus Hydrotaea; species Hydrotaea diabolus. Next base: position 179,810,738 of record OY740719.1, read on the forward strand.
TTTTTCGTGTATTTTAACAATATCAGGAAGTTCTCTGAGCTTTATTCGTCTATCTTTAGTCACTTCATTAAATATTTTTCTAATGTTTTCTATAGTAGAAGCAGTTTTCAGTCTTCCAGAGCGTTGTTCATCTTCCGTACTTGAAAGACCCATTTTAAATTGTTGAACCCAGGATTGCACGGTGGAGTATGATGGTGCATTATCACCATGGACAGAATCCAATTCATCTTTGACAATTTGTGGCGTATAACCTTTCATATAAAAGTGTTTAATTACCGCACGAAACTCTTTATTTTCCATTTTTCAAAAATTATGAAACTTGTTTACTTCAATCAGCTGTAACAAAGAAAATAATCATTAAATATTTGGGAAATTTTGACAGATGGCTTATAAAAGATTGCTTTTAAAAAACAAAAAAGTTGCTAGTAAAACAGAAAATGTGCCAGGCCAGTTAGTTTTGCGGTCGCCCTCGTATATTTGGCAATTTTTATTGATCATGCTATAATGCCAAAATAGTAGGCAGATCGTTTCACAATAATAACTTTAAACTATAAGTAACTGATAACATAATACATCGAAGATAAAAGCTCAAATTTAAAAAAAATCGTGCATTTGACATATATACCAAATCAGATAGAAATATTATAAGTACTTTAGAATGATTTAACTTATCAATAATTCCGTGACTTTTCGGATAAAGCACCGTTTTTTTCCAAAAAAAAATAATTTTTAACATTATATCCTTTTAGCTCAATACAATTAGTCCAATTTTTGTATCCCTCCAAAAATATAGGATTTTTCGCGGTCTATAAAATAGGCATTTGTTTAATCAATAATTTCATCATTGGAGCTGAATCTCTTTCCGCCATCTCTCTTTATGCCATTTCTTGAGGTTTGGATATAGGAAATAGTCACTGGGGGCTAAATCCGAAATATATATATATTGGCCGTCCAGAACGTTCAGCATCATTTGTACTTGTGCGACCACAACGAAAGTCAGTAAACCACATTTGTACCATTGATATCGATGGTGCAGAGTCCACAAAGAATTTATTAAACTATTCCTTGGCTTGATTGACGTTTTTTTCCGCAAAAAATAATGTTAATGAGCACTCGAAATTCACATTTTTCCATTTAACAAAATCCACAAGGCTGTTAAAGACAAACTAAATGACGGAACTCTCTCCTGTGAGCAGTGTTGCATTTAATAATCGTATTTAATAATCGTATAACTAACGATTCTTCTATTTTTATTTCTGTAAAAGCAAGTGGGGGTAGCGAAGCGCATCGGGTTACAGCTTGTTATCTATCAATCTAATTTGTATATATGTGTCCGTTTTGTAATTAATTCTCCTCTCATTAGGTACGTCAATAATGTTAAGCATTTCGAGAGTGTATCTTGTTCTATAATTTCTCTCTAAAGTCAGGTGTATGTCCAGTCGATGTACAGTGGGCCGCAAGTGCGGTCTTTTGTTCTATGGGCCTATTTACGGCTTTTAGGTCAGATTTGTGGGACGAAATTCTTGTCTTAAGTTTAGTTTTAGTAGTGCCGACATATACCTTTTGGCATATGTCGGACTTGTCACCCTTGCACTTTATTTGGTGTACAACGTCTGATTTATCTTCGTTATTTATTCGAGATTTTGTCCTGCTAAATAAACTGTTTACTGTATTGTGAGTCTTTAGTGCAAGTTGATATTTGTCTTTGTTATATATGTTGTCACAGGTTCTGCGATGACAGCTGAGGAATTGGATTTTGATTTACATTTGTTTAGTAGGTCTGTGATAGTTTTGTGTGGGAAGTCATTATGCCTTAAAATAGTTCTAATTTTTACTATATTATGTTTGTGAAACTCTATGTCGCTAACATCTAAAATTCTATTGATGAAGTTAGTCGCTGTATTAGTAATTACTCGTCTAGGATGCTTTAAACTAAAGTGAATAAGTCTGCCAGAAGCTGTAGATTTTTGGTACCAATCGAATCTATAATTTAACGATCTTAGCAACTAGTTTTTTTTAAATGATAAATTTCCTTCATTCTAAAAAAACGTCCCCTTTTTACGCCAGCACTTGCGATTTGCATAATCCAAAAACAAAAGAATTTTTATGTGAAATGTTAAGTTTTCCCAATGAAATAAAAACAAGTATGTGGAAATCTTTGTGTTATAAATGTAGGCCTATGCAGCAACATCAACAACGATGACGAAAAAAATATATTGAATTTGTAAAGAAAATGTTGCAGCTATTTTTTACGCTTAAGCTTAAGTGCACGCAAACAATTATAGACCGTAAATACCTTTCGTTCAAGATTTCACAAATCAAAACAAAAATGTTTTTCAATAGAAACCAAAACCGAAAAATATATGAGAAAAATATATATATAAAGATATTGCAACAAAAGAAAATCGCAAGGAAAAAAATATACCATCGTCGAAAAGAGTAAAATGGGAAGATAATGCACAAGAAACAGGTGAAATATTTCGAATATCTTCCGGGTGATTAAGGTGACTGATATTCATAGAAATTCGTTATATACTCCTCTACAATGTCTGAAGAGAAAAAGCCGATGCAAATAGAAAGAAAACATAACAGAGAAGCGAATTGGAGTAACACCAAATCTGCATACGACACAAAAGTATTTATGAATATAAGGAAGGACGGACGGTCGGACAGGGTGCCAGTATATCTGGAGCACAAAGCCACCAGTATGTACGGGCTACAGCTTCAATGAATGTATATTCATTAGTTTAATGTTTTTATCGTGTACCCGTACAACAGATGTAAATCCATGAAACACTTTTATTCCTTTTTGCACGAAAAAATATCTGCTGCGATGGTGATTATAGAGTGTGCACCGTTAAGAGGTGTTATTTGCGATAATAAAACAGAAACAAGTTGTTATCAGTATTTATTGGCTCACTTATCGCCAGTGGAAGGCTGCTTAAATCGTAACCAGGGGAACAAAAAGCGACAGATTTACCAATAATTCGAAAATATAAATACGTGTATATCTCACACGACAATGTGAGTTCATACTCTGATATGTATATGTGACGCGCAAAATAGAAGAGACCTAAGGGTAAATACCAGTTTTGTTCAGGAGAGCCATTATAAAGATTTACTTACGTGTATCTTCGGTGTAGAATCGTCGACTTCACTTTCATAAAACGCGCATATCTCTGGGAGGGAACACTTTTGGGGCATGGGATCGGTCTCATTCGATGAAAATTGATTTTTTTTACCCTTAGGTCCCTTTCTCTATGCGCTGTCACATATGATTTAGAAATTAGCTATTAAATGCCAAACAATAACAAATTGTATTGTATTAGAGTGGTCAGGACTCAAAATGTTGGACACTTAAAAAAAGTTAAAAAAAAATCCTTTGGTATTGGGATGTACCATCCATAAGTGATGTGGCTCCAATCTTGATGAAATTTTACAAAGTTCATGACGATAAAATATTTACCAACTACTATTTAAATGTATATTTGCTTTGATATAGCCCGAATAGAAAAGACTGTGCTTACACTTATTTACTTACTTTTTCTACTTCCATATTCCATTATTGAACAAACGGGGAACTTCTTCCGAATCAGTGAACTGTGTACGATATCTTATACAGGGTGGCCCAAATGAGACCTAGTGATGTTAAACACGTATAACTCTTGTAATAACGTTTTTTTTTTAAAGATTTATTTTTATAATTTAAATACATTTTATGGAAATTTAACGTGACTATGTGTGAAATATGACATCAGACAAATGACCACCATTTTGCTCGACACAGGCATTGGCTCCTTTTAGCGCATTTTGCATTACACGGCGTAAAGTTTCTGGTTGCAGGCGCCGTATTTCGTCTCGAATATTCTGCTTGAGCTGTCCAAGTGTCTGTGGTTTGTTAACATACACTTTGTCTTTTAAATATCCCCAGAAAAAAAAATCGGACGCAGTTAAATCTGGTGAACGAGGAGGCCAAGGGAAATCTGAATTTTTTTGAAATTATGCGTTCAGCAAAAATTTCACGAAGCATGTGCATAGTTTGCCTAGCAGTATGTCCAACTTGTTGCAACCACAAATTAGGATGTTGCTCCACTATTGGCCGCAAAAAGTTGTCGTTCATTGTTCTGTAAGAAGCCCCGGAGACCGTTTCTGGCGTTTCATCCTCATTCTCAAAGAAATATGGGCCGATGAATTTTGTAGCCATAACACCGCACCAAACAGTGAATCTGATTGGGTGTAACTGATGCAGATGTAGTGCCAACTGCAACCCAGTTCCTCAAAACGGCGAACTAAACTTGTAATCGTTGAAGATGTGGGCGCTGATCTTACGTTAAAAACACGGCGATAATTTCGCTGCTTCAGAACAATTAATCGTTGAGAAGAATAACAAAAATCGATCATTTTAATGCGTTGTTGTGTACTGTACGTATTCATTTTAAATTTCCAAGAGTTCAGTTATAATCTGCAAAAAGAAAAAATAAATTATGTTAAAAAATAAAAAAGTTATTTGTGTTTCACATCAGCTGGTCTTATTTGGGCCACCCTGTACTAACAGGCCGACAGCTACTGTTTATTAAAAGTTCCGAACGGCTATGGATTTTACAGAGAAGTCGATCTTGATCAATGTTTGTACGGTATACCATAAATGTTAACCAAAACGGATCCCTATAAACATGGACACATTGGAATTTGAAACAATCTTATTTCTTAACGAATCCAATCTTATTTCTTAACGACCGCAAAACTATCTGTCCTGGCACATTTTCTGTTTTACTAGCAACTTTTTTGTTTCTTAAAAGCAATCTTTTATAAGCCATCTGTCAAAATTTCCCAAATATTTAATGATTATTTTCTTTGTTACAGCTGATTGAAGTAAACAAGTTTCATAATTTTTGAAAAATGGCAAATAAAGAGTTTCGTGCGGTAATTAAACACTTTTATATGAAAGGTTATACGCCACAAATTATCAAAGATGAATTGGATTCTGTTCATGGTGATAATGCACCATCATACTCCACCGTGAAATCCAATTTAAAATGGGTCGTTCAAGTACGGAAGATGAACAACCCTCTGGAAGACCGAAAACTGCTACCACTATTGAAAACATTAGAAAAATATTTAATGAAGTCACTAAAGATAGACGAATAAAGCTCAGAGAACTTGCTGGTATTGTTAAGTATGGAGTATTTTACATGATGAACTCCACATGAAAAAGCTATCCGCAAGATGGGTGCCGCGTTTGTTGACTTTGCCCAAAAAATCGTCCGTTAGACCAATTCCGAGGAGCTTTTAGCGATTTATCAGCGTAATCCAATAGAGTTCTTGCGCCGATTCATAACTTTTGATGAAACATGGATCCATCACTACATCCCAGAATGCAAAGAACAGTCAAAACAATGGATAGAAGCTGGTAAAAGTGGTCGCAAGAAGGCGAAAACTGTTAAGTCAGCAGGAAAAGTAATGGCCACAGTATTTTGGGATTCAAGGGGTATAATATTTATTGATTATCTTGAGAAAGGAAAAACTATAAATAGTGAATATTATTGTGCATTATTGGATCGGTTGTGTGAAGAAATCAAGATAAAACGACCGCATTTAGAAAAAAAAAGTTCTTTTTCATCAACATAATGCTCCTTCACACACTGCATTTTTAACTCAACAAAAACTGGCCGAATTACGATTTGAAATTGCTCCGCATCCACCATATAGTCCAGATTTAGCTCCTTCTGACTATTTCTTGTTTCCCAATTTAAAAAAATTTCTCGGTGGCAAAAAATTTTCGTCCAATAGCGAAACTGAGGCATATTTTGAAGGTCTTGAAAAATCTTATTTTTCGGATGGAATTAAAAAACTTGAAAAACGTTTGATGAAGTGTATTGAGTTGGAAGGAGATTATGTTGAAAAATAAATAATAATAATTCCAAAAAAACTGTTCTTTTTATGTTAGGCCAGTTACTTTTGCGGTCGCCCTCGTATGTTGTCATGTTTATTATCCAGGGCTAATAAGTACTCAAATTTAATGACAATATCTCACAAAGTTAAATATGCAATTATTTTTAAAATGGCTCTGAATTTTGAAACCATATCAATGGGTCCTTGGGGCCAAAATTCTTGGCCTATAAATATGGCCAGATGAATATTCTAAAAGGCAATTTTTTTTCTCACAAATCCGATTCTTTTGTTTGTATAAAGATTAAACTAAATTTAGGCAGACGTCTATGGCATTATGGCTCAAAAACCCGGCCCCATTAAACATGTCTTGACGGGTAGCCAAAATCCTAAAATTTGTTTGAAAACTCTTAAATACAAGTATAAACTCCTACACAAACAACTTATTGTTCCGAATTAAATTTTGGTCAAAGTTGGGAATTTTTATTTTTAATAGTTAGGGTTTTTTAAATCCTGATCGGTGTAGGAGATATTAGGCCCAATACCGCTTGATTTTGGCATATGTTGTTTGTTTTCTGCTAAATATCTTCTAGCTGGCCGTAAACTTGATCAAAGGCCTTTACAGTATTGGACTAAGAATTTTGCAAAAGTGTACCTTTTCGAAATAGCTTAAGTTCCTTAAAGGAAAACGCCCACCTTCAATCCCAATGATTATGCTCGTCGTACAAAATTTTAATGTCGTAGATTAAGTCGATTTAAAGTCATCGTGCTTCCAACAGACACACGGATAGGCATTGCTAAATCATCTTATAATTTTACGACAATCAATAATACATATATGTAAATACCTTATAGGGCTTTCGCTCTATATTTCGTAGCGTTGCTTACGAAACGCATAATTTAGTATAAAACCCACTCTTCGGTGAATGTTAAAAAAACTGTTTTTTAGAGATATCATTAGTGGCGAATGGGAAAAACAAGCCATAACAATTGCCATAAGCAATTTGGCTTTAAGGAAGGGCATAAAATAATTCTTCAAGTTAGTGGAACTAAGAATAAAATAATTAGCAACAAGCGCACTAGAAACTCTACTGGATTAATACTATAGATAATGAAAAAGCATTTGACACTGTCTGGAACAATGGCCTCCTTTGTATGCTATTATCTGTTAATACACCGAAATATATCTGCAAAATTATAGCCAATTTTCTGCAAGACAGAACATTTGCAGTATTTGTAAATAACATTTCATTTTCTTTCAAAATCATACCAGCCGGATTACCACAAGGATCAATTCTTTCTCGTATTCTTTATTTAGTCTACGCATCTGACTTTAAAACACCAAGAGAAACCAATGTGGCTTACTATGCCGATGACACTGCCCTTATAACGTCAAGTAAACTGGCAAGTGCGCGTCAAAAAAATGGAGCGCTGTCTTGTGGCTTGCAACAACTACTTTCGGAAATGGAAAATACAAATTAATCAACGGAAAACTCAAAGCATTATTTTCCGTGGAATAAGTTACCAAAAATAATTCCATCCAGTCAAATATTTTTCAACAACAACTCTATACCCGTTCAAAATGAAGTTTCGGGAACATATTGACAAGACATGTGAGAAATCAATAAAGACCTTTAGAGCATTAAACAAAACATAGAGCATATCATTAAACAAAACAAATAAGAACCTATTATACAAATTTGTCATTAAACCAATAATCACTTTTGCCTCTTCCACCTGGCATAAAGCCCAAATTCACACCTCAAACGTCTGAAAGTCGTCCAAAATAAATGTTTTAAAATAACACAAGGTATTTGTTGTTAAGGAAGTGAATGTTGTTTTTAAGGTAATTCGGAACGCTGAATCCAAATCTGCTCTTGTTTTTTTGCGATATACCGTTATATCTAAAATTAAGGTACTTCCACTGTAAATATTTAATAAAGTTGAAATGGATTCAAAATATTTAGTTAAAAAAATTAAAACTCGTCAACAAAATTATCTTTAGTCCGTGCCCACATTGCTTTTAATATGGCCCAGTAGTATCAGATATATCGTTGAAGTTTTGAAAAAAAACAAGAATTTTATAAAAAAAAAATTGTTCTTTAAAAATTCATAAAAAAATAATGCGACAAAAAACACAGTGTTGGTCTAAATGCATTTAGTTTAATATATTTTGAATTTATGAATATGTGTGTGTTTGCTGCTGTTCTTTTTATTTAAAAAGTGTGTTAAAGTAATTGTTTTTAGGTCACTGTTTTCAGATATTACATAAGTCATATTTATTCTATCAGCTTAACTTTTTAATTTATTACTAAAAGATTTAAAAAAAATTAGAGTTTTTAATGCAAAAATATTATAATTTAATTACAACTCATTCAAAAATATTCTTTTATAACATTTTTAAAATTTTCTGGTTTAGAGGGTTGATTTTTAATGCTCCAGCAATAGTTCGCCATAATATGGGCATCCCAGTACCCTGGTACCGCTCCTCTATAGTACGAATATCTTGATGAAAACATTAACCTTGTTCTTGTTCTTCACCGAAGTCTCCAAGATTTTCGGGGAAACAATCTAAATGACTATGTAGAAAGTGCATCTTAATGCTCATATTACAACCAAGCTTTTCGAAATGTGACAACATGCTATCCAGGTGGTCCAAGTAGTTCTCATCTTTTTGTTTTCCACGGATTCCAAGCATTTCTTTCAATATCTGTCATGGAACTACTAAAGCTTACATCCTTGATTAAACTTTCGATTCGAGGGTCATCAAAAATGCCAGCTTTCCGTTTCTCACAACTAAAATTTTGGAACTTTCTACTGATATGTGACAGCGCATAGAGAAAGGGACCTAAGGGTAAAAAAAATCAATTTTCACTTTTTTTTTGATGTGGACAACATCTGAGCATCGAATGAGACCCAAAAGTGTTCCCTCCCAGAGATATGCGCGTTTTATGAAAGTGATGGTACACCAAAGATACACGTATTTAAATCTTTAAAATTGCTCTCCTGAACATAGCTGGTTTTTACCATTAGGCCCCTTTCTATTTTGCGCGTCACATATATAAAAAACAATCACCGTCTTTATTGAGAGCTTTGACAAATTGTTTCCTAAGCCTTGCGTAGCTTGATATGAAGAGGTGGCAGTATTATGCGATTTCTAGGCACAAGATGTTTATTAAATATATTCAGTCTTTTTTAGTCCAGTGTTTAGATGTTGCTCTGCTATCCCATAAACAAATAAAACACAAATGTTTTGCGTAGCCTCCTTGTTGTCCTAGAAGAAAATTTACCATATTCTGATCCAGTTAGCCGCCGGTGTTCGTTGTACTTTATTTTATCTATAACCGAGGCAATAGTAGAATATTATTCTTTAGCTTTATCTGAATGTGGAATCGGCAATGAACCCAATTTTTTATCGTTATGCAGAAGTACCCATTTTAGGCTGCGTTTAGAAGAATCTATAAATAGTCGCCATTCATTTGGATCATACTTCTCCAATCCCATCGCTGTTACTAAACCAATATCAGAACAATAAACAAACTTATCGTCTTCTGAAAAGAACGAAAGTAAGTTTTTCTCTCTGTTGCGGTACGAGTAAGTCCCCGGGCCCGGATGGTATCTCGGCACTTGTCCTATGTAAGTGCTCTTCTACGCTAGCCCATCCATTTCGCAACCTTTTCAATCTTGCTTAATGTGCGGGAATCTTCCCAGCGTGTTAGAAGCTTGTCCAGCCGATCCCCAAAAAAGGGTGAAGCCAATAATCATGCAAATTACCGGCCCATCGCGATTTGCTCTGCGCTCTCTTAGGTAATGGAGAGCACAGTCAACCACCATCTGTTGGGGTATCTGGAGTCCAACGACCTACTTACCTACGACCTACGCAATGCATTGCATGTACAGGGGAAACCCCTGAGTGTTGGCCACAAAAAAATGATAGTTTCTGACACGGCTATGTCTACAATTCTTCTTTATATAATCTGCACATCAGTATCGTGTACTGTATATGGGTGTCCATGTAAAGGGTGGGCCATTTAAAATTGGAATCGGCTGTAAAACAATTACTGGTCATTTTTTCAAATTTCTGCTTTTATTGGAAAGGTTGAATAATGCTTCGCCCAATGAGCTGAAGAGTGTTTAGCAGCACATGAAGGATTTTCCGAAATTCCTTTATATTCTCATTTTCATCTCGGAGGCTACCTTAATAAGCAAAATTGTTTAACTCCACAAGTGACTATTGAGAAAATGTTGCATCCACAACAAGTCACGTTTGGTGTGGACTTGGTTTAGCGGTATCATTAGGGCATTTTTCTTCTAAAATGAACGCTGTTACCATCAACTGTGAGCGTTACCGTGCCATGCTACAAGATGTTTGTTTTCAAAAATTTGAGAGAATGACATGGACGACATTTGGTTTCAGCAAGACAGAGCCACATGTCACACAGCTAACGCAACCATCAATATTTTACTCACTGTTTTTGAAAATCGAATAATCGGTCGAAATTGTGATGTCAATTGGCCGCCTCGGAGCTGTGACTAGAGCCCTTTGGATTTTTTTCTGTGGGGAGCCATAAAGGATAAAGCTTACGCAAAGCACCCAGAGACAATTGAAGCGTTGAAACATGAAATCCAAGTTGCCATTAAAGAGATTTGACCCGAAAAAATCACAAATGTACTGAAATATTGGGTTGATCGGACGAGTCACTTCCGAGCCAGTTGTGGTACACATATGAATTATATTGTGTTCCATTATTAAATGACAAAGTTCAAACTTTCCAATAAAATCAGAAATTTAAACAAATTAACGGTACTTTAGTTTTACAGCCGATTTTAAATGGCACACCCAGTTTCTATTAAAGGTGCCGTTCACAGTGGGGTTTGTTGCTTAAGTCTTTAGTTTGCTATGATAATAGGTGAATTAAAAGTTATATATACTCCAAGCTATTCTTTAAGTAATGTTTTGTGATATTGGTTTGTAATTTAGTCTGTGATTTGTTCCGCAATTTTTAATTATTATTTAACAATTATATCGTAAAGTCAAGTTTTATAATAGAGATTAGTATGGTATGTGAAAGTAATTGATTTTTATTAAAAAAAAATCCACCCCTAAAGAAATTTGAAACAATAGAACGAAACATTGACTGAAGAATATAAATAAATTAGTTTTATTTTGGACATTACAGTTTCACCAATCAGCCCGATAAAAGAAAATATAATAGAATAATATAGAAATTGCTCTTAAACCAAAATAAAAGTTAATGGGTTTTTTTGTTATTAAGTTGTTAACTCTAACTAACTTACTAATATATGCTTTATATATAAAGCCTTAAAATTATAGGAAGTATACAGGGTGTGTCAGGAAACGGCACTCCTTTGTAATATAATGTAGAGTGAAAAAATTTAGCTCGACTTATTTATTTTTTAATTTAGGAAAAATCAACATTTTCAAACATGTCTTAAACAAGGCTCTTTTTTATTTAAACCTGTCAGCCACACATTTCCTTGTTTAAAAGGCTTACGAGAACCTAATTAATACTTTGAAGGGTAGTTTTGCAAATGTTTATTACTTCGATTGCTGCTCCAAGCCCTGCAAATATTCTTGACGGGCTTGATTTATAATGCTTTCATACCAATCACTATTTTCTGTAGATAGCGATTTTCCCTTTGGCGCATTTTGTATGTCGCTTTGCTTTTGAATATCCTCCACTGTCTTTCGCAAGGTTTTCTCTGGTAATGATTTTTCAGCATTATTTTCTTTAGATCTAACATATTTATCGGCCGGTGTTGGTAGTAAATCGGGAGCAGTCAAAACTTTTTCAGAATTACTTATTTTCTGTTCATTGTATTTGTTGACCTGTGATTTAGGCTTATCATTCTCGTCTCTAGTACTAGTTTCTTTATCTTGGTTTGCTTGAAGCAACTCAAATGGCACTATGGGAAAATCGGCGGGAATAAATTGATTGATGGTGGCAAACCCTAGGCCACCATCTTTCTTCTTATTATTGGCAATAAGGGGCGCTTCACCATTAATAACCTCCAAGACTGCAGGATTCACCAGTTCCTTTTCTAATTTAGCGGGATTTAAGTCAATGCCATGCTCCTCCTTTATGGGCTCCACGGGCAAAAGAATCGAAGTCAAATTCAATTTTTCTTTTTCGTCATATTTTACTTCCGGTTGTACTGTTTCCGGGGGTTTGTCCATTAAAATGTTTGGCTTTTTGGTAGGCCAGTTTTCCACCCATTTGGCTTGATCTCCAGGTTCAAAATTTTGCGTTTGACTCATATAACCCTGCTGAGGGTCAGCCATAAAGTGGGTGATGGTGACACTGCCATCCGGTCGTACATAACCATAGGAACCTTGAACGCTGCCATTGCCATAACGTTTTTCATCTCTAAACTGTATGTTGCCGGTGTTTTTGTCGTTCACCTCAAAACCGAAGGCATATGTATTGGGACCTGTGGATCGTAAGTTTAGTTATGGCAACCATTAAGCTGTGCTGAAGTTTCAATCGGAGCTTAAGTCGTTACTCACCATAGATATTGTGGCGGTAATATGATGTTACCGGTTTGTTGCGTTCCTTTGGGTTATGTGCCGCCTTAAGGTGGTCTTCAACTGCTGACGGTAAAGTTTGCAAACTTCCATGGCATATTTGTAGGATTAGTAAGAGAGACTGGCATAAAATATACAAAAACAAAAATACAAAGATTATTCCATTGAAGTCTATTATCTGGGTATATCGCCAAATTATTGGTCAAACTAGTATTTCTTAATCACAAAATAATCATCACTAAATTCCGCTAATTCCACCAAAATTATTAAAAGATTTCAAACGTTTGGTAATCATTGAATATTTTAAACAAATACTTGTGGAATTTTATTCCAACAATTTTGTGGCAGCGTAAATTCGTTATTAAATTTGATTATTTGTATTGTAAATCATTTCTATAGACAGTGTCTCAATAACACTTAAAGCATTTGGAAATATCAGCTCAAAACAATTTAATTACATTTTTATGATATTTTAAAACAACACTTAATTTCACTTTTACAAATTTCCCAAATTCAATTAGTTTTTATGACATCACAACAGTTTAATTGTTTGCAGTATTCAAACTTACACGAACGATAAGAACTGAACGCACATTCGGAGACATTATAAGAATAACAAATTTTATTTTAATAGACCGCTTAAAATTTCTTTGCGATTTCTTTGTCGTACACCATCGGCTGCGTTTCGAACTACACTGAACTCTGCCATAACTATCGAATAGAATTTCTTACTTCACAGCCAAGAAAGTTTTCTAAAGACAAACAAACAACTGAAATTTTTGGTTAGTTTTCTCGTTGTAAATTGAGTTGCTATTGGCGCAATAGCCGTTTCTTTTCGCACATTCGCTGCGATGGCATAGAGGAAGAGTACAAATTAATTATGAATTCTATACAAATTACTGGTCAATGGTAATTAAATTTAAATATGAATGTTCGAGGCAGCCCAAGAGATCGAATGTAAAGTCCGTTGAAAGAATTTGAATTGCCGATTGCGTGTTTGTTGTTTAAGTCTTTCGTTTTAGAGGCATTTCAAACGATTTATTGGACAATACCTAACATATTAAGCCTAGTTGAATGTAATTATGGATAATGTGGCGTTTCGTAATATTCTTAGAATACTATGATATAATGATAGTGCGTATGTTAATTTAAAAAAAAATAAATTGTAAAAGAAGTACGACTGTGGGTTGCGGAATTACCAAAGATAATCAGAATACTTATTTAATGTATAATTGTAAACGAAGGGTGTTGCAAAAATGCAACTCGATTCTCAAACTCATGACGATTTTTTAACTAATTCTTCAGATAAGAACGTTAAGTTAAATTTTTAGAAAAATCTAAAGAAAATAAAGATATGACATTTAAAAGCTATCTTTTAAAGGAAATCTCAACTTATTTCCAAGTAAATGCTGTGTAGCCCAAATAGTGAGTCTATTGAAACGGATTTTTGGCCAAAATAAAGCAGACACCGTATCTGCTGTAACTTTTAGCATAAAGTTCGTGAAACTGGCATTCTACAATCACGGACATGGACAACACTTTTGCTACTCTTCCTGCTATAGTGCGCACTGAGAAGAATGCGATTGTCGTATCGAGTTCCAATTGAGTCCGCAATGAAAGGTATACGACCATTCGCTTTATAATCGCCTTTCAGCTTGACCATAGAGCTCAAAATGCACAAAACTTGTGAAAGAAATGTCATTGCTTCTAACGCAGCAAGCAGTCACCTCGAAGGTCTATGTCAACAAGCAAAACGCCCACAATTGAGCATCGAAATTCCTCGCATGGTCATTTTTAATGCGGTATTTTGCAGCGGTAGTGAATTATTGTTTAACATTTTTTCGCCAAAAGCACAATAAACCACTTTTTGCGGCCGGAGATTAAATACATGGACTTTCGGAGTTCGATAATCAAACTGCTATATACGAGGGCGACCTCAAAACTAACTGGCCTGGCACATTTTCTGTTTTACTAGCAACTTTTTTTTTGTTTTTAAAAGCAATCTTTTATAAGCCATCTGTCAAAATTTCCGAAATATTTAATGATTATTTTCTTTGTTACAGTTGATTGAAGTAAACAAGTTTTATAATTTTTGAAAAATGGAAAATAAAGAGTTTCGTGCGGTAATTAAACACTTTTATATGAAAGGTTAAACGCCACAGTTAATCAAAGATGAATTGGATTCTGTTCATGGTGATAAGGCACAATCATACTCCACCGTGAAATCCTGTGTTCAACAATTTAAAATGGGTCGTTCAAGTACGGAAGATGAACAACGCTCTGGAAGACCGAAAACTGCTACTACTATTGAAAACAATAGAAAAATATTTAATGAAGTGACTAAAGATAGACGAATAAAGCTCAGAGAACTTGTTGATATTGTTAAAATACACGAAAAACGAGTTTGAAGTATTTTACATGATGAACTCCACATGAAAAAGCTATCCGCAAGATGGGTGCCGCGTTTGTTGACTTTGCCCCAAAAAATCGTCCGTTAGACCAATACCGAGGAGCTTTTAGCGATTTATCAGCGTAATCCAATAGAGTTATTGTGCCGATTCATAACTGTTGATGAAACATGGATCCATCACTACATCCCAGAATGCAAAGAACAGTCAAAACAATGGATAGAAGCTGGTAAAAGTGGTCCTAAGAAGGCGAAAAGTGTTAAGTCAGCAGGAAAAGTAATGGCCACAGTATTTTGGGATGCAAGGGGTATAATATTTATTGATTATCTTGAGAAAGGAAAAACTATAAATAGTGAATATTATTGTGCATTATTGGATCGGTTGAGTGAAGAAATCAAGATAAAACGACCGCATTTAGAAAAAAATGTTCTTTTTCATCAAGATAATGCTCCTTCACACACTGCATTTTTAACTCAACAAAAACTGGCCGAATTGCGATTTTAAATTGTTCCGCATCCACCATATAGTCCAGATTTAGCTCCTTCTGATTATTTCTTGTTTCCAAATTTAAAAAAAATTCTCGGTGGCAAAAAATTTTCGTCCAATAGCGAGGTTATTGCTGAAACTGAGGCATATTTTGAAGGTCATGAAAAATCTTATTTTTCGGATGGAATTAAAAAACTTGAAAAACGTTTGATGAAGTGTATTGAGTTGGAAGGAGATTATGTTGAAAAATAAATAATAATAATTCCAAAAAAAACGGTTCCTTTTATGTTAGGCCAGTTACTTTTGCGGTCGCCCTCATATATTACTGGCCTAATAATTAAAAAGTGCGAATATTTATTATCAGAAATGATTTTATTGTTTTTCAAAGTATGCTCCAGCATGATTTATACACTTTTGCATGCTCTCAAACCAATTGTCGAAGCACTTTTTCCACTTCGATTGAGACACCTCCAAAACATGCTTTTTGAACGCTTCAACAACGTCTTCTGGTGACAAAATCGTTGACCACGCATTTTTTTCTCGATGTGCGGGAATAAAATGAAGTCATTGGGTGCCAAGTCAGGGCTGTACGACGGAGGAACCATCAATTCGACGTTTTGGCCGGTCAAAAAGGCGCTGGTTTTAGCCGATGTGTGAGAGCTCGCTTTGTCACGGTGCACAATGATTCGTCTTCTCTTGTTCGTTTTTCGAATTCCTCCGAAGACTTTAGGCAAACAGATTGTGGTGTACCACTCAGAATTGACCTCCTACATTGCTCAGGTAGAACAGTCATCACATGACCAGTTTTGCCGAAGAAACTGGAGACCATTTGCTTCGAAGCGCTTCTTCCACTAACAACTTTCGTTGGATTTGGCACGCCTTCGAAGACCCACACAGTCGATTGCTGTTTTGTTTCGGGCTCATACGCATAGATCTATGATTCGTCACCTGTGATGGTTTTATAAACGTCTTTTGAAGCACCGCTATTGTATTTTTTCAAAATTTCTTTGCACCAATCGACACGAGCCTTTTTTTGAGCGATTGCCAAATTGTGCGGGATCCAACGAGAAGAAACCTTTTTTACGGCCAGGTGTTCATGCAATATCGAATGTATGCTGGTGGAAGAAATGCCCAAGGATGCCACTATATCACAGTATGTCACATGACGATCTTGCATTATAAACTCACGCACGTCATCAATGTTCTCTGGTACAACGGCCGTTTTTGGACGACTTTCTTTGAGCATGCGTCGGCCACGATTGAATTCATTAAACCAGTTTTTTACAGTGCTATAGGATGGTGCTTCATCGCCATACAAAGATTTAATTTCATCGATGCACTCTTGTCGTGATAATCCACTTCTAAAGTTGTGGAATGATGGCACGAAAATGTTCACGAGTTAATTCCATTTTTTGCCAAATTGATTTTTTCAAGTCACTGTAAACAACACAAATGATGGTCGTACGTCTAAACGTTCTGAGTACGTTTATGCTAAAAAAATGTCAAACTTTCCAATGGAAATGTCAGATGGCGCCATAACTATATATAGCAACCCTCTAATGACCTTATCAGTATCGTTAGCAAGAACTAGAAATTGTTTTGTAAAGGCATTTCTTTATGCAAGATGCCACCTCGGTGCTTGGATTTTACGTTATTAGATTTTGTTTTTTGTTACCATAAAGAAACGAAATTATGCAAACAATCTATTAACGATTAAGACTTAAGGCAAATATCGACCAAACCATTTGTTAGATTTAGCCGGAACCCATAACCAAAATCTTGGAAAATCGGTTTGTCAGGATGTGCTACTGCGAATCTAGCCGAGGTATTTACACCAATAAAATTGTGTTACATCAATAATGGGAATGTGTCCTCTTTTAAATTAACTTGCAGAATGACTGGGCAAATAATAAATTATTTCTTCTGAATTTATAAACTGTATTTGTACTAAAAAAAAACTAGGAAAAGACACGTGAGAAGTGTAGGTGCGATTTTTCTCCAGTCCCATCAGTTCAATAGTTCTTGGAACATCTAGTCGAGGCCAGATGACATTAGATACTTACAGCCTATTCTTGTATTCCAGGTCAGGGGTATTCATTATACCCTGCGCCACCCTTTGGAATTATAAGTATTATTAGTTAGTTCCATATCCAATGTTTGTCACTTAAAAAATATTTGAGCTTTTAATATACCGCTCGACGTACAACAACCAGCTGATTCCATTTAACAATGTCTGTGCGTCCATCCTTTTGTTTATTCGTCCATTCATCCCTGCGTATTTCCGTCCATTCATCTAAAGCTTGAAATCAAAGACTGTTGAAATTCCACGAAATTCACATTTAAGTAATTTATTTTAATTTGGACGAAATTTGACACTCAATAGTTGGTTGGATCAAGGAAGTCCTTATTATCAAGAAAAATCAAGAAATCGGTTCAAATTTATAGCTCCCACACGTTTGTTTATTTAATTTAATGTTTTTAGTTCCAGAACATGCTGTGGCACTTGTACGTTCCTTGTTCCAAGGACGGAAGCAGTCAAAATTGAAGAAAATCGGTTCCGATTTATCTATTTCTTTGGATATTGCTATATTAAATCTTTTGCTCTAGAAGCCTCATACTACATCTAATCTTGATAAACTTTTGCAGACTCAAAATTTTTTTGAAAAAGTTTAAAGCCGGCTCCAAACGGCTAATGCATTTTTTGTAAGCTTGAACATAGCATTTACGAGGTAAAAAAAACTGGCGCTGAAAATTGTTAGATGTTCTTACCCGGATTTGAACTTGGGTTGACTGGCGCACTAACATTCGATGGGGTCCAAAACTCAATTTCTAGTTGGCTTTTTTAAAAATTTAGATGTACAGCGTATATAGTTGTCGACTACACCCAAGTTAGCTTTATTTAACTAGTGTTACATAATATTTTATCAAAGGTATTCCAACCACTAATTGTTTCCAAGGCCGGAAGAATGAGGGTGAGAATGAATCGAGGGTTGATTATTCGGTAGCTGTACGATAAATCTAATGACATTCAAAAAATTCTTTATGTATTTGTGAAGAAATTGTAATTCCTTTAGATTTTAGACAGAGGTAGAAAACAATAAATTAAATAAACAAATATGACTTGAAGAAGTTAACAAATAATTGAAGAAAAGTCGGGAAGAAGAAAATTAAAAAGATTTTTTTTTATTTTTTTTACACCAATTTATGTCCAAATACGAGTAGATTTTGAAACTTAACACAAAATATAAATTTGGGGTTGACTTGACTATTGGATGAAAGTGTGTTAGGATACAACGGAAAACAAACGAGGAACTTCGCTGAACTGTACATTAATTAATGGACGAGCATTTCAAAGATATTTTTTTACTTAGCTTTAGTAACGGATGAAGCACCAATTGTGCTACAATAAGAAATTCAAATAATTTTTTTTTATTCAAAGTATTTCATTTATTTTTTTATTGAATAGAAAATTTAATTTAATTTTATTTGACTTATTGTGTTTGAAGAAGATAGACCGTCAATGACCACCATGGTCATCCACGCATATGCGACACCTGATCAGAAAAAATGCATTGCGGCCTGAAGGGCTGAAATTGGGATCGCTTCAATTATTGATTTAATGAACTGCTTCAATTAAGTCAGGTTTCTTGGTTTTGTCTTGCATAGCTCTTGCTTGCAATAAGTCCATAAAAAAATTCTAGTAACCATGTTCAGAGACAAAATAAATTCAACCATAGAATAGTTAAATTAACTATTGTTATTGTTAAATACCATTCAACAACAAAATTTTCAAGTTAACCTTATATAACGTAGACTCCAAATCATATTTATTTATGGTTAAGTTAACCTTATATAAGGTTATTTTTCTTCTCAGTGTATGTGCAGTTCCGTGGTGAATTAGATTTACTTCATATACGGCAATTTGGCTTGTTCAAGTACATTGCCGTTTATATCAAAATGGGCAACATCAGACAAGCAATTTATTGAGATGTTGTCTTCTTGGCCATTTCAATAATTTTTTTTTGGCAAAATTCCATTTGAATTGGCAAGTCCAGAGGGGTTAACTTGCTTGTAATTTGGACTTTGTTCAGAAACAAGTTTACTTAATAACCGTCTAATAACTGAAATGACCGTCTGCTAACTGCAATTTGTGCCGATAAGTTTCGAGTCGAGACGCTTGGATTTGCCTGAATTGGCGATGCTACAACCGCGATGGTGACTTGAACTCTAATATAGAGATCTCGATGGTGCGGATTTCGTGCGATTCTTCCAGATTCGGCAAACATGTTTACTAGCCTCATAATAGTTCATCTACTCGGGGGAGTTTCGCCAAACTCCCACCTAAAGTCACTTTGAACGGAAATGAAGGACTGCATATCATGTTACCGCTGCACTATCCGAATATTCTTTTCCCAATCATTAATTTTAATAAAACTTAATACTAACATTTTAAATAAAATAAAAAATAAGCAGATTGCTTACAGAGAAAAAAGTGATTACGTTTCGTGTTTGTAGCATGATTGGTGCGCCACCTGTATTAAGCTCTCTCGTCGGCATTTACATTCTTACCTGATGTTGAACCTGACTTAATATAAAATAGTTTATATGTTCTTACCTGCTGTTGAACCTGACTTTACTCTACCAGTGGATGGTATACTAAATTTGACATTCGTTCGCAACACCATGAAATACTGATCGATGACCCTACAAAATATATATATTATTGATCATCGTAAAATTCTAGACGATCAAGCCATGTCCATCCTTGAGTCTGTCATAAGGTTTGGTTTGTAAACGGCTGAAATCGGCCCAGGTGAAAAAAGTTTCTCTTTAAAGGAATACAAGATACCTCGGTTAAAAGTACATTTTTTTGTGTTTGTTCAACAATTCAGAATGCTTTGCGGACAGACAATGGCTAAAATGTGTACTTCTCGTATTAGTTATTAAGATCTAAATACCTCAAAAAAACATAGTTTCTGGACTTTTTGGCTTAAGTGGCCCAAAAAAGTCCCGGATGGCCAAAACGTGGGATTAGTAGTCAATTTGGACATATGGGTATTAAATTACAGCAAATTTGTTTTGGGGGATATTAGGGAAATGTCCAAAAACCGCGCTTTAGTAGCGTAGCGACGGTGCTGGGTATACAAGGTTCCTCCAGCCTGAACCTAACGACGTTTTACTTGTTTAATCCTATTAAAGGTTTTCATGAATATTTGTATTTTTTATGTTTGGCCTTAAATAAAAAACTCATTTAAAGATAGTTATGGGTTCCGTCATTTTCACTTCCACACTCTGCTAAGTTGTTAAGATGATAGTCGAGCTCTCATCATGCGATGTAACTTCCAAGAAAGCAACACACGTTGTGGAGGTAAATGTTTTGCGATAAAAAACGATGGCTACATATTAGGTCATATACTAGGGCAATTGGGTCTTATCAGTGTGGTGAGGGTGTCATCTAGTCGGCCCTACCTGTATTTCAACAAAAGGATAAAATATTAAATACTATGAAAGCAAACTTGTCTAGCTAACAAATGCAGCTAGCTTATGCCCAAATATTTTGGAATAAGCTTTGCAATTTCTTAACTTCAATTTCTAGAGGGGTACATAAGCAACTTCGTTAACTCCACACAAGTCGAAGCACTCTTTTTTACATCAATAAACAAATGCCTAACTTTTTCTATAATCTGATACGGATCGTTCACACTATAGGGGTAGTTCCAAAATTTGTTGACACAGTCTGGATTGTGAACTTCTTAAAAAGTTCGAATCTAACAGCATCACAAATTTAGCCTTAACGAACATATTTTTGGAAAAGATAGCTGTGTTGGAGGTCAGCAAAGTTACGAATTGACATAATCGTAAGAAATAATTGAGGTAGGTGCCCTCTGAGAGGTACATATGTTTTCATGATTACAGGCAGCAATCACAGGACATCTCAACTATGTTAAGATATTGCTTGGTTCAAATTTTACAGCATCACAAATTTTGCCTAAACGACTATTTTTTGATAAAGGAACCTGTGTTAGGAACACAACATCAGAAACATATAAGTGAGGTTCCATCTAAAAGGTGTTGATGCCATCTTTACGATAATGAAAAAAGTTTATTTTACGACATAACGCTCTTAATCAAGGATATGCCCTTCATCCTTACATATAAACAAATAAGGATTTTTCCCCTTAAATTTTTCTTTGTAAAATTGACAGTTATTTGCTCAACTTTTTGTCAAAATTTCAGAAATTTATTAAATCTTTTACTGGAGCTCTTACTTAATTTTACATAGAAAATCATTTCACTGTTTATAATTACCTAAATTTATTGCGAAGTGACACTATTTTTTTTGCAGTTCTTGTCAAATACAACAACAATCCTTTTTTGAACTTTCCCAAAAACCCACAATATCCTTGAACACTTTAAAGCCTGTAATTAAGCTGAATATCACCCGATTTTGAGTTTCTTAAAAACGACAGTCTTAGACCTTCGGACGATATATATTTTATTTAGGAAAGTTTGAGAATTATGTGTTTAATTTTTAACTTTTCCGATGATTTAACTCAATATTTACAACATGTCAATTTATTTAAATGTACGGATAGAAACGCAACTTGATTTTATAAAATCCATAAGTAATCGGCTCAGCTATTGAAGTTTTTATTTAAATTAAAATTTCGCAAAAAAAAAATTAGTCAATCAACTCAAAAATAATTTCCTGCACGTTTTATTTTGTTAGTTTAGCATAATTTAATTGGACAGCTGAGTTCATCAATCAATCATTTTTCAGATGTTATATTTATGGATAAAATATTTTTTATTGCCGAATGAAACCCAAAAATCTGTTAATCATGTACGACTCATGTTAACATAAGAAATGATAAAAAAATACTCCGTGTTGTCAGATTCAGGTGTTCTACAGTTCTCTCATAAAATGAGGTGTTAAATCAACAATTAGTAAAAAAAATTAAAAAAGGAGTTGTTGATGGAAAAACATACACATGATTCTTAAAACGTAACATTTATATATAAGTACAAAACGCATAAGTGATTTTAACGCTATAGACCAGTCAACCGCTTTATAACCAGTCAACCGAGCAGTGTTAATGTCCATTAAAACAATGAATAAGTCACATTGGATCCACGTCTGACGTAGATATTCGAATTTTCGCGCACAAAATTTCAAGCTTTCACCATAATTAAGACTTTCGGGCAATCGTAAAGTGTTATTGTTGGTATAAAAATACCTGTTTATCGCATTATATGAGCTTCAAAGTTCGAAAGCCAAAAAATTGTTATGTTTCTCACCTATGGAATAATCTCAAAATATTTGTTACATGCTAATGTTAGATAAGAACAAAAAAAATTGCTAAACAAACCAAATTTCTTCTTCTTTGACCTAATGGGTATTTAATTTTTTTCTTTTGGCTGGGCTGATTTGTCAGTCTTCCTTTATGAATTAATTAAAACTAATTTATTCCATGTTTTCCCAACTTTTCGTTAGCTTTTTTCTAACTTCTTCAGTGGATGT
The DNA here is from genome assembly GCA_963513945.1 of Hydrotaea diabolus. Taxonomy (NCBI): domain Eukaryota; kingdom Metazoa; phylum Arthropoda; class Insecta; order Diptera; family Muscidae; genus Hydrotaea; species Hydrotaea diabolus. The sequence continues at coordinate 179,833,590 of OY740719.1, forward strand.
TTATTTAAAAATCATTTTGACAAAATTAAATTATTTTCGCATAGTAGCACACACTCGGTATCCACTAGTAAACATTACGAGTATAAGTATCGCTCGAAACGTCTTAGTCGTTTCTTTTTAAATTCGTTGAGAAACTAAAAATCGGTTGATGTTCTTATTAGATAGAGGCTTATTAGAAGTGCTCAAACTGGGATATAAACCGTTTTACCAGGTTATGGGAGTATTTGGGAAATTTCACAGATCGATTATTGTTGTACTCGATAAGACCAATAAGCAACTTTCAAAAACCAAATATCACTTTCAAAATTTTGTTTACCGTTGCATTAAATATAATAATTTTGATGGTCCAATGGTTTCCTATGTAAACTGAAGTACTGAACTGAAGTAAACTACATTAAAAGTTCTATAATTTCTAAAGACATGACAAACCCAATCTGAAACAGTGACAGCTAGTGGAGCAAATTAGGTAAATTTTATAAAAAAAAAGATTTAGTCAAATCAAAATATCTTTTTTTAAATATGTAAGGACCATGCATCAAATATTATATTATTGGGTCAAACTAGGATATGCAACTTCTTAACTTTATCATAAAGAGGACACCAATACCATTCAGGCGACATCTTACATATTAATTGCTAATGTTGCGTTCTTTATATATTTTACATTAATTTAACGCAGCAACCTTTTCCAAAAAAATGGTCATTTAGGCAAATTTTGAAATGCTGTAAGATTTGAACCGAGCCCGCCGTGAACACAAAACAGTTGTCAGATGACAGGCAACAGTGAGGAGGATATGTGTCAAGTTTTTTTCAAAATCAAAGAGGTAATTCTTCAAAATACAGATTTTGTGTTAATTTTTTTTTTTTGGAATTGCCCTATACAGCACACACTTCTTGATGACAAATATTTGAAGGAGACACTTTTTGTTTAAGCTAAAAGGTTTTTTTTAAATAAAACATGCTGTGTTTTTAATTTTTTCCTTTTATTTTTTATTTTAATATTTTTTTCGTTTTTTTGTATTTACATAAACATTTTGTTTTGTTGCAAATGATTTGTGAAGATTAATCATTAAAAAATATACATAAGAATATTACATACAAATGAGAGAGAGGTTGATAAATAGAGGAGAATAGAAGGAGAAAGAGAGCACAAATAGTATTAAACTAAACTCTTAAATGCTGTATAATTCAACAGCTACAGGAGAGTTTAATGAAATTCAGAATAGTACCGAGAGATGGTAGACAATTTTCGTAAGATCTAAGAAACGGAAACACTGTAATATTTACAAAATCAGTAAGAGATAGAGAAAGAGGAACACAAAGAGAAGGAGAGAGTGAGTGTGTGTGAAACTGAGTTCGAGTTTATAATAATGTCTAATATTACAATGAGATTTGAGAATTTCTATAGTTTAAATTATAAATGCACATGAAACTAGTTACAAAAACACAAAAGTAAGTTATGACAATAAGGAATGGTAGAGAGAAGTACAAGCGAATAATGCATTTCCTTGTTCAGAGTCATACATTTCGCGGAAAGCCATAATAATAATGCACAGTTACCGGCTCTGTTTGATAAAGAAAATCTTTAGGAAAGATTTACATACAAAACGTAAGTATCACAACTTTAAAAAAAGAGAAGAATTTTTCAGGCACAACTTAAGAGAGCAAGCAAAGAGAATTTTCTTGTTTATTGTCTAAATGGCACCTCGAGATTACTAGACCCCGCATAAATATTATGCAAAACCCCAAAAGACTTTTGTCAACGTTCTTGAGACAATAAACCGCGACCGGAAGAAGACGTGAAAGCGTTTCTAAAAGTTTGTGTTTCTAATGTTAGAACTCCCTGCAAAGCTGCGTGTTCTGCTGGCTGTCGGAGTAACAAAGCTCACTAGATAGTTAGAGATAATAAATAATTATTTACAAAAGTGAAATATAATTAAAGTTAAGAATAAAAGACTATGAGTATTGAGAACAATAAAATAAAGACGGTGGTTTCCCTTGTTACTCGGCTCTCCAACAGAACGCCTTATAAGCTTTAAGCTCGTAGGCCCGTATATTCCTACGAAAAGCTTTCACGTTGCTTTTACTCAGCTAGAGATATTTGGTATCCCTTAAGTTCTGCCCTTTATAAAGAGAACCAGTTTCCAGTTTGTAAACTGCGATCGAAACGGAAGGAAGAGAAAAACAAATTTCTTTTGTGAAAAGTACCAGTGATTAACTTAATGAAATGTCTTAAGAGAAAAATGCTTGTTTCATCCTTGTGTTTGAGCTAACAAAAAAATGTTAATTCTTAATGATATCTCTAGTCGAATTAAAAAAAAAAACGTAAAACATATTGATATGCATGTAAATGATGATAATGATGTAGTTTCTACTTCTCTCGCTTTGTCGTTCTCGTTCATCTAACAAACATCATCATATTGTGAAACTCGTTTAAAACTTAAATACGTATTTTTTGTGTAAAAAAATCATTAAAAAAAAAGAATTAATAAATTCTAGGCCATACCGTAATCCAGTTCATAAGCAAATCCTTTGTCCTTTGTTTCTTTTCCTCACCCATACACATACTACTATACAACTCGGTCGTCTACCGGACAATCGACTTTCTATTCATCCCTGACAAATACCTCACATTACTTCTACATACATCGACGTCACTTCACTTCAGGGCTCACGTCACAAACATCCACTTAATAATGATGCAACAAAGGAGCGGGGCCATGGGCGTAGATTGGAGCGTGGACAGCATGGACGGGAGCAGCAATGACCTTGGGTGCGGTCTTGTGGACGACGGCATTAAAACCATTGTGGTCATCGGCGGTATAGTCGACGGTACGCACGGAACCGTCAGGTTCAACCAAAGAGTATTGACCCTTGACTACATCACCATCGCGTTCCTCGGCTTGCGATTTAATGTCACCGGTGTGGGGATCCTTAATGCCATAGTTGAACGAGTATTTGGGGTAGGCCTGTGCATAAGCAAAAGGTTGCATTAACCTTAGTTTCTATGGGCAAATTTCTGGGGCCAAAATGAGGTTACTTACCACGGGTTCAGGGTGAGCATGAGCTAAGACGGGAGCATGTGCAATAACGGGGGCATGCAGCAGAGGTCCATGGCCGTAGTGACCCAATTCAATTGGAATGGCCTGGGCGGCAGCAACGAGAAGGGCGATAGCAATGAAGTACTTCAAATGAGAAAAGTAAACAGAAAGTGGGGTTTAGGAATGTTTCAGAAAAGATTTTTATAGTTTACAATAAATTAAAAATAAATAAAAATTTTAGAAAAGTAGTAAATAGATCGAAATGAATTCATTGTTCCCATTCTAGTTTATTTTTAGCATCTTAAATTCCTTTAGTTTTATACTAGATCCTTGGTACATTTAATTTTATTTTATTTAGAATATGGATAAAGAGTAACTTGAAGAAGATTGAATTGAGTTATGAATACTAATCGTAAGGATACAACATTTCATTTATAAGAGAAAGATTAAGATGAACTGCTGAATTATAAATTCTCTTATAAATCAATAGCTAAAAGGGAGTTTGTATTAATTGCTGGTTAGTTTAGAATTTACGTGTTAAATCAGTGGCAATAGAAAACGACTGGTGACTCAAGAAGGAACTCTCTGTATTTCTTTTTTTAGACATACGTATAATCTTTTTTTAATTTTTATGAACCGGTACGTTATTGTCTTATTAGACCTTCTGGTTGTTCGTCAATTACAAAACCAAGTTTGATTGAGATTAGAATTAAAATGCCCTTAGATTGGTGGGCCAACATGGTGTGATTGGTAGTAAGTGCGAGTATGACACATCATGACTAGGATCTATTTGCCAAAGGCGGTTTTTTCAAATCGACTTTGGTAGTATAATAAATTGTTTGTCTATATAAAATCCATTAAAAACAATTTAAATCCATTTTGTATTCAGCTTTAAACGGTAGGATTCTATAAGTGAGTATAGGAATAATATCGTACTCTGACTAGAGTGGAGTTCCGTGATTGCTTCTTAACGAAATGTTGAGAAAATACATACTGAGTGGTGAGTAAAATCAATTCATACTTTATTGTATACCATAAAAAGCTATTTAATATGTTCTTAATGTCCTGGGCCGCTCACTCCACAACTGGTTCTCGATCATAAGAAACTATGCCAACTTTTAACAGGATTAGTATTAATGTGAAGCATCTAAGCCGTCAGGACCTTAAATAGGAAGTCTTTTATAAACGTATTTAAACCTAACATATCTTGAACAAGTGGTCAGCCGTATTGTGGTGCATTATAAGAAAATCCGATATAAAAAATCGCTCAAAAACAAGTAGCAGTTTGCAGCGTCTGTGAATCTCGTAATGTCGGCAAAATCTCTAATAAATGCCATGTAAACACTGCGTGCAAAGTTGACTTTAAAATGTAGTGCCGCTTTGTGAGTACAAAAGTGACATTGTACCCATCCCAATGATTTGAGAGATATATCCAGAAGTTCCGACAAGGTTTGCTAAAAGCAATATGAACTCCGGAACTGAACTACAAAATACATAAAAACTATTCGAAAGACACACACCTTTAAATCGATCTTTAAAGTTTTTCAAATGATAGGAGAATGACTTGACATATTATGGCCCTATCTGTCCTTTTAAGGGCTCAATAGTGCTATAGGACGCCACAAGCACGAATGACAATTATTAAAAATTATTTTAAAACATTCAACAGGGATTAACCTTCTAGAGACTTCTTGCATCTATATTTCAAAATATGGTAAGTTTTTAACCAAATAACAAAGTGACATTGATTTCCGTGGGTGCACACAGCGTTTATCGCAAAAATTTTGACTTTTGTGTCTCGTATGTTATATATTCTATCCAGAATATAGCCAGAGATATTTCAAAATATTTTTTTTATAAATAAGCTGTTTTCAGATGATATTTTGGTGTCAGTCGGTTTCATCTACTGAGACTGATATGTAAATCATATTCTCTAAACGTCACAAATTTAAAAATTTAACAAGAAAAAAATAAATATTATTTTCAGCCATTGTTAAAGAGTTGCAATATACATTCATTAAGGAGGACGCAAAACAAATCAGAATTTTTACTTTTTTCAGTGATGCTGTCAAATCCGTCTCAATAACATGACGTTGAAAATATTCAAATTTAACAAAAAATCTAATCTTTTTGCATTGTTCACAGCAATGCAACAGCTATACAACAATTTTATTTTTTTATAATTAAAGAACTGAATTGCATGATTTAGATCTTTGAAGATGTCTACGGCTGACATTCTAGGGCAAAGAGAAATCTTATTTGAAAATTTAAATTTAAAAAATAAATTATGAATCTCACAGCTCGACTAAAACTGTAACGGGGTCAATTCAGCCGTACGAAGTAAAGCTCTCATTAAATATACAATTCAAAAGATTATTTATCGTCAAATTACTTCACAAACAAGGACTGGTTACTTGACCCCTTTGCCACAGCTAAGTATCAATTTTGATTGGTGCTTGCTTGTCGAGGGAAATTTTGGTTTGCCTGCTATGAATTGTAGCTTCCAGTTTTTTCTTCTGTTCCTTAAAAAAACACTTTTCCAACAATTGTCAATAAATCCAAAAAAGATTCTTTTTACTATAACTGATGTACTTTAGGCATCGAATGATGTTACTTTTGAAAATTTTAAAAATTTAACAAAAAACATTGTACCAGAATTTGTTGAACACGTTTTAACTCGCCTTACTATTTTATTAAATTCATTTCTTTTCCAACAATATTTTATAACTTGAAATAATGGAAAATGTGCAACATTTATTGTAACAGAAACTGTTTACGATGTTGTATTTACAATGTTGTGATATTACCGGCTTTTCGATCACTAAAGCAAATTGGCAACGAAAGGTCCTACCATTTTTATTTTGAAAGGCTTCTTTTCGAATGAAAATAATTCTATGCTTCTAATTCTATTAGAAGCATTTCAACGTTTTTGAAGTGACATTGATTTTAAAAATAATTTTAGGTTCACAGTGATTCCAAATTGAAACTTTTAAACCAATTCATATCCTTTCTCCAAGTCTCCAACAGCCTTCTAGCAAATTAAGTTTGCAGAAAAATTTAATGCCACAGCTCCAAAGCTTCACCATTTAATCCACACACATTTATTGTCCTTTGAATTTGTATCACTGTTATCCTTTTAAAAGGATGCCAAAGTCTTTTTTTATTCATACAAGTTCTTTTGCACATTTTTTTTTGTAAGTTTCGTAATATTTGGTAATACCTTCATATTGATAGAGATAGGTTTGGGTTTTATACGGCTTTAAATCACAACTGAACTGAAAGGACACGCACTGACGCAAGAACTATGGCAACAGAAATATCAACAAACACCGATGATCTAGAAACAAAATACAATATTTTTGTTGCTGTTAATAATATTTAAGCGATTGCTGAGGTTTTCAGAAGAGATTTGTTAAGCTCTTAAGGTTGTTGTTTTGGTAGTGGTACCAACCGTTTGCAAGAAAACGTTGAACTGATGACTATTCCAAATGACCAAAACTATTTATATACGTTACAATTGCTATTTTTGCAAACCCGCCAAATCTGCAGCAAAGAGCAGCCGTGGCTGTAGCTTTTACGATGGCGACGACGTCAGCGGCGGCGGCAGCATCTAATGCTGCTTCAAACCTTTGCAGTGAGTTAGACTTTCTGCAGCAGCTCGTGCAGACACAACTTAAAAGATGCAAAAACGCAGTAACCCACCAACGAACCAGCCAGCCAGCGAGATGTAAACTCTCATACGTACTTACATGAGAAACATCTGTACGGACTCCACGTATCGCTGGCAACGTAAAGTATAAAGTGCAGCCCAAGTGTGTGCACGAGTACGAGCACTCGTATCTCACGTCACGGCTCACAAATTTACCTACTTTTGCACACACACGACGACACACACGGTGTATTTCTAATGGCATCCATACATTCAGACAAATGAAGTTATAGTTAAACGATATCTGACTGAGGCAAAAACAAAACCACAGCAACAGATCTACCTTTCCCAGAGACGCAGGTAACGCACACTGTGCGCCGAACGGCCTAAAAGTAAAGTCTTAACGACAAACCACGCATGTGCAACAGCAGCAACACCAGCCTCAAACAGGCGACAGCGGCATTTCGCACAACAGCATAGCATAGACTTATGTTTTTGGTAAAACATCGGTATCTAAGGACTGTCTTTGAAAACAAGAACCCTCATACATTTGTGAATTTACATTTGGTTTATTTGAAAAAATATTCCTTCAAATGGTTGATGGCAGCATATGTCGAAATTAAGTTTCCTTGAATCGGGCAGTACAGAAAGCACGCGTTTGGGAAATTTCACAAAATGAAATTGTTCTCATCTAAACTCTTTTTTGTCATTCGACAAAAAAAAATAAATTATTAACAATTGCACCATTTCTTATTAACTAATGACATTTATTTATTTAATCGGGACGGCGCGTACGCCATTCCCGGCTAACAAAAATTACACGCACGAGTTATTCACATTAGGAATAATCGCGGAGGTCAACTCAATCGTATGTGCAATGATCGAGCCTCACTCCGGGGGAACCGCCTTTATGATCACGGTAACCCCTACGCCAGGTAAGTATGCTTTCTTCAGCTCTCGGCTAACATCTTATGTGTCAAGTATAACAAACTAAATGAGAATTATTCAGTATGAAAGGAAGATCAACGTTTGTACAGAGCAAACAATTTCTAAAATAGCTAAGGGTGGTGAGTTGTACTGAGTATGATATTTGGAGATCAGGTAGCCAAAGGCGCACAAAAGAAAGCCTTTTACAGCGACAGTTTTCGTTCTTTTATACACCACACAGTGATAATGGGTATTATGACTTAGTGCTGATGTCTGCAACATCCTAAAGGAATAGAAATAGTCCGTATGTTAAGTATATCAGTCGACTCTAAATCACTATCTGATTCCTTTGAGCGATGTTCTTCCGTCTGTTTGTATATCGTTGTAATCAAAGTGCAGGACGCAGTTATGATTTTTTTTTTGAAACTTTGCACATTCTTTATGTTTGGACCATGGGCGAAAACTAATGAAATTGGTCCATATCAGTACATATTTTGATATCATACATAGGTTTTTCCTGATTTCAGAACCTACAGCTGTAAAAACCACGTTTTACATCCTATTTTGACCGACTTTTGCATAGAGCATTTCGTGTGACCAGCACCCATCTCTGGTGAAAATTGTCCAAATCATACCAAGTTTCCCTCACTATTTGAGGTCCTGTAGTCCCATATGACACCCGATCACGCCCAAATTTTGCGTGTCATATATTGAACGATCATTAATTGACTGTGATGAAACTGTACGACATAGCTTCATATTTTCCCACACAAAGGTTCCTCCAGGTTTTAGATTCTGCAGCTATAAAAGCCACTTCTTACATCCGATTCCTACAAAATTTCGCATGGGGCGTTACGAGCAACAATCACCTTTATCCTGTAAGATGGCAACACATCGGTCCATGTTTCTGAATAGCCCCCTAACAAAGGTTCCTTCAGATTGAAGAACCAGCAGCTTAAGAAGCTACAAATTTTGCCTCATCACGCTAAACTTGTATGTGGTGGGTGCGTTATGAGCTACAAATAATTAGCTCTAACATATTGAGTCCGAACTTGATCAAGCTCCAGATAGAGATGCATAATCTTCTGAATAGCCGAGTGGTGTAGGGACTCTTATAGTCGGCCAATCCCAACTTTAACTTTTTTTACTTGTTTGTTTTACTTGTATTGAATAAAACGTGGAAAATTATTGGACTATGACTCATGATTGAGAAGAACTTCAACTATGCATTTACTCTACATAAATTTAAGATCTAACGAGTTCAATTGATAGTGATGCTGAAATGCGACATTCATATGGATCTTAATATCCCAGTGAGGAAAATAGAAGCATAGAATTCCCACAAACCTTAATTCAATGATTTTTTACATAACTTGTTAGCTTAGTATAAATTAATAACTAGATGAGTAAATAACTACTTAGTAGGGACATAAATACTGTGACACACGTTTTATGCTGTAAAATAAAAAGTACTGAATGTTTTTGGACCAAATATTTTTAAATATATTTATTGATGTAAAGTATATTGTATCCAAAAAGAATCTACTTATTCGAAATGTCCACCTTTTGCCTTAACACACGCCTTCAGTCACACTGGCCAATGGTCAATAGCTGCACAAACCTCGTCCATTGGAAAATTGGCCACAACTCGAACTAAAGCAGTCTTAAGAGATCTAATGTTGGGGTATCTTTTGTGACACACCTTGTCCTCTAAAACCGTCCACAATTTGTAATCCAATGGGTTCAAATCTGAACTGCCTGAGGGCCATTCTTCATAGAAAATGAACGCTGGCAAATTGTTTCGCTTATTGTTTGCCTTATGAGTCGGCGCAGAATCCTGCTGCAAAGTCCATGGCCGTTTTGGAGCAGGGCATTGTTAAGAGGCTTTACAACAGCTTTTAAAACGGTTTCTTGATAAACTTTGGCCGATGTTTTGACTCCTTGTACGCAGAAATGCAGGTCAGTGACCCCATCGTAAGAGACACCCCACCAAACCATGACTAAAGCTGGTTGATGACCCTTTTCCACCCTTGGGATCAGTTCAGATGCTTCCTTAGATGACCGCGCACACACTCTATCACTTTGCTTGTTAAATTGTTCCTGAACGGTAAATATTTTTTCATCGGTGAACAAAATTTTTCTATTCAAGTTTTCAGCGTGCTTCACCAAAAGACGTTTGCATTTTTCAATTTAATTTTTTTTTTAAAGCTGCAGTCAATAAATTTCCGGTACTTCGTTTGAAAGCCCCAAGTCCCAAGTTTTTTTAATTATTCAACTCATGGACTTTGGCGTGATATTCATCTCACGGGCCATGATTTTCTGTTTTCGGAGCGGTGTTCGAACAGAGCGTAGGCGGCCCGACCAGTGGCGGTCTTTTACATCTCCAGTCTCCTCAAACAGTTTTATTCATCGGTAGACGAACATGTGGCTAATCCCTAGTGGCCGGAGCGTTTTGAAAATATCCCTATTTTTCATTTTACACTTGAAAAGTGCTATTTCAGCGATACGGCGATACATGATGAAAGTTGAAACGTTACAGACTAACGCTATTGAGGTTAGCTTTCAAAACCCATATGACATTAACGGGGTATGTTTAGTAGGGTGGAGTGAAATTCAAAAAAAAAAGTTAACCTCGGAAAGAGATGTAGTCTGGGGTCCTAATGAGGGGAAAAATAAAGAAAAAAATTTAAAAAAATTTTTAGGGGTCGCGCCACTCCCTAGAAATTTGGAAATTATCGCTATTTTGGCGTTGATTTTAGAAAAATCCTAAAAAGTTTTATGTCAATAAATGTTTGCAATAGCGTAAACAATGAAATAAGGGCATGAAAAAATTTAAAAATTTTTTCTCATTGTTCAAAAATTTCAAAAAGTAAAATAAGTCAAATCGTCCCTTCTTCAGAAAATTGACTGAACAATGAAATCGCCACCAAAGCTACAAATATTAGTCGATTATCCTCATATTTGCCTCAAATACTTTTGTTTGGGCACTGAACAAGCTCAAACTTTTAAATTTCGAATAAGTTAAGTCGTTAATTTTTAGGATTTTTCTAAAATCAACGCCAAAATAGCGATAATTTCCAAATTTCTAGGGAGTGGCGCGACCCCTAAAATTTTTTTTAAATTTTTTTCTTTATTTTTCCCCTCTTTAGGACCCCAGACTACATCTCTTTCCGAGGTTAACTTTTTCAAATTATAAAAAAGCATGTTTTCACTCCACCCTAATGTTTAGTTCTACAATTGAAATGGATGTGTTCAATGTTGGAACAGTATTTATGTCACTACTAAGTAGGTATTTGGAAATTCTATTCTTTATTATCCTCACTAGGATCTTAAGATCTACAAGCATCACTATCACTTGAACTCAATAGATTTGAATTGTAGCTTTTATTGGATTAGTTTTAGGATTGAAACACTTACTACTAACTTCAAGGTTCATTATTAAAAATCAATTGCAGAAAAAAAATTTCAATAGTTTAAGAACTTTTCACTGTTCGAAATAATAGTTGCTGGCTACATTTTAACATTAAATAGCCCATTATGTCGATATATTTGCGCTTCATAATTTGTAAATTTAAAAAATAAATATTTTAAGACAAATGTTTTCATTTTTGTTTATTTTTTAGCTAGCAAATTGCATAAATGAATTATGTTCGAATGGGAAACTAAAAAAAGCACAGATGGTAACGAGCAACTATTTATTGTTTTGTTGATATTATGCTTGGTGATATGGATTGGTAATATGGATACAGCGTTACCGTTGGAAAATTTCAAAAAGTGGCACAAACAGGATTTTTTAAAAAAATGGCACAAAAAGGGGATTTTTTAAAAAAAACGCAAATTTTTCATATTTATTTAAAAAAACATTAATTAAAATTAACAAAAATATCACAAAATAAAAGTTCTTAAAAAAGGGGCGTCAAAATACACATAAAACTAAAAAAACATTTGATTTGAAGGCACATACATATGTACATTAGGCCGTAGCTCATAAAAATAGCCCGCCGTACGTACACCATCGAATATAAAAAATTGATGCAAGGTAGCTTTGATTTTTTTTTGCCAAACGTAGTTGTCGCGCTTTTATATTTTAACTTATATATTCTGCATTTACAGCCGGATCTTAAAGTGTGATGCATCGATGTTTTTGTCTCAAAGAGGCCTTTTTCTGTTTCTGAAGTCACTGACCTTAAGTTCCCCCTTCTGATATGATTAAGGTTGACACAAAATCATTAAACTCTTGCTAAGGCAGTATGTCGATAATCCCAGCAGAACAATTTTTGAAAATGTTTTTGCCTATTTTGCCGAATGTTGGGGTTGTCCTTTTAAGTTGTCGTTTGTATCTTCGGTATTAACAGTCGAATGGTAAAGTGTGATGCATCGATGTTTTTTTGTCTTAAAGAGACCTACAAAAACATCCATGTATCACACTGCAGAAAATATAAAGAATTAAAGCGCGATCCCTAAAAAAAACAAGGAACATTTTTTTGATAATACCTTTTAATAATACTTTATGTTCAAAGGTGTACGGCGAACTTTCTTTACCTGCAAGGTGGTATGCTCTAATGTACATACATGTACATTATAACATTAATTTTGTACAAAAATATAAAGTTTTGACTTTAATGTTCTATATCATTGTATTCGAAACTTCGTTTTAGTACTTATATACAAGTTTTTCATCTGGAGTACACTCTTCTAACTTCGTGCCCAGGCAATTCAAAGCCGAAAGCATAGATTTTTAGGTTTTCATTTTTAACCTGTATATACGTTCAGCGCAAACACTGCGATGTGGCAAAGTCATTATATATGCGACGAATTCAAATAAATTCTGAAACAAACCTTCATTAAAACTATTTTTAAAGAATTACGTATATTTGTATACACGCAGAGAAAAAGTATGATTGTGGTGACAATATTCGAAGAGGAAAATACTATTGTTGGGAGTATGGTTGTAGTACAACAATATTATGATCCCCACAATAATAGTATGATTCAAATACAACCACACTATGATCCTCACAACCATACTTTAATCCTCACAAACATAACCATACTATGATCCCCACAACCATAGTATGATTCACACTCAACCATATTATGATCTCCTCAATCATATTATGATCCTCGCAACCATAGTATGTTTCACACACAACAATAGTATGATCCTCACAACCATAGTATGATTCACACGTAACCATGCTATGAACTATACAACCATGATCACATACAAATATACCATGATCCCTAATATTATTTATTACAATTGGGTTAAGTTGCAAACAATAGATTTGAATTATGAAAATTATTTAAAAATACATTATATTCAAAATAATTGAAGTGATTTATTTAACAATAGAAAAAATCAATTTATAAGTAACAAAACGTAAGCGTTTTTATTTCAAATTTTCAGTTAAACAAAGCCAAAGCAGTTTATTTGAAAAATTTTAATTTCCTTATAAAAAGTACTATTATTGCATTCGATCCGTAACAATAACATTGTTCTAAAAAGCATATTCAAATGAAGAAGAATTACAATAGTACAGTATGATTGCCGTAATCATATTATTGTTTATATAAAACCCCAAAAAAACAATACTTTTGTCCCACCAAACTAATTCGTTGCTACAACCATATTTTCATTTTCTAATTGGACAATAATACTATTGTTACATTTCAACAATATTAATATTGCGGCAATCATACTATTGTCAAAAATAAATTCAGTAAACAATACTATGGTTGCGACAAACATACTTTTATTGTGGAGAACATATTATTATTGACCTTTGGGGTTATTTAAAATTAAATAAATTATAAAAACTCCAACATCTGTTTTTTGCTTATGACATCAAGCCTAACAATAACTGCAAAATGAATTACGTATCTTCAACCAAGAACTTTAACGTCTTTATATCAAAGAAGTATTCATATGATTTATCAATAGCCTTACATTCTAATAATATAAATTCATTTATGAATGCCTCAGGTTTACTAATTATATGACTTTATTCAGCCACTAGGTCAAAATAGTGTATGTCTTATGGCATACAAATACTTCAAGTTGTGAAAAGTAGTAAAAATTTCGAAAAGTGGCAAAAAGGCGATTGTTTATAAAGGGGCAGTAAAAGCCGCACAGCTTAAAAAAAGGGTCAAATTGCCACTTTAGTCGCACAACTTTTTTTTTAGTTTTTTCTTAAATAAATTTGAAAAAGACTTTTAATTAAAATATATTTTGATATTTTTTTATACGACATGTCCAGAAAGATAAAAATGTTATTTTAGGAGAACATTTTAACCCTAAAAGACGCATTTTCAACTACATTTATACAATATCTTTAAAAAATGACCAAAAATTAGAGATATCTATTTTATGTTTTCTTTAACTCCTACTAAAATTAACTGGGCAACTTTTTCGTAGAACATATGAATACTCAAAAACCCCGTTCCAGAGTCATTTTTGCAATTTGCTCAAAAAACGACAAGCCCAACTTAGAGATAGGATGTTAGAATATGTTTTAAAAATATTCTCCATACTATTTCACTTAAGACATCTATCTTATTACTAAAATTTTATAAAATGAAGAAATGTGTACTATTTTTCAAACTCTTTCATACGGTATTGCATTGCAGAAATAACAACTAAGTCCTCACCTAAGTCATTCTTTAAAAAAAGTGCTCTTTAATCGAATCGAAAATACTTGTTTCTAGTCTAGATTAATCATCTAAAACATTTCCCGAATTTTAAATTATCATCTGTAAACCCAAATATGAAAATCGCGCTTTTCAAATTACCAAAAAATTTGACATGGGTTTTTGAGCATAGTTTTATTTTTATCCTTTAAAACTTAAATTAAATAAATAGAATCAATTTTTTGTTGTATAGTTTCTACAAATAATTGAGATGCATTTTATAAAAAGACAACGCATCGTTCATATTATTGTTTTGGAAAATAGTACACGCTCAGAAAAATTAACTTATTGGGACTGCTATTTATGAAGTCGATCGAAAAAAACATATTACATTTCTTTGAACTGACCAGAGATATTTAATGGAGGCATCTTTTCAAGATTTCTAACAAGTTAAATCATATTTATTCTTAAGATGAAACTGTACCTGATAATTATCAGATGTCCAAGCACCTATATATTTTTAACCTATTAATACATACATACATCTTTAGTACTTTCCTACCAAAATTGTTTTAGTTCTATATGATTGGTTTGACATTAATTATATAAAGTTGGGCCGAAATCCCGGCGGTACTGCAATACCGGGCCAACCCGCGACAGAAGTGGAGCAAGCCCCTAAACATTCCGTCTATTTCCAAAAATCAGTTTAACATTTGTTGTCCTCCGATGGAGGATCTATCAGATGTTAAGCTGATAAGAACAGATACTACACTTTGATCTTAGCCATAAGGCCGAGAAGCGATAACTACTACACATCAAAGCAAAGTACTTAAGTCGATGTGTGCACAAAGTAAATGAGAATTACATAAAGGGAAAAATTACAATGTTAACTTAGGAATGTAAAAACTCGTAATTAATGAAAACAGGAAAGAAAACAATGCATGTAGATAAGACCAGAGGTAGAGGTTTGAAATAAGGGTGAAATAAAAGTGTGTAAGAAAAAGTGGTAAGTGCTATGGAAGAACAAAGTGAAGCGCTAGTGAAAGGCATGTGACAGCAATGATGACTTTTAAGTAAAATAAATGTTGAAGGAAAGGGAATTAAATTAAACAAATTATCACCTTTGTCAAAATTCATTGTTTTAACATCGTTCAATTTCAGAGCATCTGATTTCGGAAGTGAGTGCTCTTTCTGATTGCATTCTAGATTTAGCAAATATTTACAGTCTGCTTTAAAAACAGAATTCCTCTTAGACAAAACGAGTTCCCAGTTGTTTTTTTTTAAACCACATACTATACTATTGTTAACATAAACAATATGTTCTCCGAAAATATTTAAAAAGTTGCTTTTGATTTTGACTTATTGATTTTATGTTTTTGAAGACAAATATCTTCATAAATGAGACATTTAAATAAGAGCTGGGAATTACCTAAAATTTAACCACATTGTTGTTTGTAATTCATTTACAGGTTGATTCATTAACGACTGGACAAATTTCACCAACGTATTCCTTGGCTCATTTCCTGAAAATATGTCCATCTACGACCATGCCAGAAAATGCAAGGGGGTGAAATGGCAGTGGTTTGAAAATTTTCGGATTGGTGGTCGGAGGGCACTAGGGTAAAATTGCTAAGCTCTGAACTAGTGGTCGAAATTTTTTGTTTTTTTTTTCTCTTTAAAAATAGCCCTACCACTTACCTTTCTAAAAGTACTTAAATGAAGCAGAGGTTTGTTAATTAACAAAAACAAATAAATATGTGCTGTTATTTCGCATTCTTTAAAAAAACTTCTCACGAAGATAAGGGCGCGTAAAGTTTCAGCAGACATTCTACATTCGTATTTTATTACCGGTTTGTACTACCAAAGAAAAGCAAATCTAATAATCAACGCTTGTGGGTATAGGCGGTTCTTAGCCTAGGACAAGAAATTCATAATGATATGGTGAATGTGTTAGGTGAAAGTGCTCCTTCATATGCAACAGTAAAAAATTGGGTTGCTGAATTCAAACTTGGTCGTACAAGCATTGAAGGTGAACCACGTAGTGGACGTCCAAAAACAGCAACAACAACAGAAATTGTAGCCAAAGTGCATGATATGGTATTAAATGATCGACGAATAAAAGTGCGTGAAATAGCTAATATCATGGGCATCTCAAATGATCGAGTCCATTTAATTTTGCATGAAGAACTACAGATGAAAAAGCTTTCTGCAAGATGGGTGCCGCACTTGTTAACAGTCGACCAAAAACGCATAAGAATGAACATTTCTCAAGCTTGTTTGGATCGTTTTCAGCGAAATATAATGGATTTTAAGCGTCGTTTCATAACTGTTGATGAGACATGGATCCACCACTATACTCCAGAGACAAAAGAATAATGCAAACAATGGACTGAAGCTGGAGGAAGTGCCCCAAAGAAGGCAAAACAATTCAATCGGCTGGTAAGGTTATGGCAACGGTTTTTTGGGACTTCAAAGGTATTTTATTGATTGACTATCTGCAAAAGGGTAAAGCAATAAATTCAGAGTACTATTGCAAACTTTTAGATCAATTAAATGTACAAATTCGAGAAAAACGTCCTGACTTACAACACAAAAAAATAATTTTTCATCAAGACAACGCACCAGTGCACAAGAGTGTTTTAACAATGGCTAAAATCAACGATTTAAAGTACGAGTTGCTTGACCACCCACCTTATTCTCCTGATTTAGCTCCCAGTGACTTTTACCTGTTCCCAAATCAAAAAAAAAATCCTTGTTGGCAAGCGTTTTACCTCAAATGAAGATGCAATTACAGTTGTAAACCACTATTTTGAAGACCTTGAGGAAAACTATTTTAATCAAGGGATAGAATTGCTAGATAAGCGTTGGACTAAGTGTATTGGAGTTTCAGGAGATTATATTGAAAAATAAAAATATTTTTGAAAAACTAACTATTCTCTTTCATTGATAGGCTAAGAACTTTCCGAACCGCCCTCTAAGTAGTTGTTATTTAATATGTAAGTAGCTACATACGTCTTGAAAATATGTACCTCTTACATCTTATAAAATAAACAAATCTGGTTCTCTAACCATATTTTATACAGCTAACGATTTTAATTGACTTCGTATGACTATTACACTTTATGACTATTGAGAATGAAACTATATAAATTTACAAATAAAGGATTTTCTGGGATTCATATCGAAAAATCCCGGGATTTTCCACTCTTGACATATTCCGAGATTCTGGGAATTGGGATTTCCTGATCGGCATCCCTAGTTAGTACCCCGCTGCTGCAAAATTGAAACTACATCTCGGGAAATCCTATGCATTCTTTACGCGTGATTGTAGTAAAGAGCAAATCCATGGTAAAGACATAAATGCTACCAGTCATAGTGTGCTTTGCTCGAACTGGAACCCACTAGTAGTCATGTGAGAAGCCGCAGGCTGTCAAAAGCCTGCGGCTTCATGTTCAACAGCCAAATCGCATGTAAATTGAATGCTTGAGTGCTACGACCCATAGAGTAGCCGAGGCGAAGGAAAGCGCTTAACCCCTCTTCAAGTGGTAGATGACGCTCTCACTGCTGATCATTTAATTGGAAATCTTCAGTTAAGCTGTATGAGCATTGGTAGTCACATTGTAGCCTACCCTAGTGCTTTGAGCACTGTGGTAAAGGCTTTAACGTCGAGAATCATGATTAACTAGACAATAATCTGACCCTTCAGTACAGAAATTAAATTCTAGTTTCCATTCTTGACTAGGTTAGATCCCAAATCGGGAGGTCTGAGTGCTATATGAAACCAAGGGCCGATTTGGTCGAATTTTAGCGTTGTTTTTACTATGTACATTATAATGACGGGTAGACCCCTATACGGGAGATTTGGGTATATGGGCATACATTACGCCATGGACCATCTGCTCAATCTTCATCAACATTTGTCAGTTATGTTAAATAACACCACAGAACAAATTTTATTGAAATTCAGGGATTGAAGTCATAAATGGCTTTGGCAGTATTTCGCGGTTTGACAAGACCACATTTTTGGCACCCTATGGACCAATGGCGTAAAAAATTATCATATTATACACGCAGAGAAAAAACATGGTTACTACATGGTCACGGCAATAATAATATGTTATCCACAACAAAAGTATGTTCGTCGCAACCATAGCATTGTTTACTGAATTTATTTTTGACAATAGTATAATTGCTGCAATATTAATATTGTTGAAATGTAACAATAGTATTATTGCCAAATTTAAAAATGAAAATATGGTTATAGCAACAATATAAATATGGTTGGTGCGACAAAAGTATTGTGTTTTGCGTTTTATGTTAACAATGATATGATTACGGCAATCATACTGTATGATTTCTTTTCTTCATTTTAATATGCTTTTTAGAACAAATATTATTGGTACGGATCTAATGCAATAATAGTACTTTTTTATCGAAATTAAAATTTTTAAAACAAGCTGCTTCGGCTTTGTTTATCTGAAATATTTTTAATAAAAACGCTTACGTTTATTTAAACTTATTTTTTCTACTGTAAAATAAATCACTCCTGTTATTTTGAATTTAATGTATTGAACAGGGATTAAACCGGCTTAAGACCTCTTGCTTCTATATTTAAATAGAAGACAAGTTTTAACAAAATGGCAAAGTGACATTGATTTTCGTGGCTGCACACTACTTTTATCATGATTTCGTGTCCGTGACAACCCTCTTCAGAAAGCCTTGCTGCAATTGTTGAAAGTAAAACCGAATAGATTTGAATTATGAATAATTTTCATAATTCAAATCTATTGTTGACAACTTAAACCAATTTTAATAAATAATATTGGGGATCATAGTTTAATTGTGTGATCATACTATGGTTGTAGGGATCATAACATGGTTGTGTGTGAATCATACTATGGTTGTGAGGGTCATACTATGGTTGTATGAGAAACATACTATGGTTGTGAGGATCATAATATGGTTGTGGAGATAATAGTATGGTTGAGTGTGAATCATACTATGGTTGTGGGGACCATAGTATGGTTATGTGTGAATCATACTATGGTTGTGGGGATCATATTATGGTTATTTGTGAATCATACTATTGTTGCGAGGACCATAATATTGTTGCAGCACAACCATATACCCAACAATAGTATTATCCTCTTCGAATATTGTCATCACAAACATACTTTTCTTCTGCGTGTAATTCGTGAGTGAATTTCTTTGTTTTTGAGTACCAGAAGTACTTTAGAAGTTATTACATATTTAGATAAGAGAGGAAACTCCACTGTTTCTTAGTACTCATAGACCTTAGAGGAACTTATTTTTCAGTGCCCTAGGACCAAATTCCACAAACTGACATTTAGTCAGATCGACGATTTAATGTTATATTCTTGATGAGTTTTATTATATTTTAATAACAATTTGTCCATAGTTACAGGAGGTCGATTTTTGAGCCCAAATCAAAAATGTAGGTAAATTAGTATTGGGATTTGTCAGAAAATTTCAGTGTTTCTGGATACTTGGATACCTAGTACCCAAACATTAGATGCGGCCCCATATACCACATCCATTTATGGGACGTTTTGTAAGAAGCCAGATAAGTATTTTTAGATGTTGCTTTCGAAAAATTATGTTATTGAGAATAAGAAGGCGTGTTTCACATACAGATTCCATTTTGGGCTAGCTCAATAGCTTAAAATCAGAGACACATAACCATACTATGATCCCCACAACCATAGTATGAAACACACTCAACCATACTATGATCTCAACAACCATACTATTATCCTCACAACAATAGTATGAATCACACTCAACCATAGTATTATCTTCACAAACATATTATGATCCTCACAACCATAGTATGTTTCTCATACAACCATAGTATGATCTTCACAATCATAGTATGATTCACGCGCAACCATGCTATTATCCCTACAATCATAGTATGATTTACTCCACCATACTATGATTCCTAAAATTATTTATTATGATTTATTAGATGTATCAAGCAAGTTATATTAAATTGCATTACAATAAGTTAATAGTCAGAATTAAGGCCATGTTTTATTGAACATTTCATTTAACAAACAAAAATATATATTCCAACTGCAGTTGAAAATACTTTTAGTTACCAGCAGGGGTGAATGCTACTTCACCATCCGAAGACCCCAAGAAACGAATGTGATTAAATCATGATCAATGGGTATATACTTAAGAGCAGCCAGATTTTAAATAAACGACAACCAGTCAGTCGGTATTAGAGTATTTCATCGAACAAAGTAAACACAATAAAAATCCCTCGAACTACCTTCCGATATTTGTTGTTTTTTTTTAATGGACAACAACCATTCACTGTATCGTGTGACTGAGTTTATTTATCAAAAAACATACCCACACACATACATGTAAGGTATGCTCTATAAAACCTGTGTTGCAATGTTTATAGTCGCAACCATACTGTATGATTGCCGTAATCATATTATTGTTAACGGAAATTTTAAACAACAATACTTTTGTAGCACCAATCAAGTTTATATGGTTGCTACAACCATGTTTTCATTTCTAAATTTGGCAATAATACTATTGTTACATTTCAACAATAGTAATATTGTCGCATTATTATGTTGTCAAAATGATATTCAAAAAACAATACTATGGTTGCGACGAACATGCTTTTATTGTAGAGAACATACTATTGTTACATTTCAACAATAGTAATATTGTCGCATTATTATGTTGTCAAAATGATATTCAAAAAACAATACTATGGTTGCGACGAACATGCTTTTATTGTAGAGAACATACTATTGTTGCGGTGACCAAAGTGTAACCATATCTTTTCTCTGCGTGAATATGCTAATACTACTCTTGCTATGGTGCTGAAACAATGATATTTGCAAATGTGAAAAGAAGCGGTATTGGGTTATTCGAGAGGAACACCATCGAAAAATGTAGGCACCCACGTGACAAAGAAGGGAAAAATCGTTAGATTTGCATACCTTGATTTTACATTTAATTACTCGTAATGTACGGGGACAGTCCTTACGTATGTATGTTTGTCGTGTCTTTAAACTTCAAAGTCTTAAGGTGCGCCGTTTGGTTAAGTTGCAGCTTGCGTTTAGGCGTTTTTTTCTATTTCTTCTCGCAAATGTTTGAAGGTGGAGGTAAATTCAAAATCAACTGAACCTCCCTACCATCCTCCGGCAACTCTTTCGATATGCCACCATCACAATGTTGCACCAGTCGCACTCGTGGAAGTGTATGAAGTGAATTTCGTGTTTTTGTTGTAAACTTAAACAAACAGCCAAAAAATTAGGTTACTAAGGCTTAAAGGTGGAGTCTTGAGCAGTCGTATCGGTATCTATTAATCCGTAACATTACCGATACGATACCCGTACTTGTGTATGTACATACGTACAGACCTGCCGCATAAGAGTTTGGCGGCAGCAACAACGATGACGACGTCGCCTAGGCCTGCATAAGAGCATTACAGAACCTATTGCGTTCATTGACTTTCATTTTCAATTTGGCTATAGCCGGACCAATCGATGAACGCGCGACTGAACGATATCTGGTACTCATACTCATGTTGCCGTCGTTATTACGGCTGTTGTCGTGGTTGTTTGTTAAATTTATTTTCAGTTTGTCAACTGTTTTTTTTTTTCTTTTTGTTTCTTGGCTTTTTGTAGTTTATTGTAACTTTTTTGTGTTTTTTTTCGCTTTGTGGTGGTGCCTTTTTGGTCATTTTGACACTTTGCATGTATTATAAATTAGACCGAAGTGAATGTAAGTGATATGATAAATATCTGTCTGCCTTCTTTTTGTGTGGTGGTGGTGGTGTCCACGTGTGTCTGAGGTTCGGGGCGTTCGTTGTGTTAAGGGCTAAAGGTTATTCGATTGTTGCCAAAATATTGGTACATGGTCAGATTTTTGTTGTTGTTGTCGAACAATTAAAATCAAAAGCTACAAATCATTGTCATGCACATACCAATCACAACATGTACAGACATTATTTGCAATTATTTGAATGTACCATGTCTAGTTGTAATGGTAGAAATACTCGTATTTGAACCTTGTTGGACAAATGACATTTGAAATAATTTGGAAATATAAAATCATCACCAAAGGCACCCGTCTGAATTATGAAAGACTCTCAGAGTATATCAACTGGAAAAAGTCTTGGAAATTCGGTAATAAATTCTACTCAAAGAAAACCAATTGTTTTTGACATTGGAGATTGATACTTTATTAACAACCTATACTGACATGCAACTGATAATATCAGTCATCAAATAAACTTTTTCTCCAAATTTCTGTATGGGATTTTTACGAAATTAACTGAAGAGAATTCCTGTCCAGCATTGTTTATTGCAACAGCAGAAATTATCCAAATTTTTTTTTTTATTTAGAAACTATGCTAAATCTCAAAAAAACTAAACAATATCTTTGAAATGCATAAATGCAAAAAGAGAAACGTTTCATACTATTCAAGCTTTCTTTTAGCAAACAAATTATAGTTTAATGACAGCCCAGCACTGTTCTTAATTTAAAATAATTTTGACCTTCGCCTCTAATTTTGACCTACGAGGGCGACCGCAAAACTAACTGTCCTGGCACATTTCTGTTTTACTAGCAACTTTTTTTTTGTTTTTTATGATTATTTTCTTTGTTACAGGTGATTGAAGTAAACAAGTTTTATAATTTTTGAAAAACGGAAAATAAAGAGTTTCGTGCGGTAATTAAACACTCTTATATGAAAGGTTATACGCCACAATTAATCAAAGATGAATTGGATTCTGTTCATGGTGATAATGCACCATCATACTCCACCGTGAAATCCTGGGTTCAACAATTTAAAATGGGTCGTTCAAGTACGGAAGACCTCTGGAAGACCGAAAACTGCTACTACTATTGAAAACAAACAAAAAATATTTAATGAAGTGACTAAAGATAGACGAATAAAGCTCAGAGAACTTGCTGATATTATTAAAATACACGAAAAACAAGTTTCGAGTATTTTACATGATGAACTCCACATGAAAAAGCTATCCGCAAGTAGGGTGCCGCGTTTGTTGACTTTAACCCAAAAAATCGTCCGTTGGACCAATTCCGAGGAGCTTTTAGCGATTTATCAGCGTAATCCAATAGAGTTCTTGCGCCGATTCATAACTGTTGATGAAACATGGATCCATCACTACATCCCAGAATGCAAAGAACAGTCAAAACAATGGATAGAATCTGGTAAAAGTGGTCCCAAGAAGGCGAATACTGTTAAGTCAGCAGGAAAAGTAATGGCCACAGTATTTTTGGATGCAAGGGGTAACATATTTATTGATTATTTTGAGAAAGGAAAAACTATAAATAGTGAATATTATTGTGCATTATTGGATCGGTTGAGTGAAGAAATCAAGATAAAACGACCACATTTAGAAAAAAACAGTTCTCTTTCATCAAGATAATGCTCCTTTACACACTGCATTTTTAACTCAACGAAAATTGGGCGAATTACGATTTGAAATTGCTCCGCATCCACCATATAGTCCAGATTTAGCTCCTTCTGATTATTTCTTGTTTCCAAATTTAAAAAAATTTCTCGGTGGCAAAAAATTTTCGTCCAATAGCGAGGTTATTGCTGAAACTGAGGCATATTTTGAAGGTCTTGAAAAATCTTATTTTTCGGATGGAATTAAAAAACTTGAAAAACGTTTGATGAAGTGTATTGAGTTGGAAGGAGATTATGTTGAAAAATAAATAATAATAATTCCAAAAAAAAACGGTTATTTTTATGTTAGGCCAGTTACTTTTGCGGTCGCCCTCGTACGACTCTCAGAATCTGCTTAAATATAGAAAATCACCTTTTAAAGTTAGTATATAATTACTTGCTGAGTTGGTCGGTACACTAAAAGATAGACTTCAGAGCCGACTTCATAAAATGATTGCTGAAAGCGACTATCACTCAAATAGCCCAGTTTCAAAGACGGGCAGAAAAATTCGCATCTTCATGCTCTCCACCATGATAGTGGAATACATAAAAGTTTGCCATTCCGTTTGTAACATCTCGAAATACTTACGTTCAACCATATGAAGTGTAAATAATTATTGATCGTCTTAAAATTCTAAGACGATAACGCCATGTCCGTCATTTGAAAGTACGATTCAGTCAAAACCAAATATGCTAGACTTTTCTTACTTTACAGTTATGTGTTAAAGTCTTCGAACTGGAAATGGAACAATTCGTACATAAGAGGACGTTTCCCTTTGAGAGATTAAAATATGTCCTGACTAATTATTTTTTTCTTACTTTTCCCCTATTGTTGTACTTGAAAAATATATTTGATAGGAATTTGTAGCTCTACGTCTTAAACATAACCGTGTGTGGCCATTAGGCTCTGGGCCATAGGGATCCGAAAAACGAACCCTAATTTTTGGGGACACATAAGTATCCAGAAAACGTGGAATTTTCTCACAAATCTCATTATATAACAATAATTTAGATTTGGGTCGAATCGCTCCCTTTTACAATGGACATATGTGACAGCGCATAGAGAAAGGGATCTAAGGGTAAAAAAAATAAATTTCCACTTTTTTTTTTGATGTGGACAACATCTGAGCATCGAATGAGACCGACCACATGCCTCAAAAGTGTTCCCTCCCAGAGATATGCGCGTTTTATGAAAGTGATGGTACACCAAAGATACACGTATTTAAATCTTTAAAATAGCTCTCCTGAACAAAACTGGTTTTTACCCTTAGGTCCCTTTCTATTTTGCGCGTCACATATGGGTATTAAAAAACAACATTTTGTCACGAATCCGAATAAAATATTATTTCTGCTATTTGACAAGACCCATGAATCAAAGGTCCCTAGGGCGCCTAAATAATAAGTCCATTCAACCAAGGACATATGGGTACTCAGCAATTGTGGAATTTCCTTACGAATATAAATAGTACATTAATTTGGTGTATTGGCTGAATTTGAGGCTTCACCTAGGACGCAGTCTATAGGCCCAAGATACCAAAAACTGTCTATTAATGTTAAAGGACATATTGATATCCAGTAGCAGTTCAAATATGTACCTTTATTTACGATTTGTCAATTTGGAACTCGGACCTAACCAAAACTTTCCCCCCTTTTGATCGAATTGGTCCATTTTTAATACCAACCGAACTGCAACCGTAAGACATATATCCGGTAACTTATTAGCCCCAAGATCTTATCGTTTGTCCATTAATTGTCTTAGAATATTACGACGATCAATAATATATATTTTTTATATGGTCGTAGATAATTTTTTCGAGATGTTACAAACGGAATGACAATCTTGTATTCTCTTGACATTCTTCTTTTCCCATTCTATAGAGGACAGTATAAAAACAAAAAAGTTTCGTCATGAATATGAATATCAAACTTATTTAATGATTTTAAGGTCTTTAGAGTGACGAAAAATAGGTCATTTCAAACATGGACATATGGGTAATCCGAACTAGTGGAATTTTCTGCTGAATCTACATTCGAGTATGACATTAAATTTACGATTTGGCTGAATTTGAGCCCTTGGCCAATGGGCCCTAAACATTGGGTTCTGTCAAACATGGAAGCACCACCAAATTCATACATCCAAATACTGTCAATGTAATGCTGCAACGCAATATATGGTGGAGTGTATAAAAGTTTGGACAGGCCAATCTTACGATCGACGGTTTTTCCTTCTCGAAAATGGAGACGATTTTAATAGTAAGAGATTATTCGTTCACTCCGGCCATTAAGAATAGGAACATTGCATTTGTTCAAAGAAGTGGAGAAAACAATTCGCACTTAGTCATACTCGTATTAAACTTAGTTATATTAAAACATATTAATTATGGCAATTTTTGCAGATATTTGGCAAACAGAAGCGAGGTCGGGGCTCCTTCAGTCTACCATCAATTATTCAAGAGTAAATCTAAGTTAAGAATAATAATTTCTTAAGTAAGAATGTAGGGTGATCAGTTTTCCGACCATTTTCAAAACCACGTTTTCAAAAGAACAGTAAAATGTCAATTTCAAAAAAACTGACAATTTTGTACTCTTGGCTGAAAAAATTAAAAAATAAAATGAAGCGTTGCCAGTACTTGGACTTTGAATTAAACTCATGTTAAAGAATGTGAACTTGTTTTATATATTTTAAGACCGTTTAAAAGTCCCTTTCAGATACTTACTACTCATTTCAGTAACTTAGTTCAATATTGCTCAAGGATGTTTTGTACCAATCTTTAAATGAATATGGTATGAAATGATAGATTTGGACAGTTCACCAAAAATCCTGCTGATTTTCTGATCTATGATTTATACATATTGGTACCAGTGTATTGTTTCTCATAGTTTAAATAGATCCGGAAACAATACGAGGGCTGATATATATATATTTCTGGCCTAATAATGAAAATGCGAATATTTATCATCAAAAATGGTTTAATTGTTTTTCAAAGTATTCTCCAGCATGATTTATACACTTTTGCATGCGCTCAAACTCATCTTCTGACGACGAAAATCGTAGACCACTCATTTTTGTTCTTGATGTGCGGGAATCAAACGCAGTCATTGGGTGCCAAGTCAGGGCTGTACGGCGGATGACCCATCAATTCGACGTTTTGGTAGGTCAACATGGCGCTGGTTTGAGCCAATTTGTGAGAGCTCGCTGTGTCATGGAGCACAATGATTCGTCTTCTCGTGTTCGTTTTTCGAATTTCTCCGAAGACTTGAC
Organism: Hydrotaea diabolus; assembly: GCA_963513945.1. Taxonomy (NCBI): domain Eukaryota; kingdom Metazoa; phylum Arthropoda; class Insecta; order Diptera; family Muscidae; genus Hydrotaea; species Hydrotaea diabolus. The sequence goes on from OY740719.1 coordinate 179,860,571, forward strand.
ACAGAATTGACCGTCCGACGTTGCTCAAGCGGTACAGTCGCCACATGACCAGTTTTGCCGAAGAAACAGGCGATCAGTTGCTTCGAAGTGCTTCTCCCACGAACAACTTTCGTTGTATTTGGCTTGACTTCGAAGACCCACACGGTCGATTGCTGTTTTGTTTCGGGCTCATACGCATAGATTTATGATTCATCACCTGTGAAGATCTTGTAAACGTCTTATGAAGCACCGCGATAGTATTTTTTCAAAATTTCTTTGCACCAATCGAGACGAGCCTTTTTTTGAGGGATTGTCAAATTGTGCGGGATCCAACGAGAACAAACCTTTTTTACGACCAGGTGTTCATGCAATATCGAATGTATGCTGGTGGAAAAAATGCCCAAGGATACCTCTATCTCACGGTATGTCACATGACGATCTTGCATTATCAATTCACGCACGGCATCAATGTTCTCTGGCACAATGGACGATCTTCACGAACTTCGTCTTTGTGCGAGCGTCGGGCACGATTGAATTCCTTAAACCAGTTCTTCACAGTGCTATGGGATGGTGCTTCATCGTCATACAAAGGTTTAAGTTCATCGATGCACTCTTGTCGTGATAATCCACGTCGTAATTCCATTTTTTTGCCAACTTGATTTTTTCAAGTCACTGTAAACAACACAAATGATGATCGTACGTCAAAACGTTCTGAGAACTTTTATGCAAAAAAATGTCAAACTTTCCAATGGAAATGTCCGTTGCCTAGGCCAGCAATATATATAGCAACCCTCGTAGTATACAAAAAAAACTGTTCAACCAGCTAGAGCCAAGAAAATCTTCAGATGGTTTCCAATGTGGATTCTCTGTAAAGGTGGTATAGGAGTATTCTATTTTCTTAGACAATTGTTTAAAGATTCCCGTGCAACTCGTTAAATCAAAAGACCGAAATAAACATAGATCTATTATATATATAATACTACACATTTGTAGTATTTTGGCTTCACACAAGTCAAGGCGCTCCAATGCACGAAAGAATTTATGAAATTATGATTATTAGGCACAATAAAAATGGATTATTCGAAAAGCGGAACATGGACTTCGACGGGTTTTCCTGTCTGAAGAAAGCAAGCCACCGGCTTTTAAAAATCGAACTGATCACGCCAGGTTTCGTGACTATCTACTTAGTAGGGACATAAATAATGTTACAACATTGAACACACCCATTACAATAGTAGAACTGAACATGCCCCGTTAATGTCATATGGGGTTGGAAAGCTAACCTCAACAGCGTTAGTCTGTAACGGAATTTTTAAATTGTTTCAATTGTTTTGTCAGATAATGCGAACCGTATCGCTGTAATAGCGCTTTTCAAGTGTGAAATGAAAAAAGCGATATTTTCAAAACGCTCCGGCCACTCCGCATGTTCGTCTACCAATACATAAAATTGTTTGAGGAGACTGGAGATGTAAAAGACCGCCACGGGTCGGGCCGCCCATGCTCTGTTCGAACACCGCATGTCATCAAAGCCGTTAAATCAAGAATTCACAGAAATCCACTCCGAAAACAGAAAATCATGGCCCGTGAGATGAATATCACGCAAAAGTCCCTGAGTCGAATCATTAAAAAAGACTTGGTACTTGGGGTTTTCAAACGACGTACTGGACATTTATTGACTGCAGCTTTAAAAAAATAGGATTGAAAAATGCAAACGTCTTTTGATGAAGCACGCTGATAACTTGCTCAGAAAAATTTGGTTCACCGATGAAAAAATTTTTACCGTTCAGGAAAAATTTAACAAGCAAAATGATAGATCGTATGCGCGGCCATCTACGAAAGCATCTGAACTGATCCCAAGAGTGGAAAAGGGTCATCACCCAGCTTCAGTCATGGTTTGGTGGGGTGTCTCTTGCGATGGGGTCGCTGACCTGCATTTCTGCGAACAAGGAGTCAAAACATCGGCCAAAGTTTACCAAAAAACCGTTTTGGAAGATGTTGTGAAGCCTCTTAACAATTCCCTATTCCAAAACCAGCCATGGACTTTTCAGCAGGATTCTGCGCCGACCTATAAGGCTAAACCGTTCCAGGCCTGGCTTCGAAACAATTAATTTCCTCTGAAGAATGGCCCTCTAGATTTGAGCCTATTGGATTACAAATTGTGGATGGTTTTAGAGGACAAGGTTTGTCACAAAAGATACCCCAACATTGGAACTCTTAAGACTGCTTTGGACGAGGTTCGTGCAGCTATTGACGATTGGCTAGTGCGATTTAAGGCGTGTGTAAAGGCAAAAGACAGACATTTCGAATAAGTAGATTATTTTTGGATACAATAAGTATACGAGTACATCAATAAATATATTAAAAAATATTTGGTCCAAAAACATTCATTACTTTTTATTTTACAGCATAAAACGTGTGTAACAGTATTTATGTCCCTACTAAGTACATTACTGCCCTATATCGTCTGTGAAACTATGTGAATATTTTACATTTTTCAAAGTATTATTTTTTATTTTTCGCAAAAAAAATGATTTTGATGCCTTTTATTTCATGTATCATCTAACCTACTTAAGCTAGAAGAGCCAAATTTTCACCCGAAAAAAACGGAATTCATCAGCGAAATGTTATTACTGCCGCATTTTGTGAAGAAAGTAAAAAATTGCCAACCATAAAAAGAGGCAAGTCAGCAACGAAAATGCAACCCGTAATAAATAAGCGATTGATACCCAAAAAAGTCTGCATAGAAACTTTTTAATTTGTTATCCTATTTAATATCACACTATGGTCAGAATATTTAATGCATACCTTAACAACGTTTTAAATGAAAATAATTTAAAATGCCACAAGTTAGAAAAGACTAAGAATTAATTTTTGGACACTTTAAAAAAATGAAAAAGAAGAAACTATACGATTATAAACGAGATTTATTAAGGCACGTATAAAAAAATCTGACCCAATCTTAGTCTATTTAAATATGTATGCTTCAGACAACATTATCTTTTCGGGGAAAACCCAACAAATATAACTTAGAGGTGCTCCCGACTAAAAATACCTCGCAAATTGCTCGGAATACAGCAGGCTGCAACATTTCAGTTTGTCTTGTCTCTAAATGGACAATAAATTTCAGTTTGCATAACGATTACGACTTATACTTGGCCGTATTTGTTCGCATTTTGTTTGAAAAACAATCCTTATCATCTGCATAAAACTCACTACAATTTGTATAATGATGATGTGACATCGATATCGCCGCTAAAGAGTTTTTGTTCTCCTACAGTGCGCCCACCACCTTCTGCGGCTTGTGTTTTCTGTTGCTCCGACATTTAATTTATTTTCTTTATTATTTCACTCGAACGAAATTGTCGCATATGTAGACACACATTGTGTCTGTGTCGTTTTGAAACTCCGGCGTTAAAATATCAATTTCAATTATTTTATTTTTTTCGTTCTCTTACTCTTGCTTCGCATGTACGAGTATTTCGAAATTTGTGGTAGAAAAACACTTTAGAAATAAAAGTGTATGTCTACTTTGAAATATAGACCTATTGTACGGATAATAGTACGATTGGAGTGGAGTCGGTACCTACTGCATACTTATGGAGTGGGTTTCTTTGCGGAACAGTTAGAAGAAATATGTGCTATTTTGTCATATCAAAACGAGGCGACAGACGCAATGGTATGTTCGCCTTATAGTACAAGCACTCGGTGTTTCACGGACTGACAACGCGTGGCCTGGCATAGTTTGTTGCATGTTGTATATCAATGCAAATGATGAAATATGTTGCATGCTAAATTAACATTTTCGCGAATAGATTTAAATGTGAAATCGCAGCAAAATGTGGAACACACAAAGATTTCTTTAATTGAGTCCAAACGAATAAAGATAAATTTTAGAACGGCATAAATCATATGACATGGCCAAGCAAAACGTTAGATTTTTATTCCATTAAATTAAAAACAAAACACATTAAAGTATGTATCAAATATTAAAAAAAAAATCAGTACGTAAGATTTACTTTGTAAAAAGGTCGGTTAACATAGGAAGTCCAATGTGCTCACTAAATGCAGACATTTTATACACCTCACCGAAGAGTGGATGGTATATTAAGTTAGTCATTCCGGATGCAACGCCACGGATCGGAAAACCAAAAAAGTAAAGAGTGATTTTTTTGAGGTTAGGATTTTCATGCATTAGTATTTGACAGATCACGTGGGATTTCAGACATGGTGTCAAAGAGAAAGATGCTCAGTATGCTTTGACATTTTATCATGAATAGACTTACTAACGAGCAACGCTTGCAAATCATTGAATTTTATTACCAAAATCAGTGTTCGGTTCGAAATGTGTTTATCGACAAATTTTGTTCAGCGATGAGGCTCATTTCTGGTTGAATGGCTACGTAAATAAACAAAATTGCCGCATTTGGAGTGAATAGCAACCAGAAGCCGTTCAAGAACTGCCCATGCATCCCGAAAAATGCACTGTTTGGTGTGGTTTGTACGCTGGTGGAATCATTGGACCGTATTTTTTCAAAGATGCTGTTGGACGCAACGTTACGGTGAATGGCGATCGCTATCGTTCGATGCTAACAAACTTTTTGTTGCCAAAAATGGAAGAACTGAACTTGGTTGACATGTGGTTTCAACAAGATGGCGCTACATGCCACACAGCTCGCGATTCTATGGCCATTTTGAGGGAAAACTTCGGAGAACAATTCATCTCAAGAAATGGACCGGTAAGTTGGCCACCAAGATCATGCGATTTGACGCCTTTAGACTATTTTTTGTGGGGCTACGTCAAGTCTAAAGTCTACAGAAATAAGCCAGCAACTATTTCAGCTTTGGAAGACAACATTTCCGAAGAAATTCGGGCTATTCCGGCCGAAATGCTCGAAAAAGTTGCCCAAAATTGGACTTTCCGAGTGGACCACCTAAGACGCAGCCGCGGTCAACATTTAAATGAAATTATCTTCAAAAAGTAAATGTCATGGACCAATCTAACGTTTCAAATAAAGAACCGATGAGATTTTGCAAATTTTATGCGTTTTTTTTAAAAAAAAAGTTATCAAGCTCTTAAAAAATCACCCGTTATAAGACGGTCGGTCTAGCCAAGTCCGTTCGTCCATGTCTCCGTCCGTCTATGTGTCCGTCCGTCTGTTGAAAACTCTATAGCGTTCAAACGAAAAAACCTAGTATCTTGAAATTTTTCAGGATAATTACTTATGATCAAAAGCTATTTGCATTTTTCAAAAAAAGACATAGTTGCTGTTCTTCTTGGTTTTTGTAGCCCGGGCGAATTTTAGACAAACAAGCATATTTTTCTAAGAATATAATTAAAGAGTAATTTTAAAGTTTAGGCTATATAAGGGATGGACGCAATGGCCGAAACGGACCATATTTTTTTGTTTTTTAGCGTAAAAGGTACATAAGGTTCGGCCTGAACGACTTTAACGGCCTTTTTACTTGTCTAAACTGTTCGATATAAATATTTTTAAAACAAATTTTGTGGATTTTAACAGAAATTTCTAGTAATTTGCCGGAAAAGACCCACAGGCCGAAAACTTGATCCATTCAATTATGGATATATGGATAGCTAAAAACAACATAAAGTCTTTAGGAAACAAAATTTGAATTTGATGCTTTGGGCAAGGGCTCGAGGGGCAAGAGCCCTTGCCCAAAGCATCAAATTCAAATTTTGTTTCCTAAAGATATAATGTTGTTTTTAGCTATCCATATATCCATAATTGAATGGATCAAGTTTTCGGCCTGTGGGTCTTTTCCTGCATCCAAAGTAAATCAAGTCCTACAATAAATTACAATTTTGATTAATTTAGTTGTGTTTGGTGTGCCGGGATCTTAATTAACACACACACCTAAAAAAATATATTTATATTTTTAAGCATATTTTATTGTTTTTTCGTACCCATATGTGTGAATGGGCCGGATCCAGAAATGTACAGTTATGGTCCATATTCTTTGAGGATAGACTGTTGGTCCATCAAAATAGAATATAACATAATTTCATCCAAAAATTGAATAAGTTGGGAAATCGAAACCGGTTGTACTAAAAATCCGACCAGATCTTTGTACTGGAGTATATCAAAATGAGAAAACATATGAAACATTTCCAGCCCTTGTTTATAGTCAATTTTAGTGAATACTGTCAGATTGCATAATAATTGGATGTGACTTCTAGAGCTAAAAAAGCCAAATTACATAAAATAAAATTTTTACCATTGTATTTGCATTTCAAAAGCTTGCCCTCGGTCCATAAAAAGCTCTTATGTTCAATTTATGATAAGATTATACAACAATTGCACCCAGTTGCTTTTTTACAGCTTTTCCGTTAAAAAAAGGTCGTCCTACCACAAGTATGGGAGTCACAGTTCACCAGACATCACAATTGATACATCTGGTCTGCCAAATGACATAACCTATCATTTTTCTTGGGTCGGACCAATTACTAATAATCGTCTCCATTAACAGACTTACCAACTAACTAACTTATAAGTATTCCTTACATATGCTAATTACCAAAGTTTCAGAGAATTCTCCAATCAGCGCTTCAGAAAACTGATGACTGGGTAGCAGAAAGGAATTTCCGAAAGAAAAATTTCTTACTCCACTACTGCAGCCGCATACCTGCTAGTCGAATGCTTAAAATAAGACCATATTTCCAAGCAGTGGGTCTAGCAAATGGGGTTGATGTGCATGGTCGCACTAACCCTAATGAACCCCTCTGTAAGAGAACTTACCGGGAAGTCAATAGTTGAGTTGGTGAACATGTTCGGAAAAACTGGCCTGATTTCCCTTAATGATTGCATATCGTAAATTGTGAACAACGGCCCTCCAAGCTTGAAGAATGAAGGATGATCGGATTTCTAAATGGACATCAACGTTGCGGTGACGGATACGATAAGGTGCGCGTGTTATTTTAACCGGCTGTTTGTAGAGCACTCCGGGAGTGACAGGGCGAAGATTATTTCGTCACATAATAAATCTACCAGCCAAGGAGATTCAACCATAATCTACTAGTGGAAATAAAAATGTCATCCGAAGAGCGAAATCATCAAAAGCGCTGGGCGCCAATGGAAACTTTATGATGATTTTATAGCAGCTGAATAAACCCGGAGTTGAGTAGCTCATTAAAGTCCCCCGCATGTCGTTTGCCACCCACCGTAGTTCCTGAAGCCTACAAACTGGGCAGGGCGGTTCTGCTTCTGAAGCCTGCCCAGAACACTGGTGAAGGAGATTTGTACAGGCCGCTGTCACTGCTGTCGCCAGTAGCAAAGATACTTGAGGCTTTATTTCTCCCTTGTGTCGGAGAATTATTATTATATTACCCAGTTGCCGACCATCAATACGCATTCCAAAAGCAACATCCAAAGAACAACCACAGCATTCCCTCACATAGAACTGGCCATGTAATAACGTACAGTGGGCCACCGTGGTGTAATGGTAGTGTGCACGACTATAATGCCAGTAAACCCAGGTTCAAATTCGGGAAAGAACATCTACCAACGGACTTAAGGAGTAGGAGATTTATCTCTAAGCTATGTAAAAATTTTTCTGTAAACTCTAAGTCCCGGTCAGTGAGTATTAAAAATATTCTGTGCACAGCTTACTGATTATTTCCCTTGATCCTTAATAGAATGGTGTGAGATTTAAGTGAGTGAAAATTAAGTAATCATTAGAATTGGGAAGGTTAGTCACGCCATGCTGTTATAGGATATACAGAAAACTTGCCTCCAGCTAGCAAGTTTTAAACGTCGGGTAATCCACTTAGGAATAATAAACCCCGCAACCCCCGAAGTTCCCAGGGTGGATTTATACATCTGAAACTGTTTAACTGGAAATATCCGCCACTTAATTCTCAGTCGCACCGTTTACAGACGCATAGAGAAGGGGACCTAAGATGTGGACAACATCCAAGCATCGAAAGAGACCGATCCCATGCCCCAAAAGTGTTCCCTGCCAGAGATATGCGCGTTTTATGAAAGTGAAGTCGACGATTCTAAGCGCAAATAGAAAGGGACCTTATCTTTAAAATGGCTCTCCTGAACAAAACTAGTTTTTAACCTTAGGTCCCTTTCTATTTTGCGCGGTTACCATCTATTCCGTTCATTAACTATCCAAATATTCCTTTTTAAGGCGTCAACACACGCCACAGTTATCTGGAAACAATTCAAAAGTAGGAACAAGCTCCGCAAGCCTCTTGCTGAATCAAAATCTTGTTGACCTATAACATCGCGATAGGTCGGTCTGTGGGTAGCGATAGTATGGTCTGCAAATGCAATTTAAGCAGTGGAGAAGTATTCAATCATACCAGAATGTATTCACCCAGATGCAGTGGCCGAAGTTTTGAGTCAAAAAAGTGTGGAGCCCACCGGCCATTAGCAGCAGCAGAACAACGCAACGTGACCGGACTAACCAAAGTAGTCGTAGGCATAATGTAGCTCAGGATGGTACTCACACAGAGAATAGATTAGTTGCCACATCCGATTTTTTTTGCCAACCGAATGATTGACGTAAGATGCACCTTGAGTATTCTATCAGTACAACCGAATGTTAGTTGGTGTTCTGTAATATTCAGTTATTGGAATTGTAGTATCGGTGCAACATACCAAGCATCCGATCCTACAGCAGAGAATTTTTGGATCTAAAAACCCACATAGCATACTTGTTTAAGGAAAGAAATGAAAATTTCAGTCAGAGACAAAAAACTGTTACAACAATTGAAGTACTTTAGGTACTAATAGGGTGGGTCACGCATGGAAAAGTAGACAAGATGATGTATGATTTTTATTGTGAAGAAATGTGGTTAATCGTCAAAAAGTCAGCAATAATCGAATTATTTTATTTTAAAAAAAATGCCATCAAACCACTTTTTTGTTGGTTATGGTCATCAATTTTAATTGGTTACAACAACAAAATGTTTTCAAAAATATTGGTGGCCACAGCCACCAGTTGTGGTAACTAAATACCTTTTTCACATTTTATTTATATGACCGATCAATAAGTTGTCAGCAAAATGTTTTCAAAAATATTGGTGGCCACAACCACTAGTTGTGGTAACTTAATACTTTTTTCACATTTTATTTATATGCCCGATCAATAAGTTGTCAGTAGAGTACGATGATCATATATATCATCGTGTGGTATTTCGAACCGAATATCCATTACGATTATAAACATTTGGTTATTGCCATCGAAATTTCTCTTTTGCTACCCAATCATTGTAGTTTCAATGGATTTCCAACTAATGTTTTCTCTGTGTGCACATGTGTGATTCCTTAATCCATATAAGGAACATAGGGACTCTGAAGTTTTGGTAATCATTTGATTGAGGATGAGTAGATGATTGGACTTTTGTATCCAATCCTGGATCTGGACCTGACAGTATCTGCCAGCAAAACCTTCAGGATGCAGTCACAATTGACTTTGATTACGTTTACTTGCAACAAGAGCCGAAGCCGCTTTTAAGCGCCCCTATTCTGGAAACAGACGCTGATGATGGTCATTGGTTATTTAAAGGCGCCAAAAGTATTCTTGCCATTTGGATTATCATGTAAACATAAAATTTGGATGACAGCTGGTGCCACTGGACCCCCTCTAAGACTTTTCTCTCGAAATGGCTAATTGTCCACTACTGCAGATGCATCTACTTCGTATATTCACAGATCATTACACTATAACCTGTGGACGGGATCAGCAGCATTCAGCTGTGCTTTCAGAAGATTGAGACAAGGATTGAGACGAAACAACAACACCAGTGGTTTTATCCCGGGTACTGTTTGTATCGTTCCCCGTCGGCTATGTCTCACATCCTAGATGTCCTTAACTAATGGCAGAATACCTGCCTTGCACTGTGTTTAAGACTAATCCAGGCCAAGCTTGCATCAAAGCTCCAAGTGTGACAGGATGAGGTCTTATGAAACACCCATAATTCACCCCAACCGAAAAACCCTCCGGTTCGGTTTCATAACCAACGCTGCTGGATTTCTCTAATTTGAAAAATACAATTCCTGCAGGATGTCGAAGAATTAAATTTAGCGCCACCTATGTAGTGCTGGGTAAGTGTTAAAGATAAAAGAGACAGCTGACAAATGTTTATTTAATATTTTTTTTAGCATTATTCAAGTATTACCTAACTCATAGGTTGCAATACTTGATTAAGGTAGTGGTATGCTGCCTGTTAATCATGGAGTTCCCCAAGACAGAGTGTTGTGGGCCCTATGCTGTTCAAGATATATGTAGACGATTTAAAAATTATAGGTTTCCATGAAAAGCTATTTTTTTTTGCTGATGACGTATCCTTACTATACCAGTATGCACATGAGAAAGTACTTTTAACGCAAATTGATTATGAAGCTGCAATTTTATCGGAATTTGTTCGAATTAACAAATTAGTCCTAAAGGCGGACAAAACGAAACTAATAAAATTCAAACTTTAAGTTATTCAAATGATGGTGAATTGATTATTCATGTGGATGGAACACCGATCGCTGCCTCGGAAAACGTAAAATATTTGGGTATTCGTTTAAACAATAATATTTTGTTATGGGATCTTTACATAAAGGAGGTCAAGGCTAAAATCTCATCAACTATAGGAGTTCTGTACAAATTTAAAAATAAATTGAACTCAGAAATAGAAATGATGATATATCAAGCGCTGGTTCACTCTCATTTAACATATCTACCGATACTTTATAGAGCTGGACCAATAAATTTAGACCACTGCTGGTGGCACAGAATAAGACCCTAAGAATAGTCTACACTCTGAATATGAGTTACCACTCGATTGATCTGTACAGATACAATACTACGAATAATTACCTGTCCGAGAATTATATGAGCACCAACTTTTGATTTATATGTTTAAGTCTGTCAGAGGTATTGGTTCTGGGACCATGATATTTGATAGAAATATAGCCAGAATTGCAAGAAATACCACACAAGCGAATAACCTTGACATTTCTAGATGTTGGCTAGAGTTGACCAAACAGCGTATTAGTTATGTAGGACAAGTTGAATTTAATAGGCTACCGTCTTTTTTTAAGGATATATTGATAATGTCAACCTTTAAACATGAACTTAACAAAAATATTGTCCTAAACCTTGAAACACTTCTAATATAATAAATATGAAACTATTTTTTATTTCAAACCCCTTTTTCCACTTTATTTTTATATAGGCTGATCCATCTAGAGGTATATAAAAATTCAAATCAAATGTGGAATGTTTATTGGTAATTTGAAAGTTCATTTTAAGGCATTTATTTTTGAAAAAAATTAGGTTCAAATGTTGGCAACTGTATTATGGAAATGAGCGTTCAGTGAGAAACGGGAAGATCCGCTGCTTTCGACCAAAATTTTGTTCAGTGATGAGGCCCATTTCTGGCTCGACGGCAAAATCAACAAACAAAATTGCCGCATTTGGGCTGAACAGCAACAAGAACAGGTTCAAGAGGTGCCATTGTACCCAGAGAAAACCACGGTTTATGAGCTGGTGGAATTACGGTGCATATTTTTTTAAAAAATGATGATGGCCGAAACGTAACCGTGAATGGTGTTCCGTACCACGCCATGATATCGATCTTTATGCTACTTGAAATTGAAGCCCTTAATCTTGACGACACTTGGTTTCAACAGGACGGTGCCACTTGCCATCAGCTGCTCAAACAATGGATCTATTGCGAGGTCATTTCGAAAAGCAGCTAATTTCACTTTTTAGACAGGTGAGTTGACCGCCTAGATCGAGTGATATCACACCTTTAGACATTTTTCTTTGGGGTTACGTAAAGTCCAAAGTCTATGCTGACAAACAAGCTACGATTCAGGTTTTGGAAGCCAACATTACGCGAGTCAATCAAGCCATACCGGTGGAAATGCTCCAACGAGTCATCCAAAATTAGAACCTCAGAATGGAAACCCTGAGGCGTAGTTGCGGCCAACATTTGAAGGAAATTATATTCAAAAAATAAATGCTATTAAATATCATTTCAAATAACCAATTAAATTCCACACTTGATTTTTTATATCTTTTTTTAGTTCTGAAAAAATACCTCTAGATGGGTCACCCTTTATTTTGAAATTAACATGCTAGTATTAATCAAAATGTTTTAAAATGATTGCTGTTAGGCTCTATAAAGCCTACAAGGCGCTCAGGCTCTAAATGTTATTATTGTACTACAATAATTTGAAGGAAAAAAAATGAGCCACCCTGTATTTGGAATACCCTTTATTGAGCGAATATCCTATACAATTGAAGTTAACTGACCAAGCACGCCTAAGTTCGACAATATGTTTGAATACCCCCATAGCAGCACGAGTATAACTCATTTAGATTCCCAGATAATCGTGTCATTATTTCTATTATAGACCTTAATACATGCACGAGTATGTCGAATCATTTCCGTGATTCTTGCGTACACATATTCAACCAAATGCATTATTTTAGCATAGCTTTTTTAATTTTTTCTAAATCCACTGAGTATTTCGTTGCGATTTGTTAAGACTAGAGCCCACGTGCAAATATTTGATATCGTTCGTTAGCAAAAGACACTCGTACCAGGTGCATAAATCATCCGATTGTCAATGAGTTCCTACTACGACTGTTGCGGGGTTCAACATGCCACAGACTGACTGCATGCGAATCAAAAGAACACCATAATGGAAATCCCATCAATGCTTCATGAGTATGCAAGTATGTCTGTATTTCCAAATCCATACATACCCAACCATATTAAGACTCAGCTCAGCTGTCGTCGTCATTGTCGTCGGTGTCTAATGGCACTAATCCATTGTGCACCACAATTCATTCATGGGATTTTATGAATGCATTTATGACTTATTTTGAGCCGTTTCGTATGGAACTGAATGAACCGCAACTATGGATTTTGTTTAGATTTTTATGTTCAGTCATGTACGAGTATTAAGCATTAAAATAATCTCCAATCATCTCGTATCTAAATGTTTATATTATTAATTAGTGGCCACACTGGCAATATTGTTTTGAAATGACTCTGCAAAGAGGTGCTTACGAGTATTTACGAATGTCGGATGCGGGGAAGCGCTGCATGTGAGACTCTAATGCTGTAGCATCTAAGCGCCGTTTACTGATGTCGTTAATTTGTTAATCTTTGTTTAATGTTGGCTTTATACGCCCACCAATGTATATGCCGTACGGGGGTAAGTATAATCAGTTGAGGTAAAGGAAACAGTGATAAAAATCGACGTTGTTGCGACTAAAGCATCTTAAATAATCATTGGAGCTTTGGTAATTTACTTTTAAATTAGGTTAGAAGCGTAGCCGAAGACAAAATGATTAAAGAAAGTCTTAAGTCAGGCGAGACCGACTACTTGACACCCTCTCCCCATGCCGTAGACTGCAATGTTGTCCTAGGTACGGTAATTTACCACACCTCCAATAATAGGTGATCCAACCATGAAGCCTTTTAACAAAATGGCCATTCAATTCAAAGTGCATTTAGTGTACTTAGTGATGTTTTCGGCCACCATGATCGACCAAATGTGTCCACAATCCGGAGAATTGTGCACAAATTTTAGCAAACCGGTTCAGTAGAAAATGTAAAAACACCTGTGCAAGCACAACCCATTCGTTCAGTGAACACATTATTGTGTTAGCGATAGAGTGGCAGAAAATCCGTCAAACTCGACTCGTGACTGATGTTTACTATCGCAATATTACAACAGACTTCTTTTGGCCAGAAACTGAAGATATGAAACTAGACTATACGTGGGTTGCTATTTATATTTCGAGTGCTGACAATACTAGTGTTCCCAGGTGCAAACTGGAACTTCCATTGGAAACTTTGACATTTTTTAGCATAACTTCAATTAGGACGAGGGCGAATTTTTTAATTTACAGTATGTTGAAAAATTCATCTCTTTGCAAAAAATGGAATTATCCCGTGAACATTCCCGGGAACGTCCATTGGAAACATTGGCATTTTTTAGCATAACTTCAATTAGGACGAGGGCAAATTGTTTCGTTTACAGGGTGTTGAAAAATTCATCTCAGGCAAAAAATTAATTATCCCGTGAACATTTTCATGCGATGATTTTTTACGATTTTGGCGTGGGTTATCGAGACAAGAGTGTTTTAATCAAATTGTTTCGACTTTTGGCGATGAAGCACCATCTAAAAGCACTGGTAATCGCTGGTAACAAGAGTTCAGTCTCGGACGCCGTTCGCTCCAGGATGAAATTCGTGAAGTACGTTCAACTTCGGTCACTTTGCCAGAAACCATAGATGCTATGCGTGAACTGATTAAGCAAGACCGACATGTGACTTACCGTGAGATTTAGGCATCCTCGGGCATTAGTATGACAAGCATCAATAAGATAGTGTATGTTCATTTGGCCGTAAAAAAAATTTGTTCTCGTTGGATCCCACATAATTTGACGAATGCTCAAAAAAAGGCTCGTATGGATTGGTGCAAAGATGTGTTGAAAAAGTATAACTGCGGTAGCTCAAAGGCAGTGTTTAACATTGTCACAGGTGACGAATTATGCATCTACTTATATGCATATGAACCCGAAACAAAACAGCACTCGACCGCATAGGTCTTTCAAGAAGAGCCAAATCCAACAAAATTTGTTCGTGGAACAAGTACATCGAAGCAAATGATTGAATTTTTTTCGGTATAACCGGTCATGTTGCCACAGTGCCTTTAGTAGAACACAGGAGGTCAATTCTTAGTGGTATATAACCATCTGTTTGCCAATAGTGTTCGAAGAAATGAGAAAAGATAATAAGAGAAGACGGATCATTTTGTATTACGACAATGCGAGCTCTCTGACATCAGCTGAAACGATGAGCTACTTGACCACTCAAGATGTCGAATTGATGGGCCCTCACAGTACAGCCCTGATTTGGCACCCAATGACCCTTCTTATTCCCTAGCATGAAGAAAAAATGCGTGGTCAACGTTTTTCATCGCCTGAGGCAGCTGTTGAAGCGTTCAAAAATCATGTTTTGGAGGTGTCTCAATCGATAAGGATAAAGTGCTTCGAAAATCGGTTTGTACGCATGCAAAAGTCAATTGATCTTTAAATATTTTGAAAAACAATAAAACCATTTCCAATGTTAAATTATTGTGTTTTTATTGCCGGACCCGAAATATAAATAGCAACACTCGTATGTGGTTTTAACATGGTGCCACTTGCCACACGGACAACGAAACAATTGCTCTTTTGCGCGAGAAATTCATTGGCCGTCTTATCTCACGTCGTAGCGATGTTAACTGGCCGCCAAGATCATGTGATTTGACACCGTTGGACATCTTTCTTTGGGGATATTTTAAAAAAGGGTTGGTCAATAAGCCAAGAAGAATTCAAGAGCTAAAGTATGAGATAATTATCGACGGTACATTAACGACATTGATATGGGCCCGATAGATATATGTCATCGCAACCGTGGCAAGCATTTGGCCGATATTTGGTAATATAATAAAATATATAATTCTCTGAAAACATTTTGTTCTACTTACAAATAACATTGTGTATTTTAGTTAGACCACCCTTTACTATTGGAATCTGTTCTTTCCGGTCTTTGGTGAATTGGTCCACAAAACGAAGGAGCGAGCATTAGCTTTATAAAAACATGGGTCGATCTCGTCGATTTTCTGTTATTTTTTTTCTGTGTCAAAACCACGCAACAAAATAAATTGCATTGAAATCTGATGAATTTGCAGCTGGTTTGTTGTTTAGACCTCTAGTCAACAGTGTATTTTGTTTGGGTGGCTATATCAACCCTAGTCTATTTTTTTTGGAAATAACACCGCAAACAAAATTTCACTGAAATCTGGTGAAAATTGCTGCTGTTAGGTCGGTTATACTTAAAATAGGGAGGTACTAGGTGTCTTTAAGTCAATTTTAACTAATCGTTTAATCGACTTATGGGTGTAAAGAAGTCAAAGTCGGTAAGTAGACTTTTAATCTTAAGTATACAACCCTAGAAGGTACATTTGTAAATGGACTATATCACGACTTGAACTATCTGGTCAATTTTAGACATTATTTATTATGTGTGCAAGCCAATGCCACAAAGTTCTTTGATACCTGATGATATTTTCTGATCTTAGTTTGGGTAGACCCAATGTAGGGAGGAACATTTGAATGGGAGTCATAGCTAGATTTGGATCGAACTGGTCAATTTTCTTTCATCTTTATCGTGTGTGCAAAATAAAAATACGAAACAAATTTGAATTCTGATGAAATTTGCCGCTGTTAGGGCAGTAAAACAGCTCAAGGAAAGGTTTATTTGTATGAGGGCAATATCAAAGCTAGGACCGGCTCCGGGACCGGGATCTGCTACTGACGGTCACTGTAGAAATTAGGAGAAATTATCTAGCCGAAAACAAAATAATGTGCAAAGTTTTATCAAGATAGGTTAATATTTGCGATCTGCACTTTGATTACAACAATACTTTTTAGGGACATAAATACTGTTACACACGTTTTATGCTGTAAAATAAAAAGTACTGAATGTTTTTGGACCAAATATTTTTTTATATATTTATTAATGTATATTTTTTATCCAAAAAGAATCTACTCATTTGAAATGTCCACCTTTTGCCTTTACACACGCCTTAAGTCGCACTGGCCAATCGTCAATAGCTGCACGCACGTCGTCCTTTGGAAAATTGGCAACAGGGAATTGTTAAGAGGCTTCACAACAGCTTCCAAAACGGTTTTTTGGTAAACTTTGGCCGATTTTTGACTCCTTGTTCGCAGAAATGCAGGTCAGTGACCCCATCGTAAGAGACACCTCACCAAACCATGACTGAAGATGGGTGATGACCCTTTTCCACCCTTGGGATCAGTTCAAATGCTTCCTTAGATGACCGCGCATACACTCAATTATTTTTTCTTGTTAAATTTTTTCTGAACGGTAAAAATTTTTTCATCGGTGAACAAAATTTGTCTGTGCAAGTTATCAACGTGCTTCACAAAAAGACGTTTGCATTTTTTTTTAAAGCTGCAGTTCATAAATTTCCAGTACGCCCCCCCAAGTCCCAAGTCTTTTTTAATGATTCGACTCATGGACTTTTGCGTGAAATTCATCTCACGGGCCATGATTTTCTGTTTTCGGAGCGGATTTCTGTGAATTCTTGATTTAACGGCTTTGATGACATGCGGTGTTCAAACAGAGCGTGGGCGGCCCGACCGGTGGTGGTCTTTTACATCTCCAGTCTCTCAAACAGTTTTATGCATCTGTAGACAAACATGCGGCTAATCCCTAGTGGCCGGAGCGTTTTGAAAATATCGTTTTTTTTTTCATTTAACACTTGAAAAGCGCTATTACAGCGATGCGGTTTTCATTATCTGACCACTCCATGATGAAAGTTGAAACAATTTTTAAAATCCCTTTACAGACTAACGCTATTGAGGCTAGCTTTCAAACCCCATATGACATTAGCGGGGTATATTCATTTCTATTATTGAAATCGGTGTGTTCAATGTTGTAACAGTATTTATGTACCTACTAAGTACATGAACAGACGTACATGTCGATATAATTTTCAGTGGGTCTATTACACTTTTTACTGGGTGTTTTAAACATCAGTATAAACTTAGAATAGCCCTGTAACCATGGCGATGGTATAAAACTCGAATAGTGTCACTGCAGCTAATTGATAAACAATCGCCGTGTGATAACCCATGTATGGCAGGTACCACCTTTTTGTTGGAAACAAAGCTCGGAACCATCGACTCACCAAATATGAAGTGACGGATTAATGTTTCAGACCAAAAAAAATTCCAACAAACTCCCAGAACTCTAAAATATATTGACGCCTTTATTTTACTCGCTTTACCAGTATTTAAAGTTTCACTTGAATGTTGGCAGAGCACAATACGTGGCAAAATACTTACCGCTGCATGATTAGAGTTTCAACACCTTTTTGTTGTGTATAATACCAATTTATTCCAAGGCCACTTTAATACATTTAGTGCAGGCATAAACATGTGTAGGTACTTTTATTTACAGTGGCAAGCATCTCGCAACATGTCCATACAAATACACACATCCTAATCACACTTAAGACTACAACCCCCTGTCTTCAGGTAGTCGGGTAAACCATTACTCTCTCCACTTCTTGCCGAACACTTCTTGCTTGTAGATATTGTGTTTTGTAGTGGCTTATTGTTTCTTTAGATTTACTTGATTTTTTCCTCTGCTTATAATTCTCATTCACTTTGTTCCCCCTCCGTCTTAAATACTTTGCCACGATGTGTTGTAGTTATCGCTTCTCGGCCTTATGGCTAAGATCAAAGTGTAGTATCTGTTCTTATCAGCTTAACATCTGATAGATCCTCCATCGGAGGACAACAAATGTTAAACTGATTTTTGGAAATAGACGGAATGTTTAGGGGCTTGCTCCACTTCTGTCGCGGGTTGGCCCGGTATTGCAGTACCGCCGGGATTTCGGCCCAACTTAATATTATCAATGACAAAACAATTACATAGAACTAAAGAAATGTTGGTAGAAAATTACTCATACTAAGAATTTCTTGGTTTAAATGTTTTCATGGGCATTTGAAATTTTTCAGTGATGGCTTCATCTTAAAAAGTTCTCTATGAAATGTTTATTTTTAGTTTGTACCAATTAAATCTGAAAACAGAACAAATGGAAGTAACACCACCTCTTTTAAATGGTAATAATCTGTGAGAGATACTTAAAACCTCTTTTGGTACATGATGATTCGAATTACCGAGAGGCATAGCATAACTTCACTGAGAACGTTTTGTCATTTGAGGGCGAATTGTTTTGTTTTCAGTGTGTTGAAAATTCTCAGTCAAAAATGAAATTATTCCGTGAACATTTTCGTGCGATGATTTTTTACGATTTTCGGCGTGGGTTATCGAGACAAAAGTGTTTAAATCAACTTGTTTCGAATTTTGGCGATGAAGCACCTTCAAAAACCTTCGTTTAATCGCTGGTACCAAGAGCTCAGTCTCGGACGCCGTTTGCTCCAGGATGAATTTCGTGAGTTTCGGTAACTTTGCCTGAAACCATCGAAGCTGTGCGTGAACTGACTAAGCAAGACCGACATATGATTTACCGTGAGATTGAGGCATCCTCGGGCATTAGTATGACAGGCATCAATAAGATTTTGCATGTTCATTTGGCCGTGAAAAAAAATTGTTCTCGTTGGATCCCACATAATTTGACGAATGCTCCAAAAAAGTCTCGTTTGGATTGGTGCAAAGAGATGTTGAAAAAGTAAAACTGCGGTAGCTTAAAGGCAGTGTATAACATTGCCACATATGACGAATCATGTATCTATGCGTATGAACCCGAAACTAAACAGCAGTCGACCGCATAGGTCTTTCAAGACGAGCCAAATCCAACTATTTGCCAATAGTGTTCGAAGAAATGAGAAAAGATAATAAGAGAAGACGTATAATTTTGTATCACGACAATGCGAGCTCTAACATATCAGCTGAAACGATGAGCTATTTGACCACTCAAGATGTCGAATTGATGGGCCATCCTCCTTACAGCCCTGATTTGGTACCCAATGTCTTCTTCTTATGCTCTAGCATCAAGAAAAAAATGCGTGGTTAATGTTTTTCATCGCCCGAGGCAGCTGTTGAAGCGTTCAAAAATAATGCTTGGGATGTGTCTCAATCAGAGTAGAAAAAGTGCTTCGAAAATTGGCTTGTGTGCAAGCAAAAGTGTATTGATCTTAAAGGAGAATATTTTGAAAAACAATAAAACCATTTCCAATGGTAAATAATTGTGTTCTTATTGCCATAATATAAGTAGCAACTCTTGTGTTTGTCCATCCTCGTTTATCAAAAAATAACAAAAAATATCTTATAAGGTTGTGGAGTGATTTACCCTCTAAAATAAAGTGAATAAACCAAAATCTCGAAACCCTAATAAAATCCTGGTTTGAGTACTTTTGACACTTTTGTTTTTAAATTCGTTGAGAAACTAAAAAGTGAAAATATTTTTTACTCGAAAGCAATAAGGTGCTCCAGCAAAAGTTCTATAACATCTGAACTCATGGCGAAGCCACATAGAGAAAGGGACCTAAGGGTAATAAAAAATTAATTTTCACTTTTTTTTTATTTTGATGTAGACAACATCTGAGCATCGAATGAGACCGATCCCATGCCCCAAAAGTGTTCCCTCCCAGAGATATGCGCGTTTTATGAAAGATATACGTATTTAAATCTTTTAAATGGCTCTCCTGAACAAAACTGGTTTTTACCCTTAGGTCCCTTTCTATTTTGCGCGTCACATATATAATCGTAAATGCTAGATGAAGAGGGTTACGTATAACAAGGATATGCGTAAATGTTACCTCTAACAGAGCTGTCATTTACTACAAATGCTTATATACCAAATTTCAGTTCAGCTATTGATTAAGAGGGTTACTTCGAACAAGGATATTTGCATATATTTTACCTCTAACAGATCTGTCCTTTCCTACAAATGCTCGTATATGCCAAATTTCAGCATAGCTATTGAAGTATTTGCATTGTTGCTCTGTAACTGTCCGAACGTTGATCCTTGCATACCTAATAATTCTCACTTAGTTTTTTATGCTTGCCCCATAAGATGTCGGCAAAGTAGAGAAAGGCAACTTACCTGTCGTATGGGTTACCGTTCTCAGAAATGCAGTTTCCGCGGAGTGAAACTCGATCGTTGCATATCAGATTGAGGGGAACTTCCCCTTTATGGACAGCTTGAAAAGGCTGAAAATCTTAAGAGTATCTGCTGCAGATTGTTCCAGCGAACATAATAGTGAATTATCTTGCACAGAATGCCAAGACTTTGTAATTCCTTTTATAAAGAATGCCGCAGATTTTAAGTACTTTCAAAGTACTTCTCTGAGATCTTCACAGGGTTCTCATTAAGTATGCCACTGATATTTGTTGTACTCGCCATCATCTCGATGGGACATGGTCTATGGTAGCAGCAGTACGAGTAACCAATGCTGTTAGAGTCGACGTAAAGATGGAGTTTATCCTCTAAAAGGCGAAAGAAGAGAGTCCCGCGGTGCTCAAAATTTAAATGAATACTAAGGAATGTAGATACGATTCGAGAGAATTCATTAACGACACAAAAAAATTAAAAAGAAAGATCGACCCTATATCTCTAAAATGAATGCCTCTTCTGGAAATCATTTTTTCCTAAGATAATTTATAAGCCATGGACTGGCTATGCCCTCTAGGTTAAGTGAGACTTGACATCAAACCTAAGTAAGAAGATAGTTGTCTGGATTAAAATCTTAGCCCATTATTTGAATCGGTGTTACATTTGTCAATCTTTTAAAACATTGACCAAAACGCACTAAAAACGGTTAGACAATCATCGAGAATCCACTTGCCCCGGCCACATAGCTGATGCTGTTGACCCTAATGGCTACACATCAGTGAAAGACAAAAGTTATTCGGTGTTCCAAGCCTTCTACAAAGGAATACTAAAGAATCTATTTGTTTAAGACTTCAAATTTGCGTTCTTTTTAAAAATGATTTCATAAACGTTTTCAAAGGCGTTTACCTCTTGGTGAATCACTTGATCTTGATTCTGATGATTAAATTCTATGCGAATCTTTACCAAGATTTTAAATTCCCATCGAGAGTATGCTACCTTTTGCAAATAATTGGCATACTATGTTTATTCTGGAACCTTATTATACCAACCTCTTGCGGTTTATATTTAAACAAATACTTGAAAATGCTTCAACTTACAAAAAATATATAAAATCTTGTTATTCGAGGTTTATGTTAAACCTTTCATGAATTGTCACACAAAAGAAAACAGAACAAACTCCAGTGATCCGAAAAAATCTAACAACATCACGAATTGTGATTTCTGTTTTTGTTTTTGCTCCGTTGGTGGTTCGCTCCGTCGAATGTTTGTGTGTCTTGTCCAGACTTTTTGTGTAGTTTGTCGGTCTGTCACTGAGCTCTTTGTCTAAATGCTGATTGTCTTGAGCTTAGTTGATGCTTTTCTGTTTTGTTTTTCTAGCTTTTATTCCATGAGCCAGCAAGCTGGCTATGTTGGAACGCTTGGAACATGCCGCTTATGGATTTTGTTACCTATTTTGTGTCTGTGTTTGTTGTTACCTTGCCTGGCTGCCTGCCTCTACGTGGTTGTGGACAACGGCGGCTAAATAAAATTTAGTTTTTTGGTTTATTATGCTGCTGCTCAGTTTTTCTTTTACGTACATTATGCAATTGTTTGTTTGTCTTGTTGTTTTTGTGCCCGTTATTGTTTTTGTAACCGAAAATGATTGGAAAATTATGTTTTGTTGTTACTGCTGTTGTTGTTGCGCAGATTTTTCTTATAGTATTTATTTGGGTTACAAATGCCAATGGTGTCGATTTTTTATGCCGATGGCTGGCTGGCTGCTATGTTTGTTTATTTTGCATTTTTCTCAGTTTGTTTTAGTGGACATGCAAATCAGAAGATGTCCATAATGGTGGTGTTAATTAAAATACACTTTTCGTGGAGCTTGCGACGAAGGATAAATCCAGAAACTCCGCATGAAACTAATAACGAATCAAAAGACTTAAGACACAAACTTTGTAGGTGCTATAGTTCATAATAAGGCTGACATGAGCTCGGTTCACATTGCGAATATTTACATAATATTTTCCTAAAATATACAAAAGTCATACTATCAGTGTAGTCTGAGGTCTAATCAAGGTAATACAAATAATTCGGATCTGATTTCCTCTCTAGGAAAACGGGTCTTTGTTATGCCAGACAGTGTTAAACTTTCTACAACATTGGCAGAACCGAGTAGGACGTTTGGAAGATAAAATATTAAAGAATTATTTCGATATTTATTTTCTGGCCACCATCTCAACATGGCAGCCATCTCAACAATTTAACATTGTGTTTGTGCAGCTTTTTTGGCGATTTACAAGCATTATCATTGACTTATCCTTTATTCCAAGATCTATCTTGCTCTACTCTTTTGACGACGTTGATATGGTAGACATATGTAAGGAAAATGTAATAAGCACATTCTTTATTACTCTTATTAACTTTTTTGTTTACTTATAAATTAACATCTAATATTAAGTTAAGAAATTGACTAGTCAACTGCTTTATAACCTGTACCTATGACCTACTGAATATATACTTATATAATTTGTTACGGACATAAAGTGTAAGGCATGGCTTTCGTCGATTTTTGATTAAAGAGACCTAATGCTACAACGCAAGTATTGAATAAGGTTGTAAAATACAGGATTCTCGAGACTTATTTATCGGCAGTTGGCGCACACGGTCTTGTCTATTTGTTTTAAATTTCCATCTATAGTCGTAGGCTTCGATCCGTAGTCATGCATTCATCTTTCAAATTAAAATTGTCTGCAAAAGAATAGTACAATAAATTGTAATCAGTATGCCTTTAAGTAATAGATTTCGTAGCCCTGTTTTAACAGTACCGAAGAAAGATTCGGTATCCTTGTCCTTTGCTAAAAAATACTAAAACGTTCCATCTTGGCGGAGATTGACTCCTGGGTTAAAGTTTGGCGATTACACGGGTTAGAAAAAATTGTTCCAGCAATTGAGACTATCATCGCATAATAGAGTACTTTCGGACAAAGCGAACATTTTGGTTCAATTTTTGAATTTTGTACCAAAATGGGAAATTAATATTTAATTTAGACCGAAAAAAGTATTGAGTGTGAGACTTTCTGTGCTTGTTAAAATACTAGAAATATAAAAAGTCTAGCTTTGATAGAGAGTGGACCTAGGATGACTAGGGCTTTTGGGGTTCTTAAACCTAAACCAAAGAAACTCGTATGTGAGTCTCATTGAGACTATTGGCCAATGAAGATGAATATGTCCATACATCGCATAGAAATTTGCTCAGAGAAGGTCTCTGTAATAGTTGCGGTCATGAGAAAAAGAAGAAAATATTATCTTTTGAAAAACATATAGCTTAAAGCGAATACTCAATCTACCTATAATTGCATTTATTAATGAAGTGGATTTTGACACGAAAGAACCGTCTAATTATACACTATTTATCAAAAATTGGAAAAACAAATAAACATTTTAATCCACGGCTTCTAAACTACTTAGTAGGGACATAAATACTGTTACAACACTGAACACGCCCATTTCAATAGTAGAACTGAACATACCCCGTTAATATCATATGGGTTTTGAAAGCTTACCTCAATAGCGTTAGTCTGTAACGGGATTTTAAAATTGTTTCAATTTTCATCATGGAGTGTTCAGATAATGAGAACCGTATCGCTGTAGTAGCGCTTTTCAAGTGTGAAATGAAAAAAACGATATTTAAAAACGCTCCGGCCACTAGGGATTAGCCGCATGTTCGTCTACCGATGCATAAAACTGTTTGAGGAGACTGGAAATGTAAAAGACCGCCACCGCATGTCATCAAAGCCGTTAAATCAAGAATTCACAGAAATCCGCTTCGAAAACAGAAAATTATGGCCCGTGAGATGAATATCACGCAAAAGTCCATGAGTCGAAACATTAAAAAAGACTTGGGACTTTCAAACGACGTAATGAACATTTATTGACTGCAGCTTTAAAAAATAGGATAGAAAAATGCAAACGTTTTTTTGTATAGAAAAATTTTGTTCACCAATGAAAAAATTATTACCGTTCAGGAAAAAGTTTACAAGCAAAATGATAGAGTGTATGCGCGGTCATCTAAGGAAGCATCTGAACTGATCCCAAGGGTGGAAAAGGGTCATCACCCAGCATCAGTCTTTGTTTGGCGGGGTGCCTCTTACAAAGGGGTCACTGACCTGCATTTCTGCGAACAAGGAGTCAAAGCATCGGCCAAAGTTTACCAAGGAACCGATTTGGAAGCTGTGGTGAATCCTCTTAACAATTCCCTGTTCCCAAACCAGCCATGGACTTTCCAGCAGGATTCCGCGCCCATAAGGCTAAAAGGTCCCAGGCCTGGCTTCGAAACAATTTGCCAGCGTTCATTTCCTCTGAAGAATGGCCCTCAGGCAGTCCAGATTTGAACGCATTGGATTACAAATTGTGGACGGTTTTAGAGGACAAGGTTTGTCACAAAAGATACCCCAACATTGTATCTCTTAAGAATGCTTTGGTTCGAGCTGTGGCCAATTTTCCAATGGACGAGGTTCGTGCAGCTATTGACGATTGGCCAGTGCGACTTAAGGCGTGTGTAAAGGCAGAAGGCGGACATTTCGAATAAGTAGATTCTTTTTGGATACAATATACATCAATAAATATATTAAAAAAATAGTTGGTCCAAAAACATTTAGTACTTTTTATTTTACAGCATAAAACGTGTGTAACAGTATTTATGTCCCTACTAAGTAGTAATGATGTGGTCGTACCGGATTTCAAAGCCAAGAGAGCCGCTTGACTATCAATGCACATACACATGCGATTCGTTGCACTCTTTGCTTAAAATAAAGAATACACCTCCTTAATATCGAGTAGTGGTGCCGAAGATATGCGCCGTCGGAGAATACACCCGCTCCACAGCTTCCCATGTCATTTTGGAGCCGTCTTTTTATAC
Organism: Hydrotaea diabolus; assembly: GCA_963513945.1. NCBI lineage: Eukaryota > Metazoa > Arthropoda > Insecta > Diptera > Muscidae > Hydrotaea > Hydrotaea diabolus. The sequence goes on from OY740719.1 coordinate 179,886,088, forward strand.
TATGACGTCGTAACACTGCTTCTGGTTGTTTCCTTGCCACTTTCTTCTGGAAGAAAATCTTATCATCAATCTCCTGTCGAGGGTTAGTCTTGGAAACCAAAAGACTGGCGATGACCTTAATTAAACCTGAAGCTTATCTAGGATATAATCCTGACCATGAGTATCATTCAACCATAATCTCGTGGAGTCTAACCTGACAGAGCTACAAGCTGCTATGATGCAATAGGAACGTGTTGAGGACGTCACTCGGAAGGCACACATTGCCCCCGTTCGGAGTAACTACTTCTAAAGTACACGCAGAAAAAAAGTATGGTTGGGGTGACAATATTCGAAGAGGATCATACTATTGTTGGGTTTATGGTTGCAACACAACAATATTATGATCCTCACAACAATAGTATGATTCACACATAACCATACTATGATTCCCACAACCATAGTATGATTCACACTCAACCAACTACTATGATCCTCACAACCATAGTATGATTCACACTCAACCATACTATTATCTCCACAACCATATTATGATCCTCACAACCATAGTATGTTTCTCATACAACCATAGTATGATCCTCACAACCATATTATGATTCACACGCAACCATACTATGATCACCACAACCATAGTATGATTCACACTCAACCATACTATAATCATCAAATTATTTATTAGGATTGGTTATTGTTGTTATTCAAAAATAGAGATTTTTATTAAGTACTCGTATGTTATTTTAAATTGCATTACTATTAGTTCATAGCCAGATTTGATGCCATGTTTTTATTAAACATTTCATTCAAGAAAAAAAAATCTCCACAACCATACTATGATCCTCACAACCATAGTATGATTCACACTCAACCATACTATTATCTCCACAACCATATTACATTTCATTCAAGAAAAAAAAATATATATTCCAACGGTCAAAAATACTTTTAGTTGCCAGCAGGGGTGAATGCTACTTCACCATCCGTAGACACTAAGTAACGAATGTGATTAAACCATGATCAATGGCTATATACTTAAGTGTAGGCAGATTTTAAATAAACGAGAACCAGTCGGTATTAGAGTATTTCACTGAACAAAGAAAACACAATAAAAATCCCTTGAACTACATTCCGATTGTTGTTGTTTTTTTAATGGACAGCAACCATTCACTGTATCGTGTGTATGTGTTTTTTTTGTATATCAAAAAAAAAATACGCACACACATCCATGTATGCTCTATAAAACCTGTTTTGTTATGTTTATAGTCGCAACCATACTGTATGATTGCCGTAATCAAATTATTGTTAACGTAAATTTTAAACAACAATACTTTTGTTGCACCAACCATGTTTATATGGTTGCTACAACCATATGTTCATTTCTAAATTTGGCAATAATACTATTGTTACATTTCAACAATAGCAATATTGTCGCAATCATACTATTGTCACAATAAAATTCAAAAAACAATACTATGGTTGCGGCGAACATGCTTTTATTGTAGAGAACATATTAGTGTTATGGTGACCATAGTGTAACCATATCTTTTCTCTGCGTGTACTCTGTCACTTGACACTGAAGTTTGTTAATGGTAGCATTTTCCGTTACAAAAAACCATACAAGCGATCCCTTGAAATTATCGATCTGATTATAACAATGTAAGGCGAAACACTATTTTTGGTTTGAGCGGGTACCTAACATCTTGCGGCAGATACGGTAAGCATCTGTGGCTTTCTAGCCCAACTGTTTCCTTTGCCATGATAGTTTCGATTCTATGATCACGCCCAGGTCATTTGCATAATTAGATAATTGGAACTCATGTCATTTGAGGCTAGAAAGGCTGTTATACTGAATTTTTTTAACAGCACTAACTCTGTTTTGCTCAGGTTCACGCCGCAGCTAAAGGTTTAGGCATTATTTACACACTGTTGACAACTTCACATTAGGGAAATTCCCTCAAATCAATTTTACTGAAAACCCCACAGTTTAATGCTGCGTTACTTGTATTGTATTCGTTCGCACTAAAATTACTTTAGAGCAGTCGTATCGATGTACCATGTACGATTTAATGGCGATTCCTAGAGCAGACATAATTTACGGATAGCATCTATCAGACCAAACTACATTTGCAACGGTGCATAAGCAGGACTGCATTTTAGCAATTTCATTGAAAGCAGAAATTTCTTTTGAACACAGTCATTGTCAAAGAAATTTTAAGTCATAAACAGTCATCGCCCAATGCTCTTTTCCAATCGCATTTGACTACCTACTATCCACATTTCATACACAGTTCGACTCACCACCCTTAGCGAACACTAAGGGTGCATTCGCCGAAGCTAATGCGATTTAGCTTCAGTACCAGAACAAACATCGATATTCCTTTCACCCTGAATATTTCTCATTTAGTTTGTTATGCTTGTCGCATAAGATGTTAGCCATGAGCTGAGTAAAGCATACTTACCTGGCGTAGGGGTTACCGTGATCATAAAGGCGGTTCCCCCGGAGTGAGGCTCGATCATTGCACTTCCGATTGAGTTGACCTCCGCGATTATTCCTAATGTGAATAACTCGTGCGTGTAATTTTTGTTAGCCGGGAATGGCGTACGCGCCGTCCCGATTTAATAAATAAATTTTATAATTTGGATATAAACAAGTGTTGTATTCAGGGCTGCCAATTTCGACTATTTTTAAACTAAAATTTAACCAAATGACGATTGACGACATTTCAGTGTAAAACTTATAAATCATATGAAATAAATCGGAAGCCATATGTATATTTGTAAATGTTTATTCTGAAAAACCTTAGGATTCGAAAAGTTTAAAGGAATAAAATGTAAGTGCATGACTTATTTTTGCAGTAGTTTATGAAGACAAAACTATTAAGGCAAAGTATGCAATGCCAGATCAACGAAAGGAAAAATAGAAAAATATTTTTTTGCTTTCTTTATATGAAAATATGCCTAACAAATGGAGAAGTGTATATTTTAAATCACCGCAGACTGAATTCCCAATTTGAGAAACCAGAAGGACCGTGACTTGCCAAAGTATTTACTCGTAAATATTGTAAACTTTAATATGAATATTGCCGAACTTGTGTGTGACATTTTATATTTTTAAAAATGACAATTTTTTTTCTTGCTTTTGGTTGGCAGCACTGGTAGCATTGCGTTGCTTTGTGGTAGAAAAATAACGTCCAGTGCAGTATTAGAGATTACTAAATAAATAAACATCACAGTCCGGCTATACTCTGAACCACTACAGCGTTGCAGTTTTTTCATTTCCGATAAAATTTGGTCAAATTAAATCTAAAATTTTAAAGTTGGACGGATTGTCGACGAGCCCACTTTTGGTCGGTTTTGGTAATAATAAACACAATCAATTTCTTCTTCATATTGACTGGAAATGCTTTCTCTTTTAAACTACTTTCGTTTGATATTCGGAAATGTTTTCATAAACATCATCATCAGTGTTGCATCCTATAGTTGAAATGTCTGTCTTCATAACTTCTAAGATATTCGTATTTTTTTTTAAAGTATTTTTATGTACTCACCTGTTGGCTGAGCTTTAAGTTGCTATTCTCTGGGGCAAATCCAACACTTAAATAAGGACTAAATGTCTGGACTATTTAACTTTCTTCTATTGTGCATTAAAAAAGGATACAAAATAATAAAAGACAAACCGAAAAAGCCTTTCAAACGTTTTAAAACTTTGATCGGCAGTAGCCGATTATGGCTGGGTTTCTTAAAATTTTTGATTTGTAGTGTCAACGCTGTTCAGAAGACTCAGTATCTTTTAGCACGATCGGATATAAACTGTGGCTTATAATTTGGTAAAATTTCAATTCGGGAAGGACATCTGTATGGGCGTAGGTAGTTATGGGTATAGGTAGATATAATCTTAATTACTCTTGACATGTAACGTGCCATCCGAAATTTGACCACAATCGGATTTTAATTGTAACTTTTAAAACTGCAGAACCTCAACTCGGAAGGGGATCTTCGTGTGTTTACTTAATAAATACCATCTGCTACATGGTGTCTTTTTTAGAATAAAATGTGACATTAAGAGCGGCTGTGCCTCGAATCGGAAAGGTCCTTCATATGAGTGGCATTAGAAAATACTTTTCTCAAGTTTTTACACTTTAAGAATTTAATCAAGATTGAAATTAAAATGTGGCTTGTGGAGAGACGGGACCACCAATCAGAAGTTACCCACCAAAATAATCTAATTTAAACAGAGTTATTAAATGGTCGTTCCGCACCATACAAAATCGAATTTACATTGTGACCTCTAGAGCGGCAGGTCCTATAATCGAGAAGGAGCCTTATTTGGAGGCTATTGGAAACATGCGCAATAAAGGTCCAATCTCTGGTTTGTAGAGATGCGAGTTCTGAAATCAAAAAAAGGCCCTAGTATCATTTAAAAAAAGAATTTTGCATGAAACCTTGGCCCAATGTATAACGTTTGAAATTGTATAATAAGCATTGGGTCAATCTCTTTCCCTTGAGGATGTAAAAAACAGCACCAAATCTTAATACTCTATTACAATGTGTGTACATAAGGTGTTTATGTATGTATCGTAATTGTCAAAATTTAAAAAGGTCTCTAGCTCCAAAAAAGTCCAAGGAATGTTGCATAAATAATTCATAAAAATAATTACAAAATTTATTAAACCACATCGAAAATAATTAAAAACCCACTGAATTATTTATTATTGAACGTTGCACGAAATGAAATGTTTCACTTACACTAGCAAGCCCACTTTTTACGATACCATTTTTTCTGAAAATGCCAAGCTAAAATTTTAATCATTTGCTAGCCAATAAATAAAAAAGTGTCACCGTTTTTTTTAAACGCAACGCAAAGACTTTTACGTGCATACACACACGCATGCATTGCTCTTAATACGGCGTGATTAAAATCAATAGACTTAAGACACGAACTTTGTTCATTAACAAGTCATAACAGAAACAGGCCTCAAAATTTGAATGCAAGCCCCTGCGTACTTTGTGCGCAGAGTTTCTTTCTACCACGTTTCGATGGAAATTAATTTGATTGGATAATTCGTTTGATATTGTATATCTGCAGCCCACTTGAATTCTTAGTATTTTCAATTCTTGCCACACTGTGCCAGAGATAAATGTGTTGCACATTCTTTGATTTCTCATACTGTTTCTAGTGGCCAATATCCGTTTCACTTGTCCATTGAATTGTCACAATAATCACGTTCTACCATGCATCATGCTGTTCGGCGGGTTCAGTTTAAATTATAAATGCCAATCAATAAATTTACGCACAATTGTAAGTGTATCAAGCTATGGGCTGTTCCATTAAGACAACTAGAGGGGTGTGGCAATACATGTTTGTAAAGGGAATAATGTAAACGTTTTATTTAAAAGGAAATTCAAATTTATCTAACCCACATACTGTATAATATACTTGCGGAATTTTTCTCTCACACTGACATTGCCACTTAGACAGCGAATAGTTAACATCTTTCAATGCCACTTTGCCATGGAAGCCGCCATAGCATAGAGCCAACCGTAAGTAGAGCACTTTGAGACGGTATACAAAAAAGCAACGTACAATAATTTATTATTAGCCGCAACAAACAAAAGATTAAGCGATAATGTTTGTTTCGCACACATGCAGTACGGTACATGTGAATGTGACTTTGCATACAAATCTTGAGAAAAAGAATTCAAAACTTTAATTAAACAATAAAAGGCATAGAACGCCATAAATTGTTGAAACCAAATAAAAAAAAGCCGAAAAATATGGTGGCAAAAAACTCCAACGACAAAATAAATGATTTTCCAATTAAATGAAACAAAAATCTCTTGATTTATGTTCTTTTATCTCCTTAAACAAGCCTATGCGAACATTATTAGCAGTATCCCAACAGAGCACTGGTATGATTTATGTAACTGATTGTAAAAACGAAAACCCCAAATGGCGGAGGGGGAGAAATCACAATTAATTGTGTGACAAAAATATGTGTGAGATTTTGGTAAAGTTTGTGTCTTAGGTCTTTTGTTTTGACAATGATCGAAAATGCAGTTGTTGGGATCGTTTTACTTTTGTAGTTGAACGTTTGTGTTCTAAGTCTTTTGTTAAGGCCGCAAGAAATATTTGCAGTTACTTAACAATTCACGGTTTTTTTACACTCAATTCTTTATTAAATTGTAGACCATTTAGCAAGATCTAATTTAATATTAATAATTATGTGTTGTTGGCTGTTAGTTGCTAGTTAGTGTGCAGTACTAATTCATAGTTTGTAAAACAAACAAAATATCTTTACCGGTGCTTACCGTAATGAATTACTTTGTAATATCATTATTACCACCGAAAAGCCAAACTGGTAACTTTAAACAGCTCTTTCTCTCTCATGGTGAATAAAAAACGTAAATACCCCCACCTAGTGATGGAAAACATGCTACAATTATCGTGTTAGTGGTACAATTGAAAATAAAGTGGCACGTCCAAACGTTTAGAGGCATTTTTCATGCTTGGCCAGCAGCGTTATAATTTCTATGCAGAGCTTTTAACTACTTAGAGCAGTTAAGTTCAGGTATCAATAAAAATCCGTTCGATTTACATACTCTCGAGCTGGGGATGAACTGTAACCTGGTATCCAGAAATGTTGCATGATGATGTGAAATTTTGCAAATGGTTGAAACGAGCCGAATCAACATATTGGCTACTGGTAGCCACGGCGGTATGGTATATGGTACTCAAATAAGAGCAAATTTTGCTGCGTACTACTCTTATTCGCGGTGTTTTTATTTTACAAAGTTTTTACTTTTTAGCTAAAAAACACGTTGAGTATTTCTGTCAATGACGACGTATTTGTAGCTAAACCAAATTGCAAGCATAGCCCTCTAGAAATAAAGATTGAAATGTTTAAAGTGATTACCAAAATATGTTGACAAATGAGCTAAAATATGTTGGCTCTAGCTTACTGCATTGGTAAAATAATTGACTAAATACTAAAAAACGGAGCTAGAGCTTTGGACTTTGCATTAAAAAAAAACTAGTTTCCACTTTTGAGATATAAAAAGGTTTGGATAAATTTTTTAGAATCCTTTACCGTGGAACAAAATTAATAATAGATTTATGCTTGACCTACGATAGGAAGTAATGGAAGTAATTATGAAATTAATACTGTGTAGCCCAAGCAGTTTACACATCGCAAGTTCGTGATACTGAGATGCTAGTGTACCACAGCCATGGTTCCGGACATCGTATGATAATGGCTGCCAAAGACAAAAGTCCGCGAGCCAATCCTGAATCATCAACTCTTCATCGATCTCACGCACCAGTCTGATGCGTATTGTTTACAGAGACTTCGAATAATTGCTTACAACGTACAATTGACTCAACCATTAAAGACAGGGATGCAAACCTAATGCGATCCGGATTTGAACCTTATCAGCCTGATACGAATTGTTTACAGAGACTTCAAATTATTGCTTACAATGTCCAATTGACTCAACCATTAAAGACAGGGATGCAAACCTAATGCGATCCGGATTTGAACCTTATCATACTACATAAATCGAATCGTAAATCAAACCGCTTTTAGAAAAAACTTGTCGAAATAAAAAATTACGCAAAAAATTTGTTAAAGTGGTTTGGTTCATATAAAAAAACCGAAACATCAATAGCATTTTTATAACCTCCACCGAAGGGTGAATGGTATATTAAATTTTTCATTCCGTTTAAAACACTACGATATATTAGCATGTATTAGCATGTAAAGTACATACTTTCTGGTTCGTCGTAATATTCAAAGACGTTTTAACCATGTCCGTCCGTAAGCTTGTTAAAAGCATGATAGCGGTCGAACAAATCTACCTAGGATCCTGAAATTTAGCACGACGATGGCGTATGGTCATAAGCTGTTTTTTAATAGTAAATGGGCGAAACCGGCCTAGGAAAAAAGGCAACCCGGTAAAAAGTATTTTTTTGAAGTATTTAAGTAGTAAATAATAATTTTTTGTGGACGGATAATGGTTAAAATAGGTGCTCGTAGTTGGGACGGTTTGTGGACGGATAATGGTTAAAATAGGTGCTCTTAGTTGGGACGCACTTAATACCTCAAAAATGGCATAGTTGCAGGACTTTTTGGCTCACGTGGCTTAAAAGACGTACCTCATAGTCAAAACGGGCGATTAATACTCAATATGGGCATATGAGTACTAAAAAAAGCAAATTCTGCTACGGATTCTCCTAAAAACTTAATTTTTTGTTGCGCTTTAGTAGTGTTATAGGCCTGGCCAAACTTAGGTTATAGGCCTAATCTGGACTGCCTGAGGGCCATTCTTCAGAGGAAATGAACGCTGGCAAATTGTTTCGAAGCCAGGCCTGGGACGTTTTACCCTTATGGGCCGGCGCAGAATTCTGCTGGAAAGTCAATGGCTGGTTTTGGATGAGGGAATTTTTAAAAGGGTTCACAACAGCTTCCAAAACGGTTTCTTGGTAAACTTTGGCCGATGTTTTGACTCCTTGTTCGCAGAAATGCAGAGACACCCCACCAAACCATGACAGAAGCTGGGTGATGACCCCTTTTCCACCCTTGGTATCAGTTCAGATGCTTCCTTAGATGACCGCGCATACACTCTATCATTTTGCTTGTTAAATTTTTCCTGAACGGTAAAAATGTTTTCATCGGTGAACAGAATTTTTCTGTGCAAGTTATCAGCGTGCTTCACCAAAAGACGTTTGCATTTTTCAATCCTATTTTTTTTAAAGCTGCAGTCAATAAATGTCCGGTACGACGTTTGAAAGCCCCAAGTCCAAAGTCTTTTTTTATGATTCGACTCATGGACTTTTGCGTGATATTCATTTCATGGGCCATGATTTTCTGTTTTCGGAGCGGATTCCTGTGAATTCTTGATTTAACGGCTTTGATGACATGCGGTGTTCGAACAGAGCGTGGGCGGCCCGACCGGTGGCGGTCTTTTATATCTCCAGTCTCCTCAAACAGTTTTATGCATCGGTAGACGAACATGCGGCTAATCCCTAGTGGCCGGAGCGTTTTGAAAATATCCTTTTTTCATTTCACACTTGAAAAGCGTTATTACAGCGATACGGTTCTCATTATCTGACCACTGACCACAAGTTGAAACAATTTTTTAAAACCCGTTACAGATTAACGCTATTGAGGTTAGCTTCCAAAACTCATATGACATTAACGGAGTATGTTCAGTTCTACTATTGAAATGGGTGTGTTCAATGTTGTAACAGTATTTATGTCCCTACAAAGTATTTTCTAATTTAATAAATGTACCTATCTTTTTTTTCAATTTTTGACACATTTTTGCTTTTAATAAAAAAAAATTATTTAAAAAAATATTTTTTCTAAGATTTATGAACCAAACCAGAACCACGGTTCAAGAGCACCTGAAACCCATTTTCAAAACTGACCATTTGCTCAGACCTGTTCTGAACAACTGAACGAACCGAGACAACTCGAATTCTGGCCACGTCTATGGTAACAAGCAAAACTGCCGCATCTTGGGATCGGAAAGCCGGTCGCGATAGAAGATTAGCATCCTCAAAGCGTAGCATTTTGGGCCTGATATAGTAGCAGAGGAATCATTGACTTATTTTTCTTTGAAAATTCGGATGGAAATGTTATATTAATAACTGATGAGCTTTACAGAGGCATGATAATTCACTTTTTGTGGCCCGAGATTATAGACGTGGAGTTGAACATTCTTTAGGATAAATCGATTAACAATTTATGTTCTTTGGGTGAATATCGAGCAAGCCATTCGTAAGATAGACCTAGACACAGTAACTAGGTCTGGGAAAATTGGGGCTAACAAGATGATTTACTGCCAGGCTAGATAGAATAAAATTAAAATAAAAATTAACAGTAGGAAATTTGCTATTTCGAATACACCAACAGTAAGCCCAGACAAATTAATTTTTGTAAGTCTTTTTGAAACTAAAAAAAACTTCGATTCGGACTACCATACAAGTAATCGTAGTATTTACGAGTAGGCTCAATATTAAAAAATTGAGGATTTAGTGAGTTAGAATAATAATGAGGATATAAGTACGATTGGCCTAATAATTTCTTGAAACGTCAATGCGTAGGTTGAGTATTGAGTCCTGAACAATATCTTAATCGTTACGTGTTTAAGTTTAAGTACGTCAGTAAATGTGAACTGTATACTGAAGTATAGAGATCATAAAGGGTCATCAGATAATATCTGTAAGTAACGATATTTAAATTAACAACAACGAAGTGAGGTTCTAAATTAGTTTTGGGTTAATTTAAAGCTACAATTATGCCAACATGTATAGAAGTATAACCGAAGGATCCAATTTTTGATAACCCAGTCCAATTTCATTAGCATCCCAAGTTTTGGCTCCGTGATCGTCGTATCCATTGGCTTATTAGCGCAGACCATGGACTTAAAGTTGACCCAAAGAAAATAATCGAAGAGACTCATGTCGTATCTGTGAACGCTCGCCGAATAAGAAAAACGGTTATATATTGTATGACATTGTTGGATCCTTGCTCCGCCATATCGATAATGTCAAGCTGTCATTATCAATACCCATCTGAGCTGATCGGCATTACTGGTTTTTTGGCCCAAGTAAGAACTCACGCACAAACTTTCCAAAGAGCGACGAATAGTCTGCACACTGATGGTCTGTGACGACCGTTTTGACGACGAAATTTATATTTCGTTTTTACAACCGGAGGTTTTTTTAAAATTTCATGCTGAAATCACTAACTTGAATGAATAATTTTACAGCTATAGGACATCGGCAACAATAAATCGAAGGAAAAGCTGAAATATAATCGAAGGAAAAACTATAATTTGTATCTGGTTACGGCTGATTATTGCATAATTCTTACAGTTCATAATTAGGCTAAGTAACGTCATCTCACAAAAATTAAATAAATACACACACCACACTTGAAAACCTTTTAAAAATAGGAAGTTTACCAATTACGCATTACTTTGTTTAAATGCTTTAAACTACAGCAACAAAATTATCTGTGTCATTCAGGTGTTCTGGAAGACCTAGGGATGGAATATGCCAGTTGTGAAGCGATAGGTAGAACCCCAGATTCAGATTCAGGTGGGAACATCTGTGAAGAGTGCAGGATTGATTAATTTAACATAAAAATAACAATCGTACGATCAAGAATAATTTTTGGAAGAATACTTACCAGTTGTCCTTGTCCAAACATTTTTTTGAATTATTAGGATTTTTAATTTCATAAAACACGATCAAGTATTCAAAAAACAGCTTCGTGCCACTAAAACCTGAATGAAGCTTAGCCAATTTTGACAATATCCGTCTCTAATATGTGCTGGGCTGACTTCTAATGTTTAGATGTTAGTTGTTAAGTAGAATATCGACTTTCCGTGGCCTACATTTCCAAAAAATATCAGCTTTGCAATCATAAGACTAATTTTATCGCTCATAATAAAACTTGGCTGTAGAATGAAACGTTTAGAATAAAAAGTTTTCTTCCTGGTGCAAGCATTTTTATTTTTTCAAAAGTAAAGTGATTGGTACAATATAACAACATTCAAATCCCATCACTGGCCCAACCCACCACCAGCTGTTTATGTATGGTAGCTATTTGAGTTAAATATAAATAATCTTAGTTAAAATGGTCTAGCATATCACAGTTGGTGGTTGGTTGGCCGCTTGGTGTTGGGTGGTTTCGGTTTGTTTTCAGTTTTAACGCTTTTCAAATAAATGCCGTTGTCAAATCATGTTTGTGTCTTGAGTCTTTCGTTTTTTATTTACGTCTGCCGTAACTGCGGTGATGTAAGCGAAACTCAGCTGTGATAGATGCTAGATGCCTCAGCCAAGCAAATAGTGGCGTTTCTTGCCCGCGACCAGTATTCTATAAATTATGCATTTGTATCAAACTTTAATCCTTAATATTACATGCTGTAAAACTAGATTAGTTGGTGTTGTTTTGTTTCGTACACAGGCTTAAATTTGTATGAACGCGGTTCGGCCTAAGTCTCCCTGTGTATGAGTGAAAGGTGTGCAGTTAATCAAATGCTTAAGTCGTTTTGGCAACAGTGTTTATGTTAAATTCCACTGATATACGAATTATATAAGTTGGCATAACTGTTTTTAGGCAGCATTTGTTTGAATTGGGCTCAATGGGACTTTCTTATTTATAAAAATGCATATATTATCAAAAGTGAATATATGAGGGTTGCTAAAGTTTTATTCGAGTCCTTACAATACTAGTGTTCCCAGATGCAAACTGGAACTTCGTCTGGAAACTTTGACATTGTTTAGCATAACTTCAATTAGGGCGAGGGCGAATTGTTTTCCTTTAAGTACAGTGTGTTGAAAAATTTATCTCAGTCAAAAAATTTAATTATCCTGTGAACATTTTCGTGCGATGACGTTTTACGATTTTCGGCATGGCTTATCGAGACAAAAGTGTTTAAATCAACTTGTTTCGACTTTTGGCGATGAAGCACTATCAAAAAACACAGTTAATCGGTGGTATAAAGAGTTCAGTCTCGGACGCCGTTCGCTTTTGGATGAATTTCGTGAAGGACGTCCAACATCCAGAAAGCATCGATACCAGAAGCATCGATGCTATGCGTGAACTGATTAAACAAGACCAACATGTGATATACCGTGCGATTGAGACATCTTTAGGCATTAGTATGATAAGCATCATTCAGATATTGCATGTTCATTTGGCCGTGAAAAATATGTGTTTTCGTTGGATCCCTCATAATTTGACGAATGCTCAAAAAGGCTCGTATTGGTTGGTGCAAAGAGATGTTGAAAAAGTTTAACTGCGGTAGCTCAAAGGCAGTCTATAATATTGTCACAGGTGACGAATCATGGATCTATGCATATGAACCCATAACAAAACAGCAATCGACTGTATGGGTCAAGGCGAGCCAAATCCAACAAAATATGTTCGTGAAAAAAGTACATCGAAGCACATGATTGAATTTTTTTCGGTATAACGGTATAACATGTTGCCACAGTGCCTATAGTGGCACGTAGGACGGTCAATTCTGAGTGGTTTACAACCATCTGTTTGCCAACAGTGTTCGAAGAAATGAGGAAAGATGATTAGAGAAGACGGTTCATTTTGCAACACGATAATGCGCGCTCTCACACATCAGCTGTAACGATGAGCTATTTGACCACTCAAGATGTCGAAATGATGGGCCATCCGCCGTACAGGCCTGATTTGGCACCCAATGACTACTTTTTATTACCTAGCATCAAGAAAAAAATTCGTGGTCAACGTTTTTCATCGCCCAAAGCTGCTGTTGAAGCGTTCAAAAATCATGTTTTGGAGGTGTCTCAATAGAAGTGGAAAAAGTGCTTCTAAAATTGGTTTGTGCGCATGCAGAAGTGTATTGATCTTTAAGGAGAATATATTGAAAAACAATAAAACCATTTTCAATGAAAAATTGTGTGTATTTTATTGCCGGACCCGAAATATAAATAGCAACCCTCGTGAGTGGATATGATTATAATTAGAAAATTATGTCGACAGGGTAAAAGTGAAGGCCTTGCCTCGACCATTGCACACTTTTTCTTCAGCAATATGCCAAAGACGCCTTTGAAGACGAACTATTTATATAACTAATATAACGTGTCGATTTAGAATTGAGGTCCTGCCGATCCACACGCTCATTTTTACCCGCTCTTTAGAAGAAATTTGCATAGAGCTAAATGTATGATATTTAACCAACCATAGAGAAATTGAACCTTATACAGCGTGATTTTTGTGGTTTTCAAGAAGATAAAAAACGCATGTAGTTTAATGTTGACATAGTCAACTAAACTCTTTTTACAACACACACACGTTGTTAAAGAAATCTATTGATGGCTCTCGATGTGGAGTCTCTTTAGAGGTGGCAAGAGTGAGTTGTATTTTCGTGGGCAATTGTGTGAAGAAAACTTGAAAAGTAAGGTTTACAACAGTAGTTCTCATTCGTTTGGGGAGAGCCTGGCCTTATAGAGTTCGGTTTCACTTTCAACAATTGCAGCAAAGCTTTCTGAAGAGGGTTGTCACGGACCCGAAATCATGATAACAGTAATGTGCAGCCACGAAAATCAATGTCACTTTGCCATTTTGTTAAAAACTTGTCTTCTATTTAAATATATAAAAGCAAGAGGTCTTGAGCCGGTTTAATCCCTGATCAATGTGTAAAAGCAACAGACCGAAATAAAACAAACGAGCTAAACAAACGTTTAATGTTATGGCCAAGAATTAACTTTATTAAAAAGATAAGGGTTTGCTTTATGTTTTAAAATGATTTCGGAAAAGTGGCCGCCGCGGCTGGCTCGAATTAATTCCAGCCGAGAGTTCAAATTTTCGACCACATTTTGCAGCATTTGTAGCCGTATGCCAGCAATAACGTTCCGAATATTCTCTTCCAAGGCGTCAATCGTGTCGGGCTTATCTGCGTAGACAAGTGACTTCACATAAACCCACAAAAAATAGTACAAAGGTGTTAAATCGCACGATATTGGAGAACTCGCCACGACGCGAGATAATGCGCTCGCCAAAAGTTTCCTTTAACTAATTGATTGTTTCGTTGGCTGGATGGCATGTAGCGCTGTCTTGTTGAAAGCAAAGGTCGTCCATATCAGCATCATCCAGTTAAGGCACGAAAAGGTTATTAATCATGGCTCTATAGCATACCCCATGGGCTGTGACGTGACATTATGGCCGACTTAATTTTTGAAGAAATATGGACCAATGATTGCCTCTTTCCATAGAGCACACCAAATAATCACTTTTTGAGGATATAACGGCGTCTCAACAATGGCTTGTGGATTTTCATTGCTCCAAATGCGACAATTTTGGTTATTAACGTACCCATTCATTCAAAAGTGAGCTCCGTCGCTAAACAAAATTTTCTTTTAAAAATCAGAATCGGTCGTCATTTCGTTTTGGGCCCATCCATGATTTGTAAACTTTGTTTCGGAGTAAGTCTATTTATGACCAAAAGGCAAACCAATCTGAGCATAAATCAAATAACAGCTGTCAAAAAGACCAACTCCGAAGAAAGTTTGGTCAGACTGAAAACCGCACGCCTAAAAAAACACCCTGTACATGAATACAAATTCAAAACCGTTATGCAAAGGCAACGTGCGACAGTAAAAAATGTCTGGAAAGTGATACTATTTTTCTTGTAGCTCTTGTCGAGTTCAACAAGAATTGGATTGTGAAATTTCCGAAACACCTCCAAAATCTGAAAAACTGGGTAAAAAACTAAGTTTAAGCATATTTGCTCACATGTAAATTAACCGATTATTGCTTCGAAAAGGCTCTTTGTTGGTCATCTTGTGTCCATATTTTCCAGTGGTCTCTTCTTTTAACAATAAGGCCCGTTTTTTGCCCATTTTGCCTATGAGTCCGACTTTAATATAAGTCAAAACTTATATATGTGACCCGCAAAATAGGTTAAAAACCAGTTTTGTTCAGGAGAGCCATTTTAAAGATTAGGACCCTTTCTATTTGCGCTTAGAATCGTCGACTTCACTTTCATAAAACGCGCATATCTCTGGGAGGGAACACTTTTGGGGCATGGGATCGGTCTCATTAGATGCTCTGATGAAAAAAATCATCAGATCATTATCAAAGATCAAGATGAATGAAGAAAAAAAAATTTAAAATTGATTTTGTTTACCCTTAGGTCCCTTTCTCTATGCGCTGTCACATGTAAGACCATATTTAAATTTGTAGTAAAAATATTTTTAATTTAAGTCTATTTATTTACACGGACTGGTTTTTGGGCCACTTGTTCCGAAACGATCTGCCTAAGCCATCATCATGCAAAATGTCCGGGCATTAGCTCTTAAGATTGTAATCAATCTGCTGGTCGCAGTTGTGGGGACCAGTGCTACAAGATTACGAGAGTTATCCCTAATTCGGGGGGTTTTATTTTTAAAATGGTGATAAATGTTTTGATTTGGGGATATGGTGATTTTCTTGGAGTTTGGTAATTGAAGATAAATGGGGTTTTACTGCTGATGTTTATATTCGGGGAAATGGGGATTTTCATGGGGTTTGATAATTGAAATGAAAGATATTTTTAAAGCTGTCTTAATTTTTAATTAAATGTCTAATAAAATATCTAAATACCATATAATCGGGAATCAGTACTACAAGTTTAGAGGACCTATCACAAATTTGGGGAATTTATTTTAAAAATGCGGTTAATGTTTTGATTTGGGAATATGGGGATTTTCATCACGATTGGTAAAATTAAAATGAATTGTTAGAGATGACTTACTAACATGATTTCGAATTTACTACTTTTTGTTTTGTAATCCAAGTAGCGATACCTTTTTCAATAGCCTTTTTTTGACAGATCACGTGTTAGTCGTGTCATATTTTTGTTTAGTATTGTTTGGCATTTCATCTTGGAAAGACTTACGCCTGAATAGCGTTTACAAATCGTTCAACTTTATTACGAAAATTCACATACTGTGAGGAATGTGTTTCGTGCAACTAATGATCAACATAATCTTCCAACATTTCTGGCTCAATGGGTATGTAAACAAGCAAAATTGCCGCATTTGGGGCGAAGAGCAACCAGAAGAGGTTCAAGAGCTGCCATTTCATCCAGAAAAAACAACGGTTTGGTGTGGTTTGTGGGCCGGTGGAATCATCCGTCCATATTTCTTCAAAAATGATGCCGGTGAGAACGTAACCGTCAGTGGCAACCGTTCTCGTGCCATGATAACCGACTATTTGATGCCTGATATTGAAGCTCGTGATCTCGGCGACATTTTGTTTCAACAAGACGGCGTCACTTCCCACACATCGCATCAATCAATGGATTTATTGAGAGAACACTTCGGTGATAAGATAATTTCACGTTTTGGGCCGGTCGATTGGCCACCAAGATCGTGTGATATCACACCGTTAGACTTTTTTCTTTGGGGCCACGTAATGTCCAAAGTCTATGCTAACAAATCAGCTACGATTCAGGTTTTGGAAGCCAACGTTGTGCGTGTTATTAACGTCACAACTGTCGAAATACTTGAACGATTCATCGAAAATTGGGCTCAAGGAATGGACAATCTAAGACGTAGCCAACATTTGATAGACATAATCTTCAAAAACTAAATACCGAAGAATGTTCTTTCAAATGACAATAAACATTCCCCATTTAATTTGAATTTTCTGTTTTTTTTTCTTTAAAAAAAAAATAGGGAACCTTAAAATTAATCACCCTATTCTTATAGTTGTGACAATAATCGTCATTATGCAACTCATTTATAATGAGTATATTTTTGAATTAGGAACTAAGGGAATTAAAAATATTTAATTACTGTAGGTTGGTTGTAAGTAGGATTTCCAATTTCAAAAACCACTTCTTAAGGGACTATCACCGTATAAAGTCGGCAATGGCAATGAATACCTTAATAAATTATACTAAGGATGGTCAAATTCAAGGTCTCAATTTTTGTTGGATAGACACATTTATGACAATAAGTTCACATTATAGTGTAGATACCAAGTTCAGCTCGTTTGAAAGATATAAAATTTTTTTTTTTGAGATGACAAATCTGTATTTTTGGAATGCTAAATAATTGTTTTGGGGATTTTGGGGATATAAAAAAAATTGGGGTTTTGACTTGAAATCAAATTGTTTCTCTTCTAAACTGAGACAAGCCTTGTGCGCCTGGATCAGGTAATTAAAGACATTTTTTGTGTGAACTTCCCTTTATGTTTCCTTTCAAGGTTTATCCTTTACAAAAAGCATCTTCTGATTTCGGACGTAACGCTCTCTTCATCACATACTACATTCAGTCTTATGTAACCAAGAAACATTTTTAAAAGTAGGACATTTACTCCTAAACGTTTTTCACTTCAGCGATTACCGCATACTGGTTTTTGGTGTTGTTGTTGTTGTTTTCCCAACAAACAAATATGACAACAAAATGGATCATACACTAAATCAACGAACAACAAGTGTTGAAGCATGAGTAGCCATAGCCGCATGCAGCTCTGGTCAGCCGCCAATCGATGTAGGCAGAGAGAATGTGTAGCAATTGGTCGAAACTCCTAAAAAAGCTACGAAAGCAATCTTTAAATATGGGTCAATATATATAAAACAAAAGCTGAATACAGACACACTCACGCCACTAATACTTGAACAGGGGAGGCGAAAGAAGTGTTCAACCAAAAAGTGTAATCGAGGCAATTGGACTTTTCAATAGACAGTCGGAGTTTGGAGAGAGAAGGGGTCGTACGTACGCAAGACGCTCCTGATGTAAATTGTGGATATATGCAGAGGAATGCCGAAAGGGGATTTCAAATTGCAGGTAATTCATTACATTTACACTGCTGTACTTGCCTCCCACCTAAGCATGTTCCAGTTACAGGACATGCGAAATGAATGTTGGCCTTTTTCAGGGAAAGAGTCCAACTGTTTTTCAACGAAATGTTCCCTTCACTTTTTGTTCGCAGTCGGAACACATTCGCCTGTTCTCCGTCCGTCCGAACATCCATCTGTCTGGCAAGTTAGCTTGGTTTGGTCTGCTTTAAAAAGTTCAGGTTTCTGTTGTTTATTTCTCCGTACTAATATAATTTCAATTTATTTGAAAACTAGCTTTGCTTGGTGGCACACTCGAATATTCCGACATTTCTGGTGCTAATTTAATTTTTATTATTTGGTTAAATGACCAAAACACACGATAGTTTAGTCCAGCCAGATAACTACACGAAGTCATTGAAACTAAATGAAATTATAAAAGAGAAACAACCACATCCGTGTAAGACTTTGTATTTTGAATTTGTGAATTTGTCTCCGCTTTCCAAACCTTCCATGGCTGCGGTTGCACAAGCCTTTCGATTAATGTGAACTGTGCACAAAGCGGAGCAGATAAATTTAACTAACTAGAAGTGTAAAATGCCTTTCGGTCATTTATCGTTTAAATCGCATAAATATTCGTACTGGGTTTTCGACTGCCTCCTGCAATTGCCTTAGTCCGTCTGAAGGTAAACTGCGTCAGTGTATATTGCCATGGGGGTTGAATTCGCTTGGCTTCGTTTCAGTCTGAGTGTGGCTTAATTTGAATATTTTGAGATTTTCATGTGAAGTTACAAAAATCATTTTAAATACATTTTGTATGGATCTGTTACGGTTATCTATGGAATGCAGATGCAGATTTCATATGACTCGTTTGCCAACTAACAACACCTAAACTCAGCGAAATTAATCATGATTGGCACAAATAATTTATGAATTTGACACTTAAGTTATGCGGTGAAAATTTGTAATAATGTATGCCTTTTAATATTAATAGCCGTGTTTTATTTGCGAAGCAATTATTTTCGTAAATGTGTTTGCAGTTGCAAAACTGAACAGGCCCAGCTTGTTTCTACTTTATAGGTGTTCCATTGACAAGGCCTGAAATTTTAAGTCTTCACCGACTTTTCATTCCGTTTGCAATACTTCGAAATATTGTTAGTGAACCCTTAATATAGGTTGTTTGTTTTAGACGTGTGGTTTTCAATCTAGCCACACTTTTTTCGAAGTTGGTCTTTTTGACAGTTGTCACTTGATTTATGCTCATTTTGGTTTGCTATTTCAAAATGAATAGACTAACTCCGGAACAACGTTTGTAAATCGTGGTGAGTGGGCCCAAACCAAGATGGCCACCGATCCTGATTTTTACAAGAACAATTTGTTCAGCGATGAAGCTCACTTTTGGTTGAAGGGGTACGTTAAAAACAAAAAATATCGCATTTAAAGTAATAAATATACACAAGCCATTGTTGAGACGCCGTTACATCCTCAAAAAGTCACTGTTTGGTGTGCTCCATGGGCAGAGTCGCTACATGTCATCCAGCCACCGAAATCAATTTATTGAAGTAAACTTTTGGTGAGCGCATTATCTCCCTTCGTGGACCAGTGGCGTGAACCCCAAGATCGTGCGATTTAACAACGTTGGACTATTTTTTGTGGGGTTATGTGAAGTCGCTTTTCTACGCAGGTAATCCCGACACGATTGACACCTTTGAGGGGAATATACGGCCGTTATTGCTGACATACGACCTCAAATGCAGCAAAAAGTGGTCGAAAATTGGGCTTTTCGGCTGGAGTTTATATGAGCTAGCCGTGAACCCCAATATCGTGCGATTTAACACCGTTGGACTATTTTTTATGGGGTTATGTGAAGTCGCTTTTCTACGCAGATAATCCCGGCACGATTGACACCTTGGAGGAGAATATACGGCCGTGATTGCTGACATACGAGCCCAAATGCAGCAAAAAGTGGTCGAAAATTGGGCTTTTCGGCTGGAGTTTATAGGAGCTAGTCGCGGCAGCCACTTGCCCGAAGTAATTGTTTAAACACAATGGCAAACCCTTGTCTGTATAATAAAGCTTAATTCTTGGCCATAACATTAAATTATATGCGTTTTATTTCTTCTTGAATACCACACGTCTGAAAAACACCCTTTATAAAAAACCGTATGCCCGTCTTTGCAATGTAAAACAAAGGGCCATAGAATAATGTTGTTCATGGGTTCAGTAATCTTTTATTCAAAAGATGGGTGGCTGATTGACATTAAGGATTACAGCCTCTACACAGGCGTAGAGCAACAGCATTTAAATTGAGCAGTTGTTAAGGTTATACCGCATATTCTCGGTCGACCCGGCATCGTAAGCGAAACAGGGAGTATCCGTAGAACAAGTGAGGTTGCTATTTGGGTAGGATAGGCTGTATATATAGAGCAGTTCATTAAATTGATTTTATGATCTTAAAGCTTAATTGAGTATCATATCCAATCTTGACCGAATTTGGCAGAAGTAATATCATTGTGCCAAGAACGGATGCAGTTGAAATAGAAGAAAATCGGTTCAGAATTGGATTTAGCTTCCAAATATATGTTTAACCGATTTTACCAAACACAATGAAATTTTCTAACAAATTTAAATATAATATCAGTTTTAAAATGTAGGTACATTTAGAGCCTCTAGTTTCTCTGAATATCCAGCAGTGCAGCATACAATTTAGTCAAACGCGCCCGACTTTAGCTATTTTTATTAGTTAATATCAAAAATTCTATAAAAAAATATTTAAACTTTTTTTTACCCATAAAAAACTACAAATAAATTTGTAATCCATAAATAATTACCTTCTAATCCTAAAGACTTACAAATAAAAATGGTTAAAGAAGAAATTAACGATATCAGCTCAAGCTATCTCCAAAGACTAAGCCATCACGTAAATCCGTTGGAAATTTCTCTACTAGATGAAAACAATGAAGTCTGTCGACTAAAAAGGTCTCACATACTTGATTTACCGTTTAGAAAATGAGTACTATGTATATTAGTTTACTATTTGGGGCATAAATAAATAAATAAATATACATAAGGTTGTTGGATTTATAGAATTCTAAATAGGTTAATTCGCAATTTATTTTATCTCAATTACTTAATGTTGAAAAAAACAGATTGTAAATAAAAAAAATCACAAAAAATATAATTACCTTTCAAATGCATCACCGAGCGTCAAAATATCTAAACTGTCTGAAGTTAAAACCTACTGATCATCGTAAATTTAAGAAGCGCGTTTCGCAGAAGCTATGCATCGACACACGCATATATATATGTGACAGCGCATAGAGAAAGGGGCCTAAGGGTAAAAAAATCAATTTTCATTTTTTTCTTTTTTTGATGTGGACAACATCTGAGCATCGAATGAGTCCGATCCCATGCCCCAAAAGTGTTCCCTCCCAGAGATATGCGCGTTTTATGAAAGTGAAGTCGACAATTCTAAGCGAATAGAAAGGGACCTAATCTTTAAAATGGCTCTCCAGAACAAAACTGGTGTTTAACCTTAGGTCCCTTTCTATTTTGCGCGTCACGTATATATAGTGCCTTTAATACAGCATTATATAGTGCCGTAAACTTTAAAACAAGTAATAAAGCTTAAGTCGGTTGATCCTACTACATATACTTTCACACATACGAGTATATGGATTTTATATTTTCCCACGTCCCGTCCTCCATTGCTTGAAGTGCACCGACTTAACTGAAATCTCGTTTTTGTGGAAGGTACTAGAATGGGCGTGGCATCCACTTAGGCGCGTTGGATTTAAATTTAACATATTGCAGAATGCAAAAAAAATTATGCGTTAGGGCAAAAGTTTTATGGTTTATGCGGAGAAAGTTTGCGTGGGAGCTAAAATAAGGGGCGTGTCATAGGCTCTATTAACCCATCTATTTACCAATTTTCACTAGAATCGTGTAAACAGTATTAAAGTTAGCATGCGAACACTATAAGAGGTTGGAATGGTCATTTGCACTAATGTGCCATAATGGGGCGTGTCATCCTATCTCTTTGCAGGCGTGTATAAAACTTTTATAAAAATAGTAAAAGTTCGTCATATAAGCAAATTTCTTGCACTAGATGACAAGTTATGTGGGTTATAATCTTCAGTGGAATCATTTGCGTGGGAGGTACTTGAAAAGTTAATCTTTTCTTTTTAAATATTTATTTTTAGTGAGATCTTGCAAACTGTATTCAAGTTATTACAAGAATACCAAAAGTGGGCGAAATGATACATTTTCGAAGGTACTTGAAGGGTTGTGGCAATATTGCCCGTTTGCAATCCTATAGCCAGTTGTAGAAAAAAATACGATATGCTTAATTCAAAAGACATTGGTAACTCCTTTTTAGAGTTGTCGTGCAAACCAGCCGCTCAGACGGATATGGACATGGACTTAGAAAGTAATGAAACGGATTTAGTCACAACATATGGATGGTCTAAAATGCTTGTTTTGATGCGTTACACTTTTTGTTCATACCAAATGATATAAGCCCTATTCTCCAGTAGGGTGAGATATGAAAACACAAGAAAAGCATCAACTTTTCGAAGCGTCTCGAAAAAGTAATGTCACTGGATTATTACAAATAAAAAAATCGAAATTCTTTCCCTAGAAATCGCTTTTCCACGTGGTAATACTTGTCCAAAACTGCATTTGGGATTGAAAATGGACCCTTCTGGTACCTTCAACACAAATGTAACATTACGCCTTATTTTTGGCATTCTGGAAATATCTTTTATCCTATTCACACGGCCTAACCCAAATTCAATACTTATGATACGGGCTATAAGCTTAGTTACAAATTATTGGATTCCTAGCCATGCTCCTTCTAGTACCTCCCACTGAAATGACTTTTGTTCAGTGCAGATTAGAACCCATATAACTTGTCACACAGTGCGTAAATTTCGATTAAATTATGAACTTCATTATATTTTTATAACGTCTTTACACACGTGTACGTAAAGAGTACCTGGCACGCACCATTCTAGTACCTCCAGTGGAAATGCACCATTCTACCCACTTTTGGTATTTGCATAATAATTTTAATAGGATTCTGATAAAAACTTGTAATTACCAAATAGAATATAGGTGACGAAAATTGGGAGTCTTACACGCCCTTTATTGCACCTTCTATAAACACGATACTATCCGAGCGTTCATTTAAACTCACATGACGTTTTTTCGATATTTTTATTAAATTTTATTTCTTCCAATATACTGTCATTATTGTAGGTACATAAGAAAAAAGTGGATGCCACACCTCAGCACCTTCCACTCAATCGACCCTTTATGAGATTTCGATAAAAAAAAAAAGATCGGTACTCATCTGGCAAGGGAGGGAAGGGAGAAAGAGGAAAATAACTTCGTATTAACCGACTGAAACATATTAAATATTTTGTTAAGTTTTTTAAGCTATTTGGACCTAAATTGTTGTATATAAGTAAGTAAATAAAAACTGCTTTTTATTTTCTTCTTCCCGACGTTTCGTCAATTGTTTGTTGACTAATAATATTAATATATTTTTTATTAAAATTGTACACAATATATTCTTAGTGATATACTTAAATGTGCCACTGGTTTCAAACAAAACAGCTTAACTGTGTCTTTAAACACAGTAAACATAAATGTGCCTTTCTTGCACGAATTAACCTTAAGGATACCAGCAATTAATTGAATAAGGCCTAAAATTTATCTCAGATACATAGATCGGCTTATCTTATTTTCTGTCAAACTATAAACTCATATGGGTATCGTTTTTACTGGCAAGCTCAGATACAATTTCGAGCCAGTTTAACACTGCCAAACACTGCATAATTGATTAATAAAATAACATAAACATAACACATACATGTACGAATAGCAGCAAAACACATAAAGACAGACTTTATCAAGATTTTTACAATAAACTATCACCCACTTTATGTTGTCCACAAACAACATGAATGAAATTGTTTCTGCTTTTTACTACGTTGGAGGATAAAACATTTTGGAATTTTTTTCCCATGAAAACCGCCAAAAATGCTACTGTTGCATAACATTGGTAATAAATTTATCCGCCATTAACATCACACATCTTACAAGAGTGAATCACACTCGGAGTTACCAGCAAAAACACAACTGCGACATGGACGAGTATTTGTGAACACCGGCCAAACTGAGCCGAGGGGAGATAGAAAAATAAAAAACTTGAAACACCTTACGATACGTTTGGACCATATGTTGAGACAAGAAACGCCTAGCCCAATATGCCACAACCACAACAAACTGAAACTGACATTAAAATCGCTAAAGTGGAAGCAGCACCCGCAGCAGCAGAAGAAGAAACATCCCAATAGACTCATACAGAAAAGTTACCAACGGCTGACAACATTGCCAAGACCCTGCTAAAGGTTAAAGCATCAAGAAAAACACCATTTCATGCATATTCAAACAGCGCTAGCACTGGCACTGCCACCACTACCATCAGCTTCAACGCCAACAAACATTGGCAATTACAATAAGTTCAGCCGTGCCAAAGCCTTTATACCCTCCATCATGGATTACGATCCAATATGAAACTTTTGTCAGGCTGTGTTTTTTTCCATACCAAAATCATACATATCTACCAACTTCTATTGTCTTTGTGGTATTTGTTCACGAAATATAGCCTTTCAAAATGCAGAGCTGTATGGGCGGGGCCACGCCTATTTTTTACAATGTTAACACAATCTCATTCTTTTAAATTGCTATAAGGATCAGTCCATTACCTTGGCCATAAATGAAATTTTTCAACTGGACGCCAAGCACTTTTCCTCGGATCCGTGCCTGCATCATATGTTCCAAATATCATCGTCATATCTCTAATAGTTTATGAGATATTATATTTTCAAGTTCAGGGTTGAGCGGGCGGTGCCACGTCCCTTGTCCAGTGTTTTCTTAATAAAGACTATAATAATTGCATAGCGATTGGTTTCATTCTTTTAACACAATCGCTCGATTACTTTGGTCAAAGTAGATTTTTAAAGGGGCCTCGCCCACTTTTCCTCCAAATATCGTCCTCATATTCCAAATATATTTTTTTAACGCACGATTGTTGATTTTTCCAGAGTTTGACCCAGATTTTTAAAGGGGCGTCGCCCAATTTTCCTCCAAACATCATACTCATATTCCAAATACCATCGTCATATCTCCAACTGTTCATGAAATATAATGTTTTTTTAACGCACGATTGTTGATTTTTCCAGAGTTTGACCCAGACCTTGTGAGGGAGAAATTTTTACCTCTTGCCCGATATGACCCTTTTTAATACCAACCGTTTCAGTTCATCAACGCATATTTCTACAAAGTTTCAGCCATCTAGCTTCAACAGTGCGACCTGTAGCGCTCTTTTCACAGACAGACAGACGGACGTGGCTAGATCATATTAGAATTTCACGACGATTCAAAATATATATACTTAATGGCGTCTCCGACCAGTATTTCGAGATGTTGCAAACGGATTGACAAAGTGAACATACCCTCTGTCCTATGATGGAGGGTATAATAACAAGCATTAATGCTTGAAGTATTTACTTCATTCATTCAAGTACACACTTGAACACATGCAACAACTGATGCGAGAGGAGCCAATTGCATCCCAATCGGCTCGAGTACGTCTCATTGGATGAATCTGGCCAAAAGCAAATAGACAGATGCGATTCAGACGCGCACCAACAGAGCAACCACACCGCCGACGCCATTAGCCTCAAGAAGAAAACCAGTTGCAACATGGAATACAGGGTCCATACTTAGGAGTATGTACCTTTGAATATTTATATCCAAATGTGTGTGTGTGTGCGTCTGTCTCTAGATCAGAGTACGGGCATTACTTATGGACGGTTTTGATCTTTGTGGCCTGTAACGTCATCGTCATCTTTTCCAATTGATGCTATCTGTCGGCGTCACAGCGCGACGTATTCGCAGCAACCAACAACAAAAATACACAAAGAGCTTTGAAAACATTTATCTGGCTAGAAGAACAAAAAACGCATTAAATGCTATTTAATTTATTTGTTAAGATTTTAAAGATTGATTGCTGCTTTGTTTATTTATGAAGTGTTAAGGCAATGGATTCTTGCGACTCTAAAGTACACCTGGGAAAATTGGTTCAATATTTTTGGCAATATCAATTTACCGAAGATTCCTGGTTCTGTCTACCAAATAGTTAAGGCAGTAATCATCTGGAATGCTTCTGGACAAGTCTCGCCGAATTGATTTCTAATGACTAATTGAGCTCTTAAATTTAGGAGCCCAAAAAAACGAGTTTTTGATTTGCTTCACAGTGTTTATAGCAGGGCTCAACATCGATAAATTGAGTTTTCAAAAAAAAAAAATAACAGAACAATTCGGAAAGATCTCCCAAATCAGTGATAACAGTCAAGTTAATGCAAAAAACAGTTCACAAGGCCCGGAGATGGTCTTGTTAATATCCTCTTTGTTCTGTCTTGAAAGGTATAGTCCATAATATAACTACGAAGTATATTCACCGTCAATTCTGCATATGTGACAGCGCATAGAGAAAGGGACCTAAGGGTAAAAAAAATCAATTTTCACTTTTTTTTTGATGTGGACAACATCTTAGCATCGAATGAGACCGATCCCATGCCCCAAAAGTGTTCCCACCCAGAGATATGCGCGTTTTATGAAAGTGAAGTCGACAATTCTAAGCGCAAATAGAAAGGGACCTAATCTTTAAAATGGCTCTCCTGAACAAAACTTTTCATTAACTTTTCACTTTTTTTGATGTGGACAACATCTGAGCATCGAATGAGACCGATCCCATGCCCCAAAAGTGTTTCCACCCAGAGATATGCGCGTTTTATGAAAGTGAAATCGACGATTCTAAGCGCAAGTTGTGTTTACTTAGTTTACTTAGAATGTATCCAAAAAGAATCTACTTATTCGAAATGTCCGTCTTTTGCCTTTACGTCAAATCGTCAATAGCTGCACAAACCTTGTCCATTGGAAAATTGGCCAAAGCTCGAACCAAAGCAGTCTTAAGAGATCCAATGTTGGGGTATCTTTTGTGACGAACCTTGTCCTCTAAAACCGTCCACAATTTGTAATCCAATGGGTTCAAATCTGGACTGCCGGAGGGCCATTCTTCAGAGGAAATGAACGCTGGCAAATTGTTTCGAAGCCTGGGACGTTTTAGCCTTATGTGCCGGCGCAGAATCCTGCTGGAAATTCCATGGATGGTTTTAGAACAGGGAATTGTTAAGAGGCTTCAGAACAGCTTCCAAATGCAGGTCAGTGACCACATCGTAAGAGACACCCCACCAAACTATGACTGAAGCTGGGTGATGACCCTTTTCCACCCTTGGGATCAGTTCAGATGCTTCCTTAGATGACCGCGCATACACTCTATCATTTTGCTTGTTAAATTTTTCCTGAACGGTAAAAATTTTTTTTCAGCGTGCTTCACCAAAAGACGCTTGCATTTTTCGATCCTATTTTTTTTAAAGCTGCAGTCAATAAATGTCCGGTACATCGTTTGAAAGCCCCAAGTCCCAAGTCTTTTTTAATGATTCGACTCATGGACTTTTGCGTGATATTCATCTCATTTCTGTGAATTCTTGATTTAACGGCTTTGATGACATGCGGTGTTCGAACAGAGCGTGGGCGGCCCGACGGGTGGCGGTCTTTTACATCTCCAGTCTCCTCAAACAGTTTTATGCATCGGTAGATGAACATGCGGCTAATCCCTAGTGGTCGGAGCGTTTGGAAAATATCACATTTTTCATTTCACACTTGAAAAGCGCTATTACAGCGATACGGCTCTCATTATCTGACCACTCCATCATGAAAGTTGAAACAATTTTAAAATCCCCTTATAGACTTACGCTATTGAGGTTAGCTTTCAAACCCCATATGACATTAACGGGGTTTGTTCAGTTCTACTATTGAAATGGGTGTGTTCAATGTTGTAACAGTATTAACGTCCCTACTAAGTAACTTTATTTTCTTTTCAGTATTGTTTGCCATTTCACCATGGAAGATTTACACAACGAAGACCACGGTTTTCGAGCATTTCGATTCGTATGGCAAAAAAACGAGTCATCCAATATTGGACACCCTGAGGCGTATGGAACAAAAATTAATGGCACACAATGTCCTTTGAAGTGAACAATAATGATATCACATAATGATTTATTTTAAAAAAGTACCTCTAGATTTATCATCTTATACAATAAAAGACTACAGATTTGTTGTTAAATTTATGAAATGTAATAATATATTTAATAAAACCCCACATAAGATAAACACATTTTTCGTTTATTGTATACTTATACATTTTCTTAATAATATGTCATTTTTGGAGGTCCCTTTAGAGACACTTCCAGTCGAACTTAATCGACCGTCGATATGTCCCTAGATAGGTCTAAGGGAATAACGAACCAATTTACCATATATCATCGACCGATTTTAGATCGGAAATATACTTCATGCACTAAATGTCTGTCTTTAATATGAAAGCCATTACTGGAGGCCCCTTTAAAGACACTTCCGGTCGAACTTAATCGACCATCGATATGTTTCTAGAAAGGTCCGAGGGAGAAGATTAAGATCTTATTTACCATATATTCTAGACCAATTTAAGATCGGAGATATATGACATGCACTAAATGTCTGCCCTAAATATGGAAGCCATTGAAGGCCATTTATCGAGAACATCTAAGGAGCTAGCTGATACAAAAACCGAATTGATTGAAATCTAATGAGGGGTCATTTATATAGAAGGTTTAAAAATGGCGCATGAAACCATGTCTGACTAGGTCAAAGTCAGCATGAGCTATATACTGCAAAACTGAGAAGCATATCTATCTCCATGATGTCTATAATATCTGCGTACGTTAGCAATTAGCTCAGGGATAATAATGTCGGGTTCTAAATGTGTAGTTTGCACTTTCCCACAATACTCTAAAATAGAGCTTTGAACAAACGACATTCATTATTTTATTTACAATTGGTACTAGGTTGTTTTCTATGACGGAATATTCACGTTTCAATAGATTGGAGAAATGTTCTTGTCATATACATCGCTAGACGGGTTTGTAAGGCCTAAAATCTTACGCTCATTTAAATTACAGAACTATAGGGTGGGCGATTTAAGATTTGAAATTTGAATTGACGGAAAAAAGGGACTGATAATTATTTCAAATTTCTGGTTGTATTGAAAAGGTTGAACTTGGTCACTTAATAAGGGAATTCCATCCGATGCGTTTTCGCTTCGACCAATGGGCTGAATATTATTTAGCAGGAAATGAAGAACTTTACCGAAAAATAGTGTATTCCGATGAAGCTCTTTCTTAGAGAAACAATACGTGGCTACTGAGAAGCTAACGCATCCACAACGAGTCACTGTTTGGTGTGGATTCTGGGCTGGCGGCATTATTGGGCCATTTTTCTTCAAAAATAAGCAAGAAGCCGCCGTTACCGTCAACGGTCAACATTACCGCGCCATGCCGAAGGAATTTTTGTTACCAAAACTCCAAGAGCATGACATAGAAAACATTTGTCACACAGCGAATGCAACCATCGATATTTTCGCACTGTTTTTGAATCGAATAATCCGAAATTGTGACGTGAATTGGCCGTCTCTGAGCTGTGATTTCAGCTTCAAAGGATAAATGTTCGGCAGTGCATCCAGAGATAATTGAAGCATTAAAACATGAAATCGAAATTGCCATTCGACCTAAAACAATCAAAAAAGTACTGAAAAATTAGGTTTATCAGATGAGGTACTGCCGCGCCAGTTATGGTAGTCATAGGAATGAAAGTTCAACCTTTCTAATAAAATCAGAAATTTAAAAAAATAGCAGTATTTTTTTACAACCGATTCCAATTTTAAGTTTTAAATCGCCCACCCTTTATTTAATTGAAAAACTATGCCATACTGTTTCTCTCAGTGCACAGGCGTTCAACTCAACTTCCAATTTTTGCTCCACGAATTCGGTTAAAAATGCCATTATTTTTATTGCCATTGATTTAAGATCATTGACGAATAGAATACTGATCTAATCAAGTTCTCAAGCACAAAAGCCACGCTACTCCAGTGTAGGCTGATGTTAAGGAGCAAACAAAATAACTGGCAACAGCAACCAAAATGAGGTTAAACGCATTATGGCCATGCGAATATTTGCATAAATTTTATTATTTTTTTCAAAAGTATCACTAGAACAAAAAATCTGAACAAAATTATGGAGTGTAATACATTTTTGAAAACATGCCTATTATTATATCAATGTGTCAACTAGAACCAGTGGGTGGATTTGACATCAATATTTGAATCTATGGATTTGCGATGTAATCAGTGTGAGTCATTAATGATCATCAACAGGAATTGTAACTGTTATGGAAATTAACGGCAAAGAGATTTTTGTGGTTTTCCACCGGTTATTGTGGTTAAGAGAACTTTAATGTCATCATTTACACAACCTGGTAGATTGTTTTTTTCTTCTGTATGTAAGCAATCAGACCTCTTTTTTCTTTTTAGTTCAAGGTGTAAACACAGCAAAAATAGATAATAAACTGAAATGTGTTGGAGATTACTAAAAAAAAAACAGTGGGACAAAATTAGGAAAAGTGAATGTAATTTTGAAGGATATGCCTTTAATGAGAGAACTACCTACGAGTACACCTTTAAAAAATAGTATTCGAAAACATTTAAAAGCATTCTTCGTAATGTTTGGAATTTGCAGCTTGTTCTCATTACACAGACTTTAACGGAAAAAATTAAATATTTAGGTTGAGGCTATAACGTGCTATTGGTCTTGACCTGCATAAGGAATGCTTTCGAATTATTTTGTGTGGACTACAGCAAGTAAGGCATTTTTCTGATTTAACCAAAGGACTCGCATTCACACTACCTGTGCATTTCATGTCAGTTGTCGCCTAATGACTTCTTTAGCGTTTGCGGTTTGGTAGACGTTGGCAAAGTTGGGCTGTTTTGTTTGCGTCTAGAAGGCACACAGCAGCTCGACTTGCCTGACTTCTTTAACATTTCGGGTGACGTGGAACTTCTCGTGAATCATTGAGCAGTGCACACATAATTATTATACACTCTGAAAAAGACCTACCTATTAACACCGGCTCCGATGCCGGCTTAATGCATTTTATAGAGAATATGTATATGACTTAGAGATAAATCTCTTACTCATAAAGTCGCAGGCATGTACCAGGTGTAAACCCCTTTGCGGAAAAATGTTTGATGGTCGAATTAAGAAAAGTTTTACTTACCGTTAAAATAAAAAAAGCTGCGCTAATTTCCAAAATTTTACCGATTACCCTATATTTGAATGTCAATTTGCTAAACAAAAAAGTTGAGTCTTTTTACAGTCGTCCTTTTTCCAGAACTCAAAAATGTTGACAAAACCAATAGTTATAGACTTTTGGCCGATGGAGATTGATTCTGCACCACTGAGCGCCGCTTATTTATCTAAGCTGAGGTTTATTCAGTCCCATTTGTGCAATAGTATTATATAGGTCGAATTGCCTCTTTTTTATAGTTTAGGTTCAATCGCTTAGAAAAGCAAGGCGTTATCTTGGCCTGATGTCTGGGAACTGGAGTGCTACTCTGACCTTTTGTTGCCTCCAAAGTCACAGTGCTCTGAGACTAATATGTCTTCGACGTTACGGTGAGTTAGCAGCTTATCGTTTTTGCTTGGCACTTAAGCAACGCTAGCGACTTCGCAATCGTTGACGAAAGGGTCTTGATCGTGGATCAATGCATATGTGACAGCGCATAGAGAAAAGGACCTAAGGGACCTAAAAAATCAATTTTCACTTTTTTTTGATGTGGACAACATCTGAGCATCGAAGGAGACCGATCCTCCCAGAGATATGCGCGTTTTATGAAAGTGATGGTACACCAAAGATACACGTATTTAAATCTTTAAAATGGCTCTCCTGAACAAAACTGGTTTTTACCCTTAGGTCCCTTTCTATTTTGCGCGTCACATATATTGAAACCATGCCTACTATATCCTTTACCGAAAGGTGGATAGTATAACAAATTTGTCATTCCGTTTGCAACACCACGAAATATAGATCGATGACCCTATATTTTTGATCGTTTGATCGTCGATCGAAATTCTAATACGATCTAATCATGTCCATCCGTCCGCGTGTCCATGTAAAGCCCAATAGCAGTCAAACCAAAAAACCTAGGATGTTTGGGATAGCCAATGGTCCCAGAAAGAAAAAATAGTTTCCCTTTAAGGGACTAAATGTACCTCGGTAAAACGTACACTTTTTTAAATATTTGCTTGATAAGTCATTATTGGACATTGGACAAAGGTTGAAATGGTTTCAGTTAGTAGGGACGCAGTACATACTTCTAAAAAAATCATAGTTAATGGACTTTTGGCTCATGCGGCGCAAAAAACGACCTACATGACGAAACGGTCGATTAATAGTAAATATGGGCATATGGGTACTCCAGTTAAAGCAAAGTTTGCTACGAATTCAAATAAAGAGTAAATTTAAAGCTTAGGCTGAAAATATGGATAAACGAATGGGACGAAAAACGTACCATTCATTTTTGCGCTTCAGTACCTTAGGGACGTTAGAGTGTATGTAAGGTTCGGCTTAGCCGAACTAAACCCTTCGATGTTATTCATTATTTTAAATTTTTCATTTATTTCATTTCATTTTCAAGCTGAAATTACGCCAGGATGTATAACTGACCTCCCATGTGCTCCAAGGAAATTTTGTCTGTAATCGTTCTAAAAAAATTATTGGCGATCCAACTAAAAGTTTTCATTGACTGAAAGTTTATATCGCATGATGTCCGTTCGTTTGGCTGTTAAAAGCAAGATAGCGGTCAAAAGAAATCTCAGATGCTAGAATTTTGCACGATGATGGCTTATGGTCATAAGCTATTATGGATTGTAAATCGCGCTAGGCGGGAAAAAGTTTTCCCTTCAAGGGACTTCAGATATCTAGGCAAAAAGCACACTTTTTCAGTATTTACTTAAGAATAAAAAAATATAACAAATCATGTTTTTTGAACAGACAATGGTTAAAATGTATACTGCTAGTTGATACGATGCTTATATATAAAAAAGTGCATACCTGCTGGGAATTTTGTCTCATGTTGGCCTAAAAACGTCCCGTATGGTCAAAACGAACAATTAGAAGTCAATGTAGAGCAAATTAAAGCAAATTTTTCTACCAATCCAAATACAGAGTAATTTAAAAGTTTTGGTTGTAAATAAGGGATGGACGCAAGGACCATTTTTTTGGCGGGTATATACGAGGGCGACCGCAAAAGTAACTGGCCTAACATAAAAAGAACCGTTTTTTTTGAATTATTATTATTCATTTTTCAACATAATCTCCTTCCAACTCAATACACTTCATCAAACGTTTTTCAAGTTTTTTAATTCCATCCGAAAAATAAGATTTTTCAAGACCTTCAAAATATGCCTCAGTTTCAGCAATAACCTCGCTATTGGACGAAATTTTTTTGCCACCGAGAATTTTTTTTAAAGTTGGAAACAAGAAATAATCAGAAGGAGCTAAATCTGGATTATATGGTGGATGCGGAGCAATTTCAAATCGTAATTCGGCCAGTTTTTGTTGAGTTAAAAATGCAGTGTGTGAAGGAGCATTATCTTGATGAAAAATAACTTTATTTTTCTAAATGCGGTCGTTTTATCTTGATTCCTTCACTCAACCGATCCAATAATGCACAATAATGTTCTCTGTTTATAGTTTTTCCTTGCTCAAGATAATCAATAAATATTATACCCCTGGCATCCTAAAATACTGTGGCCATTACTTTTCCTTCTGACTTAACAGTTTTCGCCTTCTTGGGACCACTTTTACCAGATTCTATCCATTGTTTTGACTGTTCTTTGCATTCTGGGATGTAGTGATGGATCCATGTTTCATCAACAGTTATGAATCGGCGCAAGAACTCTATTGGATTACGCTGATAAATCGCTAAAAACTCCTCGGAATTGGTCCAACGGACGATTTTTTGGGGCAAAGTCAACAAACGCGGCACCCATCTTGTGGATAGCTTTTGCATGTAAGGTTCATCATGTAAAATACTCCAAACTTGTTTTTCGTATATTTTAACAATATCAGCAAGTTCTCTGAGCTTTATTCGTCCATCTTTAGTCACTTCATTAAATATTTTTCTAATGTTTTCAATAGTAGTAGCAGTTTTCGGTCTTCCAGAGCGTTGTTCATCTTCCGTACTTAAACGACCCATTTTAAATTGTTGAACCCAGGATTTCACGGTGAAGTATGATGGTGCATTATCACCATGAACAGAATCCAATTCATCTTTGATTAACTGTGGCGTTTAACCTTTCATATAAAAGTGTTTAATTACCGCACGAAACTCTTTATTTTCCATTTTTCAAAAATTATAAAACTTGTTTACTTCAATCACCTGTAACAAAGAAAATAATCATTAAATATTTCGGAAATTTTGACTGATGGCTTATAAAAGATTGCTTTTAAAAAACAATAACAAAAAAAAGTTGCTAGTAAAACAGAAAATGTGCAAGCCAGTTAGTTTTGCGGTCGCCCTCGTAAGTTTTGGCTTGTCCGAACTTAACGAAGTTTTTACTGACTCTATTTAAATTTTTTGTAAAATGAATAATTGGGAAACTTATTTTCGAGCATGAAATTAGTTGCAGAACATGATCGACAGTTTTTATTTATTAGGCGTGTTTGGTACTCGCCTATTAAACGAGTAAATGGTCGCTAAGGCGATTACTTCAAATTTTTACGAGAAATTTTCATACAAGAACAGATTGGCTCTATCCATCACCTTCGATTTGGAAATTTGTAATACGTAGGAAAGAAGTTATTCAGGAAATACAGGAGATTCGTCGGGAAGGTATACTGATTTGCTTGTTTATAATTTATGATTAAATGAAAGAGAATGGATCTTATATTGATAAATGTTTTATATAATGTCGGCAATTATGTATGGAATACAAACAATACCATATAAATGTCCGTCTCTGTTAACCTCACAAGTGCGAGCCCTTTTGAGCACATTTTTCATTACACTCTCACACATTTCACGCGGTATTTCATTAATTTCATCACGAGTATTTTTTTTTTTGAGTTGTTAAAGCGTTTCTGGTTTGTTTGCATAAACCTTGCTTTTCAGATATTCCCACAAAA
The DNA here is from genome assembly GCA_963513945.1 of Hydrotaea diabolus. Lineage (NCBI taxonomy): Eukaryota > Metazoa > Arthropoda > Insecta > Diptera > Muscidae > Hydrotaea > Hydrotaea diabolus. The sequence continues at coordinate 179,921,590 of OY740719.1, forward strand.
AGAAGTACGAAGCAGTCAAATCAGGCGACCGTGGAGGCCAATCAACATCACCATTTCTTGAAATAACTTGTTGTGGAAAGAGGTCTCGCAGTAGTTCCATTCTAATTCTGCTGTATGCGATCCGGGTTGTTAAAACCACATGTTAATTAAGCCCAAAGCCTGCAGTTCTGACGTTAAACAGATTTCATTTATATCACGATATCGCTCCCTATTGACAGTTACGCTGTTTTTTTCATAGATGAAAGGTCCAATGATTCCTCCTGACCAAATTGCTTACCAGACTGTCACTTTTAATGGATGCAATGGTGACTGATGAATAATTTGAGGGTGTTCCTAGCCCAGAACCGACTATTCTGTTTATTCACATATCTATTCAAATGAAAATGTGCCTCGTCACTTATGATTTTTTCATGAAAATCGGGGTTGTCATGGGCGAGCTGTGTCTATTGGCATATCTACGGCGGCGTAAATGGTCTTGTGGATGAAGCTCTTGTGTCAACTGAATCTTAAACTTAAAGGGAAACAAATGCAATTCTTTGTGAAAAATTGTGGCCAAAGTTGTTCATTGAAGACCGAGCTCCTGAGCACGACGTCGAATTGAGGTTGATGGATTGTTTTGAATACTTTCTTGAGCAGTAGAATTGTTTTCAGCCGATCTTGCAGTACTTTGTGGTCCATGCTTGGGTCTATCAGCAACAGACCCTATTTCTTCGAAATCATTCCCCACACGGTAAATGGTGCGTTTTGTTGGCACGTTGTTTCTCCCAAAAATTTCACTAACTTTCTCAACGTCACGGTAATCGATGATTGATTTTGAAACAATGTTTTAACGATAACAATACGTTGGTTTATCGAATATTTTTCGATAATAAATTTGCTACGTCTCTACTTTACGACTGCCAAATATGAACTGTCAAGCCTAATGTTTACCAAAATGGCGGCAAAACGAAGTAGTATACCTTCCCGGCGGACACCTTGTGAAAGTAAGTAATAACCGATCTCGCTTAAAATCCCTAAATAAATTTAAATAACTTTCTTCCCAAAAATTTTAATTATTTACCACAAATGAGTTTTACAGTCTATAATTTTCTGTCAACCAAATCATTTTATAATTTTTGTAAAACGGTGTGCAGTTATCGCGATATACTTAGTAGGGACATAAATATTGTTACAACATTGAACACGCCCTTTTCAATAGTAGAACTGAACATACCCCGTTAATGTCATATGGGTTTTGAAAGCTAACCTCAATAGCGTTAGTCTGTAACGGGATTTTAAAATTGTTTCAACTTGTAGTCAGTGGTCAGATAATGAGAACCGTATCGCTGTAATAGCGCATTTCAATTGTGAAATAAAAAAAAACGATATTTTCAAAACGCTCCGGCCACTAGGGATTAGCCGCATGTTTGTCTACCGATGCATAAAACTGTTTGAGAGACTGGAGATGTAAAAGACCGCTTACGCTCTGTTCGTTAAATCAAGAATTCACAGAAATGAATATCACGCAAAAGTCAATGAGTCGAATCATTAAAAAAAAGACTTGGGGCTTTCAAATGACGTGCCGGACATTTATTGCCTGCAGCTTTAAAAAAAAATAGGATTGAAAAATGCAAACGTCTTTTGGTGAAGCACGCTAATAACTTGCACAGAAAAATTTTGTTCATCGATGAAAAAATTTTTACCGTTCAGGAAAAATTTAACAAGCAAAATGATAGAGTTTATACTTGGTCATCTAAGGAAGCATCTGAACTGATCCCAAGGGTGGAAAAGGGTCATCACCCAGCTTCGGTCATAGTTTGGTGGGGTGTCTCCTACGATGGGGTAACTGACCTGCATTTCTGCGAACAAGGAGTCAAAACATCGACCAAAGTTAATCAAGAAACCGTTTTGGAAGCTGGTGTGAAGCCTCTTAATAATTCCCTGTTCCAAAACCAGCCATGGACTTTCCAGCAGGATTCTGCGCCGGCCCATACGGCTAAGACGTCCCAGGCCTGGCTTCGAAATAATTTGCCAGCGTTCACTTCCTCTAAAGAATGGCCCTCAGGCAGTTCAGATTTGAACCCATTGGACTATAAATTGTGGACGATTTTAGAGGACAAGGTTTGTCACAAAAGATACCCCAACATTGGATCTCTTAATACTGCTTTTATTCGAGCTGTGACCAAATTTCCAATGAACGAGGTTCGTGCAGCTATTGATGATTGGCCAGTGCGTGTGTAAAGGCAAAAGGCGATCATTTCGAATAAGTAGATTCTTTTTGGATACAATATACATCAATAAATATATTAAAAAATATTTGGTTCAAAAACATTCAGTACTTTTTATTTTACAGCATAAAACGTGTGTAACAGTATTTATGTGCCTACTAAGTAGACCTCCTCAGCGAGTTGCCAATAGAACAGAGCCATTGAGTCAATTATACCTTTATAAAAAGGAAGTTATTAAGGAAGATAAAAAGGGCAAATTTTTTTTAATATCAATTGCGATTCAAACACAAATTTATATCTAGAAAAAGCTGTGGAATTAGACGTTTTATCGCTATTAAAAATCCGATTCTCTGTATAGCACATCTACACCTCATTCAGCAGTGCTTATTTTTAAAAGTACTGAGTAACTTTCCTTAAAGGTATAATTTCTCTAAAATTTTTAATATCTTTTCTCAGAATACCTGATCATTTGTAAAAACTTTAATTCTCTGCACATTTCCATGGTTGCATGCCACAGTTGAGAGTGTAGCCGACCGCTAAACATTGCCACCGATGAAGTGTAACCATTTTTCAATTATCATTGTTACACTTTTCTGAATGAGGGAAAAATAATAAATAAAATGTTCACAATATACAAACTTCAAAAACTATTTTCATATTCAATTATTGTGGTTTCCGTAACTGTACAACAAATGCGAGAAAAATCTTATAAATAAACAAGAAGTGTCACAAATCACATTTAGTTTTAAAACCGGCCATCCATCAGCGGTATTGCGTTCCGTTCCGTCCCGCACTCATATTTGTAACAACAAAACGAAACGAATTTATTTCCTCTTTCGAGTCTGTTTCATTACACTTTTCATAACAAAATGTTAATTGAAAAACTTAAACATCACAAAAACATATCGAGTAACATTCAAATAAACCAACTCTCCCCTACACCGCTGGCAGACGAATTGGCTCCAGTCACAGAGCCCGAAGCATCGTGCAACAATACTGCTACTGAACTGCGTCATCTCCTTTGCAAGCTCCATATGCGTTGGTACACTGACAAGCGGCAGCGGCAGCAGCATTCAGGCACTGGTACTACTCGTTCGACGAGTATGTGGAGTTTATCCTCGATTATAGTGGTTTTAGGTGTCATACTGATGCCATTGCCACCGCAGTGCGATGCTGTCGGTTATTCATACACTCGTTTCAGCGGTCCCGTCTCCGGTCCCGAACATCGCGTCTACATACGCGATAGAGCTGCAGAGGGCCAGAGGGGCGACTATCGAGCAGATGATGGTGATGATGAGGCGGCACGCTTGGATTATGTTGCCAAACCGGAATATGAATTTGCATATGGCGTTGAAGATGCTCAAGCTCAGATTTTGCACAATCGCAATGAAATGCGTGACGGCGATGCTGTTAAAGGGGTTTATAGGTGAGTTATGGCAGCACATGGAAGACAACAACACACACACCGGACATAAATGAAACATTTTAAGATCAACCAAAAGGAATTGAAATTTTATACGCGGCCGCAAAACGGAAGTTGGAAATGTGTAACAATGGGGAAAGAGACACTTGAACGCTACACGTACTAATTTGTGGTTTTGGGCGATCGAATTCCACAAGATCAAGAGTGTTAACATTGGGTTGGGTGACGGAAGCGAAAAAAACAAGTAGTCATTGTTTTCCAATGGGTTTTGAATTACTATGCCACGACAAATAGACTGGAAATAGAAACAAAGTGGCAGGATAAACTTTTTTTTACACATTTTCCATTTAGTAAGAAAGTGAGTGAAGTAAATGATACCTTATAAACCATTAATGCTACATCGTTAAGTAGAGGTTGAGCAGAGAAAACACTTACTGAATATTTTTGTTTACTGTGGGCCTTCGTGATAAGTATGCACGACTATTACACCAGTAACCCAGCTGTAAAACCGGGTAGGAACAGCTAAAGTATTGCTTGTACGAGTTTATTCTGGTGGCTGCTTCAAATGGCTCGATAATTGCATTTCAAGACCTTGGTGACGGTCTCTTAACACCCAATTGGATAATTGCCTTAAGGACCTAAATCGTTAATGGAGTGTTCGAACAACAGCGCTCCTTTGGGACTCAAAAAAAGCTCAGCGAATGGACGTGTGGCTTCTTTTGCTGATTTAATTGGACCCAGTAAGAATTGGAAGAATAATGCAATGTGTTTGTGCAAAATGCTTACCAGGCTGATGCGTGAGTTGTTGAGGTCAATGCTTCAGGACTAAGTCACACACTCATGGCCGTAGTGCTTAACTTACAACGACGGGGACTGTGAGTGTTGCATGCCAGTCTCAGGGACATTTTACACAAATTTACGCAGACCAAACATTTCTTTTCTATATCCCCCGACATTACATATGCAACCCCTCGAAATATTGATCATAGACCCTATAAAGTACATGTATAAATTATTGTCGTTAAATTCTAAGCCGAATTAAAAAAGAAACTTTGCCATTGGCTTGTGGTCATACACAGTTTGGGATTGTAAATGGGTCAAAAAACGTTTTTATGGACTGGTTCCTCGGAAAAATTTACTCTTTTTTGAGTATTTGCTCACCGATGAAGATTCGACCAGAGCGAACTAAACATCGTTTTTACTTTTAAAAAAACGCACGGTTTGCGCTTCAAGGCATTAAATTCGAATTTTTTAACAACGTTGTACAGCGTGGTTTGCTCCACGCACATAGAACAGATTCGTTGCTACAACCGATTTTTTTTGCGTTCACCTCGAGTATTCAGAAAAAATTTTATTAAAAAATTAAATTTTAGTCAGAGACAAAAAAACTGTTTGCTTACACAATAGAAGTGCTTAAAGTACTCAAAGGAAGAGTCATAGAAGGAAAAAGTGGCAAAGATGATGGATGACTTAGTTGATCGATTTACTAAAAGTCGGTGATAATTAATTGATTTTATTTTAACAAAAAACCAATTTTTGATAAAGGTCCTCACTAATAAGTGGTTAGAAGAACCAAATGTTTGCAAAACAATTGGTTGCTAAAACCACCAGTTGTGGCTACTAAATACCTGAGTACAGTATGATGATTATATTTATTATTTTGTGGTATTTCGAACCAAAAATTACGGTTACGGTTATAAACATTTGGTAATTACAACTGAAATTACTCCACTGCAACCGAATCATTGTTGTTTCATCCGACTTTCATCTTATTTTTATCAGTATGCACAAAAATATGATACGGACTTAACGAAACTTTGCATATTGTGCAGGTTTGTTGTAAGCCTAACACTAGTTCGCACGGCAAGTTCTTGGACTGTTTTTCAAAAAAAATCTAGATAATTTTATAACGTTGTCCAAGCGAATCAAGGGGAAACTTCTCTGTATATATTGCCACAGTAAACTGATAACAATTGTCAAAAGAAAGCGCTGTATGATTGTTCGTTTGACAGCGACCCACTTCGTTAGTCTTATCATAGCTAAAAAAAAACAAGTTTTAATCATCCCTGGCTAAATGTAGACTTCGGAGCGTGTATTTGGAGAAAGTTAAGAACAATTTTTTTCTTAATCTTGCTTTAAATAATTATTATTATCACATTGTACATATTAGGATTAGATTGTGTTCTGGCTGCTAATAAAAATTTTTAAACAATGAATTTTAGCGGTTGAAGTTTTTTCAAAATACCCCCTAAATTTTCCTCCCTTTTTTAATTTTTTTCTCATGTCATTTATTCATAATTATTTTTTTGAAAAGTAAATTTAACCCAATCTAATTTGGCAATGGATTCGAAATGGGCTAGCATTTGCTGTCGCAACCGTTAATAAGGATTGGGATTTAACTAACTTTAGCTCAGTTTGGTAGATTCTTATTTCATACTTAAGTGTCAGTCAGAGCACTTTATCCAAGTCTCTTGTAGAGACTTGTAGAGACTTGGAACAGTATGTTATAAATACAGTCGAACCTGGATAATTGGGATCGCAAGAAACCATCCGTTAATTCCGACTTAAAGATATTTCCCACTAATACAGTTTTCGACTTATTCAGGTAATTTGATTTTTATCCCACTTAAAAAGGAAAAGCAAGCTTATTTTTTTGAGAAAGTTTGTGTAAGATAAGTGTAAGATATATTCTTAAATTCTGTTTGTTGGATGTAATAATAATAACTTATGTTGTAGTTCTAACCCAGAGCTCGCAACATCGCACCAGGTTTGTCAGCTTCTTTGGTCTCTGTCGCCAAATTATTGGTCAAAACTAAAAAAAATCGCCAAACTATAACCGCAGTAATACTATTGTCAATTTCTGTGCCCTTCTATCCTATGCTGGAAGGTACAATTCAAACGGAGTCATTTATTCGGATATTAGCCAAAATATCAAAAATGTCGACTATAAATTAAGACTTTGGCGTTTTACAGTAACCGTCTTTTTTATAAAGACATTTAAAAGTTAAATTAGGGCGTTTTCATAAAACCCGCCCACTAATAGAGGTAATCCAGCGAAAATTTCCACTTATAGAGATAAATTGTAAAAAATCAAGTTCCATTTAAAGAGGTTCAAACTCCTGCTTAAAAAGGTTTTTTAATTTTTTTTGTTTGAAGTGTGCAAAAACCGCCAAAACTGCCCTAATGATAGAGGATTCCTACTTATGCGGGTCCCACGTATCCAGGTTCGACTATAAGAGGTTTAATACAGGGTGTCCGCCAGGCTTTTATACTAACTGGTTTTGCCGCCATTTTGGTAAACAGTAGTCTTGACAGTTCATATTTGGCAGTCGTGGCAAATTTATTATAGAAAAATATTCGATAAACCAACGTGTTTTAATCGTTAAAACATATTATTGATTGATTTTAATAAAATGTTTAATATGACGATGAAAAAGTTACGTGAAATTTTTAGGAGAAACAACGTGCCAACAAAACGCACTTTTGTGATTTCGAAGAGAGAGGGTTTGTAGCTGATAGGCCCAAAGAAGGACCTCAACGTAATGCAAGATCGGCTAAAAACATTACGCAAAACAATCCATCAATCTCAATTCGACGCCGTGATTAGGAGCTTGGTCTTCAAAGAACAACATTGGCCACAATTTTTTACAAGGATTTGCATTTGTATTCATTTAAATGCAGTTGATACAAGATCTTTCTCCATTTACGCCGCCGTACATATGCCAATAGGATAGCTCGCCCATGACAACCCCGATTTTCATGAAAAAAAAAACAAGTGACGAGGCACATTTTTTTTTGAATATATGTATAAATAAGCAGAATAGTCGGCTCTGGGCTATGAAAAACCCTCAAATTATTCATCAAACACCTTTGCATCCATTAAAAGTGACAGTCTGGGGTGCAATTTGGTCAGGAGGAATCATTGGACCTTACTTATATGAAATTGAAAACGACGTAACGGTAACTGTCAATGGGGAGCGATATCGTGATTTAATTGAAAACTTTTTAATGCCAGAACTGCATGCTTTGTGCTTGATTAACATGTGGTTTTAACAACACGGTGCCACATCGCATACAGCCAGGATTACAATGGAATTACTGCCAGACCTCTTTCAACAACAAGTTATTTCAAGAAATGGTGATGTTGATTGGCCTCCACGGTCGCCTGATTCGACTGCGTCGGACTTCTTTTTGTGGGAATATCTGAAAGCAAGGTTTAGCAAACAAACCAGAAACGCTTGAGCAACTCAAACAAAATATTCCTAATGGAATTAATGAAAAAATGAGTGAAATATGTGAGAATGTAATGAAAAATGTACTCAAAAGGGCTCGCATTTGTGAGGTTGACAGAGGCGGACATTTATCTGCTATTGTATTCCATACATAATATTGTATTCCATACATTAAATAAGACATTTATCAATTTTAAAATTAAAAACAAACAAAGTAGTATACCTTCCCGACGGACACCCTGTGCCAAATATTTTAAGAATTCCCCAACTGAGACCATTTCATGATACGCTTACCTTCAAGAGCATTTTTCCCGCAATGGCCACTTACAAATCTCTCCAAGTGAAAGTCTACAAATTTATTGCTAGATCCTCCTTTGTTTGTGTCTTAAGTCTTTTGATACTTCGTTTGATCCACGGCGGACTATAGAACATTTTGTGTCTTAAGTCTTTTTACGACTGCTTCTATTTTTAACGTTTTTTTTATTTTATTTATTTACATATTTATTAAAATTAAAATTATAACAAAGGTCACTAGCATCGAAGGCTATCGGCTTAGTTTTAACTTTTTTACGATCTAATGTATTAAGTAGGCTATGACAGAAGTAAAATACATACTGTAACGAAAAAGTGGGCCCAGCAATCTAAGCTGTGTAAGTTTTGAAAAAGAAATGTTCTTGCTTTTTTTATTCCTTAAATAGCAATATCAATAAGTGTAAATGTCATTAACACCGACCGTAAAATATTTGTATTTATTAAAAATGTATTACAATAATTACGTTGAACAGAGATTAAACGAGCTAGATAAAATTATTACAATTGATATAATAATAAAATAAGTTAAAAGGCACTAACATCAAAGGCTTTCGGAAGAATATTCTACTTTATAAAACAATTTGTCTACTAACTTACTTCCTCACATCAACATCTTATTCGGAACAAAAAGGAAATTTGCCCAAACTAGTGATCAGAGCGATATAATTATTACTTTTACCTTGAAGGCTGTTTCGAACGTCTTAAGCTTTTCCTATGGATGCTTTGACATGACTTAGATATTTATTCCTTACCCGTTAAGCTGCAGGTGGAAATCTTCACCTAATAACTGTGAGATACATGCATTCCATTCTTTATATAAAGCTGGAAGAAGTATATGCCGATATACTAAAAATATTGACTTACTTCCGTATACATCAAATCTTACGATATATATTTTTTTCAATTATAGATTATGATTATAAATCATTCAAACTTAATAACTGCAATTTATTTTCCTCTCTTATAGTGTAGTTGATCCTGATGGTACACTGCGTGTAGTGAAATACACCGCCGACGATATCAACGGCTTCCAGGCCGAGGTCATAATGAACGGCATCTCCGCGATACATGGCCAACTGCAACAAGACACTCCCACGACCATAACACATCCAAACGTCAATAAAAACAACAACAACCGTGAGAGCTATAACCATTATCCTCAAACTACAATGAATGTTTATTCACCGGAAGGTAACCTCAACTATAACCAGCACTATCATCCATCATATTATTATCCCACATCTGCCCACTATGGCAATCCCTCAGCAACCGTACAAAACTCCAATAATAATCAAGGCACTAATAATGACTATGACGATAATCAGGATTATAATAATGAAAGCGATTATCGGCCACAGTACGAAGTACATGAACCGCCGCGTAATGATGAGGAGGACGATAAGCAAGATGGTGATGATGAGTATGACGGAAAAGAGGGCAATAAAAAGGTGAGTAATGGAGGTAAAAAGAAAGATTATGATGACGATGATACTGATGGGGATGGAGATGAGGATGGCGATGACTACGATGATTCGGAGGAATTGGAAAACTATGACGAAGCTGTCAAAAGTCATGAGACGAGTAATGAAAGTGATGAATATTATTGATACTGACGTAGTACTATGACTTACCAACGTACAGTGTTTAAGTAATAAACTGTATTTTACTTTAGGTTAAGTGATTACTTTTATATAATAAGTATTTTTAAGTTTTTTAAAATAATAAAAAAGAAAAAAATGATGTGAAGAGCAGAAACCTCTTTGAGGAACAGGCGCAATCGAAACTGAACTGTGCACAATATAAGTATAATTCTTATACCTACAGTTTAACCTCGACTCTGAATAAATTTATGGAGAGGTATTTATAAAGTAAAAAAAATCACGTTTATAGATATTAATTTAAAATTTTCGCTTTAGCAAGTTTTCAGAGGACTTGTTCGCTTGCCAAATTAAACACGTTCTAAGTTAAATCATCTGCAGAAGTGTAAAAAGGACATTATGTGTACAAATTTAATAAAAGACTGTAGTTGGCAACTCCATTCAATCATTATTCTCTAGGTTAGGTAGACGTAGCTGCCAATTATTTGACACTTTTAGGATCAGTGTAAAACCATTGTACAACCTGTACAGACCTGTTAAGCTGTACTCTGGAGATTCGAAATTAAGATCTTAACTTTAACTATATTTTTGGCCAGTTCTTGCTAAACCATACTCTGCGATCAATTATTTTGTTGAAATATGGGAGGTATTATCAGATCTAGAGGCTCGTCCCTTAAGCGTCCCCACGATCACTGGTGCTACCATTGATAAATTGACACTAGGCGTATATATAATGGATTTTGGGCGATTTAAATCGTGCCCTGGGCAGATTTGCCTGGTAATGCAGTCCAGTACCATCTAGATTGCACACTAATTCCAGATCGACTTGGATGTGTAAGGTTGTCCCATTTGGAGCCAGCTTATCGGCGCTATTATTTTCTGGAATGTACTTGTTGCTTTGTCATTTCGATAAGGCATGCGAGACAATTGTATTCAGTTCCTAAATTCAGAAATACATACTCGTATTACAGTGATTTGATCGCTGACTCGACGAGCAACTTTTCCAATCGCCCGTTAAACGATCTGGTAGTCAAATGAAAAGATCTACTCGTAGTTCTCAAGTGTGGATTTCAAAGTTCATCCTTCCATTTAGTTAAGACCCAAATATGGGGATAAGCCTATGTACTTTGTGTCTCTGCTTGTCTTCCCTGTCAGCGATATGGTCAAGATGTTCGTTATAAAACTTGGGATTGGTTTAATCTAGATCATTCTTCTATTATAGATAACATCTCCAAATACTGAAATATAAAAGATGCTGATACAGGGTGGAACCTTAGAAAAAATTATTTTATATTTTAATTATATTGAACAATAAGGGAATTTTAAACTAACATTGTTTTGTAATAGTGTATCTGACAAATGTCGACCTTCGCTATCCACACACTACTGCATACGTTTTCTGAAATTTTCATGATCTCTCACAAGCATGTCAACTGGTATTCTGCCAATTTTAGCCTCAATATGGTTAATTAGGTCTTCCAAGGTGTTGGTGCGGTGAAGTCGAAGTCGAAGGTGTATCGACTTCAGGGAGTGCTTGATTTCTTCCGTGCACAGCATTTCGGAGATTGCAGTACTGCTGCTCTAAATTGTTTGTGGTGTTCTAATTCTTCTGTCAGGCCCCCTTCGTACACATGACACATTCCCTGCTGTTCTTAATGAAGTTACCCAATTTACAATTGATTGCTGTCCAGTAGCACGTCCGCGTGGGGGAACAGCGAATCGTAAACGAAAAGAACGCTGCACTGCAATGATCGAGTGCGCATTTGAAAAATTCGTTTCAACACAATATGACCACTCCTCACGTGTCCAATGCATGGTGGCACTGAAAGGTAAACGAATAAAAATCTCCCGTCAGCCACTGTAAGCCACGCCCACTCTCCACTCTCTTTGATCAACAGTGCCGCCACAGCCAGCAGTGCAAAAAAGCAAATATCCGTGCTCCAGCCTGTATATCCCCACTAATAATTCTGATGGTAACGAAATGATCACACTATTTTACTTTCGGCTAGGAAATTCTTTTCAAGTAGATTACGTCATGATTTGGCAAGAGGGCGAGGTATCGCCCATACATCTCTTAACTTAGAAAGACCATATATCATAAACTGTTAGAACTCTAATAATGATATTTGTAAGATATAATATTGGCATGGAACGAACCACAACTCTCTTAACTTAGAAAGACCATATATCATGGACTGTTAGAGCTCTAAAGATGATATTTGTAAGACATGATATTGGCATGGAACGAACCACAACTTGCCTTAATTACCAAAGTAATGAACCGATCAAAGTTTACCAAAATGAAACATAAACCATGACCACACCATTGGAAAAGGACATTAATTACCAAAGTAATGGACCGGTCATTATCACATTTTACCAGAATAAAACTAATGACATGCAAAAAGGGCATATCACCGCCTATTTAACTCTGGACTTTTAAAACCATATCTTGTGAACTAATCCCGTTACGACGATAGTTGTTGGTATAGAATAAAACACACTCTCGTAGGAAATTAGAAGGTGTGTACGGCCTCAAAATTTTGAATTAGTCCAAAATCCATTACGGGTAGCATGTAAGCTTCAGCCCACCGAACTTAATTATCCACTTATTTTAAAATACAAAAGACCTTCCCTAATTGCGAAACGTGCAGCTTTAGAAGTAAATATTACATCAGATTCTGACGAAATTCTACATAAATCATTACGAGCGATAAATACCATACTCTAGTGAAATATGACCTTTTGGAATAACTTTTGCGCAACGAAACCTTTCGATGTTACTATTAATTAACTCTGGTGGATCTAGACTGTAAAGTATGATTTCATGTAATCCCCCCCCCCCCCACAAAGTTTTCTCCTTCCGCTCTAGAAGTAAAATAACAAATACAGTTAAATAATAAATACAGAGGCATGGAATCTTCGCAAAATCAAAATGTTGTATCCCCTAATTACTTATACCACCGCCCTACTTTAGCCATTTGTACTTGTTTTGATTTTATTCTTTGAGAAATAGTACAAACGACTGAAAATGATTTACTTTATAACGGGTGATCAATCTAGAGGTAGTCTCTTCAAATCAAGAAAAATACAAAAATTCTTCTCAAGTGTGAAATCTTCATTGTTCATTCGAAAGGACATTTTGTGCGATTTATTTTTTAAATATAATTTATTTTAAATGTTGACAGCAACTACGCCTCAGGGTGTCCATTCTCAGCATAGACTATGGACTTTACGTAGCCCCAAAAAAAAAGTCTAAAGGTGTGATATCACACGATCTAGGCGGCCAACTCACCGGTCCAAAACGTAAAATTAGCTGCTCTTCAAAACTCTCCCTCTCAATAGATGCATTGTTTGAGCATCTGTATGGCAAGTGGCAACGTCCTGTTGAAACCAAATGTCGCCAAGAGTACGGGCTTCAATTTCATGTAGCAAAAAGTCCGAGATCATAGAGCTATAGCGAACACCGTTCAAGGTTACGTTAATTTTTTCCACCAGCCCATAAACCGCACCAAACCGTAGTTTTCGCAATGTAAGTCTCTCTATGATGAAATGGCAAACAAAAAAATAAAGTTTAACACAACTCACGCGTAATCTATGAAAGCAACTCTAATGAAAAAAATATCCTTAGATTGATTACCCGTCACTGAGGGCCATGCTCATACAAATTTACGAAAGGTTTAAAATTCAAATTTACTTTTTAAAAATGTTTTGCAACCCTATTGAAAGTTTTTACAAATGCTCGTATGGTAATAAACGTTCCAAATGTTCTGTAATATCAGTAAAATTTTAGATTGGTCAATAAGTAGGACTTTCGCCCTTTAGGCCTAACTTATAAATTTGAGTTATTGAATAGATTTTCCTGCAATCAATGAAGATGTCAATGATAGCAGCGCCATCAATATCCATTGCATCAAATAGCCGCCAAAGACAGCAGCGCCATCAATATCCATTGTATCAAATAGCCGCCGATTTGCTCAACCCCTTTTGAACACACTGTCTTTTTTCCACAAATAAACCGGATGAAGAAGAACTCGATGATTAACTACCTAATATGTTTGAAGGTGATTGAAAGCTTTACGCTTGCCTATTGCGTATTGCATCCAGAGTGTGTCACCGACTTTTTAATTTCTTAAGTGGTAGAAAATTGCATTGCAACGCAAAGCCCCTAATTGCAAATGCAATACTGCGCCTGAAGATTTACCACTTTTTGTATGCCAGTAATAGTAAGTGCGTATTAAACTATTCTCTGGGCTGATATAAAACCTGTCCCATTGCCGTCCGTCCGTCCATATGCCCGTCCGCGGCAGGTTTCTTTCATTGTGAAAAATATGTTGGTGAATTTTCGACTGTATGGATGCAAAGACACCACCGAACATAAAGACATTCATGAATTCATTCATACGTTCGCGGTTGTAAACTGATGAAAACAAAAACTATCCATCCGTCCAGCCATTCATGCAACCAGCCATCCATGGAGTCACTCACAGACTTGCTCAGCTAAAGAGTTAAGCGGCCAGCCAGCCAGCCAGTCAGTCACTCGGTCATTACATGAATTCCTATGACGGCCTGCTACCGCTTTTGTAATACTCATTGTGGGCTCGCTCGACTCTGGTCCGCCGACATGGATGTTTTTTTTTGGTTTATTCCTCCAAAAGTATTCCACTTGCATGTGGCCAACTAACCACCAGCCACCATCATCATCACCATCGTTGATCGGGCTAGATACTCACGTATGCATGCTAGTCCAGTATAATATCAATTGTAATCCCCTCGTCTATAATCTATGATTTCGCTTTCATTGTTGTTATTTGGATTGTTTAGGCGAAAAGAAAATCGCTAACTATTTAAGTCCAAAGATAACAGCAAAAAAAAGCTGGACTAGAGTAAAACAACAAAAACGCGCATAATAAAAGTTGCTTGAAATTAGGTCAGTAGAGAAGCAGTCAATAACCAGACCAATATCCAGTGGTGTTCAAGACATGTTTGTCTCCTTTTTTTCGGTGTGTGGTGTTGTGTTGCTATTAATTGACAGTTTAATCTAGTTTTTTCGCTCAACTTCTCTGAGGCATTATTATTATTATTGATAGATCTTGGCTGTGTTATGTCTTTTTAATAATACTCGTACCACCAGCCAGACAGACAGCCAGTCGAGCTATCGACTGGTGGATGGATGGTCCGCTCCAAAAAAAAAAGTGTTGTCACATGAACGATTTTTTGCTCTGCTCTGCTGTAGACGTCGATGACGATGATGAAAATGTTGTAATCATCTTTCAGCAACAAGTTAAGCGATACAATAAATTCACTTTCAAATGAGTTCTGGTTACGTTGTGGAATTTCATTAAAAAAAGTTTTTGTTTTCGTTGCCGCGATGGGTTGTATTTGTAAACGAGGAGGGCCTGAAAAAGGATCCTCTCAAACCACGCTGATATACGAGTAGTTCTTGTTTGTAAGCAAGTAGTGCCAAGAAGAATAATCCACCTTCAGAAAAACTATAATAAGGGGTATTTAAAATACAAATATTAACACTTTTTCTTAGTATACTCTTCGCCATAGGATGCGAGTAGATATAACGTATGCGGAATGAAATCGCAACAAAAAAAACATTTTTTTTCTTTTAAACAAAAACAATAATTTTATTTCATTTTTTTTTAAGATAATACATTGTACTAGTTTAATGTTAAAAAAATATTTGGTCCCATTCGAGCTGCTTTGCGGCAATTTTGAGGAACTTTTTCCATGGCTGTTGAAAATGTCGATGTTGGCATGTTTTGAAGCTCCTTTCGAATTTGCCCAAAAATCCTCAATTGGGCGTAATTCCAATGTCTTGGCGTAATGACTTGATGCTAAGTCGGGCCAGAAGATTACATTTAAGTTTCTATGCTTCTTATTCATAAATTATTCAACTTTTGGTAAGAAGAAATTAATATATCTTTCAGAATTGACGGCCAAACCGGACTCAAAAAAAACTAGTTCTGACATTCCATGCTGACTAATTGCAAGCCACAATAAAACTTTTTTATGAAATTTTGAACGCTCCACATACTATATTTTATCGTCTACGTGTTTTTTCCTTCAAAAAATGTTTTCCTTGCCATTCGTTTCCATCCAATGTAAAATATGACTCATCGTCCATGATGCATACAATGTCGCTCTTGGCTTTGAATGTATTTTTGCCCAAACTTCTAAGTCGAGACTTTTGGGTAACTTCTTGAGCTTCTGACGCTTTTGCCTTGTTTTTTCTGGACTTTCTCTGAATTCCCATATCACTCAGATACCTTTTCACTGTTTTTCCGTCACATTGGAACTTTTTCCCAAGCTCCCTATAGGATTTAGCGACTTTACCATCGGTAATTTTTCGAAGTCGGCTTCTCATAGAAGAGTCGTTCAAACTACACTTTTTTCCAGAACCACGTTTTCTTTCTGTTGTTTGTTTTTTCTCATATATCGCCAGTGTTATATATACCGAACTTTGATTTTCTCCTTGCTCTACAAAATAAAAAACGATATCGGATTTCTTCTAATCAGGATGATGGTCGAAAAAATTACAAATGGTTTTTCGACGTTGTTCTTCTTTTGCCGACATTGCAAACAAAATAAATAATCAACTTCAGCAAAAATCAAATAGCAATATCACAAAACATTTGGTAAATGAAAAATAACGGTACTTTGTTAACATTTAGACCAATTAGTTTGCTTTCAATTTTATCTAAAATATTTGAAAAGTTACTTCTACGATGATTATTACCTGTTTTAGGGAAGCAGAACATTATCCCTGAATACCAGTTTAGATTTAGGCAAAAACACGGCACTCTAGAGCAATGCCATTGGATAATTAAAGTAATAACTCATACTCTAGAGAATAAAAAATATTGTTCTGCGGTATTTTTGGATATTCAACAAGCGTTCGATCGAGTATGGCACCATGGATTACTCTATAAAGTTAAAAAAGTTCTACCAGCGCTATTTTATTTATTTTTTAAAAGCTATCTATCTGAAAGATACTTCTACGTTAAGGTTAAAGATGAACAATCTGATATTTATGAAATTAAAGCCGGAATTCCTCAATGCAGCGTCCTAGGTCCAATTTTATATACTTTGTTCACTGCCGATATGCCCACCTCACCCGAGGTTACTGTAGCCACGTACGCAGATGACACGGCAATTATTGCCTCAAGTACATGTCCAAAGGAAGCTTCAACATTTATACAAACCCAAATCCATCTGCTCGAAAAATGGTTTAAAAGGTGGAACATTAAAGTGAATTCAGAGAAATCTAGTCACATTACATTTACATTGCGACGAAAAGATTGCTATCCAGTTAAAATATATGAAGAAGAAATCCCTAAACAAAATGTGGTTAAATACTTAGGTATGACACTAGATAGGCGATTAACCTGGAAACCGCATATAAAAGCGAAACAGACACAACTAAAAATCCAAAACCGAAAACTCTATTGGTTATTGGGTCCAAAATCACATCGTAATATGAACAATAAATTACGAATTTATAAAATAAACTGAAGCCTGTTTGGACATAAGGCATTCAATTATGGGGTACGTCTAAAAATTCATATATAGATATATTGGAAAGATATCAATCTAAAACCTTAAGATTTATCACAAATGCTCCATGGTTCGTTAAAAACAGCATTATATCGAGAGACCTGAACATACCTTCTGTTAAAAATGAAATAAGTAGATTCAGCGAAAATTATATTGGAAGACTAAATCAGCACACAAATCCCTTAGCCACATCTCTATTAGATAATGCTAACGAAACAAGAAGACTTAAGAGAAAACATGTACTAGATCTAGCAAACATGTAAATTTTACTAATGTGTAAATTTGATTATGCTGTTAATACTGTTTATATTTTTGAAATAGTTATAAACATTCAGTAAATATGCAAACAATATTAAAAAAACTAAATATGTTCTGTAATAATTATGTAGTTTACTGAAACTACATAATTCCTGCCATTTACCACTTATGTTATCAGATTTGCTTATTGTCCTTTAGATAAATTGCAAATAAAGAAACAAAAACAACAAAAAAAAATTTGCTTTGTACCCAGCGTTGTAAAATTTGTTGCGATTTCATTCCGCAAACGTTACGTTTATCATTCCGTTTGTTACACATTGAAATACTTATCTGCAATCGTATATAATCATATAATCTAACCATGCCAGTCCCTCTATCTACTACAAGCACGATTTAGTCCAAACAAAAAGAGCTAGAGTTTTAAAACCTCACACATACTCGTATATGAGGAAGGCCATTTACGAATAAAGATTTTTATCGATATAAAAATGAAGTCCTGATAATTTTTTATTTTAAATTTCAGGTTTTATTCGAAAAGCAGTTTTGCTTATTGACATAGCCACCAAGATCAAAATGAGTTTCATCTGAAAACACGATTTTTCGGTAAAATTCTTCAACTCCTGCCAAACAATCTTCAGCCCATTGGGCGAAGTGAAAAGGCATCGGATGGTGTTCCACTTATTAAATGACAAAGTTCAAACTTTCTTATGAAACCAGAAGTTTGAAAAATTATCAGTACTGTTTTTTAAACGTTAAATCGGCCTCCCCGTATGTCTTATAATCAGCAATAGGTTGGTATTAAAAATGAACCAAATCGGGCAAAAGGGAAACATATAGGCCCAAGTGGGCAGAAAATCGGCCTCCGGACGTATGGGTACTCGTATTAAAGAAACATTTAAATTTCGTCAAGAATAAGAATATTACATAAATTTTAAAATTCGATGAAATTCGAGGGGGTAAGGGGCGCTGAATAATATGCCCGGTATTAAAGTGACATTGCAAACAAAATAAATGAAATTAAAAACAGTGAAAATTTTTGAAGTATGTAAACATGACAGTAATTTTACTATTCGGCTGACTTAGAAGCCTTGACATATGGACGTGGTCTATGAACTCTGGACTTTAAAACCGCCCCTTAATGTTCAGAGACATATGGGTATTCGGAAACAGTTTTCTTTAAATCCATATATGTACCTTTATTTAAGATTTGTGCCATATGGACGTATGGGGATTTGTACCATATGTGTATAATATTAAAATTTCGTCACGGATCAAATATTATAGTACTTTTACGATTGTATTAATTTAAAGTCTTTGACCTATGGACATAAGGTCCCTAGGATGCTGAAAAATTAGTCCTTTCGAACGTATAAATAATGGTACTCAGAAACCGTGGTATTTTATGAAGTATCTGAATATGTTATAAATATTACGATTTGGTTGATGTTCGAAGATTTGGAAAAAGTGGTTCCTCCGAACATTGTCAGTGGAATTTCCTAATCTCAATGTGTTTTAACATATCAGATTTGTCTAAATTTACAGCCCTAATCTACGGTCTCCGCAGGACAGGAGTATCCCAAAACAATGAAATTCACGTATCTATATCACAGGACAACTGTTAATTGGGCCCCAAAGATATAGTTCTGTCAAACATAGACCCACCACCAACAACCATATCCTCGAATACCGTCTAGGCCATACAACAATGGTATTCATGGATGAGGGTATCAGAGCTTCTGTCCACTTGTTTTTTTATTCCTTTGACGGGCTCTACATTTTACCAGATTTAAAAAATAATATCATATTTGACTTTGTCCGAAAATGTCACTGTTTTTTTATCCATACATCTAAGTTTAAATGGTCCAACTTTTTGGCCCTAGGATTTGCCAAATTTATAATTTTATTTTGGCACTATGAGAAACTTTGTCCATGTATACTGGAAGCCTTTTTTATGGGCCCCTAAACCATTTGTATAGGAACTATAAGTATATCAAAAATATGGTCCAAATTAGTGTAAGATTGGTAGTTTGTTCAATGGGTTTTCCAGAAAGCTTGTATATGAAATTTAGAGGAGTCTTTGTACTGGGGCTATTAAAAAACGTAGATAATATCTCACATTTTTATGAGGATATTTTTCGAAATGTGCTCCATTACTCCATTTTGAGTATTTGTTAGATACTCCATCTCTTACCACTGATGGGGGAAAACTCGTTGGTTGTTAAATTTTACCTCAGGCGGTAAAAAAAAGATTTCTTTAGCTCTGGCGCTAAAGATCCGATTTTTTTAACTTAGAGTCTCTTACCATTGGTAGGGGAAAACTCTTCGTTTTTAAAGGCTCGAATGGACCAATCATGATTATTGAGTAGAATTATTTTGACACAATTTGGTGAAGAGTTGTAAGGTCTTCTCCTGGTGAGTATTTATTACTCCGAGTCTCCTACCACTGATGGGGGAAAACTCGTTGGTTTTTAAATTTTACTTTAGGCGGTAAAATAGATTTCTTTAGCTCTGGCGCTAAAGATCTCTTACCTTTGGTAGGGGAAAACACTTCGTTTTTAAAGGCTCGAATGGACCAAAAATGAGTGAAACATACGTCATTCCATGTTGAGTATTTGAAAGATACTAAAATTTATTTATACAAAAAGTGATTATCAAATGTTGAAAATATTTCAAGTCATGTAGAGATAACAAATCAAAGCGGAGGCCAAATATTCAATACAATTTTTAATAACATATGTACATCCCTTAGGCTGGTATTCATCCTAAGTACTCGAAAAGTGACACATTTCTTGTGTGTGCGGGCTGCTCCTACCACTGGCCATTATCACCATGTGGAAAAGTACGATCATGAGCGAGCGTACAAATATTATCTAACGTATACAGCTAACAATTTAATGGGCTGCAGTTAAGAATAATTTGAGAAATTAGTTCGAATGTGGTAACCGGAACAGGACCGTTTAGCTTTTTTAGTTTGACCGCTATAGGAAATGGCTAGATCGTCTAAGTATTTCACGATAGGGCCTATGATCAATAGTTCGGGCTGTTGCAAACGAAAAGGCAAATTTAATATACACTCAATCATATGGCGAAGGGTGCAAAAATTCTCTTAAGCGACAAGATACATTTCTAAAGCAACGGGCACGTTAATTCACTCATAGTTTGAAGGTAGTGAGAGGTCATTGCCGGATAGTGCAAATGGTAGTTAGTTGGTTTTAACTAGTTTTTGTCTAGGTATCACTAAATGCTAGCACTTAAAAACTTGCGTCTAAATGAATCACCCCTTTCGCTTATTTAAACTGTTTCTTACATAATTTTTTAATATATTCTACATTTTTTATATTTTATAAAGATGAAAGCCTAGAATTTATGTTTAGTTTTGGTATAAATAAACATACACACAACCCCTAAAAAGGTTGTACACACCTGCATTATTACAGATACATAATTGCTGTTTAATTTTAAAAAACACTCAAATATTCGAAATAATTTTAGAAAAGCTGTTGATCAACCTATAATCTAAAATCAATTAAAACCACAAAACGAGACAGAAATTCATTAAATGTTCAGCCACAATTGGCCAGCCAAGTACTCGCCCCAAGTAACGACTCACTAAGTATAAAAATGAATGGATAAAGATCGCAATTAGATAAAGTTACCAATGAAATGGTTTCCGACAATTACGAAATTCCAGTATGTAAATGCAATTGATTTTTAATTAAATTTATTTTGGAAATTGTTTAAATATCATTTCATCTACCAACCGCTGAGTTTGGTATGGCAGGGAACAAGCAACATGTCTGAAATCTATATACGATATGAAAATATTACACGCGATTCATTAACCTCAAGTTAGACTTGTCTTTTTTGTTTTTGTCTCTTGCCAAATGTTCAAATCAATATTTCTTTCGGTTATATTTTAGTTTTTCTCATTGTCAGTCGTTACGTTGCTTTGAAGCGTTTTTGCTGCACAGTTCGTTTGTGATTTTGACTTTTGTTCGTACTTAATGTACAAATGTAGTTCTCATTGAAATATTGTCATAAAATAGAGTAAGTGGTGTACACAGACTATTGAAGACGCTACAACCACCGAAATTAACCAACCTTAGTATGATCACACACAACCATATTTGAATTCCGGCCACCCCGTATAACCATATTATGATTTCCATACAATATTATGATTTCCACAACAATATTTTTTATCCCGTAGGCAAACTGCACTACTACTTTGGAATTGTCGAACTTGTTCAAGCGATAAACATTTGAAAAGGGTCATTTGTTTAGAACTTTTTTTAATTTATATAAAACAATTAAAAAAGAATTCCTTGTATCCAATTTTTAACAACATAATCTATAAAAATATGCTAGTCGTTGCAACTTTTTAAAGAGGTCGTGGCACCGCCCACTTTTATTCCGGGATATGTTTCGATTTGTCTCAACATCATATGTGCCAAATATTATCCTCATATCCTCAATAGTTCGTAAAATATGGTCTTTTTAAGTTCTGAGTTTTTGATTGAATGTATCAATTGAGAGCTTTCAAAAGACCAACTCCAAAAAAATGTAGTCAGAGTGAAAACCACGCGTCTACAAAACACCCTTATTAGGTTTGGCCTGGCCGAAATTAACGACGTTTTTACTTGTTTTCTATACTTTTGTCAATTACTTTTTTGTGGATATTTTACCTCCTTATTTTTTATATATTTATTGGTTGTGTTTTTTATATTTTCTTTTGAATATAAGGGTGTTGCTGAAAGGTATAAAATATGTTTAACATTTGATACACAAAACACTAACAGAATAATTTTAACAATAATTACACACGCAGAGAAAAATATCGTTACAATATGGTCACGGCAATAAAAGTAGGTTGGTCGCAACCAGTATGATTGCCGCAATATTAATATTGTTGAATTGTAACAATAGTACTATCTATTGCCAAATTTAAAAATGAAAATATAGTTGTAGCAACAATATAAATATGGTTGGTGCGACAAAAGTACTGTTTTTGGGGTTTTTTGTTGGCAACAATATGATTACGGCAATAATACTGTATGATTGTAATTTTTCGTTATTTGAATATGCTTTTGAGAACAATGTTATTGTTACGGATCTAATGCAATAATAGTACTTTTTATATGGAAATTCAAATTTATTCAAACAAACTGCTTTGGTTTTGTTTAACTGAAATATTTTTAATAAAACGCTTACGTTTTTTGAAACTGATTTTTTCTACTGTTAAATAAATAACTCCTACTACTTTTCTTTAAATCATGTTTATAATTCAAATCTATTGTTGACAACTTAACCCAATGCTAAATAATAATTTTGGGGATCATAGTATAATTTCGTCTGATCATACTATGGTTGTAGGAATCATAACATGGTTGCGTGTAAATCATACTATGGTGTTATATGAAACATACTATTGTTGTGAGGATCATAGTATGGTTGTGAAGATCATATTATGGTTGAGTGTGAATCATACTATGGTTGTGGGGATCATAGTATGGTTATGTGTGAATCATACTATTGTTGTGAAGATCATAGTATGGTTGCGAGGATCATAATATGGTTGTGAGGATCATAGTATGGTTGTGAGGATCATAGCATGGTTGTATTTGAATCATACTATTGTTGTGAGGATCATAATATTGTTGCACCACAACCATATACCCAACAATAGTATAATGCTCTTCGAATATTGTTATACCAACCATACTTTTTATCTACGTGCAACAAAAGCAAAAAAAAAAACGCTGTCGTTTGTCCGTCTGACAAACGACAGCGTATTCAACTGATTTTTGCTTTTAGTTTACATGCACTTTTCCATGTGTGCGATTCCATCTGCATCAGTCTTATAGGTAATTCAACTATAAATTTTAATAAAACAAAATTTTTCAAAACAAACGATATCCAAAATATTTTTGGAGTAAAAAATAAAATTGTAGGTTTTTAATAAAGACTATCATCTTATTTTCATTTGTCAAAAAACACGCCTATTATACAATGTATTAAAATGTATTTAAACTAATGGTTCAGAGAGTTAAAAGCAGATTTAAATGTCTTCATTTTTACTGTCGACGGGTTAATATGTTTTCCCAAACCCAAACGTTCGTCGATTGAAATAAAGCATTGTGCATATTGTAGAGTGAACTACATGATTTTGACATGTACGAAGCTAACGATACCATACAATAATGATTTTTTTTTTTGTGCTGTTGTCCAACATTGAAGTGTTGAAAAACATTCATCAACCACACTCACCATAAACAATTGACATGTGAATAGTTTTAGAAAACATATGGGAATTTACCGAAAACAAAAAAAAATATGTTCAACGGTTATTAAATTATGGCAACCATCAGCCTTTTAAAGAAATAAAAGGGAATGTCATTGTGTTTATATTAAACCAAAGCTATAAATGTATTTAACTCTCAAGAAGTGGTCCACTTGCAAGTAAATGATTTTGCGATTGCTAGTATCATTCGAAAAAAGCCTATTCTGGTCTAATGCGAGTAAAACGCATAACCATTTGTCATCGTTCAATTAAATTCAATATTTGAATTTTGCCGCCATAGTGAACCACGGCAGCGCAGCATAGCCAAATTTGTTGGTCTCTGGCCAAAAACTCCAAACCAGACTTCATTAATTAAGACATTATCTCATTTACTTTTGTGTCTAGTCGGAATGTTTTGGTCGATCGTAAAAAAAATGTAGAAAAAAATCTACCCGAAAACAATTTTCTTGCAATTAGTGAAAAAATGAAGTTTCCATTTTTTTCTCGACGCAAAAACGGAAAATGAAAAATGCCTTAAAGTCCACAATGGCACATGTGGTGCTGGTGGTTTGTTCTGATTATGGTCATTCCATTGGCTGTTGTGTTGCATAAGAAATTTTGTTAAAACGATCGTTTTATGTTATTTTTGGCCAGAGCGTTCGTTTGTGCGCTGTTCGCTTCTTAATGAATGCCTAAAACTGTAAAATCCAAATAAAAACGTTATTTATAAGGTCCGTTTTTCCTCTAGACCAAACACACGGCCACAAGTCGTTAGCGTTATTAGATTTGAAGGAAAAATGTTATTAAGTATTTGTTAAAATTAAAAAAAAATACCATAAAACCATTGGGCAAATGCCTTAAAAGTCTGGAGCATTAATTATAGGTACTGTCGACATCGTAGCCATTCAATAGAATATCTCGGCAACTACACACTTAACAATTTATTTAATAAATACCAACGTGTGGAAATATTTAATGACTATGGGAAGAATACAAAATTCTCTATTGAAACAGTCTATCTATACCTAGTGGAGAAGACAACAAAAAACTCTGTAGAAATGCTCAAGCCGAATCTGTTTTCATAATTTAATTTTATTTCTTAATATGGATCCTATCTCGAAACACTAAGCGTGGCGTTTTTTCAAGGTCTTCAAAATATTTAATCGTTTTCCATTTTACTATCATTAGATGTGTTTTCTTAGGAAAATCGCTTTGTATACCCTACGGCACACTATGGTCCAGGGTAACAGACTTAGTGCTGATATTTTTATCACCTTAACGATAACAGATTTTTAGTAGCGGTTGTTTTGGTTAAGCCTTGAAAACAGAATGAATGCCAACTCGTATTAGTTAGGCCATTTGTTAACAAAAATTGCCAATTTGAGCATGCCTTTAGAAAAAGCACTGCTGTACTTAGTAGGGACATAAATACTGTTACAACATTGAACACACCCATATCAATAGTAGAACTGAATATACCCCGTTAATGTCATATGGGTTTTGAAAGCTAACCTCAATAGCGTTAGTCTGTAACGGGATTTTAAAATTGTTTCAACTTTCATCATGGAGTGGTCAGATAATGAGAACCGTATCGCTGTAATAGCGCATTTTAAATGTGAAATGAAAAAAACGATATTTTCAAAACGCTCCGGCCACTAGGGATTAGCCGCATGTTCGTCTACCGATGCATAAAACTGTTTGAATAGATTGGAGATGTAAAAGACCGCCACCGGTCGGGCCGCCCACGCTCTGTTCGAACACCGCATGTCATCAAAGCCATTAAATCAAGAATTCACAAAAATCCGCTCCGAAAACAGAAAACCATGGCCCGTGAGATGAATATCACGCAAATGTCCATAAGTCGAATCATTAAAAAAGACTTGGGGCTTTCAAACAACGTACCGGAAATTTATTGACTGCAGCTTTAAAAAAAAATAGGATTGAAAAATGCAAACGTCTTTCGGTGAAGCACGCTGATAACTTGCACAGACAAATTTTGTTCACCGATGAAAACATTTTTACCGTTCAGGAAAAAATTAACAAGCAAAATGATAGAGAGTATGCGCGGTCATCTAAGGAAACATCTGAACTGATCCCCAGGGTGGAAAAGGGTCATCACACAGCTTCAGTCATGGTTTGGTGGGGTGTCTCTTACGATGGGATCACTGACCTGCATTTCTGCCAACAAGGAGTCAAAGCATCGGCCAAAGTTTACCAAGAAACCGTTTTGGAAGCTGTTGTGAAGCCTCTTAACAATTTCCTGTTCCAAAACCAGCCAGCAGGATTCTGCGCCGGCCCATAAGGCTAAAACGTTCCAGGCCTGGCTTCGAAACAATTTGCCAGCATTCATTTCCTCTGAAGAATGGCCCTCAGGCAGTCCAGATTTGAACCCATTGGATTACAAATTGTGGACGGTTTTAGAGGACAAGGTTTGTCACAAAAGATACCCCAACATTGGATCTCTTAAGACTGCTTTGGTTCGAGCTGTGGCTAATTTTCCAAAGGACGAGGTTCGTGAAGCTATTGACGATTGGCCAGTGCGACTTAAGGCGTGTGTAAAGGCAAAAGGCGGACATTTCAAATAAGTAGATTCTTTTTGGATACAACATACATCAATAAATATATTAAAAAATATTTGGTCCAAAAACATTCAGTACTTTTTATTTTACAGCATAAAACGTGTGTAATAGTATTTATGTCCCTACTAAGTACATAATTCTGGTAAAAAAAATAGAAAAATATTTGTTGTAGCCGTTTAGATACTTAGGCCGGATAGAGGCCTACTCAATAGTTAACCAGGCTAAGTAATAAAAGAGCTGGTAAAAACTTATATATGAGGCTCAACGGCAAAGTCAATGGCTCAACGGCAAAGTCAATAAATAAAATTGCCGCATTTGAGCTGAAGAGCAACATGAAGAGGTTCAAGAGGTGCCATTATACCCAGAGAAAATCACGGTTTGGTGCGCTTTATTACCTGGTGGAATCATCGGTGCATATTTTTTCAAAAATGATGATGGCCGGAACGTAACCATGAATGGCGCCATGATATCGATCTTTATGCTACCTGAAATTGAAGCCCGTAATCTTGAAGACACTTGGTTTCAACAGGACGGTGCCACTTGCCATACAGCTGCTCAAACAATGGATCTATTGAGAGGTCATTTCAAAAAGCAGCTAATTTCACATTTTGGACAGGTGAGTTGGCTTCCTAGATCGAGTGATATCACACCTATACCCATTTTCCTTTGGGGTAACCAAAATCTATGCTGACAAACCAGCTACGATTCAGGTTTTGGAAGCAAACATTACACGTGTCATTAAAGCCATACCGGTCGAAATGCTCGAACGAGTCTTGCAAAATTGGACCCTCAGAATGGAAACCCTGAGGCGTAGTTGCGGCCAACATTTGAAGGAAATTATATTTAAAAAATAAATGCCTTAAGATGTCCTTTCAAATTATCAATAAAGATTCCACACTTGATTTGTATTTTTTTATTTTTTATTTGTTCTGAAATACCTGTAGATGGATCACCCCTTATATCGAGGATTAACCAAAAACATTACTAGTATACCGATCGACTCAGAATAACTTTTTGATTTTAATAATTTGTCCAGCTTAGAGTGTCTAAAAATGACTGACTGTATTAATATTTACTCTAAATTCTAACCTCTTTATGTAGAATTCCTTGCAAATTGAACGAGAACTGTTTGATGTACTGCTTAGATAGTACATGACAAATACCAGTAAGTATAGGTAAACATTAAAAAAATTGTTGCCGAAGCTTATTAACATCATCGATTACACTTCAATATGAAAAATATTGTCAAGGGGGCGTGGCACCATGATGTTGTGCTTCTTTTCATACCACATCATATATACTAACGACTATCGCCTTTCAAAGTTCAGTGTTGTATGGGCGGTGCCACGCCCTTTTGTCCAATTTTTAAACAATATTATTATTAATAATGACCGTATCATCGATATAAAAATCAGTCCATTACTTTGGCCATAATTGCGATTTTTAAGGGGTGTGGCATTGCCCACTAATATTCAGGATATGTTGCGACCCATGCCATATCATGCGTTTGAAATATCATCAGCATATCTCTAATAGTTTAAGAAATATTGTGTTTTTAAGTTTTGGACAGTTGATTTTTTCGAGGTTTACCCGGTTCTTGTAGGGTAAAATTTGTACTTTTTTATTTGTAGTTTGGTTTCCGCTGATAGATGGACGGACATAGGTTGAACATCTTAGAATTTTACTTTGAGGGCTGCTATATATATTTCTGGCCTAATAATGAAAATGTGAATATTTATCATCAAAAATTGTTTTATTGATTTTCAAAGTGTTCTCCAGCATGATTTATACACTTTTGCATGCGCTCAAACCAATTTTCCGAGCTCGTTTTCCACTCCGATTGAGAAACCTCCAAAACATGGTTTTTGAACGCTTCAACAGCATCTGCTGGCGATGAAAATCGTTGACCACGCATTTTTTCTTGATGTGCGGGTATAAAAATAAGTCATTGGGTGCCAAGTCAGCGCTGTACGGCGGATGACCCATCAATTTGACGTATTGGCCGTCAAAAAGGCGGTGGTTTGAGCCGATGTGTGAGAGCTCGCATTGTCATGCTGTACAATGATTCGTTTGTTCGTTCTTTTGTTCGTTTTTCGAGTTTCTCCGAAGACTTCAGGTAAACAAATTGTGGTGTACCACTCAGAATTGACCTCCTACGTTGCTCAAGAGGAACAGTCGCCACATTATATCGAAGTGCTTCTTTCATAAACAACTTTCGTTGGATTTGGCTCGTCTTCGAAGTCCCACACGGTCGATTGCTGTTTTGTTTCCGGCTCATACGCATAGATCCATGATTCGTCACCCTTAACGATCTTATAAACGTCTTTTGGAGCACCGCGATAGTATTTTACAAAATTTCCTTGCACTAATCGACACGAGCCTTTTTTGAGCGATTGTCAAATTGTGCGGGATCCAACTAAAACAAAACTTTTTACGGTTTGTTTTTGTACAAACCTTTTTCGAATGTATGCTTGTGGAAGAAATGCATAAGGATGCCTCTACTCGTATCTCACGGTATGTCACATGACCTTCACAGACGAAGGACCTTCACGGCCTTCGTCTTTGAGCGAGCGTCGGCCACCATTAAATTCATTAAACCAGTTTTTCACAGTGCTATAGGATGGTGCTTCATCGCCATACAAAGATTTAAGGCATCGATGCACTCTTGTCATGATAATCCACGTCGAAAGTTGTGAAAAATGATCGCTCTTAATTGTTCATGATTTAATTCGATTTTTATGCCAAATTGATTTTTTCAAGTCACTGTAAACAACACAATTGATGTTCGTACGTCAAAACGTTCTGAATACGTTTATGGTGAAAAATGTCAAACTTTCCAATGGAAATGTCAGATGGCGCCAGGCAACACTTAGTATTATATAAATATATATAGCAACCCTCGTATGTGACTTAGCTAGATAAGGCTATAGACATATATTTTGCGCATACGAGGCTTCCTGTAAGTACTAACTTTGGAAAGACCTTTTATTAAAGACGGTTAAAATTTGTTTATATTCGAAAGTGCCTAGAAATAAATTTACCGCTGATACTTGGTTTGGTCTTTAAAATAATTAAAGTTTCAATGAGACTCCGTTTTAAAAAAATAAAAACCAAATAACTGATTTATCGTTTGGAAAATTAATGATCGTTTAACTCAAATTGACAGATGATCAGCATTGTGGACCATTCAGTTGAACTCTATTATTTCAGGCAGAAATTTTATTAATTACCCTCAATTACTTCAAACATTTCAATACATAATAATTACAGAACATTGTAGTCAAGTTGCGAAATGAACTAAAAATACTTACGAGTTTATCCATATGAAAACATGGCTGCGGTCGTTATCGATACGCAACATGGAGAAAAAAAATCCAAACATCAATTAAAACATGTTTTAGCATGCGAATAAAGCCAAAATAAATATGTAAATGAAAACAATCAAGTTGCCGACCGGGCACCCAAAACTCTATCTGCTCCAATACTAATTGGTGACATATGCAACACTTTTGAATTAAGCAACAAATTCAAAATAAATAAAACAAAACTTGAACCACAAATAAAGTCTGGGAACCAAGCAAACGACCGTCGTCTATGGGTTGAAAGTATTTAGAATGCATTACAAATCATGTTACACAAAAACGAGGATCGTTACGGCAGTTTGTGTTGGTATACTGAGAGATCTCTAATGTTAATGAGTGACCGGAAATTAAGTTATATCATTCATAGATTTTGTGACGATAATTAAAGATCTTAAGGCGCAATTTATATTCCAAGTCTGAATGCTAGATACATACGTTTGAATTAAACAATTAAATTACAATTGTTTATCCAAGCTTCGTAAGAAAGTTCTGCAATTTTATTTTAGAATATATCAAATGAAACTCAAAAATTCTATTTTAAATTCATAAATGCCACTTGAAACGCAGAATACATCAATCGAAACAGCAAACTGAAATTCAATAGACGCTAATTAACACAGAGAAAAGATTTGTTGGCACAACCGACTTTTTTTGTCAACCGAATGTTAGTGGTTGTACGTGCTAATCATGTATTCCATGGCTATAGCCGAATGTGTATTGGGTACACGGTAATTTTTAGTAGAGGGAACTGACACTATCGTTTGAAGAGTTATAGTATCGTTAACCCTAACTAATTAATATGACTATTGGAATTACATTGTTCATTTATTGATTGTTGGTTATAAGTACTCTGAGAATTCGGTAGTCATTACCACGAACATTTGTTAATTGGGCCAACAGATTGTTACATTTTATCTATCCTGGTTTTAACCGAAATAAAACTTTTATTATTTAATTTTAATATATACGATGGCGACCGCAAAAGTAACTGGCCTAACATAAAAAGAACCGTTTTTTTGGAATTATTACACTGAGCAACAAAAATTTTTTTTTTTTAAAAGTCTAGGGTTTTCCAGCTGAATTAGACTAATTTAGATGCCCTGAGTCCGAAAATGACCTTGGTTTTGTTCTATCAGGTCAGGATTTTTTGCTACAGAAATTTTTAAAAATCGATTTTTCGTAAAAAAAAACATTTCTTTGGATCATCTGCTGAGAAACCCCGGAAGATTTTTTCCGTTTTCCTCAAAAAATAAAAGTCAACGTATGCAAATTTATTAAGTTTTTATTTACTCCATCAAATTAAATAAGCATATTTATCATAATATTAGTATAACAATGAGCGTTACGTGACACAAAAGTTCAGAGTTCACGGCATAAATCGGCGTTTCTTCGATTCCCGTTTGTGAGCAGCTGCTGGGTTGTCTCTCTTCAGCATCCAGCAGTAGTCCGCCATCATGACTGCGTCCCACCTCCCCTGGTACCTATCCTCCATTTGGCGCATGTCCTGATGGAACCTTTCTCCCTGCTCGTCGCTCATCGCCCCAAGGTTTTCAGGAAACTTCTCCATGTGTGAGAACAGGAAGTGCATTTTTATACTCATCAAACACCCGAGCTTTTGAAAGGCCTCTATCATGCTGCTGATGAGTCTGGCGTGGTTTGCTGCCTTCGTGTTCCCCAGGAAGTTCTTCACCACCTGCACAAACGATTTCCACGCGGCGCACTCTAACGTGTTCATGGACTTTTCGAACTCTGTGTCCTTTATGAGCTGCCGTATCTGTGGCCCATCGAAAATGCCGGCCTTCAGCTTCTCAATGGTCAGTCGCGGAAAGGCTCGGCACAGGTAGTTGAAGCACCTCCCATCCTTGTCCAGAGCACGCGTGAACTGTTTCATTAACCCAAGCTTCAAGTGTAGCGGTGGGATCAATATCTTCTCCCGGTCAACAAGAGGTTCGTTTATGATGTTTCCCGCTGCTCTCGTGGCGGCCACACTGTTCTCGTGGCGGCCACACTTTCTTTACATAGTGCTGGGCTCTGTCTCGACTGTCCCACATACATATTAAGCATGGGTATTTCGTGAACCCGGACTGCTGACCAAGTAGAAAGTTCACCATCTTGAGGTCGACGCAGATGAACCATTGGTGCTGCTCATATTGGATTTTGTCGAGCACGTACTTCACTGCTTCATATTTCTCTACGAGAGTTGTGGAGTGAACAAGAGGGATTGAGGCGAACTCGTTCCCGTTGTGGAGGAGCACACACTTCAAAGAGCGCTTGCAGCTGTCAATAAAGAGTCGCCAATCTCTCGGATCGTATGTAGGAGCCCCGAGTTTAACAAGAAGACCGGCGACATCTCGGCAGTACACTAGGTCTTCCTCCTGGCAGAAGTAGCCCATGTAGTCCTCATGCCTTCTACGAAAGAAAGTGATACGCGCGTCCTCGCCAAGTAGATTTTTCTGTTTCAGTCTGGAGGCCAACAGCTCGGATGAAGTCTTCGACAAGCTGAGATCCCGAACAAGATCATTAAGCTCACATTGTGAAAAGGGCTGCCTCATACTCCTCGTCTGTTATATATCCTCCTTCGTCTGCAGTGGTGGCCTCGTCGTGGATGTCAGGAAGCTCTGTGAACGCTGGTACAGGAATTTCTTCGCAGTGAGCAACTGGACGGCGGCCAGATGGAAGGTCGGGGTACTGGAGGCTGTGCCGATTATTAAATTAGGAATTTATTTCAGGGTATATAACAGTTTTCATATGTCCTGAATAATCCCCTTAAAACCCCTAATATTAGCATATTGAAGCGTATAAAAAGGCTTACATTTCAGGGAAAAATGGTCATTTAGGCCTATGGCTGTATCTCAAAAAGTTGACCTGATACAGCAAAATCAATGTGATATTCGGACTCAGAACACCAAAATTAGTCTAAATCAGCTGAGAAACCCATGACTTTTTTTTGGTTGTTACCCAGTGTTATTATTTTTTTTTCAACATAATCTCCTTCCAACTCAATACACTTCATCAAACGTTTTTCAAGTTTTTTAATTCCATCCAAAAAATAAGAATTTTCAAGACCTTCAAAATATGCCTCAGTTTCAGCAATAACCTCGCTATTGGACGACAATTTTTTGCCACCGAGAATTTTTTTTAAATTTGGAAACAAGAAATAATCAGAAGGAGCTAAATCTGGACTATATGGTGGATGCGGAGCAATTTTGAGTGTTAAAAATGCAGTGTGTGAAGGAGCATTATCTTGATGAAAAAGAACTTTTTTATCTAAATGCGGTCGTTTTATCTAATTTCATCACTCAACCGATCCAATAATGCACAATAATATTCACTATTTATAGTTTTTCCTTTCTCAAGATAATCAATAAATATTATACCCCTTGCATGCCAAAATACTGTGGCCATTACTTTTCCTGCTGACTTAATAGCTTTCGCTTTCTTGGGACCACTTTTACCAGCTTCTATCCATTGTTTTGACTGTTCTTTGCATTCTGGGATGTAGTGATGGATCCATGTTTCATCAACAGTTATGAATCGGCGCATGAACTCTATTGAATTACGCTGATAAATCGCTAAAGGCTCCTCGGAATCGGTCCAACGGATTCCGTCAACAAACGCGGCACCCATCTTGCGGATAGCTTTTTCATGTGGAGTTCATCATGTAAAATACTCCAAACACGTTTTTCGTGTATTTTAACAATATCAGCAAGTTCTCTGAGCTTTATTCGTCTATCTTTAGTCACTTCATTAAATATTTTTCTAATGTTTTCAATAGTAGTAGCAGTTTTCGGTCTTCCAGAGCGTTATTCATCTTCCGTACTTGAACGACCCATTTTAAATTGTTGAACCCAGGATTTCACGGTGGAGTATGATGGTGCATTATCACCATGAACAGAATCCAATTCATCTTTGATTAATTGTGGCGTATAACCTTTCATATAAAAGTGTTTAATTACCGCACGAAACTCTTTATTTTCCATTTTTCAAAAATTATAAAACTTATTTACTTCAATCACCTGTAACAAAGAAAATAATCATTAAATATTTCGGAAATTTTGACAGATGGCTCATAAAAGATTGCTTTTAAAAAACAAAAAACTGTAACACGGTAACATTTTTTTTTTAATTCTTATCATAAGCCACCTTTTCATAGGCCGGGTCACATATACTTTATTTGATTGAAATCAACTTTACAGCCATCAGAAAGCTCTATTATCGTAAACTCAAACAGTAGCACAAATAAGGTTATCTTAGAGGCCATTGGTCGTCTAAGCCTTTCTAGAGTAGAACTAGTAGACGCATAAAAATCGCATAAGAAGTCCGACGGGAACACATGATCTAAAACTAATATTTAATCATGTAAATTATTTATAAGAAATTTTAAAAAGTATCAATCTAATAAGGCTTACAATTTTAGAATCCTATCAAATCATATTTACAGCCAAATTTAGCTCATTAGATTAGTGCGCCATTTGTTAATCAATTAAATCAAAATTAAAAAAGTATTGGCACTTCAAGTTAGACCTAGTTTTCCTTTCAAAAAAAAACAATTGCCTCGAAGCTTTCTGGTGAAGGTCGCCATGGACCCGAAATCGCGATTAAAGCAGTGTGCAGCCACGAAAATAAATGTCACTGTGCCATATTGTTAAAAACTTGCCTTCTATTAAAATGTAGATGCAAAAGTTCCCAAGCCGGTTAATCTCTGTTCAATGTGTTTAAGCAAAAGACTGAAATAAAACAAAAGAGCTAAAAAATACGTTAGAGATAAACCTGAAATACCTCTTTTTTGCAATCTACTCGTAGTTAAGGGTTAGTATTCTTAACTTTCGATTCATCCCTCGTTAAACCCAAATTGGCTCACTACATGAACATGTCTGCAGACATGTATATTAGTTTACGGTTGGCTTTGTAAAATCATTTGATTTTAGTCTGCTTTTACACACATATTTGGTAATTTGTTCTGCTTTTTCTCTTCGAACGAGTGTCTAACAAACTTTATGTAGCAATATTCAATTTGCAAATGAAGTTTTAAGTTTCAGTTTGTTTTTTATTTATATGTGTTTTTATATTTTTTTCTCAAAATTGCGAATGTTGAAAAAAAAACTGAAAATTTGTGTTGTACTAAAAACAAGTAGAGTCGAGGTACACTCAAGAAAAAAAATAATCGTTTATGTTAACTCTCGTAAAGACTATGTTTGAAAACTAAAGCCTCGATGGCCTCAATTGACACTGGATAATTATGCAGACCGTTACAAACTTTTTGCAATCCGATGCAACCAAGTTGATTTTTATTTTATCTTTGTGATGTTTCTGACGCACCCAGTTATAATTATAGGGTTAAGAAAAGAAGAATCGTAAAACGATAGCGTAAATTAATTTTAAATATTTGCTTTATTTATATTTATAAATGTCAGTGTGTGCTATCGATACAAGGCAACGAAATTACAGTTTTTTAATAAAATTAAATTACAGTATTTATAAAACAAAATCTTAATGCATGGCGACACTGAAAGTCCGACCGAAACTCTTTAAATATAAACTTTGTAACTACAAGCCAAATGTGAGGTAATGGATTTTATCCTAAATTGTTTTAATATTTTAAAGCAATGTCCTCCTTTTTCGAAAATGGCACTCTGAGACATACCTACGAGGGTTGGTATATATATTTCTGGCCTAGGCAACACTAAGTGGTGCCTGACGCCATCAGACATTTCTATTGGAAAGTTTCACATTTTTTTAGCATAAACGTACTCAGCGCGTTTTGACGTACGACCAGCATTTATGTTGTTTATAGTGACTTGAAAAAATCAATTCGGCAAAGAAAAGGAATTAACTCGTGAACATTTTCGTGCGATCATTTTTCACAACTTTCGACGTGGGTTATCACGACAAGAGTACATCGATGAACTTAAATCTTTGTATGGTGATGAAGCACCATCATATAGCACTGTGAAAAACAGGTTTAATGAATTCAATCGTTTCCGACGCTCGCTCAAAGACAAAGGTTGTCCAAAAACGGCCGTTGTGCCAGAGAACATTGATGCCGTGCGTGATATGCAAGATCGTCATGTGACATACCGTGAGATAGAGGCATCCTTGGGCATTTCTTTCACCAGCATACATTCGATATTGCATGAGGCAAAAAGAGGCTCGTGTCGATTGGTGCAAAGAAATTTTGAAAAAGTACGATCGCGGTGCTTTAAAATACGTTTATAAGGTCGTCACAGGTGACGAATCATGGATCTATGCGTATGAGCCCGAAACAAAACAGCAATCGACCGTGTGGGTCTTCGAAGATGAGCCAAATCCAACGAAAGTTGTTAGTGGAAGAAGCACTTCGAAGCAAATGGGGGCCTGTTTCTTCGGCAAAACTGGTCAGTTGCAACAGTTCAGTTCGAGCAATTTGTTTGCCTAAAGTCTTCGGAGATATTCGAAAAACGAACACAAGAAGACGAATCATTGGCAATCATCATCATGGCAATGCGAGCTCTCACACATCGGCTCAAATCAGAGCCATTTTGACCGGCCAAAACGTCGAATTGATGGGTCATCCGCCGTACAGCCCTGAAAAAATGTGCGTTCAACGATTTTCGTCGCCAAAAGATGCTGTTGATGTTACTCGGGTCAACCCACTGAAACTTCTTTTAACGCTTTCTTTTCTTGTTAATCCATGTTTTCATAATTTAGCTTTAAAATAGTAGTTATGCAGGAAACGTCCCATTAAGGCCCAATGAAGCTTTGCAACGCATTAAAATCAAAATAAGAGTTAAAGTAAAAATTGCTATATGCAGAAGGAATTACAACGGTTTCGGGTGGAATGGTCAAAGAGAGGCCATGAAAGGGTGGTCCGACTAAAACGCACGAGGTCAATTGTAAATAAAATAAAAAGTTTCACGAGATTTACCAAAATTTGATAGAAGCATTTATGACTATTAGGTATGGAACACAATATCGGCCAAATGCCTGCCACGGCTTAGGTGGCATACCTTTATCCAATAGTCCATATTTTCAAGGACTCTGAGACATAATGAAGGTTCAATGTCGTTAATGTGCCGAATGAGATACATCATTTAGCTCTTGAATAGTTCTTGGCTTTTGAGAGACACTTTTTTTAAATACCCCCAAAGAAAAAAGTACAACGGTGTCAAATCACATGATCGAGGCAGCCTATTATTATCGCCATGACGAGAGATAACTCGGCTATTGAATTTCTCGGTTAAAAGATCAATTATTTCGTTGGCACCATCCCGTTAGAACCACATATCGTCCAGGCCCATATCCTCAATTTCTGGTACAAGGAGTCCGTTAGCATACCGCTATAGCGAACAACATTTATGGTTAATGCTAGGTCCACCCTATTTTTGAAGCTGCACCGCCTGATCATGCCGCCAGCCCATTAACAGCACCAAACTGTCACTCTTTGTGGATCAGCGGCTTTTCAGCAATCACTCGTGGTTTCTCATTTGCCCAAATGCTGAAATTCTGCTAGTTAACGAATCCACTGTGAACACATTTGCTCGATTATTAAGTCCACGAAATGCATTTGAACGCCCATTTTCGTAAAAGGCTTCAACAATCCAATGTTGAATCCATGGTCGAATTTGTCAGACAGTGAAACCATAAATTAAGTTGGACACAAAAACTTGACGTTAAGGTGTGACTCATAATTAACAACGTCCATTATGGTTGGACCTCCCTTTATTACTCTAATACTAAATTTAAAACTTATTTGATATTGCGCGTTGAAGATTGCTCTACGCACAGTTCGAAGACTATACGCAAAGGGTAATTCTCATTAATAAAAATGAGTCTCCCGTATAAGTCATTTGATTTGTGGCCGAAATAATCGTTGCCAAAGGCTGCTGAAAAAAAACCTTGCCGAGTTTAGAAACAGCTGTACAGTCTGCCTGGCAACCATAGCAAATACATTTCACCAATTTTTTCTTTTTACGTTGATTCAGAAAAAGAAACAACATAAAGGTCTCGAACCAGAATAAAAAAACTGCACAAGTCATAATAATAATAATAAAATACCAAATAAATAACAAAAAACGAAAAAAACTAATAAATTAAAATCTTTAAAACTTCCACAGTTTTTGGATTATTTGTCGACTCTTGTGGCTGGCGCGTTACGCACCCGTACCGCTAAGTCCTGCCGGAGCTCGCATATAGACAGGCAGCGCTCGCCATCTTTCTATACACAACAAAAAACAGTGGCTTCTTAAAAAGGCATCTTGGTTTTTATAACCTACAAAGATGTCAGCTTCAAATCATTTAGCTTTGAGTGTAACTAAATAATGTTTTTGTAGTGCTCGTTCAAAATTTAAAATGTTTATTTTGACAACATTGTTCTTGTTTCTTTTTTTTGATTGTTAGATATTAACGTAATGTTAAGTTTTTCTAACTCAACTATTGTATTATTTTTATTTTTTTTGCATATGTTCCATTTTTCCCTCGTCTTGATCTTGTTCTTCGTAGTCAATACTTTGACCGTAAAGCACTATTTTTTTGATTTTGTAAAAAAAAACACCAGCTGAAATGAAAATATTCGCAGCCTAGTTGAACATAACGACGTTAATATGTTTTCTTAGAGTACATCAAGATAAAAAATCATTAACAAGTAATTTACATTTTTAGCATGTTACTTTGTCTGACTGAGAAAATGAACAGAAATCTTAAAATGACAAGCATACATATATATTTTTGCTTGCTAGTTTTTGTTGCTCAAAACATTTATGTTCTTCAGAAATCTAGCTCTAAAACCATTAAATAGGCAAATAAATATAGCCCATGTACTCGTATAGCAACCGAATATCTCGCTTTTCGAATGCGATTACAAACTTATCCTTTTGCTTTTTGAACGAAAGTGCCACAACGCCCAAACAAAATACACACATTATTAAATTGCGACGAATTCCGACCGTAGATTAAATTGAGTTACGGTTTTATTTTGTACAGGGTGGCGCCAGACTATCGTTATGGTTTGAATGTTTAATAGCTTTGTTATTTATTCGTTAATTATTATTATTTTTTTTTTTTTTTTGGCTTAAGTATGAAAAATAATATCTCGCAAGTTTTTAGAAATCTTTATTTATTTACTATCTATCTTAAGAGAATAAGGGTTTTGAAAGCTAACCTCAATAGCGTTAGTCTGTAAGGGGATTTTAAAATTGTTTCAACATTAATCATGCAGTGGTCAAATAATGAGAACCGTATCGCTGTAATAGCGCTTTTCAAGTGTGAAATGAAAAAATGCGATATTTTCAATACGCTCCGGCCACTAGGGATTGATTAGCCGCATGTTCGTCTACCGATGCATAAAGGTCCATTTAGTCTTGACGGTGGACGGTTGACGGTAGGCAATCAGCTATTTCAGTTCAGGATTGCATTTTGCATGTGTTAGAGGGAGATAACTACAGTTTGACGGTTGACGACGGTAGACTTCTGCAGGTTGCAGAATCCACCGTCAACCGTCGAGACTAAATGGGCCTTAAAACTGTTTGAGAAGAATGGAGATGTACAAGACCGCTACCGGTCGGGCCGCCCACGCTCTGTTCGTACACCGCATGTCATCAAAGCCGTTAAATCAAGAATTCACAAAAATCAGCACCGACATACAGAAAGAGAAAATCATGGCCCGTGAGAGGAATATTACGCAAAAGTCCATGAGTCGAATCATTAAAAAAGACTTGAGACTTGGGGCTTTCAAACAACGTACCGGAAATGTATTGACTGCAGCTTTAAAAAAAATAGGATTGAAAAATGCAAACGTCTTTCGGTGCAGCACGCTGATAACTTGCACAGAAAAATGTTGTTCACCGATGAAAAAATTTTACCGTTCAGGAAAAATTTAACAAGCAAAATGATAGAGTGTATGCGCGGTCATCTAAGGAAGCATCTGAACTGATCCCAAGGGTGGAAAAGGGGTCAACACCCAGCTTCAGTCATGGTTTGGTGGGGTGACTCTTACGATGTGGTCACTGACCTGCATTTCTGCGAACAAGGAGTCAAAACATCGGCCAAAGTTTACCAAGAAACCGTTTTGGAAGCTGTTGTGAAGCCTCTTAACAATTCCCTGTTCCAAAACCAGCCATGGACTTTCCAGCAGAATTCTGCGCAGGCCCATAAGGCTAAAACGTCCTAGGCCTGGCTTCGAAACAATTTGCCAGCGTTCATTTCCTCTGAAGAATGGCCCTCAGGCAGTCCAAATTTGAACCTATTGGATTACAAATTGTGGACAAGGTTTGTCACAAAAGATACCCCAACATTGGATCTCTTAAGACTGCTTTGGTTCGAGCTGTTGCCAATTTTCCAATGGACGAGGTTCGTGCAGCTATTGACGATTGGCCAGTGCGACTTAAGGCGTGTGTAAAAGCAAAAGGCGGACATTTCGAATAAGTAGACTCTTTTTGGATACATCAATAAATATATTAAAAAATATTTGGCCCAAAAATATTCAGTACTTTTTATTTTACAGCATAAAACATGTGTAACAGTATTTATGTCCCTACTTAGTACTTCAATAATTAAAATCACAATAATAAATAAAAATATCTCAGGCTTGAATATCTTCAGCTTATCTTCATATTCTAAAAGGCAGGTCCAGAACGTGTAGCCTCGTTTCATTGGTATCATCTAGAAGACAAATCGCAAGTAGATTCGGATGTGTACTTAGTCTAGCCAGGTAATTTTCAGAGTAACGTTTTATTTCATCTTTTACGGGTGGTATATTTAACTTCATTGCTAA
Source organism: Hydrotaea diabolus (assembly GCA_963513945.1). Taxonomy (NCBI): domain Eukaryota; kingdom Metazoa; phylum Arthropoda; class Insecta; order Diptera; family Muscidae; genus Hydrotaea; species Hydrotaea diabolus. The sequence goes on from OY740719.1 coordinate 179,962,154, forward strand.
CGTTCCATGGTGCATTTAGTGTCAGCCGTAGTGTTTTTGATTGAAAGCGTTCTAATATTTTGTAATTGAGTTACACACAGTTCCCCATAGATGTATTCCGTATACCCAAACCGAGTTTAATAGTGATTTATAAATAATTAAATTGTTTTCCACGCTTAGCTATAATTTTGGTCCTAATAGCCAGTATAATTTCTTTAACTTTACATCAAAATGCTTTCGCATAGTTTTTATGTGGGATTTTCAGTTCAAACGACGGTCCATGTGCATTCCCAGATATCCATTTAACGTGACTAGTGGGCAATCGGCTGGATGCACTGTTCGCTGAGGTACTTGCTACCAAGATTGCCGTGTCAAAGGTATACTTATATAAACTGGGACCTAGGACACTGCCTTCCGAAACACCTGCATTAATCGAATCTCAGAGTAGCCATTATTGTGTTGCACATAAAATAATCTGTCCGACAAATATGACTTTAAAAGGAGGTCAAAAGGTGTTGGCAGAAAGCTTTTTAGTTTGAACAATATCCCAGGATGCCATACTCGGTCGAATGTCTGTTGAACGTCGAGGAAGATAGCTGAACAATATTGTTTGTTCTCCAGTGCTTCATGAACATAATTAAAGATTCGGTAGCACTGTTCCGGAGTTCCGTGTTTATGGCGGAATCCAAACTGATGCTTCGGAATAATATTAAATTCTTCTATATAAGGTAACATTCTTTGATATCCGTTCAAATAACTCCGAAAAAAGCAGACATCAAGCTGATGGGTCTATAAGAAGTTATGTTGGATTCTGGTTTATTTGGCTTTGGTAACATTAAAATGCCAACATTTGAAGGTAATTTTTTCAAAAAATAAATGTCATAAAATGTCCTTTCAAATTACCAATAAAGATTCCACACTTAATTTGAAGTTTTAGATTATCTTTGTTCTGAAAAAATACCTCTACATGGATCAGCATATATAAACAATTTATTATATACCTTAGGCATTGTACTAAAATATGTTCGATTGTTGGCATTAAAAGTGTAACATTTCGACAGGGTGGAGCCAATATTTTTTAAAAGTTGCACCAGTAGAAGGTAACCTTATTTTTAGGAAAGAAATCACGATTACAGGCATACCGGCACCGCCCTACAGTTGTCGCTAAATCAACAACAACCATTAATTAATTTTTTAAGTTGGTCAGATCGATTGTTTTGATTTGTTTTATAAATTAAGCGAATAAGACTATGTTTCTGGATGTAAATGAATATCTTCTTTTGCATTTTCCCGACGTTTCGTCAATTGTTTGTCGACATCACCTTAAGTTGTTTGCTTCAAAGCAACAGACTTGCTCACTATTCTGAGGACAGCCAGTTCTCTGGACCAGATTGACCCGAAGGAGGAATTTTTCGGTCAAGGTCTGTCACCCCGGCACTATGTGCCGCTACAACATCAACAACTATTCTTAATTAAGATAATTTCGTATGACAATGCTAAAAATAAAAGTGCCTCTGTATGATAACTAAAGTTACCTTGGTAATAACTACACTTTTTTAAGTTTTTGCTTAATAAATCAAACACGTTTTTGGGGACATGAAAGGGTTAAAATGGATACTGTGCGTTAGTCGCACTTAAAATCTGCAGGAATTTCATGTGGCCTGTGCGTTAAACGCACTTAAATCTGCAGAGTTTCATGTGGCCCAAAAAACGTACCGCATGGTATAACATACAAATACCCACAAACTATTTTCGAATTTTACCAAAAGCGCCATTATTACGTTCATAGAAAAGTGACAGCGACAAAACATCTTTGGTGTGCATGCACTAGCGGTTATCGCTTGTATGGCACGACTGTCGCAGCTGTAGCGTTTTTTCGTTTTGCACTAGTCTGAACTCAACTTTAATGCCTATGCATTTTATGAAGAAATCAATTCACCGCCGCCGGTCAAACACACCCCAGCGGCCGGTGACATTTTTCTATCGACTACGAAGTCTGCTGGAACAGCATAGCAGTCTACTTAGTATATGCCTCAAACATTTAGCAACGGCTTCAAACTCTACTTGTCAACAATTTGTTTGGCCAAAAATCGAGAAAATATTAATAAAAACAATAACCTAACGGAAAAACAAACATTCTTATCATAAGTTTTCCACCTTATTCACCAGTATATCGGAATGCCCAGTTTGAGATCGAGATCAAAAGTTCCGGAAAACGTAAATCGACCAAAGCAAACAGAGGCTAAGCGACCAAAGGCTAAATCAGGGGTGCTTAAGGAATTAAACCACAACAACGACAAGGCGCCAGAGAAAGAGTCCAAACAAAAAACTGCTACAAAAAAGATGGCAAATGAGGATAATTCAATAACCACAGTTGAAAATGTTGACGAAGTAAATCGTGTAGAATCCGGGAAAAATGAAAACGACAAGCAAAAAGATAGTTTGCAGCCGGAGGAATCACCGCCGCCGCAGCCAATGGAAATTACCGAAAACCTATTATTGAACGATGCAGAAGCCAGTCCATCAAAAAAGCAGAAAATGAACGATGACGAGAATATGGAGGACGACAAAAAGAACGAGGAGGTTGCCGAACAGCAGCCCCCTGCAGTGGAGATCAAACCATCAACAGAAAAAGATAACGATAACAAAGAAGGAACCACTCCAGAGGACAAACCATCAACAGAACAAGATAATGATGACAAAAAAGAAACCACACCAGTGAAAACCAAAAGTTTCTCCTTGAAGTCTCAAACGAACGCAAGCAAAACCAATGAAAAGGATGAAGCCAGCTCCAGCAACAACAATAATATGCCCGAACAATTACTGACGGTCATCTCAAACCTTTACCTAAATGTTGGAGAACGTCTGCGTTTAGATTTTCACCCCCGTTGTCTCGATGATTTGGCCCACTGTCATCGTCATCACTATCATTCTGAAATGCCCGAAGCGCCCATACCCTCGCAGGCACACATTCTTCGTAGTGCCCTACAGCACTACCGTTACGTGTCTTTCATAAACTCGACCACTGATATGTGCCACCGTGGAGAGTTTCCCGGGAAGGGTATATTTACGAAACTCATGGAGCTCGTTCTGGTAAGACTCATGTTTATTAATCGTCCATTTTTGTATATTAAATGACCTCCCTTTATCCTCTTGCAGAGCATCAACTATAATACCAAACAGCAAAATGTGATCACATTCCAACAATCATATCACAAATCGATCGATCTTTTCTCCATGATTGTTCGAACCTTTCCGCCGTGTTGGCATAAAATCCGTCCATACTACGTAGGCTTCTTAGAACACGGACTCGATCATGCAAAGCTGGGCAATGTGAAGGATGAACCATTAACAAAGTCCTCGAAGATATTTGACATCGTTTTGGACTTGTTGGAGGATATATTAAAGAATGCTGACCCTGAGGAGCTATCCACCAACAAAAGTGAATCATTACAAATGCCCTTTCACTTGGCAGCTGCACCATCTACGGAGATAACATCGCCGCAACTAAATTCATTGGACTTAAGCGAATGCAGCGAGTATTTGAACCAAAATGAATACGAAGAAAAGGAGAGACAAAAACAAACATTCACTGCTCTGCCTATGGCACAAAAAATCGAACGTATTTTCATGTGTCTGAGGTTGTTGTTGGAAATCTTGGAAAATGATTTGGCCATGTGGATGTTGCACCATTTTAAGAAAACCAAAGAATGGATATTTTGTTCGGACAACCGTCCTCTCATTGTCGTTTTATGTGAGTTAACACAATACACCAGAATGACCAGAGTGGCGCGAAAAATTTTCAGTATGTACAGCGAGGCAGCTTCCAAGGGATTATGTAAACAGCGTCTGCAAGTATTGGAGGTATATTTTTAATATGATAATATGTCTAAAACTATTTAGGAATAAACCTTTTATTTAGCGCTATATTTCACTGCTAATGGTTGCGAGTAACACTGCCGATATGGAAAATACAGCTATTGGAGTCAAATACCCCTCACTGGGTGAACACACAAAAACTCTCATAAAGGAGTTTTTCAAAATTTTTAAAAGTAATTAACTGTTTTATTACTTTAAGACAATGTCATTTATATTTCTTTAATTTCAGTTCATAACCGTGAAGAGATTTCAAAGTACATGGAGACCATAGAACTTTTGCGCATCCCCTATGTGCGATTTGAATTCATCGACAATGTTTTGTTCACAAATACGGAGCCATTAACGCCGCAAAAAATAGCCTTGGACATGGCCAAGAAGCGTTGGTTAAAATACAAACCGACCTGTGAACTTTCCAAGCCTAACGAGGATATTTCACGCGAACAGTATTTGCACTTGCTACTGGATGCTCTACGGCAATATTGTGATTGGCATGGTTCGAAAACATTTCTACACGTCATAACAGACGCTGCGCAAATCTCCCACCTCTCCACCACCAACGACTCGGTGCATCGTTGGCCAACTCATGGCAGTGGAGTGTTGGTCTTGAAGAAAATGGCCAAAGACATTGAGCACCTGGAAAAACAATTGAAGATGACGGTGCGTATGTCGAAACCGAAAGTAAATATATCTCTAGCTGATATTTGCATAGACGAGGCCATCATATTAAAATATCGCAATGATTTGAAGTTTGTCATAAGTCTACAGAATGTGCTGCTTAAGCAAAAAGAAGCATATCCAGAAGTGGATTTCACAGAGTGGCTTGAGTACTTAAGTGATTTCTCACCCAAAAAACTTGTTAAGGAAGAAACTACTCAATAATAAGTCCTATCATCAACTGTATATTTTCAGCATATTTCGTGTTATTTATTAGTATGTTTTATTTATTCTATTTTGTACAATTTTTGTGTTCTTGTGTATTCTTAATAAATACGTAGATTCGTTCTTCGCGTCTTAAAGTGAAAAAACAAAAAGTTTTGGGCTTGTAGAGTTTGTCGGCACAAAGTGGCATTGAACAGAGAACATCGGAATTATATCGGTCGAATTTGCATATAAAATTAACCACATGAATAGTTAAAATATTTTCACTTTCGCCGAAAGTCGATTGTATTATAAACCCATACGAAATCTTTCCAGATTAAATTAATTTAACTTATATTTCTACTTACTTTTTGTTAGGAAATATCTTAGTGGACATTTCGATATCCATTTTTCTCCCAAACAAACTTCAGAGTCCTGTGATTTAAAATATCGGGTATAATTTAAGTAAAAAAAAACTTGAAAGTAAAGAACTTTTAATCGATAGAACTTGAATTATTTCTTTGTTTTATGTCTGACTACGCCTTACACTAAATTTAAATTTTGTGTTGACCACATTGTTTTGCATCTATGTAAATTAAGCCTTAGATCTATGAGCGGTAACCGAAATGAAATGAGGGCGTATTTCAAGCTAAATGTTTTTATGTTAATATATACCGGGTTTCCATTAAGGACATAACAATTTTATATATTAATAAAACACAGAATATTTAAGATATAGAGTTCAAATTTGTTCAATTGTGCAAATGTTATATTTAAGAATAAAATTAGATTAAGGTCATATCACCACCACGAGCCCGTGTACAGCGATATATTCTTTGGACCCAATTTTCCACCACTCTTGCACACATTTCGACCGGAACGTTGACAATTTCTCGTTGGATGTTGTCTCTGAGCTCGTCTAAAGTTGTTGGCTTAGACCAATGACTTGATGTGGCCCCATAAAAATAAATTCAATGGCGTTAAGTCGTATGAGCGAGGTGGCCATTCGACCGGACCCTTTATCGAGATAACACGTTCACTGAAATTGCCTTTCAATAAGTCGATTGTACCGGTTTGTAGAAACCACATATCGGCGATGAGAAGCTCTTCCAGTTTTGGCCAAAATTAATTTTCTTACATGGCACGATAGCGCTCTCTATTGACGGTAACATGACGATTTTTCCATTGACGAATAAATGCGGCCCAATCATACATCCGGCATGAAAACACAGCACACATTAGTTTTTTTCGAATGCAATTGCATCTCTTGAAGCACATGTGGGTTTGTTGCTGTCCAATAACTCATATTTTGTTTATTGACAAAACCACTCAGCCAGAAATGAGCTTCATCGCTGAAGATGATTATTGGATGAATTTCTGGATTTCCGTGAAACTCTGTCAGAGCCACCGACTCAGAATTTCGGTAGTAATTTTTAATGATTTCCCCACTTTGCTCGTATATGAACTTTAACATGATGAAAATGTTTACTTCAACTAACGTTTTGACACTGAAAGATCATTGAAAATGTTTAAGGGTTCGTTGATATAGAGATTCGAAATTGTTTCCCTATTGGAAAATCCTTTTGTTTTTGCTTTCTAAAAAAAGGAAAAGGAAAAAAAGGGAATTCGAACAATAACGACGTTTAAGCATTAGAAATCAAGTAAAGAAAATTATTAATAAAATCTTTTAATAAATTTATAAGTCGTGTTTTATTAAACATTAAAAAAATCCATTTAAAATTCCGCTAAAGATACAATTCAACAAGTTTTCCAAAAACCAAAAATTTTTTATTTTCTTAAAATGTGTGCACACCAAAAACGGTTTGTTTTGTTTTTTTTTATTTTTTTTAAATCGCTAAGCGTAAGCTTAAACCTGTTGAATATTTTTTTCTGAAATTCAAAATCGTTCAAAGAAACTTCTTTTGTTTGTTAGAAAATGTATCATTTTTTTATTTGTTTTTTTTCATATATCATCACGGCAGTTATAATTATAATAATATATTTCTGGTCTAATCAACCCTAAGTCTTGCCTGGCGCCATCTGACATTTCCATTGAAAAGTTTAACATTTTTTAGCATAAACGTGACATACCGTGGAATAGAGGCATCCTTTAGCACATCTTCCACCAGCATACATTCGATATTGCATGAACACCTGGCCGTAAAAAACGTTTGTTCTTGTTGGATTCCGCACAATTTGACAATCGCTCAAAAAAGGCTCGTTTCGATTGGTGCAAAGAAATTTTGAAGAAATACGATCGCGGTGCTTCCAAAGACTTTTATTAGAACGTCACAGGTGACGAATCATGGATCTATGCGTATGAGCCATAAAGAAAACAGCAATCGAGCAAGTGGGTCTTCGAAGACAAGCCAATTCCAACGAAAGTTGTTCGTGAAAGAAGCACTTCGAAGCAAATAGCATGTTTCTTCGGCAAAACTGGTGATGTGGCGACTGTTCCGCTTGAGCAACGTAGGAGGTCAATTCTGGGTGCTACACCAAAATTTGTTTGCCTGAAGCCTTCGGAGAAATTCGAAAAACGAACAAGAGAAGACGAATCATTGTGCATGACAATGCGAGCTCTCACACATCGGCTCAAACCAGAGCCTTTTTGACCGGCCAAAACGTCGAATTGATGGGTCATCCGCCGTACAGCCCTGTGCAGACCTAATGACTTCTTTTTTTCTGCACATCAAAAAGATGCCAGAAGATGCTGTTGAAGAGTTCAAAATCCATATTTTGTAGGTGTCTCAATCGGAGTGGAAAGGGGCTTTGACAATTGGTTTGAGCGCATGCAACAGTGTATAAATCATGCTGGAGAATACTTTGAAAAATAATAAAACCATTTTTGATGATAAATATTCGCATTTTCATTATTAGGCCGGAAATATAAAAAGCAGCAGTATTAATTTTATTTTATTATTACAAAAGGGCCACTGAAATTTATGTGCAAAACAAAATATCGGCCAAATGTTTGCCAAGGCTTTGGTGGCATACCTCTATCGGATAGTCCATATTTTCAATGACTGAGACATAATGGAGGTTGAATGTCATTAATGTGCCAAATTTTTTCAAATCTACTTATATTGAATTATTCTTGACGTACACTTTTTTTCAAAATATCCACAACAAAAATAATGAAGGTTGAATGTCATTAATTTGCCAAATTTTCTCAAAGCTACTTATATTGAATTATTCTTGACGTACACTGTTTTTCATAATATCCACAACAAAAAAAAACCAACGGGGTCAAATTACATGATCGTGGCGGCGAATTAACATCGTCACGACGTGAAATAACACGGTTTCTAGGGGACCTTATATATGGGTACTTAATTTTGTACTCAGAGTCATGGACCTTTGGGTCCACAAAATCGTCGTAAATATGGGTTTTCGAATTTACCTATTGTTCACATAAAGAAACTAAATTCGCTTTCATTGCATTTCGGGTTGAAATTTATTGCCACTTGTATTATAATTTAGTTAAAATCCCAACCGTCAAACATCATTAGAAGTGGAAATCGTTAGTTTATGCGAACGAGGGGTAAAATAAGTTTTATTACGAATACTAATATGGGTTTGTTTTTCAGAGTCGGCATATTTTGGAACTCAAACACCCGGAATATAAGAGCCATATATATTATCGGACGTGTGACGAGAATCGCTCCACTTGAAATTACATCTGATTTGTAAATCTCACGACTTAAGTAGCCTTGTAATGAAGTCAAGTGTTGCGATTAAATTTTGTCTAGTATGTATTAGAAAATGTATGCCATATGTATTTTTTATTGGTATTGGCCGAAATGCTTAAACATAACACTCAGGGCTGTCATAGAAACAATATCGGTTTTGCTAGTTGTCGTTTTTGCAAACCAATGTTGGTATCATTTGGTGGCATGAAGCCAAGTTGGTTTTGTCCATTTCGAATGTAAATAAAACCAATGTTCGAAACAGCTGTTGCTATTAGCAACAGATTGGTTTTCATGACACCAAAGCATTTTTTCTTATCGTTTTCAAAACCAATAATGACAACTTTGGTTTCTATGACAGCCCTGACTGTTCTGCAACAAAATCCCCCTTTGGACAAAACCAACAAATCATTATGTAAAATGATCTTCTGAATTGAATGTCCGTTTTGACCCACCAAGTAAAGTTTTCGAGATATCGTGAGCATAAAATATTTTTGACTTTTTTCATTTATCTGCCTAAAACTTCAACAAATATCCGACATATGTATATATTTTTTTAATAAGCCGACGAAAATTGCCTGAGTTACTACAGTTTTTGTAAAATAATCATAGGATTTTTTTCTCACTGTAAGAACAAGATTTGTAATTTTTTTACAATGATATTCACCCTTATTCTGATTGTCGTCGTCAACGTCGTCTTCAATTTAATATCAATATCACTTCGTTTCAATATAATATCACATCAACGATTTTTTGGTATTCCGTATCATTATTGTCTTGACGTTGACTGTTTATCGATAACTTCAATAAAAAAAATCACATACCTAACATTTTTGCATCAGATTTTGTATCTATTCATCCAATTGTTGAAAAATGTTTTTTGTTTCTGATTCAAACTCTGATTCAAGTGATGAAGAAAATAAAAAGAAACTTATTTTACAGAGAAAGACACTGCGATATAGGTCTGATGTCATGAAACTACCAGACAACAAGTAAGTTTAAGGTTTAATTAATTTCCATTGGCAATCACAGGTTACCGCAACTATTGGCTTTTAGGTAAAACCCATATTTGCATCTAAACATTAATGCTATTTTTAGTCTTACAGGAGATGCGGGGTATCCTCTTGAACCATATTTAATTACTCCATATCGTTCCGCTTCAGAAGGAAGCGCAGAGGCTATATTTAACTCAAAGCATGCAAAGGCAAGAAACATTGTGGAACGCACAATTGGAGTACTGAAGAACCGCTTTCGTTGCATACTTGGTGCTCGCCAGCTTCATTATAAGCCCGCTAAGGCAATTCAAATTACAAATGTTTGCGCAGCTCTTCACAACATCTGCATTGAATATGGCTCGAGCCCTCTAAACGAGGATTTCATATCTTCAGAAAATAATTTAGGAACTTTTGAAAGTAACGATTTAGAAAGTGGAATAAATGCAGAAGCCTCAGCCATACGAGAACAAATAAAACATAGTTTCTTGTAATGCAAATTCATTTATATTTAATGAATTTGCATCACCATCTCTACTCGGTGGTCCGGAAGCATTCAAAACACTTGCAATGTTCTCCCATTGCTGGTTAAAATTTGTTGGCGCTGTTCCTCTTTTGAAACTTTTTGCTAAGGATGGATTTTTCTCCAACTCTTCAACAAGTTTTTTGAACTGTTCATTATTTGTAATTTTCATATTTGCACTTTTACTTTTGGTTTTTTTTTTTATTTTAACAGCAAACTTCTTAGTCGTTACCAAAAACAGCGACGACAAAAACAGAGTCGTATCAATTCAGTAACAACGTCAATATCATTTAGAGAATACCGAGTTGTGTCAATAGTTGTCAATAGTTATCGAAAAACGACTACGCGAATACCAAGTATCAACAGTCGTCGCAAGATGTCGTTGTTTTGTCTTGACGACGACAATCAGAATAAGGGTGATTATCAGGCAATTTTCGTCACATTATCAAAAAAATACCACATTGGAATCGTTACTGTGCGTTTTATATAATTTTATGCAAAGACTAGTGGTAGAGCTCCAGAATTGGGGTACAATTGGCAGTAGAAAACAAAATGTTTTAACATAAAAAACAAAACTTTGATTTCTATTGGCTGTAACTTCAACAATTTTTATTCGATTTTAGTAAATTTACATGAAAGATGTATTTCTTATCAATTAATATTACCAATTTTTAAATGAATCGAATAAGAATTGCTGAAGTTTTAGGCAGGTTAATGAAAAAAGTAAAAAAAAATCTAATGATTCACGAAAACTATACGTGGTGGGGTACAACGGATACTCAATTTCGATTCAGGAAATCAGTTGGTTTTGTCTAAAGGAGGGCTCAAAAGTTAATTTTTGCAGAACAGTGTAATTAAAGTAAGAAGGAATGTAAACAAAAATTACAAATTTACCAATATTTCAATGTTTGTCTTCAGTGCTCTAGAAGACAAATAAGGGAAATTTTAATAAAATCTTTTAATAAATAAAGTATAATAGTAGTGTACAGCAGTGTTTCCAATAACCAACAAGTTTTTTTATTTTCTAAAAATTCGTGCAAATCAAAAACGGGTTGTTTGGAAAATATCATTTTGGCGGGAAAATGGTTCTATAAAAACGCCAAGCGGATTCACTTATGCCCTTTTAAAACCGTTAAATCGTAGTGTACAGCAGTGTTTCCAATAACCAACAAGTTTTTTTATTTTCTAAAAATTCGTGCAAATCAAAAACGGGTTGTTTGGAAAATATCATTTTGGCGGGAAAATGGTTCTATAAAAACGCCAAGCGGATTCACTTATGCCCTTTTAAAACCGTTAAATCGCACCTTATGCTTTTTCTTGAATATTTTTTTCCAAAAGTCAAAATCGTTTAAAGAAACGGTTTTTGATTGTTCGTAAATTGTATTTTTTTTTAATTAGTTTATTTTAATATTACGAGGGTTGCTATTTATATTTCTGGCTATATATATATGGCGCCATCTGGCACTTCCATTGGAAAGTTTGACCTTTTTTTTAGCATAAACGTACTTAGAACGTTTTGACGTACATCATTTGTGTTGTTTACAGTGATTTGAAAAATCAATTTGGCAAAAAAATGGAATTAACTCGTGAACATTTTCGTGCGATCATTTTCACAACTTTCGACGTGGATTATAACGACAAGGGTGCATCGATGAACTTAAATCTTTGTATGGCGATGAAGCACCATCCTATAGCACTGTGAAAAACTGGTTTTATTGAATTCAATCGTGGCCCACGCTCGCTAAAAGACGAAGGTCGTCCAAAAACTACCGTTTAGCCAGAGAACATTGATGCCGTGCAAGAACTTACAATGCAAGATCGTCATTTGACATACCGTGAGATAGAGCTATCCTTGGGCATTTCTTCCACCAGCATACATTCGATATTACATGAACACCTGGTTTGTTCTCGTTCTATCCCGCACTATTTGACAATCGCTCAACAAAAGGCTCATGTCGATTATTGCAAAGAAATTTTGAAGATAAAAAACACTAGCGGTGCTTCAAAAGACGTTTGTTTATAAGATTTCAACAGGTGACGAATCATGGATCTATGCGCATGAGCCCGAAACAGAACAGCAATCAACCGTGTGTGTCTTCGAAGACGAGCCATATCCAACGAAAGTTGTTCGTGGAAGATGCACTTCGAAACAAATGGTCGCCTGTTTCTTCGGCAAAACTGAACATGTGGCGACTGTTCCGCTTGAGCAACGTTGGACGGTTAATTCTGAGTGGTACACCACAATTTGTTTGCCTGAAGTCTTTGGAGAAATTCGAAAAACGAACAAGAGAAGACGAATCATTGTGCACCATGTCAATGCGAGCGTGCACCATGACGAGCGATGTGTGAGAACACATCGGCTGAAACCAGCGCCTTTTTGACCGACCAAAACGTCGAATTGATGGGTCATCCGCCATACAGCCCTGACTAGGCACCCAATGACTTTTTTTATTCCCGCACATCAGGAAAAAAACGCGTGGTCAACGATTTTCGTCGCCAGAAGATGCTGTTGAAGCGTTCAAAAACCATATTTTGGAGGTGTCTCAATCGGAGTAGAAAAAGTGTTTCGACATGCTAGAATCATGCTGGAGAATACATTGAAAAATAATAAAACAATTCTTTTTTGATGATAAATATTCACATTTTCATTTTTTTGATGATAAATATTCACATTTTCATTATTAGACCCGAAATACATATAGCAGCCCTCGTATCATGGCATTTACAAATTTGACATGGAAAAACAATAGTTCAGACGAAAATTGTTTTTTTTTCATCAAATTTTTATCGACAGTTAAAAATAATACGAGTACTCGCTTTGTTCGGAGCATTTTTGAATCCGCACATTATTTTAGATTAGCAATTTTTGTGAATGTTTTGCTGTATTCCGAGAGAAACCACACCCTTAAAAATGTATTTCTTGTAAGCCAAATTTTTTTTAATATTAAATATTACCAAACATAGCGGAGAATAGTTGATTTTTTATTAAAAAAAAAGAAACTACTGTAAAAATGTATTACAAACATAAATAATCAACATATTAAATTATAACTGTCTAGTAATTATAGGATATAACATTGAACTCTCCAGTATTTTTTCAATGTGCATATGTGTCGCGCAAAATAGAAAGGAACCTAAGGGTAAAAAGCAGCTTTGTTCAGGAGAGCCATTTTAAAGATTTAAATTCGTGTATCTTTGATGTACCAACACTTTCATAAAACGCGCATATCTCTGGGAGGGAACACTTTTGGGGCATGGGATCGGTCTCATTCGATGCTCAGATGTTGTCCACATCAAAAAAAGTGCAAATTGATTTTTTTTACCCTTAGCTCCCTTTCTCTATGCGCTGTCACATAAGCAAATATAGGTAGAGAAATTCCATTATTAATTCGATTCACAAGGGTATATGTGGTGGAGTTGAAAACCCAATATATTTTGGGTATTCAAAATCGGTAAACTGTTACATTTGATCATATTCTGTTTGCAGCACATGGGCGATTGTTTTTTACTTTTTAGTTCTTGCCTTGTCAAGGCTCTGTTTATGAAAAATACATCGGTTTGCCTCAGTGTGTGCATACGATTTCAATCGTTAGATCTTTGGTCAATCCGATGGGCATTACACCTTTCATGCTTTTAATATACGGTGATCCATCTAGAGGTATTTTTTCAGACCAAAAAAAAAAAATAAAAATTCAAATCAAGTTTGGAATCTTTTTTGGTAATTTGAAAGGACATTTTATGGCATTTATTTTTTGAAAATAATTTCCTTCAAATGTTGGCAACTGTATTATGGAAATGAGCGTTCGGTGAGAAACGGAAAGATCCGCTGTTTTCGACCAAAATTTGGTTCAGTGATTAGGCCCATTTCTGGCTCAACGGCAAAGTCAAGAGGTTCAAGAGGTGCCATTATACCCAGAGAAAATCACGGTTTGGTGCGGTTAATAAGCTGGTGGAATCATCGGTGCATATTTTTTCAAAAATGATGATGGCCGGAACGTAACCGTGAATGGTGCTCGCTATCGCGCCATGATATCGATCGTTATGCTACCTGGAATTGAAGCCCGTAATCTTGACGACACTTGGTTTCAACAGGACGGTGCCACTTGACATACAGCTACTCAAACAATGGATCTATTCAGAGGTCATTTCGAAAAGCAGCTAATTTCACGTTTTGGACAGGTGAGTTGGCCGCCTAGATCGAGTGATATCACACCTTTAGACATTTTTCTTTGGGTTTACGTAAAGTCCAAAGTCTATGCAAACAAACCAGCTACGATTCAGGTTTTGAAAGCCAACATTACGCGTGTCATTAAAGGAATTCCGGTCGAAATGCTGAGGCGTAGTTGCGGTCAACATTTGAAGGAAATTATATAGAAAAAATAAATACCAATAAAGAGTGCACACTTGATTTGATTTTTTTTATTTTTTTTTGTTTAATGCGAAATGCGATTACCTTTTACATAAGCGAATAAATATTAAGTTATTTATTGAAAAGATAATTTACAAAATGAAAAATATAAAAAAATACAAAAGAACAGGGCATGTAAGGAGAACATAAATATATTTTGAATTTTACCTCGTTTTTTTTATTTCGAACTTTTGCTTCAACAAATTGAAGATTCGCAGCTTTCTGATGACCTGACATCGCGATAAAATCAGTGTGCAGGCACGAAAATCAAAGTCACTGCCATTTTGCTAAAAACGTGGCTTCTACTAAAATTTAGATACAAAAAGTCTCGAGTCGGTTAATTTCGGTTCAAATATAAGTTTAATATTATAGAGTTGTGTTTTGTTATAAATAGTTTTCTAAACTTTTCATGTCAGATGTCATTTTATCTTCACTTACCCGTATGGCGGGCGATTTCCATTTGAAATTAAAAATTCCGCTTGTAAGTATTTCATTTTATTCAACAATGTTTTTGTTATATTATTTTTCATTATGTATTATTTTTGTAATATTCGTTTGATATTTTGAGTTTTTATACCTTCAAAAAGGTACTTTTGTTGTTGTGTTTCTTCATCTCTTCATTTTAGTTTTTGTGTATTTTATTTTGTTTTTATAATCATCACTAACAAAATATAATCATTGTTACATATCATCGGTATCAATACATTAAATATATATATGTATATATATATATTCATATAAGGTATGTATATGTATAGCTATATACTCGTATTTATATTATTTTAGTTACATATTTTTTAGTTCGTACATCTACCTAATTACATACACAACAGTATCATATCATTTCCCATCATTTACATACTACCGTTAAACAATCAATCGAAAGAGTGCATATTTCCAGACTGTGTTTTTGGTTGTTTTCATTTATTTATGTTTACCACCTGTTTTGTTTTACACATTTATACATCAAAAATGCTACATTTACGTATTTCATTGAACCTTGTTCGCATATTACGCCAGCGAAATTAACTCGGTTTTTGCACGGAAATTTATTAAACATGAAATTAAATTCGAATCTGTGAACCGTGCGAACTAGACTTTGGTTATTTTCGGCTTAGCATTAAATTTTCATTTGTTTAATGTTTTTAGTGTATGTTAAAAACACATTCATTCATATAATTTTGTTGGTTGGATGTGTGATTTTTTGTTTTCGTTCTGTAAATGCTTATAAACTAATCTCACTACGGGTTTTTTGTATTTTCCGGAATCAATACAAAAAATATTTCTATAGAAAATGTCATTTAGTTTTTGTTTTTTTTTATTATTCGTTTTTCCTTTTTGTTTAACTATAAAAATAAATACATTTATAACAATCAGTTTCGTTTTAATCATATTATTTTGCTCATCTCGTCGTTTACATTTGTTTTCTTATCTCTTTTATTGTATAAAAAACTGAATTTTTTTTTAAAAAAAGAAAATTCTAAAAGCAGTTAACATTTTCTTTTAATATATAATTATGGCCCTGTATTTTATTTTTTTCTTTAAAATGTGTGTGCTCGAAATTAAGTTCAAATTAAATGTACGTATGTCTGTAATAGCATTTTTATTTCGGTACTAAATGCTGCCATTTTTGTTTTGGTTTGAAATACCAACTCAGAATTGAAGCTGTTTTTCAGTTTAATTATCTACTAGTATTTTGAATATGTCTCTTGTTGTTGTGTTTTTATAATAATATACCTGTAGTTTTTGTTAGTATTTATATATGTATATGTGTGTTTTTATATATTTCTATATATATTTATATATATTGGAACAACATTCATATTTACTTACGATCGATTTACTTGTAGTTTATTTAGTTTTTCCTTAATTTCATTTAGTTCGTATACATTTAGTTAGAATTTGATTTTTTGTTTATGTTATAAACAACTCAACTCATTGAACATAAAATTAATAAAAGAAAATGCAAAAATTTTAAATCCAAGGTGTTCTACAAAAAAAAAACTTCGACGGAGGATTTAAGCAAAGATACGAGTAGATTTAAATCAGAACAATATTGTAAAAAAGAAAAAATCTGAGAAATTTCAATCATAACAAAATTCAATATAGTTTGGTCCTTCTACAGAAAAAAAGCCAAAAAATACGTAATCAATTCAGTTAAAATGTAGTGAAATTTATAATTGTGTTCTCTTTTTTACTAGTCCTCATTGGCAAAGACTGGGTAGTAAAAAAGTAATTTATTAACAAAACAAATGGATTTTCTTCACGACTTTCCAAAAAAAAAATATTTTGAAAAACATTTTTTTTGTCTAAGAAATAATTTTGTTTTCGTACGAAACCATAGCAGGGCTTGTATTATAACAACCACTGAGAAGTGAACCATGTTTACTTTTACCAAAATGATTTTTGACAACATAATCTAAAAGAAAAATTAACGTGTATTATATACAATTTACCGGGTCTTCTATAAAGGTATTGTTAATACAAAATTTATTGCTTTTTTATGAAATTGTACCAGTAAATTTTTCTCTGTAGCGAAAATTTTTGTAAATTGTTTACAAAAGCTTAAACTCATGTTAATGCTATAACTTCTATGGTTTTGCTGGGTTTTCGCCTTATTTGTATATTTAAAAGCCTGTATTTATTTATCTTCGAATAAAAGCAATTCAGTAATGTGATGCAAATCGATCGATTTGGTACTAATATTTTAAAATAGATCGTGATATTTTCTATTTTATTTTATTGATTTCACTTCTTAGGCAATAAATTTAAAGGGGTAGTTAAAAATGTTGCTTTTTTTTAGTGCCATATTCAGAAAATATTCGTTTGAAATCATAAATCGACTGCAAAACGATTTCGATCGAATTTCATCGCATAACAGATTGCCAGGTTTTTTTAAACGAACCTCTTTAAGTAAACGGATTTTACATTAACCGAAATTGTTTTCTAGAACTTTATTCAAAACATCTTGAATTAACCGAATCTTCATAAAAAACAGAGAAATTCAAAATTGACTCCGGTATGTAATGGAAACCGATCGATTTAAATTAATTACGATTTGGTCATATTTAACAAAAATTCGTTTGTAATGTCAAAGCGAGAGCAAATCGGTTATGTTCGATTTTCATCAGATACCGGATTATCTTTGATTATATACCAAAGGTAATCAAAAAAGTTGTACTTTACAGGGTGATTCATTCACGACTGGACAGATTATGACTATTTGACTGAAATGCAAAAAATTAGTTTTTGTTAGTTTTCAAAAACAATAGAATATGTGTTGTTATTTCTCTTCCAAAAATAAAAATGCATTTCAGTAAAATAGTCATTACTTTGGAACGTCATTACTCTGGGCTTCGTTAAGGTAATTTTGAAAAGGTAAGAGGCATGGTCGTAGATGGACATATTCACATATATATTCATGAAATGAGCCAAGGAATATGCTGGTGAAATTTGTCCAGTCGTTAATGAATCACCCTGTGAAGTCAACATTTTACGGAATTAAATTGATTATAAAACTTAAGCAAATGTTTTTGGCATTCCTTTTTTACATTGGTGTTTATGCTTATTGATTCGATTCAATATTTTATACAATGTTTAACTTATTTTTTACGGAGTGTGTAAAAAAAAATCCCTTTCCAAAAGTTTTAATTGGCATTAAATGATAAATATTAATTTTTTTTATTTAAAACCTCTGACTTATTTATTTAAATACTATTTTAGGTGTGTCATTTAAAAACCACTGTGAAAATGTAAAATGAGTCAGATTGAACGAAGATCAACAATCAACAGTAAAATGAAATCAGAGTGATTATCAAAACATGTCAGAATATATATCGAGGGCTATTTTCCATTTGCAAAATCTGCAGTTAATAGAATATTTGATTCTAATATTTAACCGGCAAAAGCATCTTGGTACTAATCGTAAGCTACATCATTAGTCGTGTTTTATTATACAGGCGAAAAAAAAATTTAAACCGTTATAAAAAAAACTAAAAATAATTTATTATTAAACTGTTTTTCAGTAAGACCTCGGCGATCCGAAATATGCAGTAATCCGAACTGCATTTTCCCTGTACCACATACTCTTTAATCCGAATTGATTATATTCTGTAAGCCGAATTGACCTCGATATATGTTACGTGATTGATAGGCATTATTTTAAAAGTGTGCGGTTATATTTTTTTTGAATTCATTCATCATGGCGAAGAAATCGATACTTTTGTTTTTCAGAAAAAATCTCTTATAAATCTCTTCAAATTAAGTTTATAATTGTTAAGGTTTATAATTGTAAAATATGTTTTTAAAAATTGTATGCGTTTTTTAACTAAATATTTTTTTTGGGTTTTTAAACTGAGAAATGCTATACATAATTTGTTTTTAATAATATAATTCAAATAACTTAATTTAAAATTTGTGGCATACATTCTATTTTGAAAAGCATGCGAACACGAATGTATCCAATAATCCGAATATTCGATAATCCGAACTATAGTGTGCAATCATTTATTCGGGTTAAAGAGGTCCTACTGTACGCTTTTTGTTTTGTTAATAAGAATTTTAAAGAAATCAATTTTAAACAGTCGGGCAAATCAGTCCTTATCACTTTTCTTCAATAACGTTTTTTTTTACTTATACTAATTAAATATTTAAAAACAAACGAATATGGATGAAATTTATAACATATTTTAAGTAAATAAAAATATATGAGATTTTTTATAACGATTTAAAGTTATTACCTCAGCGGATATTTTCGCTTGTCAAATAAAATAAGCCTTTTATTTACACACGGTTGTATTCGAATATAAAAAATTACAATAATTGTCTCTGTAATTTATTGCAAACCTTTCGGATTGGTTTTACAGACCCACGACGTATTTTCATTCTACGTCGTTAATCAGATATACAAGAAAATTTTAGTGTAACTAGATTTTTTTACAGTTTTAAAACAGAATATAGAAGCATGATTCGGTATGAAAAATTTCGAATTCAAACCGCTGTTTACCTTAATTTATGAAGGATATTTGACAAAACGACGCTGCTAGCAATCAAGTTGTATTTCCATAGATTTTTAGGTTCTTAATTTAAACCCGTTTAAATTAATTTTGAAGTAAAGGGTGTTTTTTTTATTGAGGTATAGAACTTCGAATTGAAATAAAACACAAGAAAATCTTTTTAATGTCCATCAATTTGGCTTTATTGGAAGGATAATTCTATGCCATTAATGTTTAAATATGATTTCGGGTATGTGGCCGCCGCGGCTGGCTCGAATAAAGCCAATTCTACAGGTCCAATTTTCAACCACTTTTTCGAGCATATGGGGCCGTATGTTGGCAATAACGCCACGAATGTTGGCTTCCAAGTCCCCTAACGTGTTTCTGGTTTGTTGGCGTAGACGAGCGACTTCACATATCCCCAAAGAAAATAATCCAATGGTCCATGTTAACCGATCCATGGTTAACCGAATTAATGGCTCTGATGGACGATTATGTCGACCATAAAATGGACGGAGCTTGCGGTGAACTTCGCGTACTGAACCATTACTTTCGAAATAAATTTGCACGATTTGCAAGCGTTGTTCTTTTGTCAACCTGTTCATGATGAAATGGCAAACCAAACTAAATATTAATCACTTGACAGCTGACAAAATGGCCGCCAGTTAAAAAAGTGATGCCAACTTAAAGTTCTATACCCCAATAAAAAACACCCCTTACGTAACGTTTGGAAGATTTATTTCAAATAAAAGTTATGAGCACCTCTTGTCTAGCCAATTGGAGCTGCGAATTTAAAACATTTT
Organism: Hydrotaea diabolus; assembly: GCA_963513945.1. NCBI lineage: Eukaryota > Metazoa > Arthropoda > Insecta > Diptera > Muscidae > Hydrotaea > Hydrotaea diabolus. The sequence continues at coordinate 179,982,276 of OY740719.1, forward strand.
ACGAGTATTTACGAGATGTCAAATCGGTGACGTCGTCTAACTGCCGAAATTTCATATCCACTTTATACATTTTTTAGTAAGAACCGTTTCGAAAAAGCCTTTTTCTAAAAATTGCCTTTTTTGGTACTAATTGTAGATCCAAAAAAATAAACGTTAAGCCAAGCGAATAGAAAGAGGAAAAAAAATGACAGGCGTATTTGAAAAAATGGTATTAGTTTTTTCGATATGCATTCAATTAGCGAGATATCGTTAAAGTTCAAACAAACTCAATATTTTGAAAAAGTTTCTCGTCATTTTTAAAGCATTTTCATTTCTCCAAATTTCGCGAAATTAAGTTATTTAAAATTTATACATATTTGTACATTTTGGTTTATATCTAAACCGAAAAAACGCATATCAGTTTGTTAAATTTAACAAATTGATTGTTAAATAAAATATTTGAAAATTTCATTATCTCATAATGTCACATAGGAACCTATTTGAAGGTTTCAAAATGTATTTGGTCTTTTATACCACTTTTTTAACGGATTCTCTTTCATATGAAAAATAGCTTGAAAACATAAAAATATAAAAACTCATTCGAATCTGTTGGAATACCAGAATCTTGATGCGAAAATCTATATCAAGCTATGTTAATTTTTTTTTTGCTCACTTGCAATTATAGTGGCTTAATAAAAATGAATTTAAAAAAACGCTTTAATATCTCATCGTGACTACAGAATATTACCACAAAACTCGAATGAATAAACAATCAAGATTTATTTGGAATTACAAACAGAATGCTTCAAATTAAGCTTATGTGATGGCAATTGCGTTTCGCTTTACATTTGCGATAACGATTTCAAATTGCACAATAGGTCTGATAGATTTTGAAAATGGCGACTTGAAATCGCAAGCACTTACTAAGCTCAAACCGTGTGTTTTTATAAAACGTAGCTTCAAAGAGGTATCACAATGATGCACAAATAAAATGTAGTAGTTACTTTAATTTCTGATACAATCTCAGTGTTTACAAGCAATTTTCCCCTCTAACAATCAAAATTCCCCTCATCGACGTTATATTGTTACCAGACGTTTGGTTTTTTATTTTTGTTTATAATTTTGCATCGTGTTAAACTCGTCAACACCATGACATGGATAAATAAATCGTGTGATTTACAAAATGCATTTGATTTGCAAATCGTGCGATTTTTATCACATGTCCGTTAAAAGGAACAGTTAGGTTGAGGGTTTTTGACGATAAAACCACACTGTTTTTTTAATATTAAATTTTTTGTTAAAAAAAAATATAAATTTGAATAGATTCTGAATTGAAATTTGTATCTAAACTTAAATCCTCTGTATGTGGAATGTGAAATACGGAACAAAATTTGTATAACTTTTAATCTAAATATCAATTAAAATGGTTTTGAAATGATTACAATGTCTCTTTGAAATTTTTCGATAAGCGATGTGGTGTTTATATCCCGGGCGAAATTCCATTTCGGACTTTTTGAATATCATTTATTGATGAAATCATTTATAAATGAAAAAAAATGAAAATGAAATTTGAGTTGGTACAATTTGAAAGATTTAGTAAATGATACGCCTAACTTTTAGTCTCAAAAATAGCTCTTCAACAGCCTAATAAAAGTTTGCATATATAGGAACTATTTCAAATAGTGGCACTCATTAATGGAACTTATAAATTATAAATTAGCGCCACGTAAGTAAACACAGATTTTGTTGTATAAAGATTTTTTATGAAGCATACAAAAATAAAGTGACTGCACAGAAATGTCTTATTTAAACCTGGTGCTAAATCTGTTTACGTGAAAAACATTAATTGCCCTTAAAATCTCTCTACTATATTCGATTTTTATGCGATTTTCTTCCGTGAGTTAATAGATATGCCTCTATTTCACAGGAATTCACAAAATATTTTTGTATATAAAGTTTGACACATTTTCCCATCTGCAGGTAATCTCAATACAAGGCTTAACACTTTTATCAAGAAACTGTAACCGATAATAGTCATGTTTTATTTAGTAAGGAACTAAAATTTTTTAAATCCCCGCCAAAGCGATCATTTAAAGACTTTTTGGAATTTTGTATTCATTTTTTGGTCTTGACACAAGTTTAGTTTTTAAAAACCCTAAAACTGCTGCAAATGTGTAATTAGTTAGATAACTTTAAAATTTTAGAGTAATCAAAGAGAACTTTATTCAAATCAGGATTGATTGAAAAAATAGTAGTCTTTGCAATTTCGTATTAATTTTTTGTTTTTTTTTTACTTAAATTTCGTCGAAATTCGATAAAAATAACACTAGTCGCAATTCGACAACGCCCTTGTTACAAAATCCCCTTATTTGAATCTCATACTCGCGTGACTGATTGAAATCGAATTGAACGGAATTTTAAATTTATAAATTGTTCCAAACAAACTTGGAGAAAATGGACGTATGACTTAAGAAATTACTACAGCATAGCGTAAATCATAAAAATTTGCCGCCTTTTTTAAATGGTTTTCGGTTTAACCGAAGAATGAAAATTTTTAAGAAACAGGTTTATAGTTCTATTTTTTTTGAGAAATCGGTTAACAGGGGTTTTACATGCAAGAAACACATGCTGCTAATAGAAAATTGCTACTTATGTAATTTCATTTTAATTCCAATTAATTTAGAAACGAAGATTGATATGTGGTAGACCGAATATTTCGGCTCTAGCTGTTAGCATGCGTGAGCTGGACCAGTTTCGAAACACGATTAAAAATCCCGCATTAACATTCTTGATTTTATACGTATGTTTAGCAAGGCTTTCTGAAGAGGCAGCAAGGCTTTCTGAAGAGGGTTGTCACGGACCCGAAATCATGATAAAAGCAGTGTGCAGCCACGAAAATCAATGTCACTTTGCCATTTTGTTAAAAACTTGTCTTCTATTTAAATATAGAAGCAAGAGGTCTTGAACCGGTTTAATCCCTGTTCAATATTCTTGATTTTATACTTTAAAAAATTTAATGACCAAATAAAGGGTGGTAAAATTGTAAGGGCCGATGCTGAATGTGAGCCCACCTAAACGTCAAGTTTATTTTCTGCATTTAATTTGATATTTCTCAATTTCAGACTAATTTAATTTGAACCATGAAAAGATACACAAGTGAGCAACGCGTTAAAGTTATTGAGACTTATTGTGAAAATGAAAATCAATTTTCGAAGAAAATTATCTTCAGTGATGAGGCACATTTTCACCTTAGTGGATTCGTCAATAAGCAGAATTTCCGCATTTGGGCGAATGATAATTCAAGAGTGATTGTCGAAAAAAATGCACCCACAAAGAGTGACTGTTTGGTGCGGTTTATGGGCTGGCGGCAACATTGGGCCGTATTTTTTTCCAAAATGAGGCCGATCAGGCAGTTGCTGTGAATGGTGTTCGCTATTGTAACTTTTTATGGCCCGCATTGGAAGATATGGATGTGGACGATATGTGGTTTCAACAGGACGGTGCCACTTGCCAACCACCCTTTATGATAGAGCGATGCGAGTATTTGGTCTATGAATTTAAATAATGCTAACATTAATTTCCACTTGTAATATTAAGAGTTTTGTGCCTTTTTAAGCGGTTTTCTTTATATTTTAACATTTCGCTCATTTTTCATTTTAATTTTTTTGATACTAATTATTCCTGAATCTTATTACAACATTAGAAAATGATGTTTTGTATCAATCTTAATATAAATAGCGAACGATAAGAAGAGTTTTGACTGTTGACTTTGTGTCCTATAACTTATAAATATTGGTACAAGCTTTTTTATTCTAATGGTTTAAAGCGATACAGAAATAATAGTTTTGAATAAGAACTAGCCAACACCCTAAAATTGAAATTCAATTGAAAAATACACGATTAACGTACTTTATTAAATTATAAAAACGTGAGTGTTATTGAATGAAAATTCCATTTGAAATAAATTTTTGCAACTGGCCCAGCTCTTAAATGCTCCCAGCTAGAGACAAAAATACTATAGATTGCTCCCATCTATAGTCCCTGTAAAGGTGGTAAGTATGTACCTATTGTTTTTTGTGGGCAATTATTTCAGGAAAACTCGAAAAGAAAGTCTACAGCAGTCCTTCTCATAGGATTAAAAACAAAACTCTTCTTAAGAAGTTCAGTTTCCCTGCAACTATTGCAGCTAAGTAGCTTTTTTAATAAGACCTTCAAGGACCTGAAATCGGGATAAAAGCAGTGGGCGCCACGATAAACCTGTCACTTTGCCATTTTGAAAAAAAATGTTTATCTAGTGCCAGTATACATTTTTAATTCATTTAAAAACATAGCAATAAAAAAGATATTTATGCCTTTTGGGAAGAATTTACCGAGCCAGTTATTCGACACAATAAACCGGATTATTCGAAAACTAAAATTTGGAAATTTTTAAAAACTATTTTTAAGATTTTTTCCTTCCTTAAGAAGCCAAACTGATCACCGATTTATAAAACCCTTGAAGTTGAAGGATTTTTGTTTCATGACATTTTGTTTTAGGCTTTCGGTTTCCACTAGATCGTAACTTACATCTTTCTATAGCGACGCATTATTTAGTTACAGCTTCTGAATAGACTATGAAGATCGAAAGTGTTTCTTAATTGATTTCGATTTTTTTTAATGAAAGTACATTTCAAATATTTCTTTCTAGTCCTTTTATCGAAATAATTAGTCAATAATGTTTTATTTTTAATTACGATAAATTTACTCAAAATCTGTGTTTACTTCTGTGGCATAATGATGTTGAATAATGTTATGGGTGGTATTCATTCAAACTCTCACAATACTCGTACATATCTCCTAAAATTTAAGACATTATCAAGGAGGTTTACAAATTCAAAATTTAAATTTCATAACTTGTACTCAATCTAACTTGATTATTAAAATTAAGATTTGAATCAAACAAGGCCTATTTTACAAAAAAAAATATATAATATATTACCATTTGTATGGAAATTAACAAATCTGATAAAAAAAAAATGAAAAACCATTTGGGTTTCGATCACATTTGCGCATACAACATAAAGCAAAATTTTCATTTCAAATTATACTTAACCTCACTTTTTGATGGGAATTATCCGGTTTGTCAAGAAAACGGACCGATTCAAATAAAATTCGATTTGGTACTGGAATTTTGTAAAAATCAAATGATTGATTTTAGTTTTTATGTAGTGAATTAATCAGGGCTGTCATAGAAACCATGTCGGTTTTGCTAATTGTCGTTTTTGGAAACCAATGTTGCTTTCATTTGGTGTCATGAAACCAAGTTGGTTTTGTCCATTTAGAACGTAAATAAAACCAATGTTCGAATCAGCTGTTGCTGATAAAACCGATTGGTTTTCATGACACCAAAGCATTTTTTCTTATAGTTTTCAAAACCAATAGTAACAACATTGGTTTCTATGACAGCCCTGAATATTGATGTGTAAAAATAGTTGAAGTTCTTTGCAGGACATTTAAAAAAAATCGAGAGCAAAACGATATCGATCGATTTTCATCACATAACCTTACTTTTTTGATTGGAATTTCATTCGATTTTGTAGAATCATTCTTTTAAATAAATAGCAGTGTCTCTGGCTTTCAAGATCGAATAAGTCTGCTATATTCGATGTCAAATTTATTAATTAGAAAATAATTTCAACATGGAAAAATGCTCAATTAATAAAATTTTAAATAGTGTATCAAGTTATTGATGCTTAATTTAATGTCACAAGGTCCGAGCTACAGTAAAGCAAATTTGAAACGAAATGTATTCCCAATTAATTTACTTTAATTCGAAATTATTTTGAAAGCGATGAGTTCTTTTGAAAAAAATAAAAAAAAAACCTTAAAAAATTAATGTTCCTTCAATTATTTACAAAAGAAGCTAAATGTTTAAACTAATGAAAGTGTTCATAATAAAACAACAAATAATCGTACACCATGTTTTCTATTGAATAGAAACACTTTATAAATTACGCAATTTACCAAATTAGAAAAAAAATTATCCCAAGATTTTATTTCCCTCGCCATATTTACATTGTTTATTCTAATACATTTTTTCCTATCGAAATTTATTTGCGTTGAATGAAATCTAACCAAAAACTGTTGTGTTTCTGAATAAGGTTTAGAAAAAAAATCAAATTCTATAAAAAAATGTTTGTAAACTTTTCTATTTATGGTAACAACGTTGTTTGAAATAAATTAAATAATGTCATTGAAATGGGATAGATTAATCGGAAATTCCCCAAATTTATTTAAAACGGAAAATTTAATAACCGTAGCATTTAAGTAAAGCCAATCAAAATCCTGTATGAGTTTCAATATTACAGAAGGTGTAGCAAGGGTTGCGTCGCTTTGGTCCGAACGCTGCTTAAAAATTAACCATAGGTTTTAAGGAACATTTTAAAAAAGAGTAGTCCGAGTTTTGATACCCACTGTGAATTGGTTTCACTGTGGTTTTTTGGTGAATACATTTTATGTGTAGAAAAATATCTGAATTTGCACATATGAAAATAAAACGGATATGTCAAAGTTCTTCAAGACAAATATAAAATGTTATTAAGCTCTAATAAAAGAACCAAATGAAGTAAAAGATACATAGGTGAATTCAAATCACCGTAAATGTCAGAACATAAGCAAAAACGTGTTTTTTAAACCTTTTATAAGTTAAAGTAATTGAGTATGAATTGTTTTTAAAACCGTGTTTCAAAGTTTTATACCTTTCATAAATTAAAGTAATTGAGTATGAATTGTTTTTAAGTCCGTGTCTCAAAATAACAGCAAGCGAAAAAATAGAAAGCGTGAATTCGTTCTAATCGCCGCAAATGTCAGAACATGACCCAAAAATCATTTTATTAACTTTGCGATTAAAAAAAACAGACGCAAATTACAGCTCACAGAATAATAAATTTTTTCGCAGCGGGCTCTGGCTTTTTTTTACAACTTTCAATGTTGTGCTTAAATAGAAGTATCATTTGTTCATAATAATTTATTTTACGAGAACAAAATCCATATTCCGAAATGTGAATGAAACTGATCGATTTCAAATCGAATTCGATTTGGTATTTACATTTTGAATAAATCGTGATATATGGATTTTAATTCATTGATTTCAGTTCTTGTGCAGTTAATCAGTATGGATGTGTATAAAAAAGCTAAGAGTTTTTGAGTCATATTCAGCCATTCGTTTGAAAACTCAAATCGAGAGCAAAACGATTTCGATCGATTTCTGTCACAAACCGGATTGTCACTAATATTTGTCTGATTTGACTAGGGCTAAAGAAATGTATCGAATACATTAATAATTTTGCGTAGTTGTTTTCAGACAGTTAGAAGATAAATGAAAAATAATATGCGTTTTGTAAATTGTAGAAATTCGTTTGTCAAGACAAAATTACTTTATAAAATATTTTTTTAAATTGGATTCCGCCCATTTTATTATTATGGACAATTATGATCTAGTTTTGAAAACAGGGGGTTAATTTCAAGTGGATACAAGAAATAATAAATCACTTTCTTTAAATAACAAGAAATTATTTTGTTTGGGGTAAATATGATAAAAAATGTAATATAAAATCCATAATTATGTGTAGGGTGAATGGTTTCCAAAACTTGAGCTACATGATGAATTGCTTTTTATATATTAAGAATTCTAAAAACAAAATGAGCTGGCTCATTGTTTTTGGTAATAGAAACTTGTTCACACTCGTTTAATTTTTGTTGAGACCTCCTTTGATGTTGTAAATTAATTCATTTTTTCATTTACAACTTCGAAATATGTACGAGAAAAATAATGAGTGTTTGAATGAATATAGTAGCGGTGTTTTTTTTTAATTAAACAGAAAAAGATATTTTATTATCGTTAAACAAATAAAGAAAAATATCAGGAAAACTATAATTTAAGTATCAATTAAAAATTTGTCTAACAATTTATATTACAATAATGTATGTGTGTTTGTTTGTTTTTATTTTAACTCTTATATTCTAAAAAGACTTTCAGTTTTATTTTCATTTCTTTAAAAGCATGAAAAAGTAGTTTGTTTTTGTTTTCTTGTTTTCTCTCTAAATTAAATATAACAATTATTCATTCAGTTTGTTTGCCCTTAAACAAATTTAACATAGTAAGAGAAAATAAGTATTAAAGAATAACTATTTAGGTTTTAAAAATAACTTAAGATGAAATAATAATGCATTACTTTAAACTAAGTTTAAGAAAATGTACAAGTTGAACTAAAACAAAAAACTATAAGAAAATTAATCTTTAAATTGTGATTAGTTTACAGTTTTTTCTTTTGATTATTTTAAAATATTGACTTTTATTTTGAGATATAATACGATTTTCCCCAAAGATATATTTTGTACAGTTTGAATAATTTGGAATTATACATTTCGTAAAATATGAAACTAATGGAATAGTATTAAAAATGTAGACTGATAACGGTGGTAATATTTTGAATTTTTATTTCTCTAATAAATTCAATAAATTTTTAAAGTATCTTGCGCAAAAATTTTAAAATGTATCTAAATGAGTCTGAGCCCTTTTATCTTGGAAAGAAGAATAGATTTGTGTTATACTTCTTATTAAAATAAAGATTTGCTCAATGGTTTTCTTTAAGATTCTATTTAAATTTGATATAGTTACAACTTTTTAAACGACCTTCAAGGTACTCTGTCAGTCGAAGTCATATGTTGTATATTTACCCAAAAGTATAATGAACTGGTTATGGATTTCTCTGTTGTTAATACCCAACAAATTAAATTTAAAGTAATTTTGCCCTTTTAGTATAATTGCGTCTTACGTTTTTTGAAAGTTCGATTTTAAATTTAATCCTAGCACTATGATCACCTGCAAAAATAAATATTTCAAAATTAATAATGTACCCGATATTAGTCGTGTTTTATTTAACAAGCTAAAAACTTCATTTAAATCCCCGCTTTAGCGATAACTTCAAACTTTAAACAAAAAAAACTTAACTTTTACCTGATATTCATAAAAACTTAAAGAAGTTTTTGAATTTTAAATCATTTGTAAAGTTTTATATGGCTCTTATTATTTTTTCAAAAATTGAGGGATAACGCATCAAATAAAGTTTGTTTTGAACATTTTATATTAAAGAAAAAAATAATTTAATGGACCACTAGGCGGTTTTTGCGTGGTCTGCTTTATTCCGCTGAAGCCTGTTTAAGGTATTTCTTCAATTACTTTTTTTTCCTATAAATCAAACATTTTAAAAACACACTAGTTCCAAAGGCAAAAAAAAAACTTTTTAGTTTGTTGTGATAACGATTTGAAATTATTGCCTAAGCTGAGGTTTTCGCTTGTCAAATTGAAAATGGGTATTATTTTTCCTCGAACAAATACAGGTTCTTTTTTTCTACATATGACTTAGAGGCATTTAGTGTTTGCAGACTTGAAGGGCAGACCACTTGTATCGTCTTCGCCTAGAATTACATTTCATTTCCTGTTTTTTTTTAAATATTTTTCTGGAATTATTCCTTAAAAAAACATACCAAAACTTTAAAATATATCTTTGGATGGATTATCGCTTTCTCGTTTCCATATTTTTAAATCATCCCATGATGTTTGTTTTTCAAATGCTCAAAATTAGTTTATATCTCTTGGTTTTCTATTTTGTGTGTGTATTTTTCTTAAAAGAAATTTTACAAACTAATAGTAGATTTCTTCTCATTCTTGTGTGTGTTTTCTTAAAATTTAAAAATAAAACCTTAGCGAATAACTTAAATAAAAAAAATAGTATTGTAAAGATGAATCAAGGTTGTTTTAACAAGTAGACTTTTTGTCGGAGATATGCCTCATTATAGGAAAATGTTTAACAAACCTCTGGAATATTTCCGCGTGAATTAATAGAAGTTTTGCATGGAAATGACCAGGCGATATGGGAAACCAGAATTTGTTTATAAATAAATGTCTATTGTCATTTTTCTCGCAACCTTAAATTATAATTGATTTTTTTTTTTGTGAATAACATTAGGTAATTCAAAATGTATATCGGTTGATATTAACAGAGCTGTGATCTGCATTTTTAGTAATCGATAGAAATTGATTTATTTTTTTTTGTAAAATTAGACTCATAACATATCTGAATTTTAAAACAAAAGGATGTATGTAGGTACAAATGCCATTTAATTTAGTTTTTCAATCTCACAAAATTGCCAACAACATTTTTATTTTAAACAGATATTCGAAAAATTTCGCCTGAAGAAACTTCAGACTTTTTGCAAGTTAAAATATAAAAAAAACTGTAAAATTACATTCGTGTCATTATATATAATAAGTTTAGATTTGTTTTTTTTCAATACCAAAAATGTTTATTTGTATCAAAATATTATAAGAACGGTGAAAAATTAACTCAGACAGTTTAAATGTTTCGTAAAGACAAGACTCTGTTGGATTAGACCCATGAAGTACTCCTAAACGTAGAGAGGACAAGTTTCTTTTCAATTTAAAAATGAAACATATGTGCAGTGAGTACAGCTCTGTCGTTTTCTTACAAACATTTTTAAAAATGTTGTTTAATACCCTTTAGCGCAACATTATTTAATTAAAAGGATGATGGCGAAGTAAAATCTCCATCCATTCGAAACTGAATTAGGAAACAAACCTAACATGTGCACCCACTTCGTGAAATAAACACAAAAGTTCGAAAATTAAAAACGTTTTGAACGTGTAGGATTTTTTAAAACATAGTTAAAAGAAGTAGTATTTTACATGATTTGATTAATTAAACAATAAAAAATTTTGGACCGTTTTAAAGATTGCCCAAGGCATTCAATGATAAAAATTATTATCATAAAAAATTTTTAAGAACACTTTTGTAATAAAAAATTGAATTTTAAACTTCCTTCAAGTTTGTTTACGTGAAAAACAATAATCGCTTCTAAAAATACTCATAAATGCGGGTTAATCAGGATTTGTTTTATGTGAAATAATAGATATGTACATTATTTCCCCGTGAATCAAAAAAAGTCTTAACAATTGTGTACATTGTTCCATATGATCTGAAACGATTTTCATTGCGATTTCACAGAATTTTGACACAATTAAACATAAAAAGGCAATCTTTGAATCTACACATTTATATTAAATGGACATCTCCAAATGCCTCTTCTATATTTCCCGTATAACATATCAAACAGAGTATATTGCCTATATAAATCCTAAGAAATAAGGAATATTCCCTTAACATTTTTAATCACTATTAAATTCAATAATTTCGTTTAAAATCCAGCTAACCAAACAAAGTCTTCTCCCACAGTCTCACCCATCATAATTTCCCAACAAATCACAGCAAAAATATTCCTAGACATTTTGAAAATAAATATTTTTTCAGGCCTTGAGCTCAAACATAATTAAAAAAATATGGAAATAAATTATAAACTTGGAATTTTAACAATGGCCACCTAATTTTTATAGATATTTTTTAATGTTTTCCGCTCAATGCATTTCGCTTATTTTTGTGTGTGGTCAAGTCTACTTGTTTGAGTTTTTCCTTGTCCATTCACATCGCATTTTTTACTTTACAGGAGTGATACTCGGGGGATTTTGTGTGTATGTGTGTGTTTTTCTTCTTCTTGAGTTTTCTTTACTTTTTGTAAAAATAAAATACAATATTTTCAAATTTGTTTAACAAACATAATTAATTATTTTCTCTTAAAGTAGTTTATAAACCGATTACTTTTCCTTAAATAAAAAATGATTTTCAGAAAAGGAAATTGGCTAAAACAATATGTTGTTGGGAGGTGTATGTGTGTGTGTGTTAAGGGCGGGAGAAAAATAAAATAAACTAAAATTATTAAAATTAAAATAAAAGCAACTTTATTACCTACAAGATAATTATTTCAAGTATTTGTTTTTTGTTTTCTTGTAAATTGTTGGTTACTTCTAGTGTTTACTATTTGTATTTGATAGGATTCATTGTGTAGACTTGATTCGTTCAGTTCCATTATTTATTCCTTCCGATAATGACGCTTAGAGGAGATGGTCGGGTTGCCAGGTTCTTACGTTTGTAAGGGGAAGCGGGGGTTAATCAAGCAATAACATGTAAAAATTCCAGACACCTGTAAAAGTGGCCTGTTCTATTCGGGTTTTCTCCATAGTTTTTCTAACAACAAACATCCTGATGTGTTGCAGTTTTGCAAATTGAATATGATTTCGTTTTATTTCCGGCGGAAGGAAATGTAAATTGTTTTATGTTTTTTTCTTCGCTTCTTGTGGTAAATAACAACAACTAACAACAATAATTTTTTCATGTTTTGTGACAACAATAACAATAATGTTTTAGATTTTACTTCAGTACGCCTTCCAATACTCGCTCGTTTTTGTTCTAAAAACAATGGACTCCTTCTGGATGTAGCGTACTCTGTTTAGAGTTTTGTTTTTCTGCTTGTCTGTCTGTTTCTTTGTGTGGTTAGAGTTTTTCACTTGGATGAGTCCATAACAAAATTACCATTGATTTCTACCCATTTGTCATCTTCGTTGAGCACGTATTCCAACAGTGTCTCGTAGTCGGGGACTCATCCCTCGTTGGCCGTATTGGAGTGTCTCGTTGTATTGTTGGCATTATTATTATTGTTGTTGTTATTACTATTACTATTGTTGTTGTTGTTGCTGTTGTTGTAGTCATGAGGCGATGGTTCCATTTTAATGACACCCAGATGAGGCGTTTGTATTCGCAGCTGATGCTGCAAGAAATTACCGCCTGGCGCTGGATGTATGCGTCCGACAACCACACCGCCCATTGTAACAAAATCACCATTGGCTGTTAGATGACCGCCAACAGCGGTTAGATGGGCGGCATTCAACGAACTTAATTCGAGAGTTTGAGCTGCTGTTGCGATATTGGAAAAAGCTTCAAGATTGGACGGTGCTGCTGCTATTGTGGCGGTGGTGGCCGCTCCACCATTGGCGGCATTTGTATTTGTTGCTATTATGGTTGTGTTATTATTTTGTAAAGAGGTAATAATTTGACGTACATGTTGATGCTGCTGCTGGTGTTGATGCGGTTGTTGTTGCTGCTGCTGCTGTTGTTGTTGCTGTTGTTGAGCGAGTACTTGTTGCTGTTGTTGTTGTTGCGCCTGCTGCTGTTGTTGTTGTTGCTGATGATGTTGTTGCGATGAAGCCGAAGCCCCAGTGGCAACCACCATCATATCCTCTAGTCATCCCTCCTCCTCCTCTGTTTTAATCTTCACGGGAACATAAACTTTATCCATTACATGGATCTTTATGTGGTTGTTAAGTGTACTAGATTGACGGAATTGTTTTTTACAAACGGCACATTCAAAAGGTTTCTCCCCTGTAAATAGAGACAAAAACGTTAAATTAGAAAAAGAATTTGTATTCGGTGTTCTTCTAATTTTTTTTTTAATGAAGACATGCAATTATAGCTGTAAATAATGAAAAAAGTTTTTGATCGGTGGTTTAGTTGTTGCAGCGGCAACTGTGTGCCGGGGTGACAGCCCTTGGCCGAAGAAGTGATCTTCGGGTCAATCCGGTCCATAGAACCGGCTGTCGTGGGATTGTGATCGGTGGTTTAGGATGGGGGCTGCCGTGGTGCGATAGTAAGCACAAGTACCACAAACGTAAACCTCATAGGGAATGTGTTTCTATTACTTCAATTTCGGATATTCCTACGAAAGTGTTAACATGAAGCTATTTATTAGCCGTGGTCTTTTAAGGTAACTGGCTTAGTTAGTGTGGCAATCTAGCAAAATTGTGAATAATATGGCAACATTGTTTCTCCATGTCGCCAAATTCATCGAATAATTTATAAATTCAATAATAATTTATAAATTCAATAATAATTTATAAATTCTAATAATATAATGCAAGAAAAATAATTAATCAATTAATTGCCACACTTTTGCTTTGCAAGAATGTATAAAATTGTTTAGAACTATCAGTTCGAGTTGATTTTTAGTTTACTTATCCCATATGCAATTGAACCTTATACGAATTCGCCGATGAGACCTCATCTTGTTGAATATTTTTTGTAAACATAACAAAAAAAAACAAAATTTCTTTGTATATCAGGGTGTGTCACAGTTGATTTTTTGTAGCAAAAATAAGTGCGATTTCTTAAGCGAGTTGAGGCCAACTCGCTTGCTAACAGAGTAACTTCCATATGAATGCTAATTTGCTAACCTAAAAAGAACACATCTATTATTTAAATCCTTTACCAAAAGAGGTAGATCCATCCATAAACTTAGTCTAACCATTATGTATTATTGTCATCAAAGGGCTGGTTGTGATAGCGATCCGAACTCATAACATCATCTTACAGACCCTGTTGAAAATAAAGCAAAATATCTGATGTTTTCTTTTTTACTAGTGAAACTTCCTATTATGAATCTAATCGTCCCATGTTAAAAACATCTGAAATTTTTCCATAGACGAGTGGGTGCTTATGCTAGCGACTTCCGCTGTAAAACCTAAAACACTTAAGCCACGAAAGGCTTATCTAAAAAAACATTAATTCACAAGTTTTCGTTTGATCCGACCAACTTCACCGCCGTGATATGACAACTATCCACAAAGCTTCTAGGGAAATCAGCAAAAGGAAGGCAGCTTATAGAGTGACAGGACTCCTCTAAGCGATGTGTGTGTTCCGGCAGACCAGCTTGAGAAAACGCCGTAATTTTTGGACGAGATAAACGTCACTCCGATATCATCTTCGAAAAAAGGATGACGAAGACCAAGACCCAGCGACTCTGACAGAGCGGGTTGTTCTACATTAAATTCTGTCCCTTCGCGGTCTGCAATGTTGGCATTCGCGTATCTTCCTGTTTTTGTTCGACAAATTGCTGTTGATAATGCACCTGATGACACTACAGTCAGCGAGCCTATTTGAAAACAAAATTTTATTTCTATCGTTGATATAAAGATTCCTGAAACATTACCAAAAGAAGGGAACAGGAGGCTAAGAGGAAAAATAAGGCTAAGAGTAGATTTAGACGATCGTTTTATCTCCTAATAAGATTCGTTGTCTGTGACCAACATCAGATCTCAGACGAGCAGTGTGCTAGCATTCGAAAGAATTTACGCACACCGTTTGGTAGTCACCTGAATAGCAACTTCCTCTCATCTTAAAACAAGATCACTAAAAACAACGCTTTCACAAGCAAAGGGGGAAATCAAAAACACCGCACAAACCGGCTGGCAATGTTGATCCTTTCCCCTTAAAATCATAAACGCTTTTCCTCAGAAAGGCGTTAAAACCCCGCTGACCATAACGAAAAGCCTTTGAAAAGAGCTAGATTCAAAAATGTAACCACCAGAAGCCAAGAAAACAACGATATGTGTCAGCTTTAAGCATCCTGTGCATGCAGTAAACTGCATTTATAGAGCCGTAGTTAGACTAATCCTAAATTATGGCTGCACAGTCTAGTGGGACTCAATGAGTAGGAAAAACTTAAGGAAAATACTAGAGAAACTTAAACAATTGTTGCCTTTTTTGAAGGGATCAAAAAAAAGTTCCCCACAGGCAGCGCTTGTCAAAATCCTCCACTTGGAACCAATTGCGCATTTCGCACGTGGGATGGCGGGGCATTGAGACTTAGAGAGGCAGGTTTCTGGTCACAGTCACTAACTAGACACTCTGGGTTTCTCAGATCAATAAATATTTTTGGCAGTGCGATCTTTTCTTCTGTAGAGTCGAACAACCTATCACCACTTGCTCGACTTTACAAAAGTGCCAACTGTTCTTTTCCCAGACAGCGGTGTGGAATTAACAGAAACCTCTTAAAGAATATCCGCCTACACTGATGGGTCAAAGATGAAAGTAGGGACAGGAACTGTTTTTTTTTATAAAAAGGATTTTTAAATACGCAAGTCCTAACGACTGATAAATAGTTGTAGTGTTTTCTAGGCCGAGATACTAGCTTTAGACAAAGAAGAATAGTTTTTTCGACTGATAAACCTGTCGAATAACAAAGATATTAACTTCTTAACAAAACTTGCAAAATGTCCCTAAGCCCCTTTACAAACCGGCTTGTTAATTGATAAAATAGTGTCTTTGCTCGTCTAAGGATGCTGCAGATACTTTGCAGAAGCACCTATCTATGCCCTTAACGGGCTGCTAGAGACATGGATTTCTACCAAGGTTAACTTAGCATGGACTAGGACCGACAAAAATAAGCTAGCTAGGCGCTGTGTCCTTAACTAGACAAGGACAGAACCAACATCCTGCTTCAAAATAATAAAAGCTGCGCAGAGTGCTCGTGTGCGTTCGTGTGCCGGGACAAGAAAATGGCAGTCGGGTCTATCCGAATACTGCTATCTGTGTAAGAAGAGATTTTACTTTTAGAACCTTAAATACACTTGTATTATGTAACATAGATTTATTAGCCTTAGGCTTTGTATATTACAATGAAATAAATAGAGGGGACATATGTTTCACTCTTTACTAAGTGCTTTCATGTATAATCCCAAACTGATTATGACTAAAATTTAACAATTTCAGGGTCCTACCTCATTTAGTTTCATCACTATCAAGCTTTATTCAGACACACAGACGAACGGACCGCCATAACTAGATCGTCATAGAAGTTTTGACGACTAACAATATATTTATAGGGTCTACGATAAACATTTTGAGGTTTAGCGAACGGTATGACCTATTTAAGGTACTTTCTATTCTATGGAGAAAGGTTTACAAATGCAAGTGAAAAACATGAGTTGGATTTTAAGCTCAGCATGCTCCTTAAGTACGCAGATGCCATATAAATCATTGGAAAAACTTTGCTGGTATAAAATAAAAGACGGCAAGGTCAATCACCTTGAAACTGCACATTCAGCACGTTTCTTCACTGCGAGGAATATGAAAATATCCGCCTCCAAATCATCAGCCACACTGTTTACTGCATGGACCGCAGAGGTGCGGTTGTCACTCAATGTAAAAGTCATTGACGTCAACATCCCGGCTACTAACTACCCCAAAATTCTTGGGGTCACATTGGACAGCCTTTTTAGATCTTTTGCACATGCCACAGCTATCTGCGATAAACTCAAAAGTAGGAACAAAGTCCTCAAGTCACTTGCCGGCAGTACTTGCAGAGCCGACAAAAAAAACCATGTTGACCTCTTACAAAGCGATAGGTCGGCCTGTAGCAAACTACGCAGCACCTGTATGGTCGGCGAACGTGAGTACGATGCAGTGGAAGAAAATTCAGACTCGCCAGAATGCCGCCCTCAGAACATCAACAGGGTGTCTTCAGAGGACCATCTACATGAGAAGACGAAGTTCCTTACCGTGCGCAGACACAATTTCCTGCTGTCTAAGCAATACCTGCTAGGGTGTTTTCGCAGCTGTCATCCTAACTTCCATCTCTTGAACAGGATGCCTCCGCCCAGGCAGATCAGGTACGATCTTCATGGTCTAGAGAGAGAGGTCCAGCGGTATAAGAGAGAACCTTTAGATCATCGAAACTATCAGGCAGGTCTGAACAACATTCACGCTGATGAAGTCGCAGCAGCAGTATCCAGCTACTGTGTGAATGTAGTGCTAGGGGAACATCCCCCGGAGATTTCACGTGAAGAGAAGGTACTACCTCGGCAGACGCTCGTGGTTCTGGCGCAGCTGAGATCTGAATCAATTCTTACTGGGCACGAATTGATGCTAACGTTCCGGACATCTGTCACGCCTGCCATCAGGGACTACATGATGTGCTGCACCTCTTCAATTGTCCGGCCAAGCCCACTCGGCTGACCCCCAGGTCTCTGTGGACGCATCCAGTTCAAATGGCGCGATTCCTCCACCTGGCTATCGAAGCAGATCCCCCATAGACGAACAAGACTTCAAAATAAAAATATTGTTGTTACAACAACAATCTTGAAACTACCCCGACCATTGCCCCAGCACCATACACAATGGTGCAATTACAGGCCGACGGTCAGATTTTTATCAGGTAAGTACTGACAAAGCGTGTATAGTGATAACTTCAATATACGCTTACTTAATTCCCTCAACATCTCATTTGAAATCAGCGAGCTATGCACTTTATAAATCTTATACTGGGACCTATTGTTTATGACCGCCTTCAATTAGCTAATGCATTTTTTAGGAAAGCTTTTACACGGCTTAGAGATTAATGGCTTAGTCGGAAAGTCGCCGGAATTTACGAGGTAGAAAAATTTTAGATAAGAAACAGGTCGCGTGGATTTAATGTTTTTAAGTGAGTGTGGGTCAAAATCGATTAAGGATTTCCCTAATTAGCACAAGATATACAAACAATTGGAAACGCAATTATAAACAAGAAATTGAAATTATCTATACACAATTTCTGATAACATTCGCTCACAAGCTCTATTCTGAGCTGAGCATTAAAGACTGATAAATTTGTATTTTAAATAAAAATCTCAATAGTAAAGCTTAACTTCCAGTTGGTGTGTTCCAACTATTGTATATTCCATACGACACAAACTTATTAACGATCAGACTGGGGTAAGAATATCGATATTCTTTTGTCACATTGTTGCATAAACCTTTTTAAAAATTCTGATTTCTTGAGTTATCCCAGTTAAGCAAACTTAATCCAACACTTGAAAGCTTTTGGATAAATGAATACTCCCGCGGTAAAAGGAAGGCGTTCTTAGGGAGCTCGAGACATGCTTGTTTCACTCTAGTCCCATTTCAAATAAACAAGGGTTTGGTGGAGAAAGGCATTACAATGTCTATAGGATCCATAGTAAAAATTTCTTCTTGATAGCATTTTCAAACAACGTTCCAAGGACAGAGTATGGAATTGGCCTTCGAACAAATCATCTTAAAGATAAGTTACACGAAAATGTGAGCAATGTTGGGGCCAATTAGAAACATTTTTTAAGTAGTCAGTAATAATTATGTTTTGAATCAGAAAAAAGGGCATTAGCAGGTGTTCTTACAGAAGGGCCTTTTACGCAAACTACAGGTCCAATCTCAATGAATTTTAGCTACTCTATACGTCAGCCGAAATAACACAAGTTAACATAATTTGTCTTTGTATATCACATATTTGATGTTGCTCGCCTGTAAAATTTAATACACAACTTTATTAAACTATTATTAAATATAAATTCAACGTACCTGTATGTATTTTCAAATGATTCGTTAGCGTACTCAATTGACGAAAATGTTTCGGACAATAGGTACAATTGAATGGTTTCTCCCCGGTGTGGATTTTCAAATGATTTGTTAGAGTGGACGATTGACGAAATGTTTTATCACAAACATTGCATTTGTACGGTTTTTCTCCAGTGTGAATTTTCACATGATTGGTTAGTGTGCTCAGTTGCCGGAATCGTCTTTCGCAGACATTACACTGAAATGGCTTCTCAGGGGCAGGTCCTCCAGATGCAGACGTTGAACTGCCGTTGTGGCCGTTTGTCAAGACGGTAGCATCGCGGGCTATAAAATGTTGTTCGGATAGAGCAGGACTGTGCGCAGCTGTGGCCACAAAATGCGCCAGTGGATGCTGCTGCAATATGGCATGATGGTGGGCCAAAGCACTGCCAGGTGTTGGTCCATTGCCACCATTTTGATGTTCGGCTGCAGCTGCTTGTGCGGCAGCTGCCTGAGCAGCAGCCATTGCGGCCGCCTGGGCTGCGGCATGAGCTTCTGCACTTACGCCGGCCAAATGCATGAATGGTATTGGAATTTCCGTCGGTGCGGCAGCCGTAGGACCTTGCTGATGATGATTGTTGTGGGCTCCGCCACCACCGGCTCCACTGCCACCACTACCATTGCTGGATGTTCCATTTGTACTTTCATTGTTGTTATTATTGTTGTTGTTGTTATTATTATTATGATTAGGCGACGATGATACAATTACAATTTCACAGTTTGGCATTGCTGCTGCCGCTGCTGCAGCAGCATGAGCATGTTGCAGACTTTTTATATGCATTCTAGGAATGCTACGTTGTTTTCCTTCTCTTACAGAAAATTTCAAAGAATTTTTTCAAAATTCTCAAAATTATTGAATAATTTTGTTGGTTTTTGTTTTGTTTGTATATTACAAATAAAAGTTGTATGCTTTATTGTAGTTTTGTGACTAGACCCATTCACTTTAGAAGCTCATAGGCCTGGTCTCGTTCAGTAGTGATGGATGTTAAAAAATGTTGGATTCTTTTCTCCTTTATTACAGATAGTGTTATCACGTTTTTAGGGAAGCTTTGCCATCGATGTTTCAAAACGGACAGCCGCAACAGCGAGATGATCTGCGTAAAATTCAATACCACCTGTAAGTAAAAATAAACAAAATAAAGTTTAGAAATTACACTTCACTAGAAACGCCTAGTCTCGATCATTGAAACTCTGTCACAGGATACTTAAGGCTACTCTTTTAGCACAGTCTCTTCATCTTAAGGCACATGACATTACAAAAATGCCAACAGATCTTTTCCTTTATTTTTAAGATTCGGATCCCAACGACGAACCCTTATACCGTCCCCAGTGTATCAACTAGGTATTTTGAGGATTTGACAATGTTTACTTTCAAGATTTGATGTTATCTATCAATTGTGATTAAACTTATCCGCATCCAAAACATTGCCCACATAGTTCACCGCCCGGATTGCGAGGGTGCGAATGTCCCTTAAAGTGCTATCAACTTTTTCATCTAGAGAGGTCCAGCGTTAGAGAGTCTATAGATCAAGTCGCAGCGGTAGTATTTAGCTACAGCGTGAAAAAAGTGCTAGGGAAACATCCACTGGAGATTTCATTAAAGAAAGAGTCTATCATAGTAAAAGTGCGTGGTTCTGGTTCAGCTATGATCTGGATGGTGGAGCAGCCTCAATAGGCATTAGGGGCGAAGTGATGAAAATTGACTATACAATTTTCACAATGATGTTGCAACAACTACAGCACTAACAACAACATTAAATCTTCTAGTGTTAACATTACTTTACTCCTCCGATTCGAGATTTATCAATTTTATTTAATCTCCTGCGAAATTTTAAGTGTCTTTGTGTCTGTTGATCCAAGGATCCTGAAATCCATAAACAGCCAAAGTTGTTTGGGATTGTATGTAAATCGGCGAAATCGTACCCGGTCAATAATGTTTTCCTTTAAAGGACTAAAAGTAAATAACAATAATTTTCTGTGGACTAATAATAGTTAGTTGAGTTTTTAGGGGCGAACTTAATCCCCAAAATAGGCATACATGATTAACGTTTTGGCTCAGGTATGGTAAAACATAATTCGCAACAGCAAAAGGAGTTATCAGACCTTAATATGGGTACTCAAATTAAAGCAAATTTCGCTGCGCACCAAAATATGGATTTATTTTGAAGTATTAGCTGAGATTAAGGTCGGGCCACTTCTATGAGATTTAGAGAAGGTTTAGGGTATATAAGTTTTTGGCCTGGCCGAACTTAACGACGATTTTATTTATTTTCACGTATAGAACACATAAAAGCAAACAGTTTTGTCGGCGTCAAAACTTTCTTGAAGTTTTAAAATAGTCCATGGAACAAGTCTACTATAGCGACGTAGGTCCAAATTTTTTTGGTTAGAGCTTTAGAAAAAATGATAAAAAAAATGTCGGGGTCCAAATGTATATGCATAATTTCACATATTTCAGGCCTCAACTATAATTAATATTTGTTTCCGTCTGGCCAGCCTTTGTAGTCTTATCTAAGGATTCGGCTCTCTCAAGCCCTCTGCTATCGTTATTTCTAGTTGAAACTTAAAGGTCGACCTTCGACCGGACTTTAAGCTATGGATAGGTTTAATCAAGGAACTCGAAACTTTAAAGCTTTCTGAGCTATAACTTTTGTCATATGAGTCAGAAAGGTGAACTGATAAGCTTTTCAATGGTAGCAAGCTTGTAGTCGATAGGCAATTATCGGCGGCTTGGGTGTTGCGATCAATGACGTCGCCTTGATTGCTTTTTAAATTTGGGTAACCGGCGACGGCTTGAATGTCAGCTAATTGTTATTTTAAATCAAGAATATATATAATGTAAAATAAATCAACAATTAACTTTTAGGGCTAATTAATGTGCATAGCTAATGTATTTCTTGAATGACGCCAGTAACAACTATTTAAATTCAGCACTTATAAGAAATATTTAACACTATCTCTCATAATGTTACTACTTCAACTCAGCCGATATTATAAGCGATTTTTTCCGTTTAAATCGGCGGTATCTTGGATAAGCAAAAAATTATCGGCGGCAACGTAAAGCCTATTTGAGCCGATGACGCTTTAAACTCTGGTCCTAGTCCTAATTATCAAAGATTTGAGCTTTTATAGGTACTTAGTAGGGACATAAATAATGTTACAACATTGAACACACCCATTTCAATAGTAGAACTGAACATACCCCGTTAATGTCATATGGGTTTTGAAAGCTAACCTCAATAGCGTTAGTCTGTAACTAGATTTTCAAATTGTTTCAACTTTCATCATGGAGTGGTCAGATAATGAGAACCGTATCGCTGTAATAGCACTTTTCAAGTGTGAAATGAAAAAAGCGATATATTCAAAATGCTTCAGCCACAAGGGATAAAACTGTTTGAGGAGTCTGGAGATGTAATAGACCGGTCGGCCCGCCCACGCTCTGTTCGAACACCGCTCTGAAAAGAGAAAATCATGGCCAGTGAATATCACGCAAAAGTCCATGAGTCAAATAAATAAAAAAAAATTGGGACTTGGGGCTTTCAAACGACGCACCGGACATTAATTGACTACAGCTTTAAAAAAAAATAGGATTGAAAAATGCAATCGTCTTTTGGTGAAGCACGCTAATAACTTGCACAGAAAAATTTTGTTCACCGATGAAAAAATGTTTACCGTTCAGGAAAAATTTAACAAGCAAAATAATAGTGTATGCGCGGACATCTAAGGAGGCATCTGAACTGATCCCAAGGGTGAAAAAGGGTCATCACACAGCTTCAGTCATGGTTTGGTGGGGTGTCTCTTACGATGGGGTCACTGATCTGCATTTCACGAACAAGGAGTCAAAACATCGGCCAAAGTTTACCAAGAAACCGTTTTGGAGGCTGTTGTGAAGCCTCTTAACAATTCCCTGTTCCAAAACCAGCTATGGACTTTCCAGCAGGATTCTGCGCCGGTCCATAAGGCTAAAACGTCCCAGGCCTGGCTTCGAAACAATTTTCCAGCGTTCATTTCCTCTGAAGAATGGCCCTCAGGCAGTCCAGATTTGAACCCATTGGATTACAAATTGTGGACGTTTTAGAGGACAAGGTTTGCCACAAAAGATACCCCAAAATTGGATCTCTTAAGACTACTTTGGTTCGAGCTGTGGCCAATTTTTCAATGGACGAGGTTCGTGCAGCTATTGACGATTGGCCAGTGCAACTTAAGGTGTGTGTAAAGGCAAAAGGCGGACATTTCGAATAAGTAGATTTTTTGGATACAATATACTTTACATCAATAAATATATTTAAAAATATTTGGTCCAAACATTCAGTACTTTTTATTTTACAGCATAAAACGTGTGCAACAGTATTTATGTCCCTAATAAGTATATTCAAAATTGAAAATTCTGTAACTCGGAAAATATGGTCGACAAAAACATATTTTTTTCGTTGTCAGAATCAAGTTATACTATAGCTGTGATTTTGAAATAACTAAGAGCAATGGGCCGCCGCGGTGAGACGGTAGTGTACACGGCTATCATGCCAATAAACCCAGGTTCAACCCCGGGTAAGAACATGTCACAATATGTCGGCGGCTGGTTTCCACCTTGTAAATTCCAGCATCTTTACGAGTAAAAGATTAATCTCGCCTTAGCCGTTCATAGCCGGCGTTAAACAGTAGGTCCCAGTCAGCGAGTACTAGGAATAATAGTGTGCACAGATCACTGTTTTGAGAGAAGTTCTTTTAATTCCTTAATGTTGTGGGAATTAAACTTCACTTAAGGCCAGAGTTGTTTGTTAAATGTTATAATTTATCGCTTTCGCTTCACCAAAACTCAACAAGGCTTGCATCTCGATCCCATGACAGCCGGTGCTATGCAGCAATTCTTCGGCCAAGTATGTCAACTCGGAAAAAAAATTACGTATAACGTATAATTTGTGATGCATTTGTTAAAATGACTGGCAGTAATAATCGCGATTATAATGTATAATCAATGTAAACAAAGCTTTTTGATAACATGAATGATCTTAGCTCTGTAACACTTAGATCTAAAAGCATTGCATCCGCGACTTAGCCATTGCAAAAACCTGGTTGTTAGTCTGATACCCAATTACCGCTTAGAGTAAAGCATAACATTTCTATTGTTACATTTTAAAGAAACAATTTTTTTAGATTTAAGTACGATTGAGATTCAAATTGTCTAACTGACAGTGGTTACCGCATTTAAAATGATTAATATAAACTGTCATTTTTTACATGAACGCCGTTAATTAAATTACTTTGTTATGGTTTAAATAAATTTTTATAACAAAATAGATGAAAATAAAATAGTGTTTTTATTCAAATCTATGTTGTTATTTATAAGTGCTCCCTGATAAACAAATCAGGTAATCTTATTAATTTCTTTTGCCCCGCTTTACGATAATTCACTGTAAGGGTCGGCTTTTTCGATCAGTTTGTTTTGCTTCTCAGTTTTGCAAAAATAGTACTAAATGCAAAGTACACTTCTTACAACCATGGGTTGAAAATGAAAACACGTTTTGTTGTTGCTCTCCCATTACCGCAGACGGCGCTCTCCTGACCAATCACATTTTTGACATTTCCACTTCTCTTTTTCACTCTCTCTCTCTCTCACTAATCCATTATGAAAATATGCAAAAAAAAAAAAAACGATTTGGACGAAATTTTGAATATTTCAAGTTATTGAGCACAAGTACAACTAAAATATACCACGAACGATTCAATTACAGGAAAACGATTGTCCCTGGTACACACAATAAAGTTTTTTAAGATCGTCAATACGTACAAACTATGAGAGGTTAGATGGTATTTCAAGGCAAAAAATCACACTTTCGGAAAAAGTATCAGCTGGCCGACCGACCATGTGTCTAGAGGTGGCCAGCAAAACTATTAGAGAAATTTAGTGATAAACGCGGCAATTCTCAACGTATAAAAAAGGGGGGAAACTAAGATGTTTTTTAAGATTCCGAAATATTTTAATTTTTTAGATTCGTTTATAAATTGAATTCAGGTTGTAATTTTACGTGTTCCGAGATTATGCCAACGTGTTTTGTTTTCTTTTACACCATGAAAAATAACTTTCACCTCCCTTTAGTCCCCCCAACACGATTCAAGCACACTACTCCTCGAACATCGACACAACACACTGCTACCTCTCTTCTCACCCGACAAACACACTCTCACACCACTTGACAAGTTGAAGACACGAGCCGATCGAGTTAGGCCGTGTTGTTTTTCGAAATGACTTTTTTCAATTTTTATGTGCGTTACATGTGTTCGCTCGTTATTTTACGTATATTTTATATTTTGTCAAATGCTATTACTACCAAGTGGTTGGTTGGCTCTCTCTCTATTGATGACGGCGAGTAAAATTTCCACATTTTTTGCCATCCGTACTTTGTCAATTTTTTTTTATTGCTTTGCCTTTTTTTCTGTTACAAAACGGCGAAAGTTTCTTGGCTGGCAAAAAATGAGACACCGAAAAGTGGCCAAAAGGGATCAGCCTTTGGGGAATATTCTTAAAATGCGGTTTCCATCACATTTCTATACAATTTTCATTGAGGAAAACGTGAATTTCCACTTTTTGTCTGAGGTTTGTTATCTGTATTTTTCGTCGACGTCTGTCGTGCCTCTTATTTAACACACCATCGTACACCGTAGCACAAATGCTTGTTTTGTTAGAGTCTGTCTCTTCCGTGTTTTGTGAACCAGTTCAGTTCTGTTAAATTTTTCCATAACACAAACATAATTATTTTTTGAGGTTAGACCTTTACATATTTGTATGCGGAGTTGATTTGTCGCGGATTTGATTCACATTATTTCAATGAACATTTCGGTGAATGTCGAACATTACAACGATTACGTCTAAAAAGTTGTCACGTCACACCCCGTCGTCCCGTGTTGCAAATATTTTCACTTTTTCTTTTCTCGACACACACGCACGCACCACAACACTCGATAATTTTTTTTTCCTTCCTGCACGTTTCAACTCAACTTTGACCTACCTTCCCTCTGCCTGTTTCTTCGTGTAATGCGGCAGTTCCACCAGTTTTTCCCTGTGTTGATTTGTGGAAAAGCTAACTCACGAAAAAACATTTGAAAACTCGTTATGAATCAAAGGAATTTCACTGCTTCCTTAAATTTCAATGCATTTTTTCTCGCATTTGCTTCTCCATTCAAACACCTTTTTCTCCCTTTTTGCTTTACACATTCCACCTCTTCAGCAAGCGCTTCAATCCTTGCGCCTTCCTTCTTTAGTATCCCATTTGTTCATTTGTTATATTTTTGTCGAGTTGTTCAAATTGTAAATTAGATATATCAGTGATGAACTGTAATATATAATTGTTGTGATTTTTCAGAATTCTTTTTAAATTGTTTTCGGCCGGAGTGGTGTATTTGCTTTTTTTTGGTGTATTTGCCTTTGCTGCTGGTTGCAATAAATAATTTGAAAAGAAAGGAGCCGTCTAAGTCCAGCCGTGTTCGCGCCGCCTCTTACCTGTTTTACACCGTAACGCCGTCGGTTTGCTTGGAATCAGATGCTAAACACAATAAAAGAGTTTAGCGGCAACGGCATTTGTTATCACATGTATTTCTTGCAGCAATGAATGAGAGTTCGTTTAAACTACAGTTTTTTAAACCGAGAATACACATTACAGTACTGTTTGGACCGACGCGACATGCAACCACATGTCAAATTTATTAACACACGTTTTTATGAAAACATTCATACCAAAAGAGACGCAACAAAAAAAAAACGAATTCGGCTGTACAACGAAAAACTAAACAACCGACCTTTCATTGTTTCTGCCTTTTGTCGCACCATTATTGGTATTGTCAAATAAATTCAAACAAATGAAATATTTTTAAATTGCTTTCTTTATTAATTGTAAATCAAAAGTAAACAAATGCAATAAAAATTTAAATTTTGTTACAGTATATATATTTGGTTAAAAGTAACAGCAAAAATAGCTTTGGTGTAATAAACTGTCGCCTGAAAGACACGAATGTCACAACAGTACGGTCTGAACTCAACTTAAAACGACACACTAAGATGATATCCGACTCGTATATTGGCCCTAATTATCCATATAATTATGACACATTTAAGAAGAATAAGACTAGACAAAGTTTAGATACTCGTTTTAGTTTTAAGGCCAGTACGAAGATTTCTGTAAAGTATTCGTCTCTAGACACTTTTTTGTGTTTGTAAACAAAACCTAATTAAAAAATTCAACGTATTTGTGTGTGTGAACAAAAACCAAATAAAACATTTAGATTTATTTTTTTGTCTGTAGTACCCTGTAAGTACAAAAAATTTACAAACTCTAAATATAAAATGAATTTATGAACTCTAAATAAAAAGTATTGTTTTTAAATATAACTTTGGGAAACCGGCTTAATTATTTAAAAAAAATCCCGTCACCCCACAAGAAATTTTATGTTATTTGAATTATGCTTTGTTTTTACATTTTGTTAACGAAAATGTAAAAAACAATTTATAGCTTTGGTCATGGCTCTTTTGCTTTGATTCCTTTTCCTGAAACAAATGTTTTCAGCGCATAATGGAACTGTTGCCATATTTCTTGCCTAGAATTATCACTCATTTACTAAATTTTTAGGTAACCTTCAATTAATTGCTGCGTTAGGTTTGCATGTGTTTGCAAATCGGTGTAACAAATGGAAAGTAAACTGTAGTTTAAACAACACCTTATTTATCGGCTCTATGCTAATTAAATCATTTTATTTAAAAACAAAGAGCAAAAATTACGTTTTTAACGTTTGTGTCAGTCAGTTTTTCTTTAAGCAAAGATAAAAACTACAGTCCATGCGATGGCAATATCATTTTGCATGATAGGTGCAAATTGCCAAAGATATTGAGAACGGCACTCGCAAGTACACACAGGGCGACCTGAAGTATTTTTTTTAAACAATGATGCGCCAATAAATCTTGTTTGTATATTTTATTTAAAAAAAAAATCATACAAAATATACTATTAGCTGTGTCTATCAGTTATGCTAAACTAGGATTTTGTATACAAGTTACTCGGGTAGCAAGCGAGTTGGCCTCAAGTCGGTAAAAAAACGAGTTAGAGTTACCACACTTGTTTTTTCTACAGAGAATTATTTGTTATTCATACATAAATATAATCAAACCGGAGGAGGTGTCATCGACGAATTTGTAGAGGGTTCTTCTGCAGGAGATGGAATAAGAGCAACTGTAAATCATCTCAAAAGTATAGTTCAAAAGCAAATCCGTAGCAATTAATTGATTTATTAAATTTTGCTCAATGTTGCCAGACTACAATATTGCAAACGAACTAGTTAAATATGATATTTAGCCAAAAAGAAGAATGCTGTTATAAACAATCTTTCTGCTTTTGATTTCTGGCAATTTAATAAAACGCCGAAGTTTAAAAATATCGAAAATTTATTTATATTATCAGATTTTTATTTTTTCCCCAAGCTCCTTTTTTGCTTATATAACAGGATTTTATGATATTAATCTCCTGTCTCGAGGTCATTGCCAAATTTAAAAAAAAGATGTTGGTGTTTTCTTGTATATGTTTTATTTATTTCCAATATTTCGATCAACGGTTATCCTCAGGGATTATTAAAGTGTAAAAAAGATTATAAACTTCTTCGCTTTAGGTTTTGTTTGCAATTTTAATTTTAGAATACAAATTTGACAAAATTGAATGAACAATAAAACACATGAACTTCATAAGATGCCCAACTAAATCGAGCTTGATCATATGCAAGTTTTTTTTTGTAGCAGGGCTGTCAAATTTGACATGTGACTTACAAAAAATTTCCCATGACATTAACAATACCCCATGACAATACACATCGATCAACGTCCGAAAATGCCACTATATCAATTCTTCGGAGTAAATATCATCACAATGGAGGCCCTTATAAAATATATTTTGTCATGATTGGACAAAGGGTGAAGGCACCGTTTTTAAAACCCTGACCTTAAAAATAACATTTCTTATTAGCTATCATAGATATGCCGATCATATTTAGACCAATAGCACTAGCCACAACAATTTTTGCATGAAAAGGACATTCAAAAAACATCTTCCCAAACCTGCTGGCATAAAAATACTTAGAACCAATAGTTTCTGTGCGATTTCATAAATCGTCCAATTAATCATACCATGAGAGCGGTTCTTATAAAGCGACATGTATTGCAGCCAACTTCTGTTTGTTATTACTTTCCAAAAAACATCTGATGGACGAAGCGGACATCGAAGCCTCTCCAGGTTCAATAGGCGGCGCTCCATCGTTTTCGTGTCAGGCATGCCAGTTCAGAAAATAAAAGCCGAACGGCGGAGATTTTTGAAGGTGGTTATAAATACTTTAAAACAATATAGCCACGTCCATCCGCCCATGTGCCTTTTTAAATGTCGATGGATGGCCTATTGTTATACGTTGTTTAGATTAAAAATGGGCGAATCAGCCCGGTGGAAAAATGTTTAGGGTAAATGTACCTTGAAAAAAGTAAAATTTGTAAGGTATGTGCTTTGCAAATTATTATTTTATCATGTGGCCCAAACAAGGGGCGATCCCTTGTCAAAACGGAATTTAAGTAAATAAATTTAAGCAAATTTTGCCAAAAAACAGACATCTTTTTTATTTTCTCCTTCAAGAGCGAAGTGACTGTTGATAGTATACAAATATAAGATTCGGCAACCCCAAACCAAACTCATATATTACATATGAGGCGTATTCTACTTGACAAGCAGATATTCTTAAAAACAATCTGATAATTATGTAAGCAAAAATAATGACACATAATATTGACATATAATATTAAAACACATGGTTTGTGTTATGTTTTATAATCCAATGTTTTTTGATGCACAAATTTACCGATTATTAGCTGTGACACTTTTGGTATATTATTTAAAGTCAGTGCACTTTTACGTAAATGACGTTAATCCAAGATTTAACTTAACAAAAAAATAAGCAATGCAATCAAAAAGTGGCAATTTGTAAAAAGGGGCTTATAACTTCATATGAAGTAAACAAGATAAATCAATACTCCAGCAGACTTAAAAAGATAGGTAACCCACTTTTACATATCTTTATAATGCGAAAAATGTAGCAAACATTATTTTAATTACTATTCCGAGCGGTTTTACAAAATTAAAATTTTAGAATGCGTCTGCATTGTTTTCTTTCTATTATTTGTACATTTTGTCAAGAAAAAATTACGGTAGTGTTTAGTAAAGTAGAATCCAAATTCTTATTTTGGTGTCTCTGTTCAGTGTATTTCCAGTGTTGTAAATCAACAGCATATGTTTACTGATATGTTTTTGTAGAGTTTTTGTATGGGGAACAATTGCTTTATGGCGAAATAGTTATTCTCTCCTCTCCAACTCCTCTGTATAAGACTAAAAACCGTTGCCATCAGTGGTCAATGTTTGATTTAAATGTAAAAGAGGACTGTTATAAACATTGGTACCATCAACTTTTTGTACATTTTCAACATACATTGTACTATTTTCAAAATACTAGAGGTTTACAAATTTGCTTCTTTGTTTCATGTTGCAAGCAAAGCACACTAAACTAAACTAATAATCCCAAGCGAACAAGCCTAATATATCAGTCGTTGGCGAAGAAAGCAGTAGTGCCGTCGTACTCATATAAGGTGCGGCTTCGTCATCTGGTGCGTACAAAACATCTGTTTTGCAATTTTGTTTGTGGGTAAGTGGCAAAGTAAAAATATAAATAATAAGTGAAAAAAACTAATGTATTATTGAATTTTTAGGAGTTTCGTTATACACAAGCAATACCATCCTTGCCAGCCAATCAAAGGTGAGTTCAGTGAACAGACCAGAATGTACAGCCGATTTTTTTTGTTAGTTTTTCTTTTATTTATTATAAGTAAACAAATGCAACATTGTTTTGGGTATTCTTGAATTTTAAAAAATTGTAAATTGATTATAAAATTGTGCAAACTTTTGAGCCGTTTTCGGGTCGGACATTCACCGGCTGGAGAGCTAGTTCATCCTCTTCTGAATATCGCGGAGGTTGATCTGAAAGTACAAAAGAAAAATTATTGAATATGTCCTGGAACAATTGTTTGTAGTTTGCGTAGCGACTATAGTTAGTATATTTTTAGTTATGCGACAAAACGCACATACATATTGTTGTCGAAGCCCCTTTTAGCCTTTTAATGGCCAATCTCCAGACCATGTATCGGATTGACCCGAAGCTACATTTCTTGGGCCAACTACTGTCAACCCGGCACACATTTGCCTTTATATCAACAACAACAACCCTTTGTGGGCGCCTAAATTCCAGTTTTTTAAACTAGAATAACATTTTCCATTTCAACTGTTCTGAAAAATAGACTCATTGGAATTTTTTGGCTTACCGTCATAAGTAATAATAGTTTAATATAATAATAATACTAATAGCAAGTCTGTATGTTTAGAAAAGCCAACTGAAAATAGATTTTTGGTTCCCCTTGGACTGGCTATTAATTTACCCAGATTTAAAAACTAATGTCATATTTGAGTTTGTAAGAACATCTCGTCGTTTTTGGTAAAATCGGTTGAATATACGAGTATATGTGGGAGGTATATTTTAATCTGATCCGATTTTTTCGAATTTCAACAGAGTCTGTCCTTGGCACAATAAACTTACTCTTGCTCAATTTTACCACATTGTATGAAATATGCGGCTTCTGGAGCCAAAGACATAAAATCGGATGAACATCTATGTACGGCAGCTATAAATAAATCTAAATAATTCTCCAATTTCAAGAGCGCCCTTCCTTGGTCCATAAAACTTTTACGTGCTACATTTTATGAAGATTGGATATAAGATGTGCCTTCTAGAGCTAAAAACAGAAAATCTGATTGAACATAAGTGACGCGCAAAATAGAAAGGGACCTAAGGTTAAAACCCAGTTTTGTTCAGGAGAGCCATTTTAAAGATTAGGTCCCTTTCTATTTGCGCTAAGAATCGTCGACTTCACTTTCATAAAACGCGCATATCTCTGGGAGGGAACACTTTTGGGGCATGGAATCGGTCTCTTTCGAAGCTGAGATGTTTTCCACATCAAAAA
This sequence comes from Hydrotaea diabolus, assembly GCA_963513945.1. Classification (NCBI taxonomy): domain Eukaryota; kingdom Metazoa; phylum Arthropoda; class Insecta; order Diptera; family Muscidae; genus Hydrotaea; species Hydrotaea diabolus. The sequence goes on from OY740719.1 coordinate 180,014,472, forward strand.
AAAGAAGAAAAAAATGAAAATTGATTTTTTTACCCTGTCACATATGTATATGTCGGAGCTATATCTAAATCCGGGCCGATTTTCTTCAATCTTTAAAACGTTTCTCCTTGATGCATAAAACTGAAATATGCGGCTTCTGGATCCAAAAAAATAAAATTGGGATAAACATATATGTTGGAAGCTATATCCTAAATCTGATTTTCTTTAATTTTTCTAAGTCCCAAAAAATATACTTGTGTCAAGTTTAATCTTGATTGGATGTAGATGAAGTTCAAATATCCATATCCTTGGTCCAAAAGACCAAACTTCTGCCAAATTTCAGCAATTGCGCCCTGTAGTTTCAATACGAACTTTAGATGGACGAAAGGAAAAACATCGATAAATAGAATCAGCAGGCGATCGATCGGTTTACTTAAAGGTGGGTTCATCTGAAATATTTTTTGTATCATTTGCCATGATACTTAGAATATCCTGTTCCACACAGTGGTGCATGGTATAATAATAATACTCGCCGAAGAATGTACTTATTTCACTTCCTTTAGGAAAATTTCAAGTCCGGTACTAGAGCGTCTGTAGCCCTGATCTAAAGCTGAATAACTTTGAATTTTTGTTGTTTTTGTCGGCTATGAACGTAATGTCCTTATTTCGCCATTATCTGCCTATACAAATGAAATCCGCGTTATTTGGACATCGTGTCGATATCTATTACAGTATGTGTGGCAAATTCGTGAAGTCTCAACCAAATTCCCGTTGAAGTCAATTTCGTTTGTGTTTGCGAACAACTTGAATCTAAGCTATATTTAATTTTGTTTTAATTTTTGACAAATGCCTAATGCAAAGAGTAACCAGTCTTAACGAAAATACAGTATAATAAAATATGGATGTATGAATTTAGCTGTAGATGCTATTGAGCTTTAGTTCTTTAGCAATTTAATGGGGTCTTAATAGTTGTAATAGCATTGCAAATATGAGAATACTAGCGAAAATGTTCTTAAACTATTTTGTTGAGGTTTTTAAATTACGTAAGAACTAAAAGTATTTTAGTCTGCTACCTTTTGTGAATTTCGGTAATGCTTGATTAACTCTTCTGCTTTAATGTACAGTTCAATGCGGGGCATACGCCTTGGGAATTAATTAACTCGGGGGCCGATGAGACAACGACTAGTAACAGTCACTACTTAACTCGTCTAATTTTTAAAAAAATCAGTGCTCCCATATTTACCAGATATTCTCGTTTCTTACATACGAGGGCATATCAATAATTCCGTGACTTTTCCAACTTCCCTCGTAGTTATATGAAATGCAACACTGACTGTTCCCATCAAATTCCGTGACTTTTCCAACTTCCCTCGTAGTTATATGAAATGCAACACTGTTCCCATCAAGTACCATCTGTGAAAAAAATACTGTCAAATTTTGAGAGAGTTCCGTCATTTAGTCAATCTCGTGGATTTTGTTAAAAGTGGAAAAAAGTTAACTTCGAGTGGTAATTAAACATTATTTTTTGCGGAAAACCCAACAATAAAACCAAGGAAAAGCTTGATAATTAATATGGAGACTCTGCGCTATCGATTTCAATGGTAAAAAAGTGGTTTACTCGTACTGACTCTCGTTGTGGTCGCATAAGTACAAATGACGAAAATGACCCGAAAATGTCGAAAAAAATCAACGATTTGGTGATGGCCGATCGAAGAGTAAAAGTCCGTGATATTGTTGATGCCATAAGCATTTTATATGGCAGTGTGGTTTCGTTTTTACACGATTAGTTGAGTTTAGGAAAGCTGTCTGCAAGATGTCTGCCGCGTTTGCTCTCAATTGACCAGAAACGTAAACGTGTGACAACTTTAAAGGATTGTTTGGAGTTGTTTAACCGCAATTCGAAAGAGTTTTTGAGGCGTTTTTTAACTGTGGATGAAACATGAATCCATTACAGAACTCCGGAGACCAAGCAACAGTCAAAACAATGGGTTTCTCCGACTGAACCGGCTTCGAAGAAGGCCAAGGTGACTTTGCACGCGGGATAATCCACATCGATTACCTTCCAAAGGAAAAAAATAAACGGTAAATATTATGCCTAATTGCTGGGCCGATTTAACGAGGATTAAAAAAAACGACCTCATATGTCCAAGAAAAAAATTATTTTTCATCAAGATAATGCACGTGTACAATCCCAATGGCAAAATTGCATAAACTGGGTGACTATTTCCTATTTCCCATCATAAAAGGCTCAGTGAAAAGATATTTAGCTCCAACTATGAAATAATTGATCAAACAAATGCTTATTTTATGTACTCTCGATAAATCCTATTTTTTGGAAGGGATATACAAATTTGAGAAACGTTGGACTACGTATGTGGAGCTAAAAGAAGATGTTGAAAAATATTTTTTTTTGCAAAACAAAACATTGTTTTATTCGAAAAGTCACGGAATTATTATTATGCCCTTGTATAAAGCTTCAAACAAAAAAAAATAGATAAACTTTAAGTTATTTGGAGCTTATGAATTGTTTCTGTTTTATACGTCGTGCAATTTCTTTCGTTATATTTTGTAAAATCTTGGGTAACAACTCCTAAGATCAAATCCAAGATTCGAGGTCTTAGATAACACACCTTTGAGAAAAAGTCATTAAAACTTCACGAAGGGAGTCCGTCACCATTTGAAGGATATTTTATTCCATTCTTAATGTCCTTTACAATCCAATGAAAAAATCACAAATATCTCAAAAAATACGTGTTTTTATTTAAAAATGGAAAAGTGCACACTTACTAAGACACCAACCCTTTATTGCCAAATATGCGATTTTGTGGCTGTCTTTTTTTACCCTTTGGACTTTTGGGCCAGAACAGCCACTGTCACAGTCACTCATCTACAGTGCATAGCTCGACCCATATTTTTGGTGTTTTTGGTGACCACAACGAGAGTCAGTACGAGTAAACCACTTTTTTACCATTGAAATCGATGGTGCAGAGTCTCCATAGTATTTATCAAGCTTTTCCTTGGTTTTATTGATGGGTTTTCCGCAAAAAATAATGTTTAATGACCACTCGAAAATATCTTTTTTCCATTTTTAACAAAATCCACGAGATTGACTATATGACGGAACTCTCTCAAAATTTGACAGTATTTTTTTATATAAATATTTTTTTAATTAACCAACACTGAGGGGTTTCCCCTATACATACAATGCATTGCGTCGGTCCGTGGAAAGCAAGGGATCGAAGGAAAGAAAGAGTAATGTTTATTAACATTCGTCTTGAATTTCTGGATGTCGTAATTGGTGGCAAATACATTTGCCAAAAGTCGATTCCACATAAGGACAGTAGGGGCGAAAAACGAATTCGATCTGTAGTGTATAGTGCGATCAACGGGCCAATCGATAAAAAATGGGTGTGAATTTCTGGAAAGTCGTGTACCCCTGCCGAACAATCTCACGTCAGAAATAAGACCACGAATGTCTGAACAACACACACCATGGAAGTAGCGATAGAAGAGCGACACACAACCCACATTAGAAACAATAGAGTTGGAGACCCTTCAATCACCTATCAGCACCATTGCTCGTCTTGATCAAAAATAGATTTTTCAACCTAAAAAAAGTAAATGAGCCGTTTTTTTCTAAGAAAATCTGCAAGAAATAGCACCAGTTGTAAGACAGCGCCATCTAGCGTAAGCTTTAGGTAAACATAAACATCAAAATGATTTCCTCGATCCCAAAAACAATAAGATACCACAACGTTTCAGGATAATAAAAATGTATTCTTTTTTCAAATTTTCAATGATATTTTCTTGTTAGACAGCGTTTCAAAATCACCAACTTCAAATGCGTGAAAAAAATCTCGCACTGGACTAAGGAAAAAAACCCTTAATTTTGGTATTTGGAAAAAGTGTCATAAAAAATAAACCACACGTCCCTAAGGAGATCATTCCTCTTTAGTCCAGTGCAGTCATTAAGAATTCGTCAACGCAAACTTACCTTCAATAATTTTTACAGCCTTCTCATTGCGACACGATAAACTTTTAGATTTCTCTCGCATGTCCTCAAGAAATTTGGAAAATTTACTTTTCTCCTCCACACTAGACTCAGCCACATGTCCAAAACGATGTTCGGTTGCCAAACTGGCAGCTTCTACGTCTTCTTGGTACGCCTTTTTGCTTCTCTCGATCATGGCATTCAATTCGGGGTCAAATGAGTCGTTACTATTCTCAAAGGGATTATTACTTTCGAATGGGTTTCCTGCCGATGTATGCGTTGAGTTCACGGACGCTGTAGTCCGTTCATCATCTTCTTGAGCACCGCCAGGTGTACTGATGGATTGTGAAGTAGGATTTGTTTTAGTGCCACTACTGTCTTTGACGCCATTGACTTCTGCATGAATGTCCTCGGCAACTTCTTGCAGCTCAGGTGTAACTTCTATGTCCACTTTGTTTTTCTTGCCCTGCAGCAAGGAACTCAAACTATTTTTAGCATCTTGAACTTCGTTGGAAATTTTCGAGGTCACAGCACCCACAGCATGGCGAGTATCGTCGGCTATTTTGCGTATAGCATTGCCCATTGCATCCTTAGCCTCTCCCGTAGCTTCGGCCGCATTGCTACCCATGTTTTCTATGGCATGGCGGGCATCGTCCGTGGCTTTGGCAGCAGAATTACCTACATTCTCCATAGTCTGCTTTGCTTCTTTCGCCGCCTTTTTAGCATTGTCACTTACACTTCCGACAGTGCCCTTCGCTCCGGTGGCAGCTTTGATAGCCGCTGACTCTATGGAATCTCTTGCTCCGGACAATTTTGATTCCACCGTCTGACCGGCACCTTTTGCCGTACTTTCCACAGATTCTTTGGCTTCGCTAAATTTAGCCTCTACCTGATTTCCGACAGCATCGACATTTTCTTTGACCTTCTCTTCAGCTTCCGCTTTGCTGGCCCTGACTTTCTCTACCTTCTCATCAATTTCCTCTTCCAATTCTTCTATGAAGTCCACCGCCTGTCTTCTAATGGTTGTTTTGCTGTTCTCCTCGTCATCTGAATCATCCGAAGACTCTTCAGATCCTAGAGACTTTTTAACATTGGCTGTGACATCGATGCCGTTGTTAATGAAGCGTATTTCGTTGATTGTAACCGTGTGGTCCAAAGGATCTGTGGTCTCCCGAATTTCCAACGTCAATTCCTCATCGTCTTCGGTGGGTGGTGTGGGCATTGAGATAGTTACACCGGGCTTAGCTAGAATAGACAAAAGATGATTTGTATTTGGTTACTTTGTCTGTGTCTTTTGGGAAAACAAACCTACCACTATGTACGGCAAAAGATTCTGGTATATTTTCCAGACTCTCAGTCAATCTGGGCGAGGTGTGCTCTATGAGATCTTCATTCATGGCCGTTTCGTAAGACGAGTTTCGGATGGGTGTCTTTTTAACAACCGACTGTGGAGAGCTACCACCACTGCTCTCGGGATACGGTGTCCTAGGACGCAGCAATTTTTCATCGGAACCAACATGTTTCAGCTTCTTTTGAGAATTTATGCTCTTGCGCGATCTAAGCGATTCTGTGGGGGACTTTCTATCGTTTAGACTTTCATCCATATCATTTGAGTTGGTGTGATTTGCATTGGAAAATTCATCAGCATTGCTATTGCCACTTGAGCCTTGGCCTAAATTATTGTTGGTGTCAGTGTTTGTCTCACGTTCCTCGTCATTCATTTCATCTTCCTCTTTGAATGCTTCATGTACTGGTGTATTGGTCTTTGGTCGTTCCTGGCTTTGATCCGGTAAATGATTTTCCATTTGAGTTTCGTCTAATGCCGTATCTTCTTTTGATTTCGAGCCATTTTTCATGCGGCCTATTAGGCCACCGGTGGTATTTGACATTATCATGCTTTGTGTCATGAAGCGATGTTCGCCACCTGGTCCCATGGTGGCGGCCAACGTCGACGAGCGTGGTATGCCGTGAACCAATACATGACGATCGCCCACAGCCATGTCCAAAAGGCGGAGATTTTTAAATTTCGAAATTTCTCTAAAGGTTTTCAAATGATGCCCGCTTTCCGAGAAGGTCGTGTAGAACTTATTGGCCTTTGTGAGGACGGCATAGAAGGATGTACCCTTGAGCAGCTTCCATATTGGGCCATTTTCTTCGCTGTCATAGTCGTAGAAACGTTGAAAGATAAGACTCTTGTTACGCAACGATTCCAAGCTGCGATATATGCTGCCCGTGTTGGTTACGATGAAAACCTCACTGGCATGTGATATATGCATGAATATAATCTGCTCGGTTGGCGACAGGTTCTTTTGTAGTTCGGTGAATTGTGGGAATACAAAATCATTCAGGCGTCCCGTCAAATAAAGTTTCCCCTTTTCGGTTAATACCAACGTCGATTCGGGGCCGCAAGCAAACAACTGTATACGTGAGTCCAGGACTATCTCATGGGGTTTCAACAGTGGCTCGTCTGGGCTACCCAACTGATGCGATTGATTGGAGCCCCAACCAATAAGACGTCCAAAAGCTAATTGTAATGAAATATTGTACATACTATATAAATAATGATTTGTAATTGTATAGCTATAAGTATGAAATATATTTATGTTGCCAATAAATTAGGGAAATTACATGAATGTAATGAGAAGGATATAAGTGGAAAACCATTTCCCGAAGTGATTATGACAAAGTTTTACTTTACAAATTTCGCAGAAAAGCAAACAAAAATGACGCTCAAATTACAAAAATCCAGGACATAGCAAAGGTACTTTTTTGTTCTTCCATTACTAGTTAATTGCATTTCACGAAATAATTTGTTTCATTTACCAAAGGAGCGTATTTGGAAAGCCTTTGTGAAACGAAAAGTAAACAAAAGTATTAAACTATGTGTTATCCCTGTTGGAAAGAGTTTTTTTTTTCAGACGAGTGGTTTTCAAAAAAAATAAAACGCTTATAATTTAATGTTATGGCCAAGAATTTAGCTTTATTTGGCGTCAATCATGTCGGGCTTATCTGCATAGATACGCGACTTCACATAACCCCACAAAAAACATAACCCCCCAGCGGTCTTAAGTCACACTTTCTTGGAGGCCTCGCTAAAGGACCACGACGCGAGATAAAGCGTTCACCAAAAGTTTCCTTCAATAAATTGATTGTTTCGTTGACTGCATGGCATGTTTGCACCAAAGGTCGTCCACATCCTCCAATTCAGGCACAAAAAAGTCATTAATCACGCGTTCCCCATTGACTGTAACTTCAATGATATTGACCGTCGATTCCCTCTGTCATTGAGCACACCAAACAGTGACTTTTTGAGGATGTAACGCCGTCTCAACAATGGCTGGTGGTTTTTATTACTTCCAATTCGACAATTTTGTTTATTAACGTAACCATTCAACCAAAAGTGAGCTTCATCGCTGAACAAAATGTTCTTGTAAAAATCAGGATCGGTGGCCATCTCGTTTTGGGCCCATTCACCACGACATGCAAACGTTGTTCCGGAGTAAGTCTTTTCATTATAAAATCGAAAACCAAACGGAGCATAAATCAAGTGACAGCTGTCAAAAAGACAAAAACCGAAAAACCAGTGGCCGGATTGAAAACCACACGTCTAAAAAACAAACCCTTTTTTGCCAAGCTTGTCTCTTTCATCCCGAAAATTCCACACACAGCGCAACCATTCGAGAGCGCTCCCTGAACAAGAAACCAAAATTGGTATTCCTCTACATACACCCCTTTTAACTCGATACATACTATGCAGCGACAGTTTACTTAGGAAAGAGAACAATATTCGGGAAATTAAATCTATTAAATAGAGTGCATCGAAGTATAATCCCAATTTTATACCATATATTTTCGTCAATATCATTGCAATATCAAATGGTTACACGCAGTACATTGTTCATAACATGACATGTCTACTTTGTCGCTAGCTCATTAATATTTTCTGTCTGTCAAATGGGGAACTTTTACTTCCCCATTGGTCATATCTATCTACAGATTGACTTCCTCTATTAAATTATATGTGTTCTTTTGTGGTCCGACGTGAGCAATGGTTAGCGTGCTTGACTTAACCCCGGTTTAAATAAGGGCAAGAACATCTAAAATTTGTCAGCAGCGGGTTATGCCTCTCGTAAATGCCGCCAACTTTACGAGTAAGAGATTCATCTTCAAACTATTTAAATTGTTGTTTTTTGATAAAATTGAGGCTTATAAAATTACTACTATTGATAATAATATAATAATAAAACTAATTAATAAAATTGAAAAAATTATCTATACTATTTTTATAGACTTTATGATTGGAAGTCAAATATACTTATTATATTATATAGATTAGTTATTTATCCACCTCATCAATAAATTGAATAATAAAAATGCATTAGCCATTTAGGCCGTCGTTAAACAGAAGTTTGTGACATTGAACTTTTTTCATGGCGAGTCTGATTTTCGTAAAACCACATTACAGACAAAATTTCCATAACGAAATTTTTAAATGACTTTTTAAAATTTTGAGTTATACGAGTACTACAGTTAGGTTATTGCGGTTGGAACTACATAGTTTCTTAGAACTAAACAATAAATAAGAGGGCCTATGGAACTAGTTTAAGCTCAATCGCTCTTATAGTTTCTAAGTTCATTATACGCACTTTTAAAGCTTCTTTTGTTACATGGATCCAGTTCTGGTTTTTTTTTATATGATTAGAAAAGAATTTAATTGAAATTTTGAAAAAGAGTTTATTGAATCATTTTGTTACGAGATCTTGGTTTGTAACTTTTTTGAATCTAAAAAAAGGATCGGAGTTAGAGTTGTGTTATTCCGGATGAAACTTGTACTGCTCATTGAGTGAAACTATTTAAACTGGTTGCTATTATTTTGTTCTTAAAGTTCCATCAGTTCTTTTGTTTTTTACCAGCTCTTTTGCATTTTAGTCTTTTTTTTCCTCCCGTCAACTGTTTTTACTTCAGCTGGACTAGCACTTTAAAAATAGGTTCTGTTAAAAAAATACCTGTAGCGCATAGTTAGAGATTTATTTTTCGTTTTATTTGCAATTTTCAAATTTGGATAAGATTTTATTTGGTGTGCCGCCTTGGCGTGATGGGAGTGTGTACGATTATTATAGCAGTTACCCAGGTTCAAACCCGGGTAAAAATATCTAAAAAATTTTCAGCGGCGGCTACCCCATCGTAAATGCGACTTTACTAGTAAGAGATTCATCTATGAGTTTTGTAAAACCTTCTCTATGCAATGCATTAGCCGTATGGAGCCGGAGTTAAACAGTAGTTCCCTATCAGTGAGTATACGAATTAAATCGTGCACATCTCGAAAAGTTTCCCCTTGTTTCTTAATGGGACGTTGTTGGACTTTAGTAAGTAAGATTTTTTTTTATTTGGAAAACGACCCAGCAAACCAAACCTTCAGAATTCGGTCAGAATTCTGTACGACAATCGGCAAAATGTTCCGATTTCGGATCAGAATTCTTAGCGAGTTCCTAACGAAAAACATATGAGAAGGTTGACACGAATTCTGAACTTCTAACCGATTTCTAACCGAATTCCGAGCTATAGTCTTGGGAAATTCGAAAGGAAATTTCGATTTCTCGTATCGAATTCTGAACTAATTCTGAACAACTTCGGTCAGAATTCTGGCATTAAGTCTAAATAAATTCTGATGTTTTTACCGACATTTCGAACCGAATTCTGAACGAATTCTGAGCTTATGTCATGGTAAATTCTGAATGTAACCAATCAAAAAGAAGAAAATATTTTTGTTCTACAAAAAAAAATTGTAAAACATTGAACAGGGATTAAACCGGCTCAAGACCTCTTGCTTCTATATTTAAATAGAAGACAAGTTTTTAACAAAATGGCAAAGTGACATTGATTTTCGTGGCTACACACTACTTTTATCATGATTTCGGGTCCGTGATAACCCTCTTCAGAAAGCCTTGCAGCAATTGTTGAAAGTAAAACCGAACTCTATAAGGCCAGGCTCTCCCCAAACGAATGAGAACTACTGTTGTAAACCTTACTTTTCAAAAAGCGTTCGGAAAGACTTTTAGTTACAAGCAGGGGTGTCTGCAGTTTCGCAAGTAATAATTGTGCTGTAACTATGTTTAGTGGCTATACACTTAAGGGCAACCAGTTTTGTATTTAACGAGAACTGCCGGCAGTAGAGTTTTCCTCCGAACACAATAAAAATCCCTCGCACAACTAAGCTAACCAAACGTTCAGAACTTGAATTTGAAATATAAAAATACCACAGACAAACAGTTAAGAGTTCGTTCAGAATTAGTTCCGACATGTCTGAACACAAGTATATGAAGCAAATAACAAAAATTTTAAACGAATAGACTACCTCAGATAAATAGTTCAGAATTCGTTGCGAGTTCGATAAGAGAAGTCTAAACAAAATATTTATAAAAATCCCACAGACAAGTCTAACAGAATTCGGGCCGAATTCGTTCAGATATTTCTTAACATAATAAATAAAAAACCTCAGACAAATCGAACAGAATTTGTAACGATTTCGGTAAGAATACTCGATAGAGTTCAGATATTGTTCAGAATTGTCTGATATCAGACATTGTCGGCAAATTTGGTTTACTGGGGACTTATTCTCCAACCACTGGAATTCTCTTTGTTCATATTAGGACTTTCATGAGCAACCTTACAGGTAACCTAAATATATTGGAAGTAGAATTACCTTTTTCAGAACCCGGTTTTCGGCTCAACCCGTTTTTGTTTTTGATTTATTTAAGAAACCGGTTAAACCAGTTTTTCTAATGCATGTAACTCATACTGCTAAAAAATAGATAATTTCTATTAATGTATTAACATTTTTAATTATTATTATTTTATTTTTTAATTAAATATTCCACTTGATTTCTAACATGAGCTGGATTTACTCCTTGTTTTTTGAAATATTGCTACAAAATACGAGGGTTGCTATTTATATTTCGGATCCTGACAATACTAGTGTTCCCAGATGCAAACTTCCATTGGAAACATTCACATTTTTTAGCATAACTTCACTCAGAACGTTTTGTCATTTGAGGGTGAAATGTTTTGTTTACAGCGTGTTGAAAAATTCATCTCAGTCAAAAAATGGAATGGAAAAATGGAATGGATCGCGTGAACATTTTCGTGCGATGATTTTTTACGATTTTCGGCGTGGGTTATCGAGACAAGAGTGTTTAAATCAACGATGAAGCACCATTAAAAACCACTGTTAATCGCTGGTACCAAGAGTTCAGTCTCGGACGCCGTTCGCTCTTCGGTCACCTTGCCAGAAACCATCGATGCTGTGCGTGAACTGATTAAGCAAGACCGACATGTGTCATACCATGAGATTGAGGCATCCTTGGGCATTAGTATGACGAGCATCGATAAGATACGAGCATTGCATGTTCATTTCGCCGTTAAAAAAATTGTTTTCGTTAGATCCCATATAATTTGACGAATGCTCAAAAACAAGCTCATATTGATTGGTGCAAAGAGTTGTTGAAAAAGTATAACTGCGGTAGCTCAAAGGCAGTGTATAACATTGTCACAGGTGACGAATCATGGATCTATGCCTATAAACCCGCAACAAAACTTGCATCGACCGTATAGGTCTTTCAAGACGAGCCAAATCCAACAAAAGTAGTTTGTGGAAGAAGTACATCGTAGCAAATGATTGCGCTTTTTGTCGGTATAATCGGCCATGTTGCCACAGTGCCTTTAGTGGAACGTTGGACGGTCAATTCTGTTTGCCAACCAACTGTTTGCCAACAGTGAAACAGTGAAGAAATGAGAAAAGATAATAAGAGAAGACGAATCATTTTGCATCACGACAATGCGAGCTCTCACACATTAGCTGAAACGATGAGCTATTTGACTACTCAAGATATCGAATTGATGGGCCATCCACCGAACAGCCCTGATTTGGCACCCAATGACTTCTTCTTTTTCCCTAGCATCAAGAAAAAAAAAATGCGTGGTCAACGTTTTTAATCGCCCGAAGCAGCTGTTGAAGCTTTCAAAAGTCATGTTTTGGAGGTGTCTCAATCGGAGTGGAAAAAGTGCTTCTGAAAATTGGTTTGTGCGCATGCAAAAGTGTATGGATCTTAAAGGAGAATAAAAACAATTAAATCATTTCCAATGATTGATTATTGTGTTTTTATTGCCGGACCCGAATTATAAATAGCAACCCTTGTATAATGTGTTTATGTATCAAAAATAATGGAAACATTTCAAAGTTAACTGTCTTGCTTCAGCACATAGCAAAAACATCCCAAAAAAGTTGCAACTCTAGAAATGACGATCGATTTATTTGGGATCTTTTCCGCAAATATTTCGGCGCCAGCTGTCAGCATTCGTAAGTTGGAACTGTTTCAAAACACCATTAAAAACCTCTCAATAACAGTCTAAATTTTATACTTTTAGTTAAATAACTGGCCAAATTGAAAAGAACGGTGCCTGTCAGTACCTGGACTTTGAATTGAAATAATGTTCAATTTGTTTTACGTTAAACAGTTTTGTGCAAAACTACTACCAGCAAGATCCAAAAATGTTGGCGGACGCTTCCCAAAAAGAACACTGACAATACCCCTGGTTCATGAGCGACTACTTTGGCAGTGGTTATTTTCTTTAATTGCCTTCTTTATGCTGGCAAAGCACTTTACATTCTATGTTTCAATGTTTTGCTAGCACTTTAAAATACAATCGAGCAAGCTTGACTTGACTTGAGAAATGAAATCGTTTGCCAGTACCGCCAGCAGCGTAGCTGGTGCTGGCCCCATGGTTTGCCGTTCGTATTTGTTCTATCTGGGATATTTTTTTTGAGCAGGCGCATAATGACGTTAATATTTTATTTCCACGGACACGCTCATTTGAAAAGAACACTACCTGTGTTAATTTCAAGGAAATTATTGAAACATAACTGAACACGTTTACTAATTTACACGCGATATTCGCATACTCGTATTCTATTCAAGGCCCATATATTCTCTCCCCCTCTTCACTTGGCTTTTAATGTAAATATCCTGTTTATCTTTGCTCTGTTTAGTTTCTATCTGCGTCTAAACGTGTTGAACACTCCTTTTGTTTTGCATGTCATAAACAATCAATTTTCCATTCCATGGTTTTTTGCGAGTGCGGCGGAGAAAAAGGACCTGTTGTTGATTTTATGCAATTTCCCTGTTTGTAGTTCAACACAACACAACAGAACTGAACGACAAATGATGGATGGAATGGCAAATGGCAAACAGCGGAAGCAAGCGGAAAACGAATGGCAAACAAAGTGGAGGTAACAACTTTACAGAACTTTACACAAAAACGAAATGGACAAACAAAACAAAAAATAAAACTTACATGTCAATACAACGAAATGTTCATTTCCGGCCAAAACATTTACAAAGTTCTCGGCCTCCTCGTTGTCGGACAAACAGTCATCGAACTCTTCCAGCCGAAAGGGTTTGCGTATAATTGCACACGAGTCCTCATTGACTGTTGCTTCCGTGAAGTTGGATGATACCGGGCTGTCGCTCGAAAATACATTTCGACCCGTAAAAAACAGTTCGTTGGAATCTGAAAGAGTGCCAGGGTGTGATTAAAAATGTTCACATTCCGTATTCATTTCAATTATACTTCCGTTTTTCATTTGTGTTTCAGTTTTTCTTTATTTTCACTGTACTTTGGTACTTACATGTTAGGACCACAGACCATTCGTGGCCGTATGCTATGCCAGCTATTTTCAAACCCAACGCTTTCAAAGATTTCACGCACGTGGGTTTGGTAATTATATCCCCATTATTGTTGTTCTTGGTGGCGGCGGCGGTGGTGGTGTTGGTGGTGTTGGGCGAGTGACCTCCTATACCCAGTTGACCATAGTGATTTTCACCCCATACAAATAAACGACCCGATTCTAATGGAAGAAACAAAATTATACAGTCAGATTTATCATGCCTTTTGTGGTTTGATTTCATTTTTATTCCTTTTAGTGTGGTTGTGTATTTTGATGAATGATTCTTGGAAAAAGAGGATATCGTGCTTGTGTTACAAAAGGGTATTAACTCAGAAATACAAATAAAATTTTAGATACAAAAACATGTGTTTCTAAGTTACTTGAAGCTCTCTTAAATATAAGTATAAGAAGGGACATGTTTCTTTTTTTTTAATTTTTGACGAAAACTTGGAGAAGGCGATGAAGCAGTTTTACAGTCGGCAGAACTCTTAGTTCAAAAATCGCTTCAGATTGGTGTGTTTAATGTTGCTGTTGTAACTAATAATTTTTAATATGGAAATACATTTTAATGACCCGAAAGTCCGTTGTTTTGCAAGAAAACTCCACAAATTTTAGCATGGTGAACTACAATTTTATATTTTCGCGTTTACTAGACATCTGCAAAAGAAAAAAATATTTTTCTGTGTGTTGATGTCCATCAACTATTAAATTCCGCAAAACTAAGGAATGTATCGATCCCTAGCCGCATTTTGGCTATTCCAGGTCAAACCGTTCAATTGGCTGAAAAAAATGGCATTAATGATCGGATTTTTTTTAAACTTTCCCAGAAAAATGTGTTTTATGTGTTTCGTCCATTTGAAAATCGTTAAAACTAAAGAATTTAAGAATTGTGTAAACAGAAATTTTATGATTGCTCGTTGAAAAAGTCTCTAATAGTTCTATCTTGCCAGGAGTACACATTCGCTTCGCTCAGAACTCATTTTTGGTTTCCATTTACTGTTTTGACCACACATTGGAATTGTACTTAGTAGGGACATACATACTGTTACTCACCTTTTATGCTGTAAAATAAAAAGTACTGAATGTTTTTGGACTAAATATTTTTTAATATATTTATTGATGTACTTTATATTGTATCCGAAAAGAATCTACTTATTCGAAATGTCCTCCTTTTGCCTTTACACACGCCTTAAGTCGCACTGGACAATCGTCAATAGCTGCACGAACCTCGTCCATTGGAAAATTGGCCACAGCTCGAACCAAAGCAGTCTTAAGAGATCCAATGTTGGGGTATCTTTTGTGACAAACCTTGCCCTCTAAAACCCCCCACAATTTGTAATCCAATGGGTTCAAAACTGGACTGCCTGAGGGTTATTCTTCAGAGGAAATAAACGCTGGCAAATTGTTTCGAAGCCAGGCCTGGGACGATTTAGCCTTATGGGCCGGCGCAGAATACTGCTGGAAAGTCCATGACTGGTTTTGGAACAGGGAATTGTTAAGAGGCTTCACAACAGCTTCCTAAACGGTTTCTTGGTAAACTTTGGCCGATGTTTTGACTCCTTGTTCGCAGAAATGCAGGCCAGTGACCCCATCGTAAGAGACACCCCACCAAACCATGACTGAAGCTGGGTGATGACCCTTTTCCACCCTTGGGATTAGTTCAGATGCTTCCTTAGATGACCGCGCATACGCTCTATCATTTTGCTTGCTACATTTTTCCTGAACGGTAAAAATTTTTTCATCGGTGAACAAAATTTTTCTGTGCTTCACCAAAAGACGTTTGAATTATTCAATCCTATTTGATTTAAAGCTGCGTCGTTTGAAAGCCCCAAGTCACAAGTCTTTTCTTAATGACTCGACTCGTGTGATATTCATCTCCCGGGCCATGATTTTCTGTTTTCGGAGCGGATTTCTGTGAATTCCTGATTTAACGGCTTTGATGACATGCGGTGTTCGAACAGAGCGTGGGCGGCCCGACCGGCGGCGGTCTTTTACATCTCCAGTCTCCTCAAACAGTTTTATGCATCTGTAGACGAACATGTGGCTAATCCCTAGTGGCCGGAGCGTTTTGAAAATATCGCGTTTTTTTATTTCACACTTGAATGGCGCTATTACAGCGATACGGTTCTCATTATCTGACCACTTCATTATGAAAGTCGAAACAATTTTAAAATCCCGTTACAGACTAACGCTATTGAGGTTAGCTTTCAAAACCCATTTGACATTAATGGGGTATGTTCAGTTCTACTATTGAAATGGGTGTGTTCAATGTTGTAGCAGTAGTTATGTCCCTACTAATTACATTTAAGTACTTATATCGCTGGAATTGTACTAGAACTCTTCGCTCAGAACTCATTTTTGGTATCCATTTACTGTTTTGACCACTCATTGGAATTGTATAAGTCAAGTCCTAGTTCAAGTTCTGGTATAGCATGCAGCGTTGCCAACTTAGTTTTTTCCCGCTAGCTTTAGCGATTTTTAATTAGCGGCAAGATTTTGCATTTGGTTTTTTTCTAGTTGTTTTCAGAAATTGTTTAGCTATTTCTGGCTTTTTTTATCATTGCTTCTCTACCTTATTAACAAATAAAACACTTTCTTAACAGATAAATGAAGTGCATTTTTTGTATAAAATTATAAAAATGGATAAAGTTTAAACATGTTATATTCTCCGTCCGTGACTAGACAAGGTTGGAAGTTAAGAAATCCCTTGTAGCTTTAAACACCTTTACAAAGGTCGTGGATCTAAGTACTAAATTAGTTTAAATTCGTCCCTTTTTTCATGATTTTTTTCATTAATCACTTTTGGAATTATGTATTTTTATATTTGGATTTATATTTTATTTGCCTTATCAGGATTGCCTTATGTTGCTTTAAAATTTAATTAGGTTGTGACAATTTCTAAAAAAAAACTATTCCCAATAATATTTTTAAACTTCAATTCAAAATGTATTTATAAAAGTATTTTTATAAGTTAAAAAATAATTGAAAGCAAAATTATTTCTAAGGCTATCTTTGGAAAAAACTTTGTTTTTTTTCGCAATATTTGATACTATTTTACGATGACTTTTATTCTTCATTATTCATGCATCGCAAGATTTATTCAATTCCGCTAAATTTACCCGTCCTTAGAGTACAATTAATTGTACTCAATAAATTGCAAAATTAATAATGTACGGGAAACACTATCCTAAGATATGATTAAACTCCCCTGGCTCCCGATTTGGAATCCAACCCACCAAAACAAATTTTTAAATTTTTTTTTAAGTTTAAACAAAATTTATCCCAGAATAATTTCCTAAAGTTATTTTTGGAAAAAAATGTCGTTTTTTTTGCAAAATTGTATTCTTTTTTTAGGAAGAATTTTATTTCACTTCATATAAACAATACGTTGCCTTATGTATAGGGTGATCCATCTAGACGTATTTTTTCAGAACAAAAAAAATATAAAAATTTCAAATCAAGTGTGGAATCTTTATTGGTAATTTGAAAGGACATTTTATGGCATTTATTTTTTGAAAATAATTACCTTCAAATGTTGGCAACTGTATTATGGAAATGAGCGTTCGGCGAGAAACGGGAAGATTCGCTGTTTTCGACCAAAATTTTGTTCGATGAGACCCATTTCTGGTTCAACCGCAAAGTCAATAAACAAAATTGCCGCATTTGGGCTGAAGAGCACTAAGAAGAGGTTTAAGAGGTGCCATTATACCCAGAGAAAACCACGATTTGGTGCGATTAATAGAATGGTGAAATCATCGGTCCATATTTTTTTTAAAAATGATGAAGGCCGGCACGTAACCGTAAATGGTGCTCGCTATCGCGCATTGATATTGGACTTTTTGCCACCTGGAATTGAAGCCCGTAATCTTGACGACACTTGGTTGCAACAGGATGGTGCCACTTGCCATACTGCTGCACAAACAATGGATCTATTGAGAGGTCATTTCGAAAAGCAGCTAATTTCACTTTTTAGACAGGTGAGTTGACCGCCTAGATCGAGTGATATCACACCTTTACATATTTTTCTTTGGGGTTACGTAAAGTCCAAAGTCTATGCTTCAGGTTTTGGAAGCCAACAATACGCGTGTCATTAAAGCCATATCGGTCGAAATGCTCGAACGAGTCATCCAAAATTGAACCCACAGATTGGACACGCTGAGGCGTAGTTGCGGCCAACATTTAAAGGAAATTACATTCAGAAAATAAATGCCGTAAATGTCCTTTCAAATTACTAATAAAGATTCCACACTTGATTTGAGTTTTTATATCTTTTTTTTTGTTCTGAAAAAATACCTCTAGATGGATCACCTTTTACTTTCCACAATTTACCAAAAGAATTTTTCCACAACATGCATCGCAAAATGTATTCCGCGGAATATACACTTTCTTTAAGTACAATTACGGCAATAAATTGCAAAATTAAAAATGTACGGACACTACCCTGTGATATGATTTATCTTCCCTGACTACCGAATCCAACACACCCAAAAAATTTTTCAAATACTAAATTGCTACTAAATAGAAGCAAGAACTGTTTGTCCTTAATAGGTTAAAGGTACTTTTTACTAGCTTTTTCGCCCTGTTTAACAAAAAACTTTCAGCTCAAAAGTTGCAGATGTTCAGAAGAAGCCAAAACTGTTTGCTTAGAGAAGTAGTACTCTACGAGGGGGGTTCGGAAAGTTCTTAGCCTATCAATGAGAGAGAATAGTTATTTTTTCAAAAATATTTTTATTTTTCAATATAATCTCCTGAAACTTCAAAACACTTAGTCCAACGCTTATCTAGCAATTCTATCCCTTGATTAAAATATTTTTCCTCAAGGTCTTCAAAATAGTGGTTTACAACTGTAATTGCATCTTCATTTGAGGTAAAACGCATGCCAGCAAGGATTTTTTTTAGATTTGGGAACAGGTAAAAGTCACTGGGAGCTAAATCAGGAGAATAAGGTGGGTGGTCAAGCAACTCGTACTTTAATTCGTTGATTTTAGCCATTGTTAAAACACTCATGTGCGCTGGTGCGTTGTCTTGATGAAAAATTATTTTTTTGTGTTGTAAGCCAGGACGTTTTTTTCGAATTTGTACATTTAATTGATCTAAAAGGTTGCAATAGTACTCTGAATTTATTGTTTTACCCTTTTGCAGAGAGTCAATCAATAAAATACCTTTGAAGTCCCAAAAAACCGTTGCCATAACCTTACCAGCCGATTGAATTGTTTTTGCCTTCTTTGGGGCACTTCCCTAGCTTCATTTTTTGGATTGTTCTTTTGTCTCTGGAGTATAGTGGTGGATCCATGTCTCATCAACAGTTATGAAACGACGCTTAAAATCCATTTTATTTCGCTGAAAACGATCCAAACAAGCTTGAGAAATGTTCATTCTTATGCGTTTTTGGTCGACTGTTAACAAGTCCGGCACCCATCTTGCAAAAAGCTTTTTCATCTGTAGTTCTTCATGCAAAATTAAATGGACTCGATCATTTGAGATGCCCATGATATTAGCTATTTCACGCACTTTTATTCGTCGATCATTAAATACCATATCATGCACTTTGGCTACAATTTCTGTTGTTGGACGTCCACTACGTGGTTCATCTTCAATGCTTGTACGACCACGTTTAAATTCAGCAACCCAATTTTTTACTGTTGCAAATGAAGGAGCACTTTCACCTAACACATTCACCATATCATTATGAATTTCTTGTCCCGATAAACCTTTTTTATGTAAATATTTAATGACACCAAGCATTTCTAATTTTTCCATTGTAAAAAAATCGCGGATGCGTCTTTTATGAACACCTGTTTTTATATGAAGGAGTTGCCAGATCGAAACAAATTTAACATGTGTTCATAGCAGAGATGGAAGTTTCCAAAACACTTTTTTCTGTTTATACCGCGCTTTTTGTGCTAGGCTAAGAAGTTTCCGAACCGCCCTCGTAGGTAACGAAGGAATCGATTGAATAGTTTTATAGTTATAAGAGATGACCTCTGATTGATGGTTTCTTTCATAATGAGGAAGTTTGGATATAAGTCCTCTTGAGATTTTTGAATGTATATTGAACTAGCCGTAACCCGGTGCGTTTCGCTATCCCAAACATGCTTTTAAAGAAACAAGTAGGAGATATATAATCGGTATATTTTGTATACTGATAAATTATATCATATTTACAAACAAACAAAAATACACGTAAAGTTCCTACATATGTAAAATGCAAGAATTTTCTTTTTTAAATTTGAGCGGTTTAATCGATTAATTTATTTAACAGCTCATTTATATTTATTATTGTAGCTTTAAACATATTATGTGGACATATTAAAACGATCCGACTATTATTATGGGTATTGATTGAAGCGCTTTACAAAAGGCGTGGAACAGCCACACTAATATTTTATATTCAAAATCTGACGTCCTTACATAAATACTACGCAAAATTGTATCCGTACATACTCTGTAAAAATGTTTTGGCTTACAATAGCATTCTGTGTTATTTCCAGATGATCTGCCTATAATTACGGGATGTATACAGCTTTTAAAAAAGGGACGTGTCACCACCCACTTTTACGCAGAGTTTATTTCTGTTTACACTAACACTGCCGTCCTAAGAAAGAAAGTCACGTATGCATTTTAGAAGTTTTGAGATATTTAGCTTTTTTGACTTCGAAACACGCTGGAAGTGGTAGATGTGGGCATTTTGCTTAACGTTTTCAGTCATTTACAGTTGAAAATGGTTCTTTTATGTAAGACCCAAAAATCAGAAACTAATTCGCGGTTCCGAATCTGCCATTAACTCTATTTTGGTTTTTTGGCGCTTGTAACTTTCTTTGTTAGGACGGAAGAATACTCGTAGTAGTCTGATGCTCTCATAAAGTATTCAATTAAGGAACATCGGATTTAAAATATATTTTTTTGAAATAAGTTCGCAGCAAAGGTAGGGAGTGCCACCCCCACTGACACACAGTAGCATACAGTGTACATTTCAAAACTAAATGCCTATAATTATGTTCATTTCATTGCATTTAAAAGGAGGGCGTGGCTAAAAAACAATTGAAATCAGGGTACATTTAGAGCCCGTTCAATGGTTTTAAAAACCATTGGCTTTTTAACACATCCTGAAGTGCAGGGCATAGTACTTAGTAGGGACATAAATACTGTTACAACATTAAACACATTCATTTCAATAGCAGAACTGAACATACCCCGTTAATGTCGTATGGGTTTTGAAAGCTAACCTGAATAGCGTTAGTCTGTAACGGGATTTTAAAATTGTTTCAAATTTGTGGGGTGGTCAGATTATGAGAACCGTATCGCTGCAATAGCGCTTTTCAGGTGTTTAATGAAAAAAGCGATATTTTCAAAACGATCCGGCCACTAGGGATTAGCCGCATGTTCGTCTTCCGATGCATAAAACTGTTTGAGGATACTGGAGATTTAAAAGACCGCCACCGGTCGGGCCGCCCACGCTCTGTTCGAACACCGCATGTCATAAAAGCCGTTAAATCAAGAATTCACAGAAATCCGCTCCGAAAACAGAAAATCATGGCCCGTGAGATGAATATCACGCAAAAGTTCATGAGTCGAATCATTAAAAAAAGACTTGTGACTTGGGGCTTTCAAACGACGTACCGGACATTTATTGACTGCAGCTTTAAAAAAAATAGGATTGAAAAATGCAAACGTCTATTGGTAAAGCACGCTGATAACTTGCACAGAAAAATTTTGTTCACCGATGAAAGAAATTTTACCGTTCAGGAAAAATGTAACAAGCAAAATGATAGAGTGTATGCGCGGTCATCTAAGGAAGCATCTGAACTGATTCCAAGGGTAGAAAAGGGTCATCACCCAGCTTCAGTCATTGTTTGGTGGGGTGTCTCTTACGATGGGGTCACTGACCTGCATTTCTGCGAACAAGGAGTCAAAACATCGGCCAAAGTTTACCAAGAAACCATTTTGGAAGCCGTTGTGAAGCCTCTTAACAACTCCCTGTTCCAAAACCAGCCATGGACTTTCCAGCAGGATTCTGCGCCGGCCCATAAGACTAAAACGTCCTAGGCCTGGCTTCGAAACAATTTGCCAGCGTTCATTTCCTCTGAAGAATGGCCCTCAGGCAGTCCAGATTTGAACCCATTGGATTAAAAATTGTGGACGGTTTTAGAGGACAAGGTTTGTCACAAAAGATACCCCAACATTGGATCTCTTAAGACTGCTTTGGTTCGAGTGCAGCTATTGACGATTGGCCAGTGCGACTTAAGGCGTGTATAAAGGCAAAAGGCGGACATTTCGAATAATTAGATTCTTTTGGGATAAATGTATTAAAAAATATTTGTTCCAAAAACAATCAGTACTTTTAACAGTGTGTAACAGTATTTATGTCCCTACTAAGTATAGTCGGCCAAACCCGATTTTGGAATTTTTACTAGTTTTGAAATATAAAACAGACCTCTGTTGATTGGTTGATTTTAACGCATTTACAGGTCCTATAAATGGAGTCAATTACTTCACTTCTGAATGGGAAAATATTTTCCATTCCTAGATAAAAGGCTTTACTAGAATGTCGTTCAATGCCGTTTTTTTACTTAAAAATCCCGACAGTCGAATCACGGTTTTGTAAAAAAAACTAAAATTCGGGTTTTCTTAATTCCTCGGTACTTTGGACACTATTTGCTATTTTGAGCACTTAATACCGCTGGAAATACACCAGATCAGTTTAAATTGCGAAATGCATAGCCTCCATGCAAATGATTCTCCCAATTTAGGGTCTCAACGACCTTACAGCGGCCAATTTCATTAGATTTAAACGAAATTTGTTTTATAGCGTTGTCGAGGAAAACGTTTACATACCAAGGCAATGGAATCGAAAGCGTATCGTGTCGGTTTCGCTTAACTTCACACTTTCCTTCATTTTTTTTTTAAGTATTACCGCTTTTCCAAATAGATTACAAAAAGTTTTGTCATAGGATGACACTCGTATGGATTAGAAGTATTTTTATAATAGCACTATAAAAACCACAATTTTTTAGGCAAATAGAGTTTAAATTTAATTTTCATGATGCTTTTACTCTAGTTGCGCCATTTTTAGTACCTCTGAAACAGACCTAACACTATGCAGGGGGCAGTGCCAACTTTATGCCGGTTGTACTTTTCAGTCTGGGTGATATGTTTAGTCCCTACACGCAGAGAAAAAATATGTTTACTATATGGTCACGGACACAATAATATGTTCTCTGCAGTAAAAGCTTGTTCGTCGCAACCATATTAATGTTTTTTTTTTTTCAATTTCATTTGGGCAATAGTATGATTGTGTCAATATTTATATTCTTGAAATGCGACAATAGTATTATTGCCAAGTTAAGAAAGGACAAAATGGTTCTAGCATCCATATTCATATGGTTGGTGCGACAAAAGTTTCTGGGTTTTATCTTAACAGTAATATGGTTACGGCAATCATGCCGTGTGGTTGTGTCTATAAACTAAGAATAACAGCTTTTATAGACCAACGATACGTACCAAATAAAAACACACACACGATACAGTCCATTATAAAAAACAACAACAGCATACGGCTAGCGATGCAAACCTTTGCGAAATCAGAAGACAGTGCGAGGCATTTTCATTGTGATTACTTTGTTCAGTGGAAAACTCTACTGTCGGCTAATTCTCGTTTATTAAGATCCCCAAACAACTATTGAGGCTAGCAAAAAATTACAAATTATCGAAATGAATGTAAATATTAGAGAGCATTTTATGACAGAAACAAATACATGAAAGAAAACAAAATCAAATGTAAAAACATTTGATGACTCCATTATTGTTTTATTATTTATTTGGGACATTAAAACCAACAATGCTGGTGGTATTGAGTTAAGTTTTCAATTTGGGCGATGTCCTTGACAGACGTATTTGTTCAGTTTGTGCTTTTGTTGTTGTAGGTCGTCGGTATATCTACTAATGAAATCTACAGACCGACATCTACGATAAACGTTGGACATACAACAAAATCATGCAAGTATTTGTTTATAGAATTAAACAACCAAAAAAAATAATTTGGGTGACCTCGAATTTAAATACTCGCCCGATTACAATTTACTTTAATATGTTACCTAATTTCTCTATTCTTGTGCTCCGGTGCACTCGTAATAATGCCATCAAAAATAGTTGCCTTTCTTCGTCATGCCACTCGAATCTTACTTGGACTTTCACTTGGAGTCACGTTTTGCCTTGTGGCGACCATTACGAGCTCAGTCGATGCGTCCTTTTCTTTGGAACACCGTCTGAATGTTGTACCAGTCCAGCCGGCCACGTTGTGATATGATTAATCAAAAGTGAAAGTTCTTGCAGTTGTGCTCGAGCGAGTGCTCGAACAATAATTGCCGGCAACATGCAACCCTAACATTCTCATGTGGCAGAGGTTGGGACGATTATTATGTCGGAGTGACTAAAGGAATTTTTCCAAAAGAAAAAAAAACAAAAAAAGATGACGTGCTTAAAAATGCTTAACAATTCAGGAGCAATACATTGGTTTTCACTTAACATATTGTGGCGCCATTTTTAATTTGTTTAGTCCAATTTTTTAGGCAGTTTAAAAATCAGGGGCGTCTTTATGCTAGAGATGTGTATTAGAGTGCCTCGATTTAAGGGGAAACAAAATCACATTTAGGGAAAAAATCATATTTAAGGATAACTGCCTTTTAATGAAGATAAGTCTCCCACGGCATTTACAAGATAAAACCGCCTGCTGGCAGTACCACCGGCACCAAGTTATTTTTAGAGCTCTTATTTTAGAAGCTTCCGCATTTTTTTCTGGTCGTGTATTCGTATCAGTCATCCCTCTGTTGAAAGAACGATAACTGACAAACAAAATGTTTGGGATTGTAATTGAGGGAAATCAGTGCAGAGAAAATTCTGCTTAAAGGCCCATTTAGTCTCGACGGTTGACGGTTGACGGTAGATTCTGCAACCTGCAGAAGTCTACCGTCGTCAACCGTCAAACTGTAGTTATCTCCCTCTAACACATGCAAAATGCAACCCCCAACTGAAATAGCTGATTGTCTACCGTCAACCGTCAACCGTCGAGACTAAATGGGCCTTAACTTAACGTCGTTAATGAAGACGCACTTAACACCTGAAAATGAACTATGGGACCTAGAGGCCAGAAACGGTCGAAGTTCTTGGCACCATTGCCAGTACACCTACTAATCGCACTAAAATGTCAAATCACGATATAGTACGATTTTGCAACAAGAATGGCCTTGGTACTGCCTACCTTTCCAACCGCCTGTGTTTCTTCTATACCAACAACATATATACCGACTATATCCGCCATACCAGTACTAGTTTATAGGGAATTACAAATGTTGTGGTTGAAAGGACGGTGCCACGCCCCTAGTCCGATTTAAACATAGTTGTAAACATATGAAGGGAATTACAAATGTCGTGGTTGAATGGGCGGTGTCACGCCCCTAGTCCGATTTAAACATAGTTATAAACAGAAATCGTAAACACAAAATTTCAGGACCATGTATTCTATTACACTGACGGTTCTGTCACGGATGGTAGGGCCGGCTTCGCAGTCTTAGGCGAAAACCACATGACACAGAAACGTATTTATGACTATGCATCAATTTACACATCTGAATTATTAGCGATCAGAACGAGCATTGAGCACGCTAGGAATAATTATCAATGTCAGAAGATCCTCATTTTATCAGATAGCAAAAGCGCCTTGAAGGGTTTAAGTGACCCCTTCAGTAGAAACATTCTTATTCAGCGACGGAGATCAACCCTGTCTAAAATGCCTAATAATCAGGTGACTTTTATGTGGATACCAAGCCATCTATATATTGTTGGGAATGAGAAAGTAGACCAATTGGCAAAAGGGGCCCTGACATTAGACATCGATCCTGAAATTGGGATCCAACTTTCTGACTATAAAGGACCTATCAAGAAATATATATTTGGACTCTGGAACGAGATATGGAGGACAGATAACCAGACAAAACTATTTCACATTCAGGACTGTGTCCAACCTAGATACAACCAATCTAGCTTACCTAGATCAGACCAAGTTAAACTAAACAGACTGAAAATTGGACACTGTCTATTTACACATAGGCATCTGATTGAAAAATCACCTTCACCCCAATGCAACTGTGGTCAAACATTTACCGTATACCATATATTTAACGAATGCAACAATTCTCAAGAAAGTAGAAATAAATATAAAATCAGAGATATTAAAATCTTATTAAACGAAAATAAATTCGATGCTGTCAAAAAATTCCTTACTGAAAAAAATTTATATAATTCGATTTATCTTTAGAATGTAAAACCTATGAACATACATACATACACACATACATAGTGTATAGAAATAATCAATATATTGAATTAATAGAAATAAGTTTATAGTACATTGATTTGATTTTGTATTTCCATGTTAATAATTCAGGGTCTATATAACCTTTTTGTGTTGGGACCCTTTTAAAAATTGAAATTAATAATAATAATAATAATAGTTATAAACATATTTCTGTTCAATCCTTTTAAAGATCGGGTCATTATTTTGGTCATTAAAAAGTTATTTTTCGTCTTACACCAACATCGTTTGTAGCAAATATGATAGTCATAACTCTAATGCTTCATGAGATACTGTCTTTCTTAGTTTAGAATTGTATGAGCAATGCCACACTCCATAGTTGATTATTTTTTCAATACAAGCTGTGGCAAAATTTTAAGTAGTCATGCTAGGACTTTAGAAAGCATTTTCAAAAATCCGCCCACAACCACGCCTACTTTCGACGCAACATCAATTAAAAACGCTTTATTTTTTACCTACACTAATAGTTTGGGGAAACTCGCAGTTATATCTTTTATTTAAGCCCTTAATTAGAACAAGTGGACAATTAGTAAGTTCGATCGGTCCAAAGTAAGTTCGACCAGGCCAAAGGTCTATACTCTTCACCATGGATTGCTTTTCAGTAAGAAATTGGCAGTACTAGGGGAAATGACCGATGGATGTTTGAAATGACCTAATTACCGTTGCTCAATGGATATATGACTCCAATCAAGTCAAATCGTAAAATCAATGTAATATTTCGATTCGTGAGAAAGGTTCATTATTTAGAATACCATTGTTAAATGGGTCGGATTTTTGGGTCCATAGGCATTTTTTTAAATATTAAAAGATAGTGTAAAGTTATTTCCCATATGTCGACTGCTTTGGGTGAATCTGATATTTGGTGCGGAAATTCCACTGTTTTTAAGAATCCATATGGGCATGTTCAAAAGAACAAATTTTTCGGCGCTTTTGGGGCCTAAGGCATTAAAACTGTTAGGACTTAAATTTTTTAGAATCGGAGAACTAATTTTATATTCGGATTTGTGATGAAATTTTTTAGTTTTTTTTATAACCATATGTTAATAATTAAAGGGAGCCAGTCCTTGTCCTAAATTGGCCCTATTTAATAATAAAGGTACATATTTTGATCAGTTACTAACTCTGAATACCCATATGTTCCCGTAAAATAAGGGACGGTTATTTACGGAGACCACGCCCATGATTTAATTTAGCAAAATCGTAAAATAAAAAATAATATTTAGATTTGTTAGAAAATTTTATTGTTTTTAAATACCCATTTGGACCTTGTTGAAGGGGGCAATTTTCGGGTTTTTAGTAACCGTAGACCCGATCTACCCAACTCGATCTTTTCACAACACACACATGTTTTAAAATAAATCTATTGATGGCTGTTAATGTGGAGTCTATGTAGAGGTGGTCAGAGTGAGTTGTGTTATCGTGGGCACTTGAAATGTTAGATTTACAACAGTAGTTCTCATTCGTTTGGTGACAGCCTGGTCTTAAAGGATTCGGATTTCTTTCAAAAATTTCTGCGAAGCTTTCTGAAGAGGTTGGTCACGGACCTGAAATCACGATAAAAGCAGTGTGCAGTCACGAAAATCAATGTCACTTTGTCATTTTTAACAAAATTGTTTTGTTGTCTTCTATTTAAATACAGATACAAGAGGTCTCGAGCCGGTTAATCCCTGTTCATTTTGACTAATCCTAAAAATTAGTGCATATTTACATTAGTAATAAAATAATTCTTTTTTGCCTGTTAAAAAGGATACGCTTTTCAGCGCCCTGGGTACCTTAGACTTACGGGTCAAGGCCTCAAATTTCTTCTATTCGTAAAATTAATGTGGTATTAGATTTCTGACGCAATTTTATTGTTTTTTTTTTTAATTTTCATGTGTCCATAGTTCAAGAAGGTGGATCTTTAGGCGACTAGGGCAGGTCCGAATCACTTATAGTGCATATCTTAAATAGAGGTACATATTTGGATTTATTGGATTTATATTTATATGTCCCTTTTCGACCCCTGTTCAATGTCCCTAAACATTAGGGTAAGGTTTTTTGCGAAGGTCAAATCTTCTAATAAACCCAGACTCAACCCCGGGAAGGAACACTTAAAAATTTTTCAGCGGCGGGCCCCACCTCGTAGATGCCAGCGACATTACGGGTAAAATATTTATCTTTAAGCCATTTAAAATCTTCTCTATAAAATGGTCAAATCTTCTAAGAAAACCAGACTCAACCCTGGGAAGGAACACTTAAAAATTTTTCAGCGGCGGGCCCCACCTCGTAAATGCCAGCGACATTACGGGTACAATATTTATCTTTAAGCCATGTAAAATCTTCTCTATAAAATGCATTAGCCGTTCGAAGCCGGCGTTAAACAGTAAGTCCTGCTCAGAGAGTATGACAATTATATCTTGCATAGCTCCTGTTCCTTAATGAAGTGTTTTGGGAATTAAGTAAGTAGAAATCATCATTGGCTTCAACTTCGAAGTTGATTTAAAATATTATTAGTTAAATAGTGGAATGTCAATAAATTAAAAATGTTGTCAGAACCTATTGGTCCCTCAAAGGGGGAACTTTTCCCCTTTTTGTTCGATTTGGTCTATTTTCAATATCAAACGATCGCTGACTATGGGATGTGGTAGATATCAAAGTTACCCTTTAATGAATGGACTTAAGGGAAAGTCTTTTTCCCTTGTGCCGCTTTCGCCAATAACCAACCCAAAGAGCGTAGGTCATTGTAACGCAACATTTTTTTAATTCATTTAGCCGCTATTACACTTTCAACAGGCACACTGACGGACATGGCTAGATTGTCCTTAAATTAATAATATCTATACTTTTTAGGGTCTCCAACCATATTTCGAAGTGTTGCATTTAGATCGTACAGAATTAAACTCAGCTTTAAATAAGACTAGGATTTTTTTTAGTAGGGGGTTTTCTATCTCGAAGGTTTTGGTCTATAAAATCTGTAGTGCAAAGGCCAACTAATTTAAAAAAGTCTATTTGTGTCTCAATGAGATGTTGTGGAAATTAAAGAAGTCGCGGCGCATATGGACTGGAAAGTCAGTTAAATGAAAGGGATTATGGTAAAGACTTAAACTCAGTTTAAAATATGGCTACGATTTATTTTAGTAGTGGGTTTTCTATTTCAATGTTTCAAGAGTACAAGAAATATTTAGTGCACTGGCCCAATAATTAAAAAAAAGTCCATGGGATGTTGTGGAAATTAAAGAAGTCACTGCGCATATTGACTGGAAAGTCAGTAAAATATAATGGGATTATGGATGGCACTTAACAAAATCTGCAATAATTTTTAACTCGATTTCATCGCCTGGTACTCGGATATCACTTTTAACTTCTATTCCTCTTCTGTGCCAAATTTTCATTGTTTAGTTCAAGTTCGCGGATGAAAATTAATTTGTCCTTGAATATTCTTTTAATAGACATTAATCACGTCAAAATGTAATTGGATATCAAGGATGTTGACGTTTTTGTCCATTTATTTGTTTTAAGTGATTCCCGTTCTTAAGGAACACTGGAAGTAATAAATGAACACAATCATTTTACCGGCCGGATTTTGTATTTTTGTATAAGCACAGTTAAAGTTTCAGCAGGTTTAAATGGAATCCACTATTTTATGATTGTTTAAGAATTATTTTCGTGAATACCTCTAATGATTGGCCTACATGGCGGGGTAGAAAAACTTTATATTTAGAACTACTTATAATGAATTATATTAAGACATAATACATAAAAAAACTTAGCACAAATTGAAATTACATTAAAGACCGGATGCGATCAAAATGTACTAAGCTTTTGATCCACTAAAATAAATGTTTGACTGACAGAAATATGACCAGATATTTCTATATCTTCTGCCAGTTACTTACTACCCTAAACAAAACAAATAGGGAACCTTTCTAAAATCAGTCAGCTGTACACCCATTATTTGTAAGTTGGGACATACTGTTTAAAGCCGGCTCCGAATGGCTTAAACTTTTTAAATACATTTTTTTTGGCTTAGATATGGATCTAATACTTGATATCCATCAATATCCATACTTGAAAAGTCGCCGGTCTTTACAAGTTGGAAACCCCCGCTGGAACATAAGTTTGACTCACTTCTGTTACACACTAATTGTCCCATTGTCATTACATCTTTGTATTTAAATAAAATGGCGTCTGAACAATCATATCCCAGCAAAAAAAGAAACTTGAAGTACTTCCTAAAGAATAGTTTTTTTTTTCAACCATAGGCTGCTACGTCTTACTTACTCCCATGAAATCCCTTTAAGGAACAAGGGAAACTTTTCCCGAGTCAGCTAATGTTATACTTTTTTTACCAGCGGACTTCGACCTACTGTTCGCGCATAGAAAAAACATGGTTACTATATGGCCACGGCAATAATAATATATTGTCCGCAATAAAAGTATGTTCGTCACAACCATAGTATTGTTTTTTGAATTTAATTCCGACAATAGTATGATTGCTGCAAAATGAATATTGTTGAAATGTAACAATAGTATTATTGCCAAATTTAAAAATGAAAATATGGTTATAGCAACAATATAAATACGGTTGGTGCTACACAATTAATTCTTTCTGTTAACAATATGGAAACCCCATGATTACGACAATCATATTCTATGATTTAATTTTTTTACATTTGAATATGCTTTTAAAAACAATGTTATTGTTACGGACTTTTATTACTTTTTATATGGAAATTAAAAATTTCCAAACACACTGCTTTCCCTTTTTTAACTAAAATATTTTAAATAAAAACGCTTACGTTTTTTTAAACTAAGTTTTTCTACTGTTAAATAAATTTGAATTTAATGTATTTTAAAATAATTTTTATTTTTATATATTTTCGTGGGCAATTGTGTAAAGAAAACTTGAAAAGTAAGGTTAATAACAGTAGTTCTCATTCGTTTGGGGAGAGCCTGGCCTTATAGAGTTCGGTTTTACTTTCAACAATTGCAGCATAGCTTTCTGAAGAGGGTTGTCACGGACCCGAAATCATGATAAAAACAGTGTGCAGCCACGAAAATCAATGTCACTCTGCCATTTTTTTTAAAACTTGTCTTCTATTTAATTATAGATGCAAGAGGTCCTGAGCCGGTTAAACCCTGTTCAAATTTTTATAACTCAAATCTATTGTTGACAACTTAACCCAATTCTACTACGGTTGTAGGGCTCTTAACATCGTTGTGAGGATCATACTATGTTCGTATGTGAAACATACTATGTTGTGAAGATTAAAGTATGGTTCAGTGTGAATCATACTATGGTCGTAAGGATCATAGTATGGTTATGTGTGATTTATACTATTGTTGTGAGGATCACACTATTGTTGTAAGGACCATAGTATGGTTGTGAGGATCATAGTACGGTTGTATTTGAACTTTTGAATACTATTGTTGTGAGGATCATTATATTGTTGTACCACAATCATATACCCAACGATAGTATGATGCTCTTCGAATACTCGTATTGTATTCCAACCATTTTTCTACATGTTTACTTAGCCCATAGATTTATCTCTTACTCGTAAAGACGTTTATGAGATGGAAACCCGCCGCTGAAACATTGTTAAATGTTTTAACCCTGAGGTGGACCTGGGTTCACTTGTGTGCCAGTCGTGCACATTAACCATCACAACACGGCGGCCCACAAATGTGAGAAAAGATTATTATTCGAGTAAAAACGTTGTCCATATCTGAGGCCCATACTGTGTAGCCATCAAGAAGCGCATGGCCGTGTACCTTTAATCAAGGACGATTAATTGTACAAAATGGACGATAAGCTTCTTCTTTGCAATCATGTAAAAAACAGCAGTTCTGTAACGGTCGTTTGCACACAATCACAAGAACGATAAAAAGTCAATATTGAACACAAAAGACACAAAAACCACTAAATTCGCACACTTTAAACACAAGTAAACAGCATTACCAAAATGATTTTTACTTATCTCTGTTTTTCGATTTCTCAATAAAGCTCATGTCGCCCATCTGTACAATCTATCGACTCTGCCTTTAACTACTTATTGAACCTGTAAGCGAATAGTACGAGGTCCAAAGTCACAAAGCTTTGGCTAGGACGAAAAATAATGAATTGCTAAATTCGATGGCGAGTCCATGTTTCGAACTGAGTTGCCCACTCGAAGCTACGGATTTCACACTCTCATTAGTGCGTGCTGCCATACGACGACGGAGTCTCACCAACTCTTTGCAAAAACTTGCGTATAACAGTACGCCCTGACTGTGGCAAAGAGTCTGCTTTCCCTTCAACGTTGTTCAAGCGTAAAGCGATTCATTTCGTAGATATTCTGATTGATATTTTTTCAGCGAAAAAGAGCTGTCACTGTCAAAAATCTGGCGGAAAATCTTATTTAAATGACCCACTTCACCCCTTTATTAATTTTATTTATTTAAGTCTATGGAAGTACAAATTCCTTACAGACTATTTCTTACATCTAAAAGCAAATTAAATCTAAGTTATTAATAAAATTACATAACGAATCAAACAAATCAATGTTCTGATTTGAGATACTATTGAACTCTTTCATTGCTCTAGTTATAGGCAATTCTCGAGCAATGTGCCGTAAATGCTTTAAAAGTCGCCAATCGCCTTAATTTTTTTCACTTACTTTATGCTACTTTATTCCCCAGATCTCTTATTTAACTAAGCGTGTGCCGTCCTCTACAGTGGCAGTCGTCCCTTAAAATGTATTTAGCCTTGCCGCCGAGTATCGTAAAATCATTCATATAAGCTTTGTTGGTTACACAAGTTTTTCTTTTGCGTTGCTTTCAAAAATTCTAGCTCTGATAAGCACGACAAAATAATGCAAATGTATTCACTCGAAGGTCTCGTTTTATTCGATGAAAATACTGACCCCTGCCCCAATATCGCACCTCACAAAAAATCAAGTGACCGTCTTTATGAAACGCCACTGCTGCCACTACTACGAGTACATGGTGTACAAATTAAAGGGTCATTTTTGTTCTCTCTAAGTGGAAATACAGGTCAAACTCCCCAAGGATTGTTGCCAATTTATACAAAAACAATAACAAGAAACTACAGACACTTATAAATACTAGACTTAATACGAGTATGTATGAGTGGATGATTGTGTGTGGCTCTGCGAGTATGTGTTTGTACGTGCGTGTGAGTGTCTACCCCATTAAGGATACTCAAGAATGAGGTTAAGTATGGAAGGGACCAAAATAATTATTGGTAAATTACCACAAATCACTGCACTCTGCTGCGGACCAGCGATGAGTTTTTTGATGGGATCATTTTTGATGTAAAAATAACTTTGAGTATTTTCGGCCAAATAGGATTTGCCCAATGTGAAAATGGCCCCGGTGTTTGGTATTTCCATGTTGAGCTCTCCTTACTCGTTGTCTCCTCCTTCGACTAGAAGTTCACTGGCGGTTTAGTTTTGCTCTTGTAGTTGTAGTGATAAAAGGAAATTTAACCTTTTGACATTTTACGCAATACTTTCATTACTTAATGTATTATTAAAGCGTTCGATGGAAAATTTTTCATTTTATTCCATTTATTTTCCTTTTTCAATTTATTATTTTTTCATTAATATTGATTCTTGTTTTCAATTTTTCACAAATTAGCACCACAAAAACTTAATTCTCCATTCAGTATATTTTAACTTTCAGTAATTTAAATATTCACTTTTCCCTAGTTGGTGCCAGTAACCCGGTTAATTTATGCCACCATTTAAATATTTTGTACGCGACACTTAAGCGACGACAACGCGTTCCATGTGTCCGGTCAGTACGACGGCTACTCTCCAACTGTGGTGGTCACTCTCTTTGGAATTTCCATTGTGTCAGTAGCTAGCCTTATGTCCTGTTGTATTCTAGCGTCTAGTTCATGCCTGAAAGTATGCTAAGTGTTAGTGTTTACTTGACCGTTATACAGTCTAGTGCTAACGTTTTTTTGTTATTCATACTAAAGTACCCGCACACCGGAACACACGCTCTCTCTTTCTCGTGTTCTCTTTGGAGTGAGTACTAAAATTCAAATACATTTTTCATAGTGGCATGAAGGGGAGTAGACCTTAGGTGGATATTTTTTGGATTTCATTTGAATTTTGTATGTCTGAAGCATATGACATCTTTGGTTTTAATTGGAACTCGTTCAAATACTCGTAAATATTTATTTCATCTATTTGTTAGAATTTTGCTGAAAATATAGAAATTAGAACAAATTCTTGA
The DNA here is from genome assembly GCA_963513945.1 of Hydrotaea diabolus. NCBI lineage: Eukaryota > Metazoa > Arthropoda > Insecta > Diptera > Muscidae > Hydrotaea > Hydrotaea diabolus. The sequence continues at coordinate 180,048,762 of OY740719.1, forward strand.
GAATATAAAGGAACCTAAATACAGGCGTGTGCTAGAATCCGTTGAAACCACAAATTTAAATTGAGTTCCGAGTATAGAAATGACAGCTTCGAACGAAATCGAAGAGGGCAATCTGCGAGGGTTGCTACATATACGAGGGCGACCGCCTAACTGGCCTAACACAAAAAGAACCGTTTTTTTGGAATTATTATTATTTATTTTTCAACATAATCACCTTCCAACTCAATACACTTCATCAAACGTTTTTCAAGTTTTTTAATTCCATCCGAAAAATTAGATCTTTCAAGACCTTCAAAATATGCCTCAGTTTCAGCAATAACCTCGCTATTGGACGAAAATTTTTTGCCACCGAGAATTTTTTTTAAATTTGGAAATAAGAAAAAATCATTAGGAGCTAAATCTGGACTATATGGTAGGGCGTACCTCAAAAAAAAAGTTCGCCGTACACCTTCGAATATGAAGTATTATTGAAAGGTAGTTTCAAAATTTTTTTTTTATTTTTTTATGCCGAATGTAGGGGTCGCGCTTTTACATTTTTCTATATAACTTCTGCATTTATAAACGGATTTTAAAGTGTGATACATCGATGTTTTTGTCTCGACGATGCCGAAGTCATTGTCTTTGAAGTCATTGAGCTCAAGCACCCCCTTCTGGTACTTACCCATCATATCTCAGTTGCTACTACCCTAATGTACCACTCTAATATCAGAAAATTAAAGCTCGCGCGGGGTGCTTGAGCTCAATGACTTCAAAGACAAAAAAATCGGCCTCGTCGAGACAAAAACATCGATGTATCACACTTTAAAATCCGTTTATAAATGCAGAAGTTATATAGAAAAATGTAAAAGCGCGACCCCTACGTTCGGCATAAAAAAATAAAAATTTTTTGTTTGAAACTACCTTTCAATAATACTTCATATTCGAAGGTGTACGGCGAACTTTTTTTTTTTCTTGTAACCTGGTACGCTCTACTATATGGTGGATGCGGAGCAATTTCAAATCGTAATTCGGCCAGTTTTTGTTGAGTTAAAAATGCAGTGTGTGAAGGAGCATTATCTTGATGAAAAAGAACTTTTTTTTTCTAAATGCGATCGTTTTATCTTAATTTCTTCACTCAACTGATCCAATAATGCACAATAATATTCACTATTTATAGTTTTTCCTTTCCCAAGATAATCAAAAAAAATTATACCCCTTGCATCCCAAAATACTTCTATCCATTGTTTTGACTGTTCTTTGCATTCTGGGATGTAGTGATGGATCCATGTTTCATCAACAGTTATGAATCGGCGCAAAAACTCTATTGGATTACGCTGATAAATCGCTAAAAGCTCCTCGGAATTGGTCCAACGGACGATTTTTTGGGGGCAAAGTCAACAAACGCGGCACATATCTTGCGGATAGCTTTTTCATGTGGAGTTCATCATGTAAAATACTCCAAACTTGTTTTTCGTGTATTTTAACAATATCAGCAAGTTCTCTGAGCTTTATTCGTCTATCTTTAGTCACTTCATTAAATATTTTTCTAATGTTTTCAATAGTAGTAGCAGTTTTCGGTCTTGCAGAGCGTTGTTCATCTTCCGTACTTGAACGACCAATTTTAAATTGTTGAAACCAGGAACTCACGGTGGAGTATGATGGTGCATTATCACCATGAACAGAATCCAATTCATCTTTGATTAATTGTGGCGTACAACCTTTCATATAAAAGTGTTTAATTACAGCACGAAACTCTTTATTTTCCATTTTTCAAAAATTATAAAACTTGTAAACTTCAATCACCTGTAACAAAGAAAATAATCATTAAATATTTCGGAAATTTTGACAGATGGCTTATAAAAGATTGCTTTTAAAAAACAAAAAAAGTTGCTAGTAAAACAGAAAATGTGCCAGGCCAGTTAGTTTTGCGGTCGCCCTCGTTAGATCGCCACAGGTAACGAATCATGGATCTATGCGTATGAGCCCGAAACAAAACAGCTATCGACCGTGTGGGTCTTCGAAGTAGAGCCAAATCCAACTAAAGTTGTTTGCGACTGTTCCGCTTGAGCAACGTAGGACGGTCAATTCTGAGTGGTGCCTGAAGTCTACGGAGAAATTCGAAAAACGAACAAGAAAAGACGAATCATTGTGCACCATGACAATGCGAGCTCTCACACATCGGCTTAAGCCAGCGCCTCTTTGAACGGCCAAAACGTCGAATTGATGGGTCATCCAGCACTGACTTGGCATCCAATGACTTCCATTTATTCCCTCACATCAAGAAAAAAATGCGTGGTCAACGATTTTCGTCGCCATAAGATGCTGTTGGAGCGTTCAAAACCATGTTTTGGAGGTGTCTCAATCGGAGTGCTTCAACAATTGGTTTGAGCGATTGCAAAAGTGTATAAATCATGCTGGAGAATACTTTGAAAAACAATAAAACCATTTTTGATGATAAATATTCTCATTTTCATTATTAGGACAGGAACATAAATAGCAGCCCTCGTAATTTGTTTTGTCCCGTTCCGAAATTTTAGAAAATTATTTGCACATTGAATAGGTATCCCGGAAAATGAAAATTGCGGAAAATTGCAAACCCTACTAATCACGCATTTGTTAAAATTTTAAAAGGAATGTGCTCATCAAGTTTTTTATATACCCTGAAAGTAGATTGCATCACACCTTTGAGTAAAAAGTGTGATTCATTAAGAGTGGTTTTTATTTACTATCAAAACATTAAGACTTGCATTCATGATAGTCTAACATTTTTCGAATAGTTGCAACTAGGAGTATTAGGCTTTATTAGGCATATCTAAATTGTTTTCGTTGAGCAAAACAAGATGATCCATACTTATATATTTTTTTTCCAATTATCTGGCTCGGTCCTATCTACTTCAAGGACATATTCTAGAGACATATCTTTTTATACAAAAACTATTAAATGTTATTTTTAAATTTCTTAGGCACGAAGAGCAAACTTTAAAAATATGCAAAGAAGCACGAGAATTTCCGTGACGTTTGCAGAAAATAAGTTTAGGTTACACTTATACAAAAACGTAGTGTCTGTACGTCCGTCTGCCTGTACGTGCATGTGTATGAACACAAATAACCTGATAAAGAAATGCTAAACAAAGGCGAAATGAAATAAAACAGAAAAACAATAATGTCAACTCCATACGAAGAGAACAAGAAGAGGAAGACTGTATTAGGTTAGTAGTGTGGCAACAATAACGACAAAAAATTCTTTAAAAAAATATTTATACTTTGCATACAATATATACATTAGACTGGGTCATGTGGACAACGCGAAGGGAACAGCATATTTTATGATTCTTATCAAACTGAATTTGTATATGTATTGGGTGTTGTTATAGATTATTGGCTATAAATACTCTTTGAATGCGGTTGCCATTAGAACGAGCATTTGTTATACATAACCATTTTATGTATTCGGTTATACGCAGCAAAAAAGTTTTTTTTATTTAATTATTTTTATTTATTTAAAAATATTTATTCTGTAATTTAAATTATAGGCAGGTTATTTAAATCTTGATTTTTTACTTTCGAATTTACTAAAGTTTGTACGCTAAAGTGAAATGATTTTATGCATCAAATTTGTTAAAATGGGTCAAAAAAATTAATTTTGGTTTTAAAGTATATATAATATTTAAGAGCAGTAAAGTAGAACTTTAAACCTTAATACTTTGAGCTACTTAAGGATTAATGTGACTCAATATACCTCAAATGAATGCTTAAATTTTTGGCTATAATAAAAATAATATACTTATATATTGGGTATTAAAAAAAAATAGGTGGAAAAAAATTATTTCAAATCGCCACTGTGTCGATTTTGGTTTACATTCTGAACTAACCCTATTCATTAAATTTATTTAAAAAAAAATATTTTTTTAAAAGGACGAAGAGACAGTTTGTTTTGAAAATATTCTGATTTTAGTATTTTAGAAGTAGTTCTATTCTAAAATGATAATAGAAATAATTTAGTAAAATATTTTAACCCAACAACGACAATTTGTTAAAAACATTTATACAATTTCATTAAAAAAGGACATGTCCCAACTAAAACCAATTGAACAACATTATTGTGGAACAAAAAAATAATCGAACTGTCGTTAAAGAATCATTTTTTCTCTTTTCTTCATCTGTTTAAAAAAGGACGAGAAGGACACTCCAATCTTAGAGATTTGATGTTAACATGTTGTACGAAAATAATCTTACGATTTGACTTAAGACATCTTATCACAAAATTTCATTTTAACAAAGGAATATTTTTACGTTACAATATAAAAACTTTCTTAGCCCATAACAAATAGCTCGGACCTACGAAAACCGTCCTTTAGGTATTTTACTATAATCACCTAAGTCATTTTTATATTCTTAAAGAAATCATTCACCCCCGAAAAAGTCCGAAATTTTGTTCCATAGTGTATTATGTTACGACAGCGAACTAAACATGGTTTGGTAACTACAAAGAATTTATCTGTTGTCACCACCAATTATTGGTACCGAAGTAACCTATTCTTTATTAGTAGGTTGTCAGAAACACCAATAATTTTGTTTTAGTTCGGTTGGTCTAACCGACTTATTGGTTGTAAGTATTGTATTACTAGTGAAGCTACCATCTTATGACATGTTGAACTATGTAACCATCAAGACCATGGAATGTTGGTGATTGCAACAGAAATATGTGTATCCTCCCGAAAATTTTAGTTCGAACCGATTTTCAACAGATTTTTTGCTCTGCGTATAAAAAAAGATCTACATAAGAATGTTAATATTGTAGCTAGCATCTTATAGTATATCGAACCATGTAGCCATCAAGACCATGGAATGTAGCTGATTGCAACAGAAATATGTTTATCCAACCGAATATTTGAAAATATGACCGATTTCCAACAGATTTTTTTGAGTGTACTTAGTAGGGACATAAATACTGTTACACACGTTTTATGCTATAAAATAAAAAGTACTGAATGTTTTTGGACCAAATATTTTTTAATATATTTATTGATGTATGTTGTATCCAAAAAGAATCTACTTATTCGAAATGTCCGCCTTTTGCCTTTACACACGTCCTAAGTCGCACTGGCCAATCGTCAATAGCTGCACGAACCTCGTCCATGGGAAAATTGGCCACAGCTCGTACCAAAGCAGTCTTAAGAGATCCAATGTTGTATCTTTTGTGACAAACCTTGTCCTCTAAAACCGTCCACAATTTGTAATCCAATGGATTCAAATCTGGACTGCCTGAGGGTCATTCTTCAGTGGCAAATTGTTTCGAAACCAGGCCTGGGACGTTTAAGCCTTACGGGCCGGCGCAGAATCCTGCTGGAAAGTTCATGGCTGGTTTAGGAACAGGGAATTGTTAGGCTTCACTACAGCTTCCAAAACGGTTTCTTGGAAAACTTTGGCCGATGTTTTGACTACTTGTTCGCAGAAATGCAGATCAGTGACCCCATCATAGGAGACACCCCATCAAACCATGACTTAAGCTGGGTGATACTTCCTTAGATGACCGCGCATACGCTCTATCATTTTGCTTGTTTAATTTTTCCTGAACGGTAACAATTTTTTCATCGGTGAACAAAATTTTTCTGTGCAAGTTATCAGCGTGCTGCACCAAAAGACGTTTGTATTTTTCAATCCTATTTTTTTTTAAAGCTGCAGTCATAAATGTCCGGTACGTCGTTTGAAAGCCTCAAGTCCCAAGTCTTTTTTAATGATTCGACTCATGGACTTTTGCGTGATATTCATCTCACGGGCCATGATTTTCAGTTTTCGGAGCGGATTTCTGTGAATTTTTGATTTAACGGCTTTGATGACATGCGGTGTTCGAACAGAGCGTGGGCGGCCAGACCGGTGGCGGTCTTTTACATCTCCAGTCTCCTCAAACAGTTTTAGGCATCGGTAGACGAACATGCAGCTAATCCTTAGTGGCCGGAGCGTTTTGAAAATATCGTTTCTTTTCATTTCACACTTGAAAAGCGCTATTACAGCGATACGGTTCTCATTATCTGACCACTCCATGATGAAAGTTGAAACAATTTTAAAATCCCGTTACAGACTAACGCTATTGAGGTTAGCTTTCAAAACTCATAAGACGTTTACGGGGTATGTTCAGTTCTACTATTGAAATGGGCGTATTCAATGTTGTAACAATATTTATGTCCCTACTATGTAAATAAAGAAGGTCAACATAAGAAACCTAACATGTTATCAAATCAAAAAAAAACCCTTACTGAAATTAAATTAGAATCTGGGCCGATACAAGGAATACGCAAACTACCAGGGGATATGTAGACAGGAAAGGCCGAGACTGCAATAAAGGGACTAATTGAAAGAGACTTAAATATCACTAATGCTATATAAGTAGCAGCCACAAGATCGAAAGCCTTGGAAATCCATTCCAAAACCAGAGAATATTTGCTGCAGCCAGTTTGAATACCTGCGAACCACTCTAATGTATCTACATACATGCATATTGTAGGAAGCTACTATGAATGCATGTGGCGAAATGTATACTCGGGTTTATGGAAATTTGCATATGATGTTGATTTTTGTTGTTGTTGTACAAGTTGTTGCACTTTATGTCCGAAAAGCAAAAACCACACAAAAAACAGCAACCAAAACGACGAGGAAGAACGAATAACTTTACAACTGGTGGTCAACAACAATGGTCAGTCAGGTCGGTCAGCAGGTACTATCAGTGGAGACCCCAAGCGAACGTAACCAATCCCGCTACACCACCGACCACCAACCATTGTAGCAACAATAACAATAAAGACGACACGACAACAAAAAATGTAACATTTGTAGGACAATGTCCTGTTAATTTGAAAAAAAAACGAAACGTTTTAAATGAAAACTCCATAAAGTATTTGAATCGTTGATAATTTTGAAACACTGGACAGAAGAGAACATAACGTTTGACAGGTATTTATAGAAATTAATAACCATGAAATTGTCACAGACTATGACGAGAGGCGAGTCCAAAAGGAAGAAGGGGAGATTGGTATGCCATGTTTAAGTGTGTAAACCATCAGGTGGCATTGATGGATGTTAAGATAAATTATGCTTGCAGAGCACATAATACTTCAATTACTGGAATGAGTTCATATTGGAAAGCTAGTAATTAAAGTATTGTAAAAGAAATGCTTTAAATTTTGAAAGAATAACTTTTAAACTCTTATTACATTAGGGTGCTCCTAGCAACCTGTTATCTCTTGAATTTGAGTGAAGGATTTTAATGGTTGTACTACCTTAAAATGCCTAGTACTAAGAATGTACCTACTACACACAGAGAACAGATTTGTTGTCACAACTAAATTGTTGGTCAACCGAATGATGGTGGGTGCACGTACTATCCATGTATTCCATCGCTACAGCCAAATGTTGATTGGGAACACCACAATTCACAGTCACTATCGGTTAAAGAGACAAATTATCGGCAATCCTAAATAAAAAGGCAATTGTTGAAACTTGTTATAGACTATTACTTATAAATACTCTTTAAATTCGGTTGCCATTACCACGAACATTTGTAAGCTGTTCAAACTGATGGTTACATTTTATATAACCGGTTCATCTGAAAGGAATAAAGAACGTTTTATTTATTTGTCATTTTTATTTTCTATAAAAAAACAATTATATAGGAAAGCTACGAGGGCGACCGCAAAAGTAACTGGCCTAACATAAAAAGAACCGTTTTTTGGAATTATTATTATTTATTTTTCAACATAATCTTCTTCCAACTTTAATTCCATCCGAAAAATAAGATTTTTAAGACCTTCAAAATATGCCTCAGTTTCAGCAATAACCTCGCTATTGGACGAAAATTTTTTGCCACCGAGAACTTTTTTTTAAATTTGGAAACAAGAAATAATCAGAAGGAGCTAAATCCGGACTATATTGTGGATGCGGAGCAATTTCAAATCGTAATTCGGCCAGTTTTTGTTGAGTTAAAAATGCAGTGTGTGAAGGAGCATTATCTTGATGAAAAAGAACTTTTTTTCTTTTAAATGCGGTCGTTTTATCTTGATTTCTTCACTCAACCGATCCAATAATGCACAATAATATTCACTATTTATAGTTTTTCCTTTCTCAAGATAATCAATAAATATTATACCCCTTGCATCCCAAAATACTGTGGCCATTACTTTTCCTGCTGACTTAATAGTTTTCGCCTTCTTGGGACCACTTTTACCAGCTTCTATCCATTGTTTTGACTGTTCTTTGCATTCTGGGATGTAGTGATGGATCCACGTTTCATCAACAGTTATGAATCGGCGCAAAAACTCTATTGGATTACGCTGATAAATCGCTAAAAGCTCCTCGGAATTGGTCCAACGGACGATTTTTTGGGGCAAAGTCAACAAACGCGGCACCTATAGGTTTTTTATGTGGAGTTCATCATGTAAAATACTCCAAACTTGTTTTTCGTGTATTTTAACAATATCAGCAAGTTCTCTGAGCTTTATTCGTCTATCTTTAGTCACTTCATTAAATATTTTTTCTAATGTTTTCAATAGTAGTAGCAGTTTTCGGTCTTCTAGAGCGTTGTTCATCTTCCGTACTTGAACGACCCATTTTAAATTGTTGAACCCAGGATTTCACGGTGGAGTATGATGGTGCATTATCACCATGAACAGAATCCAATTCATCTTTGATTAATTGTGGCGTATAACCTTTCATATAAAAGTGTTTAATTACCGCACGAAACTCTTTATTTTCCATTTTTCAAAAATTATAAAACTTGTTTACTTCAATCACCTGTAACAAAGAAAATAATCATTAAATATTTCGGAAATTTTGACAGATGGCTAATAAAAGATTGCTTTAAAAAAAAGTTGCTAGTAAAACAGAAAATGTGCCAGGCCAGTTAGTTTTGCGGTCGCCCTCGTAAGGTGGCCTTACAGCGCATTGGAAATGGTGCTACTAGTTACCGTCGTCGATTAAGTATTTAATTAATTAATTCCGACTTCAGTTAAACTTGGTATTGTAAATTACGAGGGACAAACAACCAATCTTGACCGATTTGGGTCATATAGGCTTTGCTGCTATTGTCCCCGCCCAAAACATGTGGCTTCAAAACATAGCTATAAAATTTCTCACGAAGCTGAAAATAAAATTATTATTGCAGTTTGGATTAATTTGGGTGACGGACCACCCTATGCACGAAAATCTGGTCCATTTAAACATGGACACAAGTGCCCCTGTTCGAGGTCACAATGACTTTACTTCTAATTTCGAAAATATTTAACATTCTTAGGCAAAAGACTTAATGCCGGGTTTTTACTTTTTAAATCACCCGACAGTCGGGTTCCAACTGTTTTTTCCTTTTATTTAACTTCTATGACATTCGAAAGAGTTATTTTCTATCAATTTAAGTAAAAGTGAATTTCTTTTTGCACATATCTTAAAACATATGCCAATTTTCATAGTACGAGTAATATCAAAAAAATGCTTAAACTTTTCAAAGGAAAGATTTTAGATCTCGTCGTCTATTACGAACTGAAAATGGATGCTATTTCGCAGGAGTTATATCTACTATTGTCTAGTTCCTTATGTTATTTTTAGTAAGCCATTACTTTTTGTTTATAACTCATGCTTAGGTTATTGTGATTTCATAACCTGGCAATGGGTTGTGTTTTTTAAGTTTTGCTGGTTTATTTTAATAGAATGACAACATTATTATTGGATAAGACGTTGAAATATCTTCCTCCGATTGCAAGCACAACCGAAATCGTAGATCAATGTCCTGATATATTATCTTGATTTGACTGAAAAAAAACTTTTTTATGAACTTTTTTAAACCTTAAGCTAAGTTAAGGACAATTTATTAAAAAGAAGTAGCGGTCTATGTACAAAAAATACAGAGCACCAACTAACATTCGGTTGTATAGATAAAATACTTGGAGTCACTAGGTTGGAATAAAATGCTGTGGTACCAACAAATCTGTCCTCTGTGTAGGAAAGCAGTGTAAGCTAAATTTTTGTCATTATGTGTAGAATATTACGCCATTCAAAAACCCACTTTGACATGCTCGCCGTGCTCAAAATCGATCAAAATTTTATGACTTGATCTAATATTGCGGCAATAGAATATTGAATCTTGGTCTAAAGCTTGTCCTAATTGGTTGGCTTGTAAGCTATGATTAAGCGTTTAGTAAACCCATATGTTTAGTAGGGATAAATACTGTTACAACATTGAACACACCCATTTCAATAGTAGAACTGAACATAGCCCGTTAATGTCATATGGGTTTTGAAAGCTAACCTCAATAGCGTTAGTCTGTAACGGGATTTTAAAATTGTTTCAACTTTCATCATGGAGTGGTCAGATAATGAGAACCGTATCGCTGTAATAGCGCTTTTCAAGTGTGAAATGAAAAAAGCGATATTTTTAAAACGCTCCGGCCACTAGGGATAGCCGCATGTTCGTCTACCGATGCATAAAACTGTTTGAGGAGACTGGAGATGCAAAAGACCGCCACCGGGGCCGCTTACGCTCTGTTTGAACATCGCATGTCATCAAAGCCATTAAATCAAGAATTCGCAGAAATCCGCTCCGAAAACAGAAAATCATGGCCCGTGAGATGAATATCACGCAAAAGTCCATGAGTCGAATCATTAAAAAAGACTTGGGACTTGGGGCATTCAAACGACGTACCGGACATTTATTGACTGCAGATTTAAAAAAATAGGATTGAAAAATGCAAACGTCTTTTGGTAAAGCACGCTAATAACTTGCACAGAAAAATTGTGTTCACCGATGAAAAAATTTTTACCGTTCAGAAAAAATTAAACAAGCAAAATGATAGAATGTAGCATCTGAACTGATCCCAAGGGTGGAAAAGGGTCATCACCCAGCTTAAGTCATGGTTTGGTGGGGTGTCTCTTACGATGGGGTCACTGACCTGCATTTCTGCTAACAAGGAGTTAAAACATCGGCCAAAGTTTATCAAGAAACCGTTTTGGAAGCTGTTGTGAAGCCTCTTAACAATTCCCTGTTCCAAAACCAGCCATGGACTTTCCAGCAGGATTCTGCGCCGGCCCATAAGGCTAAAACGCCCCAGGCCTGACTTCGAAATAATTTACCAGCGTTCATTTCCTCTGAAGAATGACCCTCAGGCAGTCCAGATTTGAACCCTTTGGATTACAAATTGTGGACGGTTTTAGAGGACAAGGTTTGTCACAAAAGATACCCCAACATTGGATCTCTTAAGACTGCTGTGGTTCGAGCTGTGGCCAATTTGCCAATGGCTATTGACGATTGGCCAGTGCGACTTAAGGCGTGTGTAAAGGCAAAAGGCGGACATTTCGAATAAGTAGATTCTTTTTGGATACAATATACGAGGGCGGTTCGGAAACTTCTTAGCCTAGCACAAAAAGCGCGGTATAAACAGAAAAAAGTTAAGTGTTTTGGAAACTTCCATCTCTGATATGAAAACATGTTAAATTTTGTTTCGATCTGGCAACTCCTTCATATAGAAACAGGTGTTCACAAAAGACGCATCCGCGATTTTTTTACAATGGAAAAATTAGAAATGCGTGGTGTCATTAAATATTTACATTAAAAAGGTTTATCGGGACAATGAATTCATAATGATATGGTGAATGTGTTAGGTGAAAGTGCTCCTTCATATGCAACAGTAAAAAATTGGGTTGCTGAATTTAAACGTGGTCGTACAAGCATTGAAGATGAACCACGTAGTGGACGTCCAAAAACAGCAACAACAACAGAAATTGTAGCCAAAGTGCATGATATGGTATTAAATGATCGACGAATAAAAGTGCGTGAAATAGCTAATATCATGGGCATCTCAAATGATCGAGTCCATTTAATTTTGCATGAAGAACTACAGATAAAAAAGCTTTCTGCAAGATAGGTGCCGCACTTGTTAACAGTCGACCAAAAACGCATAAGAATGAACATTTCTCAAGCTTGTTTGGATCGTTTTCAGCAAAATAAAATGGATTTTAAGCGTCGTTTCATAACTGTTGATGAGACATGGATCCACCACTATACACCAGAGACAAAAGAACAATCCAAACAATGGACTGAAGCTAGAGGAAGTGCCCCAAAGAAGGCAAAAACAATTCAATTGGCTGGTAAGGTAATTGCAACGGTTTTTTGAAACTTCAAAGGTATTTTATTGATTGACTATCTGCAAACGGGTGAAACAATAAATTCGGAGTACTATTGCAACCTTTTAGATCAATTAAATGTACAAATTCGAGAAAAACGTCCTGGCTTACAACACAAAAAAATAATTTTTCATCAAGACAACGCAACAGCGCACAAGAGTGTTTTAACAATGCACTATAGGCGAAATCACGATTTTAGCGGCAAAAAGTCAGTTTTTCAACTTTAAATTCCTAATATTTTCTAGATGGTGTTCAATACCTAACATTTTGATAAGTAAAAAAAACAATTTTTTTTTACTGTTGGCAACCCTGTTTATGTACAAACATCTGTTGAAGTTTGCCTATTTTTTAGCACGTGTTAATACAAGTGAAGCAGCACAATTTTGTAAAATTAAAAACAGTTTATTTTAATAATATATTGTTGTAAACAAAAAGTGTAAATATGAGTTCTAAAACACAAGGTGAGTAGTTTTGCTATATATATATATATAGAGAGCTAAATGTTTGTACTTCATACTTATTTTGGTGGTTTTTTGTGTGTGTCGGTTTTGTTAAATTTTGAAGAGTTTTATCATTTTTCGTGGAGTAAAACTACAAATATTTTGAAGTGTCATTGGAACTATTTACATGTGATTGTTTGTAGAAAACTATAGTTTTATGTTGTGACAAAAGTTTATGCGTTTGACTGCAATTAAAGGAGTTTTTTAATTTTTTGCAGAAACACTCAGGTTCCAAAATGCTGAAATATTTGAGTTTTGGTTGACAAACAAGAGGAATGTTGCGAGTTATATAAAAAAAAAATTCCGTACGAAATTGACGATCAATTAAATGAATTAATATGTGCTAAAGCTCGGAATTTATCTAATTTTATAAAACTAAAATGGGATAGACAATACCGAAATGAAAAAGGTTTTAGAAAACATAATAAGGAATGGTTGGATCGAGAAACAATTTTTGTTATACCGAAAAAGATTAATACTGTTGGGCGACCAAAACTAAATTATGATAAAAGCGGCGAAAGAAATAAAAGGAGATTGGCATCCGAATTAGCTTCCCAGCAAGGAGACAATGCGCGAATATTAGTTCATGCTGCCACTATTTCTGCCAAAAAATCAAACGAAACGGATTTGAAATTTGTCCTACAACAAGTTTCTATATCTCCAAACCGGCCAGCAAAAATTCGAGAAGTTCTTAATGCTAGCCATGAAGAAGTTACCCAAGTATCACCTGAAGAAGCTCTAATGTTTTTGTTAGTAAACGGTTTAACTAAACAGGTGTACTTAAACATGCGTCAATTAAACATAAAACACAACTCTCGTATTTATCCGACCTATGATAAACTTTATCAGAGTAAATTGAAATGTAGACCAGATGGAATCAAAGGGAATGAAAGCTCTGTCGAAGTATCGTTGCAAAATTTGGTAAACCACACAGCAGAAAGAATACTTGCATATCAACATTTCAAGTTTATGTTTGCAAGAACGTACAAATAGTTTAAAAAAACTTCCATTTCCTCGAGAAGTCGTTGCTCTTTTTAAAACGCCTGAATTACCAGCAGAACTGTTATTACCTTCAACATCTCAAGAAGCCTCCAGCTGCAGTTATAGTTCGGATTCTGATGATAGCTTAGAGTCGTTAAATAATTATTTTTTGGAATTAGAAGCGGTTGAAATTAAAGAAAGCCACTGTGAATAATTAAGGCATATATCTTTTGTTATTTTCAGACTAACACATTAATATTTTCAAGTTCTTTAAAATTATAAATTTATGAATTAAGAAATAAATGAATTTGTTGGTAGCATATAAATGTTTTTTAGTAGTAGGCGTGGCCCGCCCATTTTTTCTCAAATCCTTTTTTTCATCATTAGAAGTCTACACACCAAATTTGGTGAAGCTAGCTTGTCGGGAACTACTATTTGACATTTCTTTGGAAAAAGGGGGCGTGGCCCGCCCATTTTTTCTCAAATCCATATTTTTATCATTAGAAGTCTACACACCAAATTTGGTGAAGCTAGCTTGTCGGGAACTACTATTTGCCATTTCTTTAGAAAAAGAGGGCGTGGCCCGCCCATTTTTTCTCAAATCCTTTTTTTCATCATTAGAAGTCTACACACTAAATTTGGTGAAGCTAGCTTGTCGGGAAGTATTTTTTGCCGCTAAAACCGTGATTTCGCCTATAGTGCAATGGCTAAAATCAACGAATTAAAGTACGAGTTGCTTGACCACCCACCTTATTCTCCTGATTTAGCTCCCAGTGACTTTTACCTGTTCCCAAATCTAAAAAAATTCCTTGCTGGCATGCGTTTTACCTCAAATGAAGATGCAATTACAGTTGTAAACCACTATTTTGAAGACCTTGAGGAAAAATATTTTAATCAAGGGATAGAATTGATAGATAAGCGTTGGACTAAGTGTTTTGAAGTTTCAGGAGATTATATTGAAAAATAAAAAATTTTTGAAAAACTAACTATTCTCTTTCATTGATAGGCTAAGAACTTTCCGAACCGCCCTCGTACATCAATAAATATATTAAAAAATATATTATTTGGTCTAAAATCATTCAGTACTTTTTATTTTACAGCATAAAACGTGTGTAACAGTATTTATGTCCCTACTACGAGTAAGTAGTCTGAGTTGATCCTCTGGTATTGCCTATTGAGCCGATCGCCCCCCAAATAGATATTTCTACGCCTTCTTCGACACTCGCCGTTGAGGCGGCTGCGTTTTATTCAACCCTCACCTATTTCACTTTGCACACAGATTAAAAAAATTGATTGGAAATTAGTCCGAACTACGAAAATTCTGTCGGAATTTTCTTTGTCGTGAATATTTGGTTCAACATACAATGAATACACAGATAAAACAATGGACTGCAACAAAAAAAATGTGTTAGCTCTCCTAATTTTGTTTGGTATGTTTGCATTTTTACCCAAACATAATATATTTGCAGCAAGTTGCCTACACATGTATTTTTTGTTTCCATATGCTAGATAAATCTTTTTTTCTCCGTGTATTTTGTACGTTTCTGTCCAGAATGGACTTTAACTTAACATTATTAACTAGTTTTTGTTTTTTTTTGTCCTAGAATTTTGAATGACTTCATATATACTCGAACATATCCAAGAAACTTTATTTCCCTCTAGTTTTCTTCATTGGCGACGCATAAATTATGCAAATTTTTGGGAAATAAAATGAAATCGTGTGAGAGTCGCCCTTTACACCGTCGTTGCGTTTAATTTGGTTCAAGTTCTTGGTTTCCACTTTGAATTACAATCAAAGCCGTTAATTAGTCAGACTTCTTGCAGTGAGATTTTTCGGGCAAATAATTAACATACGCGCATTATTTTTGTGGTTGATATCAACACAAATGGAAAGGGTACATGTAAAAACTTTGACCCCTTGGTTTTTGGTGTGTTAAGAAATTCCCTGGAAGACATCGGTATCATGTTTAAGTAGTCTGCAACGTAAATTTGTTCAACGAATTACATTTTTCCATACTAGTATCAAAGCTAAAATGGCGCTGTATTTATAGAATTAAGTGGAATGTAGAAACGAGTAGTGGATAAAGGTATTTAGTGACAGAGTCATAGAGTTTTGGGCTAAAAGTTGTGAAGTTTTCGTAACTTGTTATGCGATAGAGGTGAACATTCCTTTTTATACCTTCCCTCGCCACACGGCAGAACTGGGATTAATGAAGTAATGATTCTATCGATCAGCTTAGAATCACTTTCTGAGTTATTTATTTAAGGCAGGTCCATTTGTACTTTTACTCTTGTAGTCAGAGTGTAAACCGATCACGATGAACCTTTGCACACTATTTGAGTTTCGAAGGAAGATGCTTAGTAAAATGGCGAAAGTGACTCTTGTTTTCATATCGAGCTCCTAAAGAGATTTTACTAAATAGAAATTTTGAAACTGTTTAGCTCGTTTGTCTTATTCCATTCTTTTACTTTTACACATTGAACAGGGTGTAACATGCTCAGGACCTCTTGTATCTGTATTTAAATATAAGACAAGTTGTTAACAAAATGGCAAAGTAACATTGACATCGCATCAGTTGTTGAAAGAAAAACCCTTAAGACCCGGATCTCACCAAACGAATGAGAACTACAGTTGTAAATCTCATTTTTTAAGTTTTCTTTACACAATTGACCACAAAAGTACAATTCACACTTACCACCTCCACAAAGACTCTACATTGAGAGTGAACAATAGATTTCTTTTTTATAAAAGTTTGCAATCAGGCTAGAGGGAATCAAATACAAAACTAATTTTCTAAGGTGATTTTTAAAGTTGTATTTGTTTTTTGCAGTGTGCTGCCAAAGGTAAATAATTTTTAAATTTTTTGCAATAGGAGTGATACACAGAAAAAAATTACAAGCTAAAATTTTCAATTATAAAAAAAATTAATATCACTCAAATAATACTTTTTTCCTAAATGTAATCGAATTCGAAAAATAGCACCTAACTTAAACTTTTAAATCAAAAATGTATAAGAATGGGTTTTTATTTTTGATAAATTTGTTATTCAAACTTTCACCAGAATGGGGTATTATTTTTTAAAAGTTTGTTTGTAATATGCATTTTTGCACTGCAGGCTGGCGGTAGATTTGTATTCGTCTGCATTTCAGTTGTCATCATGCATTGGACACGTGAGGAGAGGTCATTTTGTGTTGAAGCGGATTTTTCAACAGCGTGCATTTCGTTAACGATTCGCTGTTCCCCCACTTGGACGTGTTCCTGGAGGGCAATCAATTCCAAATTGGGTAACTGCATTGAGAACAGCAGGGAATGTGTCACGTTTACGAAGGATTACAACATCACAACATCGAGTTAGAGCAATACTGCAATCTCCAAAACGCTCTGCTCGGAAGCAATCACTTGCTCTTGGCATTTCCTGGATTTCAGCCGGCTCTTGAGGCAATGCAATAAGAGGATACATGGTTCCATGGTTTACAGGATGGCGCCACTGCACGCAGAAAAAAAGTATGGTTGTGGTGACAATATTTGAAGAGGATCATACTATTGTATGTTATATGGTTGTGGCACAACAATATTATGATCCTCACTACAATATTATGATTCACACATAACTATACTATGATCCCCACAACCATAGTATGATTCAACTTAACCATACTATGATTCACACTCAACCATACTATGATCTCCACATCCATACTATGATCCTCACAACAATAGTATGATTCACACTCAACCATAGTATGATCCACTCAACCATACTATGATCCCCACAACCATAGTATGATTCACTGAACCATACTATTATTCATACAACCATAGTATGATTTACTCAACCATACTATGATACCCAAAAGTATGTATTAGGATTGGGTTGTTATTCAAAAATAGAGATTTAGTTCATTTGCCAGATTTGAGGCCATGTTTTTATTGAACATTTCATTCAAAAAACAAAAATATATTTTGCAACGGCAGTCGAAAATACTTTTAGTTGCCAGCAGGGGTGAATGCTACTTCACCATCCGTAGACCCCAAGTACCGAATGTGATTAAACCATGATCAAAGTAAACACAATAAAAATCCCTCGAACTACCTTCCGATTGTTGTTGTTTTTTATAATGGACAACAACCACGCACTGTATCGTGTGTATGTGTTTGTTTGGTATATCAAAAAAAAACATACGCATACACATGCATGTATGCTCTATAAAGCCTGTTTTGTTATGTTCATAGTCATAACCATTCGCTATGATTGCCGTAATCATATTATTGTTAACGTAAATTTTAAACAACAATACTTTTGTAACACTAACCATGTTTATATGGTTGCTACAACCATATTTTCATTTCTAAATTTGACAATATGTAATACTAATGTTACATTTCAACAATATTAATATTG
This sequence comes from Hydrotaea diabolus, assembly GCA_963513945.1. Lineage (NCBI taxonomy): Eukaryota > Metazoa > Arthropoda > Insecta > Diptera > Muscidae > Hydrotaea > Hydrotaea diabolus. Next base: position 180,066,790 of record OY740719.1, read on the forward strand.
CCGCAATCATACTGTTGTCAAAATAAAATTCAAAAAACAATACTATGGTTGCGACGAACTTGGTTTTATTGTAGAGAACATATTATTGTTGCGGTGACCATATAATAACCATATCAATTCTCTGCGTGTGCACCATGAATTGTTTGAGGCAAATGTTTCCTGGACGGCTTATAAAAAAAATGATTAAAGGTTCATAATTTTTTATTTCATTCCCAAATACGCTAATTACCGCGCTCCACCCTGTTTTACAATAGTTGGCGCTGGTTGTGTAATTTCTCTAGAAAGCAGCTGTGTTGGCGCGAGGTGGCCATTCGACCGGACCATTCCTCGAGATAGCACGTTCACCGAATTTGCCTTTCAGTAAATCGATTGTAACTCGTGCTTTGGCACCGTATTGTTGAAACTACATATCGCCGATGTCAACCTCATCCAATTCTGCCCAAAAGTAATTTTCTAACATGGTACGATAGTGCTCTTTATTGACGGGGACATGACCATTAAAAATGTTTGAGGGTTCGCTGACATAAAGATACGAAAAGTTATGTCCCTTTTGGAAAACCCGTTAGCTTATATAAAGATTTTTCATACACAACACCATTAGATAAATACGATTCGTCGATGTCGTCACATGACTCAATACCATTTTTGTGTTTATTAGATCGGTGTCACTATTTCCTCTGTCAATTTGTTTATAAATGGTTTACGATAATTACACGGATAACGGTGAATACGAATTTACATTTTTTATGCGAATGCGACATTTGGAAATAGATTGGATAGCAGACGTACAGTTTTTTATTTTATAATACATTTTTTTTAATTAATATATTCCTGATAAAAGATTTGAATTATTTGCAGTCAATACAACAATTGGCTTATTCAGTGAAAGCACAGCGCGTTATGTTGACCCTTTAACTATTCCCAATGAAATTGCATCATATTGGTCTATGTTTTCATATAGCCGAAACAAAACATATTCCTTCCGCGCTTTAGAGATGCCATATTAAGTCCGACATTGCTCGAACGCCAAGAAGGGGTGCGTATGTGATGTAGGGTATCTCACAATTGGCCCCCCTGGCTCTAACTTGTAAAGGGGTTTTTTTTATTGAGGTATAGAACTTCGAATTGAAATAAAACACAAGAAAATCGTTTTAATGTCCATCAATTTGGCTTTATTGGAAGGATAATTCTATGCCATTAATGTTTAAATATGATTTCGGGCATGTGGCCGCCGCGGCTGGCTCTAATAAAGCCAATTCTACAGGTCCAATTTTCAACCACTTTTTCGAGCATATGGGTCCGTATGTTGGCAATAACGCCACGAATGTTGTCTTCCAAGTCCCCTTACGTTTCTGGTTTGTTGGCGTAGACGAGCGACTTCACATATCCCCAAAGAAAATAGTCCAATGGTGTCAAATCACACGATCTTGGTGGCCAATTGACAGGTCCATTCCGCGAAATTATGCGCTCATCGAATGTTTCCTTCAATAATTCGATTGTGACGTGCGCTGTGTGGCATGTAGCGCCGTCTTGTTGGAACCACAACTCATCCACATTCATGCCATCCAATTCGGGAACAAAATAGTCGGTTATCATGGCTCTATACCGGTCTCCATTAACGGTAACTGACTCTCCAGCATTATTTCGGAAGAAGTATGGCCCAATGACTCCACCAGCCCATAGAGCACACCAAACAGTCAGTTTTTGTGGATGTAATGGCGTCTCAAGGGTCTCATGTAGATTCTCTTCACTCCAAATGCGGCAATTTTGCTTGTTGACGTAGCCATTCAACCAAAAATGAGCCTCATCACTGAACAAAATTTTGTGATGAAAATCAGCATCGGGATGAATCTCATTTTCGGCCCATTTTGCAAGCGTTGTCCTTTGTCAACCTGTTCATGATGAAATGGCAAACCAAACTAAATATTAATCACTTGACAGCTGACAAAATGGCCGCCAGTTAAAAAAGTGATGCCAACTTAAAGTTCTATACCCCAATAAAAAACACCCTTTAGTACCATATCATTGTTTAATAAATGCTACAACTGATTTAAGAGCAGTTACCCCTTGCTCCTTAATGGAATGTTGTGGGACTTAAGTAAGTCAGTAAGTAATCATGTCGGTTAATGGAGGGCCAGATGAAAATCCGCGTTTGCTATAGCATTATCTGGTTGCATTGTCTGGATGCATTGTTGTACCAATGCTTCCGGGCTGAAGTGCGTTTAACATGGTAAAGCGTAAAATGGCTCATCTTAGTCTAAAACTGACTGGTTTGATATTGTCTCTTGCCCATTTTGAGTCTCATTTGGATGAACGTGCCATTAATGAACATTTAGATAGTTCATACTTAGAGTTTGCTGGAAATGTGTAAGCTGTGATATGGATTTCAATGGAAACTGATGGCTATCATGTTACTGCTAAATGTGTTGGGTCGGGCGAACAAGCAGCCTGATTTTGAATGATTATTCCCCGGGAATGTTTTCCCTATACCATCTTTCCCTATTCCAAATAGAATCTCCCCGGTTTTTTTTTTACTTTTCCCTTATTCTAAACGAACTTCGAAACAGGGAAAAATTCCCCGGGAAAAAAGGAGGTATTGTGAATATCAAAAAAAAGGGAAAATGTGTTACAAATTTTAGGAATAATTCCGCCAAAAATGGGAGTTTTGCCAAAATATGTAAGCATTTAATATTTTTCATTTTTTTCTTTCACCAACTAAAACGCACGATGTTAATTGCAAATAAAACAAAAAGTTTTAAGAAAATTATCTTAATACTTTAATAATTATGATAGAAGGTTCTTATGCGTGAAACAAAATATCGTCCAGGTCTATATCCTCAATTTCTGGCCGCAAGAAGTCCGTTATCATTTCGCGATAGCGAACACCATTCACTATAAATGCTTGGCCGGCTTAAAGACGCTCATAAACAGCACAAAACAGTCACTGTTTGTGGATGTATCGGTTCAAGAAGTGGCCTATTTAGATTACTAGACAACCGGTTTCTTCCACCACCAGTAAAAGAAACAGTTGATGCCGTGGTTTTGGATGATGGAGGGCAATTTCCCAACCTTCCAGTCAAGTTAGCTGGATGGTTGGGAAAGGTTTTGAATCGGTACACGCAGAGAAAAAATATGGTTACTATATGGCCACGACAATAATAATATGTTCTCCGCAATAAAAGTATGTTCGTCGCAACCATAGAATTGTTTATTGAATTTAATTTTGTCAGTAGTATGATTGGCGCAATATTAATATTGTTGAAATGTAACAATAGTGTTATAGCCAAGTTTGAAAACGAAAACATGGTTATAGCAACAATATAAATATGGTTGGTGCGACAAAAGTATTGTTTTTTGTGTGTTTATGCTAACAAAAATATGATAACGGCAATCATGCTATATGATTGTAATTTTTCTTCATTTGTATGCTTTTTAGGAAATTGTTATTGTTACGGATCTAATGCAATAATATTACTTTTTATATGGAAATTAAAATTTTTCAACAAGCTGCTTTAGCTTTGTTTAACTGAAATACTTTTAATAAAATCGTTAACGATGTTTTAAACTTATTTTTTCTATAGTTAAATAAATCACTCCTATTATTTTGAATTGAATGTATTTTTTTTAAACCATTTTCATAATTCTAATAAATATGTAATATTAAATAATATTGGTGATCAAAGTATAATTATGTGAATCATACTGTGGTTGTGGAGATCATACTATGGTTGTACGTGAAACATACTATGGTTGTGAGGATCATAATATGGTTGTGGAGATTATAGTATGGTTGAGTGAGAATCACAATATGGTTGTGAGGATCATAGTATGGTTATGTGTGAATCATACTATTGTTGTGTGGATCATAGTATGGTTGTATTTGAATCATACTATTGTTGTGAGGATCATAATATTGTTGTATCATAACCATATACCTAACAATAACGTTTATTATCATATATAACGTATATTGTCACCACAACCATACTTTATTTTCTGCGTGTATAAACCTTTTACTGACAAGGGGGAGGGAGGAAAATGATTGTAATAAATCTACTTCTTATTATTTGAACGGCCCCTGTGGATACTATTGAGAGCTGAACTTAATCTACAGTGGTGGCTATATTAGATACGTTCCTATCGATCTTAGTAATAGTGCATAATATATTTCCAAATAATGATGACTAGTTTTTGTCGATAATTTATGCAGCAGTTTAAGTATGATTCTATCCACTCTCAACTAATGGCATGAGACATACAAAAAAGTTCTTCGTATGCCTTATATTTGATTATTTAGTGGGAGACAATGAACTTGAAACCTTCACTAAATTCTCTTTTAGATATATTAGTTTATCCACAATGGGCTGGTGAGAGGAGTAAGGGGGCACTATACATGTACCACCTCCACCTAATTACCTTTTTGTAGCAGCTACACCCCTTCCTCTATATGAAGGTTATTTTCAAATTCGCAAGAGTACGGCATTTGTTCCCTATTAGTGTAATCGTTTATTATTTTCTCTACCATGAAATCAAATCATAAATTGTGATTTCTTTAGAAGCCACCCGCCCGCCATTGGGGCTACAAATTTGACACTCTCCAGCGGTGTTATAGAACGGAAATCAAACATTTTTCTCCATTACTCTTCGACGCAGAAAAAGGAAAAACTATTCTTTTTCCTTAGTTTGTTCTCCTTCCTGCCGTACGATGTGTAAATAAGAATAATTGTGGTGTCTTGCCTCCTGCAACGGCCTAGGGCCCCAAATGGGAGTGGTGGGTGTAAGGACAATGGAAGAAAAACAACTTTTCTTTTGCAAAACCACTAGGAAAAATAAATAAACAATGCCAAAACAGAAAAAATGCTGCTGTTGTTGGCGGTGGTGGTAGACTGGGCCGGTCGGGCCATAAGGGCGGAATGGCATTACGAATGTAACTTTTATTTTTATTTTAACGGAAATGAAAGTCAATTATGGGAAAAACTTGAAGGTCATTATAATCGCATAACAACAGCTAGAGCAACGTCGACGTCAACTAATGGAGCATACCAACTACTTGGCTTCATTTCGTTTTATTCGGTGTCGGTGGCTCTGTTTCGTTTCGTTTGCCGACAAAATTAATGGTTGTAACATAAACTTTATTTAATGTCAACGTTGGCCAAAATAAACACAAGCATATTTTAAGAGCCAACACCGTTAGCACCACCGACGGCACCGCCACCAACAGCAGCAGCCCAACTCATGGAAGGCAAGAAGGAAGCAGTCTAAACTTATACGCACGACTATCAGATGCACATACGAGTATTCTTCTACACACATAGGGACTGTCCCAGAACAGAATTGTTCTTTCAAAATGTGGATGACACAAAAAAAATATATATTTATATACCAGTATTCTAGACGCCTTTTGTGGCACGACGATGCCACATAGTGATCGCTTCTTCTGACCATAATGGGCGTTTTATGGACAACTTTGTGTCCATGTGTCTGATCCTAATTTCAGCCATATTTCAAAATGAATCTATGTTTGGAAGCTCTGTGCCCTTGCCCAATTTTACTACTACTCGCTATTTACAACCATAAGGTTGGTTTTTAGGGTCCCCTTGGGTCCGAGAGTCCATCTCAGCCAAATCTTTAAAATAAATCATTTTTTATACTGTCTACCATAGGAAGTGAGTATATTAAGTTTGTCTTCTCGTTTGTAACACCTCGAATTACTTATCTGCAACCATAAAAAGTATATATTTTTGTGATCGTCATAAAACTCTAATTCTGTCCGTCTGTTAGAAGCATGTTTCAGTCCAAACGAAAATAGCTAGAGTTAATTAAAAATAAACCAAATGGGACAAAAGTCTAAAAAGTTCCCCTAAGAGGAATTAAAAAAATCCTGATAAAACTTTTAAGTTTAGGACATTTTTACTATGTAACTTGATTGACTAACTTTTACATCTGTTGTGTTTTGAAAACGGTAGGTAAAGATTCTTTAACTTTCATATTAATGGGCGGGGTCATTACAAGGTTTGCTATATATATTACTGGCCTAGGCAACACTAAGTGTTGCCTGACGCCATCTGACATTTCCATTAGAAAGTTTGACGTCTAGCATAAACGTACTTAGAACGTTTTGACGTACGACCATCATTTGTATTGTTTTCAGTGACTTGAAAATATAAATTTGGCAATTAAATGGAATTAACTCGAAATTAACATTTTCGTGCGATAATTTTTCACAACTTTCGACGTGGATTATCACGATGAACTTAAATCATTGTATGGCGACGAAGCACCATCCTGTAGCACTGTGAAAAACTGGTTTAATGAATTCAATCGTGGCCGACGCTCGCTCAAAGACAAAGGTCGTGCAGGTTGTCCAAAAACGGCCGTTGTGCCAGAAAAAATTGATGCCGTGTGTGAACTGATAATGCAAGATCGTCATGTGACGCACCGTGAGATAGAGACATCCTTGGGCATTTCTTCCATCAGCATACATTCGATATTACATGAACACCTGGCAGTAAAAAAGGTTTGTTCTCGTTGGATCTCGCACAATTTGACAATCGCTCAAAGGCTAGTGTCGATTGGTGCAAAGAAATTTTAAAAAATACGATCGCGGTGCTTCAAAAGACGTTTATAAGATCGTCACAGGTGACGAATCAAGGATCTAGGCGTATGAGCCCGAAACAAAACAGCAATCGACCGTGTGGGTCTTCGAAGACGAGCCAAATCCAACGAAAGTTGTTCGAGGAAGAAGCACCTCGAACCAAATGGTAGCCTGTTTCTTCGGCAAAACTGGACATTGGTCCGCTTGAGCAACGTAGGAGGTCAATTCTGTGTGGTACACCACAATTTGTTTGCCTGAAGTCTTCGGAGAAATTCGAAAATCGAACAAGAGAAGGCGAATCATTGTGTACCATGACAATGCGAGCTCTCACATATCGACTCAAACCAGCGCCTTTTTGATCGGCCAAAACGTCGAATTGATGGGCCCTGACTTGGCACCCAATGACTACTTTCTATACCCGCACATCAAGAAAAAATGCGTGTTCAACGATTTTCGACGCCAGAAGATGCTGTTAAAGCGTTCAAAAGCCATGTTTTGGAGTTGTCTCAATCGGAGAGGAAAAAATGCATCGACAATTGGTTTGAGCGCATGCAAAAGTGTATAAATCATGCTGGAGAATACTTTGAAAAACAATAAAACCATTATTATGATAAATATTCGAATTTTCATTATTAGGCCAAAAATATATATAGCAGCCCTCGTAGTACCTGGGACCGTAGGGCCCCGAAAATCTTCCCCTAATACTCGGGGACAAAGGGAATCCAGAAATGATGAATACTTCTCACAAATTCAAATATGTACCTATATTTAAGATTTGGGGCCATATTTGCTCAAGGAGCCCAAAAATTGGCCTCCTTGAATTATTGCGTATTAAACACAAATAAAATTTCTATACGAATTAATATCAAATATGTACCTATATTTAAGATTAGAGCCAATTTGAAACTCGGATCTTTGGGCCAACGATCCGAGTATATCTATAGCTCAATGTGGCAGAACTATGGATATAAAAACACATTCAACAGGGTTTAACCGGCTATTGACAAAAAATGTATTAAAAAACTAAAATTTCGTCACAGATCCAAAATTTATATTAAATTTTCGATTCGAAAAATTTTGAGTCATAGGGCGCTGGAAAAAAATTCCTCTCTAGCAGGGATGTGGGTTCTCACAAACAGTGGAATTTTTTGAAGAATCTGAATATGACATTAATTTTACAATTTGGTTGAATTAGAGGCCTTGGCCTATGGGTGTGGTCTATGTGCTCTGGGGCCAAAAACCGTCCAATAGTGTTCGGAGACAAATGGGTATCCAGGCACAGTGAAATATTCTTACAAATCAAAATATGTACTTAGATTTGCGACAATTAAGCATATGGACATGCTTATCGGCCTCTTTCAACTATGAGCATATGGGTATTAAGAACAACAAAAAAATTCGAAAATAACATTTATTCTACCATTTGACTATATTTGAGTTATTGAAGATGAGGTCCCTTCGAACATCGACATATATTTACTCAGAAAATGTGAATTATTCTCACTAATACTAAAATGCTTTAACTATTTAGATTTGTATAAATTAAGGGCCAGAATCTGTAGGCTTCCTAGAGCCCACTTAACAGTGGGCATATGGATTCTCCAAATCGATGAAATTCACGAATCTGAACAGGGCAACGGGTAATAGAGCCTAAAAAAATAGTTCTGTCAAGTATGGACCCACCAGCAACAACTATAACCCCCCATTCTGTCAATGCCATACTACAGCGAAATCCATGGTGGAGAGTATAGAAGCCATCCGAACATACGAATTATCCACTTGTTTAGATTCTTAGTGAAATTTGCTTGAAATTGAGTACCCATATTTACTATGGTTCGTTTTTTTTTTATCATATGTTCCGTTTTTAAAACAAATGATTTTTGACGTGTGTACAATATAATAATAATAATTTTAGAAAATAAAAATGTTTTAATAAAAAAAAATTGGGCGAGAATATAAAATGTGCAGAATTTTTCTTCAGAAGTGTTTTCTCTAGGACAGTCCCTACTTGTACCGGCACGCGCTCATACGTTGCGCATTCCCACGATTCTTCTCTTCTCAGTGGTTGTGGTAGGGTCTAACGAGGTCATTTAACTTGTTGTTTGCTGTTGCTAGCTCGTTTCTCGCCCTACCATTATTCTTTGGTCAAACTGTGTTAATTGTGTTGCTGTTGTTCTTGTACTCGTACCTTATCCTTTCTTGCAAGCGTCTCTTCTTAAAGGTCCTACCGAGTAGGTTTAGTGGCATTATGAAAAGTATTTCCTTTTTGGAAAATGTTCAATTATCGATTGATACGTATAGAAGTGAGAAAGAAAAGCGTAGCAAATTTAGGGGTTTTCTTCTAGGGTTCAATAACCTAACACTAACCACAGAAATTCCCAACTCAACGTCAGCGTCATTGGTGGAGGACTTTCTTCTTGCCCCTCTGACGTCTGCGACATTTGACAAGTGGTGTGGCGGTTGTTAAATATTTAACAATTGTTCAAATTATAAATCAACATTTAATGGAGTTACACTATAATTTAAACATAAAAAACAACGATACAGAACGAAAAGAGGTCAGTCAACTTTTACGGAAGTCAACTACTTTGTATCTTTAGTTTAATTAGTGTAATGTAGTTGATTTATTTAATATTTTTACGATTACGGATTTAAAACTTGTCGAACATTTTCTTAACACCTACTTTAATTAATGATACGAATTAAGTCAAATTGTATCTGTCAGGTTAAATCAGGCAGATGTTTAAAGTATGAAAATGCATAAAGTGCTGAGCATAATTTCACCTTAAAACTACGAAAATATATTTTAATTCAGTATAATTTTTCCAATTGTGCAATATTTAAGGCTTTTCAGAATATTCCCATATTTAATTAAATTCGGTTCGAAATTTGTTTTAATTTGTCCATATTTACTAGAGGTCGCTTAGTTTGACCACAGTAGCTGTTTTAGGCCAATTCATCATCATTAACTAAGCCATGTTTGTACTGAATTTGGCATTACCACAGGAGTCTCAGCCAAATCTTTAAAATAAATCCATATTTTGGTTCTAAATGAAATTTAATTTTATTTTAATACCCTAATCAGTTGTTTTAAATACTTCCTGAATCTTGACTACCACACATTCAAACCCAAATTTTAGACAGATTTTAAGACCATAGGGACAGTGTTTTTAGCCAATATCTACTGGAACCATCAATATTCATGAGGCGCTTTTATTAACAGTTCATATAAATTCGTGATATGTTGATCGAAATAAACGTATGTGACATCTTCCAAATTTCTGAGTTGCCACATGCAAAAAAAAAACTATTAAAAAAGCTGAAGTCTGGCGTGGCCGACTATATTACCCTCTTCATTTCTGGATGTTCAGAAAAGACTACTGAAAATTGGATTGGATTAAATTGGATGGGCTCGTCAAAACTAATGTTTTTTGGTAAAATCGGTTGAACATAAACATATGTGGAAGCTATATCTTATTCTGAACCGTTTTTTTCAATCCCAATAGCGTCCGTCTTTTGCACAAGAAACCAGGGTTGTATAAGTCGATTTTCGAATCGATTATTGTAATCAACTTTTGGGTATAAAAAAGTCAAAGTCGGCAAAGCGACTTTTGGTTTTTGAAAAAGTCTAAAAGTCTACTTTTGGTTTTATGTACTTATATATACGTAGGCGGCTATATATATTTCTGGCCTAATAATGAAAATGCGAATATTTATCATCAAAAATGCTTTGAATTGCTTTGCAAAGTACTCTCCAGCATAATTTACACACTTTTGCATGCGCTCAAACCAATTTTTGAAGCACTTTTTCCACTCCGATTGAGACACCTCCAAAACAAGGTTTTTGAACGCTTCAACAGCACCTTCTGGCGACGAAAATCCTTGACCACGTATTTTTTCTTGATGTGCGGGAATAAAAAAAGTCAAGTCAGGCACCCATTCGACGTTTTGGCCGGTCAAAAAGGCACTGGTTTGAGCCGATGTGTGAGAGCTCGCATTGTCATGGTGCACAATGCTTCGCCATCTCTTGTTCGTTTTTCGAATTTCTCCGAAGACTTCAGGCAAACAAATTCTGGTGTACCACTCAGAATTCACCGTCCTACGTTGCTCAAGCGGAATAGTCGCCACACGACCAGTTTTGCCGAAGAAACGATTGCTGTTTTGTTTCGGGCTCATACGCATAGATCCATGATTCGTCACCTGTGACGATCTTATAAACGTCTTTTAAAGCACCGCGATCGTATTTTATCAAAAATTTCTTTGTACCAATCGACACGAGCCTTTTTTTCAGCGATTGTCCAATTGTGCGGGATCCAACGAGAACAGGCCTTTTTTACGGCCATGTGTTCATGCAATATCGAATGTATTCTGGTGGAAGAAATGCCCAAGGATGCCTCTATCTCACGGTATGCATTTGTAATATCACTTCGCCCACGGGCCTTTATAGTGTTCTAAAAAACCATTGATCAATTTTGACGAACTGTAATTTATGCAGCACAGAGGTAAGTACCACAAAAGAAATTCAGCATAAACGAATTGTGCATATACGAGGAGTCATTGTTCACGAGGATGAAGTTAACTGGCCACTAAGTTTTTGCGAGATTTTTTTCTTGATGTGTTTCCGGATGTAACAGTCTTATGTCGATACACCTTAATCGTCAGATTCCCTCAAAGGCGACAATGCTTAGGTCTTCAGTAAAAATCTACCGGATCGTCATTGTCAACAAAACCTTGAACGCCGTGGCAAACTTGTGAACGATGTCATACTGCATACAAGGACCTTTCAAATAAAATAATTTGAATGAAATCCCTGACTCAGCTTGTTTTGCCCTATATCAAACATCGACTCAGTTTTGCTGAAAAAAACTCAATCAACGTTTTTTTTTTATTTAAGAAAATAATTTTTAGTTTTTAGTCTTTTATATGTTTAATACTATTTTTCGCTAATAAATTCGAATTTGATTGCAAATTAAAATTAAATTATAATTTATTTTCGATGTTTTGGATAATCAGGCTCGAGATCTTAACACAGTTATAAGGGCTTTAGAGAGAAAAAGCGAATAATTCTAACCACAAACTCTTCTCTCGTTTTATCATTACAGTTTAAACAGGACAATATGAGCGATAGTTTAACCGATGAAGACGTTGATAAACCGGAAACAGAAGAAACCACCTCGTTAAACAATAAAACTGAGGAGAAGGTAACATTCAGCGTAAATGAACAGAAACCCACAGAGCAATCACAAGAAGAAGACATTGCCAAAAAATGTGAAAATAGCAGTAAGGATGAAAAGGTAGCAACGCAACATAACGAGGATAAGGTAGCGAAAGTAACAGAAAATATAGGCACCGAAATAAAAGAAGAAGAGAAAACAACTCCCTCTGAAGTGTTGTCAAGTACAGCAGAAATCCCTGTGGAAAAGGAGCTGTCTTCAGAGGTAGACACGACTATAATCTCACAATCAATTAAAAGCAACGACAATGCTACAATACAACTAAAATCCTCTGAGCCCCATACCCATCCTATAAGCGACAAAGATGAAAGCGTTGCAGATAATCAATCACCCACTCCAGAATCCCCACCACAGCAACAGTCCTCCGAGTCTGATGTTCAGTCACTAAAAGCAGAAGAATACAAAACTTTAACAGTTAATCAAACACTCACAAAAACATTACCACCACCGCAGTCACCTGCACCTAAAGAAGAATCCCCAGTTGAAAAACAACCGCCCGCACAAGAAACCTTGCCACAGCCAAAATCTTCTTCAGTGTCTACTGAGGCTCAGGCAGGTCAAACTAAAGAAGAGACCTCTACGGATAATAAGTCATCCAAAACCTCGACAGCCCCCTCAAAAGATGACCATGCTGAGCATGTCACATATACGGAAGATGGCAGTGTCATCTATACCGATCCCCAGACAAAATATCAATACAAGTGGTGTACAAAAGCCAACAACTGGATACCATGTGAAGCTGAAAACACCACTTCCTCGAATCCTTATGAAAACGAGCACTACAAATGGTGCCAGGAAACACAAAAATGGTTGCCCAAACAGGCACAAGTAACCGAAACAGAACATTATAAATGGGATGCCGAAATGCAGCAATGGATACCCAAAAAGAAAGCAGCCGAGTCGACCCAGTCCACAGATATTGTCTACGACATTGATGAGGATGGCCAGCGCATTTATACCGATAAAGATGGTACCGTGTACTTTTGGGATGTGAGCAAAAATGCCTGGTTTCCTAAAATCGATGATGATTTCATGGCTCGTTATCAAATGAGCTACGGTTTCATTGACAATACCGGTGAAGCAGAAAAGGAGAAAGCGGAAAAGCAACTGGAACTAGAGGCGGCGGCCGCACTCAAAGAAAAAGAGTTGCAAAAGATGACAGAGGAAGCTAAGGCTAATGATGGGACTTCCCAAGGTGCTGGGGTTAAACGCAAGGCGCAGCAGGAACCTCCCAGTAAGTGAACTTCGCTTGTATTTTGTGACCTTATCTTATGACTTTGTTTCCCTTTAGAATGGTTTGAAATGAATGCCGAACGCAATACCAAGGTTTATGTATCCAATTTACCTTTGGACATAACCTTGGATGAATTTACCGAGGTCATGAGCAAATGCGGCATGATTATGCGTGATCCTCAGACACAGAAATACAAACTGAAACTCTACACTGAAGCTGATGGCCAACTAAAGGGCGATGGTTTATGTGATTACATTAAGGTGAGTAGTACATGTATGTATGTTGTATTAGGTCTTGGTAGTTAAGGGTTCGTTTCATTTTTCCATTACATCGTATATGTGGGACGCTCAACATTTCTCGCTCAGGTGCATTTTTAAATCATTTCAACTGCGTATTATCATATATTCCTTAATAGCCTTTACATTTATAGTTGAAATAACATGAAGTGGTATCTGATGTAAGTTTCGATTAGAAAAAGTTTCAAATGAATAAATGTTTACGAGATTTTTCTATCACTCATAAAGTGAGAATGCACTAAATGAAGAGTGGAATAAAGATTCCAAAAAGAACATTATCGAAAAGGCCAGTTAGTTTAGAAGAGTAAAATAAACCTATGTAGTGTGTGCTAATGTTAGTGAGACCAGCTTGCTAGAGGGAAATTATGTGATTAGGGGACACTATCCAGGAACATCGACTTGTCCTCGAACTTAACTTTTTACCCAACAATCTGATGATCATTTTGAACTAATTTCCAATTTGTTCGCTTAAAAGTTTAAATTTACGGCAGTGACTAACAATTACGACATTACTTCATTGTTTAAGCATTCGGTAGGACATTAAATTTATTCTAGTAACCATATGTGACAACCAGCAACCCGTTGGTCATAAATGGCAGATTGAAAATAAACAAGTAAAAACGTCCAGGCCGTGGTTTGATGGAAGTTTGCACGACTCTCATTCCAGTTAACACAAGTTTAACTCCAGGGTAAGAACATCTAACAATTTTTCAGCGGCAAATTTCCACCTCGTAAATTCCTGCGACTTTACGAGTAAGAGATTTATCTCTCAACCACGTCAAAACTTTAAGCAGTTAAACAGAGGGTCCTGGTATAAGAGTAAAATAATAGAATCGCAGCTCACTGATTTAAGAGAAGTTCCTCTTTGTTCCTTAACCTGGTTTTGTTGTACCTAAGAATGTAGTAAGGGTGGAACACATTATTTCTTATTGTCCACATTTACAGCGTAGCTTGGGAAAAGGTTTGAGTGATGTCGCATAGATCAGACTGCTGGATATAATCATTTGTCTTACATGCATAAGATGGTTAAAAGAAAAGAGGTGTGGGTACCAGAACCCAATAATAACCATACCTATTTCGTCTTTTTTAAAGTTAAGCTCCTAGCGTTATTTCCATTTTTTTTAAACTGTATTAGTCTCTTACCTATTGAATGGGGTCACAATGGATCCTGTGTGAGTTTTGCACCACCCTTAATAATCTAACCTATCCAATCCTTAAATTTCTAATTCTAAAACGAGTTCTCCTTATTTTTTTAAATGTATGTATGTCATTTGTCTGCATAATCTATGCACTACATACCAGAAAACAATAGAGCAATCAATTTGCAAAAAATAGATATTTCCGAAATGAAAACCCGCTAAATTTTCGTCTAATAGAAATTTAAGATACTCTCTGGCTGATGGCGACAAAACAGACCAAATCTACAAGCAAAATGTCTAAATTGGCAACATTGGTGATGACTTTCGATAGGAGAAACCAATTGTTTTTTTAAATTTTGAAAGTGATATCATTTTTAAACTGACTTTGATATTGAAAAGGGCCCATACTGTTACATCCTTTATGGAACAAATGTACGATATCGCTTTTTTTGGTTATCTTCAGATAACTTATATACTATTTACACGATCTGACTAAAAATAAATACTTAAAAATAGTGTTATAAGGTAAATTAGGTAATCAATTACTGTTCTCCTAGCCATGCCTCCTCTGGTACGTCCCACACAAATGCACCAGATCTAGTGCAGCCTAGCACTTACGAAAGTGCATGAAATTCGCTTAAAATGTAACCACCATAATATTGTTATAACCTCTATGAAGAAGTGTATGACAATTTTTGCCGACGCCCCCCATTCAAATGCTCAGTTACCCCTACTTTTGCTATTCGCTTAAAATTATTAATGCTATTCATGCATACGATTGAGATGGAAATTAGTAATTAATAAAGTTCTTATAAAATACACTAGCCGACTCTACACTACTAGAGCCTAAACCGAACTCCTAGCTGCACCTCCCACACAAACGAATCTATATGTACCTAAATTGAAACCGCTATAACCTTTTTTCTGATGCAAGTTAAAAATTTTTATATTCTGCAATATGTTGATTTTATCTTTTTACACACACAAGACAAAGTCATTACCACGCCCCATTCTAGTGCCTTCTACACAGACGACCCGTTATACGTTTCAATTCAAATGGGTACCATTGAAAGTGAAAATGAGTAGTTATGAAGTTTAAAGTTAGATTAATTTAACAGCGATAAATTAAAAATCTAGCCACGTACGTTGTTGTTGTAGCGGCAAACCGTACCGGGGTGACAGCCCTTGGCCAAAGAATTGCTGTTTCGGGTCGATCCGGTGCGTTGAACCGGCTGTCGTGGGATCAAGCCACGTACGTTCACTGTATTTCTAGTGTTGTAAAGTGTCATTCTTCTGAAATGTTTTTGCAGAATAATATCGAATCCACACCAAAATGGTTTGGCCCGTTTTGCTCTAACTATTTCCTTGTTCACCGACGTTTTTTATTTTTTTTGATATATTTAATTTATTATAATTTTTAAAAAATGTTTGCATTGTTTTTTTGCACATCTTGCCAAAAAGCTATTGTATGGATCATCTGTTCACTGGAAGCCAAATTCCCATTGTTGTGTTTCCGTTCAGTGTATTCTCAGTGTTGTTAAGTGTTCTAATGTGTATGTTTTCTGAAATGTTTTTGCACAATAAGAAAAAACAATTGGTGTTTGTCAAAAAATATTGGTCCAACTGTGGAAAAATAATTGGTCTTTGTCGAAAAAAATCGAATTGGTCGAAGGCGATCGAAATACTAGAAATTAAATATAATAAACAAAATAAATTAAAGAAATCACCATCTTTTTATTTTGTGCATGACCATGAGCCAGACAATTCGGAGAAAAATATAAACAAATAAAATAAGGTCAACTATACTTAAATACCAACAGAAAAACATTTTGTTTCGAAAACTTCTGGGTGTGGAAAATCTATAAAATTCCGGGAGCACTACGGCTTTTTTATACGCTGCGTGTTTTTGAGCTTCCCGTAGTCTGAAAACCAATAAATTATTTGCTGAAAATGTACAAGATGTGAATGATGTTTCAGTGACGGCATCGATAAATCCTCCCATGTTCTGATTTATTTCAATGGTTTTTAGACTGCCGTAAGTTATAAATACGCAGCGTAAAAACGAAAAGCTTCAATGTTTGCAAACCTTTAATCATAAACTACTTTAATGTATTGAGGAAAAACAATTTTCGAAAATTTCTCTGTGTTTTATCAGGAATTACAAAAACTGCTGACATTATTAATTTTGACATTCACAAACAACAACACGTTTTGACTCAATTTGCTTCAAAGGATTAAGTATTTTTTATACACTCTACGATAGGTATATTTAATTTTACATTCCGGTTGCAACACCACGAAATATTGATCGGAGGTCCTTTAGAGTATATACTTATATGTCTGATCTAGCCATATCCCTCCGTGTGTCTGTTGAAATCACGAAACCGGTCAATCAAGTTAACCTAGGATCTGAAATTTTGCATGATGATGGAGGAAAAAGGTTTCCCATTGTGAGACTCAAAGTACCTCGGTGAAAAGAATACGTTTTTAAGTATTTGCTTAACAAATCATACGGAAAATGGTTAAAATAGATACTGTTAGTTGGGAAGCACTGAATACTTCAAAAAACAGCATAGCTGCTGGACGTTTTAGTTCGTACGACCAAAACTGGCGATCAATAGTCAATATGGGTGCTTAAATTAAAGCAATATTTGCTACGATTTAATATAGCGTTATTTTTAACTTTTACCTGAAATTAGGAAGGGCTATATTTTGCGCTTTAGTAGCGGAAATGGTGTAGAGCATTTTAAGTTCGTTTAAGTCTTTCTTATCTAATATTATTTTATCTATGCTGTCGATTTTATATTGTTTTTCAGTAGATTTTTTATATTTCGTCCTTTTTAGGTTTTTTCTTCGCATTTCATCATGATAATTTGATATTGTTGTGCCTTTATGTATTTTCGACCGCTTTTTACCTTGTCTGTTGTCTTTCCTACTTTTTTAAATTTCGTCCATTATGAACCATTTTTTAGTCGAATATCATCATAAGGATTTGAATTTGTTTTTTTTTGACCATTCTGTTGATTTGATATTATTTTTGACATTTTTTGAACTTTAATTCTTGGCCTTTTTGGGTTATTTATTATTCCTATGCCATTTACTTAATATTTATTTTCACATATTGATATTTCGTCGTTATAGCCACTTTTTTACCCCATTTATATTTTTTATACCGTCCTTTTCCCCTATTTTATTTTATTTCGCCCGTTATGGTCCTTTTTTTATCCCAGTTTCTATTTTCTAACCAATGCTCATTTATAAGTATTAGTGTTTTTCTCCGCTATCCTATTAATTAATGAATTATTCATTTTCTCACTTTTTAACACTTGGGATCTATTGGACATTTTTATTACTTTTTGTCCCTATTTCTATTTTGTACGCCATCGTGCTGATTTATTGCAGTTTTTTTCACATTTTTATATTTCGCCATTGTCGGTCATTTTTTAATCCCCATAGTATATTTACCCCCATTTATATTTTTATGTTATCCTGTTTATTTTATATAATTTTCCTAACTGGCATTTTTTTTATCGCCATTTCTATTTTCCACGCCATTCGTCATGTTCAGTAAACATGACTTTTCTTTTATTTTTAATTTTTCGCCCGTTTTGACCCTTTTTATTCCCTTTTTATATTTTTGATACAACCCTGTTAATTTTATTATAGTAATTCTCACATTTTATATCCATTTAGTTTTTCGATAACATCGTGGTAATTTAAATACAGTAAGACCTCGGTAATCCGAACTTCGCTAATGTTTTATTATTCGAATTGATTGTATTTTGTAAACCGAATTGACATTAAAATGTGTCATAGTTCGAGCGCAGTTTAATTTTGCTGCATTCAATCTTTATTGCGCGTTCAGTAAAAAGAAGACAGATTTTTTTAAGAAGAAAACCTCATCGATACTAATGTATTTTCTTATATTCTATTATGAATTCTCAATAAACTACAGTTTATTATTGTTTTTATTTTTTGTTAAGTTTCTTTATAATAAGTTATTTTTGCTTCTAAAAATTGTATGCCTTTTTTTTAAAAAAAAATAAGCATGTTTTTGGTTTTTAAAAATGGGAAATGCTTTACCTCGGTTTTAAATATATAATTTATACTATTTACACATTATTTTTACTTTACACAATCATTTGTGACATACATATAAATTGTAGTAACTGTAAGTATAGTGAACTCTTTTGAAAATACGTGAAGACGAAAGTATCCAATAATCCGAATTTTTTATAATTAAAATTATGGTTGGATTAACGAGTTCTTACTGTTTTTTTTACTTTTTGATATTTCACCCATTTGGCCCCTGTTCATCCCCATTTTTATTTTTCATGCCATCCTGTTGACTTGCTATGGATTTTTCTTTCATTTGAAATTTCGCCTGTTTTGGCCCTTTTATTCTATTTTATCCCCGTTTCTATTTTATGTGCCATCTTGTGGATTTAGTAATGATTTAATATGGTTTTTCGCGCTTTTTGCTTTTTTTGCACTAAGTGCTGCCTGGCGCCATCTGACATTTTCATTGGAAAGTTTGAATTTTTTTAGCATAAACACGTACTCCGAACGTTTTGACGTACGACCATCATTTGTGTTGTTTACAGTGTCTTGGAAATATCAATTTGGCAAAAAATGGAATTAACTCGTGAACATTTTCGTGCGATCATTTTTCACAACATTCGACGTGGATTATCACAACAAGAGTGCATCGATGAACTTAAATGTTTATATGGCGATGAAGCATCATCATATAGCACTGTGAAAAACTGCTTTAATGAATGTGACATTCCGTGAGATAGAGGCCTCATTGGGCATTTCGTCTACTAGCATACATTCGATATTGCATGAACACCTGGCCGTAAAAAAGGTTTGTTCTCGTTGGATCCCGCACAATTTGACAATCGTCAAAAAAGGCTCGTGTCGATTGGTGCAAAGAAATTTTGAAAAATGCTTCAAAAGACGTTTGTAAGATCGTCACAGGTGACGAATCATGGATCTATGCATATGAACCCGAAACAAAACAGCATCGACCGTGTGGGTCTTCGAAGACGAGCAAAATTCAACGAAAGTTGTTCGTGGAAGATGCACTTCGAAGCAAATGGTCGCCTGTTTCTTCGGCAAAACTGGTCATGTGGCGACTGTTCCGCTTGAGCAACGTACGAGGTCAATTCTGAGTGGTGCACCACAATTTGTTTGCCTGAAGTCTGCGGAGAAATTCGAAAAACAAGAGAAGACGAATCATTGTGCACTATGACAATGCGAGCTCTTACACATCGGCTCAAACCAGCGTATTTTTGACCGGCCAAAACGTCGAATTGATGGGTCATCCGCCGTACAGCCCTGACTTGGCACCCAAAGACTTCTGTTTGATCCCGCACATCAAGAAAAAAATGCGTTGTCAATGATTTTCGTCGCTAGAGGATGCTGTTAAAGCGTTCAAAAATCATGTTTTGGAGGTGTCTCAATCGGAGTGGAAAAAGTGCTTTGACAATTGGTTTGAGCGCATGCAAAAGTGTATAAATCATTCTGGAGAATACTTAAAAAAACAATAAAACCATTCTTGATGCAAAATATTCGCATTTTAATTATTAGGCGAGAAATATATATAGCAGCCCTAGTATACCCATTTCTATTTTCCATGTCAATCTGTTTATTAAATATGAATTTTTCTCACATTTTTTAGTTCGCCTGATTCGGCCCTATTTCCGCTTGTTAACGCGCATTTTATTTTTCATGCCATCCTCTTGATTTAATATGGGTTTTATCACAATTTTATATTTCGCACGTTTTGACCATTTTTTATCCCTTTTTACAATATTATTCCACTGATGTTTCAACACATTTTACAGATATAGAGAAATCTTTGCCACCGACATCTCACTCAAAATACATATTGACAAACAAATTTAGAGGAGTTCTTTCTGGATAGTTCTTTATAAAATGCAATTAAAAAAATCCGATTGAGAACTTTGAATTCGGGACTTTTTGCTGCTCGTAATACGCTCCATGCAACACAGATGAGCGCAGTTGTAACAAATCTATGGATTTCGATTCAATTAAACCTACCTGCAGAAGCCTTAACGCCTTTCCTTGACGAGGTCTCGGTAAAATCTTCTGAATAACAGAGTGGTGTAGAGTATCATTTAGCCAGTCGCTTTTGATGCTTTTATAAGATCTCAAGTATTTTTGTCCAACACCGCGAATTCTTCTACCTCCAACCTATTGCGAAATAAAACATTTCACATTTTGTTTTTTTTCTTTCTCTTTTATTTTTTATCGTTTTTTTGTTTGTTACTTAATGTTTATATCTTTAAAATTATTTTTTTTGACTATTTCGATATTATCCGCTTTATATGGTATTTCATTAAGGTTAGTGTAGATTTATTTTGTTTTTTCTGTTTTTGCTTTTATATGTTTTAATTTAAAAATTAAAAATATCATTGAATTAACATTTAATACATTATTTTGCGGTGTTGCATGTAGAAAAAGAAAGGCCAAACAATTACAAAATAACATTATAAAAAAATAACTTACAACTTGAGGTAATTAAAAAATCGTTACACTTTTATATAAAAAACAAACATCATTTAAAGCTTAAATTTAACAGTAACTTTCTGGTTTTAAATACACACAATAATATTTATATATGTTTGTATATATAAAAAAATGGGAGTTGATGGGTTAAAACAAATTTCTATATATATAAAAAACATAAACATATTTTAAATAATTAGGATTAGATTTGTTAAACAATTACTTGCTTTTTATTTTCTTTAATCATAAAAAAAATATTTGTGCCGTTGGTTTTTCCCCATTTGTTGTAGACCTTAAATTAGTTACTCTTTTATATATTTTTTTTATATATGGCTACTTTATAGTTTTTTAGCAGTGCTTTTTAGAAAAAAACTTAAGTTTTAAGAGTTTTTATTAAAAGTATTTAAGTTTTAATATTCGTTTTGTTTAGTTTATTTAAAAAAATGATACTGTACTGTTTTACTATTTTGGTAAATACTTAGAATTATGATTAAGTGTGGACTGAGCCGGGGAATATTTCAAAATTTAAAAAACGGAGTAACTTTCGATTTGTGCATATTTATAAAAACTCCTTGAAGATGTGGAAGGCCTGAAGATTTTTTTATCAATATTAAAACGGAATAAACTTTCGGTAATGCTTCTGTCCTACAAATTAATTAAAATTTCTTTAAAACGTAGAAAGCCTGCGAAATATTAAAAATTTTAACGCTATTAATCTAGGAAATTATTCTTCCTTCATAAAAATACTTTTAGAAACAAGGATTTGGGATCTTTAAAAGTATTGTTTGTCGAGAATTTTAAATAGAAATATCCTTTTCCTCTCAGTGTTTGAAGAATTTCAACATTCGCTGGGGACATTTTCAAAATTTAAAGGCTTTCGTAATCATAGCCCAACTTAATCACAGCCCTAATATATGTATAGTCGTTGTGGGGGGAGGTTTAGGGGGAGGACCCTTTTTAAAACTATTTAAAATGTGGTGCATTTCATATTTTGTTTTTCAGTAATTGTAGTTGTTTGTCGTTAAGGATATGTACATTTCATGTGTTAACCAAAATATTTCTCGAAATATTTCCTCACCTACGGTATTTTGGCATTTGACTTGTTTGTTTTCTTGTTTTGATTGTTGTATCTTTTTAAAAACCGGTATTGAATGTTCTGTTTTTCCTCTTTCTCGAAATAAAGTGCTAAAAAATGATTAATTTAATTTTCTTGTCAATTTGTTAATACTATAATAGTGCACTTATGTAAATGGGTTTTTATATTTCCAACGTTACGCCAAAAATCTAAAAAAAAAATTCAACCAATTTCGTTTAAAAAACTCTGAGTATATTCATCCCTCATTTAGAATTTGTTTAAAACTAAATTTTTCGAATTAAAATTTTCTTAACCGATGGTGTTTTGTTGTTAAATAAAACTAAAAATATTAAAGAAATGTTTTCAACTCTCTTGTTTGGTGTTAACAAGAGAGTAAACAAATATTCTCTTTCTATCTGTTGCGCTTAGCTCTCGAGAGAGTGGAAGTGTGAAAGCCTGCATTTCCTTATGTTTAAGTTCGAATAGTTTTCGAAGGAGTGTTTTTAAGCCGCATTATTCGTGCTGCTCCCTTGCCTTGCCAGCTGTTCTCGCAGCAGCTTCTCCTTCTTTCTTTGCTTGCGCTTCTCCAGGAACTCCTTGCGCAGCTCGGGTGATAGGGAGGCGAGACGATTCTTAATGTTGTTGGATATCTCGTTTTTAGATTCTTCTTGACGTGCGTCTTCGTGGCGTTTAGCATTTTCCAATTTGGCCAGACGCTCTCGCTCCTCCTTTTCTTCTAAGCGTTTACGTTCTTCTTGTCTGGCTTTTTCCTCTTCTTCGGCTCTTCTTGACTCCTGTTCATGTTGTAGCCTACTTTGGCGCTCAGACTCTTCCAGCTCTTGTTTGATGCGTGCTTCTTCCTGTTCGATGCGTTTTTGCTCTTCTTCCAAGCGCCTAATATCTTCTTCGCGTTTGCGCTGTATTTCGGCACGTTTCATTTGTTCTTCTCGCAGGCGGGCCAATTCTCGTTCTTCCACTCGTCTTTCTTCCTCCAGCCTTTGGAGTCTGGTGCGCTCTTCTTCTTCGTCTAAACGTTTCTTAAGCTCGGCTTGCCTTTGCTTTTCCTCTGCGTCCAGTATGCGGCGATTTTCTTCATCTTGCAAACGTTTGCGTTCTTGTTCTTCAGCTAATTGACGGGCTCTTTCGTCTTCAGCTTGCTTAAGTCGCTCTTCGTACTCCTTGCGGCGTTTGTCCTCCAATTGTTTGCGTTCATCCTGTTGTTTACGCTCCTCCTCCTGTTTGCGCTCATACTCTTGTTGGCGTACCTCCTCTTGTTTTGCTTTGTCCTGTTCCTCCTGCTCGCGCATTCTTTCCAAATAAGCCTGTCTCCTTCTTTCTTCTTCCTCATCCTCCAGGCGTTTCTGTTCCTCCTCCTGCTTTTGCTTTTTCAAGGCTTCGATTTCTTGTTTTTTGTATTGCTGCTGCTGTTCCTGCAATTGCTTCTCTCGTTGCTGTCTCTGTTGGGCGGCCTCATTTTCTCTCTGTCTGATTTCATCCAATTCCTTTTGCTGCTGCTGCTGTTGTTGCTGCAATTGTCTTTGCCTTAGTTTCTCTTCCCTCATACGGCGTTTCTCCTGCTCTCTTTGCTCGCGTTGTTTCTTCAAGCGCTCTTGTTTCTCGCGACGCATTTTCTCTTGCCTCTCACGCTTGCGTTGCAAGCGTCTAAGTTCCTTCTCTCGTTGACGCTGCAGCTTACGATCCAACTGGGTACGTCGGCGGGGATTCTTCTTCTTTTCCACATTGTCGGGCACTGCGGTGATCACTTCTTGGGGAGCTATAATTTCATTGTCGTTGGTGTTCGAGGTATAGGGATAGAGAGTGGTCGTGCGGAATCGTGGATGTCTCGTGGGATTGTAGTGTTGTTGTATATCGTTGGGATGTGTGCTTGGCTGGGGTGGGTAGTTGACATCGTTTTCTCCGGCGGCCTGTGACGGACGTTGAGGGCGTGGACGACGACGACGGTTGTGAGAGCCAGGGCGTGTGGGTACGACCATTTCTTCGTTGCTACCATCGGCTATGACACGGCGATTGTATCTGAAAGTAGAAAGAGAATTATTTTATGTGACAAAGGGTCTTATGAAAGAAATTGGATGCGAAACACAGATTTTCAGATTAAAGAGAGGCAAATGGTTGAGAGTGTACAATAATTATGGTTAAGACTTATTTCTGGGAGTGGGAATAGATTTGAATCTCATCAATATTTTTGGCCGTAATGAAATCGGAGGAATTTCAAAGACACCTCATTTCATTTGCATGCCCATAACGCTTTCTCTAAACTCATTAGCACAAGTTCTCAAATTAAACTGAAAAATAAAACTATTAACCCAACCAACCCTTCAAGGTGGAGTCAGTTGATTTGGCTTTAAAGATTCTCGATGACTACGAACTGAGAGGCCATAAAATGCGCGTTCAAAGAGCCCAATTTCAAATGAGAGGTGAATACAACCCGGCCCTTAAACCCAAAAGGAAAAAGAAGGACAAGGAGAAATTGGCCAAAATAAAAGAAAAGTAAGTCTTTTTAATGCTAAAACCAGCTAAAATTTTTAATAACAACTCTCTTTCCAATACTTTTCTTCAGGCTTTTTGATTGGCGTCCGGAGAAAATGCGCGGCGAGAGAACCAAAAATGAGAAAACCGTAATTATCAAAAACCTCTTCCATCCTGAATTATTCGAAAACGAAGTACATCTCATATTAGACTATCAAAACGATCTGAGAGAGGAGTGCGGTAAATGCGGATCAGTGCGCAAAGTCGTTATTTATGATGTAAGTGTAAATATTTAATGATTTTAGACTTTAAGACCCCACCTCTTAATGTTCGTACTAAAATGTTTAATTTATTTCGGTTGTTTTAAAGCGCCACGCAGAAGGTGTGGCCCAAGTAAATATGAGCTCGCCCGAAGAAGCTGATTTGGTTATACAAATGATGCAGGGTCGATTTTTTGGCAAACGGCAATTAACCGCCGAACACTGGGATGGCAAAACCAAATACAAGTGAGTTGTCTTTTTTCCTCGATAAGTAGCAATTTGTGTTATTAATTTTACCCACATCAATTCCAGATTTCAAGAGACCGAAGAGGACACACAGGAACGTTTTAATAAATGGGACAAGTTTTTGGAAACAGAGGAACACAATTTAGCAGATAAACCTCTGCTCGTGCGGGAGAAATCGCCCGAAAATGATTGCGAAGCAAGCGAAAGTTGTGAAATGTCTAAGGTGGCCACAAATGATATCGTTCCTTAGACGGTATTAAGAGAGGATCATCTAAGCATTAAGTAAATCAATTGCTAAAAGTCTATTTGTGTTCTTTTTTTTATATCAGTTTGGAGTCATTAATATAATTCTAATACTAAAATAAATACCTCTTGAATTAAAATAGAAATTTAATAGTTTTTTTCTCACTCTGTACTTTATTTTGATATTTATATATTTTTATAAATAGATAGCTGTAACAAGTTCTCTTAGGATTCTTCTGATCTCAGTTTGAGAAGTAAATAGACTGAAGCTTTCAAATCTAACCATTTCCCATTCTTCCAGAGTTAAAAATGGTTTCTTTATTTTTTTATTCGAAATAAAACTTTACCGAAAAATGTGTTTTTGCCAGCGGGAACAACAGTAAAGAAATCAAATTAGTTTTAAAATTTGTAGCGACTTTTGAGTGTAATTCCAATGTTATATCTAAACCTAATGCAAGGTTAACGTCTGGTTATATAAAAACTCGGCTACTTTTATTAAGAGCTAATCTAGATAAAGTGTTAGCGCCATTGAATTCAGGGAGTCGATTTAGTTTAGCCCATCAAGTGCCGGCTGGTCGATGTTTTCAACTAGCACAGTGTAATTAGAAAAGAAAGTGAAGAGGACGAAAAAGAAAAATTTAAAATAACCGTTAGAAGAAGGAGGATACACGGGGACAAAACGAAGCCTATATAAAGACTAAAATCTTTGTATACTGGCCTAGGCAACACTAAGTGTTACCTGGCGCCATCTGACATTTTCATTGGACATTTTTTAGCATAAACGTACTCAGAACGTTTTGACGTACGACCATCATTTGTGTTGTTTACAGTGATTTGAAAAATCAATTTGGCAAAAAAATGGAATTAACTCGTGAAAATTTTCGTGCGATCATTTTCCCCAACTTTCGACGTGGATTATCACGACTAGAGTGCATCGATGAACTTAAATCTTTGTTTGGCGATGAAGCACCATCCTATAGCACTGTGAAAAACTGGTTTAATGAATTCAATCGTGGCCGGCGCTCGCACAAAGACGAAGGTTGTCCAAAAACGGCCGTTGTGCCAGAGAACATTGAAGCCGTGCGTGAACTGATAATGCAAGATCGTCATGTGACAAACCGTGAGATAGGGGCATCCTTGAGCATTTCTTCCACCAGCATACAATAAATATTGCATAAACATCTGGCCGTATAAAAGGGTTGTTCTCGCTGGATCCCTCACAATTTGACAATCGCTCAAAAATAGGCTCGTGTCGATTAGTGCAAAGAAATTTTGAAAAAATACGATCGCGGTGCTTCAAAAGACGTGTATAAGATCGTCACAGGTGACCAATCATGGATCTATGCGTATGCGCCCAAAACAAAACAGCTATCGACCGTGTGGGTCTTCGAATACGAACTAAATCCAACAAAAGTTGTTCGTGGAAGAAGCATTTCGAAGCAAATGGTCGCCTGTCTCTTCGGCAAAACTGGTCATGTGGCGACTGTTCCGCTTGAGCAACGTAGGAGGTCAATTCTGAGTGGTACACCACAATTTGTTTGCCTGAAGTCTTCGGAGAAATTCGAAAAATTAACAAGAGAAGACGAATTATTGTGCACCATGACAATGCGAGCTCTCACACATCGGCTCAAACCAGCGCCTTTTTGACCGGCCAAAACGTCGAATTGATGGGACATCCGCCGTACAGCCCTCGTATGCGATCTTTAAGCTTCATCGGATACTTCTTCGCATTCATGAGCCATAGGGTTTGAAATCGTTTATACAGGGTGTCCGCCGGGAAGGTATACGACTGCCAAATATGAACTGTCAAGGCAAATTTTTACCAAATTGGCGGCAAAACAAAGTAGTATACCTTAACGGCGGACACCCTGTATTATATCAATATATGGCCCGATATCACCAGTTTTAGTAGTATTATTCTTTGGCCCAAAAGGTGCAAAGTTTTAGATAAGACAGCCGGATAGTAGAATAAGAATGTTATTCTGAGTTCAGTTAATCTGCTAATACCATTCAGAACTACATACTCACTTGCAAATAGTTTGACTAAAGTTTTTCGAAGACAGAACAACAAATTAACAGGTAGATATTTTCCGTCTTACTCAACGGAGGTACCAGAAAAAAACGGTAATCAAGGAAATTTCCTCAAGGTAAAGGCAAAATTATGTTAAATGCCAAATATTGCAATTAAAAAGTCATAGATTAATCCATTTCAGAAAATTCCAATTGAAATTCAGAAGGTTCCATTCGAAAATCAGAATATGGGTTCATTTGAGGTCGCTAAGCAAGCATATGTATAGAGGTCACTCGGTTAGCAAGCAAGTTGGCTCCAAGTCGCTAAGGCAACGAGTGAGAGCTGCCACACTTATTTTTTCAACGAACAAATTATATGAAACACCGTGCTTTATTAAATTATATGTTTTTATTATGCCTGCTAAATGATAATAAAACAACAAGAGGTCTTATAGGCTAATTCCTGCCGGGCTCTTGTGCACATGATGGGATAAGTGAGGCGATCGAAATTAAATTAAACTAAGAGTTCAAAGACATTTTATACATTTTTACACTGCAAAAGTGTAGCAAAAGTGTTAATTTATTTAATAATATTATTATATATATTTTTTTTATCACAATTTATAGTTTTTTATTGTCTGCTTTTGATAAATTCAACGATAAAACCTCTTGTTGTTTATCTCTTTGATTTATTCAATGTTGCCATATTACTCCCAGTTTTGTTCATGGTTGCCAGATTACCATATTGAAAAACGAACTAGCTAATTATGGAAGTTACCTCAAAACAACACGGATAAGATATTTCGTTAATTTTTTTTGCAGTTTTTTATAGTGGTTTTTTGTCTGTTTTTGATAAAGTTATTATTTGAATCTCCTTGATCTTTTGAAAGACAATTAACGCTGCCACATTATTCTCAAGCAGATTATTATTCCCTTAAATTACCTTTTTGTTGTTACGCCAAACGAATAAGCCTAGTATATTCTATTTAAATCGATAAGTTTTGAATTTTAATTGGTGTTTTCTAAATATTAAATGTCGTTTTAAATATTCGTAATTTTAAATGGATTTTTAAAATTTTAATTGGCGTCTCTTGTATTTTAATTGGTGCTTCCTGAATTGCAAATGGGATATTTTGAAATTTCAATGGATTCTTGGGTTTAAAGTCAATTTTGTGAATTTTAAATATCTTTTGAATTTAAAATATACTTTTTGGGTTTTTAATTGATTTACATATGTATTTTGAATTTTAATTGGTTCTTAATTGGCGTTTTCTCAATTCTAATTTAAATAGAATATTTGAATATTAAATAGAATCATTTGGAGAAATTTTTTGAAGTTTAAATGAAATATTTTGAATTTCAAATGAAATTTTATGAATTTTAAATTAAATTTTATGAATTTCAAATGAAATTTTATGAATTTCGAATAAAAATTTTCTTCATTTCAATTAAAGACTTTTGAATCTTAATTGGTGTCTTTGGAGTTTCAATTAATGTTTTCTAAATTGCAAAAAGAGCTTCAGTATTTCATATAAAATTTCTGATTTTTAATTGATATTTTCTGAATTACAATTGCAATAGGAGTAGTTTGTCTATTTATACAAAAACTTTGTAGAGCATTTTTGTAAGGGCTGCGGCAATAAATCGTTTCGTTTAAATCGGGCCTTAGTAACCACTATTCGTTTTCGATTAAATTCTTTGTCGCATTGACTAATAGAGTAGGGGCACAGTTCCGTGTCGTTGCCTTAGAATATCTCCTATTATAATAGAATTCAAGAGTCAGTGGGAAAATTCATAGCTACATTCTAAAGTGAAAAAGTCTTTTGAGTTTGGAACAGATTTAAATGTCTAGAATTTGTGTTAAACTATGAATGCACCTTTCTGGATAAAATAGGAATGTTTTATAGTTAACATTTTTGTATCGAGTAATTTTGTTTTTTTATTTCAACTTACCTTCCTTTTCCTTTACGATCGATCACTTCCAAGATAACCTCATTGGCCAATTGATTTGGATAGGTGGCATTCCAGCGATGATAGACCTTGTGACGATTCTTTTCGCTAACCTTAGGCATTTTGTGTTGGCATATGAAACGATGTTTATCCACGCAGGTACGTGATGACCATCTAAATTAAGCGATAGCAAATAGCAAAAAGAAAAAAAAGACATCAAAATATTGCACTAATGATTAATTTCAATTAAATTAAATGCAAAATGTGTTCGGGCTTAATAATTAGCTTCACCAGCGTGCGCTGAAGTATAAATAATTTATTGTCATTACAACGTAATTAAGGCTATTGTCATTGTGCAGAGGCAAACTTTCCATTCGAAAAAAAACAGAAATCAAAAGTCAATGTAGCGTTTTTCGCCTGTCAATTAAGAAATCCACCTACTTTGCACAATATCGGTTGACATGAGCACGTTTCTTTTTGATTTTTTGCAATATGCACACAGGCTTACGTACATTCTGCAATTACGATGCATGTAATGTTTATTGATTGTTTAGATATTTCAAAAAAAATATTTTGTAGAGTTACACTAGTCGCCTGGGGTGCTGTTGGTTGACATTCTGTGGAAATGTTGTAAGGTGGTTTTACTCTGTGTGCTGAATTACAGGTTGTTTTAAACGACTAAGGCGAAATGAATTGTCCGTAAACGAGTGGAGAGTTTTTTTAAATTTAGTGTATGTTTTTGGAGACTTTGATAGGATAAACGACTAAGGCGAAATGAATTGTCCGTAATCGAGTGGAGAGTTTTTTAAGTTAAGGGTATGTTTTTGGAGACTTTGATAGGATAAACCTCATGGCAACATTCTGCCGCACTATTTCTTTCATACCACATAATTAAAAGTTATCTACGATAAACTTTAGGATTTTTAATTTGAAAATGATTACGAGTATTCAAGCTTATGCTATAAAAGGTGACTTTTAATCGGTGAAATTCTTATAATTTTCAAACGGTTATATCTGCCAGGACAAATAAAATTTTAACACTGCATTTTCGCAGTAGTAGTCCTTAAAATATATACATGTGATTTTGATTTATAAAGAACTATTTGTATTATCATTCCTATTTATTTGAAAATGTTTTTTCTGAAGTATTTTTCAGTCAAATTTTGACTATATATTTACCTGTATTTCAATTGGGGATCAAATACGGCGCAATGATTTTCCAGTGTTTGTCTGAAAAGAAATCGTACATTTATGATTTTTTTGGTTTATTAAAAATAAAATATAATAAGGTAGAATCATTGAGAAAACTTCCTCCACATAATAGGCGGAAAGCCTATTCAGGCTGACAAAGATTTTTGATTTGTAAAAAAAAGTGAATAGTTTTTTAGAAACGAAAAAAAAAACATAAAAGGTTTGTTCAGGGAATTACAACAGTCATGTATTGATTAAAATCGATTTTTATTGCAATTTTAATACTTTTTTTAGAAGGGACTTTGACACGTTTTTAATTTAAAAATAAAACTTATAATTATTTTTGTAATGTTGGTTTAACGCACAAAAATGCAGCTGTCCGGTAGGTTTTTAATTTTGTTTTTCGGCTTTTAAAAAAGTTTTCTTCCAGATAAGTGCTAACATGTCCTTCTTTCTACATGGAGGCATATGCAACGAATAAAGCTCACTTTTCGGTGTTTAAATAGTCGGTAAGAATCACATGAGATTTTCAATTAAGCACATAATTTGTTTAAAACGTCTGAATGCGATAGAAACCTATGTTTTTTTTTTACAAAAACTGCTATAACTCAGGCATTTTTCGTGGGACTATCAAAAAATATACCACGTTGGAAACGCAAGAGTACGTTCTTTTTGATTTTGCTAGTGGGAAACCTCGTGAATTGGGGTACGAACTGTTTCCAACAAAAAAACAACGTTTTGACTTTAATTGGCTGTAACTTCTAAAACTTTTATGCGTTTGTATAAGTGATTTATATAAAAGAAGCATTTCCTACCTATAAATATATTCCATTTTCAAGTGAATCGCATAAGATTTACCGAAGCTTTAGTCAATTTAATGAAACAAGTCAGAAAATTTCACTTTCACGATATCTCGAAAACTATACGTGATGTGGCAAAACGGATGTAGGAGATCATTTTACATAAGGATCAGTTGGTTTTGATCAAAGGAGGATTTTGTTGCAAAACAGTGTTATTAAATAACAGAGTCTCGACCAAAAATAAAATGAATAAGATCGTGCAATTTGCAGATATTTTCGATATTATTGTGATGGGTAGAAAAAAGGAAACATTAAGACTAGGTTCCTTTCTTTCAAAATACAACGTGTACAATTTTTCGAAACCAAATAAATTAGGCCTATTTTTGTAAATTTAAAATAAAAACTATTTTTCTAAGTTTAAGTTTTTTTAATCTATATTTTTTAGTTCTTTTTATTAAAATTAATTTTAATTGTTCTGAAAAAGATTATTTTTATCTTTTGTGCATATATTTTTCCATTTTTTGCTTATATTCATTTTCTTTCTTTACCGCATATTTTAAAATTTTTGGATGCTTATTTATTAATATACGAGAATTTGTCGATTTTATAGTGCTTATTTAAGCTCTTTAAACGAGTTTTATTATTACATATAAATTCGATCCTATTTACCACAAACGATATTAAATACTAGGATATTATTTATATTAAGAGTCTTGGTAACCCAACGTGTAGTTAAGTACATTATTAACAAAGTTTGCTGTTTAACCTTTCAGAGTCGGCCTATATCGAATTTAGAATTTACCCGTCGATATGGCCAGAGTAAAGGCTCAATACGTCTTGACGGTTGGTTCTGCAAACTGCAGAAGTCTACCGTCGTCAACCGTCAAACTGTAGTTATCTCCCTCTAACACATGCAAAATGCAACCCCTAACTGAAATAGCTGATTGCCTACCGTCAACCGTCCACCGTCAAGACTAATTGGGCCTTAACGAGAGTAGGTGAAGAATTATATTTCCTCATCAGCCAGCTATCTACAAATCATATCGTATCCGGATCGACATATAAGTAGATAATGAGATTTCTACGTACTTTTCTAAGTATTACAAAAAGGAAAGGAAATTTCTCTACAATTCATAATTTGAAATCCTTTGAAAGAATGTTAAACCCATTGGATCCTAGATGCCTGTAAATATACTTAAGGTATTTTTAATCTAATGATTAATACGAAAGATTTTTGCGAAAAGTTTCTCAAGAGGGCTCTTAGGCGAGTTAGCATCGTGATTATATATTACCTTTGTTTGTTTAAAGTTACTAAACCAGCATTTGTAAGGAGGTTGCTCCGTTAGCAAGCGATTTGGTTTCAAGTCGTATCGAGTAAGTGTTACCAGAATTTTTTCATACAAACTATCTTGCCATACGCTTCCTGCTATATAAGAACATATGTTTTTTGTTATCCATACAAAAAAGAATCAAACAACAAGGGATCTTATCGGCGAATTCGTATGTTTGCACAAGATAAAAAAGTGAATATTTCAATCAATTCAAACTGATAGTTCAAAGAAATTTATTACATTTTTAGAATGCACTGTGTAGCAACTAATTGAATTAATATATTTTAATGATTACTATCTAACAATTTAATGTTTTCTTTCTTTCTTCTTTCTTTGATTTATGCAAAGAATGTTGCCATACTATTTTCCATGTTGTCACATGTTGACAGATAACCATATTGCAAAGTGAGAACCTAAATGAGCAAGTAAACCCAAACGAAGAAGACTTTTGTCGTAAGGGTAGCTTAAACGTAATTCGCATCCTTGACATTCTAACTCCTCATCTATCCCTATGATCATAATGATGGAATTGTCGAAATAGGTTATTGACATCTCCGATACTCCTCAAAACGTTATCGGTTCATTCATTTTAAGCTCCAGATGCTACACAAAAAAACTGCTAATCTTTCGTCTTTTAGTCGGTACTTCTCTGAATAAGATCTTATGACACCTAGTATATTTGTAGACTCTTGGCGTCTATATAACGGATGAAACTATTATTAGTACCTGGTAACTAATGCCCCAGTTTGACCCCAAACTAATTCACTAATTCTGGATGTTTTAAATGATATCAAGTTACGAAACTGAGTCTTTTAAGCTTGTTTATTTTTGCAAGTCATCACATGATTATCGATAAATGTTATCGATATATCGTCGCACGCTTCTATGAGTCTAAACAAATTTTCGATATTGTACTTACTCTGGATGTTTTTGAATGAAATCATCATAGGTCAAGTTACGTCCACTAATGCTCCATTGCCACATTTTGTTAATCCAGTCATAGGTGGCGCCAATCCAAATGGGATCCGAATCTAAAAATGGAAAATAATTCAGATAAATTATAATTATTGGTAGCTCCAAAATATGTTGAGTTTAAAACCTACTTCCATTCTGGGCGTCATTTTTCAACAAAAATTCTCGCAATTTACGGTCCGAATACTTTTCCGGCTCAGCCAAGCGGGCATTTTTATCCTTGCAGAAGAAGTGAGCCTCCAGCCAGCTGCCCTGTTGCTGCGGCAACGAGAAACATTCGGTGCCGACGCGTTGGAAATTAGGCGGACACATGGCATACATGCGTCGATTGCGTGGCCTCTCCTGTTCACTTTGGGACACTGCCATGGCGCCGCCGGACAGATGGGGCGGGGAGATGTTTTCAAAATTCACCCCCACCGAGGCGCTCGATGAGTGGTATTGGCCGCATGCCATATGGAGAACTTTAAAAAGAAAATACAAATAAAATTCGAATTCAAGTCAGTATTGGCATCTCAACACGAGTTCAGTTGGTTGGCAACGCTTTGAAGAACTCACTCACCTAAAGCTAAAATTAATATTATAAAGCGCATCTTGCGTGTGTTGCCTTGTCCGTCAGTTGAACAAATAAAATCTTTGCTTTTGTTTTAATTGAATTTATTAATATATTTTATGTTTGTTGTTGATGGAGCTTCTTTTACTGTTTTTTTTGTTTGTTTGGGGATAAATCAGACGACGACGTCTTCTCTTCTTCGTTTGCAAATTGTAGCTGGGGGTTTTGCTTTTAATTTAACAATTCAAATTTGATTGATGTTCTCGGGCAAAATTTAATGATGTCTTGCATGATCACGTTGAACCACTTTATTTCCTTGGAAACAACTGAAAAGAATACCAAAAAAATTGTATTTAAATTAGTATTTTGTTAGTTTTCTTGAGAAATGCTATTTCGAAAAGATATAAATAGTTTTAAATGCTTGAAAATTGAGACCACAATCCACAAAATTCAATTAAAATTATATTAGTGAAATAAAAGTTTAGGCAAATTCCCCAAATTGTGCTTATTACAAAATCAAAACCTTTTCTGTGGTCACCCTAATTCCGGGAACATTTCTGTAGCCTTCCAGCAAACAAAATAGACGTCATTATCATTATCAGTTTAAACATCAATAGATGCTTTGTATATTTTCTTATAGCAATCAATCTCTTGATAGACAGTGGTTAAAAGCCGGCAAAAATTCGATTGTGTCTCTATTCTGAAGGAAGTCATGATTAATGATTGTATAAGTTTATTGAAGGAGATGTTAGCTTAGCACAAAATAAAATCAAAGGCGTTGCCACCCTCTTTCAAAAAAAATCGTGTTATCCAAAATACTAAAACTATCGTAAACACATTTTTAAAGCTGGTCAATATTGATCTTGAAATTGTCATAATACAGTATGAGGTCAGAATTGTACAAAAAGGCTTGGTAGCTCCCATACACCACATACATAACATTGTTGAGGGAATAGTTGTCTAAACAACATGCAACCACTTCAAAATTATCATATTATGATCTTTAAATTACGCAAAACCTTTCTTTATTTCCACATGACCCTACATTATTGAGTTTATGCCACTCACAACCATATTATAGCCCATATAACTATATTATGATCCCACTCTACCATACTATGAGCCTAAAGAAATATTGAAACATCCCTCGCAACTATATCACGTTTGGCCAAACCATTTTAATGCTTTTTTCGGCGTATTATGATGACTTACAATCATTTAATGGTTCTTTTAACCATAAACTGTTTCCCACAATCATATTATAATTTCAAACATCAATGTTATGACTCTCACAAGCAAACTATGATATCAACAACCAAATTCTGATCAGAGACATCCATTGT
Source organism: Hydrotaea diabolus (assembly GCA_963513945.1). NCBI lineage: Eukaryota > Metazoa > Arthropoda > Insecta > Diptera > Muscidae > Hydrotaea > Hydrotaea diabolus. The sequence continues at coordinate 180,102,280 of OY740719.1, forward strand.
ATATTTACCAAAACAATATTCTGATTCGCACGACCATATTTTGAGCACACTCAACTATATTATGGTCATAAAAACATGTATTTATGCCCACACACATGTGATCCCACAAACACTTTAGGATACTACAGAGCCATTGTCAAGAAAATATCATTGCCACGCCTCCTTTAAAAAAATCGCATTATGGCCATTGACCATTGACATTGCAACTTTTTTAGACTTTGCTACGGTACAATTGCATAAGAGGGCGAGCCACGCCCCCTTTAAAAAGTCACATTTATGGCTAAAGTAATGGACTGATCGTAATATATTTTTTAAAGAATAAAATCAATGACTATCATGTAATTATAGATAATATTGTGTTATAATTGAACAGAAGGGCGTGGCCCCGTCCATGCAAAGGCTATATCTCATGAACTAATACCGATATTAAAGCTGGTATATACTTTATGGGGTGTTATGGACCTGATAGAAAGATAACTATGCCACGCCCTCTTGACAGAATTTTTTATTGGACCGTAATAGATAGATTTCTAACCGACTTTTCACTGTGTGTATACAAAATTCCAAATGAGCGATACAATATTTTTTTGCAGACAAGTGTTACTACCCAAAGTTTTAAAAAATTCCTTAATTACCACAAAAAATTGACAAAATTTTTATATTTGAGGAGGGTACACAAACTAAATATATTCACTTGTTGTAGTTTAGGGTCGATTTCTAACCAATTTTTTTTTCTGTGTATATGTGACAGCGCAAAGAGAAAGGGACCTAAGGGTAAAAAAAATCAATTTCCATTTTTTTTGATGTGGACAACATCTGAGCATCGAATGAGGCCGATCCCATGCCCCACAAGTGTTCCCTCCCAGAGATATGCGCGTTTTATGAAAGTGGTGGTACACCAAAGATACACGTATTTTAATCTTTAAAATGGCTCTCCTGAACAAAACTGGTTTTTACCCTTAGGTCCCTTTTTATTTTTCGCGTCACATATAAGTATACAAAATTCCAAATTATCGATAAAATATTTTTTTGCAGACAAGTGTTGCTACCCAAAGTTCTAAAAAATTACTTAATTACCACAAAGTTCTAATCAAACCACTGTGCGCCTTAATAAGCACATTTTCGAATAAAATTTAGTCTTCGCTAATTGGAGAATTCGGAATTTGTGCTGTTGAAATTATGTATGTCCAATTTCAACACAACGCACAAATCTTCTAAGAATGAATTACAATTCGTGTTGGTTCGAAAGATCTCGACTTCGTTAACAACGGCTTTCTTCAAATCGAAATGAAGAGACTTTCGGAAAGCACCAACCAAACAAAAACAAAACACAAACTGTCTTAAGCTTATTAATGATCGCCAACATGCCACACCGTTTTTCGTATTTTGTTTGCTTTGGTTTTCGGGTTTTGGCGCTTAACTTTAATCTTCGCATTAGAACCATCACAAAAATATCGGTCGGTTGGCTGGTTAATGAAGGTCATCATCATCGGCCAGATCATGTATGCGTGGCCAGCGAGCGTGTATGGTCAGTGGTAATGATGTTTACGACTTGTTTCATAGCTGCCGGTTTTAAAAGCGCTCTTTAAACGGAACGCAAAGCAGCGGCTTGGTGGGGCAAACCAACAAAAAAAAACAAGATGTCGGGTTACTCCATGGGTGATGATTAATGGCCATTAGCTTTTTTTCTTTGTTGACATGAAATAATTGTTAAATAACATTTTTTCCTTTGAGTTTTTGTTTTATTTACCTGGTTGATTGTTAAGGCTATAATTTCGCATTTGTTTATGTATTTTTATTTTGTTTTACACTTTTCAAATATTTCAAACACTTTTGGTTTCATATCAAACGCTTGCCGGTCATTGAACTGAACTGTTTTTGTTTGTTTATTTGGCCGTTTTTCTCTCTCTCTCTATTTTGAAAATAGAAACAGCACAAAAACTCAAAACAAAAGCTGTGAACAGAAAACAAAACGTGTTTCGGTGGCGTCATTAATTGTTAATATCAACAATTGTTCTACAGCAACAATTTGTTGATATTTGCAAAAAAACAAAATAGAAAAAAAACTCATAAAAGAAAAAGTAAAACGTTTTGAACAAAATAAGCGAAGACGCCTTGCAATAAACTAATTTATTTTTTGTTTAGTATCTGTGATTTTGCTTGTCTATCAATAAATAATTATGCCAATATTGATAATGACAATGAATTATAAAATTTTTAATTATATTTTAAGTGTATCAAAACAACGAAAAAACTAGAATCAGAAAAGGGCCGTAAAAACTCGTACATGCATACGGACGGCGTTTACTGAAAACCATTTTGAAAAATTATAACAAATCAAGGGTGGGATGTGCTACGCGATGGAATGTCACAGTGTTGAAAAGTGAAACCATAGAAAAACCATCGATGAACTACGGCGGCCTATTTTTTTGGGAAACACACTTTACAAAACTGCAAAACTCATGTGGCGACTGTTCCGCTTGAGCAACGTAGGACGTTCAATTCTGAGTGGTACACCACAATTTGTTTGCCTGAAGTCTTCGGAGAAATTTGAAAAACGAACAAGAGAAGACGAATCCTTTTGCACCATGACAATGCGAGCTCTCACACATCGGCTCAAACCAGTGCCTTTTTGACCACTCAAAATATCGAATTGATGGGTCATACGCCGTACAGCCCTGACTTGGCACCCAATGACTTCTTTTTATTCCCGCACATCAAGAATAAAATGCGTGGCCAACGATTTTCGCCGCCAGAATTTGCTGTTGGTGCATTCAAAAACCATGTTTTGGAGGTGTCTCGATCGGAGTGGAAAAACTGCTTCGATAATTGGTTTGAGCGCATGCAAGTGTATAAATCATGCTGGAGAATACTTTGAAAAACAATAAAACCATTTTTGATGATAAATATTCCATTTTCATTATTAGGCCAGAAATACGAGGGCGGCCGCAAAACTAACTGGCCTGGCATATTTTCTGTTTCACTAGCAACTTATTTTTGTTTTGTTTTTTAAAAGCAATCTTTTATAAGCCATCTGTCAAAATTTCCAAAATATTTAATGATTATTTTCTTTGTTACAGGTGATTGAAGTAAACAAGTTTTATAATTTTTGAAAAATGGAAAATAAAGAGTTTCGTGCGGTAATTAAACACTTTTATATGAAAGGTTATACGCCACAATTAATCAAAGATGAATTGGATTCTGTTCATGGTGATAATGCACCATCATTCTCTACCGTGAAATCCTGGGTTCAACAATTTAAAATGGGTCGCTCAAGTACGGAAGATGAACAACGCTCTGGAAGACCGAAAACTGCTACTACTAATGAAAACATTAGAAAAATATCTAATGAAGTGACTAAAGATAGGCGAAGAAAGCTCAGAGAACTTGCTGATATTGTTAAAATACACGAAAAACAAGTTTGGAGTATTTTACATGATGAACTCCACATTAAAAAGCTATCCGCAAGATATGTGCCGCGTTTGTTGGCTTTGCCCCAAAAAATCGTCCGTTGGACCAATTCCGAGGAGCTTTTAGCGATTTATCAGCGTAATCATATAGAGTTCCTGCGCCGATTCATAACTGTTGATGAAACATGGATCCATCACTACATCCCAGAATGCAAAGAACAGTTAAAACAATGGATATCAGCTGGTAAAAGTGGTCCCAAGAAGGCGAAAACTGTTCAGTCAGCAGGAAAAGTAATGGCCACAGTATTTTGGGATGCAAGGGGTATAATATTTATTGATTATCTTGAGAAAGGAAAAACTATAAATAGTGAATATTATTGTGCATTATTGGATCGGTTGAGTGAAGAAATCAAGATAGAACGAACGCATTTAGAAAAAAAGTTCTTTTTCATCAAGATAATGCTCCTTCACACACTGCATTTTTAACTCAACAAAAACTTGCCGAATTACGATTTGAAATTGCTCCGCATCCACCATATAGTCTAGATTTAGCTCCTTCTGATTATTTCTTGTTTCCAAATTTAAAAAAAATTCTCGGTGGCAAAAAATCTTCGTCCAATAGCGAGGTTATTGCTGAAACTGAGGCATATTTTGAAGGTCTTGAAAAATCTTATATTTCGGATGGAATTAAAAAACTTGAAAAACGTTTGATGAAGTGTATTGAGTTGGAAGGAGATTATGTTGAAAAATTAATAATAATAATTCCAAAAAAACGGTTCTTTTTATGTTAGGCCAGTTACTTTTGCGGTCGCCCTCGTAGATATGGCTGCCCTCGTAGTTGGTATATGATGTTTTATGAAAAGAAGCACACCCTAATAGAAAAGAGGCTGATGCCAAGCGCCCTTGACAAAATTTTAATGTTAGACCGTAATAAACTAAAAAAAAGTCCTGATCAAATTTTTAATTTTTTGATATTTTTGCTATTTAATTTGATAATTTAACCTATAAATTATCTTTTTTTTGGACCGATAAGGCATAGTTCGGCACAAATGCGAAATTAACTTACGATTCATTTAAGGTCGACCCGTTAGTAAAAGGTCCCTACAGTGCTGAAAACGAGGTCCTTCGATTAACAATACATGGCTACTGACAAAAAGTGAATTTTCTGCGCTGATCACTAATACCAACGGGACAACGGATCAGAGGGTCCAATAAATTTAGTTCTGTCAAACAAGGACCCACCACCAACAACCCTATCCCCCAATACTGTCGCTCCCATACTACAACGCAATCCATGGTGGATAGTAAAAGTCTCCTGCCGAAATTACGAATTGTCTACTTGTTCTACTTGGCTTCAATCTTGTATTAAAAAAAATACTTATAGCTAAGCGCTTTTTTTGTTAAGTCGATATTGAGTACATCAAGGGATTACGAATGCAAAATATTTAACTGATTTTCACTACTATGACTCAATCATTTTTTCGGTACGATTAAATTTTTCCATAATCCCCATTGACACAATGCTTTGCCTTCAACACAAATGTTTTAAATGCCATTGCAGCGTTGATATGTCCGTCCTTCGTAATCAACTGTCCAAGCGTCCCTTCAAAGTGTCTGTCAAACATTACACCCGCAGGGAAAGTGTGAAATTCACCGACATCAAAGACAGAGAGAAACATTGGACAAACTGGGCAAGCCCCCAAACTGCCCAACCCATTAAAAAAAGTCAATTATTATACCTTTTCTGAAACTTATTTAAAAATATTCGATTATTTTATCAAAGCGCATGGCAGGAAGGCAGAGGAAGTGCCTGTAGCCTGCTAATTCGCACACAATTGCTGCTGACTTCAAACTCAAATTGAATGTAAATGCTGGCGTGTTGACGTATCGAATTATTTAATTAGTTAATTACAGTAATTGTGCTGAGATTGCAATTCGTTGAATTTACATAAGATGGCGCTAACATATTTCAATTGTGATTATTTGCATTTTTTATGCTTTGTTTGCTTTCTCTCTCTGTTTGATTTTTGCTTAAACCAAAAGAAATGAAGCAAAGCAAATTCGAAAAAAAGCAAAAATTGTTCATGATTTACGTGCATTTCGATCAGTCGCCACGATCAAGTTCAAGTTCGATGTCGGTTGTGGCGACATTTCATTTGCGTGAACTCATGGTGTGAGTATTTTTAGTCGTCATGAGACTGTAACATTTACTCACAGATACGTTTGTAGCATGCGAGGGTGGGGTATGTGAGTTTTCATCATTATTGGCAATTAGAAATTCCTAAAAAAAGTTTATCGATTTTTAAAACATTTGAAATAGGAAAAAAATTACAGGGTTCCATATTCTTAAGGCTAAAGGTAAAGAAATGCAAAAATGTCCTTAAACTTACGCAAGGGCATTACCTTAAAAAATACATTTAAACCTTTCCAGCATTTCTATAAGTAAAGGCACAAAATATTTGATTTTCCTATCTGTCTTTAAAGTAGGAATGTTTTTAAAGTCTTCATTATACAAACAAAAACAGTCAGTTGGAAATTTCTTATACCCATCACCGTCCATGGTCAACTTAAGCGGTCCGTTTTTGGGCCTTTTTAAAAGTCTTCATTATACAAACGAAAAACATTCAGTTGGAAATTTCTTATACCCATCACCGTCAATGCACAACTAAAGCGATTCGTTTTTGGGATTTGTTAAAAGTCTATTATACTAACGAAAAACAGTCTGTAGGAAATTTCTGATACTCATCACCGTCAATGCGCAACTAAAACGGTTCGTTTTTGGGCCTTTTCGGCCCATGCGTGTATCCTCTGCCAAAACTTCAAAATTACTTTACCTACACGCAGAGAAAAAACATGGTTACTACATGGTCACAGCAATAATAATATGTTCTCCGCAATAAAAGTATGTTCGTCGCAACCAAAGCATTGTTAACTGAATTTAGTTTTAACAATAGTATAATTGCTGCACTGTTAATATTGTTGAAATGTAACAATAGAATTATTGCCAAATTTAAAAATTAAAATATGGTTATAGCAACAATATAAATATGGTTGGTGCGACAAAGTATTGTGTTTTGCGTTAACAATGATATGATTACGGCAATCATACACGTGTTATTGGTACGGATCTAATGCAATAATAGTACTTTTTTTTATTGAAATTAAATTTTTTTAACAAGCTGATTTGGCTTTTTTTAACTGAAATATTTTTATTTTTTTATACTATGGCTGTGAGGATCATTCTATGGTTGTATGTGAAACATACTATGGTTGTGAGGATCATACTATGGTTGTGGAGATTATAGTATGGTTGAGTGTGAATCATACTATGGTTGTGGGGATCATAGTATGGTTATGTGTGAATCATACTATTGTTGTGAGGATCATAGTATGGTTGTATTTGAATCATACTATTGTTGTAAGGATCATAATATTGTTGTACCACAACCATATACCCAACAATAGTATTATCCTCTTCGAATATTGTCACCACAACCATACTTTTTTTCTGCGTGTATACATTTGGACTTGTAGCAAAATTTTCTTTAATAGAACCCATATGTCCGTATTTAGTTTTAATCGCCCGTTTTAACCTTTTGACACATAAGCCAAAAAGTCCAGCAACTATGCCCTTTTTGAGGTATTTAGTGCGTCCCAGCTAATAGTACCTACTTAAACCATTGTCCGACTACTAAAAAAATTATGATTTGTTAAGAAAATATTAAAGAAGAAATACTTCTTAGCGAGGTATCTTTAGTCCCTTAAGGGGAATCTTTTGTACCCCTTGGCCAAATTTCCCATTTTCCCAAACTGCTTATGACCAAAAGGCATCATCATGCAAAACTTCAGGATACTAGGTTAATTCGTGCTTTCAATAGACTGAGGGATGAACTAACATGGCTAGATCGACGGACTAACATTGCGACGATCAACTATAAATATAAGGGTGGGTATTGACAAATTTTTGTCCGTATGCTGATAAATAAAGCTTGAAATTTAAAAATTTTTTAGTTAAAGAGTTCACAAGAATTATTGTTTTGATAATTCGAACAATTGGGATCAAATCCTAACTATCCATATTTTCTAATATTCCACAAATGCCGTACTCCACAAAAAAAATTTATATCAAGTTTTGGGACTTTAAAAAACAACTACACAAATAATATAAATTACAACTGTTTGCATAAAAAAAATGTTGGCATATAATTACGATTGTCATTGGCGGCAATTAATTTATACACAATTTTGAATTAATCTTGAGATTTATATTAACCGTGTTGGCTTTCAAACGAATTTCTTCGGAATAACAAGATCTGGTAACTTCAAGTTTTTAATTCGATTTTTTTTTTGATAAAAGAGAGCATTTAATAAAGGATCGGTAATTTTAAATTTAAACCAAAGACAATAAACTATTAAAGATGGACAAAATGAGAGTTTTCGAGGATGTGTGTAAATTTAGTGTTTTTTGTGTTTCAATATTAGCATTTACAAAGTGGATAACAAACCTAGAAATTGTGCTTTACTGAATTGCCTTTTATCAAGAATATTGCAAAGAAAAAGCGTTACGTCGATATTTTATAGTTTATCTTCTTTGATTTTAACTAAATTTATGGTTTATCTATCAGTCGTGTTTTATTCAACAAGCAGAAAAAAACGCTTAAAACTCCGTCAAAGCGAGAATTTGAGCACCTAAAGGTGTTTAACTAATAAAAAATGAGTTAAATATGCGCGTCAAAAAGAGGTTGTTTTAAAATTTTTAAATTTAAAGAAAAAAATTATTCAACATATACTCTAAGCGGAGTTGTTTAAGTCCGCTAAATTTCGTGGAAGTCTGCTTAAGGCATTTTCTTTCATAATAAAAAGTTCCTTATTAGTTTAAATGCACTGCTTTAAATTAAATAATTAATAGGGAATTAGTTGCTGAAAGGTTCAAAAAGATCTTTAAACTTTATATGTTGACTATAGCGCAAGCGAGTGGAGATATCGGTTCGTTTCTCCATTACAACAGTATTATTTTTTCATTCGTCTCCATCCTTGGCTTGGTAGTCATCATTTGACCTTTTTGCTCGAAATAAATTTATTAATAAATGACCTGTTTTTAACAAACTCTTTATTTTTATTATTATTCAAGCTTAAGGTCAGTTTCTTTAATTTTTATTTATTTCTTTCGATATTTCGCTATCCTTCGGATAGCATCTACAGGACATAGGAGTAATAATGACCAAACGTCACATTAAATCAACATCTAATTTTCTCTAAATATGCGATGTTATAATATTTGAAAGTGGATAATCCAAGAAATCTAAAACTGTTTTTTTTGGTTACTTGTCAATTTTTTTTTAGCGCAGTAAATGTTAAATATCAAAATTTGAAATCTAAAAAACTGAGAATTGAGCTAATTCCTTTAAATTTGTGGTCAGAATGTATTCTGAATAAAATAAAGGTATTTTTCATGTTGTCTACAGTCCTCTACACAAGGTTTATTATACCGAAAACTTTTATTCCTTCCCTCGTTTACAACTGCTCATTCGTTTTTAATCGTTTGTAAGTTTGGATCTGTGTTTTATAATTGTCTGCTCGGGCCGCCTGTAGCTGTATCCGCTGCTAGCAATCAAAATGTCTTACAATAGCAATAATTTATTGAAAAATAATATGAGAGTGACAACAACAATAGATTATTGTCTTTTGTTGTTGCTGCTGTGTTATTAATTCGACTGGTATAGCAAACAAAAAAAACAACAAAAAAATAAATTCAAATAGAAAATTGTCGACAGATGATTACAGTCCAGACAATTGATGTTTTCCACTCTAAACGATGCCAATTGAAAATAATTTCTTTGAAAACAACACAAAAATGCACTCATTTTATATTGAAAACAATTTTTTCTTGAGATATTTTAATGACAGACATTTTAAATAATTTATCACCAAGCGTTATATTCGATATGCTTCGAATCTTAAGCCGTATTTCGCGTAGACGTTTTACTCTTACCAAAAGTTGCGTATTTGTTTCATTTAATTGTGATGTGTGTTTTTTAAAAAATCTTTAAGGATTATTTTAAATTTTTATTAAATGATATGGAAAAAAGTGTTTTTTATTTATTTTATTGTCAAATAGAATATTTAAAACAAACTATGTTTTCACTCTCGAAAGGTTTGCTAAAAACTGATCTGCTGTTTCATTTTCAATTTTCTAGAGAGTTTTTTCGATAGCTGAAATCTGAGTCCTCCTATATGAAGAACACACTTAGGTAAAATACACACCAGGCACCTGCCATCATATGCGGTCGGGGGGACAACCCAAAATTTGATTGGGACGAACCACGAGAGTTTAACTACCTGTCCGAAATGTGTAACTAGTTGCCATTTGGTTTATATTTTAGAATGCAGGCTATCTCTACCACCCGCTTTGGCTTATAATTACACTTTTAACAACTGTTTCTCGATCACACCCTTTCGGTTTTACAACATCTTTTCTTTGAAGGCAACATTTATGGTTTTTGATGGATGAGTCATGTGTGCCCCGTAGGTACTTTATGGTTAAAAATTGTCTACTTTCTGTCTACCGGTTTTACAATTTTATTACATTTAAAAATTATACGTTGCGCGAGGAGTTTTTTTTAAAGAGTCGGCAACTTCGGCAACAAAGACTGGCTCGGAGAAACAAAGACTGTTATTTTTGTTATTTTTGATTTTGATCCTGGCCTGCCTTGGTGTACATTTTCTCTTTAAACTAAGGTACCTTCATATAAATAGTGTTGTCTGGGACAGTCCTTATGCATTAATGGACGCACGCACATACATAGCATTTTCCTACTCATATCATGTCGGTTGTTATTACTAGTGTCTACATATTTCATTTTCAAGGTATAAATTGTCCACTTTTTTCATTCAATATTCATTTGCAATTCTAGAAGGAGACAACAAAAAAGTTTTTTTTTTACCAATAACAAGATATTACCCCTGTGTCTCTGTCTTTCTGTCAATAGCCCACATACGCATATATAATTGGATCGTTTTGTTGTTGTTGTTGTTTATCTATCTTTCTATCTCTATGGGCTCTGGCCCATAGAGCCATCCATTGGACTATATTGGCATGTGTTTGCTGTTGGTGCTGAATTGAATTCAATGCAAGCCGATTGCCAATATGTCTGGTGATGTTGCCAAACATGTTTCAGGCGATTGGAATTGAAGACAACAACAACATCTACAACAACAACAAATTACGTTTGCTAATGACAGGAAATAAATTTATACAATATTTTGAATTTATGTTATGAATTAAATTTACCGTGTTGGCTTTCGCACAGATGTTAGTGGTTTTGTTTCTTCAGAATCAAAAAATCTGGTTTTTAGACGTGTTTAAAAAGCATAACAATAGAATATTTTGAAAAATGCTGCAAAATAGGTGTACAAACATAAGTTCTAAGTTAAAATTTAGGGTATGAAAAGTATAATGAAAGAGGCAGATTAAGCATTGCGATATTTCACCATTATGCATGACGCAGAGTTCATTACATCACTGGATTATTGCACTGCTGATCACATTGATTGAGTGACAAAAACTTCTCATTCTTTGCGGGCTTATAATTTGGAACCCACAACCAATAAATTATTTATACTAATCAGATTAATGTTACTTTTACGTGATTATCACAATTATGGCCTGATCCACGGTGCTGCACAGCACTGGGGTAAGCTATAATGTGACTACCAACACCCCTCCATATAAATTAGACAGGCCAATTTTAGCATCAGCGGTGTAGGCTTTACCGACCTCTTGGTGAAGGTTTGAGGTCTTTCTAGAACCTCTGCTACCCTTTGGGTCGTAGCACCCGGTTCATACGCGACTTCTCGCCAAGCATTCACTAAAACAACGGTTCTAGGGGCTGCTGACTTCGCGCGGCACCAGATTTGACGCTCTGGTCCGACCTCGCAGCACTTTTAGTTTTAACCCGACACGCTCTGACTGCTAGTATCAATGTTTTACCTAAGAATTCGCTCCATGTCTACCATCCAATATAGAGGATGAATAGGACTATTCGAGATTATTTTAATCTTGTAGGGGATCTTTTACACTAATCAACAATCAATTGATGCGAATAATTTGTTATTTTCTAATTAAAAGAAGTAGTCATATATGAAATTTCGTCCTATAACATAAGTAAACCAACATTCAAATCCGGGCAAGAATATCTAAGAAAGTTTTCAGCGGGGGGTGCCACCTCCGAGTGTGAAGTGTAACTTTAAGCAATGAAAAAACCTTCTCTATAAAATACCAGAGTCGAAGCTTAACAGTAAGTCCCGGTCAGTGATTATATAGGCTGATTAATTTTAAGGTTCCCTACTTTTTTAAAGTAAAAAACACAGAACATTCAAAATGAATGGGGAATGTTTATTATCGTTTGAAAGAACATTCTTTGGCATTTATTTTTTTAAAGATTATGTATATCAAATCTTGGGTACGTCTCAAATAGTGCATCCGTTGAGTCCAATTTTCGATGACTCGTTCGAGCATTTCGATAGGTACGACGTTAATAACACACGTAACGTTGGACATTGTTGCATAGGATTTGGACATTACGTAGCCTGAAAGAAAAAAGTCTAACGGTGTGATATCATACGATATTGGTGGTCAATCTACTGGCCCAAAAAGTCAAATTATCTGCTCACCGAAGTGTTCTCTCAATAAATCCATTGATTGATGCGATGTGTGGGAAGTGGCGCCAAATGTCGCCGAGATCAAGAGCTTCAATTTCAGGCATCAATAGTGGGTTATCATGGCACGGTCGCCATTGACTTTCTTACGTTCACACCGGCATCATTTTTGAACAAATATGGACCGATGATTTCAACGGCCCACAAACCACACCAAACCGTTGTTTTTTCTGGATGAAGTGGCAGCTCTTGAACCTCTTCTGGTTGCTCTTCTTCCCGAATGCGGCAATTTTGCTTGTTAACATACCCATTGAGCCAGAGATGTTGGCCGATTATGTTGACCATAACTTGAACGAAGTGCACGAAACACATTCCTCACAGAACGTGAATTGTCGTCATAAAGTTGAACGATTTGTAAACGTTGTTCAGGCGTTAGTCTTTCCATGACAGCATGACACGACTCACGTGATCTATCAAAAAAAGACTATTGAAAAAGTATCTTTACTTGGATCACCCTATACAACTGTTATTGTGCACAGTTCGTCCTTTTGAAAAAAGTTCCCGGGACGTTCGTTAATGGAATGTTAAGGGAATATGTAATAGGAATAATTGATAGCCGATATTTATTTAAAAATTAATTATTTTGCGGTATACACACCTAATTATCTGGCCAACAAAATATCGGCAATAGCAACTATATTTTTCTTTTGTATTGTGTTAAGTACTCCTAACACCTAAGTACATACCTTACTGTAGGCTGTAGGCATTACCAAATTAAATTTTTCAATTTAAAACAAATCACGTCTTACGGCTTCTGCTCTTCCCTGTTTTGCTTAACCATTAAATCATTAAAATCTCTTCCTTCTCCCATGATTTTTAAGGGGGATCCCTTTGCCCTGTACGCCGGCAAGTCTGCCACCTTTCAAATTAACAAAACAGGGAGTATTTAATGCGTTCTAAACTCACTCGTACAATCGAGTTTATGTGTTCTGTTCATACAAGAAATTTTCTCAACATTAATCATAATTCTAATTTCTGAATAATTTATCATTCAGTCCATGTGTAATCAAGTTCTGAGTTCTAAGCTGAAAATATTTGTCACTGGTTGTTGTGTAAGCGAGAAAAAAAGAGAAACTCATTCAACAAAAAAGCGAAGGAAAAAAATTCAACATTTCAATGTCACGTCACTCACATCACGTAACGTAAGAGGCGGTCGTCGTTGTTGCGCCGCCACCAACGTCGTCATCGTCATCGTCGTTTGTTTATTGTTATAATCCATTAGTTGTAAACAATGTCACAGAAGGGCGCTTTGAACAGTCCAATGAACGGAACGGGACAGAACGTGGCACTCGTAGCCGAGCGACAACTGTTTTTTTCTTACACAGTTGGTGAAATAAAACCAAGAACACTTCAATATTCAATTGAGAACAAAAAAAATTGAAAATTTGTAACAAGTTCGGACTGAGCGAATCTTGTGAACCCTCTACCGTGGATTTGCTTTTGATACGACTATTCAAAATTACGGTCATATATCTGTTGGTCGCTATATATATTTCGTGCCTGGCGCCATCTGACATTTCCATCGGAAAGTTTGACATTTTTTTAAGCATAAACGTACTCGGAACGTTTTGACGTACGACCATTATTTGTGTTGTTTTTGGACGTTTGGCAAAAAAAATGGAATTAACTCGTGAACATTTTCGTGCGATACCGTGATCATGTGACATACCGTGAGATAAAGGGCATTTCATTGGGCATTTCTTCCACCAGCAAACATTCGATATTGCATGAACACCTGGTCGTGAAAAAGGTTTGTTCTCGTTGGATCCCGCACAATTTCACAATCGCTCAAAAAAGGCTCGTGTCGATTGGTGCAAAGAAATTTTGAAAAAATACGATCGCGGTGCTTCAAAAGACGTTTATAAGATTGTCACAGGTGACGAATCATGGATCTGTATGGATAGTATAAGCCCGAAACAAAACAGCAATCGGACGTGTGGGTCTTCGAAGACGAGCCAAATCCAACGAAAGTTGTTCGTGGAAGTAGCACTTCGAAGCAAATGGTCGCCTGTAAAACTTCGGTAAAACTTGTCACGTGGCGACTGTTCCGCATGAGCAACGTAGGAGGTCAATTCTGAGTGCTACACCACAATTTGTTTGCCTGAAGTCTTAGGAGAAATTCGAAAAACGAACAATAGAAGACGAATCAGTGTGCATCATGACAATGCCAGCTCTCACAGATCGGCTCAAACCAGCGCCTTTTTGACCGGCCAAAACGTCTAATTGATAGGTCACAGCCCTGACTTGGCACCGAATGACTTCTTTTTATACCCGCACATCAAGAAAAAAATGCGTGGTCAACGATTTTCATCGCCAGAAGATGCTTTCGAAGCGTTCAAAAACCATGTTTTGGAGGTGTCCCAATCGGAGTGGAAAAAGTGCTTCGACAATTGGTTTGAGCGCATGCAACAGTGTATAAATCATGTTGAGAATACTTTGAAAAACAATTGAACTATTAAACCACAATTAAACCATAAATATTCGCATTTTCATAATTAGGCCAGAAATAAATAAAGCAGCCCTCGTAGTTCATGAAATATTGTTTTTTAAGTTCAGGGTTGTTGTTTTTTCTAGAGGTTGACCCAGTCCTTGTGGGGGAATATTTTTACCTCTTGGCCGATCTAGCCCACTTTCAATACCAATCGTTTTAGTCCATCGACACTTGTTTCTTTAAAAAATTTGGATCTTCATGGGGTCTGCACTGAAAGAATTGTTTGCGTCTTATTTACGAAACATTCTTCTTATTATATTCTTCGTACATTATTCATTATCCATTAACAAAGATTTTCGTACTATTTTTGTATTTTGTAAAGAAGTTTTTAAGAATTTACAAAACCTATTTTTAAAAATTTTTAAATTTTCGTAATTTGTCCATCACCTGTTTTATGAATGGTTTCTTATTTTGTATACAAATTTTATTCGTAATTTTTAGGAACATATTCATAGTTTTTGTAGAAATTTTGCAATTTTTGCTTCATATGTTTTGCGAAAATGTTGTCATTTATAGGAACATTATTCTTCATTTTTAAGAACATAATTTCGTGCTTGTGTATACGTAAAAGGGTAATTCTCATTCATTTGAAAGGGACTACTGTTTATTTTATTTGATTTGTGGCCGAGACTGCTTAAGAAAAACTATAGCCAGTAAAACATTTTACAATTTTTTAGCTACAAGTTTAATTTTTAAGTCGACCTCATAATTTTAAAAAACCGAATAATTGTTCACAAAATTAAAAAAAAAAAAACATTTAAAAAAAGAGGTTCATTTTTTTCGTGTAAATTTTGCATACAAATTATGAACAAATTGTATAATTTTAATGAAAGAATTTCATGTTTATTGTGATTTATTGCCATAAATATAGTAAAAATGTGTAATGAAAAATTAATAAGATTTCATATAAAATATGAAAAAAATCATAAAGCGTTCGAAACATATTCTTTAAAAATGTAGAAAGAAAAAGAAAATTTTTCATTAAAACACGAATTTTTCTTATCAAACCGATTTCGTAATTTTTAAGATTTGTTTCATATTTCTTATGAAAGGATCTTTGGCTGAAAAAATAAGAAAATGTCCTACTTTATATAAAATATTTTGTGATGTTCATGACCATCATTTTTTTCTGTGTACTACTACAATTCCGAGGTGTTGCAAATGGAATGACAAAGTTAATATTCTGCATGGAGTATGTTCACTCCATGCAGTGGACAGCTGATTATTCAAATTTTATGACTAAAATTTATTTTTGTGAAACTTTGCAGGATCCTAGATTTTAAAATGAAAACACCTTAGATGTTTTTTGTAGAATACTCGTAAGAGGGCGGTTCGGAAAGTTCTTAGCCTATCAATGAAAGAGCATAGTTAGTTTTTCAAAAATATTTTTATTTTTTAATTTAATCTCCTGAAACTTCAATACACTTAGTCCAACGCTTATCTAGCAATTCTATCCCCTGATTAAAATAGTTTTCCTCAAGGTCTTCAAAATAGTGGTTTACAACTGTAATTGCATCTTCATTTGAGGTAAAACGCTTGCCAGCAAAGAATTTTTTTAGATTTGGGAATAGGTAAAAGTCAGTGGGAGCTAAATCAGGAGAATAAGGTGGGTGGTCAAGCAACTCGTACTTTAATTCGTTGATTTTAGCCATTGTTAAAACACTCTTGTGCGCTGGTGCGTTGTCTTGATGAAAAATTATTTTTTTGTGTTGTAAGCCAGGACGTTTTTCTCGAATTAGTACATTTAATTGATCTAAAAGGTTGCAATAGTACTCTGAATTTATTGTTTTACCCTTTTGCAGATAGTCAATCAATAAAATACCTTTGAAGTCCCAAAAAACCGTTGCCATAACCTTACCAGCCGATTGAATTGTTGTTGCCTTCTTTGGGGCACTTCCTCCAGCTTCAGTCCATTGTTTGGATTGTTCTTTTGTCTCTGGAGTATATTGGTCTCATCAACAGTTATGAAACGATGCTTAAAATCCATTTTTTTTCGCTGAAAACGATCCAAACAAGCTTGAGAAATGTTCATTCTTATGCGTTTGTGGTCGACTGTTAACAAGTGCGGCACCCATCTTGCAGAAAGCTTTTTCATCTGTAGTTCTTCATGCAAAATTAAATGGACTCGGTCATGATATTAGCTATTTCACGCACTTTTATTCGTCGATCATTTACGACCATATCATGCACTTTGGCTACAATTTCTGTTGTTGTTGCTGTTTCTGGACGTCCACTACGTGGTTCATCTCCAATGCTTGTACGACCACGTTTAAATTCAGCAACACAATTTTTTACTGTTGCATATGAAGGAGCACTTTCACCTAACACATTCACCATATCATTATGAATTTCTTGTCCCGATAAACCTTTTTTATGTAAATATTTAATGACACCACGCATTTCTAATTTTTCCATTGTAAAAAAATCGCGGATGCGTCTTTTGTGAACACCTGTTTCTATATGAAGGAGTTGCCAGATCGAAACAAAATTTAACATGTGTTCATAGCAGAGATGGAAGTTTCCAAAACACTTAACTTTTTTCTGTTTATACCGCGCTTTTTGTGCTAGGCTAAGAAGCCCTCGAACCGCCCTCGTATATCGGTGACCATGTTTTAATTTCCCCACTGTTTTTTCGATTACAAGTAATATTAGCCAAAAAATAACAAACGAATGACAGAATCATACATTCCGTACGTATGAATTTGATGTAATTAATTAAGCATCAACACGACTACAAACAGCGAGACAGCGGCTGAAATAGAAAAATTCAAAAAATCGTTCTTATGCGAATAAATATCTGCTGTTGCCGGCGCTGTCATAAATTACGTCATAAATAAACTCACATTCGTTGGCGATACCCGTTGACATTGCCGCCGGCAGCAGACAGGCCTTTTTTAAAGTACAATAAATGCTTACACCTAAAACAAAAAAAAACTACAATGCCTGGCCGCCCATAAGTTATTACAAAAATATTTGGTTTCTATGGTTTATTTTGTATTTTGTTGTATGCTGCTACGGCTATTTGGAGCTTCTAAAAACTTTTGCATACGTCTTTGAACACGCTTGCGTTCAGTCACATTCTCGTCGGCTGGTATCTGCTGCCATTCAAGATTATCACCCACTTG
The DNA here is from genome assembly GCA_963513945.1 of Hydrotaea diabolus. Lineage (NCBI taxonomy): Eukaryota > Metazoa > Arthropoda > Insecta > Diptera > Muscidae > Hydrotaea > Hydrotaea diabolus. Next base: position 180,120,024 of record OY740719.1, read on the forward strand.
AAGTGGCCGAGTGGAAGCGGCGTTGTGAGCTAAAGTTTTACATCTCAAATGATGTCATTGTGTCGTTAATGGGGGTTTTTATGGTCTCTCTCCCGTAATGTTGCTTCGCTAGTTAAATAAATTTGTAACGTACTTGTATCCGTCTGTTGGTGTCGAAATACTTTACGATTGTTGTAGCTCAGTTTTATTAAAGCTATCGCATAAATAGTTTAAACAAACGATAGCTATTAAAATGCTATCGTTGTTATGGTTGTCCAGATCGAAAGAAACGCACTAAAAGTAAAATGCATCTTTTGTGAATGACTCTGCTTCGTTGGTTGGAAAGTGATTTGGTGCGTTCGATAGTTTTCATTGGATTTTTCTAAATTTCTTATCGTTTCGAAAAATATACAAACTCAGTTCGCCCCTATTTAAGTTTATCCTACAGTGTATACCCTGCCATATGCTTATGCTCATTCATATGTATTTTATAAACTCAGATTATTTTCTAATGATTTATGACTAAATTTATTTGTCCTTCGATGCTAATTCATTTCAGTGACTCTTTTTATATGGAACTGTTAGCAATTATTTGAAAAGCGTTTAGCTGTTTGAAATTAGTTGGAAATGGGTTGAGCTTATGAATATTCCAGGTGACATATGTAACCGCAATTTATCTTCAAGGTAAGTGATTGAGTTTCTTGTAATGACTTAAAATTCTTAGTAAAGAAAACTAGTAACTTAAACCAATTGCAATCAATGCTTAAAAAAATGAACAAAAATGAAAAAAGATGTTATCTTAAACAGTGTTAAATTTAGACAGGCATTTTGAACTATCTAAATTTCAGCCAAACCTTAAAAATGCCAATATTTGGTTTTATAACGAAATGTTCTCTTATTTAGACCATAAGGTCTATTTGTGGGCCCATGATAACTCCCCACAATCAAGGCTAAATCTGAAAATTAACTTCATATTTGAATTCGCCTAAATACATATTTACAATAAGTCTCTTATTTGGACTTGAAGGACCGCTTTTGGGTCTCCAAGGTCCAATCGGCCTCAATTGCAGATGGCCTTTCAATTTGGGTACCCATATGTCTACATCCACTATTGGCTCTTTATATGTATTGCGAATCACAAGAGTTTATGAAACAAATTCGAAAATTTAGCCAAATCTCAAAAATAAGTCATTCCTAGATTTGTAGTAAAATTTGTCTCAATTAATGTAGCCTAAATGCCATTCTCTCTGTTAGTAGCTTGTTTTGACTATAAACACAATTTTTTGCAGCTATGTCCTTGAATCCGAGCCTCAATCTAAACTAAATCATGAAAAAAATTTAATGATGTGAAATTTTATTTAATTTGATAGCTCGAATGTGTATATTTGACTATACACGCAGAGAAAAATATGTTTACCATATGGTCACGGCAATAATAATATATTCTCCGCAATAAAAATATGTTCGTCGCAACCATAGTATTGTTTTATAAATTTAATTTTGAAAACAGTATGATTGCCGCATTATTAGTATTGTTGAAATATAACAATATAATTTTTGCCGAATGAAAAAATGGTTTTAGCAACAATATATATATGGTTGGTGCGACACAAATATTGTTTTTGGAGTTTTGTTTTAACAACAATATGATTACGGTATGATTGTAATTTTTCTTCATTTGAATATACTTTTAAGGACGATGTTATTGTTACGGATCAAATGCAATAATACGAGTAGTACTTTTTGTATGCAAATTAAAATTTTTCAAACAAACTGCTTTGGATTTAATTAACTGAAATATTTTTAATAAAAACGCTTACGCTTGTTTAAACTGATTTTTTCTACTGTTAAATAAATCAATCCTATTATTTTGAATTTAATGTATTTCTAATTAATTTTCATAATTCAAATCTATTGTTGACAATTTAACGCAATTCTAAGAAATAATTTTGGGGATCGTAGTATAAGTGTGTGTGATGATACTATAGTTGTATGAATTATAACATGGTTGTAAAACATACTATGGTTGGGGATCATAATATGGTTGTGGAGATCATATACTATGGTTGCGGATCATAATATGGTTGTGGAGATCATAGTACGGTTGAGTGTAAATTTTACTATGGTTGTGGGGATCACAGTATGATTATGTGTGCTTTATACTATTGTTGTAAGGAGCATAACATGGTTATGGGAATCATAGTATGGTTGTATTTGAACCATACTATTGTTGTAAGGATCATAACATTGTTGTAGCACAACCATATACCCAACAATAGTAAAATGCTCCTCGAATATTTTTGTCCCAACTACGTGCATATCGGCCCCAGGGGACCATGAGTCCGAGTTCTCAAAAATTCCAATATAAATTCACATTTGTTTGTTTGTAGTGAAAATTTGCTTTCATTAAAGCTCTTATAAAGGGTGTTTACATTTTTAGGGCCGATGTTGAATATGAACCACACCTAAACGTCAAGTTTTTTTCTGCATTTCATTTGATATTTCTCTATTTCAGACTAACTCAAATTAAACCATGGAAAGATACACAAGCGAGCAGCGCGTTAAAGTTATTCAGGAAGTGAAAATCAATTTTCGAAGAAAATCATCTTCAGTCACGAGGCACATTTTCACCTCAGCGGATTCGTCAATAACATTTGGGCGAATGATAATTTAAAAGTGATTGTCGGAAAAACAATGCACCCACAAAAAGTGACTGTTTGGTGCACTTTATTGGCTGGCGGCGGCATCATCGGGCCGTATTTTTTTCAAAATGAGGCCGGTTACTGTGAATAGTGTTCGCTATCGAGAGATAATAACGAACTTTTTATGGCCCGAATTGCACTCCACATATCGTGGTGCAACAAATCAACATCGGCCCTAAAAATTTAACCACCCTTTATATCCACAAGTACTCTGGTTGCTTGTAGGGGCCCTTAGGGACGTTTTTAGGTCCCTAATGTATGTAGATCCCAAAATTACTGCCCATTCTATTCTATTAATTAATTCCAGAACCATACTAGGTTACGGAATTCCCTCTCTGCCAATTAAAGTACAAACGGGGAGCCTTTCAAATCGGTAAGCTGTACACGATGTAATTCTAGTTTTCATTGACCTACTGATTAATTCTTAATGCGAGTTTTATGAGTTAGCCTTCATTTACGAGATGGACAAATCCAACGCTGAAAAATAATGTATGTTCTTATCTAGATTTAAACCTAGATTCACTCGTGAAAAGTCGAGCGCACGATCAAACAACGGCGACGGCCCACAAACGCATAGTTGCTTTACCTAGAACTGCAAAAAATGATAGCCAAAATACTTGGACAGCTAAATTCGGCAAAAATACTGGGACAGCTATGCTTAAATATGCGACATCTACATTTAATTTTCCCTTTCAAATGCAACCCTATTCCAACATATGAGCTGAATTTTCTTAATTTTTGTAAAAGATTTTAAATTAACCTTAAATTTTTAAGTTAAAAAATGGGCCAAAAATGTTTTTTGCCGGAATGATAGTGGTTTATTGGACATCGAAATTTTTCAGCGGCGGGGTTTCACATCGTAAATGCCGGCGTCTTGACGAGTAAGAGATTTGTCTCTAAGCCTTGTAAAAAGTTCTCTATAAAATGCATTAGCCGGCCAGTGAGTATCAGAGTTGAATCGAGCACATCTCACTGATTTGAGAGAAGTTTCTCCTTGTTCCTTAATCGCATGTTGTAGGACTTGAGTAAGTAAGTAAGCCTAAATGAGAAGCGGTACAGCGTGAATAATTATGTGCCTCGTAAGCGAATTGTGGTCTCTGTGCGAAATTCGCATCAGGCTAGTCGATGTTTCAGGATTCCCTCGCATACACGCACACTTTCGGCTACAGAGTTCACGAGCGTTACTCACAAGTCAGCCAGTTTCACGAATTACTTGCACAAAGTTGCGTACAGCAGGCGCGGTGGCACCATTAAAACTAAATCTTCTTTTTTAAAAGGAACTGCACAAAATTGACTTCTTCTTCTTTTATTTGCCATCTGCTATTCGGATATAATCGATCATACATTACAAAAAAAAAAGTATTTGTTTAGGATTACGGAATTAAATTTGAATTACAGTTTTTAAAGTTATCAGTGTTTAGCAGCATTCAGTAGGTTCCGTTCGTCATGATAACCAGTCCAGTCTTGAATGTTCTTTAACCATGAAATTTCTTTTCTACCTCTTGCGGGTCTTCCCTTTCAATTTTTACTTTGAGTAAAGCCTACAGGAATTGTTATTTATCGTTTTTCATTAGAGACGATTGACGTTAGTTTGCAATTTTTTCCATCGCCGTTTAGGTGTACAGACATTCATTTCGTTCCACGAAGATATAATACGGAGTTTGTGTCAAGATTTGGAGCGATATAAACTGTTACTGTCAAAATAGTATTTGATTTCACTCGGTGTCCCACCCAATACTTTAAACCAATTGGTTTTTTTGAAAGCCACTTGCTAATCCTACTGACAAAATCCCCTAACCCTAAGGTGAACAATTAAAACATTGTTAAGCAAGAGTCATGATTTAAAAATCGTTAGAAAAAACGCGGTCTGGATCATAAACAATCTTGCCAAATGTAATAAATTTTTGTGTCTAGCAGGAGAACATGATTTGAAAGCAAAATACAATTTTAAGCCCTCTTATTAAACAAATAACCTTATATTGCACCCAAATATGATCTGATTGGAATAATAAATTGATTGACAGGTAAAATGATCTCAGAGGATTGCAAAAACAAAACAACCCAATTTTTATGAACCGCAAAAATGGGTTCGTTCAATCTTTCCGCGGAAACTTTGCTTTAGTTTAACTTTTTTCTCTCTGTGTACAGCTCTATTGGCATGCTCTGTTTGTGTCTGCTGAACATATAATTCCGTCCGTCCGCCTGCCTGAAACAGAATAAATATTTATCATTTTGCAATGACATAAAAATGTCAAAAATACAAAAAAATTGTTTAAGCATTCGCACATATCTACGGATGCATACGAATGCCGGTGCTATGAGAGTTTTTAAATTACCTACGCACACTCACATAACTTCATATACACACGGCTACACTCCCTCACACGCACACACACTTAGACATAGCCTGCAGCAATGCCGGATGGTGTTAAATACTTTGGTGTATCAACTTGTGGCGTTTTTACGTTTTTGGCGTTTTTACCCGGTCTCTTCTTGAGATGCACCACATGCCGCACAGTGTCACATTTGCCCAATGTAGCAGCACAAAAATCGAAAAACTAAAATCATTTAAATGGTTTGATACAATTTTATAATAATAATTTTGCTGCTACTTTTCACAATAGTAGGTGGAAGTTGGGCATTTCAATCTTTATAAACTACGTGCTGATAGTTTGTTAAGTAATGGGTGATCCAAATAGAGATCCTTTTTTCAGTAGCCTTTTTTTGACAGATCACGTGTGAGTGGTGTCATGCTGTCATGTTATTTTTGTTTAGTATTGTTTGGCATTTACATACGCCTGAAGAACGTTTACAAATCGTTCAACTTTATGACGAAAACTCACGTTATGTGAGGAATGTGTTTCGTGCACTTTGTTTAACTTATGGTCAACTTAATCGGCCTACTGAGCGTACTATTCGCAACATCATCACCCATCTTGAGACCTAGCATTCATTATTGCATAATATTCGACCGAATAGACCACGTCCAGCACGCTGTGAAGAAAATGTAGCGGCCGTAGCTGACTCGGCGCCGTTCGCAGCAACTCGGACTGGCGTATGGAACGACTTGGCGCATTTTACGTCCAGATCTTAAATTGAAAGCATACAAAATACAGCTTGTGCAAGAACTGAAGCCGCCCGACGAAAACGCTTAGCTCTATGGGCCCTTGAAAAGTTCCAAGAAGATCCGACGTTTTCGAGCCAAATTTTGTTCAGCGATGAGGCCCATTTTTGGCTCAATGGGTATGCAAACAAGCAAAATTACCGCATTTGGGCAAAGAGCCACCAGAAGAGGTTCAAGAGCTGCCACTTCATCTAGAAAAAAACAACGGTTTGGTGTGGTTTGTGGGCCGGTGGAATCGCCGGTCCATATTTCTTCAAAAATGATGCCGGTGAGAACGTAACCGTCAATGGCGACCATTATCGTGCCATGATAACTGACTATTTGATGCCTGAAATTGAAGCTCGTGATCTCGGCGACATTTGGTTTTAACAAGACCGAAGGGAAGTGCCACACATCGCATCAATCAATGGATTTATTGAGAGAATACTACGGTGAGCAGATAAGTTCAAGTTTTGGGCCGGTTGATTGGCAACCAAGATCGTGTGATATCACACCGTTAGACTATCACACCGTTAGACTTTTTCCTGTAGGGATATATTAAGTCTAAAGTTTATGCGGACAATCCCGCTTCGATTTAGGCCTTGGAGCAAAACATCGCGCGTGTCATTCGCCAGTTACCAGTCGAAATGCTCGAACGAGACATCGAAAATTGGACTCAACGGATGGACCATCTGAGACGAAGCCGCGGCCAACATTTCATAGACATTATCTTCAAAAAATAAATGCCAAGGAATGTTTTTTCAACTGATAATAAACATTCCCCATTCAATTGGAATTTCCTGTGTTTTTTCTTTAAAAAAGAAGGAAACCTCGAAATGGATCACGCGTTATAATGAATTCGTAACTTGCTTTTTCTTGTACCTTTTCTTATAACTTTTATTTTATTTTAAATGCAGTTTATGGTATTTAAAACATACAGAGTCATATTCCACATAAAGTAAAATATATATATTTTTTAGTTCTGATAATCCACCAGAAAAACTACGCAATTTCACTTACACGTAGAAAAAAAGTATGGTTGGGACAACAATATTCGAAGAGCATCATACTATTGTTGGGTATATGGATGTGGTTCAACAATATTATAATCCTTACAACAATAGTATGATTCAAATACAACCATACTACTATACTCACAACCATACTATTATCCTCGCAACAATAGTATAATTTACACACAATCATATCCCCATAACCATAGTATGATTTACACTCAACCATACTATGATCTTCACAACCATATTATGATCCTCACAACCATAATATGTTTCACATACAACCATAGTATGATCCTCACAACCATAGTATGATTCACGCGTAACCATGTTATGATCCCTATAACCATAGTATGACCAAGCACAAATATACTATGATTCCCAATATTATGTATTAAAATTGAGTTAAGTTGTCAACAATAGAAGTTGAATTATGAAAATTATTTAAAAATACAATAAATTCAAAATAATAGGAGTGATTTATTTAACTGTGGAACAAATCAGTTTAAAAAAACGTAAGGGTTTTTATTAAAAAATTTTCAGCTAAACAAAGCCAAAGCAGTTTTTTTTTTAAATTCGTTATAAAAAGTACTATTATTGCTTAAGATCCGTAACAATAACATTTTTCTAAAAAGCATATTCTAATGAAAAAAAATTACATTCATACAGTATGATTGCCGTATGATTGAATCATATTATTGTTAACACAAAACCTAAAACCATATTTATATTGTTGATACAACAATATTTTCATTTTTTAATTTGCCAATAATACTATTGTTACATTTCAACAATATTAATATTGTCGCAATCATAATATTGCCAAAATTAAATTTAAAAAACAATACTATGGTTGCGAAACATACTTTTATTGAAAAGAACATATTATTATTGCCGTGATCATATAGTAACCATATTTTTTCTCTGCGTGTAACTGGGATTTTTATATGGACCATAAATTACGACTCCAAAAAAATCGAGCAGAATTTTTTTAACTGGGGCTCCTTTGGTAATTAAAGTAAAACAGGTTTGCGGAAAACTGTGAGTTATAATCAGTCGATGTTTTTCAAAAAAAAAAAAAAATATATGTTAAGGTCCTGAATAAGGAGTACCAAAGACCAAAATTTCAACTTTGTACTGCTACTAGCTAGCTTTTGAAGGATTTTTTTGCGATAGACTAGATACATTTTTGAACGAAATTTTTCTTGTCCTTTTTTAATGAAATGAGCGGCTCAAGAATATGCAATTTGCATGACCATTGGTGACGACTAGTAAAGAGGGGCTTATTGGCTTATTAATCATTAAAATTTTTTCGATGTGAGGATGAAATCCCAAATTTTTCTCCATAAATAATATCGCTACAAAAATGAAAATTTGCCATGAGTTAGTTACTCCTTGTTGAGGCCTTTAACAAATATTTTTTCGAAGAATAGTTTAAAGAATATTGAAGGATACATAAAAAGATTCAATAAAAAATAAAAATAGGCAAATAAAAGCCATTCCACCTCCAAAGTTGACTTCGTGGGATAACTTACGAATTTTATATATAAGTATATATTTTTTTTTAAAAAAAACTTAATTTCAAACTTTGAGGTCCTGTAAAAACGACACGGGATCGGGAAATGAAAAACTGTTAACGTAGTTTTACTTCAAATTGTACCCACTTTCAAACGTATAAGAATTGCTTCATTGTCACGACATATTTTAAAAACTGTTAACGGTGTAATAAGAATATATATTTTTTTGTTTCAAAAAACTTATTTCATCCTCATAAATTCCACATATTCAACATAAATCGTTCATCTCAAAGACCAATTCCAAATATGTTTTCGAATATACATATTACAATTAAAAATATTATTTATTATTGTTTTTTAAAAGATTTATTAGGAAAATGCATTACTGTTCCCCGTTAATTTGGAATGATAGATGCTCGACCCCTATAAATTGTTGACGTTGTGCGTTGCCTCTTAATTAAGTATATGTGACAGCGCATAGAGAAAGGGGCCCAAGGGTAAAAAAAATCAATTTTCAGTTTTTATTTGATGTGGACAACATCTGAGCATCGAATGAGACCGATCCCATGCCCCAAAAGTGTTCCCTCCCAGAGATATGCGCGTTTTGTGAAAGTGATGGTACACCAAAGATACACGTATTTAAATCTTTAAAATGGCTCTCCTGGACAAAACTGGTTTTTACCCTTAGGTCCCTTTCTATTTTGCGCGTTACATATATTCAATGTAGTTAAAATGTGGGTTTTTATTTTGGAGTCTAACTAAAAAAAGGGGTGTGGCGGGTTATTGAACCCACCCATTTGTTTTGTGCCAGGATTTATTACAACAGATGATATCTGCATCCCAACTATAATCTTAATATCGTTCACCCTCCTGTTTCTATTTTTATTAAGAAAGGGGAGCGACTTTTTTTTTTGACTCCGCCCATTTTGTGTACCATTTAAATATTGTTGAAAATCAACTATTGTCCTTTTATTTTGTATTTTTACTAACCCATTTTGTACAAGACTACAAAATGTTTTAAATCTTTTAAAATTTTCATTGTAGTTAGAAATAGGCTAAAAATATTTTTTTTTGGTTTTTTATACCTTGCAACACTCGGTGAAACAGGTTATTTTAAGTTAGTTTTATGAATTATAGAAATATATTCAATTTTATTACCAAAAATTTCTTATTATTTAATAAAAACAGCAAAATTTTTTGGGCGAGATCTCGACCGCTGGCACAAAATAAGTTAAATAGGGAAGCGTGCCAAGTTTCATACTTGCCAATTTTGTGTGGAAATATTGTCTATATGGCTAACCATCTACATGCAAAATTTTAACTCAATATCTTTACAATGAGATTTTTGTCCCTTTAGATTGGCCAAATGTGACACTGTGCATTGTATCATTGTCGCCACCACCACCGAATCATTCTCAACCTGTTGGTGGTGCCTTCGGTCTATGGTCGTTTTAATGCTTTTTGCAATTAGTTTTTATTAACGCATTAATTGCCACTGAAGGCTGCTAATTTGTCAATATCGTTTCGAAACTTAAATAATCTATTGAATATCTAAGTAGTCGGATTTTTCGTTGTGGTTTTCTATTCGTCTTCTATAGAAATTTTATGTTTTAATGTTTTTTTGTGGAACTTCTATTTAGAATTGAAAATTATAAAGTAGTAAAATTTCTAGAAAAAAATTTAAATAAACTGTAAAGTGGGCGGTTAATGGTTAATGTAGTTTGAAACTCTAATTGGAGAAATGTATGTTTATTAGACTGGCTTACGTGCCAAGGGAGTAAAAATCGCAGCAGCAGCTACAAGACATTAAGTAACTGGTTTGAAATTGATTTTATTCCCGCAGAAAAAGTACATTTTGCATAAGTTTAAACTGTATACTAAAATTATTATGAATGGGTGCGATCTTCCCTATGTAAAGGTGGTCCAATGTCCATAGCTGAACGTCTATTATCCCGGTAGAAGTCCGCACAAATTTGTTAGACTTCTTACCCGGAAGTGAACCTGGGTTTACTACTCTTTATGTCGTTTGGACCTTAAGCCACCAATCAGACAGAGATTGGTGTGAAGTCAAGGAAAACTTGTCGCCAGTTTCGAAGAAGATATAGTTCTAATCTACTGCTTAATGCCGAATCTTGTACATGGCTTAGAGATTAATCTCTTACTCGTAAAGTTTCCAACATCGAAAACATGGAAGCCTTCCACTGAAATATAAATTTTTTGTTTGTACATGTTCTTACACTTGTTAAAATATTGCTTTTCTCCTTCGATTGCGGCCCTCTAGGCTTACTAGGGAATGCGAAAGTCTGCCATGGTTTGAAACAGGATCGACCTTACTGGGTTGTGGGAGGCGGCTCTATAACAACAAGGAGCTGATTAGAGTTTCCAAAACTGGAAAACCGACATTTTGATTATTGTGTCCAAAACCGGCGGTCGGTTTTTCCAACCAGCTTAGACCCGACGTGACGATTGTCTGGTTTTTTGCTGTCGGTATTTCGGGTTTGAAGTTGTTGTATGTAAAAGCAAAGAAAGTTCATATATTGTCAAAATAAACCCAAAAAACAATTCTTCTGTCGCACCAACCATATTTATATTGCTACTGTAATAATATAATGATTGCATTTGAACAATATTAATTTTGCCTCAATCTTAATATTGTCAAAATGAAATTCAAAAACAATACTATGGTTGTGACGAACATATTCTTATTGCAGGAAACATATTCTTGTTGCCTTGGCCATATAGTAACCATATTTTCTCTGCGTGTAGCCACGTCCAACTTCTTGGCATTTTACGCCGACATCAATGATTGTTACTGGATGCACTTCTGCTGGAATCTTCAGGCTGCAAAAGGATCGAAACGTACTTTCTCCATACACGTAGTACTAATGCGTATTCGCATTCAGTTTGGTTTGCTAGTTTATAACGAATACTCCGGAACTACGTTTGCAAATCGTGGTAAATTAGCCTAAAATGGAGGATGTTAATGTGGACGACCTTTGGTTTCAACAAGACGGTGCTACATGCCATATAGCCAACGGAACAATCAATTTATTTAAGGACAAATTTTGGTAAGCGCATTATCTCGTGCGATAAAAAGCCGCTGGACTACTTTTTGTATGGTTATCTGAAGTCGCTTGTCTATGCAGAAAAGCCCGACACGCTTGACGCTTTGGAAGAGAATATTTGGCGCGTACTTGCTAAAATACGCTTCGAAATGCTGCAAACAGTGGTCAAAAATTGGACCACTCGATTGGGATTAATTCGAGTCTGCCGCGACTGCGGCCACTTGCCTGAAATCATTTTTAAAACATAAAGGCAAACCCTTTATCACTTTCATAAAACGCGCATATCTCTGGGAGGCAACACTTTTTGGGCATGGGATCGGTCTCATTCGAAGCTCAGATGTTGTCCACTTTAAAAAAAAATAATTGAAAAGTTGATGAAAAGTTTTGTTCAGCAGAGCCATTTTAAAGATTAGGTCCCTTTCTATTTGCGCTTAGAATCGTCGACTTAACTTTCATAAAAAGCGCATATCTGAATACTTTTAGGGTATGGGATCAGTCTCATTCGATGCTCAGATGTTGTTCACATCAAAAAAAAGTAAAAATTGATTTTTTACCCTTAGGTCCCTTTCTCTATGCGATGTCACATATACCTTATTCGCATATATTTTATATTTTAATCGTAGTGCACCGGATTCCGTGTTTATAATGTTTAAATAGTGGCAGGCTGGTATAGTCATAGACAATTCGCGTTTACCTAATGGTGTTTTGCATGCAAAATGTGTACTGTGCTGTAAACATGAACCGGGGATACGCTTATGAGCAGACATAAACTTATACTAAACGAGAATTGCGGGCCTTAGTGGTTTCCACCGAACAAACAGAAATACAATAAAGATCTTTTGGAAGGCATTTAATCTTTATTTAGTTTAAAATAGAAAGAAATTATTAACGCATGTTTGTATGAAAATTTGCTAAGCACATTTTTCGAAAATGATACGCCATATTGATACATTTAATCAAAAGTTTTAATCGGTTGCTATTTTTGTAATCTTTGAATTCGATCCATATTTTGAGCAACTAAGCAAAGCAGATATTATTTGACTGATATAAGTTAACATTTTAAACTTGATATTTTTTTCTCTGTGAGATAAATTGATGTTGGAAATCTTATGTGCACCAGCTTCGCGACTTCAAGCTGCAACAATAATATGTTCTCTACAATAATAGCTAGCATGTTCGTCGCAACCATAGTATTGTTTTTTGAATTTAATTTTGACATTGCGGCAATATTAATGTTGTTGAAATATAACAATAGTATTATTGCCAAATTGAGAAATGAAAATATGGTTGTAGCAACCATATAAATAGGTTGGTGCAACAAAAGTATTGTTGTTTAAAATTTACGTTAACAATAATATGATTACGGCAATCATATAGGTTTAATCACATTCGTTTCTTGCGGTCTACGGATGGTGAAGTAGCATTCACCCCTGCTGGGAACTAAAAGTATTTGCCGTTGGAATATATATTTTTGTTTCTTGAATGGAATGTTCAATAAAAACATGGCCTCAATGAGAATTATAATATTGCTGTGCCCCACACATATACCCAACAATAATATGATCCTCTTCGAATATTATCACCCCAACCATACTTTTTTTCTGCGTGTAATGCCTAAATTTAGTTTAAATAATAAACCTTTTATCTGTCGACCAGTGTTAAATTGCTTAATGGCATAAACTAGCAAGATAAAGTTATAACTTGCTTTTCATTAGACAGTAAGATTTTTTTGCTTAAAATAATCTTCAGAATGCTTTTGTTACCTAAAAATAGAATCTAGTAGTTATATACTTTTTTTTAATACTTATACTTAGTTATCTCTCTGAGACGACTTGGTAAATTTGAAAGAAAACAAATAAGAAACTTTAAATCGTTCTTAAATAATTCTGTGATATATTTCACAGTTTTTAAGCTGCTGCAAAGAACTTAAATTTATGGGCACACAAATACTAGTTTGGTCATGCCAAATAACTTCAAGACAAAATATGGCTGCTGTGCTTTATCAGTTTTTGTCTTCTTATCTTTAATATTCGTTTTGTATGACTTCTGCTTCAACTTCATGATTTCTTTAAATTATGCACTTCAATCTGTGTGGACATAGGGTTTGTTTAATTTTTCTCTCTCGTTCTTTTTTGCATCATATGTGAACGTTAGTTGGCAATTTCCTTTTAGTCAAATACTATCCAAATGAACAATTTATCATTTGCATTTATCAAAAGAATGATTCAGAATTCGTTTCCCATAGTGTCTTTTTTCTCTTCTAGAAATCATTTGTACCAGTCCATGGAGTGGGCTAGCAAGGACAGACAGTTGGTTCTTATTAAGGCTCAAATGGCCACATTTCGATAGTCATCTTTTACTTTGTTTCCTTTTTATCGGCACACAATCGCTTGTTTTTTTTTTTGCCCATAGGAGTGGTCCTAACGACACCAGCCCGTATTGAGAGGGTGTTACAAAGAGAGGGGAATGCCATAACTGTCGTAAAGTTTTCTTCTAGGGTTATGTGTGTCCTACAATGGCTTGCTTACCTTTGACTTGGCCAGGACATAGGATCAGTCTCCTAAGGCTGCGTGTGGTCCTTATTGATGTGAGCCTTAATGTTCTTTACTGACAACTTTTTAACACAATTTGATGATTAATAAATTTTTATTACTTCTGGAATATTTTAAATAGTTTACAAATAAAGTTGTCACAACACACCGACGTTATCATCATCGTGTGGTCGGCATCAGGCCACCACGACACCTGTACGTTTTACCTCAGCTGATTGTTTTGAAATGTAAATTTTAACTCAGCTGGTGGTGTGGTTTATCTTTGCAGCTCCGCCAGTGGGTGACTAAGAGGTTCCGCCGTAAACGTTAAGACTTAATAATTGTTAATGAGATGCTCTTAGGTACGATGATGCGGATTTGCTTGCATACTTGACATGGGCTAAAATAAGTTGTAGGCATCACAGTGGGATAAAGATGTAGCTCGAAATAATCTAGAAACCGTTAACGGCTAATTTCTTAGATGATTGGTAATTACAATATTGTGGAAGAGCTCTTTAAACATTTTTGGAATTTTAAGTTTTTTCTAAAGAATATTTCAAAACGTAGACAAAATACTGATCAATTGGAATTTTGAAAATTTACTTTTTATGGAATTTCCAAAACCATTTAGTAAAAATTCATATTTGTTTTGGTTACGAGGAGTGTAGCAGGAGTGACTTTTGAGAAGTTACTGACAAATATTTGTATCAGCTCATTTTGACATCCACTTAAGGTGAGAGCAAGTTTTATGGGTTATTGATATTGCTCTTGATAGTGTTTGTCTTCCAGAAAAAATAATATTTTAACAATATTTATTTAACACTTTGTTGTTGCCACCGAATTAAGGGATAATCGAGTATAAAATGTCTTCCTTTTGAGTTCGTGATATCTAATTAATGTATTCCATACTATCAAACTTCGATTCCATTCGTTCGAGTGTGCTCGAGAATTACTGGCGATAGAGTTTTCCACCAAGCAAAGTCAAGGAAGTAACAACTTCTTCACACAAGCTTTCTGCTTAATTATTATTTTCTTTAAAATGGCATAAATTGAAACAACCATTTTATTAATTGATTTAACAATCGATATTGTGCCATTGATTTTCGATAGCTTTTGGCATGAGGAAACAATGAGTTTCGCTACAACTTAACAAAAATTTGTGTGGAGCCCAAATTTAAATTTTGTCAATTTTTGTTTTTAAGGCTATTTCAGTAGGTAATAAAATCATCATCTTGATGGCTTCGTCAATAGGCAGAATTGTCGCATTTGGGGTGCGGAAAATCCTCGAGTGATTCACGAGAAGCAAATGCATCCTCAACGTGTCACTGTGTGGTGTGGTTTTTGGGCTGGAGGAATCATTGGACCTTTTTTTATGAAAATGAGGTAGGGCAAGCGCAAACAGTCAATGGTGTTTGGTATCGTGAAATGATAACCAGTTTTTTCTTGCCTAGAATTGAAGAAATGAATGTGGAGGGCATGTGGTTCCAACAAGACGGCGCCACATGTCATACAGTCAGAGAAACAATTCAATTGCTGCATCAGTCAGTTAAAAATTGCGCTCTTCTTAGGACACTTTTTATTTACAACGTGTTTTCCAATAGGGATATAACCATTCCCTATCTTTATGTCAACGCACCCTCAAACATTTTTAGTGATCTTTCAGTGTCAAAACGTTGGTCTAGTTCAACATATTTATAATGGTTAAGTTCACTTTCGAGCAACGTTTGGAAATCATTAAAAAATTCTATCAAAATTCTGAGTAGGTGGTCGCAACTTTAAAAGCGCTTACTCCAGTTTTCAGCTGTAGTAATTGTCCCAGCCGACAGTCTGTGCATGCTATAGTGGATAAATTTGGATCTTTTTCTTTTCAATGTTCCGGCGCCATCCGCAAACAATTACTGTGTGGTGTGGTTTGAATGGCGGAGGTGTGATTGGGCCGTATTTTTCTTCGATGAAACAATCGTCATGTTACCGTCAATGGAGAGCGCTATCGTGCCATGCTAGAAAAATATTTTTGCTAGAATTGGATGAGCTTCACATCGCCGATATGTGGTTTCAACCAAATGGTGCCACTACCCACACAGCCCGCGTTACAATCGATTTACTAAAAGGCAAATTCGGTGAACGTGTTATCTCGATAAATGGTCCGGTCGAATGACCACCTCGTTTATGCGATTTAACGCCATTCGATTTTTTTTTGGGACCACGTCAACTCATTGGTCTATGCCAACAAGCCAAAAACATTAGACGTGCTTAGAGACAACATCCAGTGAGAAATTGCCAACGTTCCGGTCGAAATGTGTGCAAGAGTGGTGGAAAATTGGTTACACGGGCTCGTGGTGGTGATATGACCGAAATCGAATTTCATTTTTTAAACGTACATTTGCACCAACACCTCTATATGTGACAGCGCATAGAGAAAGGGACACTGAGGGTAAAAACATCAATTTCCATTTTTCCCCTTTTTTGGTGTGGACAACATCTGAGCATCGAATGAGACCGATCACATGCCCCAAAAGTGTTCCCTCCCAGAGATATGCGCGTTTTATGAAAGTGAAGTCGACGATTCTAAGCGCAAATAGAAAGGGGCCTAATCTTTAAAATAGCTCTCCTGAACAAAACTTTTCATCAACTTTTCACATTTTTTTTGATGTGGACAACATCTGAGCATCGAATGAGACCGATCCCATGCCCCAAAAGTGTTCCCTCCCAAAGATATGCGCGTTTTATTAAAGTGAAGTCGACGATTATAAGCGCAAATAGAAAGGGACCTAATCTTTAAAATGGCTCTCCTGAACAAAACTGGTTTTTAACCTTAGGTCCCTTTCTAGTTTGCGCGTCACATATCTTAAATATTCTGTGTTTTAATAATATATTAAATTGTATGTCGTTAATGGAAAACGCTGTATGTGTTGCCTGTACCCTTGGAAAGTTAACATTAAAAAAACTAAATAAGCTGATTTTTTTTATTACCTACTAAAAAAATTGTTAAGGTTAAAAGTTTGAAAAAAACCAAAAAATTTAAATTTGGCCGCCCGAAAATGAGTTTTTCGATATGTCGTAGTGGAACTTTTTTCCGAATGCCAAAAGCTACTGATGAATCGATGGCACAATATCGACAAATTTTTTTTCCTTACACATCGGCCCACCCTATTACATACGTATGAATATGTACACGTATCAAAAAGTCCAGAATTAGCAATCAGTAAACATATTTTAATAATAAATTTTCAAAAATGATACCCCATTTTGATAAATTATTTATTTAAAAGTTTTAGTTGGTTGCTTTTTTCGCTTGAATTCGATGAAAATTGTTGACAACAACTTGTTATTTTTCTTTGTGCAGTGTGGTGTAGGATGTGAAAATATAATTCTATTACTAGGGCGACCGCAAAACTAACTGGCCTGGCACAGTTTCTGTTTTACTAGCAACTTTTTTTTTGTTTTTTAAAAGCAATAAGCCATCTGTCAAAATTTCCAAAATATTTAATGATTATTTTCTTTGTTACAGGTGATTGAAGTAAACAAGTTTTATAATTTTTGAAAAATAGAAAATAAAGAGTTTCGTGCGGGAATTAAACACTTTTTTATGAAAGGTTATACGCCACAATTAATCAAAGATGAATTGGATTCTGTTCATGGTGATAATGCACCATCATACTCCACCGTGAAATCCTGGGTTCAACAATTCAAAATGGGTCGTTCAAGTACGGAAGATGAACAACGTTCTGGAAGACCGAAAACTGCTACTACTATTGAAAACATTAGAAAAATATTTAATGAAGTGACTAAAGATAGACGAGACAGAGAACTTTCTGATATTGTTAAAATACACGAAAAACAAGTTTGGAGTATTATTCATGATGAACTCCACATGAAAAAGCTATCCGCAAGATATGTGCCGCGTTTGTTGACTTTGCCCCAAAAAATTGTCCGTTGGACCAATTCCGAGGAGCTTTTAGCGATTTATCAGCGTAATCCAATAGAGTTCTTGCGCCGATTCATAACTGTTGATGAAACATGGATCCCAGAATGCAAAGAACAGTCAAAACAATGGATAGAAGCTGGTAAAAGTGGTCCCAAGAAGGCGAAAACTGTTAAGTCAGCAGGAAAAGTAATGGCCACAGTATTTTGGGATGCAAGGGGTATAATATTTATTGATTGTCTTGAGAAAGGAAAAACTATAAATAGTGAATATTATTGTGCATTATTGGATCGGTTGAGTGAAGAAATCAAGATAAAACGACCGCATTTAGAAAAAAAAGTTCTTTTTCGTCAAAATAATGCTCCTTCACACACTGCATTTTTAACTCAACAAAAACTCCGCATCCGCATCCACCATATAGTCCAGATTTAGCTCCTTCTTATTATTTCTTGTTTCCAAACTTAAAAAAAATTATCGGTGGCACAAAATATTCTTCCAATAGCGAGGTTATTTCTGAAACTGAGGCATATTTTGAAGGTCTTGAAAAATCTTATTTTTCGGGTGGAATTTAAAAACTTAAAAAACGTTTGATGAAATGTATTGAGTTGGAAGGAGATTATGTTGAAAAATAAATAATAATAGTTCAAAAAAAACGGTTCTTTTTATGTTAGGCCAGTTACTTTTGCGGTCGCCCTCGTACACACAGAAAAAATCTGATGGCAATACTTTTGGTTGCAATCACTATTTAGGATTCTAAATTAGATGATTGCTATGATGATGTTATGGAACACTTGCGAAAATATTGGCAGTAACCTTGGAACGCAATCAAATTTTTTGTGGTCACAATTGGCTTTTGTTTCAACTGGTAATTATTCGATGTTCTTTGGTTGCAACATAGACCTTGTATATTTCCATAGAAATCCTATAAGAGTAAAAATTTATAATGAATAAGGCTGCCAATTTGCTGATGTCTACGTTAAAACGAGTTCCTTTCCTTTTGTGTTGACGTTATCGGAAATTGGTCTTTTTGTTAGTATTTGTGTAAATAAGGAAATCTAAGCAATGAAGGCTTACCCCAACTACTCCTTATCTCTCGAATATCGAAGATTTAAATTAAATTTCCTGTTGTTTACCCACAATACACCTTACGGCAGATGCCGACACATTTACTCTTCCCATATGTTACAGTTGGTTTAATTTCTCCTCCTCCTTCACCCAACTACTCCGCCGTTTATTTGCCATTCATAATTATTTGCCTGTACTGTCGACTCCTTTGTTTTTTTGTTCCGTTTCTTTGTAGGGCTGCCTGTATTGTGTGATGCACTTCTAATTGTTATTTAAACATTTAATTTATGACGTTGTTTTTCTGCTTCGTTGTTGTTTTTTTCTTCTTTTTTTGTTCTATGCAAGTTTAAGCATTTAATTACACAAATTGTGATAAGACAAACAAGCCAGAACTGAACGGAGCAGAGCAGAGAAGAACTGAACGCCATAAAATGTGTCTGACTCTAAAAATAAAGCAGTGCAAATATCATAGAATGCAAAATAGTTTTGGCACGATGCAAAGGAATCACACTGTGGTTGGTATGATGAGGTTGGGGGGACCTCAACTAAACTTCAAATTTGTAGCCGGCAAAAGATTGCCTAAAACATTACCCTTTCACGCGTTTAATCATCGACATGTATAAGTATACGAGTATACGTGGCACGTAACCGTCGCTGAACATGTTAGATATTCTTAACCAGTCTGGACTTATAATTTGATTGTTGGGTACGCTTCCTATCTCAACCAGGTGCACCATTTATTATGTCTCCTAAAGTACCAAAATTTAATAGTAAAATGCAGCGGTTGTAATATAAGTAACTCATCAAATCTTCTTTAAGTAAATTTTTTAAAGCATTAATTTTTAATTTTACCTTTAATTTGTACGGGGTCTATATTAAAAATTGAACCATGCAATAGAGTTCAGGTATGACGCAGTGTACAAGATCGGATGGAATGTGGCTATTTGGAAGGATCCTGTGAGAGACCTCTGTGTAGATGCTACAGAAAAATAGAAACCAATATCACCGAGGTAAATTGGGCACAATGTGAACTTTACAATAAAAAATGAACAATTGCATTTATTTTCCAGTTTTACCAGGATTAGTGCTAAATTTGCGAAATGGGATTCCTTAAGCAATTCAAACTGGTATTGCACTTTCCAGGCTTGATTTCTATTTTAAAGCACTATGCTAAATCTGAGCAAGATTGGTAGAACCTCAAACCGGCAAAATTATTGTTTTTGTGGGTTCTGGAGCTGCTGGTCTTTAAATAGGAAGGGATCACTTTGGGGGCTATTTGAAAAGGTCCTATTACACCAGAGTGTGTTATTTGTCGGCAGCAACCTTCTCAGCGAAATTTGGTCAAAATCGATGCAATACAGACAGAGGAATTTCCATTGAAAAACATTGCTTTGTCAAATTCAGTAAAAAATTATGAAATCTGATAGTTATAGTTATGGAGAGATAGAGTAATAAGCTATTTTTCCTTTTATTTGTATACTTCACTAGTAGAAAAGAGTGTATATGTTCGTTTGTCATACCGTTTGCCACATTACGAAAAACTTATCTGCGTCCTAAAATGTATTTCTATTATTAAAACTTTTAACGCGGTTTAGCCATGTCCCTCGATCCGTCTATCTTTCCACTATATAATTTAAAGAATGAACTTTAAAGTTTACTTTGGCCGACGCATTAAGTGTGTTATAAATAGGCGAGGAGGGAGCCCTTGGGATCAAAATCCGTCTCCTAAAATGGCTCAACCCCGACCTATTTAACGTATTCAAGTTATTTTTTAAAATTAAATTGTCATATCCTTTGCAACACCACGATATAATGTTCGGAGACTCTATTAAGTATATATTTTTGTTGGTCGTGCAATTCTAAGACGATCTAGCTATGTTCGTTTGTCTTTTGAGTGCACGACAGCTGTCAAACAAATCAACATAGGATCCTAAAATTTTGCATAATGTTCGCTTATGGTTTTAAGCTGTTTGGGATTCCAAGGAGTAAAAAGATTCCCTTTAAGAAACTAAAGTTACCTCGGAGAAAAGTACACTTTTTTAATGAACGAACAAGTAAAAAATGTTAAGTTTGGCTGTGCCGAACTTTGGATACCCTCCACCAGATTCCCAAATAAATATAAATCTTTATGTGGAAAATTTCATATAGATAGGTTAGGTAAGTTAAGTGGTGAGTAAGTTTGTGGTGAGTTATTGTCATATTATTTCTCAAGGCCCATAAGACCGTTTGTATGGGAGGTACCAGAAGGGATTACCTAATCTCAACCAAATTTGGTGCGGAAGTGTATTTTATATAGAAATCTTATGTGCAAAATTCAAATTCAAGCTTGTGGTGAGTTATCGTCATATTACTTCTCAAAGCCCATGAGACCGTTTGTTTAGGAGGTACCAGTAGGACTTTTCCGATCTCAACAGAATTTGGCGCAGAGGTGTGTTCTATATAAAAATCTTTATGTAGAAAATTTCATCTCGATAGGTCAAGTTTGTAGTGAGTTATTGTCATATTATTATTCAAGGCCCATGAGACCATTTGTGTGGGAGGTACCAGTAGGGCCTTTACTACCGTAGCCAAATTTAGCGAAAAAGTCTGTTCTATATATTAATCTTTATGCCGAAAATTTCGTCTCGATAGGTCAAGTGTGTGGTGAGTTATTGTCATATTATTTTTCAAGGCCCATGAGACCGTTAGTGTGGGAGGTACCAGTAGGACTTTTCCGATCTCAACCGAATTCAGCGTAGAAGTGTGTTGCATATAGAAACCTTAATGTGTAAAATTTCATTTCGATAGGACAAGTTTGTGGTGAGTTATAGTCATATTATTTCTCAAGGCCCATAAGGCCGTTTGTATGGGAGGTACAAGAAATGGTAGCCATATCTAACCAAGATTGCGCCTATATAGAGATTATTATTTGCAAAATTTCATTGATTTTGCTCAAGAAACTGGACGGATATTTCCAAATAAAAAACTAATTTTTATGAGGTAGTGTCGGTTGAGGGTCTCAAACACCAACTTCCCGTAGAGATATATAGCCCATTTTCAATACCAACCATGCTAGGATAACTATACATGTTTGTGCCAAATTTCAGCTTCCTAGCTGTTTTCATGCAGGCTCTATCTTGTTTTCAACAGACGGACAGCCGAACAGACGGACAACATGGCTAGATCGTCTTAGAATTTTACAAGGATCAAGAATATATATACTTTGTTGGGTCTCCGATGATTATTTCAAGGTGTTACAGACAGAATGACAAAACTAATATACCCTCCAATGGTAAAATTGAGTACTATTAGATGGAAAGCACTTAATACCTTGAAAAATAGTATAGTTGCCGTATCGGGTTATGTGGACCAAAAAACGTCCTGAAGTGTCAAAATGTAAGATTAGTTGTCAATATGGTCATATGAGCACGTCTTTAAGTTCGGCTTGGTCGAACTTAAATAAGTTTTTACTTGTTTAAGTTAAAAAAAATTATAATCAACTCAAAATCATAAAAATACAATTTTAAAAATATATGCAGGTTAAAACAAAATATTTTAAATATTCGTTTGTCTGTTTGTTAGACTTACTTAGACAAGCTTAAAATCAGTATTGTTTTTCTGTATCAAAATTAAAAAACCTTACTGATCTCAAGCTTGCCTCATT